>OU744334.1:11116419-12419090 GCA_916610235.2 Lasioglossum morio
TTTGTGTCCGATCAGTCCTTGAGAATATCAACGGTTTCCATACCAAGCATCCTTGACATTGACACAAAAAAAGTTTGGTTGTTTGTAAATGTTTCGCCATCCATGATAAAGGTAAAATTTTTTCTTGATCGCACTTGAAATATATAATAAATTTATGATTTCAACGTTTATTGATCGAACCATGCGCCGAAATTATAAATTTATTAAACAAAAACGTAGCGCAGCTCACAATTTCTGGTCGCATTTCGGGAACGCTTTGGAACTGTGAAAAATTGACCAGGACACCCTGTATATTACGGACACAAAGCACCCCGTATGGATGCGTCTGGAAGCCGGTGTGTATCGTGCTTAAAATTCCGGCAGCTTGACCCGCGATAGATTGGACGGGCCGCGGAATACATATAAATTCCGGTCCCACGGGAACGCAGTTGCATTTTCCACGATGGTGGTAGCTTCTTCTTCGGCCTCCTCCAGGATCGGGGAGAAAGGATGTGTCGCTGGGAAAGCCGTCCATCTTGCGACCGGATGGGAATTTTGAACGTGGCCTCGTCAGCCATTCTTTTTTATTGCGTCGATTAACCCCCTCGCCGAACCCTTGTGTCTATTCGATATATTTTTTACTGTTTTGCTTTCGAAGTACCAGCTCGTTCTTGAAGTTCGTTAACCCTTTCTAATCGGAGCCATTTCAATTTCGGAACCGAGACATTTCATATGACCTGCATAATTATGTCTTAAACAAGATTATAGTATACTAGATAGTTGAACTCGTCTCGATGCAATAATAGTATGAACTGAAAAATATGTGGTGCCATTTAAAAAAATGAATATGACCCTCAAGTTTCATGACGAAAATTCTTTTTTGCCAACTAAGAACTAATTAATTTTTTTATCTGATCGAGAAACATTTATAAAAATCCTCCCTGTAACTCAGAGAGCGAAACATAATTTATAAAAAGTCTATTTTTGCCAACTAAGAACTAATTAATTTTTTTATCTGATCGAGAAACATTTATAAAAATCCTCCCTGTAACTCAAGAGCGAAACATAATTTATAAAAAGTCTATTTCGAAGTAACAATTTAAACGAGTAAGATAAAATGCCTATTTTCAGGAGATTGTAGCAATTGACGCACAACATTTATATTTTGCAAGATTCGCAGTCTAATTATTAGTTAGCGGGTTATGCAAAGCCACGTGCCAAAAGATTGTCGGTTCTCGGGTCTCCTCCGATTGTTTGACATCGAAGGAACTGGTCCGGTGGCTGATTGCTCCTCGATCGAGACAACGACCAGGATTTTTTGCCGGACCGAACGAAACCGGTCTGGGTTAAGAACAAAAGGGGCAGCGACGGCTCGATTTCTAATTCCAGTGGTCCGATCGGCCATGTCGAAACAGAAATGACTCCGTCGGCGTTTTCGAGACCGATCCCGAGCAATTACCGAGATCGTCTTTTGTACCAGCGAGTTTGATGAATGCCAGAGGGCTGATTACCGTCGACACAGCTGACAGTGCACGATGGAATCGTTTCGGGACGAAAGCGGGCCAGGCTCTTTCGATTGACCCACCAGAAAAATCTCGCATACTCTTTGTTGCAACATTGCTTTCGTCTGGCGTAATTCATTCGGAGCTTTCGCAAGTTCTGTATTTTTTTCAGAACTGTTGTTGACAGGGTTGCTAATAGAATTATTTAAATTGTGACAGATATTTCATACAATAGGTAATTGGTTTCTTAAAATTTATTATTCACAGCAGAGGATCTGTCAAACAACTTTTCTAATAATAAATATGAATTTTAACAGTTCACTGTATCTCGATGGACAATTGTTCAAAACTACAATTAATGTTATTGGCGCACTGGTTCGATCAATTGGAGACAATAAGCAAATTTGCAAAAATTACATAAAATTTAATTCGACGTTTCTGTCTAAGTTTAGACCACTTTCAAGAATGTAAATTTTCAGTATTGCGTCTGTTAGAATTTATCAATTAATTAATATATAGTTAGGTAAATGCTTTTCCGAAAAATCAGAAAACACTAATTTACTAACAATAAATATGAATTTCACTTCTGATTTGATAGACCACTTCCAGGCTACGGTCGTTTGTTAGAAGTCTCTACTAACTTATTGAATTTTGACAATATTTTATGAAGTTGCTGGCTATCTTCCATATGTTTGATAAGGAATGCATAGAGATTAGTTCACCATGCGTTCACCTGACGAATTCAGTCGACCTGCTCCGCTTCGAGAGCAAGTCCCGGAGGCGTCGCATCCCGAAAAGGTGACAGGGCCGTGACACGCGAGCTCGTAAGGAATCACGGTCGGGGGTGCGCGCTGACAAAGGCCTTTTTAAATTGTAATGAGCTGCCAAAGAGTGAATTATGTGCGTTGTCCGAGTGGCATCGAGTCCTCGAACGAACCCCACACCCTATCCTATAAAACGCGTGTGTCCGTGCATGCATACATGCATGCTTCCGTGCATATGTATTACATGCTTGTGTCGGGGCATCCCCGTGCCGCGAGCAAGCCACCCCACGTCATGAATATATTTACATTGATCGTCCGTCTCGGCATTTTTCATTTGGCCCGTCGTTGTGTCAGCCACCGGCTCGCTGGAGAGAGAACTCTCTTCTCTCAATACATACACATATCCCCCGATACTTTATTTATATCGGTCGGACGTGTCTGTCCTTCCGAGAGGGCCGCGATTCACCATCGAAAAATCGCTAATGATCCTTTCGTCCTTCAGCCGCGACCCCGGAAGTCCCACGAGTTATGGAGACTGCCTGCGTATAAAAGGGTCCCATGAAAAACACCGACGCAGCTTTCACCGGCTCCAGATTTGTCTGACATTTATTTGAACTCGCAACGACTTTCCTCGACGGTACTATCTAGTATTAACACTTTACCTACCGCGAGCCTATTAATTGGATTTTCAATAACTGTGCTCGTATATATAAGTTCTTTATAATGAACACTATACCAAATTGTCAATATCTATTAGCCCTAAGTATAATTACATACTCTTGTAACTAAATATTGTAACTATTGTGGTCGCTAATGACCCAGATGTCGATGCGACCTTTATAAATAAATAATTAAAAAAAAAAATAACTGTGCTGTACCAAAAGAATGCATAGAAATTTTCTTTTATATTGTGATCTTTAATGAAACTATTCGATGACTTTATCGAAGGTGATTTGTTAGTTCACAATGAAAATTGCTGTTGCTGTTGAAGGTCTCATTAAAAAGTGTTTAGCCATGTACTATAGATTTTTCAAAATTATGCAGGAATCGCAGGTCGGTAATGTGTTAAGAAAAATATCTAAAATTGTATCTAATACTTTATGTATGTACATTAATTTCGTCTCTTCGTAAATTTGTCCTCCTATTCAGTATATCAATACAAAAGTATATAATCAATGTGGTAGCACGTGTGCTGGTCAACATCGTCGTCGGTGAAACATTGACACAAGCATTTCGCTGCATGCCTATTTTACATTTATTCATTAAAACAACACGAAGGAATATATATATAAATTTTTAACGATGTTTAGATAACATGTACACGGAAATACATTTTTTCACAATTCTTTAGAACGCGTCATTTTAGTACTTCAGTGTTGGGTACACACACAACAATGAACAGAAAAATTGGTGTTGACCAGGCAGGAAATAAACGGAAATTTTTAGACCAGTCCGAAAACGCGTAACTGGACCGCATGACCCGCAGCATCGGCAGGAAGCGCGGTGCATCGAGTTTTGCATTAACGGTGCATTCCCTCGCAGTCGTTACACCGTCTGCGTTTCTATTTCGAAGTGAACGAAGGCGATAAAATTGTGAATGGCAACTGGGACTGGATCGCGAAGAGGGACACGAGTTTCCCGGCCGGGCGACACGTTAAATAGTAACGACAGCTTTCCTCGTGTTCGAATCCGAATATAAATTCCAGCGATGCACGCTGCCCGGACGGTAAAGTAACACAGCTGGACGAAACCAAGAATTTGCTTCTCTTTTCCTCATAGGCAAACAGTTGGTGCGCTCGATTTTCATTTTTCCGAACTCATTTCACTTCGAACGAAACGAGAAGACACCTTCCTTGAAGCAAACACAGGGAGCTTTGAGACGATTTATTTTTTCTTGCAGTTTACCTTGAATAATCTTCACAATAGTCCATTGTATTAAATAAAAAAACCATACAGTTCAATTTATTAATTTTTTATAGTCGGAGTTATTTTAACTTGAAAATTAAACATTTCTTCCGACCTAGAATAATTCTATTTATATACGACTTTTTTTATCTTATACTTACACGTGTGCGTTGATTCGATATCAACATATTTAATAATGTAAAGAATGTTACAGCAATTTTTAATGGCGACTCAGAGTCACCCCTCGACTGCTGCATATTTCCTTGACGCCTCCACCTGTAGAAAAATTAGATCGCGAGAGAAGAAATTGATTTTCAGAAGTTCGAAACCAGAGTGCTCCCTTAGGGGCAACGAGCGGAGCGTATCGTGGACTCGGACGGTTCCCGGAGAGTGTACGATACTTTCGCAAAGCCGTCGAACGCATCCGTCAGCATAGCACGCGAAGCACGCGCGGAAATGGCGAAATTCAGTCGGCAGGCAGTAGTGGTACGTGCATCTAATAAATAGTTGGTGGCTGCAGCGTGTATGGCCGATTAACTGGGCGCACGGCGCAGAATTTCTTTCTGCTCCCGTATAACCTAAGACGGGAGCGGATACGCATACTTTAAATTCCGATGCCCTTCCTGGTAATACAGAGGGAAAGAGAGACATAGGACGAGAGAAAGAGAGAGAGAGAGAAAGAGCGAGAAAGAGAGAGGGAGTATAGCGAGCAATTTAGCGTAGCCCGAGCCGGCCAGCAGAATTTCCCGAAGTTCGCCTTCCAATACTTTACGTGCCTGGAAACCAGTCATCTACGTCGTCCGGCTCTCCTGGGATCCACGATCCAACGATCCACGCCAATTAACTGTTTTTCATCGTCTGTCCGGCCCGGCTGGCCCCGTGCACGACCTCTTTCCGATGCATCGCGTGCACCGCGATGGTCCTCGATCGTAGAGCCATCGATTACGCTCTTCTCCGATGATGATGACCGCCGCGCCGCGCCGTTGCGCGTAGCCAGAACGAATTTATAGGGTTCTCTCTACCCTGCTCTCCTCTCCACCTCTCCTCTTCCTTCCACAAGGAATTTCAAAAGTCGATACAAAGTGGATAGAAACGGGCGGGGTCAAACTGCTCGACAGTTACCGCCCCGTGATTCGCTTTGTTATTAATAGACTGCGACCCGGTCTCCAGGAAATCATGCTATTCCACCCGTTTCGGCTCCGGGAAACGAGAATCCAGATTTATTCTTCCTTTTAATGGATGCTACGCGAGCCAGCTCTTACGGTTTCTCGATGATTCGATGCTTTTGTTCTTCGACCACCCGCTCTTCTTCCCATACATGCTTGAAATCTGAGGAATACTGGTGGTGTGCAATGTCCGATTCGTAACAGTTTAACACTAGGTTTATGCAACACAACGATGGTAATTTTGAATTATTTCAGAAGAATAACAAGAATATTTTCAGTCGGATTTTTTATAGAATAAATGTACTGAATTAATGTATTTTTCTTGTTATTCTTTCGAAAACGTGTATTTTCAAAAAAATCAAGAATTCGAATTGAGCTGGGCTATCGATCGCAGGCGATTTCCATAATTTCCAGCGATTTTTTATAGAATAAATGTACTGAATTAATGTATTTTTCTTGTTATTCTTTCGAAAACGTGTATTTTCAAAAACAATCAAGAATTCGAATTGAGCTCGGCTATCGATCGCAAGCGATTTCCATAATTTCCAGCGATCCAGTAGCGAAAGGACCCCGGATAATCGTTTCCGTCCACAAATCACCGAGGCCCAAGGTCTCGCGACTCTCCAAACAACGATTTGTGTCCAGGCCAATTACAGGCAAATTTATTCGGCTTTCTCGTGTAAACGCGAAAGATTTAATGTTTCGATATTAGCGGTCGAACGCTTGCGCGAGTGGCAAAACAGAGAGAAAGAAGGGGAGGCAGAGGGAGAGAGAGAGAGAGAGAGAGTGGTGGGGGTGCGAAACAAAGGGCGCGACACGGGGGGTGCACAACCCCTCGGTGTGTAATTCACGGTTTGCCGGTGCATTTATTAACTGTGTCACTCCGGGCGACGCCTATTCGATGATTTATCGTGCACGGTCCAAGACGCGTAAATCCCTTGCACTAGGTCCGACACTGTCTTCCCTTGCTGCCACCCTCGCTGCCAACTTGCCGGTGGTGGCTCGTTTCAGTTTCTTACAGCTGCCAAATCGTCGACAGCGCAGATGGAGACGCAGATGGTTTCAACCCTGTCGCTGACCAACAATCCTTTCATACTGATCGTAGACTACGGATTTTTGAAGAAAAAGGATTGATGAAATACAACATTATAGGCATTAGAAGAATTGTTATATTATTCTCGATTAAAATTATTCAAACTTTGGAATTCTGAATCCTAGTAAACCAAGGTTTTTTTGTTAATAATATTTCAAGAGTGAGGGCCTTCATAATGAATTGAAAAATTGTCGAAATTCGGAATTAACAAAATATAAAAATAAAATCTATATTAGAATTAGTTTGTCACGATTATTTACAGATTTGTTATAAAAAGCGGCATAGAACTCCCGAGAATTCGACGAAGAAACTGTTCAAAGAATAGCAAATTACAACCGAAGTCCAGCATTCCGTTGTCCCACGAGGTGCTGGCGAAGAAACCCAATTTTCAACACTTAATAACATCTTAAGCGACTGGAGACTTTCGAGACGGTGTATCGCAGTCTTGTGTAACAATAACAAATGCCACCATCGATCTCCTCCCATCAAACCGCAGCGTCCATCCGCATCTAATCACAGTCGAAAAAAAAAAACGATCGAGAGAAGAAGAAATAATCGTGAGGCTCTAAAGAGACCGAGAATGATGTTCCCGGGGCCAGCAAACCGGACGATGATTGATAATCGTCTATTCGGTCGCTGGAATTTGTCAGTGCTGGTCCAGAGGTTGGCCATAGGTGTTCCTCCGACCTCTAGATATCGATCTTCCTTTATCACATGGATTCGAATCGAGAAAACGAGAGAGTGAGAGAGGAAGCTCGTGGAAGCAGCATTCCCCGTGCTCGGTGAAAAACTAAGTCTTAATAAAGCTGGGCTAAGATAAATTGGTACATTAGCATCTCGGCCGTGATTCATGGTGACGTCCTCGGGCTCGTTGGACGAGGGAGTATGATGTACGACCGTTGGCATTGGTTTCGTATTAGAGCAAACGGCCTCGTGTTTTTAGGTCTTAAAAGCCGCGACCGTCCTTAATGGGGTGTAATGCACCCCCGGGAAACGCTGCGCTGAAAGTTTGTCGTGACTTGTGCTTTTCTCCGCCATCTGGCCTGCTATTGTCTCTCTGCGATCGTTCCAACTCCCACAGAACGTAATAGCACTGAGGACTGTTGTGAAAAATTCAACATGAAGATCGACGAACAATTTTTCTAGAGATTGATAGCAGAAAGACGAGTAAGAAATGCTGGAACTAGAACGAGTATAAAAATTGTACAATCCGATGGTTGTCGAACTAAACAATTTTTCTGAAGATTATTAGCAAGAGGATATCAGCAAAAATGTTTGAGAACGAATCTCGTGTGACCATCCAATAACAAGATTATAATCAAACTGAAATGAGATCAAAAAGGTCAATGACCAAATCCTTCTGCAAGTGGGTTAATTTGCAAATAAAAAATGTTCGCATTGATCCTTTTAATAACTTTGAGAAGCTGACACATTGCAGCTCCTTAATCCATCTCCCATTAGAAATGGCACCCACTGGTTTTAACTATGAATGCATAGAATCCACAATCCAGCAGAAGGGTACAGTCACAGTACACTTGAATAGTACAGGGTGGGGAAAAATTATTGGTCATCCTTTTGGGAGGTGATAGAACTCGTCGAGATTGCCAACATTGCATTTCACCTCCCAAAAGGATGACCAATAATTTTTCCCCACCCTGTACAATAGTGATGCAATAAAAGGATCGCGATTGAGACGGAGTTCCGGAGCGAATCCGGAAGATGTCCGATCTTCCTCGTCGTCGATCCGAGTGGTTACACTTGCCGAAGGGGATCGTGCAGATCGCACCTCGCCGCCGAGAATAGCTCGCGTGGCTACCATATGGGCACGGCACGGGCCAGAATGTCGCTCGATAAATCCGGCCGGCGCGCGGCATAGAAGATTTGTCACGCGCTTGAAAATAGACCAGGCCGGAATAAGTAGAGTGAATCGACGCGACGCGTTCGCATGAGCGAGACCGAACGATCGGTGTCGATGGAAAGGGATGACGCGGTTGGTGGGCCTCGACGTCGCCCCGCGTAAACACCGAGGCGCCGCGGCGCTTTACGACGCCCCCGGACCGCGGCCCGTGTTTAACTTATCCCGAGACTTTCTGGCACAAACCATTTTCACTGCCGGTTTCGACGCTTCGAACGCTTCGACGACGACACGCGCGTCAAGACGACCCGTGTGCCAACCACCCCCTCCTCCCGCCCCTCGATCCTTCCATCCACAATCTAACAGCGCCGCGACGCCTTCCGTAAACCGTCAGCCTCAGCGAGGAAAACCTGCGACGCATCGCCGTCGCTCCATGTGGCAAACATTCGACGACCGACCTTTTGCCTTCACTATTCCTCTTAATATTCTGGACTGGGTTCTCGAAAAGGAACGCGAGGATTTTGCGAATTTTTTTTTGCACCCTTAGAATCTTTGGATTTGAGAGAAATTTGTTTTACTAGGAGTGGTAGACCTGGGCTACGTGTGCGAATATTTTTAACGGTGTCCGTTTGCTAATAACCTTTTACAGAAATTGGTTTGGTTCGCTAACTTTTGCATTCTTCAATTTCTGGTGCAATAGTTCTGGAATTTCTTCCAGTTTGGTTATAATCTTTTTATTGAACAGGTAAAGGATTGAGGTACGATTGTGGAATTTTCTATGCAAATAACTTTTTCATTAAAACGAAATTATACAGGAAGTCTCTTTCTTTATAGCAATTTTGTATGTTGGTCAGTCGAAGTCCGTTCGACCAGCAGCACCCAAGTATAAATAGCCATCGCGACCAACAAGGTATGAACCCGTACGACGGTACTTGAAATCGAATCAAGTTGAACAATTTAAAAAAGCCCCGGCATATTTGGTCTGTAGCAGCATTCCAATGAAAGTGGCGCGATAAAGTACCTTCTGGACATGAAGGATTAAATAACAATACATATCTCATTTTATAGCGCGTATCTTACACTACCCCTTCATCTTGTCAGGCAATTATTTTTCCAGTCTCATAACATAAACCTTATAATATTATAAGGCGTCTTACAATCATACATAATGTGCACCTTTACGCATTTACGGCTTGCAAAACGTCCCCAACGAAACAATCGAAATCAGTTCGATAGAATTGAATCCAGTTTTGTCTTCCATATCGGGTACATTAACGATGAAAATAAAAATTACAATTCGTAGAAACATTCTTAGTCCATTGACCCGAATAATGTCTTTATGCTCGACAAGGGCATCGAAAGAAAAATACAAATGTTCCACTAGACTGTTCCACTTGGAATGTGAATACTGTGACCTCGACAGAAAAAGCTTATGTTCCTTGAAATAATGTAACTTTAACCTGACAGCTGTTTCCAACACAATATAGTGAATGATAAAGCAGATATTTAAATGATAAATTAAACGTTCATAACTTAATTTTGTGCAATTTCATTTTTGTTCAATGTAAGTGAGTGTGATTAAGTAAAAAGTACTTACAACCTAGTAAACAATATTGCCGGCCAAACGGGTTGCAAAACAAAGACAAGTCTGCTGAACTTTGTTCAGTCAGCAGGCTGGTCGACGAAATTTTTCACACACGGTCCCTTAATCTTATGTTATCGCGAATCCCGGCGCTAATAGATTCCCATAGCGAGCTGGTATCTCATGGTAAAAACGTTCTCGGGCAGAGCAGTTAATCATAGCGTAGCAGAGGGTCGAATTCGTAGATAAAGAGAGAAACGGAGCAGATAAGAGGGCCAGCAGGATCTGCACGGTGTCCTAGGTGGTGATCAGCCTTTGCGGGGGCGGATTCGACCCAACCAGTGACAAATCGCTGTCGGTTTCGTCTGCGGAGGAATCCACATTAATCTGTATCAAGCTGGCCATCAATATTTAATCCTAATCCCGGGAATTGCTTGTTCCATGGGATCGGTCGCGGGATCGGTCATTCCGGGACACGTCGACTTGTACGATGATGTTATGATGTAGCAACGTTGATTTTCTTAGTGGACATCCATTGTTAATGACCCGGTCAGGAAAAATTGGACACATGACCGAGAGGGGTTAGAGGTACCTTGACAATATATTTTCAAGCATTCTTATTAATACACATTGTATTAATTTTATTGATGCAAGTGAATTTTTAAAGATGTGGAGAAATTCCAAATATTTACCGATACTTATAGTTCACCTAACGTATAACACCCTAGGGTGTCCCAAAAATGTTGTACTTCCTCGGGATGATACCTGAGGTCATTTCAAGGCAGTAAATTTTCTTACATTTGTGGGAATCAACATATCGGGAAGGCCACCAACCGACCAAGTCATTGCCCTCACACCGCCAAAAAAACGTCGCGCGCCCAAATATCTAACACACGTTCCCAAACACTGTAAACAGTCGAGGATCGGGGTAATGAACTGGCAAGTAAATACAAGCCAGTGTCATCACCCGTACCTCGACTAGGCCGCGGGAAAGACCATATAGGTGTGCCGAAACGCACCTGTGTGCACGACAATAAAGTCGGACCGCGAAAGACGACGACGGCCTTTTGCTAAGACGCTATACGGAACGCGATACGAGTTACGATACGATAAACGAACGCAATCACGACATACGGCTACGACACACGGTTAACGATTACGATTTACGGATTAATGAATACGGACGCACTTATTGTATAATACTGGTATTTGTATCTTTGTAGTTTTTGTCGCGTTATCCTAAATAAAGGGCAGATATTTTATATTCGAAAATCCTGTTCCTACACATTACTCACAAACGATTGTCGACTAAAGCAGAAAATCGTCAAATTGTAAATACCGCGAACAAACATTCAGAAGGAATATAGATATTCAATTCTCGATCGTAAATGTTTTAATAACGAAGATTTTTCGCCGAGAAGAAATTAAAAATCTCAGTTATTCAGAAGGAATAACCGAGGCTAAAGGATTTGATCGTCGCCGGTTAGTGACACAGGCGGCCGGCAACAGGCTAACGAGAGTTTTACAACCGTAATTACATTATCCTACTTGAGAAACTCGCAACACTAAACAGCACTTATCTTCCATTTCTCTCGAATTTATCGTCGGAGGCGATCTGCGCGGCAAAACGGACCTCGTTGCCCAATTATTGCACGGTGTTCGGAATCGCCAATTAAACGGAGCTTCTATTAAAGTTTTATAAGACCCAACAACCCCGCGAGACGAAGAAACAGCAGTCCTTTCTGTCGCGCGAACGCCTCCCCAAAGAAAAAAGGGAGGGAAAAGGAACAAGAGAGACAGAGAGAGAGAGAGAGAGAGAGAGAGAGAGAGAGGGAAAGAGAGAAAGAGAGAGAAAGAGGACCGCGATCGGTTACAACCGGACGCAGAGGCCGCAGCGAGTCCAGCCGATTAAAGAGTGCTGCGTAACGAGTGTTTCGCCCGATCGTTCGTGTAATTAATGGCGGGACAGTGCGCCCGGACAGGCCGCGCCGTGTAATAATCGGTAATTACTCACGGTAATTAAATAATGCGTTTATCGGTGTGCAATCAGCCGGATGGGTGGCCCGAGTCGCGCTGCCTCTGCCTCTAAGGCTCTTCCTTCGATCCACGAACTGGCCTCCACTGATAAATCTTTTCCTCTTTGCTAACAGACTGCTTCCACCCGATCTGCTTGCGAACCAGAAATTCGATTTTATGATTTTTCCATCGGGCGTTATTGAATATCTACACAGAAAGGATTTTCTTAAATTAATGAAATTAGTCTTTGTGAATCTTTAAACGCGTTATAGTGCAAGGCACATGCTCGGGGTCTGAAACAAATGACGTTATTTCTGCTGGAAACGACGCAGTTAATCATGCGGACAAGTGTACCGCAGTTCGGTGCTCATCCGTGAAAACCGTGTCCAGCTTAGCCTCTTCCAACATTTGTCAGCTCTGGTCAGTTTCCGCAAGCGTCGCAATTCACTATCAAGCATTCCCCTCGCGTAAAAGATTGTATAATACTTGGACAAGAAGCGGAATATTGTCGAAAATTCTTGGAAGAGCTGGAAGGTAATCAGAACGAATTTAGAAACCATTATGAGTACAAGAAGAATTTTCAAAAATCTCTAGGCTCGTTTAGAGGCACCACGAAACATTTAAAAAGCTTATAGATGCGGTTAGAGGCTGTATACAATTGTAGAATACTCAAAAATTATTTTCTTCTATTCCGTCAATACATGTTGCCGAGATTCAAATTCGAACATACCTGAATTATTGTAAGAAGAAATGTTTCAAGAGATGATTGACAATTGAAATCGGTGGCTTTGGATTTGATCGATTTGGTGGTCCCGTGTTCCCATTTCTCTGCCGACAAAGAAAGTCTGACGCGACATGAAAATAAGATGGGCGGCCGTGGACGAGGTTTGTTTGACCGCAGAGGAGGAGAAGATGTCGTGCGGTCAACAGGCTGTTCCTCGGATTAATGTGTCGCTTCCTATCACCGGTGATTGACAGTCCCGAGACCGCGACAAAGCGCCGACTTTTAACGCTATTCTTCTTTATCCTCTTCATTGTCGTCCCCGCCCTTTCAACCGCGGCTTTTGTCAGCTCTCAGACGGCGTTGTCCGACTCGAAAATACCCTGGAACGACAAATAAAATTGCGTTGCCCGAGTCAATCCTTAATCGAAAATTTTATCTCTTGGCTAACCATAATGCCACGGGAATTTAGAGACAACCGTTCATCGGGTTTCTCAATATTGAGACCTCCAGAAGGGTAAAAGTCATAATTTCCAGATTGTTCAGCCTGATATAAAATGTGCAATTTAATCAACTCCTTTCAGTACCACAGAAATTAAACGATATGAAAGACTCATTCGCACTTTGAATATTGTAAAGTACTAATATTGAATATTTCACGAAGTCGCAACAAATTTCGCACTGTCGATAAAATTTCTTAACCGGCCAGCCGGCAGTAAAATATTAATTACCAAGCAGTTAAAGTAACCTTATCTCTCATAGATAGTAGGGACCGTTTCGGTATAATTCTCAGAACAATTTCACTGCAATCGTATCACTGCTACGCTCAGCGACGACGTTCCAGCAGAAAAACAACGTGACAAAAATGATAAGCATGGTTCCAACCATTTTTCTATCGTCGTAACAAATTTGTACAAAATCCATCATCTCTTCACATCGGTTACGCGTGTTTATTTCACAACACTCAACATAATTCAACGTAAGAGTTTTACCGTGAAAAGTAAAATTTAATTTTTTTCTAAAGTTGATTAAAATTAACTTAATATTCAAATATTCGTATTTTTTTTCGATCATGATTATTTCTGTGCTTTACCAATCCATTTTGTATAAATATTGCATAAAATCAAAAGCATAAAATGCTGTGGAATTCGCTATAAAAAAATACCCTGTATAAAATGTTGATGATCACACACGCATATTAAAAATTTAATTGAAACTGTTTTCAAGACGCGTCTCGCAGCGTATTGGAAAAATCGTGAAGCTCTCAGATGGAATCGTTTTCTCGTCGATCCCGTGGGCCGGCAGGCAATCAGTCTCGCTAATTAGATGACGGTTTAATTGCACGGAGCGAGGAGAAGGCTCTGTCTCCTAGGTGCAATTCCGCGCATATTTACATCCCCCGCGGGAAACGGTAAACGGGATAACCGGGGGAACGTTGTTCGGCAAAGGGGGTGTGGGTGGGGGGTGTACATAAGGCGGGAAAGAGGATCGGCGTTGCTTTCTGAACCCTTTTCCTGCCACGGCCCCGTTTTACCGGTCCCGCCGGCCGTCTTAAAAGAAAGGGTTAATTAAAAACAACAAAAGCTATCCGCGCCATTAGCGGCCGTTTGTATGCGCCGCGTTAGCGTTATGTCCGGTGCTTTTCGAGCTACAAGCACCCCTTCGGTCGACGATCTTAACGAGTTCGAAGCTGCGTCACGACCCCCAACAATTCTCCCCGGTAGCTCCTTTCATTTTTCCCTCCCCATCCCGCCCTCTCCATCCCCATCAACCCCCTGGAAGGATCAAAGTGGAAATTGTTCCCCGATGGAATTATGAAACAGGACTCCTCCCTTTTTCTCGCTCTATCAAGACGTTTGACTCCGAATAATTATATCTCCTGCCGAATTATGGCTGCCAGCTACCTGAACACCCATCTATACAGGGTGTCTCACCCCCGACTCTGTTATACTTAACTGCAACATGGCGGAAGTTAGGTCAATTTTCACTCAGATTTAAATACGCTCTTTTACTCGCTGCATTGAAACATTTGATTCCGGATAATTGTATCCCCTGTCCAATTATGGCTGCCAGCGATCATGACAGGCTTCTACGATTTTCTTGGAAATAGTGAACTAGAAAGAAATGAAAGAGGAAAAAGCCACGGTTTTTGCAAGCAAAGTGTCTCTAATTTTTTGGAAATAAATATAACCTTTAATTTTTTAAATGGAATGTACTTTTTAATGCATTCGTCTAGGATCTTCTACATCAGAATTGAAACAGCTTCGAGCGCAAAGGGTTAAACCAATATGGTAGCCATTGCGACACATAGATATATAAAATTGAGGGCCACGAGCTTGAAAATCAGCTCTCCCGAGCATCACGTCGAGTTACCATAAAAGAGGAACAAGAGAGGGAGGAATAGAGAGAGAGAGAGAAGTTCCATCCTGCGATGTCAGCGAGCGAGCACGTTGTCAAGAATTTGAACAGAAACTTTCTCGTCGGTGTGTCTCCGTCACTCGTCAGCGTTTCCCCGGTTGGGATAAGTTAATAGATAACCGGCGAATTGTTCGTCCGCGTTCGTCAGCTTGTCGGACAGGTGTTCCGAGCTTCGGGAAGGTGAGCGACTTCGGTCCTATCGGGTTTAGGTTCGCTTTCACAGAGTGCCGGCAACAGTTATAGTTTCGCGTGTGGTCGCGAGCAAACCAAAACGTTTCTCTCTCTCTCTCTCTCTCTCTCTCTCTCTCTCTCTCTATCTCTCTCTCTGTCTCTCTTTCTCTTCTTCATATAACACGCAGCCGAAACATTCTGCCCGACAATTTCAGCTTTGGTGCAATTTCGAAAAAATAGCATCGCGTGCTCAGGGACCGTCCAACGTCTTCGACGAACCTGAGACCTGCAAAAACCTGGCAAAAACCGGCAGAAATTCTGCTTCTTCAGCGTCTTCCCACAGACGGGAGAAAGAAAACACGGGCCTCGGGAACACTTTGTAACGCTCGCCCCGACGCACGCGTAATTATCGGCCACCGGTAATTGAGTTACTTTCGCCAGGGCCGGTTTAGGATGCGTCCCGATCCCGATTAATTGTTTCCGCTGAAACGCGGACCGTTCTCGCGTTAATATTCACAGTAATCGCCCGAACGATCGTTTATTGCGAACGGGATCGCGGAAGCACCTCCGGGATCGTCTGCAAAACTTCTCAAGATCCTGCAAATGGAATTTTTCAATCGTCTTTATGTGCGCTATGTTATTCAGTTTACTGGAGAAGTATCGGAAGTCTCTGCTGTTGAATGGCTTCTACAGTACTCACAGGATTCCTTCGTTCCTGTATTTGTTATCTCTTTCGTGAACGTGAATTTAGACGATTTCTTGGTTGTTGATATTACATGGAACATTTCGTTCTAGTGCAAAATATCTTTTTATTGCTTTTTCATCGTGCAGAGTAAATCATTTGTGAACATTAATTTCGTCAAAGTAATCGATCCTTTGTTTTCTATTGTGATACATGATATTACTTAAGAAAAATCGTTCTAGTGCGGAATACCTTGTTCGTCGAGAGTGAATCGTTCGAGAAAATTAATTTCAATGCTAATCCCGTGAATTTAGTTTCGCGGAATGCGATTACAGGTTTTCGCGAATCCTCGGATCTCGGAAAGAAAGCCGGGGGAAGGGTGAACGATGATCTGCGGAAGTCCGTGTAAATTGCAGGGTGCCGTAATTACAGGTGGCCTCCGGAGTGATACGGAACACAACGAATAGGTGTTTTCGGGTTGACAAGAAACGCGAACGCCGAGGAGGGGACAGGTGGGAACGGGAAGGGATCGGTATTATCGGGGCAACCCGGTGAAATTGCAACCAATTCCCCGGGGCCAATTAGGTTGTCCCAGAAACGATAAAATGCAAATCGGCCGCTGATACTGCCCCTCCTAGCAAAACCATTTTCCTTGTCCCTCCTATCTTTCCTCTTTGTACGCCTCCTGAAGGACTTCCGTCGACTCCCAGAACAGCACCGGGTCTCTTAAGCATTTTCAACCCCCGATTAACCGTCTCAAATTTTATTAATCGATAATTGTTCTTCGATTAGACAGCATTTTTTTAATATTCGTTTTTAAAATCATGTATTCGAACTAGTTTCTTTCTTTTTCATTAAATATCACATTTTTAATCCTTAATTAGCGAGCTCTAAATTTATTGGTCGATAGCGTTACATACCTTGTACGTATAATATCTGTCGAACATTGATTTTCACTATTTATTTATAAGACCATCACCAACATATTTGTGGCAGTTTTCTGAGTAAAATGAACCCAAACATGACGCAATTCGGAGCACATTTGCTTATGCAATTCACGATTACGTGGAATCTCGATTATCCGTACCGATGATATCTCAATTTAATTCGAGTTCAATACGTGTTCCGAACCAGTTCAGCGTGTGTTCCGAGACCACGTGTTTCGCCGCGACGCAGAAATTCAATCAACGCGGATCGATATTCGAAGTGAGTTGTTAAGGTTTTATTGGTCGGCGTAAATCTGTCGTCAGCGTCTTGAATATCGCGATCGAGGGGCAAAGGAGTATTGTAAACGGACAATATCATAAGCAAATCTCGCGACGCTGCTCGTAAAACTTCTTTCGCGAGGACGCGACTCTGGTTTACAGTGACGCGCCGTAACGAAGCGCGCAATAAAAGACGAACGATCTACCAAGTAGTTTATTTGGGGAACGTATCATTTCCAGAATTTTATAGACTTGCTCGATCGTTAAGATGAAATCACGCGAGGCTCGATCGCTCGGAGCTTCTTTTTTCACGTTCGAATTTAGCCCGTTTATTTGTTGATGGAACGTTTCCGAACCAAATTAATGAGTACAAATTACGATTCTTTTGAATTCAAGAAGTATGTATCTGTGCAGGTTGTAATTAATTTCAAGGAAAAAAGGTTTACAATTTTTTATTGGGTCTTATTTTACTCGTCACAAAAACTGTTTATATTTATATGTATTTCTATATATACTACGCGCAAAGAAACAATTTTATAACGCTATATAGACATTATCTGACTGAGGAATTAAGTTATAATATAAATAAAATCAGTTTGATAATGAAAAAATTCTACCGTAATTTTTTAAGAAAAGGATTGAATTTCGACCGATGGTTTCTGTTGCAATTTTCATCCTTGCAATGAGTAGAATACGATGTTATAAAAAGAAATTGTTGACCTTTTCGATATTTCCATCAAACTGAGGGCGTAAAATATCTATTCTATTCTTCTGTAATATTCTAAATAGTCTTGTGTAACTCACGGAGAATTAAAGAATCACGTTTGGAGGATCGATAACGAGATTATCGAGGTGGCAGCTGGTTTCTCGATCTCTGCGGTCGGCCGCAGAAGGCATCGGGAAATAACAGGACTGAAGTTGTTATGACAGTCAGCGGTAGGCAATCCATCACCGAGATTTGGTCTCCACGGGGCGAGACCGCGGACCAACTTATCCAATATTTAAGGTTTTGTCCCTCGCGGCCGGCCTGATATATCACTCGCATTAATATATATTTGCGGGGGAGATAACTCCGGTTACAGGACCAAGAAAGGAGGCGGGGGTGGACGCGATACTGCGATACTGCCCGGTCGCATAAATGCGACTACGCTCGCAGACTCTGTTCGCGAATAATGGATGTCGCGTTATTTATTGCGCTGCCTCCAGAAACGAATCGAATCAAGGAAACAAATGAAATGAACGAAACGAATAAAATGAACAATATAAAATGTAAATATAACATAAAAAGTATTGATTTCCAAGTAAAAAAGGAATTGGACATTGTGTGTTCTACAGATAATAATAAAATGAACAATAAAAAATATAAATATAACAAAAAGTATTGATTTCCAAATAAAAATGTATTGAACATTGTTTGCTTTATACTTAATACTGAAAGAGATTAATACTGAAAGACGGTACACATAAATGTCCCGTCGCTTGGAATTAATGCAGACAATAAAAATCCGTCGGCTGTTTGTAAGAAACGTGTGCTGGATAAATTTTCATCATCTTATTATTGTTATTATTTTACACCGCGCTTGAACCGCGGTGTGCAAGCATTAATTCGAGCATCGACTGTTTTCCTCGACCACCGAAGTCGCATTAAAAAATTCAATATCGATACGAACCAACAGAACAACGTTTATCATGCAGCATAAATTCCGTTTGAAATCTCCATTGACCGCCGGCTCGATATTCCTGTGAGATTAATTTTGCTCGTAAACGAACGGATTTGTATAGACTTCCGCAAAGTCTATTTATTAGTAAAGTCGTCTTCGAACGACGACGGCCCCGATACATATGTATCTCCACACACCGCTAGCTATTATACTTTACATTCCCTGGTTTTTGCTTGTTATACGGCGGGTCCGAGGCGGGCCGTAAACGCGGCGGGTGATGCAACCGAGAGCTTTATGGGACCGCGCGCGCTGCGTCCCGTTAATGATTATCAATTACCGAGCCGTCACGTGGTGTCATCGAACCGTTCGATTAAACATCACCACCATTCCAGGTCATTTGCTTTTCGAGGAACTCGATCGTGTGCCGCGGATCTCGAACGCGAACTAGTCCGCAAGCTCCCACCTAATCGCGGACACACGTTTCTGAGTATAGATTATGGCGCAATAAAATGCATCGTTTATAGATGCGCTTTATTGCACTCGGCTCACAGCCACGGCGTACATACCGTTAAATGTCACAACTTCTAAATACTCCGGAAACCGAGCTCCCAGTTATTGTGCGAACACAAGGCGAAACTAATGTCCGATTTTTGGCATGACAAGGAATTTTATGTCTTTTAAAAATGAACAGATGCAACTTGAAACCGTGGAAAGATTAGGAGACTTTAAGAGTAAATTATTTAGTGAAAAATATAAATTTATATTTAGCTCATAATTAGCTTGTAATCAATGCACAAACTTTTTATTTTGTAGAAACATCCTTTGGTAGGAACACTTTCTAGCCGAATTAAATCAGAGGTCTCCATCCGTCACTGACTGTATGTATTGATAGGGGACAATAATCTAGAAAAATACACTTCCTAATTATACTATAAGACACTGTGCAGAACAGCACGCAGCTATGTTAGATAGAAAAGATGCTCGAGGGATTAAATGAGACACTTATATCGAGTTACACAGCTAAAAGGTTAAGACGGCTGTCAACTGGCCTTAACAATTACCAACTTGGAGCACGCGACACAGGATTCAGCGACTCCGAAACTGCTCGAGAAAGCGCACATTTTCATGCAGATAGCAAGCGGACATAGACGGTTAGGCGACGTCGACGGTCCCTCGAAGAGTATTAATTCACCCCCTGTTGATGTTCTGATACATATTCAAAGGGTCTTTGATCGATACGAACTCGTAGACTCATCTTTACCCATCCGTGTGCGAGAGAAAGATAGTACGTTCGCCTGGTAAATCGGTTGTCACGAACAATATTCCACTTCTCGCCCCCCTTCTTTATTACCAATTCCATATCGGATGAAAACGGAAAACGTTCGCGCGAGATCGCCCGAGGCACGGTCTCTTCAAAGCGGAAGGGTACGAGAACCACAGCTTGCGAATCATCTTAATTCGCAAGCGTGCTGTACATATTCCATGGTCCTCGTTATTGGATTCATCCTGATAATTCCGCCCTAAATCATCCCTCGGACCACGGGTCACGACTAATTCCGTGGCTCGTCTCCATGGGCTCGTGCATTATGCAGGGACCGGCAAAGGGTTGATTCTCTGGGGACGCTTCCGTCGACGTGACACTACTTGGCCCCGGTTAATAGAATATCGTCTTCCTGTAAACAGATTGCTGTGGAAGACCGGAGACCTCGCTTCACCGATGAGCTTTACTTTTATTTTTTTATTTATTTTAATGTTAACACTGATTTTGAGATGTCAGTGTTAGATGGTGGCTGTTGTTTTTTCTTTTATTGTAGAAAATCCAAATGAGATTTATTTCAACATAATAAAGAAAACATAATACATTGTTACAGAAAATAAAACTGTACATACATAGTAATATGTTAAAACATGAATATAATATACAGAAGAGATGAACCGCTTAAACCTTAAGGCCACAGCTTTTAAACAATGACAACATACAGCGACAAGCCCTGATATATGGTTTGGCTATTATGGTGGCTGTTGTTGAAGACTTCGAATCGAATCATACAAGATAGAACATTTTATTGATGGAAAATGGATGTTGAATTGAACTTGTCAATTGGAATTCTAATTATTCTCTTCAAAAAATTCTAAAATATAAAATTCCACAAAATTAAATACGATTTTTATTTATTTTAGATGTACAAAGGCTACTACCACTGAAAATAAGTTTCCATTTGTTCCCACTTTCTTAAAATTTGCCTACAAAAATTAAAAATTGCATAAACAAACGACTTACCCTCTCTTTGTCAAGTGAAAGTAATGGGGAAATATAAACTAACTGATTACGTATTTCGTCTTCTAATAATTCTAAGAAGTCGTTAAGAATGTAACAATGTGCATATTTCTTCTATTCATTTTTGCCATGGATGTATAAAGACTTCAAATATCGGAGGTTCGGATAAGCGAGATCCTACTGTACAGCAATTCATGTGGCAGTTGCTCGGTATGGAACATGCGAAATCGTTGAATTAGAAAATGCGATTTTTCTCGTTATTTGCGATCAATGTAATCTGACGTTCGGTGACGTTCGCTGGCTATCGGTCCGTAGAAAGTCCGTGTCGGGGAAAAAGAATTCGGTGTGCATCGTGGGGCATTCGTGGAAACGATAGCCGGTCCGCGATGTCACGGGAGGAGGTTATCGCGGGAGACAACCGGCCCATGACATCGATCAGTCTGTGTCGCTCGATGAACCCCATATCAGCAAACATTAATTATTATTGCCTGCTCGACACTTTGCAGCGGCCGCCTCTCTCGTCGGCGGAACCCGAGTCCAGTGATAACCATAGTAATCTCTCGGTCGCGAGGCGTTTGACACGAGCGTTACGAAAATCGTAGTACGATCAAGAGGTGTCCGGGAACTCGAAAATGTCCGGTTGAGTCTGGAATTATTTTCTAGATTCTCGAGATTCTTTGGGATTACTAAGAATATTAGGAAACTCGAGAATTTTTCAGTACTCAGAATAGTTTAGAAAATTATTGGGAATCTAAATTTTCGTGAAATCATAAATTTTTGAGAATCCTAATAATTTTCAGGATTCTCGGGAATTTTCAATATTCGTGAAAATAATATTTTCGAGAATTACAACCTTCTCGAGAGTCCCGGAATTTTTAAGAATCCCAAAATTTTTGTCGGAATAATCTAAAACCTAGACAGCCGCAGAAAATTTTGATTTTGCATATATGTAGATTCGTCTAATCGTTAAGTACAGCTATAAGAATAGTCCGAGAGTTGGAACACAATGTTTAAAGAAGATTTAAAGAAGATTTAGACAACCAAATTGAAGTGTGCTCATGGAAAGTCTTTAAAATTTCGAGTGGCCACGTTCTAATTTGAGGTGGACACTGAAATCTCTATGCGTTCGGACACTTGGCCTTGCTCTCGGTCAAATATTCCGAGAAGAACGCGATTTCACGGTTCGTGACAGGCATCCGGTCAGCTTCTCGGCGAAGATGATCTCGAGAGGACCACCTCGCGAGCGAGCAGTCCTCGAGGACTGGAAAATTGATCGCTTCTGTTTTTTCTTTTTACTCCACTCGAAGATTCGAGGAAGGGCATTCTCTCTCGACGGGTTGTCGGGATTTTCTGTAGCTATTTCCTGGGGGACCTGGACTCTGTCAAGACAAGTTTATCCGCGAAGCGACGCAACGTCGCGGCGGCCTGCCTGTTTACGCGCATAAAGCCGGTCTCATGATCGAACGCGTAGTTGGCCGGTTTCGAGGTTGCTAAAAATCTGCTAGTGGACTTGGCCAATTTTTTTTATACATTTACCACGAATATACGTAGAGGGTCAGTAACAGTCTAAATGTTCTAAATTCTCTTCAAAAAGAACTTCTAAAAAAGATATTTAAGGGTAGAGCACTTTCTAGAGGGTAATACTTGAAAGAACGAATTTTAAGCAAGATATAAATACTGAATTTACAATAAATATTTAAGGGTAGAGCACTTTCTAGAGGGCAATACTTGAAAGAACGAATTTTAAGCAAGATATAACTACTGAATTTACAATAAATATTTAAGGGTAGAGTACTTTCTAGAGGACAATACTTGAAAGAACGAATTTTAAGCAAGATAGAAATACTGAATTTACAATAAATATTTAAGGGTGGAGCACTTTCTAGAGGACAATACTTGAAAGAACGAATTTTAAGCAAGATATAAATACTGAATTTACAATAAATATTTAAGGGTAGAGCACTTTCTAGAGGACAATACTTGAAAGAACGAATTTTAAGCAAGATAGAAATACTGAATTTACAATAAATATTTAAGGGTAGAGCACTTTCTAGAGGGCAATACTTGAAAGAACGAATTTTAAGCAGGATATAAATACTGAATTTACAATAAATATTTTAACATTTTTTCAAAACTGGACATCATCGTAATGAAAAACTAAATTCTGGGATCCTAGGTTGAAATCTGCCCTGACACCACGACCAAAGCAGTATCATTCACCAAAACCTTTGCTCCGCCGCGAATTCGCTCGGCGAACACCCCTGCGGCTGTGAAACCGTGCGTAACTAACCTCACGCACACTCTGCGTATCGACAAGGCTACGCCAGAATACTGACTCCATTCATGAAGCGTGGACGCGTGTAAATACTACGGTACGCGTCTGTGCATTTTTATTTTATTACAATGAATTTCATTAG
The DNA here is from genome assembly GCA_916610235.2 of Lasioglossum morio. Lineage (NCBI taxonomy): Eukaryota > Metazoa > Arthropoda > Insecta > Hymenoptera > Halictidae > Lasioglossum > Lasioglossum morio. Next base: position 11,139,835 of record OU744334.1, read on the forward strand.
TCTGAAAGATAAGAAACTTCTCTGTTTTTAATGACTTTTTTAACGAAACTCCTACCAACATATTCGTTACATTTTTCTAGTTAAAACAAGTCCAAACACGCCACAGTTTGGATTATATTTACTCGTTTAATCCACGATGCAGTAGAGCCTCGATTATGCGAACATCAGTGAAATTCTACAGTTTTGGTATGATTAGACGTACTAGATTTAATCGTTACTGATTTCCACAGTAAATTGTGCAGGTATGCATCGTTTTAGAGTGACTTCAAATATCTTACTTCAGATCATCGGTTCGCATAATCGAGGTTCTACAAAATCGCCAATTGAACTGGTAAATGTCCATCGAACTGTGTTGAGTTTGGACTCGTTTTAATCAGAAAAATGTGGCAAATGTGTCTACAACAGGTAAAAGTCTTGTAGAAAAATAGTAAAATAAATTGTCATCATATTCTTCTCATGGCAAAAACGAGTAGGACAAACACAAAATAGTATAAAAACATTAAGAGGACGTATTATATATTCTTCCAATTCGGATAGACATGCCTAAGATAATTAGTAACAATAATCTTAAAAACAAATGAAAGCGAAACATTTTCTCTCCGTGTGGCCCCCACGTGTTACAACTGCAAGCATTCTTGTCTCGTCGCTCTCAAAGGAACAGATACTTGCTATGCATGTTCCAAGTCGTTTCTATGCTTGTTCTAGATCGTAGATCATTCAGGAGTGTTTCGAACGACAAGAAAAAAAATAGGGTGCTGTCGGGACACAGTGGTTCGTTTGTGGACGAAACGGGGATTATTATTTCACGATGCACTCGTCGACGTCTATGGCTGTTCTCCGGTGATTTAGGGTCTGTTTACATGGCCGGGTCACTGTCAAGTGTGTCTTTGCTTCGTGTCACCGGAGCTCGAGATGTTAACCGGTGACGTACGATCTCGTGGCTGATTTACGAGGTCACTTCTTTCGTCCTGTCACAGTGAAACATTGGGATCTCGAGTGGCTCAATACGGTGGGTCCTATCGATCTTTCGGAGTGCTGATACCGAACCCCAGTTTTTCAAACACTACGGAATACTATGGCAGATACCATTATAACCAGGCTGCGGATTTTATGTTCTCACAAAATATTGAAAAATGCAGAACAGTGAAAAGTTTTATTATTTTCAAAAATGATTATTAACCCGTTGCACTACGATTTATTTTACGATTATTCATAAGTTCTTAGAAGAAAGAGGATGTTTATATTTATTGTGTGCTTATGTGTTCTCCAGTGGCTATAATATCGATAACAATAAAATAGGATTAAGATTTAAAGGAAATTAATAACATATTAGTAGATTCGTAGATTTAAATGTTTACGGAGCTCCTATATCTTTCAATTAATACAGACAATAATTATCTTGCTTCAAAAAGTCCGCATACTCACTAATATTAATTCAGCAAAGAAACGAATATGCTTACGTAGGTCCTGCATCTTAAAATTAATCCAGACAATTTTTATCTTTCATATTCTACAACCGCATCTTCAATTCGATAAAAATTTAAATGCTGGCAATTTCTTACGTTGATAGAATCAGTGTATTTCTAGAAGTAGTTTTCGGGAGAAAGATAGCCGAGTGCGATCAGTTTTCGCGAAGCGTCGGTTCGAGGAGTATCGTTCGAGAAAGTCGGTCGAAGGTGCAGAATCGATGTAGCCTCGATTGAAAGTCGACGCCAGTGCACGATGATAATGCGAGCACAAACGGATCTCTGTCCGAGCCCATCCATAATACATCGCTCCGGGCACGTTCTCCGGTTTTTTGTCACTGGATACGTTGACGGATGCGTGAAAGGAGTCTAAAGGACCCGGAGCTCTTCCTCCCCGCTCCTCCTCGTTCCTCATACTCCTCCGCCGTGCGAACGGAGAACGCAAATTACCGAGCATTCGACTCGAGAAAATCCTCGTGAATTTCGTAACGCGGCCACGGAGGAATTTTGATCTCGATCTCGGCTAGAAATCATCGACCAAATCCCCGATACACCTCGAATATTTACGTTGATCGCAGTACAATTTTTGTCTATTCCGTAATGTCCATAATTGATGTCCATTGACAAATAAGTTCTGTATTTTAGAAAGGGAAATTCACAAGTTATTTGTTTAAACAGTATATTGAAAATTTGATTTACTTTTGCAGTTCCTCCTATTTATGTGATTTTTCATTCAAAATAGGAGATACGTGTTTTGTATAATTATTATTAAAATGTTGTATTTTTGCACAAAGATCCGCAAGTATACTTATGACTAGACTGCGGATCTTTACATGAGACATGAAACACTAAAAGATAATGTTGCTTTTAATGTAACAAAATCATTTAGAGATAAAATAAATTTTTATGTTATTCCTGTTATCCACGATAAATGTACAACGTTTTTATTTTGCATAAAGATCCGCAGTCTAGTTATGACATAGCGTATTCAGCCGAAGACTATGCAGCATTGCAACCGAGCGTGCCTGATTTTGCAAAGGACATTCGGCTGGAGGGAAACAATCGAAAATTGACTCGGACCCGGTATAAATCACGCTAGACTGGTCTAACTGAAACGATAAGTTGCTGTAATAACTGTTGCGATATCATCGGCATCATTAATTATCAGTTCCCTCCATCGACCGGGTCCGCATCAATGAAATTCAACGCAATCGGACGATTAAACGGGCAGCCTGGCGAGCCAGATAATATCGCGAACGAATTACCGCCAATATTATTTAGATATCTGACAGGTTGCTAGACGAGCTTGGTGCCCCGATAGAATCTTCGCGTTACAAAATCCCATAATTCATAGCCGGATCGAAACGAAACAACGATCTCGCCCCGTCCGAGAGGACACGATCGGTGCACGATCTACCGGTTCGGAATCGTTATCCGAATCCTTTGTTTACACACCTCTTACGAGCTGCAATTAATCTTCGCGCCTTGCTCCTTGGAAACGAATAATAAGAGTGACCAGATAAGGGGAGGGAACACGAATTCAGAAAGACGAAACATGGGACTCTCTAAAAAATTCTTTTGAGATGATTACTTAATGATTTTGTACAGTCTATGGATATTTTTAAATAAATCTTTCAACAGTATTAGCAATTTCCTGGAATCAACAAATGAGATCTAGTGCAGACCATCTAACACAACCCTTTCTATCATAATACAGTCCCTAAAAAACGTAAAAAAATCCCCTGCTCAGAATAAATTGACCTCCCCCGAATCAAGTCCGCGAAAACCCAGTAAATCCGTTGGGGTATTAATCAGGAAAAAATTAGTATGATCGATCGGAGGAGCCGGTGTCTAGACGACGACCAGCAGGAAGACGCAGCGAGATAATCGTCGGCCGTATAATCCGATGAGGCGTCGATCGAACAATCGATCTATCCGCGGGTCCATTACTTTTCCCCGAGAAAAATAAAACCGAGTTCCCATAATCCGCCGGTAATCCCAAATACGCGTCTATCGAAGCCAACCGGCGGCGAATTACTTTAGTCTCGCAAGTCCGACCGATAATCACGCTCTCTTCTCTTTTTCACGAGAGGGAGAGAGAGAGAGAGAGAACCCTTTCCTCCCCTCCGTCCGACGCGCATAAAAACGATCGTTCCATAATTGATTTTGTTCTTCGAAAGTTGGCATGCACTCGGGCGTCGGCGGCTAGCCGGCTAGCTTCGCTACGCGAAACTTGCAGGGAAAAGCTTCCCCGCAAGCACTCGAGTGCTTCCTCTCGAACCCGTTAAAAGTTTTGTAACGATCCCTCGCGGAAATTCCCGATCGTGCAGCCCCTCGACGACCCGTCCGAGCAAAAAGACTCACATGCAACCCGTCTTTCGTTTCGCGTTCCACCTTTTCCTTCGTTTCGCCGACGTCATCCCCTGCGAAGTCAAATCCTGGACGCACTGAATCAGGACGGAAAACGACTGGCAATCTCGACAGGTCTGTGGACAAACCAATTTACTTTCCACAATCTAAAAATTCATTTATTATTATTGAGTACAGGCGTTTACAACAACCCCTTATAATTTGATTTCCTAATATTGTGTGTTCGATTGTTATGACAGTTTTGTGAACCTCCTCATTTAGGTTGCCGATGGACTCTTGTGGACTTTGGTGGTCTCTGACGGACCCTGGAGGACTTATTGAGGTCACCAATTGATTCTGGTGGATTCTGGAGAATATTAGTTTATTAAATTAATTGGTAATTAAAGGTTGGAGACCTTGGCAGACATATTGAGGTCGCCGAAAGAATTTTATGAACACTGGAGGACCTATGTCTTCAATGGACACTGGTGGATGTCTTTCCTTTCCTTCAGAGTATATTCAAAACTAACATTAAAATTATAAACTACTTACTTAAATGTGTACATAATTAAAACAAATGAACTCATCGCACTACCTTATTACCTAGTTCACCAGTGTTCCATTCGGTGTCCAATAGGTGTACAAAACCACCTATTTCGAGACCCGAGTTTTACCAAATGGGAAACAACCGGAAGCTGATCGAAACAAACGAAACAAAGGGAAAGCAGCGTTCGGGCCTTGCAAAGGGGGCAAGTTCTGGTCAAAATCGACACGGATACGTTCTCGCTCATCGGATTGGAGAGCGCGAGAGACGGGAGCGGAACGCGCGGCGTTGTTAATCCTCGAAAGTCGGGGGTTAAGCAGCTTGGAGAGCTTGGAGAGTTGGAACGCGTAAAATTGCGCGGGGATTTCGCCCGGCGGAGTTATTAATGCTCGCCAGTATCGTTACCTTGTTATTTAAGGGATCCCCGCGTTTTGCGAATTAGGGGATCATCGCCGTGTTCCACGATTTTTACGAGGAAAATTAAAAAGCGCCGATTCATTTATCGGCGTTTCTTTCTTTTACGTCGAATGCTCGTTTACCGGATTAGACTCCATTCCATTCTTCCGCCGTAGAAAAATGTACCGATTCGTTCCACGGTGGTCGGACGAGTCATAAAAATAATGAAAATCATGGTGCTCCGCGTTGCATGAACAATAGTTATAAATCCAAGATAATAAATTCTAAAGGTTAAATTCTTCTCGATCGAAATTAAGACGAAAAATAAATTGATGATATCGGCGCCAGGTTCGATCATTTATAGAACAAAAAACAACAAATGTGGAATTAATTCATGTTTCTAACGTTTCGATCCCGATGTGATAATAAATTCTATATAACTTTGAATTTGCCACTTTATCATTATTCCTCAAGATAGAAATGTAAAAGCTGTAACAATTTTTATTTTGCATGAAATAAATATCTAGTCTTCAATCTAGTTATCACTTTACTTAACAAGCAGTTATTATTTTAATCTAAAAGCACATTTACCATCACTGCGGAGCACGTTGATTCCGTTGAAAAACGAATGTGTTCACAGCGGGTCAAATGATTCGATGATCGGCTGTAAATCATGCAGGGTGAAAGGCGTGTAAATCGCAGCTCGGTTGAGAGGTCACTAAATAAATCCGGCAGTGTATCAGCGTGGCCGATGACACATTAAAATTCCGTGGATTCCCCGTGAGTCGCGGAGGGCCGATTACAAATTTCGCGAGAGCGAGTGTTTCATCGCATGACGTTTACGCGCGGCCCCGGACACACCGGAGTTGATGTATGTTGCCAGGATTGGCAATTATTATCGACTATTACGGCAGTAAGCGTGCGTAATCGTCATCGGTATTACCATATATACTGTTATTTCCATTCCGACTTCGGCCGGCGTCCATAATGATAGCGTTGTTCCGGCCGCCACCCTGTTCGTGCGCCGCGCCGCGTCTCGGCCGAGCAACCCCCTTCTTTTCCTTTCGTGACGATTGCATAAACACAGAACCGGATTCCACGTCCGCCGCTGGGCAAATTTATTCGCCGCAATCGCTATAATTTTGATAAATTTCATTTAATACAATACGCTGTCGGCCGGCTACACCGTTCCCGGGAAACGAGGGTGGATATTCAAAGACGGGAACAACAATCGTCAACACGGCTTCAAACCTTTTCGAAAATAACTGTTTAAATCTGTTTTACACAGGTAGTGCACTGTACTGACTCTGACGGCTCAAAGAATTTCTAACTCAATCTTAAGAAATAGGAATTCCATAGAAATGTATTTTTCTTTTAAATTATTTCACTAAGTTGAAGATAATGGAACACCATATTCAGAAATACTTATGATCAACATCTCCAAAAACTTTCTAGTCATGCATAATTTTAAAACTCAGTGAAAATCGCAATGAACACTGGTGAAACTCGGTATTACATTACCACTATCGTCGACACGAAGTACCCATCGATTCTGAAGAGCGAAAGGTAGCCACCCTTAAAAGACGAAGGCTACACAATCGCCCGAGAACTTCCGCCTCCGATGAAAAATCAAAGGGGGCTGTTTCTTTTATACCGGTTCGAAAAAGAAGAAGAAGAAGAATCAGCAAAAGATGGGGTGCAAGAACAGAAAGGCTACTATTTAAAAGGTACAGCCAGTCAGCTGGAAATCACAGGGTTCCTGTGAAAAGTTTTCATCTACTCGGCAAAAGTTCCTGCTCTCTCCGAGCGATCTCCGAGAACCGGGTAAAAGAAAAACACCCCTTTAACGAAGACGTTTCCTCCCTCGAAGCACCCCCACGCGACGCAAATTACCGGCACGACGAAGAATTTAGGCGCGCGAGCTGTATGCTTAAAAGTCTTCGCAAATCGGAAGGGGTGAGAAGAGGAATGGGGGTAGGAAAAAGGAGGACACGCCACCCTGGAGTAGGCACCAAGCTCCTTAGGTTACAACCGACAGTTCACAATGTATAAATCATAGTAATAACCGTGTGGTTTCCACCTGCGTATTCGACGAAACGTACGGGGTGCGAGAAAAGTAATAGCCACCCCTTCTCTGTGTAACTGCACACCCCCCTGAGAATATTTGTGAAAGAAACTTGCTCCAAAATGATTTATAACTGAACTGTAGCTTTTCGTATAAGAATCTAAGAAACGAATAAAATTTTGTAAAACATCTGATAATCGAGGTTCTACTAACACGTGAATTGCACAATTAAACATAATCTGAATTATGTCGTATTTACATTCGGATTAACCAGAAAAATGTCGAAAATATAATGGTAAAAGTCTCATAATTTTAAAAACAAACAGTGAATATATCAATTTTTTTCAGAAATATCATGCAAATGTAGTGTAAGTAAAGTGAAGTTCACTACTGGAAATTGTATTTAAGATTGTACTAAGTCGAAGAACAATTAATTTTGAAGATTTCTTTTAAATTAAACATTGATCTCCTTGATTCCAACATAATAAATGAATGCAGTAAATTGACTTGCACAACTTTCGAAGAACTCACACGGGGAGACAGTCTTGCGGTACTTTTCTTACACATTGTAGAACTGACCGCGTACATTTCGGGTGCAGCAGGCTGCAGCAGGCTGCAGCAGGCCGCGCGAATATCGCATGCATTATTCAAGGACCACGGAGACTGGCTGCACCGCCGCGAGAGCCCGGCGTTGCATAAGCGCTGACGAGGAAAACTGCACCCACGCTGCGAGTATTCATCGATAACCCACCCCCATCCAACCAGGTGTCATAACCACCCCCGTAGACTTTTCGCGGCGTTCGCGCGAACGGTGCCGTTCCCAATGCTTTTTGCTTTTACAGCTTTTTCAGCCGTGTTTTTGGCCGGCGTATCCAATTGTAAACCGCACCGTTCCCCGTTCTGCAAAATTTACCGGTTTGGTCCAGTTCTAACAATTTTCTCGATTTTACCAAACTTTTTGTATTCTAATATTTAAAGCGATTTTTAGCGTGAATCTCTATGTAAAATAAAAATTGTATCAATTATAAGGAAGTGCAAAATTGAAGAAACTCGACAAAAATTTAATTGTTATTACTATTATTCGAAAACTATCAAATGTGTACTTAAAACACCGATAAGCATGTGCGTAAAATTCCTAAATATTCATGCGAAAATGACCTCGAAAATATCTACTCTATAAAGCAATATATAACTCACTGAATTTTGATTATTCTTACTTTAAAAAAATCACACATGTACGTGAATTATAAACAAATATGTGTGCAAACTCCAAACGAGGTAGATTCACTGGTTTTTCCGGGAAAAATTCCGAAAAATCGTGCAAAACCGACTACTAGAATGCCCCCTTGAATTCTTTCCAAGCGTGAAAGCTAAGAGGACAAGTTGAACGAGAGCATGTCGTCGGGATCCTCGGTTGGTTTCCCAGCTGGTTCTGGGAAAGGCCTGGTCTCAGAGAAAAAGTTGATGGGGTACGATTTATTGGGGGGAGGGAATCGGCATTACCCGTGGCGGATCAATCGAGAGCTTAACGATCCCCCGTTCTTCCGATGGACGATAATTTCAAACGGGCCTTAACGAGCCACTCGAGTGCGTCAGGTGGAACGCGTGTGTGTATGTAGGTGTCGTATTTCTCTCTTTTTGTTTTATTTTTTTCCGTTCGATGGAAAGGACGACGCCTCGCGTCGCGACGGCCTTTGTTAAACGCTGCCTCTGCCCACGCACACCCGCGCGCGGAAATTATTGTCAGCCGGCGAACAATGCCCATCGAGACTCTGTCTACCGCTAATCAAGCGTCGCCCCGCTAATTATCGAGTGCTAATTGAGTTGTGCTCGCTGCGGACCGCCGACGGCGAGCTCGCCTCGGAAACTGTCTCGAATACGAGCCCCGGGGACCGGCTCTTAACGAGAAACAGTCGCGAGTTACCTTTTTCTCCGTCCCGAAGAATTTGGTAATCGAAGCTCGGTCATCAATTTTTTTTTTAGCAAGTTCGTATGCAGTGATCTTGCTGTGAAAGTAAAATTTTGCTGGTGTCGTATCACTGTGTATAACATTGTACGAAATAACGTGATCTTAAAACGAATATTTGTAATTATATGATTTTTTATATACACGTATTATTCATAATTATTTTTTGGTACGTCATTCCTGCTTGATCTCTTTACATTCCCAGGTCAAGCAATTGTTCCTATTCGCAATTGGTGGTTGTTAAACTGAATCCACTGAATTCATTTTTAAAACGAACGTCGATCAATTGTACTAACGCTTCATCCGTAATCGAATATGTACAATTAATATAAAACGGAAGGTATCGTATGTGGTTATCCTGTATGTCCATACTGTCAACAAACTCTGGTATACATACACGTACTGCGTTTTCATATTTTCAAATTCCGCTTGTCGGAAATTAAACATTTCCAGGTGTAGTTGGGAAAAAACTTACGAGTTGAAGTTGAAGATCGTTTTATATTTTCACAGTATCGTTATAATTGTTGTTCGTGAAATTGTTGGTATACGTGGTCGAAAATCAGAGAATTCTACGTGGTGCGTGTTGCATTCGAGATGCACTTTCGGGAGCACACTTTACTGTCCCGTTGCAGCTCTGCCGCTCGTAAAACGTTGCTCGGTTGCTGGACAATTAAGAGAGCCAACAAAGTGTTCCCGCTAATGCCACCGCGGAGAGACAAGATTCGCAAATTGGCAGTCGTGCGTCGGTAGCCGGAAGGGTTCGACCAGCCATTAAAAGAAATTATGCCGGGCGACGCGTATACTTCCGGTCGCTGAGCACGTCTACGCACACGTATCACCGTATCCCCATATGCACATATATCCGTGTACGTACACCGGGGAGAACATTATTCCGAGGGAATGTATCATGACGGCTATTATCGTTAACATGTAAATGCTGCTGGTCTAATGGTGTCTTAATTGAGTCGACCATTAGACCCTCGTGTAACTCGCGTACCTCCCTGCGCGTCCAATATTAAGATATTAGGTTCGTTCGTATAATAAAGGTATTAAGGGGTCCCCTTAACCTGGACCGGTACCGGACCTGTTCGGTTTTTCACTTTCTAACGGGAATTCGTTTCCAGTTTCGGAGAACTGCTTTCGTCCAAACCACCGCCATTTTCTGCCCATTCACATTTTCGAACTTTCGGTAAGGAGGTCCTTCATTAAGGAGAACACTTAAGATAATTCAGTAATTATAAAAACCTCTTGCTTCAAGCAGAGAACAATTTTAATCAAAAGAGTTATTAAAAGTTCGGACACTCTTGAGAATTAAATAGATTCTGGAAAACAATATATCCGATCTTGAATAATTTCGACAAGAAAAATTAGAATTCGTAGCAGAAGTCTGGTGTTTGGTTCGAACAGTGTGCAATATTTATAACAATGTATGAAAATGCAGAGCTAACTGGTCAGACATTACACAACGATTTTCTGTCGAAACAAGCTCGAACAAAACGATAATTTTAAAAGCTGGAGGAGAGTGGAAAAAGCTTGGGCGGAAGACAAAATGGACGATTGTCCCTTATATGGTTGATCCGGGGCACAGGTATGGTCGGTCGCCAATTAAATTCCGTGGCGGAGTATTCGCCATTCACCTGTCACAATGCGCATCAATCAGCGCTAACCGAGCGTAGGAGAACGCTTTTATCAGCGTTACGCGATCGAGTGGCGTGAATCACTTGAACAAGGATCGTTCGAACCAGCGATTCTCGTCGTGGCGCGCCGTGGCGGTGGTGGCAGGGGGTTGCAAGGGGGTTGGAACACGGCGAAGGGGCGAAGGGGAGGCAGGGCATGGCACACGGGATGGCCCTTCATTCTCGTTCGTCGGCATAATAATACAGACGGTGCGCGGAGCCGCCGCCGCCGCTGGCTCGAAAAGCGAAAACCGCGAGCGAATCGCCGCCGGTGAGGAGAGCGGTAATGCATGCGATTATGCGGATCAATGAGCTATGGTCCTATTTATGGCTCTATCAGCCGACCGCTACCAGCACTCTAAACCCACCCCTGACCACCCTTTTTTTTATATCTCGATGCATGCTGATCATCGCGTGACCGTTCGCGGATTCTACATCGAACGCTATCACTCTCTATCTCGCTATCATCCTATGAATTTCTGAATGCAGTTAATCTCTTCAACCCTCCATCAAGTGGTATAAATTAAGAATAATTCTTATTGATACAACTGTATAAACGAACAGAGTTGTTATCAATCATTTGATAACGAAGTTTCCATGTTACACTATAATTTAGCTAATCTCGAAATTAATAAATTGATGTCCAATGCCGCTAATATTAGAACAATCGTTTGTAAGCGAGTCAGTAATTATTCTGCGTTAGTCTGATTACTTTGACACTTCTTAATAATTAATTTATAAAGAGTTTAAAAAGTCTCAAGAATTTTGTTCACTGATCAACCATGTTCAGCTTGTAAAAATTATTACACGAGGAAGGGAACGAGATGAAGCGAGAAGACAAAAGATGAGCAGCTGAGAATGATCATCACTGTCTACGAATATCGATGAGTACTATCGAAAGCTAGAGTTTAGCTACAGCAGGGCTAGAGCTCGAAGATGTTCCCGTAGAAAAGCTGAAAAGTGGGCTTGGTCTGGGGTCGGCGGGGAAAGGGGGCCGGTCATGGTATCCCGCGGGGGCGGCTGCTTTGACCAGGTAATGGCGTGCCGAGAAGAATGGGAAATGTCACCAGGGGGCGCGGACCTTACTCCAGGTCGAGTCAACCTCGTTTCTTTTTGTTCGAGCCGACGACGACTGCGCAACACGGCGGAGCCGCATGGGGTTGGATCATTCTCCGTGGCGTCATTAGTCCTCCCGTCGACGTGACCGCATACTTCACTTCGGGGTACAGAAACTTAGAAATCTGATGATCTCCTGGTGCCGACTGGGAAACTTGCCACCTATACCAGACTAATCGGAAGATGGGGAAAACTGGCTCTAAATGGTTTTTCAGATGCTCGAAGAAATCAGACTCCTATGCTGAACTTGGAGGAACAGACAATTCTGAATTTTAAAACAAAAATAATGGTGAGACAGATAAATTTTGTTATTCGATGACAAAACACAATTCTGAATTTTATGACAAAATCGTGTAAAGACAGAATTATGAATTTACTCAGAAAATTGTAACACAGTAGACAATTCGGAATTTTAGAACATTAGTATGACATGCACTATATGATATCGGCGCTACAGGTTCGATCATAGATACAAAAATTAGCAATCTTGCAGTATTATAATTTCAACGTTTCGGTTCAGTTCTGAACCGAATATGTGCATATACAAAATTTACGATCGTTAAAATTGGAGAATATTAGTTATGACAAATCAGAAAAATCTTGGAGCAAGAGATATTTATTAACGAAATTCTATACTATAGTTTCCTAGTCGAGTTGCACAACAATGAACTGTACTATGGCTTCGACTACTGTATCTCTTGTCTGAAACGAGAAATCCGCGAGTTACGAAGGTCACTGGATTTTTCTTCTGGTATGGGTGTCCGCAGAGGTCGATGCGAAGGTTGAAGGGTGTAGGATGAAGACGACCCCTCATCGTCGACAGCATCTGACACGTCCGGGCATCGTTCGATCAGCATGGCGCCTTCGTTCGAGGCGCACGCGTTTCTTTTCTTCGACTGGCCGATGGATTCCGTGTAATCGCTAAGCGGGCGCGTGCTACGAAAAAGATAGGGATCTTCTTCTTCTTCTTCTTCTCGTCTCTGCTCTCCGCGAGCTGAAACATGGGCACGGGCCAGCCTTCCCACACCTAGCCGATCTACCTGACCTACCTACCAGGTAACTACGCTAACCTTGATAACCCTCTCGCCGCGCCGGTCCTTTGTCCCGTTCGTCAAACACGTGTACGTTTCACCGAAGGCCGGGTGTTAAAAAGAAATATGGATCTCTTGAAATCTATCCTTTATACAGGCACCGTATACCACATCCCTCTCTTTGTCAACGGGTCTGACACTGTCCCGCGATATTCTTCGTTCTTCTTCGTTTTATGGACAGTTTTAGGGCCACAAGACTCTCGAGAGGGTTCGCTGGTAACTATTGTGGTAGCTTGTTAGTGTCGAACCCTTCGAACATGATCTTCCCGATGAGGAATGTTGTTGTGGAGCTATATTTTGCTTTGAACTGTTTTGTCGAGGATGTCGTCTCTGCAGGTGTGAACTAAGAAGTGTGGATCTTTCTAGTGGGAGCATTTTTTTTTTTATTATAGAAAATCTCATATGAGATTTATTACAACATAGTTACAAAACAGAAAAACACTACATATAATACAGAGTATGAAGATTACACAACAGAATACGTTTCTTGTAGAAATACAGATATTATGATATTAACATATGATTAAAAGGAACAGTATATGAACAGAGAGTGCATTTGTTGGCCATACTCTGTTTAACACGTTCGTCGCCACGTCACCCATATCTGGATGACGCTCTTCTTGTTCGAGTTAATTAAATATAGGTTATTATATATAAGATATACAACATAAAAATATTAAGAACACATTATACCGTTCTGCGTACCGACGGTCGAATTTGGGAACGCGGGAAACTTAGCCGAATTACGCTGGATGACTAACGTGTTAAAACAAAATAGATAAATTTCTGTGGAAGCATGCAGTCTGAATAGTCTCATTGTACTAACTCCGTTAATGAGCCACGCCCACTTAGGGTAGTCTAAATCAAGAATCATCTAAACAAGAAAAAATAAGCTAAATACCCTTCCATTTCTTTCTCGACACAATTTGAATGCTCCCGGGAGCAATGCAGTGTGCTCCCACAGCAAAGTGGGCAGAAAGAGGACGTATGCGACAGATCAAAAGCGGAACGGCGAATTACGAAACACTCGTTAATTGAAAAACGAGGAGGCCGCGCAAAAGCATCGACTCATCCGCGATCCCGGCAATTAAAAGCGAGATTTCGCTTCCGTCATGAGGGCCGTGGCGTCGTCGTCGTCGTCGTGCGCAGGCAAAAACGAGCCGAGGAGAGAAGGCAAGGGAGACAGAGAGAGTTGTCGGACAATCAGGATCGCACCTCGATAATGGAACATGAAAAACAGAGTGGTGTGCGCAGCTGCTTGCTGCCGGAGTCGAAAGGGGACGAAAAAAGGAGCGTCTCCTTTCATCGCGTCGCGTCGCATGCGCACGTGTAATTACTTCATCGGCTGCTGGAGCATGCAAGAAAGGGATACACCGGAACCGGCCAGGTGACAAATGATTTTTTTTTTCAACACTTTCGCGACGTCATCCCTTATCGTCTGTTCAGATTCCTTCAAAATTAATGTTACAATCTAGTTGATCTCATACAGGGTATGCTCATGGGTATATTTTGTATATTTGTATATTTTGAAAATTGTACAATAAATATATATTTTTACAGACGCAATGCAAATACATCTTGCAAACTGGAATCGAAACGTCGATGATTGTTTGATGATCTGCAAAATTGTTCTTCGATTTCTCAGTAGTAATTGATCGAAACGTAGCGCCGAAAACATTACACATTTGTTATTAACAATAACACGATCGATATAAGAGACATATATATATGCTCATTGGTGTTTGACATATTTTTATGTAATTGCTGACTGTTTACTGCAATGGTTAAACAACTTTCAAAATCTTCAAGTATAAAGAATAGCAATTCGGTAATCATCAGAACTCCCCTCCCGATTGTTAGCCTCCCAAAGACAAAAAACATTGTCCCGGACACCGAACAACTATCTACCGTTGGCATCAAACGATTTCTGGAATAAGGTCCAAAGCACGCGGATCGTAACTCCACTAATTCGATAATTCATGAGAATCGAGTTTCTCGAGTTCGTTGCTGCTGAACCAGCAGTCGCCCGCTGCTCTCTTGACCCGTTTTCCCGATTATCGTCTCGAGGACTGCAATACACCGTGGATTACAGTTGTTGTTCGACAAAGTTCAGCTAACAAGGGAACAGAGCGAAACTCAGACACGCCGATTCCGACGAAACTTACAGGCAACGTGGCTTCTTCAAAAAATATTTCCAGACATCAGACAACTCGAAACGATTGACGATGTCTAACTATTTTCACTAGCTACATACTTGTCTAAAGAGTGACAGCTCAGCAATATTTTGCAGATAATCGGAAGGAAATACTTTGGCTAGTTTTTTAAAATAGTTTTGAACATTCTGTGAATCAAGGGAGGGAATAAAAGCGAAGAAAAGTGCCGACTGTCATTGTGCCGCGTTCCGACGACACGGTCCGTCAGCGATGATTCTCGAGGCCCCTCGGGACAGGCCCGAGTGTCTCGCGTGACGGACGAAAGAGTACGGGGCCCGCTATCAAGAGCAAAAGGACCGCTGTCCCTCGGAGTTGAACAAAGTCCGTCGTTAGATTAAAAGGAAAAGAACCGGTGGGCGACGAGGAGGAGAGATGAGGAGGACTCTGGTGTGGTACCTGTAGAAGTGAGAAGAGGAGAGGAAAGGAGAGGAGAAACAAAGAGCCGAGGGGAGAAGGTGGCCCACTCTAAAAGCCAATCAAAGGAATGACAGTCCGCTGCCCGCCTCGTAACCTTCGGAAAGGGCCGGCCAAGGGGTGCCGCCGGATTGGGCACTCGGCTACTCCATATTGATGAGAGTGACTCGGTTAAGCTCTCGCTCTCACTATGGGAACAATCACGGCGCCTTCGGGTGCCATACTCCGACAATACTCTTTCGAGATTTCAATAATCGAACCTGCTCGCTTCGGTGCTCTGTCTTGTTCGCCACTGGCCACCATAATCGACGGTAATCTACTGCTTAACGCTTTAGCTGCTGATACGTAGACAGGATCGTATGCATTTGTGAAGAAACATTAAAAGAATTTGAAAATAAAGTTATATGAATTTTATGCATTTACGATAAAAATAGGTAAGTACGATTTAAAATAAAGAAAAATTTGAAGGGTTTAGAGAAATCAATGTACCATTTTCGATTTACTTCGAACAAACTTTTTACTTGACTCTAGTTGCTCACAGTTGATGCACAAAAGTTCGATTTGCATAAAGATCAGATCCATAGTCGAACGATTAATCCGAAAGGCTGATTCATCGTGGTCGCCTCGAATTTACGAGCATCTATTCAATCGTCACCGCGAATATTTTTCCTGTTCGCGTGTATCAACGGCTTGCGACTCTGCCAACCGGACAAAGAGAAGAGAGATCGGAGAATGGCGGACGGCGGAGAAGAAGAAGGCAGTCAATAAAGCAAAGGGGACGCTAATTAGAGAGCCATTAAAACGATAAACGATGACACAGAGTTGACGCAGAGCTCTCGGACGACACGCCGTTAGTTGTGTCTTCTTGGATAACCCCGGATGATAAACCGCGCCGATACTCCCCACCGGACATCAAACGGCAGCGAACAACGACGGTAGTGTCAACGCACGTGTCTCCCATCAGACTGTGGATCGAGATCCAACTTCTTTCGCGGTTTTTGCCAGCGAGAACGGGGAAAACGAGCCTCTCTTACAGATGCTTCTGAACCTATCTGACCCTTGGCCTTGGCTGGGAACTGGCGGACGTTAGAAACAGTCAAAAACTTTTTAACTGGCCATTATTAGACGATTACAAAAATTGCAATTTAAAAATCAGGAGATTACACTTTCATTCAACAACCTTGTCACAAGTGAATATAAATAAGTAATCAATTTATTTGTGGTTTTTCTTTTAAAGAAGACCGTAAGGTCTGTTAAAATGGACCACGCAATTTTGTAATTGTTTTAATCGATTTTAGCACGCTTGCAATTATCAATTTTCAGATATTCTTTTCGAATTACTATTATTAATTTTCTTTAGTACATATTGTATTTTTCCTGTAATATTGTTTAATGATATACATAAAAAAATACAATTTTGGAGAACAACAATGATCACGCTATAATGTAGACATGTATTTTCAACCGCTCGTGTCAACGTCAGTAAACATAGAGCGTCTCAAAGACAAAAATAGCATATCATTCACGCGAACTCGCTTTATCGACTTCTTAACCTTTCGCGAACGAAAGTCATCGAATAGATGACATAAGGTGTTTGCTCGTAACGTGCAAAAATGGCAAGTGAGCTGGAATGCAGGTCTGATTGATACTTGAGCAAACGTGTTTTCACTGTTGATACCTAATTTTCTCTGATGGAGAAAATCGTTTACACAGACGTGCTAGAAATAGTACTATAAGTTCTACAATATGTAAATATTCTTTACTTCAGTAATTTATTTATTACATTTAGGTTTCAAGCACAAAGTATCGATGACAATTTATTAAATTATGAATCATATCTGTAACACGGAAAATATCAAACCACATTAACAACAACAGTCCTTGTTCTTCAAAACGTGCTCTACAAAAAGATATATAACTCGTACAATTTTGATTATTTCTACTAAAAAAAAAATAACTTGTGTGCTTCAAGCACCCTCAAATAAGTGTGCAAAATCCTAGTACAAGAAGTTCAACAGTTCCTACTGAAAAATTTGTGAACATTGTCGAGAAAACGGCCTCCGACAGAGTACCCCTCAAGGCTTAAATCCATCTGTTGGAGGATTCAGACGGCACTGGGACTGGGCCCAGCACGGGTCAAAGTGGTCCCAGAAAATGGGAACCGGAGCAACGAATTGGCCGGTACCGGCAAAGAGGCCGATTTCCCGGGTCTGTGGCTGGAAGGACGAGTCCGAGGCTAGTTGCAACGGGGTGGGTTGATGGGGCTCGGCGCATCCCACGCTTATGAATTAAAGGCATGGGCTGGTTAGTCTTGATTTATCCCCGAGCATCGTTCATCCCTGTTCTTTTGTTTCGTCGCCGACGTATCCCCGGTCCCGTATCCATCCTCCTCCTTTTCCCCTCGATCACCTCCACCCCGCGGGGTAATAATCCCGCGAGAAACTCGGCCTAACAAATGCGCTGTTTTCAGTGTACCACGGCGGCCAGTCATCCCGCAGGACCTCTCACGACGTGCCAGCCATTAGTCTAACAGGGAAACGTGATGGAAAGGTTCGCTGCGTGCCTAACGCCGGCTAACAAACATTGTTGTGACTTCCACGGGGTGAAACCGGGTATCCGTCATCCCGTTCATCTCACCTGGAGTCTCTCTCTCTCTCTCTTTCTATTTATCTATATATATCTGTCTCTCTCTACTTTACCTCTCTCCCTCTCTGCTGCTCTTTTCTTTCTTCTCGAGAGAGTCGATCTCCTCTCTTCACCTCGCAGCTCCTTTTGCGCGGTCGTTCATCGTCCTCGTTCGATCATCGGTTACTCTTTTTTCTCTCTGTTGCTCCGAGCTTGCTCCGTCGCTCTTGGATCCTCTTGTTCATTCTGCTCACTACGTTGGCCCGTTCGCTCTTTATCTTTTTCTCTGTTTCTCTCTCTCTCTCTCGCGTCGTCAAGGTGTTTCTTTAGCGAGAGACGTCTCCTCCACAATCACCGACGCATTGTCGGACTAAGAGATTGCCCTCTGTGCCCGAGAGTTATGCGGCCGAGATGGCTACGCCTCCTGCGAGACCCGCCACGGACCGAGAACGCTTCTGGTACACCGGTAACCTGTTGTTTCTCGGGTCCTACGCGTCCCAACCGGACAACCTCTAACCCTGGTCTGCCGTCTCTTTTTTCCCGACTGGTTCGATCGGACGGCTCTGACTTTGCTCGAGCACACGCGAGTTTATCCTCTCTCGGATTGCAAGTCGAACCGATATTCTGAGTTTCTAGTACGGATACTATTAGAACGCAGAACCAGAGTGGCCAGATTGAGGACTTGTCACCCCAATCTCCCTTCCCCTTCTACGACGCTGTTCCCCCACTAATTCCCCTGATCTAGAATTCTAATACGACTATCTTCCAAGTATACGATTTTCCATTAATAAAGTCCTTAATATGTATGTATGTAACATGATATTTAGTCCCCTCAGGGTTTCAAATTCATTTACCAATCTTCCTTCCCCCACTTTCCATTCTCATTATCGCCTTTTCCTACTGTTCATGGTGGGTTCCGAACCACCTTTTGCCAACAACACGTGAAAAACACCCGGGCGGGTCACTTTCCAGCTTTTTACCAGAAGGTCACCCATCGTAGTGCCGTTCACGTTCTACACTGTTTAACTTCGGTGATCTAATGAGAACCAATTTTTTTTTCAATTTAAAAACTCTTTATTTACATAACAGTAATGTGTCTAATGAGAACCGGTGCTTTCAACGAGCTACGGTTTGTAGCAAAGTCCTTAATAATAATCACCATGTAACAGTCAAATCTCAAAATCAGTGTTCCAAATTAAAGTCCCAAGTTCCTTGTCGAGTATTATTGATGTCACGAAAATTAGCTGTTTCTTCGAAGGATGTCAGTTGAGATGGCGAAGAGGCTATATCGCAAGATTGAAATTCGTCCGGGCATCGATTTGCAAAGGGGCATTTAAATGTCCCGGACCTTGAAGGGCCAGGACGCTAAGTAGCGGCGCGCGCGCGCTCGCTCTGGCCCGGTAGCAATTTATTCATTGCGCCCGCTAACTGGCCGCGCATTGAAAACCCGCCACGGTAATCTGCATTCATTTGAATAAATAACCGATCAATAACCAATAATAAGTTGGCCAATACCCGGTTTGTCATCTCCGGCGATTCCGGGGCCCGCTGGTGCGTCAGGTGGTTGCTCGCGACCGACACGCTATACATTGTCGCGAATTTACGTTGCTAATCAACTATCGCGCTGGCCACGTTATTGATTGAGTCGTTCACGACACGTTGCGAATATTAAGGAACCACTCTCGACCCTCTGCGGACCGGCTCCTCCTGAACAAACGGGGTAAAGTGATTTTTAGGAAATTGTTCTTTCGATGAAGATGCTTCAAAGAGCGGAGAAAATGAAAAAATTAAAAGTATTTCAGAAAATAATGTCGTTTTAAATTGAATGAAATCGAAAGCTTCGCCTCATGTCATAAACGTGAGCTACTGCATAAATTATATCATAGTCTATGCTTGTGTTAAAAAACATTTTTAAAACCAATGAAATATTATAACTAGACTGCGGACTTTATGCATTTATGAATTAACAAGATTTAAGGACATCAGAGTGTATTAGTTTCAACTATATAACAACAGAAGAAAACTTTCCTAGGTGGCCCATGTTTGTTGCAATTGACGTAGCAATTTCTTATTTTGCATAAAGAGATCCGCAATCTAATTATAACTTAAAAAATTGTTTTCCATTAATATTCTGCCGCGATTTTTTCGAATTTAGATATTTTATTTCGGTCTCATTCTTCCTTATAGGATTCTTTTCTCAAAACAACATTGATGTTTTTAATGTCAGACAAGTTGATCCACCAGCGTGAAGTAGAAGGATGACGAAAAATACCGAAAGCGATAGAAACGTGCAGGAATGATGAAGGCTGGCGAAGAATAACGATTGAAGAAGAAACCGATTGAAACGTGGAAGAAGGAGGAACCCGAGGGAATGCAGCAGCTTCCCTGGACAGGGGCTCGCGAGGTTTTCGGCGAGAAGGAACGTGCGAACGTCTCGTCAACCTCACGGTACTCAATCTCACTTGCAAATGCGGTTCCCGGGGTCCCAGGCCGCGTGTGTGGTAGCGGCGTCATCCGAGGAAGCAAGAGATCGAAAAGAAGAAGACGAAGACAGGAGGGTAAGGGAATAAAGGATAAGGGACGACGGTGGAGCGAGAGAGAGAGAGAGGGAGAGTCCGAGGCCCGGCAAGCCAGCCAATTTGTGACTGACGAGGCGATTGGTAATAAGCAACGGAGGGACTCAAATTGCTTGAGTTTTTCTGCGGTCGTTCATTGGGTGTTGTCGTCGGGGTAGCCCACGAGACTCTCCCAGGGACCCCCTCTCAGTCTCCCGCTCTCTTGCCATCTCTCGTTCTCCCGCTCTATACACCAGTGGAATCGAGAAGCGAAGAAAAGAGTAATCGAGGACCAGGACTCGGGGGAGGAGGTGGATAAGATGATAGCGATGATGCCCAGTCGATTCGGACCCGGCGCCGGTTTTTTGGTAGCTCCGACAATACGTGCGCCAGCGATACGTTTTCCTTTTTGCTTTCTATGCTACTCCTGCTAATCAATTTTGTCGGAGCGTGATCTGTGGTTACAAAATTGGGTTACGGCTAGTTAATTACTTCAGATCTCTATGCAAAAGTTCATGAAAGTGTTTCCATAAGAAAATAAAATTGTTATCATTAAATTTAAAATTTAGAAAGTTCACCTCCATGAGGAAACAAACGTGAACTTAAAGGTATTCACATGGAAAATTGTTCGGCACATCTTCTAAATACCCCATCAGATTCTAGTACAATAAGGCCCAAGAGATTGTTCGCCATATAAATCGAGAATCGAGTCCCCGACAATCGACGCAGGACAATTTCGAAATTTGGTCGTTGAATGGGGCCCGGAGCATCCCGAGCCCATTACTAACAGCGATCCCATTAACCGAGGTCCCCTGTTCCTCTTCGGCGAAAGGGCACGGGGCAAAGGGAGTCTCCGGGAGTGCACCGCCCCCCGTGCTGCGTGTCCCTGCGGCCTGATCAAGAATCAGGCCCCTTCTACGGTCCTCGAACAGCCTCTACGAATAATAGGGGAAAAAAAGGATATTCTCGATCCTCTTTCCCTCTCTCCCCCTATTCACTCTCTCGGCTCTTTCACTGTCAGTCTCTCTCCCTGTGCACGGAGATTGATCGGCGTTGCGCTCTTAATATCTTTATTAAGCCGTCTCTTTTTCCGCGTCACGAGAAACTCGATGGCTACTCGGAATTAAATATCCACCGGTGAAATTAAGATTTCAATCAATTTTATCGCTCCGTGGGCGGACGGCTTCGATAATTGCATGTCTGTCGTTTGCTCTGTTCCGAGCTGCTTGACAATTTTTCGGAGTTTTCAATGCTGCTTTACACTGTACAATTATACGTAGATAATTTACATCGATTTTATTAGAGTCTGCTGGCTGATAAATATATACAATGAATATAATACATTAATGCATTAGGTTGGAGGGAAAGTTCTATCGTATTTTAAAGAAAAGGTTTGAATCAATCTATAAAATTATATGTTTAATATTATTCAATGCTATAATTTCCATTATATTTGTAACAACTTATTACCATCTTTCTGAAAACCTGTCACTTCCTGTTTCCCAATGACTCACCAGGAACGTGTGTTTTTGATTTACATGCAAAATTACTTGCTTATTTAAATATCTTTTGAAGACAAAGATTAAAGATTATAATAATATCAGCTGATTTGTTAATTGTAACTGATGACTTCAATAATTTGTTCGGACATGTCAGACTCCAATTGTGTCGGTATTTCGTCACGAGAACGAAGGTGGCGATGGTGGGTTCGTCTCGGTGGAAAAGAAAGGTGGACAATCGAGGATCGAGAGGTCGATCCACGAGGATCCCACTAACCAGGGCCATATTCTCCATCGTGCAGGGTGCAGGAGGGTGGGGAGGAGCACAGGTGCCCGCCCTTCCGTGTGTGTCTCTGTGGGCCTCGGTCTGGCCGCTTCTGCTGCAGCCTGAACAGTTGAAGGAGTGGGGGTAGGACCGATTCGATGGAAAGGGGACAGAGAGATAGGGGGCCCCTTCGGTCCCTATATTTTAAGCAGCCCCGAACGTGTTGCAATCATCTCGAGACAATGGCCCACCGATCGGTCCGCCTCGCAAAAAGACCGGGGCCCGATAATAGCCGCGACGCATCGTCCACCACGCTTCGGGCGATTCTGTTCCTCCTCTCTACCTACAGTCTCCTCTCTTTTCATCCTCTTTCCACCCCACTCACCCTCGTCTTCAGCTTTCGTTTTGTTTCTCTTCGGACGGCGAATTCCTCCCGCTCACTGGCGACGCTGCACGTGAACACTTCGCAGTTGCTTTTGCAAGTTCGGGGTGGTTCAATATCAATTTTGGATTTCGAGAAATTTTATTTAAATTGCTCCATTGGTTTTTCGTTTTCGTACGAAGAGAACCGGTGAATGATTTATAAGCATTATTTTTGAGATGGGATTCAATCTACGTATTGAAAAGTTAGTACATATGCATATCAGTGCCTTAAATTTCTTTACTCATTGTTGTCACGAATATATCAAATCTACTGATAATCTTTGTCGTACGTCAACTAACTTGATGTTTGAAATGATGTGCACGTACGTGTACGCGTGTGTGCGCATATGTATACGTAGTTTGAAATGGATAACCGGAGGAGCGTCGTACAGCACCGTTCCCGCAAGATCGAACAAGATTGGATCCCGTCGACGATCGTGCAGAGTGAAACACATGTCGTTTATTTCGGTGCGATGATGCACGGGTCCGCGGCAATTACGCAAGGCCGAGGCTTGTTCAATTTGCTTTGATTTTCGACGGCTATCAGAGAAACGACGCGTGAAACTAGGAATACTTTTCAACGGCGAGACTCCGTCAGCGACGAAACGCAAATAAGGCTTCCTTTCGATCGATGATCCCGTCGATTAAAAACATATAAATACATGTTTCAAATCAATAAATGCATAAAATCAATATGTCATGGCTAAAATTAATATTTAAAGATGTACGATACAATCCAATTATATAAAATACTATTTATAGAAGTATAAGCCCATGTACAAATACCATCCACACGAAGTAAATGCTTAATTTGTAGAATAGTAATGTAAATAATTCATCAAAATCGTCAATAAGGCCCACACAATTTCACCTATCACAAATTTCCCAAAAACCACCTCCAAAAAACTTTCTACACACATCCTCGTCAGCCTACAGCTCACTGTCACCATATAACCCATTCGACGACAGGTAGGGCCCAAAACCCTGAAGCAGCCAATTGTCCGTGGGACCGTAAAATAAAAAGACATGGTTTCGTCGTGCGGTGCCCATAAACTGATAAAACGAGCGTATGGGACGAGTCAGACTGGAAGAGTAAGAGGCCCAGGGGAAGGGGGTACGGGGTCCACGGACCCGTTCCTGGAAGCTAGGGGCTAATTGGTCCGCAGGACGAGACAGGACCATAAACTGTCGCCTGCAATCAACGATGCGCGACTCTAGCCCGCGGGTGGATCCTAACCCCCCCACCCCCCGTCCTCATACTCTTCTTTCACTATAGTTTTCGGTCGCCAACGCATGAACAGAAGAGTCCCAAGTTTTATAAGGACCCCACCGGCCTCCGGGCGCTCGGGAGAGACAGAGAGTGGGGCCCCTTTGGGACCGTGTACGAATTTACATTTAGAAAATATAATGAAGCAGCGTGAAGCGACCATTAGTCGTTCGGAGATGACAGACGATTTCGGACCCCCGCAGCTCCTCCCCCTCTGGACCGCGCGCACACTCGGGGCCCCGCCGATACCAGCCAATGAAACAAAGACCGCGGACCCACTCTGGCAGAGGGGAGGGGACGGCTATGGGGCACCTTAATGACAGTGGGCCCCAGTGGTTTTCATTAAGTTCGTCGCCGACGAGCGGGATCGGTCGCGGACGATGTCGAACTGCATTCTTACGTGACAGGGCCCCACGAGGATGAAGGGACCGGACTCTTTCAGTGTCACGCGAGGGTACACGCAGTGGTTGGCGCGACGAGGATTTTTTCAGCGAAGAATGTTTTCAGGGACGAATTTTTTAACCCTCCTCCGACAATATGATTTCTTACCAATTACGGGCCTTTTATTCCAGGGTCTCAATTTTGATTATTCCAGCCAGTAAAAATGCCAGGGATTTCCTAATGTCGTTTTAGAAATAGTTCAACAGAAAGACTGATGTCTCCAAAAGAAGCATCACCAAAAATATATTTTAATAAATTGATTAAAGAAGCAGTGTAGAGTCGTAAACATCGTCGATTAAAAAATTGTAAAAATCGTCTGCTGATCGAGTGCTGAAGATCATGGTGTACTGGACATTTGTGAGAAAACTGGTGGCACGCATGGTGGAACTGCGTTCTAGGAGCTGTTAGACGGTCGGAGCAGTCCTCGCCGGGCATTCGGAGCCCGGTATGGTCCCGGGGCCCGTAATTAATGCCGCCCCGACGTCGGAATCGCTCCAGTTCGATTTCCACTCGCAGCCGGTCGTCGTAAATCAACGGAGACAGGAAAGGTCAGGCCTCGGGACGTCGTCTTTGGTCCCGATCGGTTGCGTCCATACAGAATCGCCTAAAGCGCGAATCGATCGAGAAACACAGACAGAGAAAATTGGGGACCAAGACAGAGAGAAAGAGCGAGACGAACGACCGACGGCCTCGATTCTGGGACGCGAAGAAACGACCGGCAATTAGGCGTATTAGTTTTTGCGCAATCGGCCAGTTGGCACGAGTGTGGCCGTCAAACCGGCTGACAGCGGGCACAATCGGGCCCCGAATTGAAGTAGGGGAGTAGAGAGGAGAAGGGGGAGGGTGGGACAAATAATAATTACGTGTCCCTGTCACTCGGAAGGGTCCGAGACGAAACCGGCGCAGCTACGATCCCGAAAAACCTCCGATCTATCTGTCTCTCTAGCCCCGGGAGGACCAAGGGGGCGGGGAGAGCATGACCGCAGCCCCGAGGGGCGTGGTCACTGATTATTATAATTATTCCGCTCGGGCCCCGGGACCGTAATTAACGCAACCGCGGACCCGGGACATCTTGACAGATCCGAATTCCCGGTAATGATAAAAAATAGCCGTCCGTGGTGCTGTGGGACCGTTCCCCCGTTGCTATGGACACTGGCGACGGATCCCTGAGACAATTTGTGTGTGAAACAGGCCTTGCTTGGCCCACGGAGTGGTTGGATTTAAGGAAATTGTTTAACGTGGAAAATGATACGATTTAGTTTATGTAAAGAATTTATATGAGTGAAGAAAATTGTGTTGACTTTTTATCTATTTATTTGAAGCCATTATATGTAGACAATAATTATGATATATGCACTGTATTTATATCTATTTATCGGTTTTTCAATTGAAAATTTTTTTGCACCGCATAAAATATCACAGCAAGTATTTTTCATATCTGTGTAAATGTGGGTTACGTTAAAATAAATACGACAGGTAGGAATAAATTTTAAATGTTCCCAATTCCATTAAAATAAAGCACTGTTTTTACCCCAACAAATTTTCCTCGTAACATGCTGTAAATTTATTTTTAGTTTGTATTAAATTAACCACATTGAGAGGGAACATTTTTACATAAACTCCAATTGTTTCCAGTCCGTCTCGAATAAAATACTTATATTGTTTCGAAATCGATCGAGAAAAAATACATCATTGTAAAAGTTATGGTTATCATTTAAAATATTTTTCACGATAATTTAACCACTCCACAAACGGGATACAATCAGTATACTTTCAATACACATTCAGCATACTTTCAGCACACGTTCAGCATACTTTCAATACACCTGTCGCTCTTACCAGCACCGTAATTAAGCAAACACAATTTTTTGTTTCAACTTGATACAAATATTCTCGATAATATACACTCAGAACGTGTACGTACAGTTGTCTCGCTAAAACATGACCGTAATTATATAAGAATCATCTGAATCATGCTCTAAACACTTAACCATAACCTTCGTCGAGTAGCTTAGGGAGATAATTGCCCGAAACGAAAAGATCATCGAGCTGTTATTAATCCGGAGAACGATAAACCATGAATCTCTCTCTATCCCTCTCTATCTCTCTCGACTCGTTAAACCAAAAAAGAAAGCATCAACGCGGACTTAGTGGCGCGTCTTTTTCTCGGCATTCCTTATTTTCTAGATCATTAGGCGACACCTTTCTCACCACAAACGACCCTAAGACGATGCTGGTTTGGACGATTAATTATCCGACGTTCTCGTGGAGAGGACTAGATTCCTCTTGATTGGACATATTTGGAGCTTCATAAACATTTCTTTTA
Source organism: Lasioglossum morio (assembly GCA_916610235.2). Taxonomy (NCBI): domain Eukaryota; kingdom Metazoa; phylum Arthropoda; class Insecta; order Hymenoptera; family Halictidae; genus Lasioglossum; species Lasioglossum morio. The sequence continues at coordinate 11,166,532 of OU744334.1, forward strand.
ATTTATTAACACGAAACATAATTAATGAAATTATGACGTTACAATCAAAATTACACGAAATCTGAATAAATACAGCTTTGTCATTTTGATCAGCTGAAACATTTAAATCGTTTTCAGTGCTTGGTAGTTTTAGTGTTAACCCTTTGCTATACAAAATATTTTTGATGGAGCAATAAAAAAATTGTTGGTCTCAAGAACAAACTGTCGCAATGTCCAAAGCAAACGAAACATCGTCCACCGATTAGCCAGCAAAACTGCGTCAAAAGCCAGCAGTGTCAGCATCGAAACAACCCGCAACAATGCCAATCTCCCTGAAACCCACCCCCCGCCCGTCATCCGTTTGATCGACACCCCTCGTGGAAAGCTTTCGCGAGCGCGGTATCTGTTTACAGCTGCAGATTCGCGAATAAAAAGCACACAGACACAGGGACAGTGAGGCCGAGATATTCGAGCACGACACACGATTGCCACAAAAACTACAAAACTATCATCCGTGACACGGATTAATTTCCGAACAACGAACGCCCTCTCGATAACACTGGACAGACTCGTGTTGTCACTTGGGTTTATCGTGCGATTATCGGGTCACCAGGGGTCGCCACTTTCGGCAAATTAAACAAACATAAAAGATGAGATAACACCCTCCACCTACTCTCCCCACCTCGTCCTCGCCCACGCTCGAGGCTCCAGAAAACTCGGGCCGCATCGGGTCGAGCGCCAATAACGACCGGGCGATCCGATAATTAAATCGGAGAGTTATTCACGTCACGCGTCCGCGCAATTATAATTAAGGATTTATTAGCGTCGGCCGCCGCCGCCTTCTCCGTTCGACGTCCACCGGGGTCCCAACGGGGCCCGCATTTCGCCCCGGGGCCGTGCCACAACACCGTAGAAACGCCTTCTTCGGCTTCTAACGACTAACAGGTCGAAAACTCCTTGAAGACCGTGGAGCAGATACATAGTTCTCGCTTTCTCTCTCTCTGTGTTGTCTCTCGTCTCTCTTGTCTTTGCTCGCTTGCTCTCGCTCTTTTCCCTCTTCCACTTGTATGAGGAACCTCGCCGACGACGTCCCCCGACCCGCCTCGGGGAGAACAAATTAAAAACTGTCCCAGTGGCCGTAAATAAAACGTTCGCCGGCATTCCGCCCATCGCTGTATTCGCAGCCGAGAAGCCCTCTAGACACGCGGCCGACAAGATCTGTATACCGGGTGCCGACGATCTGGATCGGTCCCAGATCTAGGGATCGTGGTCGTCGATGTGGTTCGTTTCAAGGTGTCATTCAGAACATGTTGAACAGACGGTCTTCAACCCTTTGCACTCGGAGCTATTTTAACTGGAAAATTAAACTGCTTCTTCCGATCTAGAATATTTCCATTTCCTTTGATTTTTGAAATTTTATGGATATGAAATTAGTATAATACCTCATACAATACCTAAATGTTTAATAATTGATTAGATACCGATATAATTAATAATGTAAATAATATTTTGAACAATGGTACCGCAATTGGTAGTGGTGCCTCAGAGGGGACAACCGAGTGCAAAGGGTTAAGGAATTTTGGAAATATCGTCGCTTGTTCATTGGATTGCTTATTAACTATTTAATGCGTTCGCTACCTTTCTCACAGATATGTGACGGCCACAACCTCGGAATTTACTTAGAGTTGGTCAAGTCAATTTTATACATTTTGTTGTCCAAGTTGACGGTATAATATGTCGAGATTCTATAGCTTTTGTTCTGTTAAGTACTTTCAATATTCTATGGGGAATTGCATTTGATAAAATATTTTAACAATTGAAGATATTTTTCCAGTTGATTGTAGAATTGTAGATTTTTATTTTCCATAAAAATTCGCGGTACGATCAACTGCTTCATACTATTTTTACTAATTGACTGTATAATAGGGTAATTCAATTATCGATCGTAAATGTATTTTTGATTACTCATGTTGTAATTTCTTATCGGCGCAGAGGTTCGATCATTATGTTACAAACTTTTAAAAAATTTCTTTTTTAATAAATGCTTATTCCTCAGTGATATACATCGACTGTATAATTGCAGAAAATTTTAATTTTGAGTAACAATCCTCTAGAATCAAAAATTTGGCTCTGTACAACCGGGATATTTTTCGGAATTTGATAGTTCGTCGATACCGAGGATCGGGATCGTGATCGGCGTTTAATTAACGGTGGAAAGACGAATGCAAGCGGGCGGTGCACTCGATGCACACCTGTGCGACAGTAAGAGGTGCGAAAGAAATGGAGTGCACGCGATTATTATGCGTGTCGCGCCGGCCGTCGACGTAATTCCCTTTTTACCGTGTAACGATGCGAGCCTAATGCGAGCATCGAACGACCACCTGACAAATTGTATCGGGACAATTATCGAGCGCACGGAACAGAGTATTAATTACGACCAGGCCGGAGAGATATGCGCCGCGCATTTACGAGCAATGATCATTTTTAATCGGAGCACCCGAACACGACCGGTGATTAATGATTCGGTGATCGAGATGTCGCTTGATTCGCGATAATTGTCAAAAGTGGGATTAGTAGAATGTGGATTTTGTGCATTTATTAATTAGTACACAGTGAATTGTATTTTTCATTTATTAGAATGATCGGAAGAAGGAACGAATTTTAATTTTATCACCAATTTCATATAATTGGAAAATTGTTATTTTGCAGATAGATCCGCGATCGACTTATAAACTAAGGGATGAAATTCGTTGAAAATGTTTATTCCCTATTATAGGCCAAATATTAAACATAAGTCGATTTTCATGGAGATTTAATTTTTGTGGGATTTTGTTTAACAGACTTTCAATTCAAAATTGATTTTATTAGTAACAGAAAAATGGCACTTGCATCACTGGTCATAAAAAAAACGACATAAAAATGAAAAAGGCATAAATAAAATTTGAATCAAGCGAAGGACTACATCATTTTCTCCTCGCTTTAAAAAATGGTCCCTGAGGAGATTAATGGGATGTTGATTAAAAGGTGAGCCCGTGGATGATTTTTGGGCCTGACAATGGGGGCTCAACGGAACATTTCGGACACCCTGTAGAAGGTTGGTTCGGGTCCAATGGTGTGTTTCAAGAGAAGGATGAGATACTGGGTCCTGGCGCCGTGCGGTTCAAAATAATGACACGGGTCCCGGCCGCGGTCTCATCGGGGGAACTTTTAATTACAAACTGATGACCAAGCCAAACCTAAAAATATTGTCTTCGGCCGCCGGTCTGTATCCTTGAGAGGCTGAATACATTAGCGCAAAGATCGATCGGCGTGCCTTGCCGGCTCGGCCAAGTGCGATCCATTATTTATTTAGGGTCGCCTTTTCACGCCGCGTCCCCCGAATCGCTTTTAAATATATTCACCGACATTTTATTAATCCTCGGATAATTGTCAAGTCAAGGTACCCGGAACCTGTTGGATGAAGGATTCGTTTCACCACACTTAACCCTTTGCTAGGACAAGGCAGTCATTGAGGACGTCGAAAGTAGCATTCATATCTTAACAACTTCTAAATGTGTTTCAACATTTTGTTAAGCTGTAAAAGATATGTTGACGTTCCATTACTTCTTTATGGGACTTTCGTCAATTTATTTGTGGCAGTTTTCTGAGTAAAACGATACTAAACATGATATATATAACACAACTACAGGATTTAAGAAACAGCACGGTCCCAAGGGTTTTTCTTAGATCAAGACTTTGCTGAAATGTGTAATTAGGGATAATAAACTGCAAGTTAGTAGTATGTTCGCGCCTTAACGATCGCGTAGATCCTCGACAATTTCCTGACGAAGAATACAGAGAGTCAGCGGCGTCGGAGGCTTTCGCAGTGTTTCGCGAAGTTCGCCGGAATTCGAGTCGCGATGGTGCGGTTAGATGGTATCGCGTTTCGCATGTTGGGATTCTCGAGGCACGCGATTCCCGTCGTGGAACGGCGATTCCGTGACGAATCGACATCTCGCTTACGCAGGTGCGAACGCGTAATCCGCAGGCGATTCCTCGAGGATTGCATTCGCCGGGCGAGGGTGTGGGAACACGTCCTCTGTCTCGCCCTGTTCCACACTGTTTCAGCCTGTTCGACTGCACTTCTCTCCGTTCCACTTTGATTCTGTTTCTCCTCTTTCGGCCACAACATCAGCGTGTGTCTCTAGGTGTTCGCAGGCTTCTCTTTCTCTCAATTTCAGCTCCAACCAATTCCAACTTTGGTGGAACGGCGCGGCGCGCGCGTATAACGTAACTTTCTGCCCGGGCAATCTGACTCGAAATCACCGTTCGCTGAATTATCTGCCTGGTAACTGCGTGCCGTTCCCGGATTGCAGCAATTACCCCGGCCTGGGTAATTATCGAGGAGAAGGACTCGAGTGTTGTTTAATCTGTGATCTGTGAGCGCGGCTTGGGCTTCTTCGATTACGTCAGAGGACGGCGAAGGAAGGGAAGTTCGTCGGGGCCAGGGCGAGGACGAACTTCTAGCCCTTTAGCTGAGTTTGCAGCTCGAAATGAAATAGATGAAGAATAAATCGAGAAATCATCCACAATCAGACGAATATTACAGTATGTACTTCGACATCTCTGGTGATTGGACATCTTATAAAAACTAGTTGAAAAAGTTGCAACATTTTGTCGGACGTATGGAGAGTAAAGAAGAAGCAGCCGAACAGAATCGATCGCGGTAAGAGTTTGCGTGATCCTCTCGTCTCGCAGGCCCGTAATTAAAAGCGAGCAGCGTATCTGTCATATCTCAGCTTTCACCGTGTCCACGGTGTTTTTTCCCCCGTCGGCGATTACTTTACATTTGATTCCGCAGAGAAAACTGCGAGAAATCGCGGGTTAAGAGTCCGTGATTTCTTTCGAGCGTCTCAGACCGGTGGCCCGAAATTGCTCCGAGTCGTCCGTAACGATCTCGCGCGTTGTCTTTCTTGCACTGTCCGAGCGAAGTCGAGTGGAAGCGAGCATCAACACGCGAGCAGGTTTTTTTTACAGAGGCCGCTTCGAATTTCTCTTTTCTTCTAATCGGAGAAGGTGATAGATGAGGCGAGCGGATGCGAGATGCGTGACCTTAATGTGCGAGGAAATGACCTTGAATGGATCGATTATGTGATGGGATTCTAGGATGAGCACTGGCAACATTTGGGCTTTATCATGTTCCAGTGTTTCTAATTACTGAAATCTTGGAATGATGATTAAAATTGATGATCAAGGTTAGACGAGCTCCAGCGAGGACGATGCGAATAAACAGATTTTTGTTGTTTTCATAAAGCAATGTAATCAGAAGCGGTGGACATATTAATCAGACGTCGATAAAATTACACACTGTCAATCACTGTTCCTGCAATTTAGCGCGCGGTCTAACTCGAATTTCGAAAGAGATCCACAGAGAGAAAGAGTCGTCCACGACCTGCTCGGCCCCATCGACGATCGCCAGCAATTACTAGATCGTAATTTCGACAAAATGAAAGAATGATCGTGGCACTTTTTCGAAGTAATAGATACGAACGGATAAAATGTAACCTTTCGAGACCGGCTGGACCGATTTAATAAACCAAGAGGAAGAAAGAGAGAGATCGGTAACTTGGACTTGGGCAACGTCAGACCACGGACAGAAGGCAGTTGCGCCAATTTCAGGCTTGTCCCGGCGGTTTCGACAGTTTCGGCTCGATCACCAATATCACGATCTTCACGACCGGTAAATGTGACGCTCGTAAACACCGATCTTTCTGCGGATCGCTAATAAATTATCTACGAGCGAGCTGGCCTGACGAGCCTTGCACAGCTATCGTTTCGCAAGCTTTTCCTGCCTTCGTGCTTCTGGAGACCCTGCAATTTTTATCGATTCTGCTAGTGTTTCGACCTTGCTGATTGTTAGACACATTATGTAATCGTGTGACACGAACGTAACGGTTGATACGGAACTCTCGATGAGCAAGAATTGTTTTGTTTGGTAGACACCTTGTACGTTTGCCGTTAGAGACGTTTTAAAATGTAAGCAAATGGACACGTTTGGGAGCCGTACAGGTAACTTGTAAGGTCATCTCGTGATCGACGTGTGCTCGTGCGTTACCGCAGAGGACACACTCGATTATCAGACGTAGATCGAATAGCACGCGTTAGGTCGAGCGAGGCATACTCTGGAGCTTCCGATCATTTGCGAATCCGTGCGTTTAGTGTCACATTTTGTTATTTTTTTTGTAATTTGGGTTATTAGTGTATTCGGGTTTTAATTTGTTATCGTGCGAGCGAGAAGTTCGGTGTGTTCATTATATTTGTTTATTGGGAATATAGCTTTACTGTTCGATCAAACGTTTTACTCAAGATCTCAGCTTATTATCCTGCTACCGTCCATTCTATCGAATCTCCCACAAAGAGAAGCCATTTTTGAGCAATCCTCAACCACCTTGCAAACTCATTCAAGTTCAGTGATTTCCTCTAATTTCTCGCGAGGCTCTAGGTTGAACACTGATTGAACATAACTCGTCGAAGAAATTGAAATCTTTTTATTCTGATCTACTCGGTGGTTCGGAACCCAGCATAAACAGTAGGTCCCGCTGAAAAGGCGACAGTGAGAATGGAAAGTGGTGGAAGGAAGATTGGTAAATGAATTTGAAACCCTGAGGGGACCAAATATCATGTTACATACTTATTCCGATCTACTCTATATTTTCTCCGGATCTGACGCCTTGTCGAAAGTGAAATAGGTAGTTAAAATGTGAAGACGATGACCTGTCCAGTGAACGAACGCTCGCATATTCACAGGTCAACCTGAAACAACACCTCCCATTTCCCTGAACGCTCGTCTCACCGAGCAACGTCCGAGCAACGTCATAGTCTGCGGGCACCCCCGAGGATCAAGGCTCGATCCTCTTCCCGTCGCGTCGGTTTCCTCGATCCTCCGCATATTCCGCATCCCATCTCGAAGAGACGGGTGGGCTGAACGGCTGGGCAATCTCCCTGGGCGTTGGATGGCGTATTTCTCTCCATACAGCACGCACATCCTCGTCCGTGGCGACGAGGTGTATGCCCTAGAAGCATTAAAGTCCCGACGTCATCCTGGATCCTAGCGGACGGGCCGAAGACAACAAAGAGAGAAAAACGGTAGTGGAAGCCCTGGCTACAAGGTGAAAATAAAACGAGCAGAGGAAAGAGAGGCAGAAAGGAGGTGGAGAAGAGAGGATAGGGTAGGGAACGCGCAGCGAGAGAGCACATATAACATCCGAGGAGCTCGAGGAAGGAGGTGGCGGCGTCGGATATAAGCGAAGGTGGTGGCCGAGGGGGGCAAAGAGCGGGGGCCATGGGGCAGAGAAGAGACGAGAAGAGAAGAGGCCGGGAGCTATGCGTGCTCCGCCCCGCCCACGCTTTCAGAGACCCGGGACTCAACTTGTCCACCTTCTTTCTCGGCGTACAGCCACCCGCAAGAGTGCCGGCTGATGGCTGATGCACCATGCCACCCTGGCTTAGGATTCCACCGAGAACCCTCGAGCTAGCTCCCATACAGCGGACCGCAAATTGCTGCACAAAATTCATGTCTCTGTTAATCACAAATATTTAATTATAACATCTCCAGTCCACAGCTTCAATGTAAACAGCAATTTCAAGCTTCCGCGATTTTTTACAAATCCATTTTGCGGTGAAACATTCGGAAAAAAATCACAGCTGTTTGGGTTATTGGATAGAATGTTAAATTAATAAAATTTTTTGTTAACCAGAACAGAAGAAATAGAATATAATTCATTCAATCGTTATCATCCTGTCTTTGTTTTCTATGGTGGTCCTATCGAATTGTATGAAAATCATTTGACACTCTTAATCGACCATCTAAGCGAGCAGTACTGTACTTGTAACTTCTAAGTACAATTTTTGATGCTGATGTTGTTCTTCGAGCCTGGTTAGCCTGACCGACCGATAACGCGATAGGAAGCTCGTTCCGTGGAACGTTCGCAACCTCGTTGTTCCGCGAGGCGTTTTCTCCCGGCTCGGCTGTCTCCGAGTCAGGTGGCCGGCGAGCATGGTAGCCAGCTATAAACCGAGTGACTTGGAGCTGACAGAGGGTAAATGGGATGAAGGAAATACGGAACGTCTCGTTTAGATTAGATCCGCGTGGGCGGACCTGGCGATCGCCGTCGACCCGAGAAGATTTAAAACCGAGCGCAGGTAACCGAGATGCGGGGAGCGTTACGTCTTTGTAGGATTCGGATGGCTATGGTGTGCGGTATGGTGTCTCGGGATGTGGGAAAGTTCAAGATCAAAGTGTCGCTATTATCGTGCAAACTCTGAACGGACCCCATGCCTTGACCTCTTCTTAAAATGTATAAATAAATTTATGGATTTTTGTTTCCAATATTTTTTCTATCAAACACTTACTGACGTATCCGTGACATTTTTTCTGATTAAAATCAGATCAAACGCGATCCAGTTTCTGTCACATGTATGTCACATGATTGCGACTTGATCATTCGAGGAACCTAACCTGTTCATTGTACCACTTGCAGCTCAGTATGAATTATTTAAAATAGCAATGTGGCTAAAGTGCCTCGCAATTATTATTTTCCACGCAAAATCCGCAGTCTACTCGTCACACTATTTCCAGATCGAGGCAGAACATTTTTCCAAGTACTCAAAGGTTCAACAACAACCGGTTACAATTTGATGTACCTCCGGGTGGCTCGGAGGCCCGGCAATCTGCACCAGAACTGTGTTTCCTCTTTCTGGAATGACACAGCGGGTCGAATTCCAGGCGAATCAAAGAAAATCCCGCTTCCCTCCAGTGAAACTGCAGAAATCTGTGGAGATGATGACCCAGTAATCAAAGTGAACATTCAGCCCTGGGATTTCCATCGACCATTTCCATCCTGTACACTAGTGGACAAAATTATAAGACATCCCAAAAATAACCTGAATAAAGGCTTGCTGTTAGAACCTGTTATTTTTAATTGTTTTAATTATTCGAGGAGAAAATCAGTTGACACGAAGCGTCTTAAATGATGTGTCTTTCTCCATACACGGACACATTGCTTATAGGTCCCTTTTGGCGCGGACCGTACTCTGTTAGGGACCAAGGGCCTTAGGCGCCATAAGCTCGGTCGCTTATCCTGCTGGATCCGTGCAACCTCCTCCCGCGAGCCTGTGTCCCTCTAGCGCATTACCATACCTCCTCCTTCAACTCCTTCACCCACCAAGAGAGTAACGTCTCTCGGAGCTGGCCATTATTCTAATAATTCCTCCACGGTTGTTTTCTTTTCCTTTTTCGCGGGCTATTTAGATTAATCTCCCGCGTTTCCACCTCGCTGCCGTACGCACATGCTATCCCGTTACCAAACGCCCGTGGCAGAGCGAGCAGCATTCGTTTTGACAGTAGAAACCGCGGAATCGCCATTCCTCAGATTGTTGCTGTTATTCAAACATTCTTGCCAATTGTATTGACCAACTTCTCGTTGTCTCTCTCGCTTGATCCACGTGCTCACCGCTATTTTTTCAAGTGATTAAGGTCGGAGTCTGATGTTCTAACAAACGCCACTCGCGCTGCTAGTGTGCGTACGCACACGACACTAACTACTATACGTATACGAGAATTACAAAGGTCCGGGATTAAACGCCTGAGTTCCTAATAATGCAAAGACAGGGTTTCTTAGTAGTCAAAATCGCTAGATGAAAGATCAATCTAGGGTGCTAACCGGTTCAAAAGTCCTACTTTTACGTTTACGAGCAATGGTTTTGAGATATATGGCAGCATGCCCATCGGAGAGGCTATGCACGCCGATACGGGCATTACATTTTCATAAATGAGGGATATGTTGTTCCGGATATTTCTAACTGCGGTCGGTAAGGACGCGAGGTGATCGAACGTGATCCTGAATTAAAACCTCGAAACCAGGAGCCGCTATCTATCCTAATTTTTAATTACCTAATGTTGGAGGCAGTAGGTGGTAGTTTGTAAGAGGTTGTAACAAGTTGTCGTTTTTCTTTTTTTTGTCTGTAATTAATATTGTGTATTAAAATGAGTTACTGATCCACCACCTATTAGTATATTAACGTGCCCCAAAACGCCTTCCAACATCCCGTTGTCTAAGGCAGGACCCGCTAGATAGCCTTACTGATGAGTCCTCTAGCGGGTCTAGGACGAAACACCACCTTTCCTTTTTCTTCTACTATTTGATAGCATACGTTTGCAGATTTGCTACAGGTAGAGAGAATATAAATAGTAATAATGATCGAACCTGTGCGCCGCAAAAAGAAATCCATATATAATATAAAAGGTCGTATCGAAAAATTAAAAACCCATTAATTAAAATGAGTGTTTAGAACCACTGCATTCCTTAATCCGTCGATTAAATCAATCCTACATAAATATCGAGAGATTTATGGCTCGTATGGAAAAAGTGGGCAGATAGCACCCTGGCATCTACATTGTCAGTGCAACGTTTATTCTGTTCTTTACTTGCATATTAAACAATCTGTAAGTTTAATTCTACTGGAAACCGACCCACGTGGTCGCGTGGGAGTGTTTGGAAACACTGTTAAAACACAAGAGAGCGTATAGAACCGAGCTGTTCACAGCCCAGTAACAATGTCCGAGGCTCGGCCTTTTCTGCGGCTGAATGGAACGTTGCGGTGTGGAGGGCGCCGAAAAGAACCACGCCGAGAACCTTTTGTCTTTTAATCGTCGCGCCCCTGGCTCATGGTCGGCGCTCAGGGTAGGCCCGAAGTCGCCTGACAAATGGCTACCGACGAGAAAGCCGCCCTTCTGAACCGCCGCCACCGCAATTCACTCGATTTTCAATGCCGTGTTTTATTCGTTTCGAAAAATCGACCGCTGTCCCTCGACGATGATCGAACGCTGCGGCCCTTTTCAGCCCTTGATAAATTATTCCCTCTCCCGGAGACTCGGTCTTCCGAAACGACACCGAACATACTTCCACGTCGTCGTGGTAGAAAAAGTTTATTCTCATTTTAAATGTTAGAAGTAGAATAAATAAAATGTAACAGCAAATAAACATTATCTGCATTAATTGCAACATACGTTTCTTCAAACGCTTCTGGTGTAGAGTTTGATCTAATCTCTGTAGAGTAAATGTTTTTTTAAATGGTAAGCAACAAAAAAAACTATTACAACTGATCGAACCTGGGCGTCGAAATCATTAAAAAATTTTGTTAATCTCTGTAGTGTTTGAACTTATATTGATTTCGTCGTTTAAAAATCTTTTTCCCACGACGATCGTGCTTCCTGGATCGATTAGGGGGATGGTCAGTACGATGTCCGCTCCCGAAAGCGATTTTTTGGATCCATGGATCGTCGCCGCGGGGGTCGCATTGTCTCTAAGCAAAGCCGCACCGCCGACCTTGCCTCCGCCTCCGCGTTTTCGCTCTCGTATATATGTTTCCGAGAGACGTATGCCGATCAGCTTTCGGAATTCGTGTCCAGCACCGCGGGTGGCCGTTGCTCGTCCCAATAATTACCGCGTCGGGAACGAGGTCTTTATCGTGGGACAGCGGATCCCCCACCTCGTCCCCAGTGTCAATAGGCTACCGGTAAAGTGTTAACTCGTCTTCGAGAATCTGAAGAATATCTGAAATACTTGAACTTGTCTGTATATGGGGCACGTGAAGAGGAAAAACTGTGGTGTTATTGGATCTGAGTGCATCGTCGGGAATGGGTCAGGTTGAATGGGTCCAGAAGCTGGTTTACAGCATCGGCGACTCGGTAATCCTTGTGCAGCGCGATCGTTCGAGGACTCTTCTCGCGGCGCGACGCGAACGAGAAAGAGAGAAGAATGTTTACATTTGTCTGCGGTGGCAGCGCACGCGGCCCATGGTTGCACTGCGGAACACAAAGACCGTTTTATAGTCTGGGGTCCCCGGGCACGATGGACGCAGAAATTCCACCCTCGTCACGGCGTGTCGCGACCGGCGACAAAACACCACAAAGCCGGCCTTGTTAATTACAGCCGGCGTAACCGGCTCCATCTGCATCCGCCGGGCCCCCGTTTTCCGAATACCGCAAAAAATCGCTCGTTCAATCGGCCAATCGCGATCCTATCGGTACCCCGTAGCCGACGCCGGTTGCGGGAATCGGAACGGGGCCAGCCTACGATCGCTGTGAAATCGTCTGCGGTCACAGAAATCGTCCTTATCTCCGGTTATCAAGAACAGAACGTTTTCTCGGATTTTCTCTTCTTTAATTATTTCCATCTCAGTCGTGCGTGTAAGTGACACAACTTATTTTATTTAGCTAGCAATCTTTCTTACAAGCTAACGCTTTAGTTACCGGTTGAGTCGTCTCTTTGAAACCGAAGATCGGCAATCGAGAATTTCTTAATCTTTCTTTTGGGAAAGTTTTCCTGAAAATTCATCAATTTCGAGATCCACAGAGTTGTAAATTTTTCTTTAAGAAATCTGTAGACTTTTTATAATCCACTTATTCGTGAATGAAAAAGTATTTTGTAGAACACATCTTGTAAATTTTTCTTTAAGAAATCTGTAGACTTTTTATAATCCACTTATTCGTGAATGAAAAAGTATTTTGTAGAACACACCTTGTAAATTTTTCGTTATAGAAATCATTAGAATTACAGTCGAATGTGTTTCTCATACTCATTTTTGTTATAGGATGCTTAAACTTCGTATAATAAACTGATGGAATCAGCGATCGATTCGAAGATTCTCGACTTTAAAGATTGAGACGCAGCGTCGATCGATGGCCGATCGACGAACTCGAATCCGTCGCGTTTATTCCGGGACGTGGATCGCGGTTCGGGCTTGTTTATACTGGGTGGGACCGAAATATGTACAAGAGTGTCGTCGGGACGCGAAACATCTGTCGCGGTTGAAACCCGCAGACGCCGCGGACGGACTATTTTCGCTGCATGCCGGCCGATTACGCGTGGCTGACAGCCAGTGACAACCGCTTTCTCGCTCGATTTTCTCATAGGTAACCAAGTTGACAGCGTCCAGAGACACTTCCTTGAAGTCGCCCGTCTCCTACGACCACCCATGTCTGCGCCGCCGCGCCGTTAAAAGGCGAGCACTCTCCTACATTTTCGAGGAAACACGAAACTATAATTGATGGCTGTCTATCCGATCGCTCGGGGCCTGTCGCGTGCCATTTCGCTGCAACGTGTCCCCCGAAACGCGTGATTCGCTTTATCGATACACTGTGAATCCAGTTGCGAAATCAAAATGCTTTTCTGCCACGTTTTTCTAATTTAAACTGGCTAGCTAATATGTTCTACAAACACTGCTTAAATATAGGATAAGATGTATATCTTATTCGTTTAAACAAACACATTTTGTACGTAAAAAACAATTGTCGAAATGGCTGCCACATCCTCCTAGTTGAAGCTGTTCAGCTCAATTTGTTAGCACATACTGCTCAAGCCTCATAATAACTAAACATAATTTTATGTATAAAAAAATTGTTCTCACATTTTATTCAACGGTTTGAAAGTATCTCCTTCAATGATTATAGAGAACAAGAGCGGGTTTCAAACACCTAAAGCGAAATCTACTTATGGATTAATTAATCCAATGAATTGCATTATCTCAAAATCATGCACTATATATAATCGTATTGGTTTTCTTTTCAGTGATTCTTTACAAAATTTTCAAATGCAACTACGCAGGATTATATGATAATACCATATCGATTGTACCATTATTAAGTTTTTCTTTTGTGCATGTCCCTTCTTTGTTATTACACGAGCAAAAGTATTGTATCTTTCTCTTTCTATAACTTCTCTTTCTCTTTCTATAATAAATAATAATAATAATTATACTTTTCTAGATATTTTACGAAGCGAATAGATATCAATATTTGAAAGAAAAGTAATGTTTCATACGTAAAAGAAAATTGTTGACTCTCTCCCATTTTACAACTGTTGAAAAGTATGTTCGATGATTATGCTTTTCCACGTACTTCACGAATACACGAACTTTATACTTCGCTATCCGTTCATCGTGGAAGAGTTTCGGGACTCGCACACACACGGAGACACAGGAACAAGCTCCGAGCAGCCTCGAGGAACCAGTAAACGTATGCACGAACTGTTTCTCGACACGGTGTTTGCTTCCGAGCGTCATTAGAATTCGTGTTCTCGGCTCGTGTTCCTTTGGTCCTCGCTCTCGAGCATTGTAATATCAATGACACGGAAATAGAGTCCTCGAGATATCTTGCTGAAGGGAGCAGACCCTCCCATGAGAGAAGGAGAGAAGGAGAGAAAGAGAGAAAGAGAGATGGGATGACGGCGCTCAGCCTCTCGGAAATATCCACTTTCGAGAGCGTCTCGAATCGAGTCTCCTGTCAGGAATCATTCGTAATTTGTTTTCTCGTGGCCAGAGGTTTGTGTACCGATGACACAGAAATAGATGCCGAGGGGCCGCGATTCCAAAGGGCTGCACGCCTCTATGAGAGACGATAACGTAAACAGAACGAGATTCCTGCGACCCGACTCGAAACGCGCATTCTTGCGTTCGATGTGCTGACGACTATAGCGAGGAACGCCGTTGACGATAGCTTTTACCCTAACGATCGCATTCTGTGCGCGATTATATTGATAACGCATGTTCGTCGTGATTTTGTTTTTAGCGTTTCCCACATGATTTGTGTTACGAATTTGCTTCGAGTCGTCAACGAGACGTGAATCTCAACAATGGATTTTTATGTACAGTTTTTATTTAAAGTGTAAAGCACTCAACCGAGACTATATTTTTAACAATTTAGAAGGCATTTGAAGATTCAACCCTTCCAGTCTTTTGAGGCTTCACGTACCTTCGGTATCTTGTGGAACGCAATTATAAAATGTCGAAATCATGTTTCTCCGTGTGCCAAAAGAAAAGTCGATATTTCGGACTAGACTAGCCGTTTGTACCACGGAACCGTTTGAGAAGTTCCACGGCTCGGCGAAGTTCCGTTTCCGCGTGTTCACGTGCGAGTGGACACGTCGATCGTTCCGCCATTCGCGGCGATCGAAAAATTGGAAACGCCCCTGCAAACGAAGCGGTTAATCCAGCCAGATGGTCCCGGAGCAAAAAGGTAAACAACGAGTTTCGAAAAAAATAAAAAAAGAAGAAGAAGAGGAAATAGAGGAGACGGTGAAGCGAAGAAGAGAACGCGAAAGGAATTCGTTCGCCGATATAATGTGTATTATACCTACTTTTCTTTAATCGAGTCGACGCGGCTCGCGTCGGCGCGGCGTCGCGTCCATCTGTTCCACGTTCCCGAGGGCGTGATGGGAATTAGAGGTCCGCGGACGATCAACAACGCTTAACTCTTTCCCGAACCCCCTTTTGTGAACGTTCTCGTCGAGGCCTATTACCGTTTCCGGCTCGACAATGGTCGGGGGGCGTTCCCCTTCCCTGCTGTTTTCCTTCTGTCCTCTTCTAGGCCTCGAGTTTGTCAACTGGGACGCTGCACGCGACATGCAGACGATCGTTCACGCGAATTACAGTAATGCTTCGGTACAGATGTGAAAGAGATCGGTGTTTGCGGAAATTGGCCCTTGATACCGCGGGAAAGACTCGGAAGACTGACAGGCGAACTGTTGTAACATGTGCCAAGGACAGAACTTGTTTGTTCTTAACAAGTTTTTGTTAGTGAAACGATTGAAACGAGTGAAACGATACATTATCCGTACTTGTCAGTAGACTGCAGATTTTCAAAATAAAAATTCTATCCTCGGCGTTTTTCTAATTGAAACGAGTCCACGCACGATGCAGTTTGGTTCATTTTTACTTGTTTAATCCACGATATGGTAGAACCTCGAAAATTATCCGAACCGATGAACGAGAGGTATACTTTAGCAAGAATAAATCTCTATATATAAAAATGATGTCCTGACTAATTCACCTATCAACGCCCAGGCTAAACCCTTGGACCTAGAAAGCTGAAATTTTGCACAGAGGTTTCCTTTATGATCTATACAAGGGATAAGCAAGGATATTTCGAAATTCAACCCCTAAGGGGGTGAAAAGGGGTTGCAACGTTTGTATGAGGAATACATATATTGTTTGTGGTCTGATTTACATCATACTTGGTCTTAATGCTGATTGATACAATCGTAGGGGTGAAGGGGGGGGGGGGTAAAAGGTTTTATGAAGAAACAATATCAATTTTCGAAGGCATTAAACAGTTTCCGCGAACAATATCCGCGATCATAGTAATCGATCATTCCTCTTCGGGCCTGTACGGATTCGTGTGATGGAGGAAAAGTGGAACGAAATAATTTAGAAGCGACGAGACCAATCTCGAAGACAGAAATTATGGAACGAAAGGGATTCCCGAAGAGATTCGTGAAGAATCGAGCGGAGGAGGGAAAGATGGGGCCCGGACGGGCCGGATCGGACCGGGCCGA
Organism: Lasioglossum morio; assembly: GCA_916610235.2. Lineage (NCBI taxonomy): Eukaryota > Metazoa > Arthropoda > Insecta > Hymenoptera > Halictidae > Lasioglossum > Lasioglossum morio. The sequence continues at coordinate 11,182,884 of OU744334.1, forward strand.
CAAAGTCGACGCAAAATCCTCGGAATAGCAAGAATGCGGGGCCCGGGCGTTTTTGCGGTCTGTCGGCCCTTGATCCTCGACTTTCGACGAAATTACCCTGCTCCGGGTGACACCGCGTCGCGTAATGGCCGGTTCTTGTCGCATTCCTGCACGCAAGCCCGCCAGGCGACACTTTGCCTAACGATAGGTTGCCGGGGGACGACAAAACCGGGCACAGCTCCTCGGACTCATCGGGGCACGCTCGCGATCGCGATCACGCGACACGTTGGTTTTCAATAAATCCGGCCGGTGGTCGACAACGATTCCGCCTTGGAAATAAGCAGCTCGGTCGAATGGGGTGACCCGCACACTGAATGAACACTTTTGAGTCGCATGTCTGCTGAAATTAGTATTCGCAAATCGTTATTCCATTTCCTGACTGCTGTCTCTAGAGGAAGGGTGACCTGTCCAGTCAACGAACACTGAAACACTGTGAACACTGTGAGCTTCATGTCTGTTCAAATTATTATTTGGAAATTGTTATTCGATCTCCTAAATATTATTTCTATAAGAAGACTGCAATTGTCACACTAGATCATATATTCCGGAATTAAAAACAGATAACCTTTTTAAAATTGGATCGAATGGTTTGAATATTTTTGAGATGTTAGAAGGATTAAATTGCGGAAAAAGGTAGAGGTCGTGCAAAGAAGAGTTATCGACAGAAGCCCGTCTTTAATTAATTAAGCGAGTATTGGCGTCCGTTAGGGTACCGCGAGATATTTGCGCAAATTCTACAGGAATCGCGTTCCCCGAACGATTCCATTTTCCACGAAGCCCGGGGGGCTGACTGCTCAGGTGGCATTGTTCGACAGGATGTTGAAGCATCATCTAAACTAATTGTTGACAGCCGGACAAAGGCGAGTCGGTAATAATAACTTGCCTGCTGGGAGACGTATTGTGTCCCAGCTCGGCGTCTTTACCTGGATTCTGGAAGCCGGACCAAGGAGAATGGAAAGTCTCTCTTTCTCTGTCTCTTTCTTATTCTCACTCTTTTCAGAGTTCTCGATTGCAACATGTCCCGAGACAATCGCGACTTACTGGCAAAAGATCCGACAACGAATATGCTCAAACCGGAGAATACGAAATTGTAACGTGAGAAGGAAAACTTTCTGTTGGTGTGTTCTAAATTTGGGGGATGATGCTGCGAGGCATTAGGCTACTGTCCTGTTGCGACAAGCTTCGGACAAGATGAACACTAATTTTACATACACCATTTTAAATCGTTTGTAACTAACACACCAATTGACCATTTTCAATGAAACTTTCAAGAATCTACAGGACACATATTTACGATGCAACTTTTACCATATTTTCAGTAATTCCGGCTGCACACAATTTTTCCAGAATTGTCGGTACACTTCTAGTAAATGAAGTCGTTCGGTACATTTATAGAAAAGTTACAAATGGCAAATTCCTGTCATTTTTATAAAGTAATTTGAAACGCTTACAGCCGGTTTATCATCGAGGATTCTCACGGCCGGTTACCGCGCGAGGACAAAAGGTCCGGCGCAAAAACGGACTGCCAAAAATCGGCGAGAAGCCATCGGCGACGTCGCGGTCCCCCATTCGGATTCGACTCGGCTCCGGGATCGATTTCCTCGGGGATCGGCCGGTCACGGTGGCTCGTCGACGATGGGGGCGTCGACGATGACACCAGACTTTCCTCGCAAAAACAATGAGCGCGGGAATGACTGTGTCAGCCTGTGGTCGATCGTAGAAAATCGGCACCCCCTGGTTCCTCCCTCTGTTCTTTCTCTCTGAAAAATGAGAGTGAAGAGCGAAAGAGATAGAGAGAGAGAGAGAGAGAGAGAGAAACAGAAAGGGAGGCTCGATGGAAAGAGCTTTGAAGGTGTGACCGCGCCCCGCCTTCCGACGTGCTTCGCCACGAAAGGAAATTACGGGCTAAACAGTACTTTCACCGGACCGGTTATTTGTATTATTTCTGACACCCCGGGTGCCATTGTTTCCAGCCGGGGATCGGCGAGGCCGGACCAGCCACCTAATGACCGGCGTGCCGGCCACAAATCGGCAAAACGAGCCGATAATTGCGGCTTTCGTTATTTTTCCGGGGGCCCAGCCTGACCCGACCCGGTCTCCTGACCGACGATTCTCTCGCGTCGTTCGAAAAACGCGCACCGTCATCGCATTCCCAATTTGTATCGATTGGATTCCTTGTTCTTATTCTCGGACCTACGCCCCCGCCACGAGGACTTCGCTTCTTTCTTCTTCTTATTGTTAGTTCGCTTTCTTGCCCGGTGCTTCTGCCTTCTGCGATTTTCGGATTCGTTATGGGGACCCGGGAATTGTCCATGGAACGTGTAGTGGTGGGTTCGGTTGATAATCGTGGATGAAATTGTTGCTTTTCAATATTAACCCTCGAACGATGGACCATTCTTACAGCTTTACGACGTCTGAAAATCTTATGTTCACAATAATCTCAAGAAAAGTGATTACATTATTAAAAGTACTTGTATAAACATACTGTAAAAAGAAACTTTTACTATTTTTTTTTGTAATGCACACAGACTAAACACAGTTTTTCCAGCTCGTCTATTGAACTGTATACTTCACCTAATTTGACAAAAAGGCTGAAGTGGTTTGTTATTCCGATTTAACCCTTTGCACTCGGAGCTATTTTAACTGGAAAATTAAACATTTCTTCCGATCTAGAATATTTCCATAGCTTATGATTTTTGCAATTTTGTGGATACGAGATTAGTACATTACTATATATATTTAATAATGTAAGATATATTTAATAATGTAAACAATATTTTGAAGAACAGCCGAGTGCAAAGGGTTAAAGTGTGTGCCATTGGTTATGAAACGGGCTGTATTTCTGCATGAAAATCGTTGTGTCGGGATTCGTTGGGTTGAAAGAAAAGTAGACGGCAGTGGATGTTCCGTCGGAAGCAGATCGCAGGCTGTGTCCCGCGTCTCTCAGCGACAAAAGACGGCGGCGGACTGGATAGACAAGGGTCTCAGACTGGCGGCGCGGCGGTTGCATCCGTGGGCTTCTGGCAGCCGTCTCTCTCTCTCTTTCTCGGATGATACAAAATATTAATATTGCGCGCGTTTCCCTCATAACTCACGGGCCGGTGAGCTTGTTACGCACGCTCGACGGCGTCTATATCCCTCGGGAGGGTGGCCTCGCGGCGCTCCGGGATAAGCACAGGATGCGTCGGGACTTTGGCTACGGGGGAAAAAGGGCTCGCGAGGGTCCACAGGGTTTCACAGGGTTCCACAGGACCAGGGACCGGGCGGCGCGTGTCTTTGTGCTTTTAAGGGCTCAAGGACCTGGCCCGGACCATTGTAGCGTCCTTCGGGGCCACGAATCGTCCTGTAGCCTACCATATGCTTCTCTCTCTCTCTCTCTTCCAAATACTCCAGGTCCAACTTTCCTGCTGGAAAAACCTCCCTTCCCCCTCTCCCTACCTCTTGGACCATTATGCGCCGACATAACTCGTCAAAAATATTGTGATTGGTCGGCCATTGAATATGACGTTACCTGGAGAAAAAGTCTCTCGACAATGAGGAGAGGGACCCGCTAAAACCAGGTCCTTCCGAACTCTCCTTTTTTTTTCTCTTTGATTTGATTCGCTTCCTCTGCGTTCACCGGTGGCCCCTGTTCGCTCGCTCTGTTCCACTCTGTTGTCTATGGGTTAAAGAATATCATATTTTCTCGGTCGATGCGCAACGTGTCTCCGGAATCTCATATGACACGAGGACAAAGGGACAGAATGGGTCCGGGGAAAAGCTTGAGCATGATCGAGTTCGACAGGCCTCGAGTGGATGCTGGTTGAACAGTCCGGCATCACGGGCCGGTGCACGCGAATTTACGGGGATGTTTAATGGTTATGGGACGCACGGTGAATTGCTTTTCTATGATTGACTCGATAAGCAGCGGAGATACTGTGGCGGGTGCTGTTTGCTACCCTCCGGTGCGGTAGTCGGTGCTCCGTTTAGGTGTCCTTTGTAGCTGTTTTTCTTTGGGATTGTATGATGCGAGTATTAGGGTTCAACCAACGGTTGTAACTATTTTGTAAGAACAGCTCTGTTTCGCAATTTTTCGGAACATATTTTTCAAGCTTTCCACACAAGCGAGTTTTCCTATAACTCCTGATGGAACCGATGGTTTCCCTGGGAACAGTGAAACGGCGATTGTTATTTTAATTGATCCACAATTTTTTATTGTGCATAAAGATCCGGATTCTAGTTATCCCAATACTGAAGACGAGTCGAATTGAAACGAACCGATCCCTCACCCTCGGCAATTACCAATTACGTTTCACAGGGCCAAATACCTCGTCGACAACCCTTATATTCGCGAAAGAGAGGGGTTGGGCGGGTATTAGATCGTCTCGAGGCTCGGGGCTCGTTCTAGTCGTATCGGGTCTGGTCCAAGTGGAGAAATCTTGAGCCTAGAAACCGGAAGACGTTCCTTTGGCAAACCGCGAGTCAAACTGGCTGGCGGGAGCGTGTATCACGTGGGCCAAGGGAGTGGTGTCTGGCCCGGACCCCGAGCCCTTTATCCGCTTTCAGGGCTGGCACGATGATGTTGCAAATTTAATCATCTGCATACTTGCCGATTACACGGAACGCCGATCACAGAGGTCGCCCCGCGGGGGTTGTTCCGTCCGAACTCCGTTTACGTTTAGACCACATACTTTGTGCGTCCGTAGACAAGAGCCACCCCCGTGTTCCCAACCCTCCGCGATTCCATCGGCCACCCTCCGGCTTCTGGAACATCGCGTCCATTTCCGGCGAGCTTTGTGCACGGACTGTAGCGTTTAAGTGTCGCTACCTGCCCCCGATATCATTTTCTAAATAAGAGTTGAAAACGAATCAGACTCCCAAGTGACTCCTGTTTTGCGTACCAGATGTTTATGGTAACCATAAGGCCTACTCTTTCAATTTTCAATATGTAAAATACAACTTTCGGTATTTTCTCTGCAATTCCGACCTACTGCATAATTTTTCAGAATTTCTATCTATCCAAATGTTTCGCCATTCTTGTTATATATACCCAAAGAAATAAATTTCTTGAATAATCGGTGTATCTTTATATTCTCAATAATTATAAATTACAAATATTAGTACATGTAGTGTTAAAGAAGTTTTCTTTTTAAGAGTGCTCGAATATTAATGGGAAACACACTGTACACAGATAGAAAATGGAAATTGTGCTGAGGGGCTGATATCGTTTCGGATTGGTTTTGATTCAACGTCGATCGCGTTAATCGTCGAAACAGAGGGTCGAGTGTAAACAGATCGACTGGCAAACGACACGTTTACGGACACCATATTATTCCGCGTCGTCGGAGGGAAAGTACGACAGTTGTATGGGTTGGCAGGGGGAGGGGGGTGGAAGAAAAGCAAAGGGGCGGTTGTCGCTGACAGGACAAGGAGTCATCGGGACACCGGAGCAACAAGTGGCAGATACGAAAGAGAGATCGACGGATGTCAAGTCGTGGGGAAATAAAAAAGTCACCCTCCTCATCCCCCGAGGAGGCGGTCGGCCGGGGCTAATAAAGGCTTGCGACAACAAGCGACAAGAGGGGTTGGCTGTGCCGTGACTGGGACGAGAGGAATCGGGAGGGTAAACCAGAAAGAACCAAGAGGCTTAAACGCTCCTCAGCGACACAATAGAATTTTATCGGGGGCCGCTTTCACCTTCACTCTCCTTTTTTTCTTCGCCTCTTTTCTCACCCTCGCCACCCCTCAGGATATCCGAGTAATTCCATCGCGAATTTGATCGGTCTTTTTTCTCTTCGGCCGACTACAACGATGTTTGACAGCCGCGAAAATTATGCAAATTCGAAGTAATTTACTAAATGAATAGCTTCGGGAGCCAACCGGTGCAAGTACAATTTTCTATTTCTTTAGAAATTTAATTTTAGACGTACAATAAATATTAACTTTCTTCTTCATCGAAGAAATTATGGACGACGAAGAAGTTCGAATTACTGTAGACTAACTTGTAGTAGAAGGGATTTAGAAAATCAAAAACAGAATTTTTATGTCTACCGTTTTCTGTAGCGTGGTCGCCTGCATTTGGCAAATGAAAACTTAACGAGATTTGCCAGAAAATTTTCGATCCGAGCTGTCCTCCACCCCACGGACGTTCTTCAAAGTGACACGTGCCACCCCCATCTCCTGCGCCCACACCCCCTGGAACGGTCCGGCTACTTTTGACATCGGATACATTTCGTTGGAACAACACACCCGAGGCATTTTCGAATCCCGATTACCGAGCCGCTAGCCCCCGGGCCATCTCTGTTGCCAATCAACAGAGGCATTCCCGCGTAATTGGTTTTTACGTAATGCTAAGCAGTCGGGGCCGATAGAGAGAGAGAGAGAGAGAGAGAGAGAAAGCGAGAGAACACCGACAGATTTGTTTTCCGTCAGGCTGAACTCGCGATATTCCGATCAAAGCCTCGATCTGGAATTAATTAAATGCCTCCTCGATAGGGCGGCTCCTTTTCTTTTTTCGCCTCCTCCTCACAGCTCTCCCACCCCACGCCCTACCACCCCTTCGATTCTAACAGGGTGCTTTTGCGATACGAAAAGTTTCTCGAATAGAATTTTCAGAAGTTTCTCCCGCTGCGGCCGGCTGTACAATCGAGGATGCACACCGATTTTCATTTGTTTCCGCGAATCGATCGATCCCGTACCGTTGAGTTTTTCTCATTTTCCTCATTTCTCGTTTTGCTCATTGGAATTTTTGGTTAAGCCTGGTTCACGGATTTTTCGAATCTGCTAAGACTCAGCGATTTTTGTTACTGATAGTTTCTTTGAGCTCGCGTCAGGTTTTTCTGAGCCTGAAACAATTACTATAGATCCTTACAGATCCTACATAGAACCTAGAATTTTGTTTGTTCGTTCAAACATATTTCTGTACGCCCTAAAATTTTTAGTAAATAATTTTATTTTCACATCCCCATGATTGTTAAGCACGCACCACAATATTCGATAGATTCTACAAATTTCCTTTGGACGTCATACAAATCTTTTGTGAGCTCTACAATATTATTTACACATTATTACTGCTGTTCCAAACGCTTCAGAATTTCTCGTGTAAAATTTCCTTGCAACAATCTGATTTACAGATTCTCACGGTCTCGCTCCAGGGTCCACGATTTTTCTGTACCTCCGTCAATATTATGTACGCAAAACACGCGGAAGCTAGCCCACCGCGTTTCCCCGGAACCAATAAATCATATGGAACCGAAACCGAACGAAATACCAGAAACCGCGCGGCCAGAGCGAAGAATGAAAATCACCGTGAAACGTCACGCTATCTTCGTCGGTGTGTTTTCGACGGATTTCCAAAAATTACAATTCGAATTCCCTCTGGCCGGATTCCGCGACCCCACAGATCCATCCACGCGAACGAATTCATTTGTCGGGTCGTTAAAAACTCGGCACCGTCCGTTAATTTAAATAACCACCGGCGAGAGAATAAGAGAAAACGAGAGAAAGAAAGAGAGAGGGAGAGAGTATTGGGATGCCTCGGGTTCGGTCGGCAGGCTGCCGGTATCTATTACGATCGGAATTTAATGAATCTTGTAGCCGGCAATGACGCGCGCCGCGCAGATCATCCCAGAAATTACATCATCCGGCACGAAATTTCGCAAGATTGCTCGTAGCGCGATATTTCTCTCCTCTCCTCTCCCCTCTCCGGGATTTAGCTTCTCATCCCCGTCGATCCTCTCATCTTCATCTCTCTCTCTTTCTCTCTCGCTTCCCCTTCTCCCGGTTGTTTCGGGCCCCGAGACCGAGAGACGTCCCGGCTGGATGTTCGGGGCCTTATTCCCCGTGTAATCCTCGCTGGCCGGGGAACCACCGTAATTCATATTGTCGTTATACGTGCAAGCAGGTTCCCCGGACTTGATTACCAATAACGCCGGAATGGATACACACGTGGCCAGCGTCTCTCATCGCGACAGGAAATGCGAAAAAAATTGGGCCCCGAGAGTGGGCCCCGTTAAACTGTACGGGGGGACTGTGCTTCGATCGGTGGAATTTTAAGGGGCCCTTTCCTGTGGCGCTCGATATTTCTCATTCTGGAAATGATCGGATGATTTGAGAGAAATATAATGTGAGTGATAAAAAGAATTCTTATAAATATTATAAATAAAGTTGTTATTTATTTCCACCGTTGCTCTCCTATCCTTCTCATCAGTTACTTCATTTTTTATATAAAACATTGTATAGGAACACTGTGTGTTCTGTGGGGCAATAAATGGACAGTGTTAGATAATAGAATTTTATGTACAGATTTATGTATCAAGTAGGAACTACTTATGAAATAGGAAATTGTTAATACGATAGTTTCTGCCTCGAAAAATTACATTATAATTGCGAGTTATTTGGGAGATTACAATATGTCGGATTCCGTAGATTTTTCTTTTTCAAGTTAATCTAGATTAAAGCTGGCTTATCCTAGATCCTCTGGATCCTCGCGAGATCCCTCGTTACGACGACTAATAATTAGATCATCGCTCAGAGGAGAGTGATCGTCGATCATCCAAGGTTTAGGCATTATTACTTGACTTTTATAAATTTCAGAGGTCCAGGTTTTTAAATGAGTCTTTACCAATCCCTCAACATTAAAGAAGAAATGGAATTTAACATCAATTCGATTGAATTGAACAAAAATCTGAAATTGCGAAATTTGTTCGACATTGTTGATAAAATGAAGCGTGTCTGAAGCACAGGCGTTCGTCGGCAGATTTTCGGCGAACCGTTTCGCAAAGATCGCCAAGATGAGAGTCGCTGTACGAAAACCGCAAACCGCGGTCCAATATAATGAGATTTAAATTACTGTGGGACTGTGACATAGTGTCCTTTTTACGAATCGTTGCCTCCGCGACTCCTCCGCCCGGTAACCAATTAGGGATGGAAATTTGATTCGAATCCTCGTCCCGAAAATAATCGATTATTTCGTAGCGGGCCAAGGTCCGCTCCTATGAGATTCGTTAATCCGCAAAAATAACTGAAGATTGCCTAACGAAGCTACCGCGGGACCAGATATTAGAATTCCTTTAGCTTGAGTCTAACAGCGTGGCAGAATAAAGGAACCCGAACCGTGCATAGTTCATATAAAACAGGACGATTCAATCCGAAGGGCGTGTTGCATTCATTAGCAATTCTAACAAATATATTCGCAGATTGGTTTAGGTTAAATTAACTTTAAAATACGCCATTAGTAAGGTTCATAAAAATTATAAAATTGGTTCATTGTAAATACGTCTTAACGATTGTACAATTTTCATATAAATTGTTACAGAACTGGAAGGTTGCATTTTGGAAATGATGATTGACCGGAGCTTGAATCCTCGTGTTATCAGATTGTCGTCTCCTCCCTCGAGGAAAGAGCACTGTTTTCCTGATCGGATCTCTTTCGAGAGAATCGGCGGTTCTCTCTTACATATACGAAAAGTCATGGCGATCGGATCTCGTGACCCGAAAAATTTCCGAGCCCGCTAAAATCTCGGCTCCTCGTCGCTTCCGTTATCTGAGACACTGGATCTGCGGTCGGAGATCGAAGGGCACATATTGATTTCGATAACGATCGACCACCCTCGACCCCTCGCACCCTCGTCTCTCGGTGGAGCCGACGATATCGTGACTCAATTTAGATGAAACGATACCGGCTGGATATTAAACGTTTTCTTCTTTCCCGGGGTTATCGTTGAAAACCTCCCTGGGAATGTTAACACGTTCAACGAATGGCTCTAAACCTGCTGTGCCCTTCTTTCGGACTGTGCTCCGAATTTTATTGAGGCTCCAATCTGCATTTCTATTGGAAATTATTGAGACAACATTGATTAATTTCCTTAGCATGTTTGCTCAGTTACAACCCCTAGAATATTTAACGAAGTCAAAGTAGTTTAATCAATGAAACTGCGACTGCGGTAGATGAAATGTATCCTAGGGGTTATTCCTTTAACCCTTCTGCATTGTTTCACTCGAATAAAAATTAATTTTATATATTATGGTAAAAATTCTTCAGTGTTCACTATCCCATCAAAATCTTTGCATAGATATTCACAATCCACGTGTAATCGCGATTATTTTCTAACAAGCTTTGAATCATGAAAGTAGAATAGCAAAATCAATTATATAGGGGTTGTTTTTTCGAGTGAATCTGAAACAGGACCTGCTCCACTCCAATATTCGTCGATAATGGGTGTCAAGGGGTGGATGGAAATCCCGTAGAACGGTCCGTAACCCATAATTCCAGGCCACGAATCGATTTCAGGGGTTGGATAAAAGTCGAACAGAAATGTAGGGGGAATATTCCTGTCGCACCCTCGCGAGGACGACGTTTATGGTTGGATAGATGTTCGATACTTAGTGAATGAATACGAAGCTGACGTTAAACGTTCTGCTGTTTACAAAAAAAAATGTTTAACAATAAGATCCATACCAATGAAGTGCCGATTACAAATGTCTTTTCAAGTATATTTTAGATGAAATAAGTTGTTGGGAACAAAATTGAACAATAATTATAAAAACGGAGGGTTAATCAACGTCGGAAGTCGAAGCCTTCTGAAATTATACATATACACTATCTCATTTTAATACGTTACGAACATAATTAAAACCTAGGTTACCGGAAGCGGTATTATTAGAATCGTAACCCCTAAGCGGACACGTACCCCTGAAACTACAATTACCTGTAAGAAAATTCCAAATTTTCTTTTAAATTATGAACACGAGGTAAATTGATACATTCTGTTCCTGGGAATGAGCTGGCGCACGATTAAAATTATTATTAGCTTTGAAATATTTACTAGGGAATCGTCTGAGTCATACACTTTTCAAAACTATTATATGTTCTGCACGGGTCGAGGTAGACTGCTGGTGCGACGTAGTTATGCTAAATAAAAATGGCCTGTCTTAATTTCGATAAGTAGAGTTTCCATAAAAGTTCATTTTCATTTTGTGAAAATATTTCTTAACATATAGCGTTGACTCAGGCTGCAAATTGTAGGCCGATTGTAAAGCAATTATATTATAAAGCAATATTACAATCTAAAACAACTGCCGAAGCATTCAGCTTCTGCTTGACTCCTCGGACAACGCGAAGCTACAAGCCTGTCAAGGCTGATCCGCTTCGTTCGAGTTCATCCGAAGAATGACATCCAGCCAGTCAAGAGCATAAACAAAATGAGACGACGTCCGTGGAAAGCAAGCCATCCGAATTTCCGAAGAATGCCATCCACTACTCCGTCTCTCTCTCTCTTTTTTCCCGGCTGAATGCCACCAAAAACAAGATCCTCTTCGAAGAGCTGAAAAAGGAGGACAGGGGAGGAAAGAAGCTTTCGTAGAGGCCGAAATAATTATCCGCTTAGCTCGGTCGACGGTGAATCTTCAAGATTGACGATCGCGTTCAACGAACCGTCGGCAAACGTCCTTCCCGTTGCTATACCTGCCCTCCTACGCTCACGGACGATTAGGCGAGATCGCACGCGAGCAAAGCGATTGCGAGTGCTATCAGCATGATGCACCATGCACCGGATGCTGCGCTTTTTCCATAGATCAATTCGATCATATTCATAGATCAAAGAGATCTCCGAATAACGATTTTTCAATACCTCATACCCCACAAACGACTTGACTTTCGTTTTTGAGATAAACAAGTTTAAATATCATGACTTTCTAGTATCCCGAAAAATTCCCAAAGAATAGTGAGTTCGAGGCGCCACTAAAAATTGCTGTGCCATTATTCAAAATATTCTTGACACCATTAAATATGTCGGTATCTAACCAATTACTAAACATTTAGGTATTGTACAAGATATAGTACCAATTTCATATTCATAAAATTTTTTAAATCATAGGGAATGGAATAATTCTATTATAGCTAGTGCTAAGGGTTAATAATTACAAGGTAATAGATTTTTGGGGATTTTTAATTTTCTAAATGTTCTTTCTCTAAGAAATCATGTTAATAAAAAGGAAGTTCTAATCTACAAAAAGATAATAAATTGTATCTTTCTAACCGCATTATGAAAAATTCAGTTATCAATAGTACAACTTCCCAAGTGACTCACAATTTCCCCGAGCGAATAGCGAACCTCACAAGTCCACTGTCATCCACCAATCCTAGCCACCGGTAACAAAAAAGTTCTAGATCGGATGAAATGTTTAATTTTTGAGTTAAAATAGCTCCGAGTGCAAAGGGTTAAAGGTGTGTCCATGATATTTGTCCCCGACTTTATATCCTTTCATAAACAATTTATGCGAGGGTGTACAGCAAATCGGAAGACAATAAAAGAGGACGAGGTCCGAAGCGTTCGCGATTGGAGCAGAAGAAGAACCTCGAGGAACGGTCGTATCAGAAGACAGTGATGAAATCGGTCGGGTTGGCCGAGGGAGAGATGCCCGGACAATTAACTTAAACGAAGCGGGAGTGGCGTGACACGTACTTTGTCGCGCACGTCTTCTGACATCAGCCACCGTGGGAGAAGACAGCGCTCTCGCTTAATGTCGCGTTCGTGTTAGATTGCGACACGTGCGTGTCGCCGCTTCAGAAGTCGTCGGAACAGGGATTATGGTTGGGGACAGGGACACCAAAAGCGTCTTTGTGGGCGGTCCTCCGACAGGTGCGTTCAATGAGCGAAAGTGTGTCGCGCTTCGCCGAGCAATCACTCGCTCGCAATTGCGAAATCATTGCTCCCTCTTCTGACCCTTGCCCCATCGTATATCCCACGAATGCTTTTGTCGTTCACAAATTTCCTAGAAGAAAACCCACAATTATCGTATCGGTATATAGTTCTGCATATTCGGTAGCTATTCATGCTGCAACCTAGTTAAGAAACTAATTTAATCAATTCCTACAAAGGAGTCTATACTCTGAGTCTCAGCCAAAGGTTTAGCTCCGAACAATAGTTCTCAATGGCTTGCTGTAATACGAATCATTCTACAAAATGAAATTTATAACAAACGATAGTGTGCGTTTTCTAATAATATCAATAAGTTGTGAACAAATAATTTTACATCCCCAATAAAATTGGTAGAATAATTCCCTCAAAATAAATGTGCTAATAATTATGAAAGTGGTCTAAGTCACTCATTTCTTGTTTCGAGATATTTAAAGGAAAGTCGAAAGGAATTCCATATAATGTTTAAATAATAAATACTACCTAACGGTTCATTGTTGACAATATCGTAAAAATTATTGTGAAATAATTGGTAAAATGATTTTTTTTAAATTGTGACCATTTTCAATTAATTATTGGCACAAATCGCTCGTTCTTTCGCATTGGAATCAGATTTTCGCTGTAAAGTGGGTCGCGTGGCCAGGTAAAGCATTGAACCCTGGGCCGGGTCGTTCCAGTTCTACTGGAAAAAAAGGACACTTGTCGCTCCGTTGAGCAAAGAAGGGGACACGCGCGGGCGGTGGCTCTGCCAAAGGCGTTTTCGTGTTCACAAGTGCTCCCCGTACCTGGGGACAGGTGACACACCGTGACAGTTTCCGAGCGGCCGATCCAGGGGATAGAAGGATCGAGGGGGCTGGAATGCTTTCAGTCGATTCGTGTCGAGTCACCACCGGCACGGCATTGTCAATTGTCACCGGCCGGGCCCGGTGACATCACGTGCACGTCAACGATCCGCAAAAGCGTAACAGGATTATCCTCGGTGGGGCTTCCCCGAGCAGAAAGTCGACCGCTTTGTCGCACCCCCGTTGACATCTCCCTGCCCCGGAATGACGGCTAGATGGGAAGATTATGGGACACTTGACAACTGCCGTGGAAGATCGCTGATCTCGAGAATTGCCACAGTGAAGGACCGTCTGGGGAGTCTATTGAAAAGACTACTGTGACCTGTTAGGGTGTTTGTGTGTTATTTACCTATGTCGTTATGTTTCCATTCAAGTAATTCGAGGGTGATTCACACCCTTAGCGAGTTCAATCTTGAGGTTGACTCTTTATTTTATTTTTTTCGTGTATAAGGTCACATGCACCTAACTTTGGTTATTAGTGACCCCTGTGGCATGTCTATGGTTCAGCACTTGATTATATCAGATGGTATAATCCGATATCTGTCAGGAAGTTTAATATTTTTTTGCAGGAATCCTCTGTGGATTTAACACAATAAATTTGCGTGGATTTGCAAGAAGATATAATATATTTTACTGAGTCAAAAAAGTTAATATGCGCCAACACCGTAATATATATAAATGAAATAGATATTTGCACCATGTGCTCTCGCAAATACTTTAGTCTCTCTTTCTATCTCACTCTCTCTCTCTCTCTCTCGTATCTCTACTCTCGCTCTAGCACAACAACACACTTCGGCGGTTGACAACAGACTCTCCTTCCATACGCTCATCACTCTCTTTCCTCACGTTTAGTCTACGACAATAACATAATATAGACTGTCTTTCACATTTGTATTCATACCGCATTCTCATTACATTTATTTCCTAAAACCATATCCACATCCTCCGCTTGTAATATATTTAGCGGACCTTGTGTTGTTCTCTTTATACATTATATTTTGGACAGGTGACCAAGATGTGTTCGATTTATTGATCTTTATTGACGGATTTTCTTCACTCAACTCGGAATTATGCTAAAAATTCTTCATTAATTTGTTGTTCAACAGCCCCGTTGAAATTTTTCCATGAACAGTTCATTTACTCTGTCTTTTTCAAGCTTTACTTGAACTGTACTTTTAATTAATTTCTGAGAACAGTTCTTCCAGCGGTACTGATTTGAATATTGAAATATAATTGGTGAAAGATCGATGCTCCTTGAATTCCTTCACGATCGACGGAGGTGTGCGATCAGTAAGATCATGCTCTCCGATCAGGCGTGTAAGAATCGAGACGCCCACAGTCGCTCAGCTCTGTCAAGGAACTGTCGTTACACGGCATGGTGTAAAATTACGAACGCGTGTGTGCACGCGGAAGGCTCTTTTTCGCGTGGGTCGCTTCTCCTCTCTTCTCTCTCTCTCTTTCTCTCTCCTGTCCGACAGAAGTGACCGTGGATTTCATTAAACGCGAGCGTTTCGCGATGATTAATGTTACCACGGCGAACCGACGCCCACGCGGCCCCGTTGCATCACACGTTCAGCTCCCTCTCTAATGTCTCTCTGGCCCTATTTCTGTTTCAGGTAAGCGGAACCAACACGTCTTCTCGCGAGCTGCGAATCAACCGAACAATTTCCACGGTGACGAAGGTTTGACACGCCTGTCCGATGCTCATTACCATCTAGAAGTTATTAGGTGTACGAATTAATCCGCGTTTCCCGTGGTTAATCAGTCGAAACAACATTTCGACCTCGAACCTTTCAACAATATCGTGGACACATTAGTAGATTGTGGACATTTATAAAAAAATAGAAAAGTTGTGCATCAATTTCGAATTAAAAATTCTGCTTTTCCTGTAATAATTCTTATAAGATAAAAATTTCATACAAAAGACTGCGAATTCATCGTACACCGAATAGATAAACTAAAAGTGATCGTTGCAATTTTCTTTCTACGAAACCACGGATCATTATTCTATGAAACTTTTACGACAATTCGCCTGGTATTTGGGGAACGTGTACTAATTAATTTTTTCACCGAGAAAAATGCAGTGAAAACATTCTTTTAACCCGCATCCGTCCCTTGTGTCAATTTGACACAGTTTTCCCGAAATAAGTTCTACTGTTCTGTTATTTATAGACAAATTTGTGCGAAACTTGGTTACTTATTGTTTTAACATATAACCGCAAAAACCTAAGATGCAAATGTTAACTCATCAATTTGAATAAAAAAAAACATCGAAAAGTAACTGTTTACCTTTTAATTGTATCGATTTTTTATGACTGTGTCAATTTGACACCGAGGGACAGATGAGGGTTAATAAAATCGTGTTTCTCGTGTTCGGTCGAAGCAACTTGAAAATTGAATAAAAGAATTCGAAATCCAAAAACAAATAACAATTGGATATTGAAACATGAGCAATGTCGGCCAGCGTAACGATCCAAAAGAGGAAACCGGCTGTCGGAAGTAGGATCGTTAAAGATGATCGCGGAGGATCCGCGTAATCAGCAGGTTACGTAATCCAGGGGAGATGGAGTTGCGAATATCTGCACGGTCGATCGGCAAATGCCGACGCGAAGGCGTGACCGATCGTCGGCCAGCCTTGACGTGTTCGGTAATTTATGCGGGATTTGTCATTGCGTGTCTGTCTGGTCGGAGAGTCTCCACTGTCCGATGGATGAAGAGTCATCAGCCGGTTACGCCTATCCTCGAAAAATGGGAGGGAGAATCGGTTAATTAGCGACCGGGTTGGCTAATGCATCCTTTTGTCTCCGCTTCTCGGTTTATCTGATCCCATTGGCTTTTGCCGCGCCAGTGGCTCAGCCACTGGTCAGCAGATAAGTAACTTCGATATAACGCTCGACGATGGAAAAGCCCTTTCGAAAGCGTTTCACGTGGACCGCGACGTGGACGCAACGTGGTCCGCCCTCTGATGTGCATCATTCCACGCTGAGTGCAGTTAGCCTGCAGTTTTCGGGCATTTATGGCACACGATGACTGGAGCTAGGACAGTTTAACACAGTTCAACCTTTTCGATGGATATTCGTCGAAGAGTGGAATTAAAAACATTTTTTTCTTCTCCTATCGTTCACTTTTCGCTACAAAATATTTTTGTCCGTTAGAACCAGGGTCGTGCAACATTCTTCTATTTTTTTCTTTTTTGTAACGAATGTTTCACGTGTTGAGTTTAATAAAATGGTTAAAGTTGATTGTACCTCGGTAGTTCGACTGTATAGGATTTATCCTGGCTCAATATGTATACATGTAGTATGGAGCTAAACATTTTTTTACCATCGAACTCTTCACTTTTTCATACGGAATTTTTGTGTCTGTACGATTGAAGGTTGATGAACATCGTCGCGTTTGTTTGCAACAATATTTTCATTCGTTGCGTTTTAAGTTGCTCACACGTGGGCAATTCGAAGCTGTGAATCGTGTACTAAAAATTAGAAATTATTGTTTCGAATATTAGAAGCACTATAAGACAGAAATATGGAAGTTATACTGGGTGTCTCAGATTGTAAATACAATTACTGTAATGTGTGCATCATAATTGCAATTTTTTCATTTAATACTATTATGTCGTAATCGGTCGTTGTATTTACACTGACAACCTAACGTACGTTGCAACGATAACGAATCGTACGTTTTCCCGACGGCAACCATGATCTCTGGAAAGTCGGCGACAGCGATCCTCGTGTTTTGATAAATAGCCTGTTCGCACGTGCAACGTCTCGGACGAGAATCGCTGATACTCGCGAGCTGATAAGAGCCGGCGCGACGCGTAAACGCAGATAATTAGTCGATGCAGGCGATAGTTCGACCCGATGATGCATCCACGAGTAGATACATACACCCGACCTTGATCTATCGGCGACGATCGCCGATCCGATCCGCGGGAACCGCGTTAACGATTCGCCACTGCGACGAGAAAAACGAAAGTAATTGACTGTTCGCGGCTGAGAAACAGTTAGAACCGCGAACACGGTTCTCGTGGCCGCTTCGAGGGACCAGTTTTTTCCCCGGTCTATAATTACAGTCGACTACAGTTAACGACTGCGTAATCCTGGGCCGATCGTTCTTCTTAAACCTTGTCGATGTGACAGCTTAATGCCGGATCCGGTGTCTTCCCGTGTCACAATTAGTGGAAAAGTTCGTGGGAAATTATCCATCCTCATTTGCCACATTTGTTTCACCGCGACAATTCTGAACGATCGAGACACCAGTTGTATTTATTATTAGGATGTTATATTACGAACTTGATACGAACGCGTACTGGTTAATTTCCAACTCGTTAAAATAATCAAGAAAATAAATATAATAATCTCTGAACTGACACGCAGACAATTTTTGCATTAATCCGCAGTCTCGTTATACAGTGTGCATATTCAGCAGCAGTATCAGTTTCACAAAATGCAAATGCACATGTCGCAAAGACATTTATCCCACGATATCGCCGCGCCATTAATTGCGATCGTGAGGATCGACACTGAGGTCACGGCGCTCCGATTCCTTCGCTATCGATACATCGACGAGCCGCACGGATCCATAGATCCATAGATTCGCGCCTCGCCCTCTCACCAGCTTTTTCCAGACGGCAGCGATTCTCTTCTTCGATGCAGCACCGATTAGAATTCGATCGCGCGGCAGATAGTCTCGAAATTAATAATTCAGGACCGGCGTCGACCGGTGGCTCAGCTTTATTTGCCTTTAATTGGTCGTTACTCATCGACTACCTGTGAGGAAGAGAAAGGATCGAGTAATTAATCCTGCCTGTATTATATGTATCGAAAACGGGGGAACACCGATCGGGAATATCTTGAATTGAAGGTAAATATGTTTCTAAAATATTAGAGAATGCTAATTGGAATACGATTGTAAATAGAATGATGATTTCGGCGCACAGGTTCGATCAATTATAAATTAAAGAATTCCATTTTTATAACAAATTTGCAATTTGAAATCTCGACGTTTCGATCCTGGTGAGGATCATTCTCAAGAGATTTTTGCGTCTGAAACAAAATGTAACATTGCAAAAGCTAACCAAGATAGAAAAAGAATAAATTTTTTTAAACTGGAAAAATGAAATAATTTTTCTTACATGTTATATGGAAAATTGAAATTTAACTTTAATAACCACGTGTTGCTTCCATGCTGGTAGATAATGGACTGACACCTTGTTGAAGGTTAAGATGTAAACAGTGAATACGATTGTGTTTGAACAAGATAGTATTTCCAGACTGATTTCACTTTTCGGAGTTGCGTGCGTCAGTTTTTCTTTCACGAGTGAGCAAGAGGGGATTTGTAATGATTTCGAATAAAATTTGTGTCCGAGCTCTCTTGTCCATCCATCAGAGAATTGTCACTAACAACAATTGAATAATTAATGTCAAAAGACTACATGTCAAGAATACAAGACCTCCCCTGTGAAGAGACACTTTTCGGTAAACTTATTTCTATCGTAAATAAATATAAAATAACATTTTGTGTTTGAGTCGACTATCCCAGAAGGAGTTGCGCGCGGCATCCGCGAAAGGCGCCGCAGAAAACGGCCTAGTGGAAAGGTTAATTAGCAAATAAATAATTATAACGGCTCGAGATTCAATCTGCCGGGCGGTCGCGTCGACAACGAATAGAAAGCGCGTCGCTCGCGGCACACGGCCCGATTGCATAGAATAAAATAACGTTCCGAGTGCAATAAATAAACGGGGACCGTCGCGTGGGTGTGGCATTGTCGACGATGTGTCCGGTGATCCGCAAAGTTCAGCCATTTTTTCCCCTATTTTCGCGTTCCACGCTCGTTCGAGATCACGTCGCGAGAGGCTGATCTTTCGCTGTTGCACGGCGCCTTTGATACGTATTCTGATCACGGTTTAATTGCAAGAAAGTCGGCGCTCGATGCTTAAAGACTGATCAATTAGCGCCGGTTCTGCTGGTTAGGCGAGGCTAACGCCAAGCAACACCTCGTCGCAAAATTAGGAAATGTTAATCTTAAACAATTGCTATCGGCGCTACGTTTTCGATCAATTTTTACATTAATATAGCTGTTTTACAATATACCCGACGTTTCGGTTCTGATTTGAACCTTTCTCAAGGGAAATTGCGTCTAGAAAGACAGAAAAACCAAAATTAAAATAAACCTTTTCTATATGTACTGTGAATATATATAATATATGTGATTTGAAGACTATTTGATACATACTTGCTATTACTTTTAATCTGAATCGTTTTTACTTTTCATAGTTTGACTGAGTACTGATTGCTGTACTGGATAGAGATGTACTAAAGTAAGAGCAATAGGACAAATCGATGGAAACAAACATGGAAAAACTGACCTACCTAGACATATCGACTGAACATATTGATCGTTATCATTGAAATCAAAAATAGGCGGTGAATTTGAAATTCTATTTCTTAGCCATATATTTTCCCAACACTTATTTATTAGGAAATGTGTTTGATCTCTTTAAACATTATTACTGCATTTAATGTACTCATTTTTATCATACATCCGTAATCGTTTCAATCACTTAAAAATACTGCAACAGTGTGTTTAAACTCTTCATAATTTTGTTCTGCATTTACTGATTTTTATCAGAAATGCATAAAACCAGTTTGAACGAAGGAGAAAAATATCTGTCACGGTATGATTTCTGAATGAAATTAATTTTGCGAATTCTAACGACTCCTTTTGTATTCGCAGGGCCACTTAATGCTCAAAGAGAATGGAAAAATTGATTTCTTGCAAATTCGAAAGCAGAGAATACGCCGGTGATCCCTGTTGCTGGAGGGACAGTGATTGCCCGGTGCATTATTGTCGAATTCCCGTTCGATTGCCATTCGACAGGTAAGGAAGAGGGGTGGTGGCGGGGCCGGTTAGGGTACTTGGCGAACGTTAATAGAGACGTGACAGGCGGCGCGACACGGTCACGCACAGTCTTCGGCCGTGATATACGCTCGTCGGTAGTGAATCGTGATCGCGAGGCGGCCCGATGCACCTCGCCGCGTCTGATAATGCATTAACGTCGGTGGATCAGAATATTAGCATAGCATACGCCCATCGCATTTGAATTGAGAGGCAGCAGCCCCTCGGCGTGGAAGCAGAAGCGAGGAGAAGGCGTCCCAGCGTCTCTTTGTCATGCTAATACCCCGGCCCCGACATCCATCCCCAGACCGCTGAGATGACTCTGCATCGTTTACGCTACTCTGAGAACCGCGACGACCAAGACCATCCAACAGGACCGACGCTTCCGGTCGCATGGAACTTCCTGCGATCGGTCCTCACGCTTTCCCGCCTTCCAACGACACCGTTCTGGGCGCCGAACATCTTCAAGAAATGGTTGATCGTCTTCAGAAGACGATTGATCATGTTCGAGATGACTGAGCCTGTCAAGATTATATTTATTGAATTTTCACGAATATTTTCGTGGGAGTTTCATATGTTAATGTATTCCATACATAGAGATACAGATAGATTGTCGATTTTGAATAACAGTGTCAATGAATACTGTACGTGTTAAAGAACGATATCAATGAACGAAGTTTAAAAAATATATTAATGATGCTCACGAGTAACATCTGCAGTACCATTAACACTAAAACTACCAAGAAGCTTTAGTTGTCTACCTGCTTGGATAAAGAAAATCGAATCAATTTCCACGCAAAAACGTCATGATTTCAATATTATAAAATTTGTTGTATTTAATGTGGTATAGAATAACTTTTTATTTAATATATTTATCAATAGAATATAACTATTTATATAATTAGTGAAAAATACACATTATGGTTATACGTGTAATTGCCTACAAAATTAAAAATTTAAGACCGATCATTCGACTGGCAGCGGTAGGTTTAGTGTTAACCCGTTGCACTTCAAGCTATTTTAACTGGAAAATTAAACATTTCTTCCGATTCTAGAATATTTCCATACCTTATGATTTTTGCAGTTTTATGAATACGAAATAAGTACATTACCTTATACAGTACCTAAATGTTTAGTAATTGATTAGATACCGATATATTTAATAATGTAAACAATATTTTGAAGAATGGTACAGCAATTTTTAGTGGTGCTTCAGAGGGGACAGCCGAGTGCTAAGGGTTAAATGTGTAGTTGCATTTACGTGGAGAATAACGTCAATTTCTGTGATAAACATTTGTGTTAGAGAAACGGTTCGAAAGCGAGTAAAACGGTCGAGCGATTTTTCTACGTTGACGGTTAGGGTGTTATGGTTGTGGCACATTATTCGCATCTCCGTACTCTGTGTCTCCACGGTCTGCCACCCCAACAACGGTCGACAGTTGACACCGCTTTGACAGAGCGCCGCGTTCCAGCATTGTACGGAGTCGCGTGAGCGTGCCGCCTCGCCATTGTTGGGGTGTCGCCCTGCGCTTCTCTCTTCGTCGCCTTTCCACCCCCGCATGCCGGAACCTTCGACTCGTTTCCTGGCATACTCTGCTGCCCAGGGATCGTTGCGTCTTTCTTGTCAATTAACTACGTCCATGTGAGCCTTCTACGGTATCACTGCTGGCATCAGTGTTTGGCAAAACTGTTCCTTGTGATGCAAATTTATTATGAAACTATAATGATTCTTCTTCCATCCTAGAATCTTCTAGCCTAGAATCAACGTTCAATACAAATCTCTTTGCGACACTTTACAGCAGGGGTGGACAATCTGTGGCGCATTAGATGATTATAATTCTTTCTCCGTGTGATTAGTACACTGCGAATTCTCCGTTCATGTCTGAAAATTTTCGAAAATGTTAGGACATTCATTCGATAATATTTAGCTCGATTTTTATTCATTTTAGATCTATAAAAGCGACTGGCTTTCCTATAATTTGTCTACAACTACCTGTATTCATTTTCTCGAATTATTAAACAATCTCATGTTATATACAATTAATTGTATAAAATTTTTCCAATTAGAGTTGAATGTTAATAATTGAATTTACCGTTTTTGGTATATTTACATTAGTGAGCTGAAAGATATATTTTGTTGTTTCAAATTTACCGACTAATATCGATTGGTATGACCTAGATCGTTCCGAATGTATTCAGTGTCTTGACAACAAGCATTGACGACACACGTACAACGCGTGTATCACGGTGTCCACATTAAAGTATTAAATCACATCAAAAACAAGTAAGCTAGTTTTATGAACAATATTTACAAACAATTTGTGTTCTTACATTCAAGCAGTTTAATAGTACATTTTGAAAATTGTACAATAAATATATATTATTATAGACGCATTGCAAATACATCTTGAAAAGGATTCAAACTAGAATCGAAACGTCGATGATTATTTGATATTCTGCAAAATTGTTCTTTGGCTTCTCAGTAGTAATTGATCGAACCGTAGCGTCGAGAACATTAAACTTTCGTTATTAACAATAATACGATCGATATAAGAGACACATTTGTCTTCAAACGTTTCGAAATAGAAAAAAAAAAATTGTAAATAGCAGATCCGGAACTATGACGTTGATACAGTTGCGATGAACCCACTCCACTCGATGAAGAGCCACCCTCGCTTGTTCCGCATAAAAGGCGAAAAACCGAGGGGCACGTCACTCGCGTGAACACGCGTGTCTCGCTGCGCGTGACACCCGCGCGGAAACCACGCCGCAGATTCCGCGGGCGGCTCTGTCTCTGTCGTTAAATTATTCATTCACGCGTGTCGCATCGTGTCGGGGAGAAAAACACCGGGCTGGGAGAAAAATCTAGGGACGGAAAGAGAGACGCGTACGGGAGGCGTTTCGCGAAAACGAGAGAGTTACGCACTCCGTAATTGAGACGAGATCAAGTCGCAGGGGGACGTCGCCTGGAATTTTGCGGGGACGTATGTTGCGTACAACCAACAGCAGAATTCATTAAGTCCGGTACAATTTATTAACCTCCTTGTAATTATTAACTCGTTTCACTCTTTCGAGTGTGAATCGACATTAGTGAAAGAAAAATGTAAATAAGACGGGGTTTTCTATGTATTTGGTTCTTCCTTCATTTATTTAATTCTCTTATCTTTTAGTTAACCCTCATCCATGTAACTTTTTATACGAATTTTAAATAGGTGCCCGGATACCATGTCGTGTGAATAAGGGTTAAAAATAAATATAACTTCTACAAATATAAATTACAAAAAAGTTTGAGAGCTATATTTAAAGTAATTAGTAGAAAAAATTGTTTAAAATAAGTGGCAGTCAAGGAACTGTTCTTTGAAGTAAAAATTTCAAATAAAACACTTAAACTAGTAGGGAATTGTTGGTAATAATATGTGGATTTAACACAATAAATATGCGTGGATTTGCAAGAAGATATAATGTATTTTACTGAGTCAAAAAAGGTTAATATGCACCAACACCGTAATACATATAAATGAAATAGATATTTGCACCATGTGCTCTCACAAATACTTTAGTCTCTCTTTCTATCTCACTCTTTCTCTCTCGTATCTCTACTCTCGCTTTAGCACAACAACACACTTCGGCGGTTGACAATAGACTCTCCTTCCATACGCTCATCACTCTCTCTCCTTACGTTTAGTCTATGACAACAACATAATATAGACTGTCTTTCACGTTTGTATTCATACCGCATTCTCATTACATTTCTTTCCTAAAACCATATCCACATAATATTGAAAAATAAGTAGTGAGACTAGTAAGACTCCAAGCAGTGTCGCCAGACTGGGGATATTGAGGGGTGTACAGTTACCCCCTCTCTGCCATTGCCGCACGTCAAATGACCGGCCGATTCGGAAGATTGGGGATGCTCGCCGCTGAAAAAACGAGGGAATGGCATCGAAAGGGTATGGTAGAGTAGGAGACAAGACCCAATCTGGCGACAGTGAGCCAAAAATAACCGTGAAGATCGCGCAATAACGATCAAACAGCCATGTGCCATCGAAATAAAAACTCTCCGCGTTAAAAGGTCGAGCGTGGTTTCTTCGACGGGAATGCCACGGTTTCGTAATAAAAATTTCGACGCGTATAATACGCAACAGAGGAAAGTAGGATGGTGCACGTATAGTATAGCGATGGCCGCGTGAAAACCGATGGGGTTTCGTTATTCTCTCAGCTGTTTATCAGCTTTTAAACGAACCGTTTAGAGGGCCGTATTTTAATGGTTCGATATACTCCACGACACCGCCGGAGAAAATTCATAAGAGGGCATTTAGTGCGGTCGTTAAAATTCTGGAAAAGTCGTAAAACCGGGGTGCACGATGCGCACCGACAACAGACCCGGAGTTACCTGCCACCTGGTCAACACCGACGACGGCAAGAACGAGTTTATGGAGGCAAAAACCGTGCCGGCGACACGGCCCGCCTTTTTCGTCATCTCTCGAGACGCCACAGTTGTGACGGTCACTGCCGGTCATCACGCTATTTCGGCTACCTTCCCTGTCCTTTTGCTACCCTCTTTCATCCTCTGCTATACACTATACAGATGGTCCTATACAGCGACGTTGTAAAACTGTGGTCGGAAAATCACAGAAACCTCACTGCTGTCTTTGTGGAGTACTATGCTATTTTATTATATTGTCGTCTAGAAATGTCATGTTGAATTTATTCAAGATTAACACATTACCGACCGGTGATTGTTCCATAGCTTTGAAAAATCTATGGTACATGGCTGAACACTTTTTAATAGAACCTTCAATAGCAACAGCAATTTTCATTGTTAACCTAACAAGTCGCACTCAATAACGTTATCTAATAGTTTCATTTAAGATTGCAATGTAAACGAAAATTTCTATGCTTTATTTTGGTACAGCGCAATTATTCGAAAACCTATTAATAGGCTTCCCGTAGGTAAAGTGTTAAGTTGCAAGAAGACACGATTGAATTTATTTAAGGTTGAATTTGAATTTCACGTTTAAAATTGAATAAAATTGATTTAAGATGAAATTAGAGACAAGATAAGATTGAATTTATGTATGATTCAAGTTAAAACAAGACAAGGTTGAGCTTACGAGGCTAAATTGGAAATTCAATTCCAGTGAAAGATCCACGACAATTTTCCTGCGACTGCGACGAAGAATGCGACAATTCTAGAGAGAGAAAGAGTCTTGTCAACGATTCCGATGAAAGATGTTTTGTCACGGGAGAAGAACAGTTGGTTCACGGGTCGACGGTGTCGCTGGAAGAATTGCAATAAAGATGACGTCCGCGTTGCACCGAGAGGAGAGGAAGCTCGGCGTCGTTGCACCGTGTCCTGGGCCGCGAGCGGGTCGGAGCGAAGCCCAAGCGTTCGCGCGTCTGACAGGTTCATTAACATACTACACAGCGTATTGCAACGCGGCGACGATCGATTATGTTTCGTAGCGAGTGCCTCGGCACGCCGCGAAGAGTTATCGATGGATTTCACGGTTTTACGCAAAGAGACGCGTAACCGAGTCCCCGGGCCCGAAGGCAGAGCCGATCCAAGGCCTCCTATCGCCATAATCCTATCGCGGATCGTGAGTCATGAATCGTCCGTGGCAGCAACATTCAAAGGGAATTTTCTCCTTCTTCTTCTCTCTACCTTTGTCTCTCTCTCTCTCTCTCTCTCTCTCTCTCTCTCTCTGTTCATGCTCGCGTGGAGGCGACCTTTCCACTCGCCTGTCGATGTCGCCGGCAAATTAATTCAACCCGCGAGCTACTTTGACGACCGTTTAATCCCGCCTGATAGTAAATCAATAATTAACCGCGACGCTATTACGCTGTTTGTTCCCCGGGAATAAGAAAGTAATTACGGCTACAGCGGTTTTTTTAACGTGCAGCTAGGAGCAGAGTCGAAGCTATTATGTTGATTTCAGTTGAATCGTACAACATCATACAACGTCATACTGAATGATACAGAATCATGTATAGAATCCTACAATATCATACAACATCATACAGAATGATAGACAGTCACGTATGGAATCAATCAACATCATACTGAATGATAGAGAATCATGTACAGATCTATATAATATTAAACAACATCATACACAATGATAGACAATAATGTATGAAATCATACAACATCATACCAAATGGTACAGAATCATGTACAGAATCATACAATATCATACGATATCACACAGAATGACAAAGAATCATGTGCAGAGTCATACAACATCACACAACATCATACAGAATGATAGACAGTCACGTATGGAATCATACATCATACTGAATGATAGAAAATCATGTACAGATCTATATAATATTGTACAATATCATACAGAATGATAGACAATGATGTATGGAATCATACAACATCATACCAAATGATACAGAATCATGTACAGAATCATACAATATCATACGATATCACACAGAATGACAAAGAATCATGTGCAGAGTCATACAACATCACACAACATCATACAGAATGATAGAGAATCACGAACGAAATCATACAACATCACGTACAATCATGGAGAATCGTATACAACATCATATATCATACAGTATCATACAACATCATATACAATCATTCGATAATTTCACAAATCCCTTTAATGTTAAATCAAGAATGAAACAGATTTTCCAAATTGGTCAATAGTGTCCACGTTGAAAGAAGCTTGGTACCAGGACATTTTCGTGCAGACGGGTATCCGTGGAAACACTGTCGCGTCCGCAACACGAGGGAACACGTCGTGATCTTTGACAGTGGCAGGTTCGCTCGTAATAAGGGTATTAAAATCTCCAGTCGCACGGTGCATACGGGATCGTCGTCTCGTGGAACACGGGACACGGGACAGATTTGGGTCGTTCGTTTTACGATCGCCGACCGGTACGTATATTTCCTCTGTTCGCGAGAGAGCTCGTGCTTGCACCTGTGTGCGCAAGTGCACGTCGAGCGAGAGTCGAAGAGGCCGTGAGCCCGTGAGCCGCGTTCGCGTGATGCATATTTTTCATGAACTCGCCACCTTTCCGTGACACGGCGGAGTACCCGGGCCCTTCTGCGAACGTATCCGCTCGCCCATCGCCCCGGCTACTCGTAAAGCGACCTTATTTTTTACGACTTCTCGGTCACGATTAGCGGAAAGAAGCGGAATGAAATCCGAAAGACGTTCTCGAACGCGAAGCTATTCCGACGCCGAACGATGCCTCCGCACGAAGCCACTATTGCGAAATGTCTCTTCGAACCACGTGACGAGAGTGCAACGTCGCATCTCTCCGCGGAAGAACAATTTTTCTCTGTTCACACTGGGCTCGCCGGACCCGTCAGAACGATGATGATGATATAAATTATAAATATGATATCGGCGCCAGGTTCGATCACTTTAGAAACAAACAACAAATGTGCAAATTAAATATTTCAATTTCTCAACGTTTCGATCCCTATGTGGATCATTATCAAGAGACTAAATTTTTGCGTCTGAAAAAGAAAAAGGAAGTAAAGATTTTCAATACAGAAAACAACCGTAATCATATTTATAATTTATATTTCAAATTTCGATCGATAAGAATTTTTCCTTGATGATGATGATATCGTGCATTTACGATTATTGAAATTCCACGAATTATATTCAACAAATTTGTTCGGAGAATCGCGATGAGCAAAACTGTGACAGCGGTTTCGAAATTACGAAATACAGTGCTCAATTTTTTCTGAAGGTTCTCAAGGTGATTCGCAGAATCGTCGTTGCGACAATTCGGATTTGTTGCAACAGCATGCTCGAAGCGACAGGTGATCGCCGAGAACTACAATTTAATTGTTTACGACAGGTATATCTTTATTGAAATTCCGCGAGCGACAGGTGGTCCCGTTCAATTTCAAATTTCTCCTATCTTTCGCCTGTCGCCCGTACACTTCGAAAATTCCGAATCGCTTGTTTACGACGCCGATATCTTTATCGATGTGTCTCGCGACAGCTGGTCCTGCTTCGCTCTCCATTTTTCAATATTACGATTTGCCAAGCGGTCTTAATTGAATAATTATAAATGACGTTCCGTTTCGAAACTCTCGAACTTTCGTCGGAGTTCTAAATTCACTTGCAGATCGTTAGACTGCATTTACACTTCAACCATGTTCTTAAATTCTTCTGATACTTTTACGATTCATTTTTGTCGTAAATGCTGAAAATCTAGTTGTCATATTTAGCTCGTGGATTTTTCTTTCAGAAAATCATTATGCACAGATTATGAAAGCAAGCTTGCTATTTGAGCTTGAGAAACAATTTTTAACTTGTTACTAATTTTACTAGGCTCACTAGTTTATCAGTTAAAATTGATAGCATTTCTAATATTATAAATATTCTACTTTTGGTAGAGTAAATGCATTCTTGTGCAAATCTTGTGTACTGCATCTCACGAATTTCCCATAAATGCACAAAAAGTCGAATGAAAAGATAAACAGAAATAAATGGGAACCACACGATTCTCGGATTTTATAAAAAAGTACATAAACAATGATGTTTCCGTTCCTCCTTGTGTCATAATTCTTTTCGATCGAGCAATCTCGAAAATGGAGACGAGTATATTCGTTACGATCGGATTGGACGTCGAAGCGGCGAAAGATCGATATTGCGGAATTTATTAAAGGCCCGAGCCCCGTGTGAATTAACATAACCCGTAAATATCAATTTGTACGAAGCAATTTGGCCTCGTGTGTGGATGGTCGGGACACAGCGGTGCGGAGGTATAATCGCGCGTGCACTCACTTATGTATATGTACATGCGTGGAGACGGTTTATCGTGATGCCGCTATCGCGATGCTGCTTCCTTAATCGGGGACATCGTAAGATTTTTATGTATGCCATTAGACCTGCCGTGTCCCCGATAATTAGTGAGTTTAAAGGTGCGCCCGTTGGACGAGCAAATTAAGGACTCGCCGCACCGCACCGCGTCGGTTCCAGATAAAAGATTAATGTTTCATGGCACTCTGCAACTGGACTGTTTCGGACAGTTGCCTTCCTAACGGGGAAACTCGATTTCTGTCATCGACATTTTTTATTGTAAATCTTTTCTTTAATCTCGATCGCCAATTTTAAATAGAAATTGCAATTTCGGCGCACAGGTTCGATCCTATGTTACTATTTTCCTAAGCAGTTTTACAAATTAATAATTCGACGTTTCGGTCTAGGTTAAGACCATTTAGGAAAATAGTAACATAGGATCGAACCTGTGCGCCGAAATTGCAATTTCTATATTTTATTGTTTGTAATCGGAATAAGTGAACTCTTCTTTCAATTTTAAACACTTTACGTTGAAGAAAAATCACCGTTTGAACTGGTCAACAAAAATGGCTCCTGAAGAAAATGAATAAGAATCGAATCTTTAAAATGGCAAATAAAAAGGGCTCAAAAATCATTCTGTAAGAAGATGAACAAAAATTCGATCTTAAAATAGTGAACAAAAATCGCTTTTACAAAAGAAGGAGCAACCAATCAAGCGCAACCTCTCCCATAAAAAAATTAGACGATATATCGGCTAGTGCTCCGTCAAATCAGCATAAGATAGCCCCTTTTTCGGGGGCTGTGGGGGTTCGGTTCGCCCTGAGGTGGATTCGCTGGTCCCCGCAAAACCGACGACGTTCTCTCGCTGTCGCTCGTTACGCCCGGCCCTCGTGATTTAACGATCGAAAATTGCGAGACGCCTGAAATTTTCGACCACGGTGTCCCGTTACCGAGGCGAAATTTATTAAAGGGAGAACCCGGTCCGTGGCCCCTATTGTGGACCGTGCCTCGTAATTAAGACCTTCCTCGGAGGGCCGCGCGCTAATTATGATTACCGGCGCGTGCGTGCTCCCATGGAAATCGGAACTGGCCGGACGCCTCCGCGGTTTTCTACGTTTCGCGGACCCTGACGCGGCCATTTTGTCGAATCAGACGGTTAATTCGTTCATTTTGTCTACAAAACAGTATCCAATAACCGATCAAGAGGAACTAACATGCGGACCAAAAATTCCTAGCTAAAACACGTGTTACCCTCAGTAGAAACTGCTCAAAAAAATTCAACTTGATCGGTCGAATTGTTCCTGAGAAAAAGGAACACGACTAAAGTCTCCATCGTGGGTTCGGATAATCGAGGATCCACTATATCGTGGATTAAACGTGCACACATGCTCCGAATTGTATCGTCTTTGATATCATTTTAATTGGGAAAGTATGGCGGACGTGCTGCTGGAAGTTTTATAAAGAAATTGTAATAAACAAAGAAGTCGCAGCAATTTTTCTACGATAGTGTCTGTACACGACCTGAGTAACGCTTCGGTCTCGACTTTTTGCATGATCTCGACGGACAAAAGGTAGATTGGATGGAAGAAAAGGGGTGAATCCGCTCGTAAATGGCGGACGAAGAAGCGACTCGCGACCGACGCGACGGGATTCCATGGCGGCAATAAATACACAATTAAGCTGCGTTGATGTCGATACCGGGGTCCCAGGAACCGTTTAACGACGCGATAAAGTCGGGTGACAAGTGTCATCGGGATTATAGCGGTGCCCGGGCACAATAGGGACAAATCTTCGGCCATAGGGAGCGTCTCACGGTCATAATTTACCTGCGGCCGATCATTCCTCGGTGGTACTTTATTAAATTTCGAATGGGAGGAGGAGAAAAGCTGACCGAAAGAGAGAAACGTCGAGAGGACGAGAGAAATACAGCGCAGTGAAAGGAGAGCTAGGAAAATCTGAAAAGATGACAGGGGACACGGGGAGCAAAAGGCGGCAGTAAAATTCCACGGCTCGTACGTCGTAATTAGAATGGACCAGCGTGAACTATTCTGTAACGTGAGTCGTCCGGTTTAACGATAATTGCAATCAACTTTATGTACCGCAGCTGTGCCGACGCATTTTATTTTTCAAACCGTTCCGTGACCGCGTCGTATCT
This sequence comes from Lasioglossum morio, assembly GCA_916610235.2. Classification (NCBI taxonomy): domain Eukaryota; kingdom Metazoa; phylum Arthropoda; class Insecta; order Hymenoptera; family Halictidae; genus Lasioglossum; species Lasioglossum morio. Next base: position 11,214,290 of record OU744334.1, read on the forward strand.
AGCAGGTGTCGGTTAGCCGATAATTATTTAGGGGAGAGAGACAGGAACATTGGCAATCTCTCTCGCGCGTTACAGAATCTTTGCAGCTACTTTTTCTAACAAATCTCCACCGATTTAAAGGAATCGCCCTATTACGTGCTGATGCTGATATACGATTTCCTCGCCTCTATTAATGTAATTACAGTTACTTTCCTTCATTCATTGTCGCCACTGTTCGAATTCAGAGCTTTATAGGGAAAATAATTCTTAAACTATCAAGTTTTGGATTTTAAAATTTTGTCTCTCGTAGGTCAAATCTTTAAAAAATTTCATTTAAATACGTATTACCCTTAGTGGAAAAAAATGTTTACTGAGCAAAACGGACCTGAACCGTCAGTTCGGATAATCGAGTTCCATTATATTGTGAATTAAACAAGTAAATACGACCCGAATCGTATTGTATTTGGACTCATTTTTATCAGAAAACTGTTATCAATGAGTTCATAGATGTTTCATTAAAATATTAGTCGACATAAGCAATTAACAGATTAATAGAACCACTGAAAAGAGAAAGTAAAGTCTGGTTCATACGTTCCGCAATGAATGCAAACAATTTTTATTTTGCAGAAAGACCGGCAGCTTAATGATTAGACTCTGAACTGGATCCCTGTAGCAATAACATCGACGATTACGTTCGACGGAGCCAAAAAGCGGCGTAATGAAGTTCGGTGGCTCGACAGCGCACTGCAAACCGTTTCGGACAGTCGACCGATTGGATTCCATGGAATTGCGGTTCGCGAAGAGGGTACAAAGAGCGACAGAGGGAAAAAGTGAGAACCGTCGAAGAAGCGGGGGTGTGTAGGACGAGCGCACACAGAGAGAGGCACGCTTTTGATCGTGGTCGCGTCGCCACGGCTCGGCTCGGAAATCCGATTTGTCAGGCAATTTGTTCCGCGACAAAATTTAAATCGCAAAGCGTATTTCGGCTGGCCGAGGAGGACCGCGGGGGTGGGTGGTGGCGGAACGCTGTGTGTCCTTGCGCCAGAGGGGATTCAAAGTGGATTCGAATAATACGCGGTAAAACGCGGGCCGAGGGTGAATCCGAAATTCGGCGTTGTAATCGCATTTCTCGCGGCCAGACACTTTCAGTGACAAAGCGATCGCCGATATTGCGTTACCGCGCGAGCCGTTTAACGTCTCTGACGCCCACTCCGCGATGCAAAATTCAGCAACCACCCCCCCTGACGTCGATCGAACTTTGTAGGATCACTGGTAGATCTTCGGGACGAGAATTATGCCGAGTCTCGTATGTGTGTTTCCTTTAGCTTTCGGTTAGCTTTGAACGGTACAGAAACTTCAGAAACACTGAAAGATCTCGAATTTATTTTTTCCCAAAATACCGTCTCAGGAACTGACATCTTGAAAAAAAATTATTTTTATTCGATTCCACTTATTTGTGACAATTTTTCAAAGTCCAGAGAAAATTGAAAGAAGGAAATATATTGAGAAACCCTCGCGTTAAAAGATGCAGAAGAAAATAGGGAATCAAACGGATTCGGTAGAATATGTTTTGATTGTTTGTAGATAATAAACGAATTCGAGAAGAAAGGGCCGCGAATTAATTTGTACATCTAATAGCTTTGAAAAGAATAGTAATAAGATATTCGATCAGAAGAATATCTTCGAATTGAATGGTCCACTATGTTTTCGGCAAGGGCGACTGTCTTCTTGAATGGACTCAGTCCGAAGGACCACTCGCAGTGGCACTCGCAGCATTAATTAAGTGGCGTCTCCCTTTTTTCTCCTGCCAGGAGGGTACACTGCGAAATTGCGAATGGACTCCGCGAAATGAAAGAGCCTGTTTCGACGAAGTTGTTGCGACGAGGCTTTTCTTTTCCTGTGGATCGCTTTTACAGTGGCCCTACGCTTCCGAATTGCTTAAAGCAGCCGAAGCGATGCTTTTCATATCTTCTTACTCGCGATCATGCGCTTTTCTTGATACTGTACCTCTGCTCGAGCATCCCCTTCAGTGTAACATCGAGCATGGGCTGAATTTTTGGCGGAAAGTATTGTCAGCGTTGTAATTTAATTATTATTATTAGTGAACTACGTACTTTTATGCAGATGCTCATTTTTGTAGATTATTTTCTGCAATATTGTCTAATTATAATACGTAGTAAAACGCGGGCCACATAACCGAGTGGCCCGGTCCTGAGGGTGACGTAACCACAAACCTTTTTATTATATTATATTCGAGTTGGTCGCTACAAACATATATAGACAGTTCCGAATATTTAATTATGTTTAAAACACTTATCCCTCGAGTGAAATAATTATACACTATTATAGAAGTCGATTAGATTTAATTAGTAGTTACCTTCATCGAAAACGAATGTCCAAAGTCTCGGCCGTCATTATCCCAATTACTTTGATTCGACGTTAACTGTCCGGTGGCAGTCTTATATCATTTATTTCTGCTGTTAATAGGCTCTTGATGCGAGCAATAAATACGGCATTATTATGATCAACATGTGTGCGCGAATAATTCGACGCAATCATTCCGCGGGTCCGGTTCAATTAATTGCTCGTAACAATTACGACTCGAATTACCAGAATGTTTTCGATTATTCCGCGATAGCCGCCCGCGCTCGCGTATACTACGATTACACGACGACGCCGCGTTCTCGTTCACAATTTTCATTATATTCGAGAAGGAAACATTCCGGACGGTGGTCCCGGTCTCGATTCCTTTCGTCTCGCATCGTAATTACAGAATGAACAGGGACTCCCGGTTGGGGATCGCGGATGCAATTAAGTCCTGGCCTGTTCTGTTCTGTACGAGTGTCTCCGGGACTGATTTTATCGGGCAAACTCGATTTCGCTGACCTCTACGCATCGCGGTCATCGATAATTGTTCCGAGATTGCGGAATCGCGTGAGACGACCGATCGCCTCTCGGTCAATGCCTGCGAATCCGAGAAACCTCGTACTACCGAGAGACTCGACCTGCCAATGACATATTTTGCAAAAGAAAGTCCCATGTTCAGTACGCTGCGTCCAGACGCGCAAAGGAGATCGCATCTTAACACATTACCGACCGGTGATTATTGCATATTTTTGAAAAATGTATGGTACATGGGTTTTTCATTTAGCATTTAGTATAAACTAACTAAGTCACCCTCAATAACGTCGTCTAATAGTATCATTTAAGATTGCAATGTCAAAGAAAATTTCTATGCTTTTTTTTGGTACAGCAAAATTATTGAAAATCCTATTAATAGGCTTCCGGTTGGTAAAGTGTTAATAATAATACTGGGATTAAATTTATTCAGTTTGCACAGAACACTAAAAACCATCTGAAGAATATGTTTCCATAACTTCACGAATTGTGCAATTATTCTTTATAGACTGCCTTAAGAATGTACTTCCCTCAAATGACCTTGATCGTGCCACCCTACCAAAAAATATAAAGATAACTATTTCTGTCTCAAAATAATCCAAGTAATTATGGGAACCTTGAATGAAATATCATCGACTCGAAGAGCCTGTTCCAAGTTTCTCTTTGTCCTCTCGATTCCGTGGTCTGAATGGTCTGCACGGAAGAATCGCGGAGAGGCCCTCGAGTATCTTTGCGTTATTAATTAGCCGCGAAGTGAGACGGGGCTGATCGATCAGCATCCGACGAAACGACGACGGCAGACGATGGTTTCCGGGAGGCCGATCGCCGACGTCGGAAATGTTTTATTTTTTTTCTCTCGGCCGGTAATTTGCCTCCCCCGCATTTTCGAAGGGGCGGGCCACGCGCGGAACGGGACGAGATATTTCGGGGGTGCGTATTGTGGCCGCGAGCACCCCGTCCAGCCGACGGTGACTCATTATTTTCGGCTAGCCGTTCTCATCCTTCCTAAACCCTCGATCCCCGAAAACCCACCCCCGATTCACCCCCTGCGCTCTCGAGAAACACGCACGCTATCGAGAAAGAGGGACAGAGTGAGAGAGAGAGAAAGAGAAAACGCGATTGAGTGCTGGAATCTCTCGATATACGCGGACCACCCCCGACGAACCACCCCCGCCTCCTCTGCGTCCGATTTCACTTCGCTGCCGTATAATAATTTCAATAATCCCGGGACCCCACGGTGCCCAGGATTAATACCTAGCCAACGACCAAGATCAACGGGAGAGGGGATCACGAGTGGGTCCATTGAAAGAAGAAGGGCGCCGATTAATTTCAACTCGTTGCCCACCTTTGCTCCCTCCACCCTCATCCCCTTCGGTTATACACTCTCTCTCTCTCTCTCTCTCCGGTTCTTTTTCTTTATTGCGGACCCCGGGCTTTTCTCTCGAGTAATTTCCTTTTCTTACTTTTCTTTTCGGGGAATGGCGTACGGGACGGGAGATTCATCGTGGGGTGATTGCGTTTTGTCTGTTGGGTTTGTATTATTTCGCTGGAGGTGTGGAGCGTCGAATAATTGTCCAGATTTATTTTGTTACGATCAACAAGTTGCGAATTATCTCAGATGCTTTCATTGAATCATCCTGATGGTGCACATCTACGTTAGAAATAAAGTTTTCTCTACATCGATTACGAGACGGGGAAACGAACTCTACAAGGCAAAAAGGAAGAACAATGGAGGAAAGAAATCGCCAGCCGAAAAACAGCAACAAAGAGTCAAGATAAAAGAGCGGTCATTAAAGAGTCCGGAACAGCCAAGAGGCGAGCACTCGATTGCAATTACTTTCGGTGCATGCAAAGACCCTTCGAACTTTCGAAGACCGCAGGAGAAAGGAAAACAGCACGGCGAGAGCGAGAGAAAAAAGAACCAGGGGTTGAAAATACAAGAGGGGTGAAGGGCTGGAGAAAGAGAACGGATAAACGAGGCTGGGATAAGGGAGCCTTTACCGGGATGAGATTCGATCCGTCGGAACAGGCGAATTTGGCTACCTAATTCGCAAAAGGGGCGGGGGAGGGAGATTGTAGCGGGGGTGGCGCTCGCGCGTGTCTCTCGCCAGCCGCAGCCTACAAATGGGATTAGGTTCGCCGGCTCAAACGCCGCTTTTGGCCGGTCCCTACCGACCGGCGACGAATTGACAATTGACAGAATTGATACAGGGGGCCACGTGCGCCTGCGAAACGCCCCCGGCAACCCCCTCCAACGATCCCTGCAAAATTGCACACGACCGCGAAGTCGAGCCTCCTTTCTCACCCCATTACCGAATTTCCGGTAAAGGGAACACACCAGCCGAGCTGCGACTCGGAATTTATGTGGGGCTGATACTCCCGTAAGGGTTGCTTCTCCCTTTCTAGCTTATTTCTACACTCTCTTCTCTCTCTCTCTTTGGTTCTTTCTCTGCTTTTTGATCTTTTTCCCAGGCAATCTTTAAATTGTGCCGGCTGTTCCGAGCAGTAAAAGTTTACGCGTTACGCGTGAGTCTAGGAGCATCGATGACTGCCAATCCCACTGAGTGCCGACGAAAGCTGCGGAATGATTGCCCGGGCCGCGCTATGAAATTCTAGCGCCTCGCGTTTAGGGTATCGCTTCCTACGCGATTCACTCTCCGGCCATAACGAGATGCGCTTTTTTTAATGGTATACGGTTGGGACATTTTATTGCGCAATGACCTACACAGACTTACTCGACATATGTTTCCACCGATAACTCATGGACAGTCTATTCTCACCGACATGCACTTATACACATCGCCAAGAAAAAATTCGACACGAGGTGAATAGTACACATTTGCCTTTACATCCCCAATTATTACTAGACTCGACGATTGTTACTTGATTTAACGTGAAACGCAATTTCCAAGGATACGTGTTTTTCTAGATTTTGTAAAATCTGTCAGATTTTGTTAACTTTGTTAGATTTTCAAAAGTCCTAACCGTCCTCTGTAAACACGCATGTTACACGAACCGAATCGACGGTGGTCCGTTCTCCCGTTTCAGTTTTATTGGTCGACTTTGATCGAATCCTTTCCTTTTGCGTGGACGTTCACGCAATGTTTTGTAAAACGTCGGACCTCTCGCTCTCTCTCTCTCTCTCAAGAAAGAGAGAAAGAAAGAGAAACCGTAATCTTGTTTTACGTTTGCGTCTATTCAACCGCAGCGCGATCCATTTCGATCGTGTGCTCGTTAAATCTTTTTCTCCGGACGGTCGAATAATGTTATTAACAGTTAAACGATCGGAAAATAGAGAAGCGAGTCCCGTGATTAAAGTTACTTTTTAATCGCGGCCCCGGGACTTCTCGAACGGCGAAACCCATGCGCGCTCGATTACCGTGGCTAGAAAAATTCGAAAGATGGCGCACGGAGAGCAATAGCAAGAGCAAACGGGCAACAAGCAAGAGGATCCCCCGGCGCACGCATACGAGCGAACTTAATCGCCGGTAAACGCGCGTGCAACTTATAATCGACTTACGAAACAATCTCATCAATAACCCCGTTCGACAAGCGTAATTTACGAGCAGACGTAAATAATTAAGCGAACGTGATCGTCGACGCGAGGCCCGGTCAACGATCAGCTCCATGGTCGAGAGCGCGTAACGCTTTTCCATCGATGCATCGCGCCCAGGTTATCGAATCGCCGTGGGAATCGGCCATTTCGATGTTGATGGATTTCAATGGCCGTTTTGAACAGTCCTGGTTTCCTCGCTTAGTTCTGCTGATCTCTGCTTGATCAGCTTGTCTCGTCTCTATTTACTTTCGATTGATTTTTATCCGGAGGATTTGTGGTGCTATTGTGAATTGGCTTGCTTCGATTTCATTCGATGGAGGCACGTAGATCACTTGAATTTTATCGGCTATGAGACTCAGAATATTGACCATGTGCTATGGCAATGTCCCATGTTTGATGAACGGAGGCTGAAGTTTATCAGGCAATTATAGAAACTGCATCTTTTCCTCCCGCTTTCATGCAATGTTTTTTTTTTTTTTAATTTGGAAATCTCATATGAGATTTGTTGCAACATAATGCTTAGTACAGAGTATTTACTATGTAGTACAGAGTATTACATAACAAAGTACAGAGTATATAGTATAGTATAACAAAAATATTATAAGCAATAGAAAAATCAAAAATACTTAAGCACGTAGTTTACATGTATTTCATGCAATGTTCTACTCTCCAGTCCTACGGCGGAAATATGTAAAATAACCTACTCGTTTATGAATGACTGTGGTTTAAAGGTTTAAGAAAACAGTTCATCTTTAAAATAGCTTGTGTTTTGGTTCACGACTATTTATAATTTGCATTATATTATTCAGAATATCACAATGCATTGAAAAACAATGTATAGCAAAATAATCTCTACCTTGAGATTCAAATTGCACTAAATAAAAAAAAAGAAAACTTGAATTTTATATAGACGTTTTGTAATTTCTCGAGCTGTTTTAAATGGCACTTGATCCCATTTTAACTCGAAGGTACAGGACAGTACCAATATTAAAATGCTTTGTTGAATCAGATATAGATGCCATTGTTCAAATACTTTGTCGATAAGATACACGTAGTTGAATTTTCTGTACAAATTGCATTTCATTTAGTATTTTTAACCCTTTGCACTCGGAGCTATTTTAACTGGAAAATTAAACATTTCTTCCGATCTAGAATATTTCCATAGCTTATAATTTTTGCAATTTTATGGATATGAAATTGGTACATTACCTTATATAGTACCTAAATGTTTAGTAATTGATTAGATACCGATATATTTAATAATGTAAACAATATTTTGAAGAATGGTACAGCAATTTTTAGTGGTGCCTCAGAGGTGACAGCTGAGTGCAAAGGGTTAACTTGTAATTTTTGTCTTATCCACTGGCACTTGAACTCACTTTAACTTGAAGGTGTTTCAAAGTATCATAATCCGAATGCATCCGTTGAGTAAGATACAGGTATATCTTCTGTTTAATACAGTCTGCTTTTATTTAGTTTCATTTAAACATCAAATGTACTAATCCTTTGTTATGTAATACTCTGTACTAAGCATTATGTTGTAATAAATCTCATATGAGATTTCCAAAATAAAAAAAAAAACATCAAATGTACGAATGAGAGAGCAGGCACAAATTTCGAAAATGCACACGCGACTACCGACGGAGGACTGTCTCGGTAGGAAACGGAAGTGGAAGATCGCAGTAACACGATCGGAAGGTAGATCCTCGTGAGGACAGGCTAGGGGTGGGACAATTGAAGCTGTCCGTGCTGCGATTTATCGATAATGAAATTCAGATCCGCCGGCACACCGAAAACATTCGGGGCACTCCGCCCCTCGAGGCGCACCAAACGGGGCGAAAGGGAGAGGAGAGGGAGCCCTTAATCCGTGCAAGGGGTGCGGCCAAAGAGGGCGTAGACCTCGGCCAGGCCTCTGTGTACACGCATTCACCCCTTTCGAGACGGGGGCCGGGAATCTTTGAACGCACGCGGGAAACCGTTATCGACCTTGCCGCGAGTGTAAGGAGGCCGCTTTCGAGGAGTTACGAGGCCCGTTTTAGTGGTGCCCTCGCGTGTCCTGGCCAAGCTCGTTCCCCTTTCGTACGTGCGCCGATTACTATAGCTGCTAATGCGCCGTTTATCGCGTCGCGCTTTCCGTTACCGCGAAAATCGACGCCGCGACGCGCATCGCGTTCTTCTTCGTCTACTCCCGGCATTTGTGAAGAAGAACTGGATCCTCAGGTGAGAGAACGCTCTATTTTTACCCGAAAGTTTAACCCCTCTAGACGGATACAAGGTTTTCCATTAAGAAGTGCTATTTTAAATGATTAGAAGGGTTGTTTTTTTTTAACAGTAAAACTTTGAATGTTTTTCTTTTATCTCGATCACCAATTTTAAATAGAAATTGCAATTTCGGCGCACAGGTTCGATCCTATGTTACTATTTTCCTAAGCAGTTTTACAAATTAAATTCTTGAAGATGGTCTTAACCTAGACCGAAACGTCGAATTATTAATTTGTAACACTGCTTAGGAAAATAGTAACATAGGCAATTTCTAAGTAAAACTTTAAGTTTATAACACTGATATATTGTAACACATCGAGTGAAGAAATTTTTAGTGCGACGGGATCGATGAAGTTTTCGTAATTGACACAGATGTACGCAACAAAATCTACGAAAGAACGATCGATTATTAGTAGTGTTTAGAATTTTGCATTTCTGAATCGGTCGTTTTACCCACTGTGCGCCGGTCTGTCTCTGTCGCGTGTAAACAAAGCCGCGGGAACGCGGCTTACGGTTTTCTAAGGAAATTCATTGAAATGTATTCATCCCGTTTTCCCCTCCCGTGCTCGTTCTTTTTTTTTTTCGTTTCACTGGCTCGTTCCTCCTGCTATCGTTCTCTCGAAACGAACGAACGAACGAACGAACGGTTCGCATCGCGCTGCGATAATGAACGGTTTGCCGGAGACCGCGATGGCGAATGTCTGCCACTCACGTGAGATCGAGCGTCGCGCACGGAACGATACGCCTGTTCGACAGGTGTTCCCAGGGCCGAGGAGGAAGTGATTTTATACGGCAGTTACCGTGGCAAAGTGTTAATGCGCGAATTAATATAGCGGTCACTCCATCGCGGTTGCATCTCGCTGCATCGCGTTGCAGTTGCATCGTGTTTGCGGATACGACCCCGAAGCATGGAACGTCGTTTTCGATCCTGTTCTCTCGGCCCCGATGGTCTTTCATTCCTCCCTTTAATCGATCGCACACACCGGGTCCGAGCTGTTTTTTGTCGACGCCGTGTGTAACAAATTTTTTGTTCATCCGGAAATTCAAGCGAACCGATTATACTGATTTTATTTGTCGAGAGGTTGAAATGTTTGTTTCTGCTTCGGAGAACCGTTTATGTTCAGAAGACTTCCTGTTTGGGGTTGAACCGCGTGAGAAGTGGGTCTGTTATCGTTCTGCACTGTGAAAATTCGTTGTGTGTTTTTAACCAACTAATTAATCGAATTTAACATTCGAACTGCGGATTATAATTGCAATTATATAATTCGTTATTCTTTCACCAAGTCTGACAAATTAATTATTTGCCGTGTAGAAGAGATAGAGGAGTAACCAATTTGAAAAAATTTGTCTTTCCTTAGTTTCGTTAAGATCCAAATATGGGCGACGCTCTTCTTGTTCGAGTTAATTAAATATATTGGGTTGGCAAGAAAGTAATTTCGGTATTCAACGGTGAAATAGAAAACAATTTTTTTTATTCAATACAATGAACATTAATTGATGAAATATTTTCCATTTTGTTCGATGATCTTTCGTCATCTTTCTGGTGGCTTAACAATTCCGCGCTCATAAAACTTGCCGGTCCTAATTGGTAAAAAACTGATCCAAGTACGATTTCAGGTCATCATCATTTCACTGATTGAAATAACGAAATTACTTTCTTGCCAACCCAATAGTTTATTATACATTACATAGCATATACAACATAAAAATATTAAAAACACATTATACTGTTGTGCGTACCGACAGTCGAATTTGGGCCCGCGGGAAACTTAGCCGAATTACGCTGGGCGACGAACGTGTTAATTAAATTTTTTGATTTCCCAAAGATTTTTAAAAGAGTCTTTTAAAGATTGTTCGAATATGAAGTACGTAAGAAGAGTTACTCTGAATTTTTCGAAGAGAGGTTAAGGAACAAATGGATTCTCTCTGCACTGGTTTAACAGAAAATGAAGCTATTAGCAAAATTTCAGCTGGACATGCATTCACTTTGCATAAAGACCCGCGTATTGCAGAATCGTCCTGGCAAAAAAAAGCGTGCCGCGACTCGGACACCGAAATGGAAAGAAAGGCTGCGTTATCGATGGGAATCTCGTCGAAATAAAAACCCAATTAAACACAGTGGCGATAGGATCGAGCCCGGACAAGAACAGGCGGAGCGCTATTAAGTCGCCGCAAATCAGCAATATCGTCCGAAATCTCCCCCAAAAGATTTCGCCGAAAAAATTTCACCAGGCGGATCCGAAGCGACGATGTCTCTCGTCGTTACCCTGCAAGGCGAGACACACCGTCTGGGATACCTTTCTCTCGATTAATTGCCGTGACGGTGCCGGAGCGCCGCGCGCCGGCTCCTTTTCCCTAATTAATTCGTATTGCAAATTTCTGCGCGGCATGCAGCGCGCGAACTCCGATAGTAGAGAAGGAGAGAGGACTCCTATCGTGATTTTTGACTTCCTGCCACATAGTCGACCTAACCCGCGGCCATCGCGTGTGCATTGCGCACTCGAAAATCTGCGAACTTGATCCGCGAGCGTAGGGTAAACGTATAAAAATAAAATTATAATCGTATAAGACCGTGTACCTCGTATTATTGCAAAGATGGCGGTACGCCTCCCATTCGAAGCTCGATATATCGGCTGGAAAATATTGTACATCAACTTTTAAGCACTCGTTGTGAAGGTGGAGCGTTGGTCTTTAAATCCTCGGTGGTTTCAGTCGCGAGAAAAATTTCTCAACGTTTCTACACACGTTTCAATTTTAATTTTAGACGAAAAAGGCGGATTTAGTAAAATAAATATCTTGGACAAAAATAAAGGCTTCTAGCTTTAAAATGAACTTGGGTGTTGAGCTGAGTATTTTTCGAGAAGGATGCGTATTTTTGTTATTTTACCGAAAAGTAAACATTTTTAAAGTCGAGTGTTCCTTTGACAGTATTCGAGCGATAATGCGATGGTTTCAGAAGGACTCGCCGATGCCAGAAGTCCGGTGCAAAGCAATTAACCGGACGGCATCGCGGTGCAGCGTCGTCAAACGGCGCCCGGCAGCCGGTTGCAACATTTTTGCCCCCGCGAAATCGTCGGCATTCGATCGGAATTCTGTCGAGAGGCCGACGGCATTTACGTGCACAGGAAGCCATCGCGATTGGAATCTTTCGCCGGCTTCTGGCTTCGTTTAATTTTCATATTTTTCGCGACCCGCTTTGCACCGTTCCGCGCCGCGCTCGTCCGGAAAATACAGATATTTTTGTAAAAATTTTTCATGGAAATATTACCTTGCGAACAGAAAATCGATGTTTACCCCTCAGCGTGAGCCTGGGTATACCGTCGTCTGACCGTTTCCCATAAAGTTATAACAGTTTGAAAGTTCGTTTTTCATCTTCTCAAGCTTAACCGTACTCTGATATATTTCTGGACAAAGAATATAAATATTTCTGTTTGAAACACCTCAGGAATATAAAAGTACACTGTTCGCCGTTTTAAACGAGCCGAAATAGACTACCCTCCGATTATTTTTCTCAAAATTATAATGTTTTCAATATTCTCATTGTTTGAGACTTAAAATTTTTCAACCCCTCAAGTTAACCCGGTGATCGAGCATTTCTGTCTAAAATAAATGAAAATTCCTGTTTGGAAATTAGTTGGGACTATCAATAAAGATCGGTATTATATTATTGACGTAACAAAATGCGAAATTAACCCTTAGCACTCGAGTGCTAAATTGCTGTACTATTATTTAAATAATTGTTTACACTATCAGATATGTCAATTACTACAAATTTAAATATTGTACGAGGTATTATATCAATTTCATATTTATCAAATTTAAAAAATCATAGAGAATGGAAATATTGTAGGTCAGAAGAAACGTTTAATTTTCGAGTTAAAATAGCTCCGAGTGCAAAGGGTTAATTCTTTTAGATCCAAATTAAATGAAATTTTTGTTTGAGCATCAGTTAAGACTACCAATGGACGTCGGTATTATATTAGTGAGGCTCGATTAGGCCCAGAAGAAATGAAAATTCCCGTTTGGAAATTGTTCGGGACCATCAATGGACGTCGGTATTATTACCGGGAGTTAAAAACAAAAACGCGACATTAACGCGTCAGGCATCGGTCGCGTGCTCCGTCGAGTTAGCGGCTCGCAAGCGTGCACGTTTTGCGCGTGTACACGCGTCTATCGCTAGGCGGATCCTTCGGAATTGCGTGGTTACACGCACAGGTTACAGGAGCAACCCTCCCCCCTGGCAGGCAAGGAAAACTTGTCAACGATGCCGCCTTTCGTTTCGCACGATAAAAGGGACGTCGCCCGGGACAATAATTCGCGAAGTATGTTTCCTGTCGGCGCTGGCGCGGCATGGTATCGCCGATCGGCATCCGTAGCTACGTAAGAGCCTGGAATTATGTATACCCTACGCTCAGCTGCCGTCGAGGGACGAGCTTCCGGTTATGAAATCGTTTCTCCTCGGCCTGCTCTCCACTCTTTATCGGTTTAAGTGATTCCGATTTTACGACCGCAGCCGGAACGGCATCTTCTGCCGCAGGACCCGACCGCACGAGTCCTGCCCTGTCCTCAAACTCTTTCCAGAATACAGGATTAGCTTTCAATGAAAGGTTTACCGCCATGTTCCTCATTATTCTTCTATAAAACTACTGAACAAAAAATCGTAGTTCAAGTTTTAATCAATCGTTGTAAAGGGGAAGATTCAATCTTTGTATCTGTAATAGATACAGTCTAAAAAAAATTTGTTTGATACTTTCACAAACGATACAATTTGCAGCATTTTCGACCAAAAACGTATCCTCGGTTTTTCACCTGCTTTATCTTGAACAAATATGCTAGAAAATATTCACGATGGTCTGCGAAAGTAGAGGCTTCAAGCTTCAAAAACGAGATTAAATTTATTATTCTACTATTTATTTTTAACATAGTTATCGTTGTTCAAATATCGAACGATTTCTCGAGAAACTTGTGTTCAAATACATTTTGGATCCACTGTGCAACAAAATGTAAAATTGCCGCGAATTTGATACCTGATATGAGCAGAATCACTGAGTGGTACAACCTGACAAAAATCCAAAAAAAAAAAATTCCATAGGCATCGTTCAATAAGATCGCGTCAGCGATAGCTCGTCATTCGAAAAACGCCCGTTGGTCGAGGAGGAGGAAGAGAACGCGAGGATCGGATTCGCGGTTTCGCAGGGCTCGGTAGAAAATCAGGAAACGTTATATGTATCAGCCGGAGGTAGCCTCGAAACTTTCGAGATGGATATTCGATCGGCGACCCGGCCCAGCTCGCCGGATATAGAGTCCGGGAATGAGATAAAGAAAATTGCGAATAATTCAAATCCAAATTGCCCCGGACATATTTCTTCGATAGGCAGCGCGATTCGATCGATAGAGAGAGAGAGAGAGAGAGAAAGTCAGAGAGAGAGAGAGAGAGAGAGAGAGAGAGAGAGAGAGAGAGAAGAGAGAGAGACGGAAAAGAAGCAGCGGGAAGGAAAGGGGGAACGCGAAGCGCGAGCGCGCGAAACCACTCTACAACTTTTGATATCGATGCATCATCTCGATCCTCGCGCCGCGTCGGGCACTCTGATCGATTTTCATTCCGCGGGTTGCATGGCGGCTCGCTATCCGGGTGCTATCTTCAACCACCTCGCCTTCGAGACCAGCCACGGATACAGGGTGACCCAGAAGTGCGCCTCGAAGTCGTGGGAATCTACAATTTTCACGAAGATACTCTGCGAAACTCTGCGAGCAGTCAAGAACATGACTTCTGCAGTCAAGAACATGACTTCTGCAGTCAGAAACACATACTACGGTGATTCCCCGATATTTGTAACAGAGATGTACATAATATTTAATGAAAATTTCATTCATTTCGGTCTTTAATAATTCCCTTCTGCTCGAAGTCTACGGTTTAATAATGTGATCCGCCGATAAAAGTCTATTAATTAAATTGGTAGTTCCTTCGAACGCAATCTTTCCGGGCAATTAGATCGCGAGAAGCTCGACTGCGAACTTTGCTAGTTTTTCTCGAAATCTTGTACGACTTGGAAACTCGTCGAGATCTCTAGGATAATTTTCCAGGAAATATACCGACTTGATCGTGGAAGCCTAGAATGCGGGTTCGAGTTTCAAGACGGTATACTAAATGGGGCGGCTGTAAAAAACAAATTTTATAAGAATTTTATATAGAATTTTATATAGAAGTGGAAGTTTGAATACGAGACATTTTTGAGACGACATGGGTATAGTTTTTCGTCTGCTGCATCATGCATTAACATCCTAAACAGAAATGGACAATGGGTGGTGAAAGTAGAAGCTTGAAGCTTTAAAATCAATCCAGATTCATTGTTGCGCGATTGAGGTTTGCAAAGATACAATAGGTTGCATGTGGATAATTTGTCGAAGACAGTCTCGCGTTGAAATACAACAGTTTTTGGGGGCCGCTGTATATTTTCGTGTGCCGCGAGATTACGCGAAGAATTTATTTGCTCGATTAAACGTCGACGTGTGCATTGTGCGCCACAGGTGCGCTCCACAGGTGCTCCGCCATTCGAAAAGTGATCCAAGCGCCGAGATGTTGATCGCCGAACGAATCATTCCGGGGAAATCCGTGTTCCGACTTCATTATCCCTGGGAATTATGCTAATACCCCGCGCCCCGATGTACTTTGTCGGTCACTGTGAAATTTATAAAGACGGTATCGCCGTAAAAAAAATACTAGTTTCATTAACTCGCTCGCTATTATCATTCGTTTCGGTAACAGTTTTTGCGTTCACGATGATCTATTGGCAGTTCAACTAGCGGAACCCTATTTATACGATTCTGAATGACTGTGATTTATAAAAGATGCTCGGGAGTACCGTTTTAATCTTTTTGTGGACGATCAAGTGTGCTCGTTTGTTATGTTTTCTTTAATAATTTTTTCGGGTCTTCTGGATTTATCACAAATATTTAATCCTTCGGATACTGTTGATATTAATTAACGGAATCTTTGAAATCAATGTACTGTAATATTGTGTAATATACTAGAATATATTAGAATATACTAAACATACTCGAATATAACAGAATACAGTACTATAATATACTAAAATATACCAGAGTATAATGCAACATAGTACAATATGTATATTACATATTGCACGTACCGCAGATTCCACGACTTTATTTTTAGAACTATGAGTTCATGTAAGATTTATAATCTACCTTCATTGTTGAATGGAAAGATGCTTTGGTTCGTTGATTAAATGCCTGATAAGCAACATAGTTCTTTCTTAATCGCGGTGAGATCAATTTTATGCTTGACTGTCAATAACGAACAGGTTCACGTCTTGATCTTTATCACACGTTACACATGAGCTGACAGCAGACTATGGAAGTTGATGAAAGTATCATTTTCTGGAGAGGTTTTTTCAAAGGATTCTAGCAAATAAAATACTATCGTGCAGCTATGTTGAATTTTTTTTATAAAGGAAGTTCTTTTGCATTTTATTCTAGCCATCAGCATTCTACGTGTATTATTAGAAATCCTGTTAACAGACTTCAGGTAGCTAAAGTGTTAAGTGAAACTGTCTTTTTTTTTGGCAAAACCACGATTTATTTGGCACCAAGCGAAAAGTGTTTAGCGTATATTGTGGGTTGGAGACTGGATTGGTCGAAACAATGGTGTTACGGGAGGGACACCTTGTATAAAGGAACGTGTAAAAGCCGCCGGTCGACAGGCTGTGTAAGATATCAGCGAAGAAACGGGCCCGTCCGAGACTTTACGACCGCTCTTATAATTATCTCCAATAAATATCTCCGCGGCACGAGAGCGTATATATCGAAATACTTCGGGGGGTCAGAGGTGAACTTGCTGGCTCCATCTTTCGATCAACGCGTTTCTTTTGGTCGCCCGGTTCTCGCGCTGATAAATTTATAATGTTAAGAGCCCGCGAGAGCCCACAGGCCGCCGATGAGCAATGGGCTTGCTTAATAAGTCCGGTGACCACACGCGAACATTCAGCGGCTATAAGAGTATGCGGGTACGCGCGGACCAATTTCGCTCTTCGGCTTTCGATTAGTTCTCGCACCTCGTCCTCCGACATACACGGTGTTCCGTTTACTCAAACTACCCTAACACTTTAAAAAGACTGACCTACACTTTAGAGACTTTTCCCTTTTGTTTCAAAAATCGTGTGAATCCGTGCATTTATTTGCTTGTCTCCCACCTGTGACCGACGTACACTGCGGTACCCTGTGGACAAAAATCTAAAAATTCATTGTCAATAAAAATTATCATGTTTATCAATCGAAAATTCAAATAATTTAGTGGGCGATTAGTTACAAGCGGTTTTTTCTCAAGAAAATCCTATATCAAGCAATTTATTGATTCAAAGCGTCACTTACTTTCATGGTATCAGGAAAATGAATTTTATGAAATATGTCCTATGGGATATGGTAGCTTAAAGTACAACTAATGTGACTGAAATTTCAAAGTTTGTAAGTCTCTTGTATGGATACTAGTAAATAATACAGTTGAAATAATGTTTCTCACCTTCTTCTCCTTTAAATAGAGATATTTCAAGAAGTGTTCAAAACATCCTATAGTTTTTGGTTTTTTGTAATTAGTAATTAGTACGAATTTTTTTATTTTTCTCCCAAATTCTTATCAAAGTATTGTGCGAGGCGGCGTTCACAGAGAAATATCACGTGAATGAAAAAATTGAATGAAATGATCGGTTACTATGAAAGCAGGACAATGTTCTGAATGCGAGATAGTTATTGATAATTATCGATGAACTCACGTGATTTTCCATTCTTTGACGGACACCAGTGGGCGACAGACAGATCCAGTACCTCGCATATTGCGGTTTCATCGAGCCAGAGCTGTGATAAATCGAAATTCTTTGCATGCTCGTGTACCGGTCGATTAGGGGTCTGAAGGGTTGAACAAACAGGTTGACTTCAGCGTGCAAACAGTCTCGGAGTTGATTCTGTGTATATGTGCGTGTGCGCGCGCGCGTTGGAAGGACAGTTGGACCGCCCCTAACGCAAACACGAAGAAGGAAATTAACTATTGAGACCGTCGATAATCCGCGTAAATATTTATAGTGAAATATACATGTAGTACAACGCGGTCTCTCGTCACTGCTCTAGCGGAGGTTCGCAGAGGACAACGAATCATCGACGGGCACTTACGACACGCTCCTGAAACGATCGACGGACGATCATCCGTTTCATTGGCTCTCTCGAAGCTACCAATTAGCCGCCTCCTTAAGGGGCCTCGTAAAAAAAAACGCGGTGTACTTAAAGCCAATCTCCGGGCCGCTCGAATCGAACCGAAAAGCTATAATTCTTGATCAAATTAATCCGAGTTAAACACACTATGACGCGACCGGGACACTTGCTCCGCCATTCTTGAACGATCGATTCATAGATCCTGAAATCCAATCGTTCACTTCGCAAAATTACTGCACAATTCTTTCTCTAATTAATCTCTCCAGGGACGAATTTTTTTAAAGTGAGGTAATAATAATTTCACTTCTGTTTGATTAAAACATTCGCCTTCGTACGACCATGCTCTTGTTTTTATTTGTAGTGAATGGTTCGCCAACAAATTTCAATTATTGTTGTTCCGAATTAATTTCACTCTAAACACGTGTCAGTGTGCGTGAACGGTTTAATTAAAAAGTTTCGTGTTGAATTGAATCGCTTTCCCAGAGTTTTAGTCGGACCGTTTCAAGATGGCAGCCGTTTACGCAGCCATTACCACTGTTGCTTTATGTATTCGGTATAACGTATGCTAAAGCGTTCGTAACTCTCGACGCTTGTAAGTCGTTACAGATATTAATTCCTAAACAAACCGGCTTTTTCGAAACCGATCGCCAAAACAACAATCGCGAACCGCACGAACGGTGCGATAAATCGACGGGTCTCCGGTGTATCGCAACACGCGAGCCACGCGTGTAATTAAACGTTCCTTGCGGGTTGTACAGGGTGGTTCGGAATTATCCATCTCGAAACGTCCCGTAATAACGATTAGAAAAAGTACGTGAAATTCTTGAAACCATTCAACTTTTATTTCCGATTGTTTTAAAATTATTTATGGAGTTGATTTAACTCTGGAACTACGAGATCCTTCAAAAGGTTCCAAATTTTTTCACTCAATATTATTCTACACTCTACAGTAGATATTACAGTGAAGCCTTGATCTAGAAACATGCTTATAAATAAATGCTTACTTTGCGTACCGCGAGTCCATTAATTTGATACCTCGTTTATCATTTGGAGTGAGGAAAATGAAGATAACGAGTGATGGCAAAGTCTCACGGTTTCACAGAGGAAGAAGCGAAGTCGCAGGCCACTCGATCAGGATACACCTGTACAGGTGGACGCAACACCGATAGACGATTCCGCAAGTGAAATCAGCATCGCACTCGCGCGATCGCCAGCTCGTTAGAGGCCAGCCAAGAAGAGCAGGAGGAACGGCTGGCGCAACGGAAAAGAAACGCCAGTATCTGGGTTAGAAGTCGCCCAGGTGATGTCCATTTGTCTTCACGCCGAGAGAAGAAGTAACCACTGGGAACCGTCCGGTTCCCTAACCGTTAATTAAACACGGTTGCAACCTTCTTGGACAGATCGCTTAATAACTCGCGGTTCTTTCGAAAAATTCCCTCGCACCCTCGCGGCAACCTCACAAAACCTTCACAATCCTCGATCGAATATTAGCCTTACAAATTAGGATGAGTTATCAAGTGAAGGAACAATTAATCTACATCTCAACTGGAAGTTAGTATCCGCAAGTTGTTATTCAATTTTCCCATTGCTATTTCTATTGGAAGACTTCGCTGGTTCGAAGCACGGAATATACAATTAAACATTTTTTTTGTTAACCATTCCGTTCACACCTCGGTGAGGAATATTTATATCAGTTAAAATAAAAATTGAGGCTCATTGTTGTGGTTTTTCTGTTGCGATATCTTCGTTTGTCGAGTTTTAAAAAATTGTTAAAGTTGCTCACACTTTGGCAGTGTACTTAAATTGAAAAATCAGCTCGACTTCTCAGTTTTGGCGAATACAAATAAGTAGTATACATTTTTAACACTGAACTGTTTTCGATTCGAAGTATTAAAAGTATAAATGTGTTTTTCCGAGAAATTTCATAAGACAACTTCTCTGTTGGAGTACATATTTAAATAAAACTTGCACGAAATCGAGATAAATGTTATATTGTCGTTATTATAAGGCAATGTTTGCCAACTGCGTTTAGTGCTCGGTAGTTCTAGTGTTAATGAACAAAATTTAAGATATGTTAGATCTCGTATTTTCAATGTCCCAGTGTTACTTTGTAGTCTTTCTGCTCGTGTTACTGTGTCGATTTTTAATTGGTAATTCTTTATGTAATCTGGACCCAACACGAGTTCGGAATGATACAAATTTCACCGATCATGTCGGGAGGCATTAAGGACAGACGCGCCGCGCAATTTCGCGTTACTTAATTGCGCGTCAATTAGGTTTCCACGCGTGTGGAGTTTTCCCGCGTGTTGGTTTCCCGTTACGCGTCTTGGAATCGGACGCGGGAAAATTCCGTCTCGTCGCGCGTCCTTTGCGCAGGAACGCGCTCGCGTTGCGTTGCGTTGCTTCGGCGCGAGTTGCAACTTGCAACCGCATCGACGTGATCGTTCCAGTGCACGGAGCCAGGTCACACGACCGCTTTCCGCGCGTCTGCACGCTCCGCTAAAGAAGCAGTCCAAATGGAAAGAACAATTAGGCGAATCTCGGACAGCTCGGCTTTTCCGACGGCTTTCCCTGGGAAAATTCACGAAATTAACCTTCAACCGGTGAGACGTACTTTGAAACCATCGCTGTTAGTCGAACGATAATGATCGCGTCTGCTGGGCTGAGTCACAAGTAGACTTTACGCAAAATGAAAATTTGCCAAGTCGCTCGCAAGAAAGCAGTAGCTAACTGAAAATCTATCAGGTTGGAACTGGAATAATTTTTACTTTCGATTTTTTCAAATTTATGACCGCACGGGATATTTAACAATTAGACGAATAATTATCCACCGTAAAAATTTTCTACCTGGATTGCAACAGATTGGAGTAAAATTGAAATTTATTTTCTTTCTTCAGTTTTCTCTTTTAACAGTTTTGAACTCTTCTAATATTTTTACTGTTTTGAATCACGTTTACTGGTGTGTTTATCCGCTGTATATCAGTCGGGGTCTAGTTTGACCCAGAATATTAAGAAGTAAAATCTTCAGTTAATTTCTAATCATTAAATTTTTAGTGAAGAAAATTTTTCATTAGGAGTAACAATATATTGTTGGACTTAATAATTGCTGTTCTTAGATTGAAGTAGTTTTCACATACATTCAGATATGACTGCAGGTGCAAATTCTGTTAAATGATTGCGGTGTCTTGATGAAACAGCCAGAGAAAATCATGGACTATAGAGGGGGAAAGGAACGGCGACGCGGAAACGGATCGAGGTAAATGTTCTGTGAAGACGGAACCGTGTATCTTGATCTCGTTAGGTTGCCGACTGTCGTGCATAACGTAGAACGCGATGGCGAAGCCTTCGAAGCAAACGCGAAGCACGAAGTTTTAGCACGAATAGGCATCGAGCGCGACATAATTGCTCCCATAAATCGTCCGACCCCGTACGCTGGTCCACAAACAAAAATAACAGTTACCCTAACAATTGTTTATGAAAAGAATCAGCCACCAAAACATATTATGCTTTCATTCCTGAAGTTACAGGCACACAATTTATTCACGTACATAACTTGATTGCAGATTTTTATTACATTTATGTTGAAAGAATTGTATTGATATTTTTAAATTATTTCAATTGTTCCCTGCCTGAAATTAGACTCACTTATTTGTATTATAATTGCAGAAAACCCACAGTCTAGAAATGTTCAAAAAATGGACATTTCATGTTTCAATACACTGTCACGATAGATCTAAAACATTATTTGTTTATAATGAGCAGAAACGGTTCCGTGAAGAATCACGTAGGGTATTTTCGGAAGTGTCAGAGTGATTTATAATATTTGTTTATAATGAATCCCTCGAGAAGCTAATTGTGATTTGTTTCCCTTTGTTGCCCTCCGCGAGCTGAGAAAGGATCGATGGATCGTTTTCACGTATATTCTCATCGAGTTTTCACCTGGACGATTGGCCTAATGATCCCAAACAATCAGGTAGCCGATCTTCTCTTCTCCTCCCAGAGGCTAACGTTCGACTGTTGCCTACATGCCGAATCTGGGAATTTCTATGTTTTCAATAATTAAAAGTTTTGTGGGAACGGAAGCACAATGATTTATGGTCGAGTGTAACGAATCGGCGGTGGATTGCCTGCAAGAGTCAGGAATAATTAGCGAATTAATAATCATGGAAAAAGCTTGTGTTCGTTCGATAACTACACCGTCGATGGCACAATTATTTGTTTATTGATCGTACGTTTCCATTTTCAATTTTTCTCATTCCACGTCGGGAAGTCATTAGTTAAATCAACTTTTATCAAACATTCACGTTTTGGGGATGGCGTTTTCAACAACCACGAACGAGGATGCTTGGAATAATTTGTTAATTAATCATTTTTAAAAACAGAGGTACTCCTTCAATCGTGTTACAGATAGTCAAGGTGTACACAGTCACTGTTAAACAAACATTACAGTATACTTATTTTATTTCTCCAAGAGCTGAGCACAGCTCTCTTTTCCACGATGACGAGTTGTGGTCTTTGCACTAGCCTCACGGTTCTATGTCTGCTATCTTGTCGCGCATCGTCCTCTCGAATTCAAGGACAATTGTTTAAAAACAAACAAGACCGCAATTTCTTTGCGAGTGGGTGTGCTTCGCAACCCTCTACATTGTTCTGTGGTCTTGGTTCAATATCCTAGCCCTTAAAGAACACAAGCAACGTTCTCCAGAACAAGATCTTCAAAATTTAACATAAACCCCGTACAATAGGTCCTCGACTTACGCGGTTAATTCGTTCCAGCGCTTTCCACGTAAGTCGAATAGTGCCTGAGCGCCACCGCTGAAAGGTTATTAATACTACTTACTTTGTACATAATGTATGTATTTATTTGAAAAGAAAATTCAAGTACAGTAACTACGTCCATGGAAAATTATCACTCATAAATAGATGAATGTCTACCTTGTACACAAGCAAACACTTATTTTCGCTTCTGTCACATGTGTGCCGACAAATCTTCCGTTCTTTTTTTTGTATTTTAATTAT
Organism: Lasioglossum morio; assembly: GCA_916610235.2. Classification (NCBI taxonomy): domain Eukaryota; kingdom Metazoa; phylum Arthropoda; class Insecta; order Hymenoptera; family Halictidae; genus Lasioglossum; species Lasioglossum morio. The sequence continues at coordinate 11,237,226 of OU744334.1, forward strand.
TGAGCTTAATGTAACTCCCCTTTGGGGGTTATGAAGCTTTACATTTGGGTTAATATAAATCAATTGGAAAACAGTGTATTTAACATGTTACGTATGCGGTGCCACCGTTGGCGACCCTTGACCCTTCCGGAGATATGAGTCGAAACAGAGAGTCTATTTAAGAAACAAAGGGCTCATTTTTAATCAATCTAAGCTGGGCTCCTGCAAGCGATGCAACGAGTTGCATAAGTTCCGGGAACCCAGTTTAATCTGAACCTCCCACTCTCGTCTGGGCCGATTTTTGGTCCCTTTATAAGGGCATTGAAACTCCTTCGGAGCGGGCTTTTCTTCTGTAGATTTCACGTTGTGCGCGTCGGTCCACGTCGTGATTTCTTTTAACCAAGATCGGGTATAGATTCCTCATCATTGCATTTATTCCGTAGTAGCATAGCCCCCGCACTTCTTGGTGCGTTAACACTAAGAATTAGAACGCGACATTTTTACACTATACAATTGTATTCCAAAATATCAAAGATTATATTATTGTTTGTGAAATTCACTCGTAATTCAATCACGTTCTTCCTCATTCGATTTCCCAGTCACTAGCATCCTATGACGATATACCTTTGCCGCTCAAGGTGTATCATTTCAAATTAGACAAGTTACGAGTCTGCGGAACCTCAACCCCATCCTTTATACGTGGCGACCCGGTGGTGAAAGAGACATCGGCAAGTCCACTCCGTCTTTCACACGAGGCGACCCGGTGGTGAAAGAGACACCGGCAAGTCCTACGTGCCCTCTAAAGGTGGCGACCCGGTGGTGAAAGAGACATCGGCAAGTCCACTTAACCCTATTTCCACACACGAGGCGACCCGGTGGTGAAAGAGACACCGGCAAGTCCACTCCTGTGTTCCACACGAGGCGACCCGTTGGTGAAAGAGACAACGGCAAGTCCGACGTGTATCATCCTACCAAAATTCCACATTTCTATCCAAAAACCTGAACTCCCCTCGGTTCCGCTAGCTGCCGAACCCTCGGCTCGTAACAAACATATACATAATTTCAAATTTGTAGATGACATTGTTTAAAGAAATTCAAAAGAAGATGACACGCTTGAATGTTCGGTTTACAGAGCAGCGATCTAACATTAAGGGTGGGAACAAATTGAGCTTTTTCAATCCCTTCATAAGACCAACTCGTTGTGATTCCAATAAGGTACATTGCCAAATAATATAGTTAAGGTCCTGAACCTTATAGCCACAGTTACATTTGGAATCATTTACAATATTAAATCGTGAAAGGGATGCTGCAAGATGGTAGTAATCTGATCTACAACGATTGAATGTAAAAATTATATAAATCTCCCGTTCTAGCAAACGAAAAACGAATTCCACAATTTCGAATTAGTTTTCTGATACGCTTCTCAGAATCCGCGTACGTCGAGGATTTAGAAATCATTCTGCAACGAACGAATAGCACCAGTAAACAGCTAGCAACCCTGTGAATCGTTCTGTGGTGGCAACGACGAGGGCAGTCTCGACTTTTTGGGCCACCGAAACGCTGTCCAACGAGCAGAACGACAGCAGATGAAAGGAGCTGATGTGGCAGGCAGGCGGTTCTCGTGGCCGAGCAGCGAGGAATAGGAAGCTTATTAGCATAAGGGCGAACGGGGATGATGATGGTAGGCCATTGTGTGGCCGCGGAGGAGGACGAGCACACACACAAACACGTGCACACACACACGCACGCACACAGTGGATAGAGAGGACGATTCTTGGCTCGGTTTCGGCCGACGACGACGTTAGCGGTGTGTGCAACGCTCCTTGAAGCGTGTCGCGCGCGGCTGTGCGATGCGCTGCGATGCGCTATGCGCGATGCGCGATGTCTCAACGAGAGAGTCGGATGCGCTGTGAAAGCGAGTGCCCCGTCCCCATCCCGTCCGATTCCTCTTCGTCATCGCACTACCTACTACTGTACTGCCTACTCTACATCGGGGGCCCTCCTCGTCGCCCGGAGTCTTCGTCATTTTCACACGCCGCTGCGCCGGAATCGGCGCTGCTCTACTGTGACTTCGCTTGCGTAACAAGAGCGGACGACGCGGTCACCCGAGCAGCCAGGTCTCGGGTCGATGTCTCTTCCTTTCCTTTTCACCGTTTACCATGAAGAGAACCGATCTCCCGGAGAGAGCCACTTAGACCGTCGTCGCGTCGCATCGCTCCCGGCGAGTTCAATTTCGGACGTTTCTGTCATCTCTGATAAGTTTGCAGGATATTTCTGTTCTTTGGTCACGCAAGGATTGCGAGAAGTGTTGATGAGTCGCGGGGAATGAGGAGGAACATGGAGGTATATTGAAAATGTTGATACAGTTGAGTAGTTTAAAAATTGAAGGGTGTTGAAAATACAGAAAAAGAGAAAAATGTCGAAAATATAGAAAAAGAAAAATGTTGAATGTATAGAGAAAGGAGAAAATGCTGAAGAACGTTGGGAAGTTCGAAATGCTGAAGAATGTTATAGACTGTTGAAGAATGTCGAAGTCAATTTCGATCGTTTCTGTCGCCTTTGATAAGCTTGCAGGATATTTCTGTTGTTTGGTCACGCGAGGATTGCGAGAAGCGTTGATGAGTCTCGGGGAATGAGGAGGAACGTGGAGGTATATTGAAAATGTTGATACAGTTGAGTAGTTTAAAAATTGAAGGGTCTTGAAAATATAGGAAAAGAGGAAAATGTTGAAAATATAGAAAAGGAAAAATGTTGAATGTATAGAGAAAGGAGAAAATGCTGAAGAACATTGAGAAGTTCGAAATGCTGAAGAATGTTATAGACTGTTGAAGAATGTGGAAGAATGCTGAAGAGTGCTGGCGAATGTCACACAATGTTGACTGTGAGGTTGATATGGAGTATTGAGGTATGAGAATCTACAAGCACATCGAATTCTGTCCAATTGTGCTCTGACTCATTGAAGTCCGACCAATTTTCTGATTTCACGCAGCTGCAACAATGGAATAAAATGAGATAGAAAGAGAAAGAGGGATAGAATTTTGTCGTGCGACGTGTCGGTCGGTTTATCGCGATGATCACAAGAGATGAACGATTCCCCGGAGAGAGGGAATCATTCGATTTATGGGATATTGTGACCGTGGACAGTCCGCCGTATATAATTACGCCGAAATCGTAGTTAGACGCGCAGCTATACCACCGAAAGGACGGAGGGCCCGAAAATTGATCACGTACCGTGGCCGGGGCCACTCTGTTCGCGCTCTCTGTCATTATCGGGAATAAAAGTCACCGCTACTCCTCGCTGGAATTCGTTGCTCACCGGCGACAATCTACTCTTTGTCCTTCTACAAAACTGCCTGCCAGAATGCCAACACTCCTTTTCGAATTCCCTAGCCTCTGCTTTCGATCAGCGTCCCTTCCATAAAAAATCATTGAAAACCCTGCTTTATCATATTATTTTCTTCTTAGCAACGGAAATCACCAATTTGAGTTTTTCATTTTACACATTGCAAGTAACCCCGAAAATCCTGGAAAAACGATCATAGGAAAATAATAATTTTTACCTCGCAATTGAAAAAGATGATTTCGAATTCGGTGGATTTGAACAAAATATAATCGGTTGTCCTGAAAATGCAGGATGCACGTTAGAACCATTTAAAAATAAATGGTACATATTACATATTAAAAATATATGATTTTGAGAACGTCGCACGATTTTCAATAAAATAAATCATTCACTTTTAAGTGAGCGTTTTCGCCGTCCACAGCCCTGCGGCGACTGCTTATCGAGCAGTACTCTCAGAATCGAATATGGCACATCTACCCGAGGATCGAGGAAGGGTCAAGGCTCTCGCCGATCATTCTACGCCGTCCTCGAAACGTCGAATTATTCGCCGTGCCTCGGGAACCACGTATGTCCATACAAATATTATCGATTCTACACGCGGAGATGGCAACAGCATCAGATTGCTCGGCGCGCAGCGAACAGATGAGAAATTCCGTTGGTGAAAAATCGCGGCGTGTATACAAACACGAGCGATTCTACCCAGGAATTACGGTGATTGCAGGATATCGACGGTTCGTAGATCGCCGGGACTCTTGATCCCGAAGAAGCGTACGTACATGAACATACATTGGTCGACAAGATTATAAGATACCTCGAGAATCACTCGATTTAATATTATGTAGTTCTATATCAAACAAAATTCTGTGCTGAATAGGGCCATTTAATTGTAATCAATATCATTGGAGACCGAACAAATACTCAATAAATTTTCCATTTAAGTTCCACGCCTTGTACAGACAAATTTATGAAGAATTAATTCAATAAAATTTCTGTCAACATACATTGTTATAAATAGTTTAACGTCTGAACAAATATATTCTTTGATTGTTCATGACAAAGACATCTTCTTTCATATTAAATAATGACGTCGACACGATACAAGTGAGACTTCAGTCTCAAATTTTTCAAACGTATTGAGAGATTATTGTATTCATTTAATCAGTGAGGACAATGGTCGACAATGGACGGTTCGATTTCTCGCAAAACGTCGTTTAATCGAACCACGATATAAAGTGCTTATCCCGACAATTCCCGATCTGTCTTCTAATATCGTCGAGCAGTGGTCGCTGGCCGCGGACTTGTCGTAAATTACGGTCGCGCGCGCGATAAAACCACCGAATAAAATTTATACGACGTTTACGGAGTCCGGGCCGGGGATTGGTGTCAGCCGGAATCGAACGAGACACCTCGTTGCGGAGAGAGGTCAGGCCCTGTTCACGGACCTCCCGTGGACACCGGACGGGGTCCGGGGATCGTTGCTCGTCGTAAAAGTCGTTTTACACGCTCGCAGGAAGGACAGGTGACCCGTGCGAGAGCCGAGTTGCCTGTTGCGTGGCTGTCCTGTTCCTGAAACGCTTCCAGGCTTTTAAGGGCAGCCGCTTTTAACGCTCGCTCGATCTTCAACTCGCAGAAATTCCCTTCGGTCCGTCTCTCGCTAAGAACCATCCCCTCGCGATCGCAGAGATGCCACGCTATATACAGCTAACTATTTCTTGACACTCACCTTTGAACCTGCCTCACCTGGGACCGAACACAGTCGTACATGTGCTGCGAAGATTTGTTCTTCTTTCTTCGAGAGACTCGGCATTGTACTGCGAGCGGATTGCGAGTTGGGGAACCGTGGAACGTGGCGCTGATTGGTGGAGCAGTGTCCTTCCAGGATTCGCTAATAGGGGAAAGCTCTTGACCAATTAACCAGTATTATGACAAAAATGCAGAGTTTTTGCCCTCCACTGGACTCCCTGGTAAATCAACAATTAGCAAAAATTAAGACAGAATTGTGTTTCTTTAATACCTGTAGGTTTTCCGAAATACCTTTACCGATTTCTGCCGATCTCATCGAGCCAAGCACTCATCCCCTCTCTCTCTCCCGTGTGCTCGGGCGGTAACAAAGGATCCTAATTCATCTTGCAGCGGCATCCTCCCGAAGACCGTTTCCAATTACGCTCCCCAAGATCGAACAATAGCTCTCCCTCGAATGACACGAGTTTTCCTCAAGTCCTCCGCTTTATCCAATTACCCCGGTCTGTTTTCTTCTTAAACGTCCCCGTGGTAGTCGCAGCAGGTGAACGACGAGACGATCGACAGGCCTGTCAGCCCCGGACAGGACAACTAGGTCTAGTTCTGCGATCGCGGCGACAGTTGTCCCGATTCCTGGCGAGCAAGAGGTCCTAGAAAGATAGAGGACGCGATGCGACAAGGAGATATCCTCTCTCCGTGGCGAGAAAGAGAGAGAGAGGAAGAGCGTGGCCGCGGGCAATAATACCGATGCCTCGGCAATTACGTTCGTCTCGTGGCCATCTGCTCCTCCGGAAGACCCGATGACCACTCATCCTTCAACAGCCTTCCTCCTCCGTTCTCCAACCGGGGTCTCCTACAGCTGTGGGGCGTCGTCCTGCGATTTTTACCAACCGCGAAAACGAGAAACGATCGTGATCGCGGTCTGCTCGTGTCCCCGGAATCTCGGACTAGCCAACGAGCCGATCAAATTGGCTGCATGGGGCTGACATTGCGGTCGGGCACCGTGCGGTAACGGAAGACGCGAGATTAGGGTCGCTAGCTATTCGAATATGCCTATGAAAAATAAACTATAAAGATTATTTAAACTAGAAATTGAATTTTATTTAATTCTATATATTTGAATCCACGTAGAGAGGCGCGTCTGTACTCTTCGAGATTTAGAACGCGAGTGAGAAACGTTTTGGAAAAACAAATGACGATTTCAGAAAAACAGGTTGAGGGTCCCATGACGTCAACCACATAGATACAATGTATCTTTCGAGTGTTCTCGAAAGTAAAGCAATAGTATAACCTACTAAGTAATAGTAGATTATTCCTGTTTCTACATAAATTCCTGTGGATATGGTTTTAGGAAATAAATGTAATGAGAATGCGGTATGAATACAACTGTGAAAGACAGTCTATATTATGTTATTGTCATAGACTAAACGTGAGGAGAGAGAGTGATGAGCGTATGGAAGGGCAGTCTGTTGTCAACCGCCGAAGTGTGTTGTTGTGCTAGAGCGAGAGTAGAGATACGAGAGAGAGAGAGTGAGAAAGAAAGAGAGACTAAAGTATTTGCGAGAGCACATGGTGCAAATATCTATTTCATTTATATATATTACGGTGTTGGTGCATATTAACTTTTTTTGACTCAGTAAAATATGTTATATCTTCTTGCAAATCCACGCAAATTTATTGTGTTAAATCCACAATTCCAACACTAGCTTCGTTTCCGTGCACTATAGCTATTTTACATTTTGAATCGTACCATGGTTGTCGGTCTTAAAAAAATTATCTATGTGCTTCAAATACCCACAAATAAGTGTGCACAATTCTAATGCGAAAAGTTCGATAGTTCCTCTGAAAAAAATTATTGAAAAGACGACAATCAAAACCAGAATACTCCCTTAAGAAACTGTAGAAACTTTTATTGTCGCTTCTTGAAAAAAATAGTGTATATATTTTGAATATCCACGAAGCTGTGTGCAAAATTCTAATGCAAATAGTTTGATACTTCATTTATGATTTCGGCGCATGGTTCGATCAATAAACCATTCAATATCGAACCATGCGCCGAAATCATAAATTTATTATATATTTCAAGTGCGATCGAGACAAAAAATTTTACCTTTATCATGGATGGCGAAACATTTACAAACAACCAAACTTTTTTCGTGTCAATGTTAAGAATGCTTGGCATGGAAACCGTTGGTATTCTCAAGGACTGGTCGGACACAAAGTTTATTGATTGAACCATGCGCCAAAATCATAAATTTATTATATATTTCAAGTGCGATCGAGAAAAAAAAGTTTACCGTTAGTTTGATACTTCCTGTGGAAAAAATTGTTGAAGAGACGCCATTCGAAGCCAGAATGTTCCCTTAAAATGTTTTAAAATTCTACATATAAAAATCGAAAGTACTTTTGATTATATTTGCTTAAAAAAATTTATGTGTGCACCCCACACGCCCATAAATATCTGTGTAAAATCCTATTGCAGAAAGCGCAGTAATTCCTACGGAGAAAAATTCGTAAAAGTCGCGATAAAAATGTGATTGAAAGACAGAGTAGCCAGTTAATCGGCATCGACGTGCAAGGGCTGGGTAACGGTGAGCAGTTTCGTAGCTCGTAAAGTCAACGGCGGTTGTTGTCGGGCACGGCGCGTAAGTTGTCGTGGCGATGTTACGTACACGCTTAATATACCCGCGGCGAGCGTAGATCACGCGAGGCAGCCGACAAAGATGCCAGAAGTCCCGCGAAATCCAGCCAGCAATTAACCGCCCCCACCACCGCTTTGTTTCCCGAGACCGACGACCAAAGGGTTTTCGTTTTCTTTCGCCTGGGATCCCTCCTCAAAGGATTTAAGGGACTTCACAGCGTAATTGCTCTTGTCATCCTTTCTTTCGCCCCTCTGGCGTGTTCTCTCTGAGCCTGCAACCCCGAGAGAGGTCTTCGATCTCGACGTGCATCGCGGTCGTGCAACCAGAAATTAATATGTACAATCTGCAGTGCACTGTAACCATTTTGTATAGGTTTAAATAACATCTGAACAACAACCGTGTGGACTACTATGAAATTTACCTTATCCTTTGAATTTCCTCTTCGCCTTATCTCTCCTTTGAAAAATTGCTAAACTCAATCATTTCTAAATATGTCACTTGTATCGATCGTATCATTGTTAATAATAAATGTTTAATGTTCTCGGCGCTACGGTTCGATCAATTATTACTTAGAAAATGAACTATGAACTGGACTATGAAATGGACTATGAACAATAGTCACAAACAATTTGTATTATTAATTTCAAGCAGTTTAATAGTACATTTTGAAAATTGTACAATAAATATATATTTTTACAGACGCATTGCAAATACATCTTGAAAAGGATTCAAACTAGAATCGAAACGTTGATTATTTGATAATCTGCAAAATTGTTTTTTGATTGAACATTAAACATTTATTATCAATCATTTCTATTTAGACTATACCTTTACGTTAACAATATCTATTACTATGAAATGTTCTTTTATTTAAAATACCTTTTTATGATTCAATCGAACACCCTCTAAATTTTCATGAATCACTACATGGAGTAATTTTCTCCCTCTCACCGTCTACAGGCGAAAGAAGAGAGCCAAAGCAAATGATTAATAAAGAGAAATCCTTGTTTGAACTGAAGAAGTTTGAACAGTGCGGCAGATGTCGGTTCGCAAATTCGCAAAGATCGAGGTGCTGCAAACGATCATGTTCCCGCACACGATAGATCCCCGATCGAGGTAAGCTCGTCGTGTGATCCGAGGCGGATCGTCCCAGTTGGTCCAGCACGCGGAACACGGAAGCCGTTGGATCGCTCGATCGCGATCCCCGTGGATCCTCTTCGGTGCGGCGACGCTCCGGCTGACCCAGATCAGAGGAGCGTGACACAGAGGAGGAAGAAGAGGAGGAGGAGGAGAGGGAGGAGGAGCGGTTGCGAAAAAAGGGAACAAGAAAAGGGAAAAGGAAAGGAGAGAGGGTGGTGGGGGGGAAAAAGAGAAGCGGCTCGGCGCCGCGTGTGAAACCAGGAGCGCGACTCGACGCGTATGGAAATGCCGTGTGTCGGCTCTTATTGTATGGAAATGCGTGCGAGACGCAGCCAGTGTGACCAAACCGAACGTGCTGGATAGCCGGCCTCTGCTACTCGCAAGATGTCCCTGTCAGCGGAGCTCGTAAAATCGAGCGTACACCTTGTCGAGCATGCCGTTGTCCTGTCGATCCGCGAGACACCGAAGAAATTATCTCGCCTAACCGGCGACACACAGCTCGGTTAGGGGACCCTCGGGTTAGAGACTGTGCTCGCTCTTCCTGTCGCTTTCTTCGGGGAAAGCCGGATGGCTGGAGCGTGGCCGAGTTTGAATCACGATCGAGTACAAGTACACCGAGAACGAGGGACTCGCCTGTCGTCGAGTGTGCTCGACGCTGACAAACTGTCGTGTCGATCGTGTTTGATCGTGTTCAGACTGCGTTCGGGAGAGGGTGACACTCATGTTGGGATCTTGGGCGATAACGTGCGCGGGGACCGGAGGCGAACGGAGGTGGGTTGTTTGTAGTATGTTTTTATCGATATGGTTATTTCCGTGTTGCGCGCATTAGGTAGGCTAGAACTGTTTCCATGATCTCGATCGACAAATTGTTAATAACGTATATTCATGTTTTCAGCGCACTGGTTCGATCAAACACTACTACTTAAGCAATTTTGCAAATTAAAACAAAAATAGTTTATTCACTTATCAAGTATGTGGTCTTTTGTACTTAAAACAGTTAGAATTATTGGTTTTTGTGTTGAGCATAATATATACTAATTTAATCATTTTCACAGACGCAATTATACGAAAAATCTTTTTTCTTGAAAATGGTCTAAATAGTTGACAGAAATGTTGAAAAATCTTTGTTTTAATTTGCAAAATTGTAGTAGTAGTATTTGATCGAATCAGTGCGCTGAAAACATGAATATATGTTGTAGACTAGAACGTAGTTTCTTTCCTAATTAACCATTAGGGCCCACTAGCTAGCACTAGCCCTTTTACCTAGGGCCTTCAAGTCCTTTTTTTCTGGTTTCTAGTGCCTCCTCTAATTCCTAATGTCTTCTCTAGCCCTTTCCCTGTTCTCTGTCAATAATTCAACCTCTCATTTTGTTACAGAATTTACTGTAAAATTGTATCCGTAGTAAGTTTTATCTGAATTAAGCTGCCATCAACAGCAATAGGTGTGCCAAATACATTGCCAGATTTTTATTTTAAGAACTCGTCCATAAATTTGCATATTGTACTTTCGATTCAGAATATTCCCACTGTCAATAAATTTCATATGACTCCTCCATTCACGCCCCGCATAATCAACGACTTAGTAACCTTTCCCGTTGGCCTTATTAACGGAGATTAATATTCAAACTTCGGGCTTTCCTATCGGGACAACCCGCAAACACGGTATTCCCACTCCCGCGGCAATAACTCTCGAGGACAGTTTTACGATTATAGAATTAGAAGGGACTTCATGAATAATTCATGTCGCATTGTACATTTATATGTCTCGTTACCGTCGTCCGCTCCCGAGGAGCTACCAAAACACGCTAATTAGCTCGCGCGCGAGATTCAGCTAATTAACAGGGGAACGGTGCTCGCTAATAAAATCATTAAACTCGTTCGGGATCAGCATCAATCATCGGCCCGGCCCGTTTCACCCAGCTTATTTCTTGATCGCTACTGCGATTCCATTCTTCATAGAAACGTTTCAAATCGATTCAATCGTACTGCTTTCTAGAAGGTCCTTTATTCCTGGAATATTCCTGCTGCCCACAATCAATGCAGAACATTCTTATTTTGCATAAAGATCCGCAGTCTAATTATCATTTACTTTTTTTTCTCTGAAATTGACTTGCACAAGTTTTACTTTTTGTACGCAGTGTAGATTATTAATAATGTAATTCAAACAGTCACGTTCGCTACACCAATTTTCAGCAATTCCGATAGCTAATCTTGGAATGCAAAAGGTAACGTAATAAGAATGTAGATCGCGATTAAAATTCATCTAGCAACTCATTACGATCGAGAGGAATCGAAAGATCGAGTCGACTCGATACACGAGTATCACTCGCTTAGGAATCGTGCGATTCGCCGTTGATTAATGCTCGGCTCCGCGTACACCTACTTCACGCGTATTAAACCTCTCGCCGCATATTAAACGTCCGCTTGTCCGCTCGCTTATCCGCGAGCGTCGAAGCGTAATCGGCGGAACGCGACAGACTGGCACCGCGGATCCTCGACATTGTTTCTCGAATGCCTGGACGACAGCAAGGAATCGGATTACACGCCGATTCCTCCTGCGCAAAGGACTCGAGATTCTGTTCGAAGCTGAAAAGCTATAAAATAATTTAACCTACTTATCGAAACATTCAAACAAGTCTAAAGCCCCGCGTTCATTTGTCCAGCTGATAAATACATAAAAATAATAACATCTCCTAAAATCAATTTCCAAATCGTATAAAACAAATTTACTACGGTTCAGACCTAACCCTGATACCTTTCACAGTGTCTTCGCCTCTTTGTCCTCGAGTCCAGTTTCAGAATGAAGATCATAACTCCCGTCCGAAAACCGCCTTCGGACTTTCTTCCAGGTAAAGAACGAAAGCAAGGAAGAGCACCAGCTGACTAGAACAGCATCGTGAAAGAGCTGCGCAGGGCGGTACCCCATGTCGTCCCATGAACCCCGTAGAAATTAGTTCCCGCGGTGTTCCCTGCGTCTCCCATGTGACACCATGGACCACCGTGCTTTCGAACCACGCAAGTCGAATTTTATTACCCACCGCGCGTTCTACTTCGAAAGTCGGGGCTTTTGTCGTGGAACCGCTAGAATCCTCACGACCTCGTTTACGTTCTCCTCCCTCGCCCCCTCCTACGATCTCGTCAATTTCCTAGCCGGATGAGAGGATACGACCACTGTGTATACGGGAATGCATAATGAATCAGATATCCGGAGGACTCGCGGAGTCCCCTTGCTACTTGCTTGCTGATGAGAATGAGACTTTCGATGAGAACGCTATCTTCCGAGTTACGATACTACTTGTACAGACTCCAGTTTCTTGTAAGTTGCAATGTTAATCCCAACTTCGTGAGCGATCAAACTATTGTAGTTTATTCATTCCAATCAACCAATCAATTCATTCAATCAACCATACAAACTATGGTTTCTTGACTCTTAAGAATTTAAATTAGTACATTTTTCTAAGCATGTGAGTTAATACATTTGTTTTTCGTTGTTAATAACTTAGTGTTTTCTGCTTATTCAGGAAGGCGTTTGCCTAACCATATATTAATTAATTGATAAATTCTTACAGACGCAATACGGAAAATTTACATTCTTGAAAATGGTATAAACTTAGACCGAAACGTTGAATTAATTTTCATGTAATATTGTGCAAATTTGCTTATTGTCTCCAATTGATCGAACCAGTGCGCCAATAACATTAATTGTAGTTTTGAACAATTGTCGATCGAGATACAGAGAACTGTTATTGTAGTTAACCTTGAGTGACCTTGAATGACCCTCATAATAGGTCATTGTATTCGTCTTGAAACACGCTGTCAGGATGTAAATAAGAAACAGTACCGTTCCATAAAAAAACAAACTTGACCATCATATCTCTTTGACCCGTCCACTTACAGGGCACAGGAATCACTTTATAAAAATTTTGTTGTTTCCTAACCAACTTGAAAAGATTGAAAATATTCTTGAATAATTTTAAAATGTTGAAAGAGCCTTCGAATCATTATGTCGTCGTTGCACACCGCAAAATGCGTTCTCATTTGGCTGAATTCGGGGGTGAAATTTTCGGAAAGCAACATCTGCAGTTCGCCGAGTGTCCACAGCCATCAGAACTTGTAATAAAAGCAGCAACCTGGACGATCGCGAAGGAACCGGACGCACGTCGTTCACGGTTCCCGACAGAGGCGGGCCTGGTTTGCAAATATTCGCGAGACCGGTGACACGTTGACACGTGAAACCTGCCAGCCGAAGGTTTCCCGAGGGTTACGTTCGTGCATCTTTATTCGCCATTCGAGGGGCAGGGGAATGGGAATCGATAACGCAGACAACACACCCCCGGGACGCGATATTCGTGACCGAACGTCTTCGCGGGAGGAGTCGCGCGATTTCACGGCGACTTCCGTTAATTTTGTTCCGCGGCCGCGTCAGTTTCCTATTAACGATCACGAATGCAACACGGGTCGACCGCCCGCCCCTTTTCCCCGCCCAACGAAACTCATTAAACGTCTGTCCGTTTGTCTCGGATGCACACACGCGGAACCACCACGACATATATCGTTCTTTCGCCATCCCCCTGTCCCCTTATCCTCTTCTGCTTGGTCTCTATGCCCTCCGACTATCGCCGCCACGATACGTACGCGAGAGTCCGCGGAAGTTGTAAACGAATTAACGACGTGTCGTAGACCGCCGACCGGCTTTGTCGGATATTATTCTCATCGCCCGGGGAACAATTACTTTTCTCCCACGGAATCCCGGAGACGGTTCGTGCCGATCAAAACTGAAACTTTTCTGATGTCGCGCGACGGCTCCCCGTCGTTCCTCTTCCGATTTATACACTGCGCTCTGCGATCGATCGCGGAACGTTCGCTCGGCGTGTCTGTATTGTGAAAATGCACAATGAGGAACGAAATCGTAGCAACGAAACCACCGGTACCTGTTCAGTCTAACTGGAGCGCGAAACACTCCACAACCACGTTTCGATAGCTCGTTAACTATTCATTCAGGACATTTGACACTTGTCAACCCTCAGTTTGGTGGAAATTCATGTAAGCAAGATATCTGAAAATTAACTTTGATCTTCAACTTCAAAGTCAACAATATTTTTATTGATTTTCTCCTTGAAATTACATCAATTTATTTATACCCTGTATATGTGGGTCCCATGGAAATCACCGACACAGACTTCTCCGACACGGTTTTCGCCGACAATGTTTCACCGACTCCAGATTTCACCGACAATAGCTTTGGCCGACAACGCTTTTAACCGACAACAAATTTGATCGACAACGATTTTGGCCGACAACGAATTTTATCCACAACGACTTGAGACACAGTATGATAATATTGTATGATAACACTGTATGATAATACATATGATAATACATACTGTGGTCGTCTTAAGATGTTGTGGATCAAATTCGTTGTCAGTCAAAATCGTTGTCGATGAAATTCGTTGTCGGTTAAAGGCGTTGTCGGCCAAAGCTATTGTCGGTCAAATCTGGAGTCGGTGAAATATTGTCGGCGAAAACCGTGTCGGATAAGTCTGTGTCGGTGATTTTCATGGGACCCGTATATGTACGCGCTAATGATGCAAATGGGTTAACAGAATGATTAATTGGTCTTGTTCTTTTCTGATATTTTAACAACATTAGTTTGTTTGAAACACTTTGACGGAAGGAGTAACGTTCGTTTTAAAAGCCTTCGCACGCGTAGGATATTTTAGCAGATTGTATCCCGCGGTCGTTGAAAGGTTCCAGCAGCATGATCGAGCTCGACGTTCGATTAAAAATAAACGTGGACGGTTGAGCGACGCGTGTCGTAGGTGGCCGCACTTCTGTGCCCACCTCAGAACCGGAAGTCTATATTAACGGGGGAAGTCCCGGCGTATCCTTGGGACGAGAGGCGAGCGATTATCGATAAATGACAGAAACCACAGGTCGCCTGGCGTCGTAGCTCGCGTCAGTATGGCCGGAATTGCCATATGTCGATCGAGTGCTCGACCACGCCGAATCGTTTCCTTCTATTCGATATACCATCCTCGTTCGCAAGCGTCGTGTATTTCGCCTAAGTTAGCAGAATATCCTAATGTTGGCAGTGCAACCTATATAATGATCAGAGGATCAAACTTGTCCAGAACCTTATTAGAGCAGGCTTCCCATTGCCATTGGACATAGGTTGCTTAATAGCTGAACCCAATATTAGTGCTTGTTTATATATAATAGCCTTTTTAAATTCATGTAACCTACGTGCTTAAGTATTTTTGATTTTTCTATTGCTTATAATATTTTTGTTATACTATACTATATACTCTGTACTTTGTTATGTAATACTCTGTACTAAGCATTATGTTGCAATAAATCTCATATGAGATTTCCAAATTTAAAAAAAAAAATATCCTAATGTACCGGGTTCAAAAAAATAGATTAGTCTCTCGCGAAGAACGAAATAGAGAATTTCAAAAATATGCCCGCAAAATTTATACAATTGTATCGAAGGGAATTTGACGCAAGAAGGAAATTGACTGATCATGAAAAATGTCAAAAAATCGGGGCCTTTTGGTATAAAAAAAATTCTCATTAAAACTAAGATATGTATGTATGTATGTATGTAACATGATATTTGGTCCCCTCTGGGTTTCAAATTCATTTACCAATCCTCTTTCTCTTTCCACTCTCACCATCGCCTTTTCAGCGGAAACTACTGTTCATGGTGGATTCCGAACCACCTTTTAAAACTAAGATATTAAATGTACCAATAGGAGAATTCCTATAACCGAAGGTACTCTGAAGGCCCTAAAATTGTCGAAATAGATCGGCATTTCCTAATTTGAAAAATTCCGCAGCATGACGCATTAAAAACAATTTTTCATAGACACAGAAGAACAGTTCGATGATTTCCATGGTCCGTCCCCGCCTCCGATGACCGTAAAACAGCCTCGACTGGAAAGATGACACGTGGCCGGTGTAATCGCTAGCTAGCAGAGTATTATGTACTTCCGTGGCATGGCTGGCCGACTCTGGAACACTTCACGGTGTTTATCTATCCTCGGCTATATCGATCGTCCCCGTGGCAGGTGCTCTAGGACTCCTCCTTGCGACTCGGTCGCGGTCCCGTGGCTCTAAAATGTAATTTGTGCTCCCGGGACACCGGACAGATGTTACAACGGAGGTTAATTGCTACCCTCAAAGATGAAATTTCGAAGGAAACATCTTCATTTCGGGAACCGACGATGACTGTTCTCGCTAATGCTTCTTCTGCTTCTTGGTTTCTGCTAATGCCACCTTAAATGACTGAGAATTGACACTATAGGCACACCAGATGTGTCGGCGGAACCTGTTCTTCAGCTTGAACCTGTTCTCGAGACATTATTCTCGTATTGATTGAGATGTACTGCTGCCTTTTGGGAAGCAGTTCAGCTTTGGGAAATTCATTATTTTAATTATTTCGTTTTATCAAGGGAATTTATTTTTTAGATTGAACCTGTTTTCGAACCACTATTTCTATTTATGCAACAGCATTTGTAAATGTTGTGTATGAAACAAGTCACTTATTTGTTAATGGAATAACTGGTTTATATTTCACATTAAGTGTGTTCGTCTTTGCATTTGCTTAGCCTTGTGTATCGCGCGCACCGCATACATGGTTCGCATTTGGAGCACATACAGAAGGCTGTCGATAATCGCGTTTCGAATCCCGGTGTCATCCTAATTGCATAGCTGCTCTCGTTCGTACGTCTTTTCGGTAACGCTGACTAAAGCGCGATCTAGTGTGGCTGTTGTTTATCTAACAGTAAATTTTCAACAGTATGTTGAATCCTCATTCCGCGCAGTCGAATATGGCACAATCTAATATATGGAGAAAGTGATTTTTTTATTATAATTATATTGTTACTAAGAAGATACACTGTTAGAAGCTGCCTTATTAGAACAGAAATGCACGCACCTCGATGATACACAATTCCATGCGGAAGTGTTTCGAGGATTGTTCGTTTTCGGGAAAGCGAGCGTGTACGGTTAGAAATACCGAGAGACGTGGGCGTACGTTGAGTTTCGGAGAACAAAGGCCCGGCTAAATAATTCTCGGCGACTCGTCGTCGTGGCGCTGTCAGTTGTTAAGAACGACGTGCCGGGGCGGGTGCTTTTCATTTCGAGTCGACTTTAATACTCGTGTCGCACGCGAAAATGTTGTGGCGAGGAAATTAAGGACCTCTCGAGGCTGTCACGGCAGAAAAAGAAGAGAACGCGACCGTGGAACACGCTGTCCTACCCTCGTTTTCGGAGCCCCGGGGAACGATCCTCTCGTGCACAGGCTCCGCGACCTCATCCCCTGCATAATTCCGTTGAATCAACACGAAACGACAAACCGACCGACTGAAATGCGTCAGAAACTGATAGACACGCTCCATTTTGCTGCTGGGAAATCGCACAGTGAGACGAGCCGATCTGACAGCGATCGAAAATCGATTTTCATAATTAAATTATCGGTCGGAACGAAAGTACGTAACGTTTTTCATTAAAAATTCAAAGACAAAATTCAATAACATGTTTTCTGTTTTTCTTTGTCATTTTTTAGTCAACTTATCTTGTTGAATAAACCTATACATTTGATCTTTCAATTTTTATTTAAAAACGCTACGAACTTTCCTTCCAAACAAACATTAATACTACTTGAAAGAGAATGAATTGTATTGTAACAGGTACTCCATTTCCCTATTTGCTTTCCTATAAATTTAATTCATGGTTCATTCATGGACAATTGAGATGAAATGTTATAGCCTCCTTACTCATAGTATTTAATATTTTCACAAATATATTTCTGTCGTCTCAGAAATGGAATATTTAAATATCTACAAACGACAAAGAGAAGTCCTGTCACAATAAAGGTCCAACCCAGCAGCAGGAAATCCATCAACTTGAAAATCCCTTCCCTTTAGGAGAAACAAACAAAAATCAATAAAAATCACGGGCGAAGTAGAGCTCCATCAAACAAAATCTCTGTATCCCCGAACATCCTGCTACGTTCAACAAACATCCTCCGCACCCACACAACAACACATAAATCCATCTGGAGCTCAGCCATCCGTCAATCGGTTGAGCTAAGTCTTTTCCCAGCGATGGCCGCCGTGGAGGGTAGCTACCCCCGTGTCCTCAAAATCTGTCCATTTTGAATCACTCGTCCGATCCTGATATTGGACATAACGCCATAACCTCTAGGAGGTGGCTAAAGAGAGGGGGTTGTTCGCCCTAATGAAACAGAGCTGAGCTCCCACTCAACTATCTCTCTCTTTCTCTCTTTCGTCTCTCTGCTTTCCCATGCGAAATAAAATATCGCTAATCACTCGTGGGGGGCTGTAAGTACCCCGTGCATCTGTGTACCCTATGTCCCCTCCCCCATGGTGAGCCCATAGGGTGTACACGAGAAACCCACCCCCTTTCAGTCGAGAGTCGCGGGACGATGGCGACTATGGCGAGACAATGGGATGCTGTTCCGGATTATTATTTCTACGAGGGGCGGGGGATGTAATTAAGCGACGCGGACATTGGACCCCAGTGCATGCAACGTTGAAATATTTCGAAGGGAGACAGGGGGGTGGAAAATTTGTAATTGTTCTTGGCCGGCTTCGCAAACACCGGGAGAAAAACCACCCCTCGTGTGAAAGTAGAGGGGAGACGCTTTTTCGGATTCGTTGCGAATGGTTTGTTGTTGTTAGCAACCTTTTGGGGACGAGAATATTTTTCGTGAAGCTTCCACGTGGATTCTAAATGGGCAGTATACATGTGAGAAACAGCATTGCACTAATGAGTCCATTTTTTAATTAACATTACACCTACCGGGCAAATTACTAACGTATGCGATGGTAATAATAGTTTTTATTGAATTAGAAGACTTTTTCAATTATTTCCTATGGAGGAGTCTTTGTAAATTTGTCAATTTTAAGCTTCTGAAAAATCCGAAGAAATTCTGAAGTAGATAGATAGATAGATAGAATAGTTTATTCCCTTTGCGGGGTACAACTGCGGACCTCCGCTCCGCTTACAAGGAAGAAATTCTGAAGTACCTGTAGTTTCTAATTCGAGGGAAAACATTTTGAAAAATTCCAATTGGTTGGAATTGCAGAGAAAGTATTGAGAGTCACATTTTACATCTTTTCTATGTGGTTTCGGTACGTAGCACGTAGAAATACGAGCGGAAGATCGTCGTGCGACGATCAAGAGAGACAATAGGCGAGGCTAATTGGAAAACTGACGAGAGCAACGGCGAAATTTCCGGGGAATCGGTCACGCCATGGAATCAGGGTACACCATGGAGAAGGGAACCTGCCCGGAGTACAATGCACACCATAGGAGAGCAAAGCGTACGTACGGGTAGAAGCCATACGGTCCCGCCGCGTCGACTGTCGCGGGGCGAGCCAGAAGAAAAGGGACACGAAAAAAGACAGAGACCTCGTCTCGCGCAGAGCTATGATGGCCGCTTTCCTGTCGACCCTATAAAAAATTCAGTTTTCAAACGGCCGGCCCCGGGACACAACCCTTTGTGCAGGACAGAAGGGTGCCCCTTCAGACGAGAGGGCACGCACAATACGCTGGGCGTGTGTCTCTTGGTGTGTGCCCTATTTACACAGCGACAGCCTCCGACTATGAGACACCGAACTCTTTCTCTCTTGCTCTCTCTTTCTCTGTTTTTCTCTCGCCCCCCTTTTCGTCGTCAGCCCTCGAATATTGGCAAGCCCACGGTGCATTGTGGGACCCCTCGAGCGATCCCAGCCAATCGGGCCACCGCATGACGATTTTATTATGAAAAAGCGAAACGTTAGGGTGGATCGAACCCCTTCGCGAAGGGTGAGCGACACGAAGAGAGCCGATAAAGAGGGAAAAAGAGAGAGAGAGAGTGGAACTGGAACGTTGCGTGTCCCGAATGTTTACCGTCCCTGCTAAATGCTCGGAAGGGTCGAAGAAGCTGTTCGGGGGGGGGGGAGGAGGGGAGAAACTCGAAAATGAGCGGATCCTGTCAACGTTCGGGCATGATTGATTTTTTCCCCCGGACGGAATTGTAATTTTTTTTTTTCAATAGGGTCTGTGCGAAAACGACTCGTTTCTGAGCTTCGTTGCGCGATTCAACGAACGAAACGTGCGTATTTTGCGAAAGGAATTTCCACGGGTCCCGAAGAGAGTCCCTCGGAAGCCCTCGCTGCCGACACACATACTGGCGGGGGTATCGGTGGCAGAAACAAAGCGCAGCGAAAAAGGCATCGTTCTCTCCGGCTACAATTCGCCCCGCGTTTGTTCAATTCATTTCCTCGACGACCCTCGGGTCAGCTCGACGTGGCGGTTCATTTACAATTAACTCGTTAATTTCATTCCACGAGGCAACGAACAGGGCACACAGAAGCAACCCCCTCTGCATGCACATCTATAGCACACTCGTGTCTCTGTGTGTGTGTCAGTGTATGCGCAGACGGGTTTGTCCACGCGATTGGAGGAAATGAACGGGCAAAGGAGGGCTGAGGGGGTGGGTATCGCGTTACGCCGCGTGTCACCGTAGTTTGCCCACGGGTTCTCCGAGAGAGTTTCTCGGCCCTCGATTGGTGGATTCCCCGTGGAAGCCAGGTGCGCCGGGTTCCCCTGTGCCCCGTGACGTCATTAATCCACCCATTGCGTTCCTTTTTTCCGGGGCGTAGAGAGGGAGAGAGGGAGCCGGGCATTGTGCAACGGGCGGGGGATGCTACGCAGCTGCTAACAAGGACGGGTTTTTCGAGACACCGGCAGACAAACGCACACAGAGACCCACCGCCATCGGCATAGCGTTTGTTGTCCGCTCACGATGATTCCGCGGCAACAGAAATGGCGGACCCGTGGCCCTTGATGCTGATCTGTCCCTGCCCTTCGCGTTCCTCTTTCATTTTTCCCCGATGGGAACGCTGTTTCATATTTGTTAATAGCTAGTCTTTTTTTTATTGAGCTTAATGTAACTCCGCTTTGGGGGTTGTGAAGCTTTATATTTGGGTTAATATAAATACAACGTATTTGACATATATGTACATTAGGATCAATAGAAAAATAACGTATTTGACATATACATAATTTCAAATTTGTAGATTACATTGTTTGAAGAAACTCCCCTTTGGGGGTTATGGAGCTTTACATTTGGAATCATTTACAATATTTAGTCGTGGAAGGGATGCTGCAAGATGGTAGTGATCTGATCTACAACGATTGAATGTTACAATATATTTTCGTGATAATCTCAAAATATTCCTTGCCCTTATACTGACCCTGCTGCATTGTGAAATCATTAGTGCTTTTTCTACATTTGTATTTAAAAGATTCTCGTAAATCGGTGAAGGTTTTCTTTGTTTTTATTCGAGCTCGTTGTGAACGAATACTGCATTTGGACCCATCGTATCAACATCGTCACACAATTAATCAGTTTCTAACGTATAAATCAAATAAATCGTTGATACTAGACTTTATGCATTTATAACAAAAATTGGTACGTACAATTTAAAGCAGTGGACACATTTATAAAATTCAAGAACATTAACCTATTAGATTGAGCTAAATAGAATAATTAAAAGATGAAAGAAAATTTTTATTTAGTTTCGTAGTATGTACTCTTTTATACCATATGATATTATGTGCCAAAACGGATTCATTCGTATACGACACAGTGATCTTCAAGGTAACAGTCCAGTTAAACAGTTTTGCAAAGAGCAAAGGCGGTCGAAATCCGACGGAAGCCATCGGTTGAGAAAAATCACCACCATCCCCAGACTATCCCAAAGCAAGAATCACCAAACAGAACAACCAACATTTACCCAACTCCCGAGATTAACTCTCGCTTCGACGCAAACTGTTTAAAGAATCATTTCGGATTCCGGAGAAGGACCAGGTATCATAACTCGCGTCGTAACAGTGTTTCGTCCGACTGTGCCGTGGCTCTGAAGGGTCTATCACACAATCGAGGGGGTTAATTCCCAGGAATCCCAGCAGCAGAAAGCTCTAATCTCGCCGGCAGTCTTCAGAGAAGCGTCTGCAGCGAAGGGACAGTTCGGGAATTATCGAGAGAAGAGACCGACAGACGCAACAGTAACCACACGGTGGAAAAACCGGTGGAAAAAAATCTAGCGGCTCCCGAAGAATTCGAGAAAAGTGTCCCGGAACGAGGAGAGGGGAGAAAAGCACGTCCCGGCGCTGTTTGATCTACGCCCCCGGGACGTTTTATTGTCTTATTGCGTCGTCTCGCGAACCCTCGGCTCCCCATTCACCGACTCCACGACACGTTTATGAATTTATAGCAGGCTTTGTGGCGGTGGCCGGTAATCCAACGGACTGGCTACCTACCGTTTATTGGGCCCTTTGTTATTAGCCACCCTTTAGGACTGCGGGTGAGGCAGAGGGCACAGGAGAACGCTTTCCGCGTTGCGCAACCCTGAAAAGACGCAACCTTTCCTATCTCTCGCTCGCTCTTTCTCGGTCTCGTCTCTCTGCCTTCGTAATTAAGACGCGCATCCTTTGCCCCCGGAGAAAATCTTTAGAAACTTTTCAGCCGAAAAGATGGATGCAGGATGGGGAAAGGGTTGCGCCGCTCGCTGATGATGCATAAATTAGGTACGCTAATGGCCGGGGCCAGATCGAGACTGGAGAAAAGACCGGGGAAAATATTAATGCGTCGGCTTTCTTGCCCCTGCTTCCTCCTTTTAAACTTTTTTCTTTTCGGGTTTGTACATTGGAGATTGAGGAATTTAGAGGATCCTCGTAATTGCGTAGGTATATGGGATTATGGGGAATTTGGAGGAAGGGGTTATGTGGTTTCAGGTTATGTGGATTGTCGTTTTTGTGGCGTGAGTCGTGTTCAAAGAATTTAAGGGTTACTGTTGCATTGTTCTCAGCTTGTTAAACTTATTAAGGAAAGAAACAAACGATGGTGTTCCTCCTGTAGCTCAAAATAAATGAAGACAATCTTTATTCTTCACAAGAATCTGCAATGATTCCTCTAATAAGATTCATCAAAATTTGATCAGCAAACTTTTAATATATATATACCTAATTAACACAAATGTGCAAACGTCTTTTTTAAATTTTCAATATAGAACCCACATAAAAAAAGTGTTTCCGAAATTTCTCGCGTCATTTATTGAACTAATTCCAACTTCTAAAAAAATTCAAGGTTCAATAGTATGGACTATTAAAATGCATTAAAATAATTATCTAAACAAACCCGCGATGGTTCCCAAGCATAATGCAGCCCATAATAATGGTAAAAAAAGTGGCCTAGTTACGGGATGAAACGCATTCGTTCCGTGCAAACATCGTTCCATTGAATCTAATCGGAATCGAGCCTTGTCCAAGATCGCTCCATTCACCGGATTCAGCTGGCAAGGGCGATCGATAAAGATCGAAGATCATGGCACCCCTAATGACTCCTCGGCTACGGGTTCTTGATTAGCGTGAAACGTCGGCCGTGAATGGCCGGCAACGATCGAGGAGAGCGAGTGCCTACTCGAAGCGAAGCGCGTCGAGCCGCGGGCGGGGGTGTTGTTTGGATGATGATCGACCCTGAATTGCAGCAGCGGGCTCCGGAGAGACCTAGAGAGAGAGAGCGAGAGAGAGCGAGAGAGAGAAGCACGCGGAATTATTGCTCTGTGAGCAATGCCTTCCCGCGAAGACCTTCCTCTCCAGGCTGATCGTACTTGAGCGTACGTGACCTCGTAGGACAATGGCTACCAGACTTGAATCCTGCCGCAGGATCGCCTCAAACGAGATATTTGCTCGTCCTTCGGGCCCTCGGCTTCGACCTATTCAATTTCCTTAAGACTTCTATTTGCTCTCGCTGCCGGGAAAGTATAATTGCGACGGCGCTTGCCGAGTGTGCGCTATGATCGCTGCGAGCAATTTAATGTTGGATACCGGGCACTAAAAAATTGTTATCTTTCGTTCTCCATGCTGCCAAATTTCTATAATACAGTGGAGAAGCAAGTATACGGTAACATTCCAGCATGTGGAAACACAAATCTAGTGACAGAACTTGTTTATTTAATTGAAGGTGGTTCGGAACCCACCGTAATAAAAAGTAGGACCCGCTGAAATAGGCGATAGGAAGAGTGTTGGTAGAGGTGAGAAGTGTGGAACGGGATTTGAAACCCTGAGGGGACTAAATATCCATTACATACATAATTACGAAATTGTAATTCTGGAAGGATTTCTTTTCCAAAACTAGCAGATTCGCGACGCTTTTCCGATTGAATTGACTCCAAACACGACACAATTAAAAATTGTGTACATTGGAGACAGGTAGATTCTTATAATCGAGGTTCCACTATGTCGTGAGTTAAAAAAAAGTTTCATAAAAGAACTCAGTGTTTGAACAGAATTTTAAGGGTGTTTTTCCAACGAAAAAGAACAGCATACTCGCCCGAAATGGATCAGTGTCCATGTTTCGTGAAGCATTCGGTACAAGATGGACGAACAACCAGCCAGTTTATTGCAATAGTAGCGGTCTGCGGTAATGAAGAATGCCAGCTATTTAATCGTATCGCAGGATGAATTGGGGTCGCTTCCGGTAAATATTTATGGTATGGAATTCGTTACGGTGGACCTGGCTGGAATTTATTTTCTGCTAAACTTGGGTAGCTGCTCGTCGAACATCGCGGATTTTGGCTACGTGATCGACGGGAACCGTTCGCTTTTTCATTTCCTATAGCGATTCCGGACTCGACAAATCGCTGGTTTAAACTAGCTTGGTTTGGCTGTTTTAACACGTAAAAATTTTGTATGAAATATTTGTACACGATCTACGTACATTACTTTTAGTGGGCGTGGCTTCAATGCTCTCAACTCCAACAATGTCTTATAATCTCTATAGCCTACATGTTCTATCCCTTCAAAATCTAAGGGAAATCATCTATCTATATATTCTAGATTCTTGGTATGAATTACAAACAATCTCTTTACAAATAACCTCATGTAGATTTGGCTCTAAAGCTCCGAACTTAATCCTAGCCCCTAAGAGCACAAAAATCCTCGACCAGCCAGAAACAAAAATTAATTTTGAGTAAATCGTATAATAATTTGTAAAATACAATTATTAACCCTTAGCACTCGACTGTCCCCTCTGAGGCACCACTAAAAATTGCTGTACCATTCTTCAAAATATTATTTACATTATTAAATATATCGATATCTAATCAATTACTAAACATTTAGGCACTGTATAAGGTAACGTACCAATTTCATATCCATAAAATTGCAAAAATCATAAGCTATGGAAATATTCTAGATCGGAAGAAATGTTTAATTTTCCAGTGAAAATAGCTCCGAGTGCAAAGGGTTAAATATTCTTCGCCACACATGCAGATAATCTTCATTTGGTACAAAGACCTGCGCTCTGCTCAAGACTGGAATGCGGATTTTTATGCAGAATAAAACTGGTCGTGGAACAAACGTAGCCTAATCAGAACCGAGTCGCGCATAGTAGCAGTCGGTAATTCGCCTGATCGCAAGTGTAGAACGCACATCGTGATCGCAATTTCTCCAACAGTAGAGTCTGCTCGGCGGATGATGATACTAGTCGGTGCGTCACGTCCGATGTCGTGAACCACGGGGATGGAAACCCATTTCCAATGGAGGATCCCCGGCCAATCAGAGTGAGAACGAAATGTATCCGATCCCGCGAACGGAGAAAGGGTTACACGGTGTACATACATACGTAGAACCGGGGCCCGGTCCTTATATCTGCGTCCCTCTGGCCCGTAATTACCGGGATCGGCCTTCACCGCGGCAATTTGTCAAGGCTGTAATAATCCCGGCGGACCTATGGCATTGTATACATATCGGCGGATGCCTCCCACCGTTGCAGATAACATCAGCTGCAGCGGACCGGTCCCGGACCGGACCCGGTCTTCGGCACCGTCGTATGAGAACCGTCCATTTCGAGTCACCCGGGCACCATCATCGACTCGGTTTTGACGCCCGCATCAAATTAAAGCCAATCCACACTACGACAACACCATGAATCCATCACGGAGTTGTGCAAACTCGGAAAAACACCGGCGAAAGATTTATCGGCGCTCTGTTGAAATTAACCAAGCAATATTTACTATTTAAAAACGGGTATAACTGGATAAAATCAAATTGATTAAACAAGCATCGAGAAAAAGTACGTGTCAAGTTTTATCTCAACCTAAATTCGGATTTGTATGTTGAAAATCCTGGTTGTAAAGAATCCAGCAACTCAGAAAATTTGGAAAAATCCAGAATTCTTGTTGAAGAGCGATATTTATGTTTTTACAGTATCAATGTATAGGTGGAAGGATTGTCCATGAATTTTTTCACGATTCTAGTGTGTGACAAAAAAATGATCACTGTTTAACAAATTCCGAAAATCACTAGTAGACAATTTTTGTTTCTCTAAGGTCCCGTGTGCAACCGTCTAGGAAATTTCGTCGCACATATCATGGCACTTCCCACAGTCAAACGCACCCTAAACGCAGAACACAGTATCTATGTATAGTGATCAGCAATTACATCGGATCCCCTGTGGACCGCTTTAGCTATTCCGAACTTGTAACGAACCGTCCAATCACACGATACGCTCGAGAATCACCTGGACGAGAGAGGTAGGATACCCACAACCATATTCTACCCCTTCGACTCTTCCAGGTGATCATAGAGCAACTCTTGCAAGGAGTGCATCAAACATGCTCCCCTCCAGCTTAATTTCAATGAAATATAGCACTGCGATGGAAACAATATCTATAATAAATTCATCAGTAATTATAGTCTCGGATGACAGATTAAAATATAGTATCTGCCAGCGTAGATCACCCCATTAAATTTTATTGAAATCATAGCGCTTTGTCTGAAGCAGTTTATTAGATCCAATGGGAACATCCTAACCTACCGGAAGTCCAACAGAGATTTTAATCACCGAGCTGTATGTAAAAGAAACTCAACAATTTTCTTTAATTAATTTCAGGATATGCTGTTTTATTGAATTAGGTTGACTAAGTATTTTTTTTTTAAATAAAACGTGTTATAAAAATGATAAAAGTTCTTTTATAATTTCGAAGAATGGCAGAATTCTTCTGTTCATATACTGTTCCTTTTAATCATATGTTAATATTATAATATCTGTATTTCTTCAAGAAACCTATTCTGTTTTGAAATCTTCATACGCTGTATTATATGTAGTGTATTTCTGTTTTGAAACAATGTTGTAATAAATCTCATATGAGATTTTCTATAATAAAAAAAAAAAAAATGGCAGAATTCTCAACACAGACAGGAAACAAATACCTACATATGGATAACGTATGCCGAAAGTGTCATGATTTTTTCAATTTCTGGGCTCGCGGTAAATTCTTTGCGAGACAGTTTCCCTGGTTGGAAGAGACGCCGGAGGAACGAGTCGTCGAAAAGAGAGGATAGAGGCTAGTCTCGGATGTGCAACGTGACTTGCCAACAACTCTGCCTCGCCCCTTCTTCTTCTTCTTCCTCTTGTTCCTCTCCCAGGGGCTTTTTTTCACTATGAAAACCTCCGGTCGGATCTCGGTTAATGGTGGATGGCAGTTGCAGGGGCCAGGACGTCAGGCTGGCGCAACGGAGTGCGAGCATCCACCTATCTTGATGAGATCTTGTTTTCCGTGGGATCCCCCGCGGCGTGCCGCGATTCGTTCCCCGTGTTCCCGTTCCCGTTCCCGTTCCATCGCCCGGAAAATCACTGACATGGACCCCGACACGTTCGCGTGTGTGCCAGTCGAACATTTGCTAGTGGACACACGCCTCCAACCAGGTACGGAAGGTCGTCGAACCATACTGGGTGAAGAATCACGAAAAGTTTTATAAAATTTGCAAAACTTGCAGACACAGGATTCACATCCTAAATGGGTCGATTATACGAGTTTTTAAAAATTGCAAATCTCACATATAGAGTTGCAGACACAGGATTCACATCATAAATGGGTCGACTATACGAGTTTTTTAAAAATTGCAAATCTCACATATAGAGTTGCAGACACAGGATTCACATCCTAAATGGGTCGATTAATACGAGTTTTTTAAAAATTGCAAATCTCACATATAGTATCCTAACACATCAAATATTCTCCGAGAAAGAATGAGCCTAGTTTCGTGGATAGGAAGCTCCCCTAAACGAATGAACACCGAATTAGGGAAACGGTGTAGGGGTCCTCGGTATAAGGGACTAAAAGGAGTCGATGATGGCTCGCTAACGATTAATTACCCCGCCGCTTGCCGGTAGTCGCCGAAAATCGCTCGTCCAGAGTAAACGGACCGGTTTTTTTTGCCCTTCCATCCCTTATATAACCCGGGCCGCTTCCCTTCCGGTGGATGTTTGCAGGAAGTCCTGGAGATTCAACCCTAAAACATCGGCCGACGGTCGAAAGGGGGAAAAAAATGTTACGGGAGGGAAAGAGAGTTTACTGCGTCCTAATTGGAATGACAGAGACGTCAATGGCGGCGACGGTCAAAAGAGGACCATAAACGTTGGTTACGGGTGTAAACTACGGATTTTAGTGTCACAGGGAGTTTCCCGAGGATCCCATAAGACCGTCTTGTTTATGGGCTTGTGCAACCGCCCTCGTAAACTAAAGTGCGTATTAACAAATGGAACGATTACACGGTTTTCGGGACGCGACGACCTCACCGGACGTTTCCCACGTTCGCATAATTCTGACAAGATGGCTTCCACTTCGCGAGACATCATCAGTCAACGCTGCGATCGAGGGATGGTTCTTTAATCCGTGATTGTTGAGATGGTACCTCGCAAAGATTCTGAATAATTATTAACCCTTAACGCTCGAATAGTGACTGAGAGTCTCCACTAGAAATTGCTGTACCATTATTTATAATATTGTTTACATTGTTAAATATATTCGTATCTATTCAGTTACTAAACATTGAACTATTATACGGGATATTATATCAATTTCATATGCATAAAATTAAAAAATCATATAGAATGAAATAATTCTATTATAGCTAGTGCTAAGGGTTAATAATTATAAGGTAATAGATTTTTGGGGATTTTTAAGTTTCTAAATGTTCTTTTTCTAAGAAATCATGTTAACACATTACCGACCGGTGATTATTGCGTATTTTTGAGAAATGTATGGTACATGGCTAAATTTCCATTTAGCATTTAGTATGAACTAAGTCACCCACAATAACGTCGTCTAACAGTTTCATTTAAGATTGCAATGTCAAAGAAAATTT
Organism: Lasioglossum morio; assembly: GCA_916610235.2. Classification (NCBI taxonomy): domain Eukaryota; kingdom Metazoa; phylum Arthropoda; class Insecta; order Hymenoptera; family Halictidae; genus Lasioglossum; species Lasioglossum morio. The sequence goes on from OU744334.1 coordinate 11,266,299, forward strand.
CTATGCTTTTCTTTTGGTACAGCAGAATTATTGAAAATCCTATTAATAGGCTTCCGGTCGGTAAAGTGTTAATAAAAAGGAAGTTCTAATCTACGAGAAGATAATAAATTGTATCTTTCTAACCCCAAGATGAAAAATTCAGTTATCAATAATACAACTTCCCAAGTGACTCACTACTTCCCCGAACGAATAGCCAATCTTACAAGTCCCACTGTCGTCCACCAATCCCAGCCACCGGTAACAAGAAAACCCGAAGGTATCGCTATCAACGTACACGCGTCTCGCCAAGTAGTTTCTAACCGTGCAATCAACAACACGGAGCATTGTCTACGCGGGTGTCAGCTAATTGACACAGATATCTACGAACGGTAGCCGTCGAGCCCGGAGCTAGTCAATTTCACTTGGCCGAGCGATTTGCGCTATTGCTCCGGTTTATTTGCAGCTGATTAGCCTCTCGCGTCGGCTGGTTTGTTCCCCTCCTCGTTCTTTATCCTTTTCGCGTTCGACCTTCCGATCGGCGCATTCACTTCCACAGACACACAGGTATATACACACTCACCCGTACTCGCCTCTATAGACACGCACCGAGAAGCACAAATACATACACTCTCGCAAATTCACTTCCGCGGACACAAATATAAACGCAGAGACATACGTACGAGCTCTATCAAATTTTTTTTTTTATTATTATAGAAAATCTCATATGAGATTTATTACAACATAGTTACAAAACAGAAAAACACTACATATACTACAGAGTATGAAGATTACAAAACAGAATAGGTTTCTTGTAGAAATACAGATATTATAATATTAACATATGATTAAAAGGAATAGTATATGAACAAGCTCTATCAAATTGACGCTCTCACACTTACTTCTATACAAATGTATACAGAAAGACACAAACACATGCACTGTCTCACATTCACTACTACGGCACAATTGTATTCTCTCACATTCACTCCTATGAACACACAGTCAAACTCGGAAACAAAGACACACTCTCTCAAATTTACATCCATAGAAACGTACGCGATAGTTCGATGTCACATTCTCATCCTCAGTGTGACAGAAACATTTATAATCGCAAAGACAAACTTGTGGATTTTCTCTCTCACATTCGCTTCTGCAGATAACAGAGCGACACACACGGAGAAGCACAAACATATACACACTGTGCCACTTGCTCTCGAAGTCGCAGACAAATACAGAAAGAAAAAACGAATGACTCTCTCACACGCTCCCATATGAACATGTACAGAGACATAGCCGTATGATCTCTCCACAGAAATACACACAGAGACACAGCCATATGATCTTTCCCACATTCACGTCCATAGAAATACACACAGAGGGATACAGGCATATTCCCACAGAACAAGCACAGAGACATAAACATTCGCTCTCCTCCGCAGACAATTACAGAAACAATAGACACAAGCAAAAATAAACGTACTCTCTCGCATTCTACACAGACATACTCTCCGGCGTTCTGTACAGCTTCTACGCGCATACAAGCGTCGAATCACATGCACAGAGTCACGGTGACTGACGTAACCGGCCCGCACCACGGTCCAATTGTTCTCCGGCGATTCGCAGTCAATTACGCGGCGGTGCGTGCACGTGATATATTAATAAGTGGAATATAAATACCCCGTTGTCCGCTGGTACACGCGCTCGATGCCGGTATATAAATAGTCCGCGATCCTGGAATACTAATCAGACACCGTGTAGTTTACATCGCGCGCGCACGCGCTTCGCAGATCGTCGCCCGTACAATGTGCGATTTCGCAAGATTAACCACGATAATTAAGATCATTAGAATGGCTCGATGAACGATCGCCAGCTACCTCCGACTCTTTTTTCTGTTCATGTTACTGCCCTCCCCCTCCTCACCCTTGGTTTTAATTAATCCGCTAATAAACGGAGTTATTGTTGGCATTGCTGTCGTTACCGTCGCGGAAATCCCATCTCCTACTATTTTTTTTCTCTCCTTCCTGCGATGAGACCACTTATGCTCGCGAAAGAGAGGGGGGTGAAAAAATGAGCGAACAACGAGACTGGGAAATAACGATGGAAATCGAACAACTCGAAGCAGAGAGGCTAGACGGAAGCGACTTATGGTACTTGAGCTCTTCCCGCGTTACCGAGTTACGACGCGTTACTGTTCTCTCTTCTTCTTTTTTTTTTTTTTATTAGCCCCGCATATTTCATGGCGGCGATCTATTGTTTATCGCGCGCAACTTTTCATCCGGGGCTGCGATTTCTTGGTTAATTGACGAGGCACGCAGGATGTTATTCTTCTCATTGCAAGCTCGTTCTCATTTGTATCGTTGCATGCTATAAAAGTACAGTTTACTTGTTGTTGATCATCGTCGGAATGAGGAGCACTTAAGATGTCTGTTGAAATCAGTGTTCGTGAATTGTCATTTAATCTTCGGTATTTTAACACGAACGTGGAATGGACCCGAAAGCTAATTCTCGAGAAATTGTCAATATTTGAAGTACGATAATTTTGTTTGAAAATATAGTACAATGATAACTTTGTACTGATTTCGAAGTTTCAAGCTCTCTAATTTCGCAGATTATTCTTTTTCTAGGATATTTGTGTATGATATAACAGGTAGAAAACCGAGGAGACATTTATTAAAATATTTTTTATAGAACAAAAATAAGGAACAATAAAATAAAACTATGCTATCGGCGCCAGGTTCGATCACTTTTAGAAACAACAAATATGCAAATTAAATACTTAAATTTCTCCTGGCGCCGATAGCATAGTTTTATTTTATATTTCATTTTTCGATCGATAAGAATTTTTCCTTTATAAGGAACAATCTTCGAAAAAAGCGGAGAAAGATTGTATATTACTATAATTTAAATCCGTGGTTTAAAAACTTCGCGATCGAGGCTGAAGCTAATCGGAAAAAGTCCGAAAAAAATATATTTCTGTAAACCGTGAGCAAAAAAAAAGGGATCGAGAAAGGGTTGAGAGCCTAGCGTTTTTTTTTTCTTTCCAGTGTAACGCGCGTTGTCCACCGAGTCCCATTAGGGCGATAATTAATGGCGGCCGGGCTCGCGGGCATAAACATCGCTTATTATTATGCCGCGCGGCGGGTACACACGTGGCCCCGAAGTGTGCTGTCACATTTGAATAACACGCCCGCGAACTAGTGCATAAATTTCTAATTACAAGAAAGCAAACGGTCGATTATCATACGGGAGAGTGTAGAGGACCGTGGACCGGTGTCTAGTTCCGAAATCGATGCGACTCCGTTTTAATTAATCGACCAGCGGCGATCGACACGGGCGACGACGATTATCGTTGTTCATGCTGAACCCCCTAATTCTTCAACCCCCCAACCCCCCCTTCTAGTTCCTGTCCCGAGGACGCGACTAACAGGGGGTCTGTCTTAAATTTTCTATTCTTTAATATTCACGAGACACGCTTCGGGAATTCTATCTTGCAGTATTTCACCGAATTTTGCTGGGCGACACGCTGCACAGACCCTGCTGGATTAGTTAGGGTTATATTTTTAAACAAAGATGGCCATCTTGTAGGTCTTGTAGCAGTTGTAATACTATTTTCGTATCTTATCAATAATGATACCATGATATTATTAAAATATTACTAAGAATATAAAATATGAAAATGATTATATATTTTATTTAATGAAGGTTCTAATAGCGTGCGTTCGAATACTTTCACTGTACAAGTGACATACTGCACATTTCAGTGAACTGCTATATTTTTACAGTGTTCTGTCGTTAGCCAGCGTCTTGGAAATGGAAAGAACTCGAGGCTGTCTGTAAACGAGCCCCAGATCTTCGAAACGCCGATAGAAAACAATGATTCGCGATCGTCAGGGTAATGAAAGCTCGCGGCGCGGAGGCTCGCCTAATCGCGCGACCTAACAAACGTTTACGTGTCACGCATACGTCGCCAGGGGATCGTTATCTGTTCTTGTTGCCACGGTGTCAAGAAGTTAGTCCTTCGCCCTGGGGGTTGGCCGGCTGTTTTCAGAGGGTGGGGGACAGGGTTGCCCACGGCCGACGCGTTTCTTTTTCCTCTTTTCACCCCGACAGAGACCGGTAACACCCCCCGTTGTCTTTTGGTACGCCATTAACACCGTCCAGCTCGCTCGAAAGGCCCGGCCGCGCTATCTCGAATCAGGCTTTATTAAAAGACGCGCTGAAAGCGACCGCTTGCGTGGAACTCTTGATTGGCTTTTACGAGCCGGCAGCTGCGGTCCACTATCTCGCCCGAGGAACGACCTCGGGGGAGGATTTCTTAGGTGATCTTACAATCATCCTACTTTTCGGAGAGTATTACGTTAGGAGAGTCTCTGTTTCCCACTGTCTTTCAAGTCAATTGTCTATTGATTAGGAATGAACTGTGAATTTTTCTGGAAAATAAAAACTGTCAAAGTGAATTCTATGCAACAGACATTCAGTGAAGATATTTCCTCACAATTTCATTTCTCCTTATTTGTGTCGTAAATGAATAAATTAGTCTGCAGATTTTTCTGGAAAATAAAAATTGTCAAAATCAATTCTAGGCAGCAGAAATTCGATGAAGATATTTTCTTACTGGACTACGGATTTTTCTGGATAATAAAAATTGTCAAAATCAATTCTAGGTAGCAGGAATTCATTGAAGATATTTTCTTACTGTACTGTGGATTTTTCTGGATAATAAAAATTGTCAAAATCAATTCTAGGCAGTAGAAATTCGATGAAGATATTTTCTTACTGTACTGCGGATTTTTCTGGATAATAAAAATTGTCAAAATCAATTCTAGGCAGAAGAAATTCAATGAAGACATTTTCTTACTGTACTGCGGATTTTTCTGGATAATAAAAATTGTCCAAGTCAATTCCAGATACCAGAAATTCAATAAAGATATTTTTTCACAAGTTTGCTTCTCCCTATTTTTGTCATAAATCACAGTAAAGAGCAGACCAATTCCAACCGATCAAACTCAGCAGATCAGTGAGAAAGTTCTCGAATCCTAAACACTAGTTTTTCCCCACGATATCCTAGCCCAGTTTCCATCCACCCTCTCGTCTACCTGCAAGGTGTGCAGGGCCAGTGGGTTAACGATCCGTGACGGTCGCTGCACCTCCGCGTGCAGCGATACAGAGCCGCTGATTTCCCCGTATTCTCTAAACACGGATCACAGAGAGGAACGTTCTCTGAAACGGTGAAAAAGAGTCGTGATTCGTTTCGAGACACACCCGCGTCTGAAACGGTCATAGAAAACACGGCTCGCGCTGCGATTTCGCAGCCGCCCGGTTCGAATCAACCTTTCTATCTGGTCGCCGACAATGCTCTCCACCTGTGCCCGTCGATTGTTCCATGATCGTTCTCTGTGATTTTTCCATCAGGTTTTTATCACGGTGGAACCACGCTAGTCGCAACCTCCTTTCCGCAACTTATCGGTCGTTGCAGATGAAATAACCAACTTCAGAAAGCAAATTTTAGGAAGCACATTTTTAGGACATCCCATACAATAAGCAGCAAAATATTGCGAACCTGTTAATATCTAATCTTACTAATAGTCTGCGGATCCTTATGCAAAATAAAAATTTGTCGAGTTAATTACAAGGTGCTGGAACGAAGTAAATAATGTTCTCTTCCTTTAACAATTTTTATACGTTGATAATAATATATTTAAATTCTTATTTCTGTCATAAATGCATAAATATTGTATCTTTCTCTTTTTTTTTCTTTTCTTTGATATTGTAAACACTTATGTAAGAGGGCTTTAGTGCGTCTATAATAAATAATAATAATAATAAAATCCGCATTCTACTTATCAGAAAATGGTGCATCGACATTCTGAAGTGATTTAAATTGGAAGAATTCCTTTTTACCATAGATGCATAAAGTCTGTTAATAATTATATCCATCGCAGCGCCGCGTTTCTTCCGCCATCGATCGCCGATAGAGAACCGCGTCGGCGACCTTTCTCCGCGTTCCCACGCGTGAAATCGGGACGAAGAATGGACGATTTCTTTCGCCGCGACTCCGATACATTGTCCGACGGTGTATTATGGATGGAAATTGCACGCTGCAAGCCGCTGCAAGGCCCCCGATCGACGCACGCACCGTCTCGTTGCAACTTCGAACGCTCTCCTCGATTGACCAGGTACACCTCGTTAGCGACCGACGATCCCCATGATCATATTCTCTCACGAAACCCTCCGAGATACACTCTCGCAAAGATGTGCGCTCTTCCCTCGGTTTTCGAGGGCCATAATTGCGGGCATCGCCTCCATCGACGAGGATACGTACACCGTTGCAACGCGATGCCAACGCGCTAAAGGATGCGCGGCGACCAGTGATCGGCAAGACGGTAATCGATTTTATACGATTGTCGTAAGTGGACTCCGGGAATTGGTTGTGTGTTCGAACTTCCCGCTTCAGATTCGCAGAAGACGGGATCTGTAGAAGTTTCTCTTCGTGAAGCTTATGTGTTCGGTGAAATTAAATAACCTTGTATCGCTGCACGCACCAGTGTTTCCATTCAAGTGATGATTTCAAATGTCTACACGTTATCTTTTTGAAGTGCGCGGGTACACTGTAATTTTTATGGAAAATTAAATTCTTTCCGTCAACTTAATTACATGGATCTTCATGCACAATAAAAATGTTTTTCATCAATTAAAAGATACTGGAATCAAATAAACATATTTCTTATACAATACATGTTGTACATACACAATGGTGTACAATGAAAATTGTCTTCATCAATTACACAAGCTTTTATGCAAAATAAAAATGTTAGTTACAAAATAGGATCAACAGGTATTGAACATTTTCAGAGAAAAGCTGAGATAGGGTACAGTTCTCGGTTGACAAAACGAGCCAGCGGAAACGATGTAATTGATTTCTAATTCCTGTGGAGAATGCATGGGATACCGGTTCGTTGGATCGAGAAAAACGATCTGGTAGGAGCACATTGAATTCCCGAGGAGGATCGTCTAAGCGTCCGCGAGACAGACGGTGCCTCGAACTCCCCTTCAAACGGGCCATACATTATTAGACGTCGCGAATGGAGGACTTGGCAGGTTGGCAGGTCGTTCCTGACGCGAACGGTACCACCACGGGTTGGTTCTAGGGAGCAAGTGCCCGAAGAAGGAGATCCGTATCTTCACGCTGCGTGCTCGCGTTGCCAGAGATGGAACGCCGACAGCTTGACAAATTACTCCCTGATTCGCGTTTTCGCTAAAATCAATCACCCCGCCGTGCCCGTGTCACCTTTGCACTCTGCTACGCCGGTAATTGCCAGATTCTCGGCTAATTACGTTCCCCGGCCGCGCACAATGCAACCTCGATTAGGTTCTCGCCCAATCTTTCGGCCTCGGACCCGCTGCGTCAGACCCTCGCATTTTCTTTTAATTAACGAGAATCGAACGCTCTCGTTACTGGAAATTGAAATCATCGCCGGACATTGCAGACACGACGGTGTATCGTTGAAAAAAAGAAATGTATAAATTGTGCTTGAAAATGTAGTCTTTTAGATGCAACAGTATTTTTTAAAAAAAGTTTGACTGCAATCGCGATGAACGCAGACATGTTTACGCAAAATAAATCTTTTACAAATCAATTATAAAATACAGGACAATATAAAATATAAATATAAAACAATATTTAAGATTTAATTTTTAGTCTTAATTTAAGACTTAATTAATTTAACAATATTAAAGACAATATAAAATACAGAAGACAAGAATGTGAATTTTGGTAAGTCCAAAATTATGTAAAAATAGTTTCGTTTTTTGCTAAGTTCTGGCACAAATGTATAAAATCCACGGAAATATGGATAACGAGGATCGATATGAAAGGTTTCCCGAAAATCGAATGCAGAGAATTGGTGGTAATAAAAAGGGGAGAAGAGATAGTAGGAAGCGAGGAGAGGATCCTCGAAAGATATAGAGACCTTAGGGCACAATACCGTGGCTGTGGGTAGCCATTGACAGAAACGGCCGTGTCATCCAGTCATGATACATCCCATTGTGCCTCCGAAGGACCTTCTGGAGGCTGCATTATCGTTCTCCTATATCTTTTTATTAGAGCTCCGGGGTCCCGATTTCTCTGCGGGCCTCCGGGTACCTCGGGGTTCCTCCGGTTTCCTTCGGTGCCCCTCCACGGTTAGCCTAACCGCGAGATCAGGCAAGCCCCGGTGAAGAGAGGATGCTGCTGATACGCGCACCGTGCGTCAGCAAGAACGTCTCGTCGATTCGAACGATTCCTCTCCTCGGGCTCCCTTTCGAAACCGGCCGACGCTCTTCAAAAGTGTAATTAATTTTACTGCGAGGAACGGCTCGCTGCCACTGCCACTTCCACAGAGACAATACAGGCGACGTCACTTTCTAGAGAACGACGCCAGAATGGAATAAATATGGCGGGGGGTCTGTTTAGTTCGTCTGCGATGTTGTCCATCTCCCAGGGCAAATATCAAAGGCCGTGACATTTGAATTTTTGGCAGTCGATTGCGAAATGGTCTGCTGCTAGACTGAAGACAGATAGACTGATGGATACTTTGCGAGGTGATGATTCACACGGTGGATTCAGACGATAATGGCGTCGATTATGTCGATCGAGAGATGTTGTGATTGTACTTGGGATTGTTTGACATGTTTCATGCATAATAATTGGCTTCTCAATTACTTAATAGATAATGTGGGGGATATAGATTCAATATTAAAAAATTGAATTTACTGTTCATTACTTTCTACAATTACACATAAAGTATCGCAACTAGTAATTCTGCAATATTAATACATTTTGACAGAATAACATTTTAATATGAAACTAAAAGCTGCATCCACATTCCCTAAAAAGATAAAAATTTTCTGCTCAGTAGTGACTCATAAAAGAATCCCCAAAAATTCACCCATTTCCAGATTTAACAATGCAGCCAGAGATAGTAATTGCTGTACAAATAATTGTACCATATTAAAAAATTTTTACGTTTAAAAAATTGGAATATGTAGCTGAAAGCTGTGCTCGTATCCCCTTCAAAATTAGAATTTTCTCTCCAGTGATTATTTTTGAAATAAATGGCCAAATTTTACCTGTTCTTGCACACTTAAACTTGTGCGCCCTGAGATAGCATTGCGAAATCGTTAGAAAAGTTAGCACGGCCGACATCATGGTGGATTCAAAAGGGTGTAATGCGACTCGACAACGAAGATCCACGGCTGCGGTCCCCTAGAGGGGCCGGTGACAGGGGTACAAAGGCCCGTCGGCAGGCTTTTGCAGGCTTGTCAGTGTTTTCGAAAATTCGTAGCAGCGGGCAGCGATTGTCCTAAGCGCCTCGGGGGCTCTGACAAAGGGAGTCACCCGCTGACGATCTTGTTGCGAGAGCAACGATCCACCATGCTTGTCCATTCTCAGCCATTCCCGATAATTTCGATAATTCCTTTGTCGTTTCCGGCTGAGCCTGCCGTTGAACTCGCGCGTGAGGAGACTTGAAAAGACGAATTCTGAAATTTGACCCTGCAAAAATACACCCAATACAACCCCCATTCATATTTTGGAAAAACAGGCAGAATTTGGCTGCTGAACGGAAATTGCTGTTAAACAAGTATAGAAAACGTATTTTATCATGTTGTAATAAATTAAAGTTTAAGTTAAAGAGTTATTCTAGTAATTCATTTACATTTACTAGGAGCATGCATTTAATGATATATTTAAATATCTGAATTGTGCTCAGATTTCGAAAATTATATAATTCTTCAAAATTACATTAAATTATTATGGTCCTTGAATTACTGAAGAGGGACAACAATTCCTCGTATCTCCAGATCTTCATGGAAAATTTACTTTTCGCTCGAAATGCATCGCTACACTTCGAAGGGAACGTCTCAATGAAATCGAGCAGGAGGCAAACACCGGCTGTCCGCGTTCGCATCAGAAAAGCGATTCGGATGGACCAGAAACGTTCGAACAAAAGTTACTGCGGGAAAAGGGACGGATGGCGGCGGGTTTTCCCATACCGTTGAATCGTATCGAATCGAATCGAAGCGAGATAAGACGAGGTATGGCGGGACGGCACGCGATCCCCGGCAAATTGATACGGCCGAATAATAACTTTATCTCGGCTGGTGGCCATCGTCGAATGGACCGATCAATTCGCCTAACGTCTTTTTAACCCAATTAATTAGCGCGAGCCCCGCCGCCGCTGGCCCGCTAATGCGAAATACTTGTAGTTGACCGGCAGTGACGTCACCGCCGCGTCATCCGTCCGGAGCATCCCCCGCGAAACGACGCCCCTCGCTTCCGCAACGGATAATTGATATTAATCGCCGTAATCGCCGTTCGATACGTTCGACTTTTGTCTCACGATTTAACGATCTCGTCGCGCGGCGCGTTTCATAAAGTATGATCAAAAAGGAGCACAGACGACTCTGTTGGTTTCTTTGTAAAATAAAATCAAATTTCATTCATTAATTCTTCTGTCGGAGTTCGTTCACCATTTCCATCGATTGTTTAGCATTTATAAATTTTTTGTGCTCGTGGCTCATTGATACATCTGACTTTATGGTTATCATTTAGATAGACTCTGATGAACTTCGAGAAAAATTTTTATCCGAAAATGTTTCTCGAGATATTCAAGATGCTTGCGTTGGGTGGGACACCGTGTATAATACATCAGAAAATAAGAAAAATGAAGGGTAAGCCATGTAAAATACAAATTCCACTTGAAACTTGAGTTTGATCGAGCCGATTGGTCTCGACTTATGGACTTCTGTTCACGGAACAGCCGGAATCGCAGGAATCGGACGAAATTCCTCGAAATCGTGTGCGAGGGTTTACCAAATCGAAATGGTCTCCATCCGAGCGAGAATCGACAGGTCTCCGGTTGGAAGCCGAGGATCAGCGGCGCAAAGGTAGCGAGCGCGCGTAGCGCGACGATCTCGGGCCGATCTCGGGTCGATCTCGATCCGTAGGACCGATACGCGTCGCACGTGAGGATCGGCAGAAGATACCAGGCGGATAAACCATTTGGGACAAGCTCGGGCCGACGTGTCCTGTCGCGTGACGTCGTCCGCGAGAAACCGTCAGTCGATCGAGGGAGGAGGAAAGAGAGTCTGCTCTTCCGCTTTGATGTGACCGCCGCTGCCCACGAGGCTCTCTCGGAATCAGCTGGGACGGCCGTTTGACATTTTCACTACGGGGGACTCGAGCCACGGATAATAATAGGTTCAACTCCGGTCCCGGGACCGGAGAGCCTGTCTCGTGTCCACCTGAAATTGCCTGGAAACACATTGGTACGAGGGTCGCTCCTTAACCAACGATCTTCGGGTACTCCGTTCGATTTTTCCGGATCTGTGATCGCGAGAGGATCGACCTGGATTAGTCGAAACGCTAAACGGATACGCTGGTGTTCCAGCGCAGCCTAGCAAAAACAGAAGCCAATCCTCCTCGTTGCCTGGCAAGGGTAAATCGAGTTGACTCGCACCGTGGCAGGTACGATACCTCTTCTTCCTCTTCTTCTTCTTCTTCGGATCTTCGTCGTTTTTGTTCTTTTAAAACGCTGTTTGGATAGGCCCGAGAAATCTCGAGGACAAATTTGTTTCTACTCTAAACACCGTTTGTTCTGCACCGCTCTTTTTCAAGGATCCGTGCACGTTCGATGGCTTGCCAAGGATACGTTTCTTTTTGACACGTTGGAGATGGGGCAGCTTTGCGTGGACTGGTACGCGGTTCTCGGAGAAGTGTTTGCGGATTTTTACGCTACGGTTTCTGCTCTGCGAGATTCCACTTCGTGCACGCTGCTAGGTTGGAATTGTTGGTTTTTGAAGGTTCGTTCTTTGGGGATGGTGGAATTTGTTAGCGCGTATCTCCGGTTCTTGATGCAGAATAAAAATATTCGTTTAGAAAAATTCATTTCACCCATTAATAGATAGTCTTTTCACGTTGGAAACATCGTAACAATGTTCTTGGATGTTTCGTATTTCACTCAGATAATTTCTTCGTACAAAAATCCGCAGTCTATCTATCCGAGTCTCGTTTACTTCATCCCCTACGGCAATTATCATTGCCAATAAGAATTATTAATCACTCGACAAACGAACAGCTCACCTCGCACACCGAAACCATCATAATCACACCATAATCGAGCTACCAGCTAATTACAATACTAAAACATGTCGATGCTTAAGAAAGCATTCGACGGTAATAAACAGTACAACAATCACTTTCGAGCAATTCGATCCAACACTTACGACATCGAACCTATTAAATTCGCGAATGCCATAAACGCACGCCAATCCCGAGTGATAAGGAACAGTCGACTGTCGGTCAGGTGACTGCACCGATCACTCATAAACCACCTATCAATTAATCTCTCCTGTTTTACTCGTTATTCACTAATAATAACCGTCGGCCAGCGACCACAGCAAAGAGCGGCGTCGTGCAATAATTTTGAAGGCACTGCTGACAAATTGTTATAATTATACTGCGAATATTTATGCAAAATAATCTTTTATTTAATTACGAACTTTGGTAGATTTTTTTAAGTCTTTCTACTGTTTTAAGTTTCACTTACTTAGACTGTGAATCTTTATCTTCTATATAAATAAAAATGAAATGATGTTCGTTGGCATCACTTGAGAACGACTGGACCGATTTGGCTAATTTTAAAAAGAAGAATGTTTGTAATAGTCCGAATAAGGTTTTTAGGGAAAGAAAAATAGGAAAAGTTGCTCGGAAATATGGAAAATTCGGGATAAAATGAAAGTGCTTTTTTCTATGGGATTTTTCTATAAACTCAAGACCATAATTCACGATCCGGACGATGGATATGCGTAATTCTTTTTGTCCTTTATTCGTTATGGTCCTGGAAAAGTTATCAAGTTAAACAATTCGAGACAATTACAAAGGATAGTCGGAAAATTCGGACAGACTGCAAAAATCATAATTTTTTAAGAGTACAAATAGCAGGAAGTAACGATCACAAACAAATTTATTGAAATTTCGACAAGACAACATCTGTCGGGTCAGCTAGTGCAAAATAAAAATATCTCTGCGTTAAGTACAAGAAAGTTTTTCTTACGAATTTTCGAAGAAAATAATTTATTGACATTTTCCAATTTGTTTTAGTCTTCGATTTCGATTTCTCTTAATGAAATTGGCGGTCTAATCGCAATAGTTAGCTACGATTTTCATTTTGCATAAAGACCCGAACGTAATCGAAATCGACTTTTCGATAAAAGAACGGTGGTCAGCGTGGATAGTGATTTTCTGACCAGTTCGAAGCCTTGCGCGGCGAACAAAAAGGAGAGAAGGGAATAGAAAGAACGAATTAGAGCGAGGAGAAAAAGGTGAGGACTCGGTGGAGACCCGATCGGCAGGACGAAGGACGAAGGACGAAACCGATAAAATCCATCGGCGTCTGAGAGACCGGCAGAAACGCATCAATCGTTGACTCATCCCATTTGGATCACAAAAGTACGTCGAATTGGGTCGTCTGGTGTCGGGTATAGGTCCCGGGGCCTCATTCGACGAACAATTATTTTGCGGGTCCCTTTCTCTCCTCTCCTCTCCCTCTCTCCTTTGCTATCCTTCTCTTTTTCTCTTTCGAAGCACGCTCCTTTCTCCCGTGTTCGGTCTGCTCGCTTCGGGACAGAATGTATATCCCGCAGCGCGACGTCCACCGACGCGCTGCAAGACAAATGGCCTCGTGACGGCGGCTACATTACGTTTCAAAACTGGCCTAATCGTCGGCTTTCCGGATGAGAAACAGCCTCGATACGTGCAGAGAATACTGCGGCTCTCTATGTATACCTGCAGCGGATCGGTCGGTGCATCGCGTATTGTCTTTTCTGCTACGTTGCGCCCGGATGCTACATTCCACCGGTTACTCCGTGAATTCGAGGAAACGGGAGGTGGCCCTTCCTTCTTCAATTCTTACGAAAATATTGAAACAATTCGTCGGCATGTATGTATGTATGTAATGGATATTTAGTCGCCACAGGGTTTTCAAATCCCGTTCCACACTTCTCACCTTTTACCAACACTCTTCCTATCACCTATTTCAGCGGGACCTACTTTTTATTACGGTGGGTTCCGAACCACCTTAATTCGTCAGTATACTTCAATTTCAAATTTTTATCGAGGGACAGAATCGTCGAATTTGGTCGCGAAAGCGATTCGGCGATAATCGTTCGTGGATTTAGCGACGCGCGGTAAATATTTTCCCATCGGCGCGGCCACGGCTAATCTTGCCGGAGAATAGCCGGAAATCGGGGCGTTGCGTTGTGTAAAAAGAGAAAAGGGATAAAAGAAGGGAAAATAGAATGGAGGCGCGAAAAAAATCGATTGTAACCACCGGTACGGTCCGCAGGGAGCCCGTGGCACGCGGATTCAATACTCCGGCGATTCGTATCCCCGCGCGTGCAAAAAAAAAAACACACACACACGAGAACCGGCGCGGCGAGGGCAAACCAAAATGTCCGTCACGATGGAATACCGACACGGACAAAGAGAGCAGAACGAAGGGAATTGTATCGTTCGGGCTATAGCTTGCAGTTATTTAAAACGCCGCGGTTTTAATAACGCCTGCTCGCGAAACCTATCTCTCCATTCGCCGGCAGCGAAAATGCACAGGCCCTGTTATTAAACAATTGCGAAAAACTGCGAACAATCCTCGTGGACAATGTGCAACAATAACACGGCTGTTTCCTATGTGTTTGATTTCGCAGGGGTTGCCGGTGTATTCGGATAAACGAATTTTCGAATAAAAGCACTATCGTTGATATAACACTTCGAAATTGTATTTTGTTAGATCTGCACTGACAAAAATATAGACTGCGGATCGTTGTCCAAAATCTTCTGCATTCATTCTACGGAATAATGGCCTCCAAATCAAATTGACTTTTGGTTACATCATTTCATAGGACTCCTAAAGAAAACCCTCTGTGACAAGGGTAGTTGCAGGATGATTACCGGTTTACCGAATTATGCTCCATTTCTTCGGTTCTGCTCAAGAAAAAATTACTAACAAATTCATGAACACACTGTACCTAATAGAACGCATATTATTCCAGGATTGTCTGTCGCGAAATCGATCTTTAAAAATTCCGGAAACAGAATTGCCGATTTTATATCGAGGTTACGTTTCTATTATTAACCCTTTGTACTCCGAGCTATTTTAATTGGAAAATTAAACATTTCTTCCGATCTAGAATTTTATCATACCTTATGATTTTTGCAATTTTATGGATATGAAATTGGTACATTACCTTTAGATACCGATATATTTAATAATGTAAACAATATTTTGAAGAATGCTACAGCAATTTTTAGTGGTGCCTCAGAGGGGACAGCCGAGTGCTAAGGGTTACGTTGCTGCATATCAAGAATCTAGAGATGACGCTCCCCT
Source organism: Lasioglossum morio (assembly GCA_916610235.2). NCBI lineage: Eukaryota > Metazoa > Arthropoda > Insecta > Hymenoptera > Halictidae > Lasioglossum > Lasioglossum morio. The sequence goes on from OU744334.1 coordinate 11,281,700, forward strand.
CGATCTCGAGAACAATGTTCCGCAAAATTCCACGCGCTAGGAGGACTGTTCCCCGAAGAGGAAAACTCCGTGTACCCCGTAACTAACTCGGGAAACGCTCGCCACCATAGAAATTCGTCAAGAATCTGATAGAAACAGAGCCGAGAGAGAGGGGTCCATGGAATTTTCGAGCGTTCCGTCGAAATCGAATTTCGCGGCCTCAGGGGCCATTGTCTCAAAGGGTCCTAGAACTATGCTGGCTGCCGAGGTATCCTTCTACGTGCATCTTCCGAGGTCCTCTGTCATTGTTCCAGGGAGCTGTCAACAGGTCGGTCACGCCACGTTTCCGGGCGGAATTCGCGCATCGCCTGGGTTATCGTGCGGGCGCAGACAATGGGCGCGCACCTGCTGCCCATTGACACTCGTGGCAGGTTGAAGGGACGTTGGTGTACGCCGGTGTGCCCGACCCAACGAAAGGCGGCCGCTAATTATCAAAACTATCATTTGTTACCGAACGGGGGGGCACCGCGCTCGCTCGGCATGGGGCTGCTGCGAGCACTCGCTTCTGCGAACCGAGTCTCAGCGAGCATCGTTAACTTCCTTTCGCGTGAAACCGCCTTTTTACTCCTCCCTTTTCTCTCTCTCTCTCTCCCCCTCTCACTTTTTAACCCTCTCTTTCTCCTTCTCGACCCGCTGATGACTCTTTGACTTCGGTCGCCGAGCAGATTGCGACACGGAACACACTTTCGCCTCCTCGATTTCGCCAACGGGCTAATCAACCCCTCGCACTATCTTCTATATAATAAAAATCAAATGCTGTTCGTTGGTCACGACATCACGTGAAAACGGCTGGACCGATTTGGATATTTTTTTTTAATGTTCGTTGTACTCCGAATCAGGTTCTTACTGTAAAAAAAAAATTGGAAAAGTTGTCCGGAAAAGTAGAAAATTCGGGAAAAACTAAAAGTGATTTCTGAATCATATTTTAATGCAACAAAAAAAACGAATGTCGCAGCTTTTAATCAATATTTCAATAGGAAGTTGCATTAATGACGTCTTAAGGTTTTTAGGGAAAGAAAAATTGGAAAAGTTGCCTGGAAAAATGGAAGTGCTTTTTTCTATGGGATTTTTGTATAAACTCAAGACGAACGATCTCAAACAAATTTATTGAAATTTGGACAGGACAACGTCTGTCGGGTCAGCTAGTTCTTAATAATTCTTCGTCGTTCAGAATTTCATAGAAAAAGGAAGAGAGTTTATATTTATCGTATGCCTATGTTTTCTCCAAAGGCTGTACCTAGAGACTGTACTAGAGACGGTTCCTGAAAAGGCACGTTTTAAATGTTCATGATAGACACAGATAAAATATTCAAACGACGTAGCAATTTAAAAAGAAAATCGTCTTCCATAATTTGCCAGCGAGTCTCTCGCACGTGAAAATAAAATGGCCGAATAAATGTAGTCGATGCATATTACCGTTCGAGTTATTTGACTTGCGTCGAACGGGGGATGGTCACGCGGTGAAATTCGTCGGGCAAAGTTTCGGTTGTACATGTAATGAAGTAACCCGGCGCGTACAAACGTCGGGATTAATTCGAGAGAGTTTTCAAACACTCGGGCCGGTCCCGGGCACAGAGAGCCCATTATACCGTTGTTCTCCGCTGGTACTCGCGTTCTGCATACGTGAAATATCCACCGGCGAACAGTTGTTCGTAGGAGCAATCTAAACGAAACGAAACGGGGCAGATCGGACGCCGATCAACGTACATTAGAGAGTAAGAGAAATAGAGAGAGAGATAGAAAGAGAGGGAGGGAGAGTAGACGAAAACGACGTGCACGGTTATGCTGCCATTCCGCCACGGGTTCTTGTTCATGGGGCGTGACGCGTTTCCACGGGGTTTCATTGTCCGCGCTATTCACCACGGAGAATACCCCATGGAAGGTGGCCGACGGAACAGGAAAGAAAGATTTGCGTGAGGTATCGTTGGCGTAACTAAAGGCTACCGAATGGGAGACCTGTCGCGAGGCTCCCCCATGGCGTATGAAAGGAGGGAAAACCGGGGGATCGACATGCAAATTCCGAGTGCCAGGGAACAAATTTTCGTCGATTCCTATCCTCGACGCCCACGCTTGTTTTCGCGACGGATCGAGGCCCTCTGAGAACCGTTTCCCTTTGTGCGAGGCGCCATTGTTGCCTACGAGAGCTTCCGATGGGAGACGCGCTACGCTCGAACCGAGCCTCGCCGATTCTCTTATTATCGATTTTTATTATTATTATTATTATTTATTATAGACGGACTGTAGCCCTTTTACATAAGTGTTTACAATATCAAAGAAACGAAAAAAGAAAGAGAAAGATACAATACTGCTCGTGTAATAACAAAGAAGGGACATGCACAAAAGAAAAACTTAATAATGGTACAATCGATATGGTATTATCATATGATCCTGCGTAGTTGCATTTGAAAATTTTGTAAAGTATCACTGAACAAAACCAATACGATTTTGCCGATTGCTTATGCGATTCTAAATTTTTTTACACGCGCGAGTCGTATTTTAATCAATTCTACTAAATTCTGTCGAATTTCATATTACAGCTTATTTAGAAAATATTCTTTTTCATTTTGTACTGTGAACTGAAGAAAATGAATATTTTCATACGTTAATATAGAAATGTGATAAAATAGTATCAACTTCGGCAGCCTCGAGAGACTGCTGCACCGGCAAGTCCCTGTAAACTCTCGAAAGGAGATCGTTCTCCGAACAGCCGTAGTAGAGAATATCGAGGACAGAAAATTTCGATCGCGATGCCTACGGGAACACCTGAGCCAAGCGACCGAGGAGCAAGCACGCAACAAACGAATCGAACCGTCTAAAAATGGAAACGGCACGGCGCGGCGGCCTCGAGGAGAAACGAACGGACAAAACGGGTCTCTCTCCGCTTCTAGGTCGACACACGCCCCCTGTCAAAAGGAAGAGTCGCACGGAATCGTCATCGGTGGCCGGCGAACAGTCCTCGTGATGATCTCCGGAGACAACGCCGACTACCGAGTTCCCGATGGTCGAGTCGTGCAATTAACACCGAGCCTATGGGTGGCCAAATGACCGGTTTCAAATATTGTGTTTCGTTCACTTTTTAAAGATGCTTTCGTGAGAAATTGACGGATCGGAAAGTTTTTAGGATGTCGACTTTAGGACGACTGTTTTGAACGGAGAATTTGTATAAACATTTCTGATAATTTGGGCTATACAGTAGAATTTTTTCGAAGTTCCAAAAATGATGTGTTCAAGGTTCTAAATCGGAAGATCCCCTCAAGCGTCCGAATCGGGCCTCTAGGAGACGTTTCTCGTGCTCGCGTGAGACCCGACCTGTCTTCTTCGCCTGAGGAAACGGACTTTCGCAATGGCGTCGGCTGATTACGTAAAGGACGGCCCTCGCAGTCAGCCCTGACACGATCTCCTCGTCGGCGAGGATCGATCAGGCCCGATCGATCGTCCTCAGACGGGGACCGATCGACATTTCCGCCAGCAGGCCCCCCACGGACCCGAAAACCTGGTTCACAGATTTCTTATCCGTCTCAGACTGCAACAACCACAGACTGCCACACAAAACAGTTGCGAAAAACGACTTTTAGTATTTCATGAATACATTATGAAATTGACGATTTCGGCACCAGGTTCGATCATTTATAGAGAACAACAAGTGTGCAATTATTTAAACATGTTTCTCGACGTTTCGATCCTTGTGTGGATCTTTCTCAAAGAGACAGTTTTTGCGTCTGAAAAATAGTATATGTGTAATATTTTTTTAAAAACTATATTGTGAAACAGCCGCTTGAACAAATGAAAGAAAGAAATTTAATGTACGTTCTTGCTGTGGCAAAAAGTAATAAAACATTTGAACAAATATTGGTGAGTTACGACTATCAGAACTCTACCTCATGGTGGCAGAAATGTAACTGAAGCTTTTAGTATTTCCTCTGTAATTCCGGCCAATTGCAATTTTTTTGAAAGAAATCCAAATTGTACAATCCGATATTAAGAAAGTGTTTTTAAGAGTGTCCAAAAAAGAGTTGAACGTGCATCTTTATACCTCGCAGAGATTGAATATCTCTTCGATCAGGTCATCGAGCATCCGACACTTCGCGAAACGAGTGATTCGGTGCATCTGCAGTTTCGATTCTCTCGGTCGTTGGATGCAAGCCGATGTTTAATCGCGTTCTGTTATTATCGTCGCTTACGAACGCGCTCGCAACTGGCAATTTTCAGTTCGATGCCGGACGTGTCTTGCCATACCATCGTTCGTACAAAGTAAGCAAGAAATCACTTATTATGTCGTTAGGCGGATTACAAGGATACCGTTTGCGCAATCCGTGTCGACTTCCCGGGACGCAATGACGTCGTCTTCGCGGTAGTCGAGACGAAATCTCCGAGTGTTTGCGTGTGGCCCAGCCAGCTAGCCAATGAAACATTTAATGGATCATTTATTTATCAGACTCAACTTCGGTAATTATTGCTGTACGTTTAAATGTATATTTTCGAACGCTGAATATTGAAACTTCCAAGAAAATACTATTAAAATAATATTAAAACTAGTATGACAGGCAAGTATCAAGAATATATGTTTATATACAAGGTGTCCCTGATCTACATATTTGAAGTTGAATTTCGAATCACACTAAATGAATTCGTCTCAGAATAGGGTACAGGCTCATCTGCATGAAAACATTATACAGTTTCGTATTTAAAAAAAAAAACAGGTCCCATGGAAATCACCGACACAGATTTCTCCGACACGGTTTTTGCCGACAACATTTCACCGACTCCAGATTTGACCGACAATAGCTTTGGCCGACAACGCTTTTAACCGACAACGAATTTGATCGACAACGATTTTGATCCACAACGACTTGAGACACAGTATGATAATATTGTATGACAATACATATGATAATACTGTATGATAATACATACTGTGGTCGTCTTAAGAGAAATTTAGCGAACACTATAAAACGTCCAACCCGCAACAGACTAAGTTTTCTTTGAAATATTTGTACGAGCTGTAGTTCGGGAGATAATTGAGGCTTGCAGAGTCCAGTATCTTGTTGACCGCAGCTAGTATAGAAAAATCAATTTTCACAGAGCGAAATCACAATTCGAAAAAAAGGCTGGACGTCGAAAAACGCGCCAGGAGTGTACCCAGTCCCCTTGGGAGCAACGCAGAGGGTGAAAGGAGGGTCGGTTGGTCCAGTTCGGGGGTGGATCATTGAAACAACGGGGGTGCATTGACGCGTACGTGGTAAAAGTCCGATGCTGTCCGGTCCGGCCGCGTTTCCCGAAAACAAAAATCCTGACGTGTCTGCTCTGGTGGTGTGGGGGAGCAGCGTGTGTGCTTTTTGACCTTTAAAAAAGGCAACGGGAAAAAAGCGACAACCATCAGTAGGGAGAGAGGGGAAAGAGAGATAGAGATAGAGAGAGAGAGAGGGAGAGAGAGATAACTGAAAGCCCGACAGGAAAGGCCGGTCGATCGGAGCCAGGCAGCCACGAAATGGAGATTCGAGTGCATGCATACATAACCGGCGCGGGACGCGATGATGCGGCCGGGACGTAATATCAATACGCCGCGGAGGCAGGATAGTCGCGTCTGATTTTCCGAGCGCATCGGCACGTGGATAATGTTTTAATGGAGTTTGCAGAGTGCGAGAGAACCGGGAGTACGACAGGGAGAGCGAGAGACAATGAAAGAGCGAGAGAGAGATATATATATAGAGAAAGGCCAGCCGGAGAGGGCCAAGGGTGAGCCCGCCACGGTTTACATACCATTTACTCGCGCCCTGTAACCTCGGCTCCGGGGAACCTAACCGGCTGTTTACTGTGCTGTACAAACTGTGCTCGCGTCGCTGCCGCGTACTTACGACGCCCTGCATCCTTACCGATACCCGCGAGATATCGAATCTTCCCTCTGATTGATAAGCACGCCAGCTAATATTCGGAGATGGCGGTGTCTGCGATGGACCTGATTCTTGAGTCTCTGTGCACGAGAATCAGTCGAATATTAATCGGATTTTGCTGGCCAGGTGTATTGCCTTTTGATCATCGTTCGTTTGGATCACTATCTCTATTGAATATATCGAAACACTTTTGTAACGAATTATGTAGCATTTTAAGGGACGCGTCGAATGAGTACTATATTTTTATATTTAATTTTTTATCAGATATCAAAGTGATTGACGTTGTCCTTTTATCGGCAACGATGTGGTATCGAAGAATGGTACATTGCCTTTGAAAGAACTCAAGGCCACCTTGAGATATATCAGAAAAATGAGACGTTTTAAATCAAATTGTGTTAAATTCAATGCTTTACTTAAAATGCTACACAATTCGTTATAATTTTTTTCCGAGACTCAGAGATTTCGTCATGAAATAAATGTTTTCGTGTCACGACGGAATTAATAAAATCCAAGGAAGGATTTAGTAATGCACAGTTTCCATGTACACGATAGAACAGTTCAAGCGAATAATTGTCCATAGAGAACTAAGTATCCTCGATCGGTGAAAGGGTTGATCCTTCGAGAAGAAAGTGAACGAGAAGCGAATCGAGACAGTGTGGTGGGCGTGCCCACCGGCATAAACTCGAGGGTAAACATTGTCTTTTGTGAAAGCCATCGATACGCGGTCGGGCAAATATAATACCGGGGCAGAAATCCCGTGAAATGTAACGGACGGCTGACCGAGCGGCGTGCTCTCGCACACGTCTCGCAAAAATGCGTTTCACTCGCCGTGTAAATCCAGCCGGCACACCCGACACCAACGAGAACAACCATCCCTCGTTCTCTCTCTCTCTCTCTCTCTCTCCTTCTCTGAACCATCGATGTTCGTTCGTCGAAAAATTCGTTGTCGCGCCTAACCGCCCCAATGCCGAGTCAATCCAGGAAAAAAGGTAACAAGCTCACGTCATGGCAAAACAAATTCGATGAATTGCCCAGTCCGACGTGTTTCCGCTTCCATCCTCCCTCCCCGTCCCTCAAATTTTCCCTCGGAACAGTCAATTTTACCGGAAGACCGTATTTCACAATTTTTCGAGCTTCTTACGTCAAAAAATATAACAATTCGCTTGCTTTGCTAAATGCGTTTGCAGTGATTTAAAATAATATTCAAACACTATTTAACTATAAGCTAAACCACGGTCAAATGACCGGCTTCTTATTTTACAATTACTAAAATTATAGTATTTCCACAAAAATAGCATGGTTGCATTTTATGCAATTTTTATCTTGTGATTATCCAAGTACATAAAAATCTACAATAATTGCACTAGTTATATAAATCTAAATTTAACACGAAACGAAGTTATCAAGGGGACACTGAAATTAGTAGGAGGACCATGAAACAGTTAAAATATACGAAAATTTAAAGAATTTGATAAAAATGAGTAATCCAAAAGCAGCGAAAGATAAAACAAGAAGTTCGAGACATCGAAAGGAGATCGTTCAATCTAAACACCGTAGACTGGGCCTCGAGCCGGTGGGCCCGATCGATAATCGGCGATCGTCGTGTCCGGTGCACGATGGGAAAGCTGGTGGTCGTGTACAGTGTCCAGTGTACAGTACACGGATCCATCAGTGTTGTTCCTTTTTCCCGGCGCGATAACATTAAGAGGGCGGCGTTATGGTTACGGTGCGACGCTTCGGGGCCTTGCGTCGACGATTGTCGTTGTAGGTGCCATATCGGGCCCCTCTGTTCGCTCCGCGAGCGGTCTCGACCCTCGCTGGGGCCCGCAGCGTGGGATCAATAGAAATCACGGAGTCATCGCGATTGGGCGCCACTTGTCATTAATGACTATCCGATTTTCGATTTAATTAAACCGCGATGACGATCTTGCCACCTAGACGTCCCGCTTTCGATCTTCGAGACATGAGGAACATCAGCGTGCACTCCTCGGTGAGAATGATCGCTGTTAACCAGAACTCTGTCTCTCCCTCTCTCTCTCTCTCTCTCTCTCTCTCTCTTGAAGAAGATGAAGAAGAGGAGGACGAAGATGGGCTTTTTCACGTCTCGATTACTCTCGTTTACTGAGCACCGCGAGGGGCGTGGTTTAGGCAATAAGGATCCGCGGACCGAGGTAATTTAACTAGCTCGTTTGCTTTCGAGCGGCGCACCTTTCATTGATTCTGAACCTTCAACCACCTATCTGCGTGCGATTATGCTATTGCGCTCTTTTTTTGCAACACGTGGACGTCTTCTGGATGCGCTAATCTCAGTCTGTCGGTTGCGAGTAGAATCGTTGATACGCGTTTTAACCCTACTCTGACGATGTACTGCCCATAATCACTGTACGCAGTGAATTATTAACACTAATCCTACCCCGCATAAAATATGTGACTAGCTGTTTTATGACGATTGCAAAACTGAATTTATTTAGAGTTCTCGTAATTCTGATAGCAGTTGCTTCGATGAAGAAATTTGTTTAATAATCAATAAATTATAACTTGGTCAAGGTTAGTGTTGACTATCGCAATTTCTTTTCTTTGGTCCAGTCGTTTGTTTGTCGGATTAGCAATTTTTATGGTAACTTTTATTAGCTACTCGACTTATGTACTTGCAATTTTTGCATTCTCAGGTCTCGACCACCTTGCCTCTGCTTCTCTTGGCGCCATCTCTTGGTCGCTTTGGAGTTCAGAGACGCGTATCGAGCATATTTAAGTGTATCATACTTTATACGCAGTCTTTTGCTTTATTTCGTAGCATAAGAAATTCTATATTTTTTTAATATAATTCGATCAGGTCTGAATACATAATTTGATTCCAAGTTCCCACTTCTGATCTTTCTATTTATGTAATCTATCGTTTTGATTCTTGACATTTATTTCTGAATGCATGCAATTATTCTTGTTTTTGCCAAGGAGTCATTGAACACAGTACTTAATAATAAAATTAATTTATAACAATATATACCTTATCACATTGCTTACAGAAAGCATGATAGGACATTATATGATACGTGTCTTTCCTCAAGGCGACGAGGAAAAAATAAGACATTACACCGTCGATTGTTTGTCATTACATCGAACGGGTCTCTTCTTACCCTTTCGGCCGATTAATCGGTTCCCGGTCGATAAATTCGCGGCGGTTCCACAGCGGCACAGATTGATGGGGCCCCAGATAGAACGAGGAAAGATTAACGTGCACGGTTTCGATTAATGTTTTCGTCGTACGCGAAACGCGGGAACCGATACCATCTTCAAACCTGTGCGCGAACACACAGGTGTGTCTACGTGGGCGTGTGTATACGGGGTGTCTTGCTAAAAATTGCCTGGCAATACTACCAGACAGCGGATCTGTCTGCAAATAAAAAATGTTCTGCATCGATTGAGGGAAGCAGGAATGAAATAAAAATTGATTTCGCTCCTTCAAGACTTTTGTAATATAATCTTGCATTTTTCTAATCTATTACTGTTTTATATTTCATCCTACTAATTTTTTCATAAATGCATAAAAGTCTACAGTTTAATAATTACCCACAGAATAACCCATACTTTATTGAACGGAGATGAACTTAACTAATTAATGAACCTAACTGAGTTGAAGAACGATCTGCGAATAGCAATTTCCACAGACATGCATCTCGAGCGTTCATCACTGGATGTGTCACCCTGTGGTGTGGGAAATAATTGCGTGCGAGAATAAGCTCGAAACGGAGCACCCTGTACGTGTACGTGGCTGCGCGGTAAGAACGCCTATAAACTTTCGTGTCCCGAGATAGGGATCGTCAGGTGCGAAAAGCGTGACGGTTTCTGGAGGGAAAGCGCCTCGAGACCTTACGGGTGTTTCGACGACTATATACGTCGACGCGATCCGTGTCTCTGTTTGTGAGAAAGGAGCGCGCGCCGCTTCGGAACCGCCGTGTCCGTGGGCGTTTTCCCTTACGCGAAACCTCGTTGCGATCTATAGTCATCGGAAATGCGATTCCAGTCGAGCACAGTCGTTCCTCGAATCGTCTATTACCAGCCCGAGGATCTCTATGCGATGGAAAAATTGTGCAAGTTCACTGCAAACTTCTACCTGATAGATATTACATTATCTTTTATATTCATTTTTAACGTTGATCATCAGAATTAACCCTTCACTGCATGAGTTTCTCAATTGGGATGAAAAAATTTAAAGATGGTCAGTTTTTGTGTTTTATTTAAGGGAAAAATATTTTTAAAAAAATTAAAACAACATTTTCAGAAGAATAAAAATAAATAATTTGTTCCCACCCTTGAATGTTAGATGGTTGCTCTGTAAACCGAATATTCAAACGTGTCATCTTCTTTTGAATTTCTTCAAACAATGTAATCTATAAATTTTTCTATTGATCCTAATGTATATGTCAAATACGCTGTGTTTATATTAACCCAAATGTAAAGCTTCATAACCCCCAAAGGGGAGTTACATTAAGCTCAATAAAAAAATAAAAATAAAAATAAATATACATGGTAAGAAAACACATTCTTAGTTTACTATATACCAGATTTGTTAACTGTATCAGATATGGTACACTATGCAGCGAAGGGTTAACAAGAATTAGATTTGGATAGAATTTAAGTCTAGGTCGGAATATACCCAGACACCGGTGTGGAAGCAGCAACGCAAAACGGGTCTCGACACACCCAAGCTTCAGTATATTGCATCCAAAATTTAGTTCCACGTCTTCACAAAAGCAGTGGCGAGTTTAACGATAAGCACACTAAACAGCCACGTAGGGCCCCGGGATATCATAGGGCCCCAAATTTAGCAGCATTTATTTTTTCACAAAAAAAATCATTTACAAAAACCTAAAACAAGGCTACATTGTAAAACTCCAAAATTTTCACCGCTTGTCGCCTCCACTTGACTTGTGTCGTCACTCAATTTCAATTCTATTTAGAACCTCTACAAAAGCAATTCCACAAAAGAATGGCAATTATCCAACTCGCCTTACTGTCACGTGAAAAAAGATTCGAGAATGATTCACCACGATCGAAATTGTTTAACCCTTAGCACTCGGTTGTCCCCTCTGAGGCACCACTAAAAATTTCTGTACCATTCTTCAAAATATTGTTTACATTATTAAATATATCGGTATCTAATCAATTACTAAACATTTAGGTACTGTATTAGGTAATGTACCAATTTCATATCCATAAAATTGCCAAAATCATAAGGTATGATAAAATTCTAGATCGGAAGAAATGTTTAATTTTCCATGTTAACACTTTACCGACCGGAAGCCTATTAATAGGATTTTCAATAATTCTGCTGTACCAGAAAAAAGCATAGAAATTTTCTTTGACATTGCAATCTTAAATGAAACTATTAGACGACGTTATTGAGGTTGACTTAGTTAGTTCATAATAAATGCTAAATGAAAATTTAGCCATGTATCATACATTTTTCAAAAATATGCAATAATCACCGGTCGGTAATGTGTTAAAATAGCTCGGAGTGCAAAGGGTTAAAAAATATCGTTGTCGAGGGGTCCGTCGGTGACGTTTCCGGGGCGACATCGGTTGGGTCGTAGTACGCCGGTCGTCCGTACGCGGCGAGACACCCTGGCGGCAGCAGCAGGTTGATGGATGCCGGGTCTCACGAGAGAGAGACTGTTCTCGGGTGGTGGTGGGGTTGGTCCGTGGCGGCGCGGGTACATTCCATCCCGGTCGTCGAGTATTGGTAGCGACGACGGGAGACGGTCGGTGGCGGGTATCGGTGTGCCTGTTGGCGGAACTGTTCTGGAGTTGCCCGGTTCGTTGGTGTGTGTGTGTGCGGATCTCGCGTGTATTGACGCGGTGGGATGGGTAGGGGGCGAGTCCGTGGACGCGGCGGTGTTACGGGGAGGGGGTAAGTAAGTACGACGACGGTGGGTGCCAGGGCGACCCTAGGTTGGCGTCCGTAGGATACCGTCCGGGGAGAGACAGACAGAGGCGAAGAGAAGAGAGACACACGGAGAACGGTCGGCAGAGCGAGCCAGCCGAAGGCTGGATGCCGCGAAAGGAGACAGAAACAAAACGAAAGGACAGGGACCCGGTCTCGCTCTAGAGGTTTGGAGGGTGGGAGGTAACGCGGGGGTGGGAGGTGCCGGTGTCGGAGGGCGATGGTGGGGGTACCGTTTGTCCACGGTCACCAACACACGCGCTAATCCGTGGCGCGGCCAAACAGACGACGACTCTCTTTCTAACCCCGTCCGTTTCTCCTCTCTGTTGTTGCAGCGCTGGCGCGACTCTCCGGTCTCCACCAGCAGCGGCCGGGTGGGGATGTCGTCTCCAGCCCCCGAGTCACTGGAAGGGAGGACAAAAGCAGCGTAGGGAGGGCGAAACAGGCGACGCCGGCGACCGCGGTGACGACGACGCCGGCGACGCTGAGGGAAGGAGCTCGCGGCGGCGGAGGCGGAGGTGTCGATCCCAGTCCAGTTGGTGGGGAATCGTCCAAGAGTGGGGGTACCGGCGCCAGTGGGGGAAACTGTAGTGGGGAGCACGAGGGTGGAAGTGGTGGCGGTTCTACCGCTGGTGGGGGTCACCAGGGTGGTGGAAACGACGGTGGTGGGGGACGCGATGTCGCGGAGAAGGAGGAGAGGCCACCGGCTTCAGAGAGTGTCGAGCCGACGGCCGCGTTTGACGTCGCATCCCTCGTACTCTACGGCTCGCGCGCACTACCGATACGCCTTAAGATCTTGCTCGATCAGTTGTTCAACCAGTTGCCGCACGCGCAAGTGACACGTTTACTAGCCGCTTTCGGCTGGACGTACGAGGATTACGCAAGGGGATACATACTGCAGGTGAGTCGTTAACACCCACTGTTCTGCGAATTCACGGTACCAGCGTACGCGACCACCAACACCGTACCCGAGGAGTGTGAACCTCGCACGACAGTGTTTGGTGAACAGTGTTCGCGGAGGATTAGAGGATATCGATTGTGCTCGACTGGACCGATGACGGACGAAGTGACAGTGTGACGTTCTGTTAGGATCGTAGGTATCGCAGGCTTTTGTGACGGAGACAGTGTGTGGTAGAGTATCAGGGCTTCGTTGATCTTCTAACGTAAATTTCGTGGTGATTTTTATCGATGTTTATGCAGGGTCTTTGGAAGGGTCTTGGGAAGTGGTGTTGATCGCAGGGTAGTGGTATAGGATCTTCGCTGTCAGACGAATTGTTGGTTAGGTTAGTAGTTCAGCTTCGCTAGAGATTGACGGATACTAAAAAGCGGCTAAAGAATTGAGAACTATAAATAAATTGTTGTCTTACAATTTTTTTCGTCGTAAACGAGCTTCGATAATGAACTTCGTAGGATTGATTTCGTAATTCGGAGAAAGTGACAAGTAGGGACCAGTGTGACGGACACTATAAATCGCTGATGTATACGTTCTTACGATCATGCATTTCGTAATACTGACTTCGTAAATTGGGGAACAGAAAGTGACAATTAGGGACCAGTGACGGGCACTATCAATCGTTGATGTATACATTCTCCCGATGATTCGATTGTGATCTTCAGTGACGATCGAGGACTAGTGACGGACACTATAAATCGTCGATGTATCAATTCTTCGTACGACGATAGCCATTGTGAACTTTGTGATATATCTGCCTCGTTGATTTGGGACCACAAGATGACGATCGAGGGTCAGTGATGATCGAGGACCAGTGTAGATGCGGAACCAGTGACTGTAAATCATCGGTCTATTCATTCTCCATAAACGAATCGCAACCAATTGTGAACATTGTGAACTGATCTACCTTGAGACCAGAAATCATTGATCAGTGACGATCTAGTGAGGATCTAGAACCAGTGACGGACACTAAACACCATCGTTGAAAATTTCACGAAGATCGTGAATTTCGTGCGACTCGACAAAGAGCAGTGAGGATCGAGGATCAGTGAAAAAAGTTCGCCAGTGATCTCAACGCCGAGTGATCGTCGTCGATCTCGCCGCGTGATCGACGACGGGCAGCCTGCGCGGCCGGGATCGATCCCGGAAGCTTGGGACACAGTGAGAACGCATCGTCGATCGGTGTTTGAAAGTGCGAGATCGCGGAGCAGTGATCGTGTGCGTCGAGATTCTCGAGATCGCAGTGATCGTATGGAAATCGGGATGCTCGTTCTTCCTGGAGGGTAGATCGCGAGAGGATCTTCGATGTTCTCGATCGTTCGAGTGTTCGTTCGAAATCTTCGATCTCGGGGGACTATGAATCAAAAAATTCACAAGATGTACTTTTTCGATCGGGGTACTGTGGTGTTGTGAGGTCGACGGTGACGGAGGATCTATGGTGATCGGTGGATCTTGAGAAACGAGAGGAGAATTGGGGAGATTTTCGAGTGAACATTTTGGACTTTGTGATGTGGAAAACTTGGAGACTTGTTCATCTGGAGACTGGAGATCTGAAGATCTAGAGGATCTAGAAAAATGTCGCACACTCTGTGGGACCGATGACCTTGTACCAACAATGTGCTCGCAGTAAATAACATTGAACAAACTGTTTCGGATGTTTCTCGCGAACTGGACAACAGTGTAAAGTGAAAACTGCGAATGATAGACAATTCTTATTAAAGTCATGCATTTCCACGAATTAAATGAACAGTAGAGAAAAAATACTCCGAAGTGTCAGAAACCGGAAGATCATGCTTTAATACGTTCCTCTCAAGGAAAACACCGACGCACTCTTCCAAGAGACAACTCGGAAGATCGTTTTGTGAGAAGTGTGGTACAACTGTGCTCTTAAAACTGACGTTCACTAGAAGTTCTTGTTCCACGGATCTTCGTTTGTCACCTGTGAACTCTGTCAGCGGAATCAAAACTGAATAATCTGGTGCTCCAAAAATTCTGAAGGAATCATAGAAACAATTACTACAATCTCAACGATGCTTTTGGATCGACTAGCTATTCAAAGCGATCAATTACGATGCTAAAAACCGGAAAATCACGGAGAGAATTTAAACAATTACGACAATATGAACAATTTAAAAGGAATTTCTCGATGAACTACATTGGCAGACAGATAGAGTAATTATTCAGAGCGAGCAATTATGATCGCGAAAACTGATTCATCGATTCTAACCTGAGCCGAAGAAACCAGTGATGCAACGTGATAGAGCATCGAATAACAAATTGTCACATCCTGATTGAATTTATTACTATTTAGTCCTGATATCAGTATCGAAGGATCAACAAATTGAAAAGAATAATTAATTTTGAGCAAACATCGAGGTGCGTCCATCGTCGGGGTCAATTAGCCCGGAAGATTAGGATAGAAAAAAATCAGCTACGTGGGAGAGGCGGTGCGATGACGAGGGAGAGGACGAAGCGGGGAAGCTGTAATAGAGAAGAGAGAGGAGAGAGAGATCGGAACGAGGCATGTTCCTGGGAAACGTGTCGCGGCGTAAATTCCGCGGAACTTTGAAAACACGCGCGTACACACAGGTCCGAGGCATTAATCTCGCGAGTCGCGCTAGAAAATGGCCAGTATCCGTGTAAACTGAATTGCACCGATGTCAGCGTGAAATTAAAACGTATGGGGAACCGGTTTTCTTCTCTCCGGCGCGCGAGAGAAGCGAGAGCGCGCACCGAACCAAGCGCGCACCTTGAGCGCACGGTGTTCCGCGTGGACATGTCGTGCGCTCTCTGAAGAGAACCGCGACGGCCTGGAATGTAATCGCGAGTTATGCGAGCGAGCACCGAAATCGGCTTGATCTTTGACCGATGCTGCACACTATCTTCCAGTTTGCAACTTCGTTATTCCGCAGTGTGCAACTTCGATGCAGTTGCTACAGGGTTCTGTCTTCTTGTAAATCATTCATCTTTTAACCATCTTCTTCAATTCTCTTGTTCGTTCATAGGTTTGTAGATTTGTGTCTTGCTACGGAAGCTTTGATTTGACATAGGTGTTGAATGATGTTAGAATGATAGTAGGAGTTAGATGGATTGATGTGCAAGGTAGAATCAGATTAATTTCTTTCAGTGAATAGAGGTATCTTCTTTTTTATGAGTACTATGAGAGCAACGTGTTAGAGAGTATTGTCTAGCTGTTCTGTTTATGAGTTTTCATTTCCGTTTCAATCCGAGAAAGCGTCGCCACAGAATGGTCAAACAAAAAGCGACGTGCACTAAGAATCAACTGTCGCATGGCTATTTTTGAAGATTTCTAATACTGAATTGACTGGCTTTGCAAACGACATGTCAATCTTTATTTAGACACTGCCCGAAGAAACGCGCGGATTCCAATAGACGGTGGCAGTTGCATTTGTGTTTTATAAATAAACTGCGAGGAGAAATATTTCAAGAATTTGAACGCACTCGTGTATTCAATCATAAAAATTATTAAGAAAAGAAACAAGCACATGAATTCTGTATCAGTGTAAAATAAGAGAAATATTTAAAGAATTTGAGAATCGTAGTGTTTCGTAGTTAATAAAATTATTATAGGAAACGATCTTCCAGTTAATACAATTTTTATTTCGCATGAAAATCCGCAGTCTGAAAGTTCGCAGTACTAAATATTTGGGGGAATAAAAATAATATTGAAATGTTCTTTTTCTAAAGGTTTTCTTCCCTGAAAGGATTAAAAGTTGATTGGTCTCGCGTTGTCTCTTGCCAATAAAAATTTCTTTCTCCGATTCCGTTTGCACTCGCGAAAATCCTGATGTGCGTGTGTGGTCCAGCGAATTTGGTGTTGCGGTGTGTCGTAGGTTCGGGCAGATTACTCAAAACTGGCGGAACGTGTCCGGAATGCGTATCCGGGGCCGCCCTTCGTTCGTTCACGCACGTTTTTCTGCTGGTCCGAGTCCAACCCCGAGGCCCTCCCGTACTTGAAATCACGATAATGGGTGATTACGATGCCCGCAGGGCCACAATTTTTCCCTGAAATTCTGTTAGTTTCCGAGGCGTCCCCGCGACTCCTCTCGCCAACCCGAAACACGCTGTCCATCATGCTTAAGCGATTTCGCCCTCTGGAAACGATATTTCAAGCCCCATCTCTTTCTCTGTCTCTCTCTCTCTCTCTCTCTCTCGCCGGGAAACAAGACTGAAATGACAGTAACAATCTTCTTAACCGCTTCCTACCTCCGCTTCGCGATTTATCGGTCCCCTGCCCCGCCCCAGTTCCGCGCCGATTTTGCTTGCTATGAAACGTTTTTGCTCGAATTCTCTGCTCGGGGTTTGTCAAAACACGATTATGTGTTTGGTGTGCAGCGAAGTCGAGTTCTTTCGTTGAAATCGTTGGATCAAGGGTAGCATGTCAATTTTATCTTCCTTGTGTCACTAATTCGTGTTTTAAAATGAAACACATTCGTCAGAACAATTTATTTGGTGAAACTAAGCATTCTCAGGTTACTTGTTTTCATGAATTTGTGCTTAAGATTTAATTTATTCGACGTTTATGCGATCCATATTATATTTGCTTTACTAAATAAATTTATTCAATTATTTAGCACGAAAACATCTTCGCAACTTTAATAATTGTGGAATAGTAAATCTGGAACCGGTCATTTGACCGGTGGTGGTAGGATTAGTGTTAAATTGCTCGTTTCATTATTCTGGATTTCGCTACGAAACTCGAATCGCTTTCGTAAATGCAAAAAAATAATCACTAATGACACGTCGTTTGCGAACACAATTTCACACATTTCTCTAGAAAGTCGCAACACAATGTTCTATCTATCCTGTCTAAAATTCCCGTAGCAATACGCTGCTTTAAAATCACACCTTGTGGACCCGTTACCGAAATAGACACTGTCGGAAATCGTTCGGAAAATTCGCCCACAGGAAAACCGTGTCCGTTCAACGACGTTGTTGTTCCGTCGCGTCGCAAAAATCGAATCCCGCGGAAACTGACAGGATGCGCTAACAACGGGCCCCGCCGCGGCGTTACCAAACGAGAAAGTCAATGGATATTTATGCGGGGCGAACACGCGAAACCGAAGTTACATTCGGCGACTTTCACTGTGGGCATCGGTTACCTTGTAACGTATCTTTCGCGAGGGACAATCGCGCGCATGATTCGTCGACTAATAATCTCGAATTACGGCCGATCGGACAAGCAACGGAGAAACTCTCGGAGGCGTGTTCCGAGTGTACAAAACACCGTTTTTCATCTCTGGTGACGTGCATGATCCTTTGTTTATTTAATCGGAATTGGAAAGATGGCAGAACACTTGTCGAAATTATTCTCTGCGAATTCAAAGAATATTGAACGTTCAAATTAAAGATTGAACGTTCTTTTTTAGTGTTTCATCTCGTGGGAAGAAAAACAATTTTTAATTTTGTCTGAATATGATCAATTTTTAAATATCCACAGCTGTGCGAGTGCTTCTTAGAAAATGATTCAATAGCAATAGCAATTTCAGGCGTGAACTAAATAAGAAGACTAATAAGAAAATCTCAGGAACAATTTTTAATGTGTATTGTATAGAAACAATATATTTTAATTCTTAGAATGTTTTCATTTGAATTTGATCTACTTACTTTCCTGTAAAAATTAGTTGAGAAACTAAAAATAAAATTGACGAAGTATAAAAGAACGATTTTTTCGCAGAGACGTTAAAAAATTGTAAAGAGCAATGTGATCATTTTTGTTAATTTTTTATCAGTTTTTATCGTTTCTGTGCAATTTAGGGCGAGCATTGGCATCAGCGGCAGCGCTTCCGTGTCTCGGCTCGTTCCTCTCGTTTAGGACAGACAAATAAACGCGTCGAATTCCGTAAAATAACTAATCAACCCCGTTTCTAGGCGACGGGCCGACAGACGAGATCCGTTGGACGTTGTTTGACAATTTCGCGGGTCTGGATCCTGTCAAACGCCATACTGATTTATTATCGCGGCGCGTCGATCCTCTGCGGAGCAATGGAAATCATCAAAGTACGGGAAAATGATGAATTCTGTCCATACTTGATTTATTATTTAGACTATTTTTTGTTAATTTATTCACATTCGACACTTGCCTCTCCAACAGCGACACAATATGCCTGAGCCTCGAAAAATTCTATACGTAGTTACCCATGTAACTTTGTAATTACACATTTCCTGTGTCACTACACCATATGAATCGAAAGCGTGTACGCTTGACATCTGTTGGCGGAATGGTTCGAAAAAAGGAGCGTAGAAAATGAATTAAACAGTATGTTACCAACAATTTGAATACTAAAGAAGTCAAGACATACTATTAACGACACTTCGTGCGCGACGATAATTTTAACTCGCGAATTATTCGATGTAAATAAAGAAACTACACCCATAGATTTATAACCGAAGTCGGTGACTAAATATTGCAAAATCAATATCATATTTTATTTCACAAAATTTTTAAACTAAGCAGTGAACTTCAGAATTAAATAATTTTGCAGTTAATCCTCTCCTGGTAAATACAAACTTATTTACAATATTGTCTTCCACAATTTCTTCTACGTAGTACGTTTAAGCTATTGAATTTATTTTCATAAAAATCGTTCATGGTGCACACGATTCAACTAGATCAGACTCTCAATCCGTCCCGAATCAAGATTCAACAAAAATTTTCAAATACAACCACGAACAGAGTGAACTCGTTAATAAAATGTCCTCGAAAGTCCACGTAAGAAAATAATTAGCAAAAATCGAAGTGGAAATTCGAAAGATAGTTTCTTCCCATTCGTCGCCGAATGGAAACATTGTGAAAGCGTGTCTCGGCACAAAAACCTCTGCAAATATCGAGTATCACGTGTTCATTTTCTTTTTCTTGTTCTGCTTGTTCGGCGAGCAAGGCAGAAATCTTTTCGGATGCATCGGTTCGTTATTACCGTGTCATATTTAGCATCTCATTTCGCGAGCGCCGATGAACATCGATGGTTTAAGCGGCGAGCCCGATTATCATAATATTCGTGAAACGAGAAGGTGCTAATTCTCCGGTTCGCCATTATAGTTCGTCGTTTATTATACGGCCGCGCCATTAGCTGTCTCTTAATGAATGCGTTAGTCCCCGAGCTGAACCGTTTCTCGAGAGCGTCGACATTAATCAAACCGTATTTACCAATTTTCGTACATCTTCTCCGCGAATTTCTGCAACCATGCGATCCTCTATGCTTCTTTTATGCTTCCTTCTCGCAAGAATCTCTCGAAATTGCGATACGCCTGTCGATTCGCGATCGATTAAATCGAAATAAGTATCTTCGAACGTGTCACTGGATTATCGGAGTAAATCGCATCGTATTTATTGTAAACGGGGATTGTAGTTATTACAAATACGAAAACGATTGAATTTTTATTTATGCTATTAGACAGTGAACGAAATAATAATTCCGTGGAAAGATTGAAGCTTGTGTTCTATTTTTGCAATCGATGAAAAAGATCAACATTAAATAATTACAAATTACTGCGAAGAACTTTCTACGTTCTGTTAATAATATACGAAGTTAGGAATATTACAACGTTCTTTTTTAATTCCTTTCGTATTTTGATAGTTTTATTTTCGCCCGGTTACCATAAACGAATAAAATCTGCGCCGTAATGATCACAGTTGCTGCCCGTATCCTGTCTTTAGAATGTTGAAGCGTTAGATCGCCGGTAAAACTGTTAGTAAAATATGGTGTTAACTGCTTCTAAGTAGTTCAGCTTCTGCGAGTGACTAGCACGCGGATGTTTATACGTTTACAGAGCGTTAAAGTCTCGGAAAGTTTATAAACTGCAAGTTTCTATAGAATTTGACGTGGTTTAGATTCATCCTAATCTATCAGATCGTTAAACCAGGGAAGAAGATTTTGTTATCTATAGTTTCTACGAATTCGGCTGTGAAAATGTCAATTTGTGGAAACAATCGTCATTTTACGAGTACGCAGTAGAATCAAGGAAAATTATTTTTTAATACAGTGACTCAGGAAATCTCTAACTACTTGATACGTTAAACGCATTTTCATAATTTTTATTATTTTTATGATAACCGCAGAAAATGTATAGTGTGTAGAGAATAGTAAATACAGTAGGTACAATAAGTGGAAACAGTCAATCATGCACAGACACGACGCACGACTCAATACAAGGTTCTACAACCTGAATTTTTGGAGAACTCGAATTTAAGAATATATCGCATATGAATAACATTTTTCACACAATTTACAATTGATATCTTCGTAAAATTCAACTTTACATAGATTGTATATCTAAATTTCAAAGAATTTACGAAAAGAAATAGAAGAGGAGGGATTAAGAGAATTCAAGAAAACTGAAATATTATTTCGAACGAAGAAATAAATTTCCATCTGGCTTCGGTGTCTCGCAATCGATGCAAACAATTTTTATTTCGCACAACGCAGTCTAGTGATTAACCAGAATGACTGTACAATTCATTAATACAAAGGCGTGGTGTGCTATTAGGTAACCAAGAAAATTCGTGCTGTTCCGTTCGATACCGATAAACAATATACATATGAACTAGTTCAAAAAATACTTTTAAAGAAGCAGTGTACACATTCGGCTTCTGCAATATTTTTCCAACGATGTAACAACTTCTCTTTATAAAAATAATTTGAATAGAATAAGATTTAATTCATTCAATTTTCTTACGAATTTAGACTGCCGATTGTTATGCAAAATAAAAATTGTCTGCATTAATTACAAGATAAAGACACATGTTTATTCATCTCCTGAATTGTTTCAATAAGTTGGAAACAATAGAACAGCATTTTAACGTTCTCTAATGTATGTATGTACATTGATGTCTAAAGGTTTTTACCGATTCGCATTCGATCTCATTTTTGCCACAACTGCAAAAATCTGCAACCTGTTCGGTAAACTGAAATTGTGTTGATTTTGTAAATTAAAAATGGAATTTGTTGCTTCCGCTATTGAACTAGGAAGTTCGCGAAACGTGTTCGAAAGCCGCGCCGCGTTCCGCCGCGTTTTTCGCGAGCGGATTCGCGAGTGCGGCATCTTCCCGCGGCAGAGGTCGCGGACGTGGAAACGGTAAATCATATCGCGGCCCGTATCGAGTACGTTTCGCGTCGCGGAAGCCAATTTCGCACGACAGGCCGGCAATACTTCGCGGCCCGGCCCCGTGGAATCCGGTAGGGTTTCGCTGGGAGCCAGAAGCGTTGCAGTAAACTGCAACGGACGATGCCACGGCGCAACGACGGAACGTTTTAGAACGCGAAACGGCGAGTCGGCCGCGATTTACGAGCGAATCCTGCGCGTCGCGAATCGCTCGACTCCGAAGCTCTACGCCCGACAGAGATTCCCAGCGATGTCGATAGCCCTTTGTCGATGAACCTTTTGCTCCCGTTGCTGTTCCTGCAGGAAGCTCTAGAATGTAAATCAGCAAGGTGCGTTGTATCGCAAAATGATATTTGTTGGCCGCAACACTGTTTTGTAGAATACGATGCTTTTGAAAAATTAGGTATCCAACAATTTCCACTCGACCTTCCCCTCTGAGCCACCACCAAAAATTATTAGATTAGTTGTTCGAAACTAGATTCCAAGAAAACGTGAAGCTACCATTTATTTATTATTTATGTTGTTAATAGACTGCGGATTTCATGCATTTATGACAATATCGAGTCGATAAAATACAAAACTGTAAGAGCATCAGAAGAATTTAAAAATTAATTCTTGGCTTATTCATAAATTTGTAGTTCATTTCAAAAATAACCCTCATCATTTATACATAATTACACCATTCTACGTTCTAAGTTTGGATACAAAACAAACTTACAATAATAAGTAATTGCGAGGTTCACGAATTAATTTGTACATAATCTAGAATATTTTCGTTACATCCGCTTTCGCCTTTGTAAAATCGAGTGTTTCGCTGCGCGACACTTGAACGTCCAGCAATTTCCTAGAACTCGAAGAGCAACAGCTGATCAATATTTTCAGAGCTACCGAAACCGCCAGTATCCAGCTTCTTCGATCTCCCACACGAAAAGCGAATTCGGCACTGCAGCCCGGGACCAGTTCGTCAAACAAACGCATGATTAACGAAACGCGAAGATCGGTCTACGGCGCAGGGACCCCCGGTCGGAACCCCGTAATTTCCCGCCGATTTCCGAGGCTGTGGCCGATTCTTTTCCCTTTCATTCGTGGCCCGTGTGATCCTTAGCCGGGATCGGTAGTCGATGTAAATGCCACGTCGGAGTTTTAATTCCCGATCGCGCCCGGCCGCTTTTCGTTTCCGCTCGAGCGAGCCGGGCCCGAATCGACCCGAACCGTCTCGACAACGGCAGTCGAGCCTCTTCTGGGGCCCCTTTCATCTCCTCGTGGGGGCCCGGCCCCCTCCGAATCGGCCTTGTCTCATTTCAACCTCTCTCTCTCTCTCTCTCTCTCTCCTTCTCTTTTTCTCTTGCTCTTTCTTTCTCTATACTCCGTCGCTCTCTTTGTCTCGTTCGTCGATCGCTCGTCTCCTCAGGATGCCACGTAATTTACGGTTTTGGATCATGCTTCTTCCATCGAGGTGGAGTAATGACAGGTCGATCGGCTCCGGGCTACCATCTCTGCCCGGTTTCCGCTCTTACCCCGTTGCCACTTTCGATCTTGCGAATATCCGTCCGCGGCTCGCTCGCGACTTCTCTTTTTGCTCCCGTAAATCTCGTGGTGGATAGAACAGTGACTCCATTATCCGCACGAAACCGTCCTACCGGGACCGTTTGCTCTCCGAACTCTTTGTTTCCACATTTTCGAGACGCAAATTCTCTCAAAGTACGCACGAGTACGTACAATTGATGCAGATCTACAAAAGCTTTATTATATTTCAATATTGCTGCACATGAACAACTTGCGAGCAACAACTTTTCTTCGTGATTCCGACCGATCGCAAACTTCTCGAAAAAATCCAAGTCGTATGGTCTAGTTTAGGTATTGACCCTTTCCCGTACGATGTTCTTCGTGTTCAAAATAATTACAATTTCTGCGTCTCTAATAATTTTACATTTCACTGATGGGAATAAAAAATTGGTATCTGTTGTACCCACTTACAGTTACTCAATTCATCTTGGATTGATGGAGGATTCAAGATTCAGATTGATGCAGATCTACAAAAGCTTTATTATATTTCAATATTGCTCCACATGAATAACTTGCGAGCAACAACTTTTCTTCGTGATTCCGACCGATCGCAAACTTCTCGAAAAAAACCAAGTCGTATGTTCTAGTTTAGGTATTGACCCTTTGTCGTACGATGTTCTTCGTGTTCACAATAATTACATCTTCTTCGTCTCTAATAATTTCACATTTCACTGATGATAATAGAAAATTGGTATTTGTTGTACCCACCTACAGTTACTTCAATTCATCTTGGATTGATGGAGGATTCAAGATTCAGATTGATGCAGATCTACAAAAGCTTTATTATATTTCAATATTGCTATACATGAACAACTTGCGAGCAACAACTTTTCTTCGTGATTCCGACCGATCGCAAACTTCTCGAAAAAATCCAAGTCGTATGGTCTAGTTTAGGTATTGACCCTTTGTCGTACGATGTTCTTCGTGTTCACAATAATTACATCTTCTTCGTCTCTAATAATTTCACATTTCACTGATGATAATAGAAAATTGGTATTTGTTGTACCCACCTATAGTTACTTCAATTCATCTTGGATTGATGGAGGATTCAAGATTCAACTCTGAAATATTCTTTATGGAATAACTGAATTTTATTTCGCCTTGAAGGAAAGACAACTGATTCGTTATTATACAGTAAAGAGTTAACCCTCATCCACACGACCTGGTACCGGGGTACCTATTTCAAATTCATTTAGAATAGTACAAAAAATTACCCGTGTGGATGAGGGTTAAAGAGCTTGAATTAATTCAATGTGCTTTTTTAAAAAACTGTGGTGCCCAAGGTGGTTCGGAACCCACCTTAAACTGTAGGTCCCGTCGTTTAATAACCATAGCAGTTGAGAAAGCGACGTAAAATAATCGAAACAAAAGGGTTAAAGAGCTGTCTTTTACACTTTTACAATTTTATTTCGAATCGCCATAGTTAACGGATTCGAAACATGGAGTATCAGAATCGACGGCCCACGCGACAAATATGTATGTTTAAAGCGGTTGACATCTGGGTTCGTTCACCCAGGTGTTGTGGCCGAGCTCGTACAGCTGAGCTCGCCGGCTACGTACAAAAATCCCTGAAACACAGAATGTTCTTATACATTTGTCGATGACGGGAGCAGGAACCGGTCCTGGTATCACAGAAAGAGATAGGACAGCTTCAGATTAGGCCTATAGGTAACAGCTCCGTCCCCTCGTAAGCCTCAACCCCTCCTAAAGGGGTGGCGAGGTATGCGGAATACATTTCCTCCATGTGCAATACCGAATTCGACACGGGACATTGTGGCACACGCACGAAGAACCGAAACCGTGAGGAATAGCGTCGTAAAAAGAGATGGTGGGAGACACAATTTTAATCTGGCGACACTGGTAATGCTAATCCTCCTTCGACGCGCGAAAATCTACAGCCTGTGATTAACGTTCTGGAGGTGTCGGTCAAGACACATCGCGTCCCGTTGCCTCGCTAGCCATAAATCGAACCTCGAGGAACGCAACGACCCGCGCGTCACAATGCAAGGTTAGAGACATTGTAATCGCGATCCATCCGGAGAAAAACTCTCGGTGCCCACGCGAATAGTTCGACGTCGGGGCTCACGATTCTCGTGTTTCTCTACGCGGTCTCGCCGACTCGAAACTTGCGAAACTTTGCCAGGAAGAGGATGTTCGCGGAGTCTGAAGGGTCCCCGGTTCTTTGCCGAGACACGCCGGAAAAGAGACAAATTAATTTTCGTACGTTACGCACCGTTCACACAGTTTCAAGCAAATCAGGATCGAGATATAAGTTCTAGAAAATGTCTTATACCGAGATTAAAGACGTAGTTAATATTTATTGCTGTACTTGACATATGGGAGACTCGTAAAATTACTTTAGTCGCTGACAAATTGAACATTAAAATTTATAAAAGTGACAAGATTGATTTCATTAAAATTTTCTCCAGAATTTTTATCGCAATGTGCACTCGCATGAGATGCACCGAGTCAGATCTTTTAGAAAAAATTTTACAACTTCAATAAATTAAGATAAAGCCGTAAAACTGGTCATTCGACTGCTGATGGTAGTTCCAGCGTTAATTGGCAGAAAAAAAAGCGAAGATTGACAAGCAGATGCGCGAAGATGGCAGCGTTCTAGCGTCTGTTCCGGTTCCGAACAAGCTTCGATCCAACTCGGTTGGAAGGAACGTTTCTTTATTAATGCGACTTTTAATTCCGCGTTCCCGTTACGAGCATCCTCGTGCACTCGCATTAATACTAATCCTCATCGCGATCGCGTAACGAATCTTGAAACGAACCGAACAACGATCCGATTTATTATTCCGAGTTCCATCGCGAGTCGCTTGTGTGTCGAGCAATTTCTGCGCGCGGAACACAATAGCGGTGAATTTTCGCATTCGTTCCGCTGGAAAATCTGCGAAATTCATCAAACATGCGATCTCGTGCGATCCTTCATTTTTTTTGTTTGCCGTATTTGCAAAACAACAGAGGTAAATAGCGTTTCGTAAGTGCGCAATTCAAAAATGTGCTTTTGAAAATTATTTATAATCCGCGTTCGGAGAAAATTTAAGTAAATTCTGTTTCAACTATTTTTCTGTTTCCTGTTCTATTAAAAATAAAAATTGGTAGAAACCAAAAGTAGATGAAAATAGATTCGAAAAATAAAATAGTATATTGACGTTCTTAAATTCCATTTTAACACATTACCGACCGGTGATTATTGCATAATTTTGAAAAATCCGGTACATGGCTAAAAACTTTTTAATGGAACCTTCAATAGTAACAGCAATTTTCATTGTGAACTAACAAGTGATCCTCGATAACGTCATCTAATAATTTAATTTAAGATTACAATGTAAAAGAAAATTTCTACGCTTTCTTTTGATACAGCACAATTATTGAGAATCCTATTAATAGGCTTCCGGTCGGTAAAGTGTTAATATCTTCTTGTTTTCTATTCTCAATTTTATTTGATCTGGTCGTGTTTCTGTCATAAATGCTGAAAACGTTTAGCGATGAAGTTTCAGCTTTTTGTTTCACGGTTAACGTCTTTATCGTTGATTTCTCCGTCGTTCACAGCGAAACAGGGAGCCAAGTATTCCGTTTGAAAATATCATCCAAAGCTAGCATTACGGTGAGCGACTGATGTCCAAACATTCCACGGACATCGTCTAAATATCCGAGCGCCGAACAGCTTTCCATACAAGTAACTAACACTCGAGGATTCAAGTACCATTGTCGGAGGTAACAGAGAACCAAAGATTCCATTTCAGAGTGTCATCCAGACCACTATGTATAATAGACCACATCTCCGGCTTCCATTCGGGTTGCCACGCAAACAGAGAATTCCGTGTCTGTGTTATTTCGGCTTTTTTCCCTTTCTTTTTTCCACGTGTCAAACGAATACAATAACAGTCTCATGCAAGAAAACCGATGACGCTCGCGGCGGCCATATTGTCGTCGGAAGACACGCTAGAAAATCAAACGTTTCCTTGACGAGCATAAAACAGTTGAATATCAGTTTTTAATTTCTGGTTAGCGTTTCAATTTAACTACATCTTTTGTTAAATTATTTTCTTCGCTTAACGGTGGCTGTATTTTCATGCTGTTTTAGAGACACGTGTGAATTATTTACTAGTTACTAGAAAAATACTAACAGTGTTATAACTGGTACGAACGAATTACTTTGTTATTTGTAAATTCAACTTCTTTCTACATTCAACAAAAATACAAATTGGTGGGTTTATAATTGCTTAATTCACGAATATGAAGATTGCAAACTGTTCAACTATTTCTCTGAATATACGTATATATCGCAATAGAAATCCCTAAAAATATTTCCATACATTGCTTACCGTATGGATGAAAATCTTATCGTCGAGGAACGCATCGAAGGAGGTTCGGACGCGCTAAGCAACCTGAACCTGGCAAAGCCGAGCTTCCCTCAAACAAACACCTCCCCTGGGCTGGCCGGTACGCGCAGGCTGAAAAAAACTCGGGAGACAGCTCGGGGAACAAAAGAAAAGCATCGGCGTGTACACAATTTCATCGGGACCGCGGTAATTCCAGGCCGAGCGAGGCCGGACAACAAGAAGGCCCGGTTTCAATCAGTTACAGTCACGGTGAGGACGGTGATTACGCGTGGGGACGACATTAAACACTGGCATTACGCATTAGTGCATTAACCGAGGAAAAACGAGCACCGAGAACGAGCCGAGAGAGAGAGGGAGAGAGAAAGAAAGATGGTCGAACAAGGAGAAAAAAAAAGGGTGGAGGAAGATAAACCGAAGAAATCCGTCGACAGCGTTATCGATCGGCGCGATCGGCCACCGAATCGGTCGATCCTCATCCTCGATCGTTAATACCTGTTCGTCCTGTTTCGGGTGTATCGGAAACGCTCGCGTGGAAGCGGGACAACATCGACGCGAACCGGCCATTAACGATGAGTATCGGTCCCGGTAATTTTTCTGCGACTCGCTCGCGATCACCGCGAGGCACAGGCGAAAGATGAACAATGTGACTTTGATCGGCCCGTTGCCGTACGTTTAACGCTGCCATTATCGCGGACTAATAATAATACCGCGTCGCCGCGGGCGACCCGCCTCGGAACCGTTCTTCTGTACCCGCTCGCTTCTCCTATACCCTCGTTCCTCATGTAACATCTACACGAATACTGTGCACACGTGCACAGTATACACTCGTACCCCGGAATCCTCTGTGTACCTGCCGCCGCGAGACTTCCTTTCCCAGAGCCACGAAGCGGCCCGATTTACATACGAAACGTGTTCGGAACCGGACCCGATCGACGCCCGAGGGCGTGGCGATTTTTGGCAGGCGCCGGGGACAATTCCACACCGGAGAACACGGCCACAGATTCGCCAATAAAGTAGCCGAGATTATTCTAAACAGCCTCGGGGCTCCTCTCTTTTTCTTGTTCGAAGGTCTTCGGGCTCGGAAATTGTCCTGCATCGGGTACGTTCCTCGTAACAATCTAACCATGTGCGTTAGTGGATTTTTTTTTCATAGTGTACTTTAAAATTGCACTTACTAAAATGGGTTTTAAAATTGTACTTACTATAATGGATTTTGAAATTGTACTTAC
This sequence comes from Lasioglossum morio, assembly GCA_916610235.2. Taxonomy (NCBI): domain Eukaryota; kingdom Metazoa; phylum Arthropoda; class Insecta; order Hymenoptera; family Halictidae; genus Lasioglossum; species Lasioglossum morio. The sequence goes on from OU744334.1 coordinate 11,310,796, forward strand.
TAAAATGTGGATGAACATGTTGAAATGGGGATCATTTTCTGCTTGCAAACAGTGTACGCCGAAGTCAGTAGCGAATTTCACGTATTTACCACGAACATAGCTGCAAGTACAAACAGTTTTTTTTAAATATAAAATAAAACTATGCTATCGGCGCCAGGTTCGATCACTTTTAGAAACAACAAATATGCAAATTAAATACTTAAGTTACTCGACGTTTCGATCCCTATGTGGATCATTATCAAGAGACAAAAATTTTTACCCCTGAAACAGGAAAATAATAATACAGATTTTGAAAACCAAAAAAATTTTTTTTAAAACTTATTTTAAGCTTTGTGAACTCCTATCAAGGAGTTATTTCGCGACGGGACCTACAGTTCTAATAAGGTGGGTTCCGAACCACCTTGGGCACCACAGTTTACAGAAATTTCAAACAGTAAAAATATGTTTAAAATGAAAGAGTTAATGGCGATCCATTAAATTGATTAAAGAAAGAATTATTTCGGTAACTTTTCTTGCATCTGTGTTCATCCTCTTGCATCAAAGTCTCTATCGGAAGCTCGCGCATTCCAAGTGAAAGGTACAAGAAGATCATTTATTCTAAAGAAAAATACTAAACACCTACTCTTTTCCTCAAGTAAAAAATTTCCAATAAAGTTCACCGACCTCGAAGAAAGAAAAGAAAACGCCTCGTTGTTGCATGCAACAATCCATTTAACGGAGAAGAAGCGATCGAGATCGGTCGTTTGCGCTGCGAAAGAAGATAATTAAAACGCACATCCTCGCGAGTATCACCTACACGCGTCTCGCAGACTGACAACCTAAATCAACATTTTACCGTGAGTGAAAGCCGTGCGCGAAAAATCATCTGAGGCCACCAGTTTCGCAAGGGAAAGAAAAACACGAAAAGTGAAACACGAGGATCGACGGAGGTTCGAACAAGTTAGCTGAACTGCGATTCGAAAAAGAAAAAAAAAAAAAGAAAACGCCTCGGAGTTGCATGCAATTAGCTATTTGGCGAAAAAGAAGGCGATTAAGATCAGTCGTTTGCGGCACGAGAACGACGGGTGGGGGAAATGCATTCTATGCAAGAAGGAGAAACGCTGTTGATGGCGGAGGGGTGGGAGGAGACTGCAGGTAGCTGCAATCCAATTTAGAGGCGGATATCCACGCGAGATCTTCACGATTTCTACACACGAATAAGACGCCGAGCACCGGCCGTGAAATCATATGCGGTGTCCAGTCACGGATGGCATTGCCGCCGTCGCCCGATCGCTGTCTCTCCTTTCGAAGGGAAAACCCGAAGTCAGCGAGACGGCTTTGATAGTTGGCGATCGAGCCGCCAGGTGCCGCCACCAACTGGAACTGGCCATTGCCGCTCACTATGCTGCGGCGCGCGATCCAGAGCGCATTGTGCCGACCGTCGCTGCTGCATACGAAATTGCGTCAACCCTTTCACTTTAAAAAACGCGTTCATACGCCTTCAAAAGCAATTATTTCCAAAAAATATGGCTTAGAGGGTATTCCGGTTTCCAGAGCCGTTTCTGCACGATTTTTACAAATTTTTTTTCAGACAAACTATCGGACATATTATGAAATTGATGATTTCGGCGCAAGGTTCGATCATTTATAGAGAACAACAAGTGTGCAATTATTTAAACATGTTTCTCGACGTTTTGATCTTGGAAAAAATGGGTATTTTGCATATACATACATTTTCTGGCGTTTAACGTACACGAGAGATTTTTTTCAAGTAAAAATAATAAAAATTTAGCGAGCCCTATACTTTTTTGTGGAGTACATATTCAAGTTATTGGGACCATTTCTTTATGAATGTTTTACTTTTTTTCTAGAAAAACTACCGAATCTTTTGTCTTCTGTTGGATTTTGGGAAGCAGGGTATATTTTCATTGAATAAAGAAAACAGATATTGGTTTAACGATATTTAATAGATGTTCTCTCTGCTAAAGCTAGCCTTAGACTGACTGCGTTCGGCAGCTCGTCTATACGTTTGAAAACGTACAACATTTGAATGGGATCATGTCGGCGGACTAAAAGAAGCGCGGTTCTGTCTTTGATTCGATACCTAAAGGTACCGCGAGATACAATGTTACGGACCCGCAAATGTGGGATCTGAAACGTTATATAGATATAACTAGGTAATTTCTTATCGGCGCACAGGTTCGATCAAATGCTAAACAAACTATATAATTTTTGTTGTAGCATATGATCGAACCTGTGCGCCGATAAGAAATTACCTAGTTATCAAAACATGGCGATCGATAATTGAATACCTCTGTTATATAGATATACATATATACAGCAGTCCCTGGAACCTTATTAATTTCTGTACATATATCTATCGAATAAATCGTGGTGAGATTTTCACGGAATTCAGTGAGAACGGTGAAATGATTCGGCGACTGAAACGACTGTTTAAGGATTAACGGGCGATGGCCGAGTGGAATTACAGAGCGTCTGAAAAAGTCGCATAAGTCCGGGACACTTCCGTGGTCTCGATTCCACGGGAAGCGAGGCATCAAACGTGAAACGAAACTGCGAGTATATGGCAGTTGTCGGTGCATTCGCGCGCGATTACGCATTGCGCAACGGAGTCAGTGACGCCTTTGCACCGGCGGCACACAATGTATTCCCATGCTCCCGAGGAACCCATTTTCCACCTGAAAAATGAATCCGCCGTAATGACGTGTAATGTAACCGTATCGTTTCCTCGCGCGCTCGTTCCCCGTTTTATTACTTTCTTGTCCCGCTGTGTGCTTTATTAAGTACCTCGCCATTAGGACACTTTAATTACCGCTACGAGCGCGACCTGCATCGTTGAAAACGTCAACAGGAAGTACACCGGACGACGTATATTATAATATTTACTGCCACCCGTGGCAAAAGTTGTCAAACGCATCAAGTGTCTGGCATTGTAATTATATTCGTTAGGAAAACACTTCCATTATTTATAGAAAATATTAATAGAAAAATTTAGATATCGATTTGAGGAAGGGTTTAATCATCCTGAAGTATTCAGCACATTTTTTCTGGCAAAAACATTAAGAACTGTTTCAATGCCTGCCATGCTATTTAAATTTTTTATAATTGTTACGAAGGGGTGGCAGTTTATTATTTTATATTTGGCAAAGAGGCAAAAGAACCCGTCATTTTATTCATACTTCTCGAAAGAACAGTTAGTTCCGGAGATTTCTAATTGCAATCGATAATTGGGGGTCTCGAAGGGTTCGCATCGTCGCGGTATACCCGGCATAAAGGTAATTGTTCGACAATTTCATTAGCCTGTCTGATTTTTCCGTGAGAAATACGGCTCGGGGCGATTCGCGAACCACTCGAGGCGTGTTTCAGCTCGCTCCGATTCTCACCGAGCGGCTATGATTTATTTTTTGTTTAAATTACCGAGCTTCCTAGTCGGGCGATTTCCTTTCTTTTGTTTACGGCGGCTACGATCGGCCGAAGGAAACGAAGCCCCGGTTCATTTGCAAAAAGAGAAAAAGAAAAATGAGACAGAGGGAGAAGAGACAAAAGAAGAAGGGGGTTCCCTCTCCTCGGCGGTGATTGATTTATTATCGCCGGGGAAAACGGTGCACTATGAAAATTTCATCGGGACGAAGTTAAAGGGGCGAGAACGGTACCTCGAACGATCCCGGAAAACCGTTCCCTGTTATGCTAATATTCGCGAAACCCTTCGAGTCGCTAGACTGACGCTAATTGCTCCTCTTTCCCAGGGAGTCCGATATTTATTGTTCCATTCGGAAATCAAATTAGCACGGTTTGCTCGAACAATGCGCGTCCAGCTTAGAAAGAAATCGTTTCAAGAATATTATAGGAGACGGTGCGAATCGCCATACGAATCTATTCATTCCCTTTGATATATTGAGTGAAAGACTGGAACAATTATTTAAATTAATTCGTGAGCGAGCCTGCACTCTCCTTCAACTTTCTGACTCTGCTATGCCTTTGTAGAGACATAGGCTTTATGGCAGAGAGAAGACTGTCGAAATTTATTAATTCGCACACAAACAAATCGGAAGAAAGTACAGACTGAATTTTAAATACCATATTGTCGGTTTTCTGGACAAGTACCATTTTCATGATTTTTGTATCCTTTTTTATTCCTTAAATCGAACCTTGAGGAACGCAACGACTAGCGCGTCACAATTCAAGGTTAGCGACATTGTAAAAAGAGAAGACTGTCGAAATTTATTAATTCGCACACAAACAAATCGGAAGAAAGTACAGACTGTATTTTAAATACCATATTGTCGGTTTTCTGGGCAAGTACCATTTTCATGATTTTTGTATCCTTTTTTATTCCTTAAATCGAACCTTGAGGAACGCAACGACTAGCGCGTCACAATTCAAGGTTAGCGACATTGTAAAGAGAGAAGACTGTCGAAATTTATTAATTCGCACACAAACAAATCGGAAGAAAGTACAGACTGAATTTTAAATACCATATATTGTCGGTTTTCTGGACAAGTACCATTTTCATGATTTTTGTATCCTTTTTTATTCCTTAAATCGAACCTTGAAGAACGCAACGACTCGCGCGTCACAATTTAAGGTTAGCGACATTGTAAAGAGAGAAGACTGTCGAAATTTATTAATTCGCACACAAACAAATCGGAAGAAAGTACAGACTGAATTTTAAATACCATATATTGTCGGTTTTCTGGACAAGTACCATTTTCATGATTTTTGTAGCCTTTTTTATTCCATAAATCGAACCTTGAGGAACGCAACGACTAGCACAATTCAAGGTTAGCGACATTGTAATCGCGATCCACCCAGGGAAAAACTCAGCCGGAAAAAATGATGCGCAAGCAGTTTCGAATAAAATTGCTCGCCCTTTTTCTTCGGGTCTCGTTCGAGGACATCCCGGAAGAGGAGTCTCGGTATGACCATAGTATAAAATACACAAGAAGCAACCGCACCCGAGGCGATTTAAGAGACAGTAAATGGCGCATGAATGCCATCGCTGACAGCGGCGTCGTCGAGCTCGACGGCCATATCGCCTCTCTCCACCACCGGTTCTGCTTTTTCGCATTCGCGTTCAGACCTTGTCAACGATCTTCAGGTCTGTCGTTGAATTAACTGGCCTGGCTGGATTCGGACAGTCAAATCGAGAGGGAAATGGTAACGGGACTCGATTCGTTGACGTCGATGGTTGTCTGGTTGTTTCTACGGGCATCTAGTCGTCAAAAGAGATTGTTACTGCGGAGATTATTGAATAAATTCGTTTTCGTGGTTTTAGATAGGTTTAATTATTTATTTCTGTGAAGTTAGACATGTTGAACATTCATTTTTGTGACTTTATAAAAATACAGAAAACAATATTTATTTGACTGTTCTGTAGACAACAGTTTTATGAAAATTCAATGATATTTGTACCTGATGTAAAGCCTGACATTTTCAAGATCGTCAGTAAACATTTATAGAATTCCAAGGACTGCAGATTGGCCTATAAAAATCGGTATTTGCATGAAGATGCGCAGTCTAATCACTAGGTACGAACGCCGACAATTTTTACCCGACGAAGGTCAGAACTAATTACACAATTGCGAAATATGAAACGACGACTCTCAACGAACAAACCAAAAAGTGAATCAGAAACACGTTTTTACGATTTGTAAACCACGTTATGATAACCGATGAAAAAATTGACTTTCGAAGAATGGCTGTTTTTACAGACACTGCAGACAATGAACGTCTAGGTTTAGTATCCAATTTATTCATTTCTGTAAAGATGTTTCTTCCAAAAGATTTTTCATCGTTATTACACTTTAAAAAAGTAAATTTCAATGTAATTAGGTTTTAGTTGAATGAAGCATTTGGCTGTATGTAGCGATCGGTAATGAATTAAATATCAGTTAGACCGGTTGATTCCCGTAATCCGGGGACACGATGATTTCGCTGGCAACGTTCAGAATGCGACTCGTTTGAGCCAATGGAATTCAAAGGGCGTGGATGACGAAGATGTAAGATACACATGTACGCATACATGCGCACACAGTTGGGTTCATCGGCCAATTTAAAGGACATTAGGGCATGCTGCGAAAGAAATGACGACGTCCCGTTTCGCGGGGCGAGGAGGAAGCAAGAAATTGGCCGCCCGGAGGAAGCAGTCCCCGCGCAAAAAGAGACATTCTGCCGTGCGGAAAGATACCACCGATTACATGGTATCAACGGTTTAATGATCGCTCTCACGTACGCGCGATTTCGCTAATTCGACTGTTACCGGTGGCCCCCGCTCGGTTCGTGTGAGCTTTTGCGAGTTCGATCATTACCAATTGCCTCCGAGCGAACTCGCGCGATCATCCTGTTCGACGATCACGACTGCTCGTTTCGCACTCTCGGCCTTCTTTCGGCCCATGTGTTTTCTAATCGGGGCCACCCGATGCTCTTTTTCGAGCCAACTCCACTCCTCTTGCGACTCTGCTACACTAACCAATACACTGCGGATTTTATGACAAAAATTATATGTGTGTATTGGTTTCAGCTTAACAAGATTATTTTTATTCAACTCCTCCATTTTGCAATTAATAATCTAGTTAGATACAAATTGCAATTTCGGCGCACAGGTTCGATCCTATGTTACTATTTTCCTGAGCAGTTTTACGAATTAATAATTCGACGTTTCGGTCTAGGTTAAGACCATCTTCAAGAATATAATTGCGTCTGTAAAAATTATTATGAGAATATATATTTCCGTGTTAAAAAGCAAAAAGAGAAACAAAAGAGAAAAATACAGAAACCGAAATCAATAATGATAAATCTTAATACATAATAATACTTAATACATAATCTAGAAATCAGAAGTGTCATTTATGTCGTGTACAGACAGTATTCTTTGATCTTTCACGTGAAACAATGCTAATTATGTGACCGAACATGTTTGTCCCTAATGATCCTTGCACAATACTTTTACAAACATATTCATGACACTTTCGTGATTAAAATGATACAAAAAAAAACGATATAATTTGGACCTTATTTACTAGTGTAGTCCACGATACGGTGTAACCTCGATTATTTGAACGCTTTCTGATTTTTAAAAAAATTTTAATGTTTTTAAAATAAATGTTTCTTTGCGTTAAATAAAACAGAACTGCTACAGTGGAGAACCAGATAATAAATCCGACCCAGACGTCTGTCCACACAGACGCACGCACATATGTTAGTGAAAATCGCTGGAAGCGTAAATAAATTTACAATTTTCATGAGACGACACATGCTCCATGTAGTCATCTTAGCAGATGACGGTGTTTTTACGAGGAATCATAACTTCTAGGTAGAAGATGATCTCTGTCCCTGGGACCGTTGGACCCGTTCGCGTGCGGGATCAGAAAAATTCGAGTCCCACGGTGCGCCCGCGTTCTCAGACATGATCGTTTAGGCTCTGCCATTCCTTTCACGTAACAACGAACTGTTCAACCGTTTCGCGGAACGCCTTTTCACCGTGCGGATCTTGTCACGCACACGTTCGCGAGTCATCGGCTCGTTCCTACGAGCAGAAACTCGGGGAGGAAAATTCGTCTATTGAGAAAGTCTCGAACGAAATAGGGAAATTCGCGTCGCTCGACTTTACGGGATCAGGAAACTGCGCGCGGAAAAGTATCGTTGACTTTTTCAATCTTGTCGTGGCCATTTAAAGGTGAAAGTGCAGAACCGAGGGAACAAGACGTTTTTGCTCGACGGTTTGTCTCTGGACTGCTCAGAACAAAAGACGTTTAACTGGCAAAAAAATCGGCGTCCCAGGGAATGATTAACTCTTAATATTTGTAGTCTATTCTGTAACAAACTCAACCTAAACCGACCTTATATTAATATCAACAATATTATTCTCTGTATAGATTTATTCTGCATCGACGTTCCCTCGAACGCAGTAGAATAAGACAGCCTGCACAGACGTCTTCGTCGGATTTATTATCTACCTTTTCACTGCAGTAGACTCTACATCATTCTGCTGAATGAAAATTCTTATTGCAATCGAATCTCCTGCATTTCTGCTTGTGTGTACGAACAATGAATTTTATTTAACCCAAAAATCAAAAGTAAAAATCAATTGTTATCTAATACAGTGTATCCTATCGAAGACTCGGATATCTCGAATAATATCAACGATATTAAAAAGTGTTTCATACAAAAATCGATGGAAATTTCCCAACCAAAAAAATAATAAAGTTTAGTGAACAAATCGATAAACTGTTCATCAGAATTGACGCGGTCCGTCTCGATTAGGTTTGCGAGATCGATTTTAAGAGAGCGTGTCGCGGGAGCTCGTGAGAGATTGAAAAGGAAATAAAATGGCGACTGAGTTGCCCCAGGGAGCGCTCCGGCTCCGGAAGAGGGCTGAGTTATCGGGCCATTGCAGTCGACCGAAGATTACATTTAGCGGAGAAAGTGATATAACAGTCGGCCGGCCATCGGTTCGCACGGCAAAGATAAAAACCATGAAATTGCAGGCCCCGAAGGAGTGTCACGCTACGTGTTGCGCGGGGCCATTACCATAATTTTCAGCGAGGATCACCCGCGGCCCTCTCCGTAACTGTAATCCACGGCCGTTCAATTCGGTAATTCATTAGCGTACGTCTGCGACGATATCGGGCCCCGGTCGGGTCGCAATTAGAACCGTCGGGCTTTCGTCGAATAACAACTCTCGGGACACGATCGACGGATCCCGAAATGCGTCACGACGTTAGGCTGTTCGTCGAACGGTATTATATTTAGCGAACCTGACCGGTTGCCATTTTTCAACACTCTAGCGACAGCCAAGAAATTCCCGTTGCATCCTTCTTTTTATTATTATTATTATTTATTATAGACGGATTGAAGTCCTTTTACTTAAGTGTTTACAATATTAATAAACGAAAAAAAGAGAAAGATACAATACTGCTCGTGTAATAACAAAGAAGGGACATGCACAAAAGAAAAATTTAATAATGGTACAATCGATATGGTATTATCATATAATCCTGCGTAGTTGCATTTTAAAATTTTGTAAAGAATCACTGAAAAAATCAATACGATTGTAAATAGTGCATGATTTTGAGATAATGCGATTCATTGGATTAATTAATCCATAAGTAGATTTCGCTTTAAGTGTTTGAAAACCCGCTCTTATTCTCAGTTCACGTTCTGGTACATAAAAATTGATTTGCGCCAGTAGAGAGGCACAATCAATATGGTTGTTAATTAAATTAAAAATAAAGCTCTGGTCGGATACTATCCTTCGAGCAGATAATGGTTCTAGGTTCGTTGTAGTTATTATTGCGAAATTCTTATTATTTTTATATTGTTTATTCCTCGAGAGTCTCATCAGTACACTACGGATTTGATCAAACATCAGAAAAACAAGAATTTATATACGTCTTTATTTTGTAGCTGACTCATATTTGTTACAACTGATGAAGACAATTTTTATTATGCATATTGAGCACATTGGTTTACATGAAATTTAAATGTGTCTATATTATTTCCAACTAGCTAAAATGATTGAAGAAACAAATTTCAGTCTGGCTCGTATTTGCTAGAATTGATGAAGAATTTTTATCTTGCACAAAGAGCCGCAATGATTATTGTGGGTGTCCTCGTTCGGAGGGCTTAATGAAAGAGATTTTTTGGTGAAACGTTGTCAATTTGTTCGCCTCGCTCTCTCGCAAGAAACTTTCCGGGTCCTGCAGTTTGGTCGTGGAATTAGAGAGTTTTTGTTGCTCTCTCTCGGTGCCGCTCTCTTGTTCTCACAATTGATTAACAATGTTTTAAGGAGACACTTGACAGGACCGTGTTAAGTCTCCCGACACTCGCTTTCATGATGGGTCAGCGTCCTCGTGTCCCGGAACTCTGCCCAGTCTCGTTTTGAAGTTTGGTGAAACTTTGCTGTGTTCTTGTTGCATCGATTATGTATTCTATCCGTATAGCAAAAAAAAAATTCAATCAGACAGGCAAATTGTCTCTATAAATATTCATATTTCTAAAGTGGAAAATATTTAGATAGATGGTGTAGAGTCTTTTATCGAATACAGAGTCGTTCACGACTAATTTCTGTCTTAAAAATTTTTTTACATTCAGGAATGTGCATCGAAGTCCTCATTTTAAAAATTCAGGAGAACAAATTATTATCAAATAAGTTATTTGAGATTTTCCTTGACATACATAGTCTTTCTCACTTTCTGAGTCTATATAGGTTCCTGTAACTCGAAATTAGTGCACGCAATTTTTATTTTGCATAAAAATTTGCAGTTCTGTTAGAGCGTTCTCATAGAAATTTGTTCGGGAGTATGTCGAGTCTCCTAGCGAGACCGGTTCCTTCTAAAATCGAGGTGGCCGGCGTATATAGACCGGCCGTAAGCTTGTCTCTCGCGGGCTTGTATATTTACGCATACCGGCGGGCTCGACGTAACGCAGGACGCCCAGCGCCGCGACGCTTTTCGCCCGCGTCCCGTGTATATTTCTTCAAGCACGCACACGCGCCGGCGAACGACATACAGCCGACGCCGTTCGATACTCGGCGTCGCGGCGTCAACTCTCCGGCACCGACGCCACTCCAAATCCGAGATCGAGCGCCGAAACCGTCGCCTCGCGTTATTTTTCGCGCTCGCTCGTTCGTCTAACCGCAGACCCGAAACGCACACGCGACTCTGTAACTCGAGACAACCGCCATTTTCTTCTTTTCTTCTCCCTCTCTCGAGCCCACCCTCAGCGATCCGTGCTAATTTCCGTTCCCCCGCGTGGAAACCAGAAGGAAATGCCGGAAATTCGATTGTAAATTTAGCCGGCGATTGTACTGGCCGTGTGTCAAAATCATTTTGGTTTTCGACGAATTTCGGAAAGTTCGTGGCTTGCAATTGATTACAGAAACTTTTCATTTTGTATCGCGGGGTCTACTTAATGCAGAACATTTCTTATTTGGGAGTGCAAAATTCTGAACACTACGAACAATCAATAATTTAGTGTAATAGATATTCTATATACATTAAGTAAGTATAAAGAAAGCTAATAGAGTTCCGTAAGTTTATCGAAATATTTTTTCTCTTTAAAATGACGAAGAGAAAGCAGCGTATTTCAGTTTAGAGTGCCAGTTTAATCTACAATGACAGGAAAGAGAAACTGTTGTAAAATTCTTTTTTTTTCTACAAAAGTATGATTTTCAGAAATTAAATTTACAACGAAATTCTTCTGAACACGGCTATTATAATTAGAATCAATATTAACGTTTTTAATGGTCAATAACATGTGAAAAGTATGACCGATTTGCGAAGTGAAATTGTCGATTTTAACTTCTACAGACATGTGCGTATACGTAAGACGTAGTATTAAATGCCTGCTCCGTGTTTGATTTTTGAATTTTACACTCTTAAATCGTCCATTCTACCCACTGTGCGGCTGTGCGTCTTGCTCGCGAATCCGATTCCATGCAATTCCGATTCGATTAACGATTTCACGCTACGTTTCGCAGCACACGATCGCGCCGAAGCTCGTAAAGCACAGGGCTCAGTATATTGAACCGATCCGGTCGAATCGTTAATTACTCGAGCAACGATTTTCAATCAACGAAGATCGCCGGGGATAAACAAGTTACGAAACTTCCGTTCGGCCGATTATTACAGCAATTAGAAAGCCCGATCGCCGGGAACGAATCGGCCTGGTCGCAAAAATGTGATCGCGATCGCGGCCTAAGAAGTGCACTTGACTTTCGATGGGACGACCCGGCAAGACAAAGAACAGGTGTATCGAAATCAAGAACGCGAAAGAGAAACCCGGTTGAAGAACCACGACCATGGTCTTTGATCGTTGCCGTCGCATTTTTGCCGACCTGTTGCTTGCGACGACTGATTCTAAAACAAAAAGCTGAGTACAATACTAATCAAGACTTGTTCTATCAACAACACTACAATACTTCTTGATGTATTAAAATTGTTGAAGATAAAGAAATTTTTATTCTACTCCTGTGTTTTGTAATTCATATAAGAAATTTTATGTAGACAACCCATAGAATTCTTATGACAATTTAATTTGATTTTTTATTAGATTTAATTTTATAGAAATATTTTTAGTCTATAAATTGCTAATGTAGAGGTATCATAATTGATTCACAATTGCAAACAGGATTGAATAATACATATTTAAATATATTCGAAACAAAAACGTAGGTATTAGTCGATAAAAAAGAGACACAGTGGAAAAATGAAGAAAAATACAATTAACTGAGAATGGAAATGAATGGAACGGAAGATATTAAAAAATCAGTACAGACGTCTCCATCATAATCAGAGTGGCAACAGCGATGATTCGCGAGTGCCGGTGATCATTGACAGAAAAAACGAATTCCTGATTCGTCCCCCGCTTTCCCAAGTACCCCGATGACTAATGACGGTAAAAACAGCTCGGCGAGTCGACTGTTTACAGTTAATTATTTCGCGATTCACTCGTCATCGGGCTCGAAGCCCCAGCCAACTGAAGTGGAACTAATTGCCCGCCGCTAAAGCGAATAAATTAGTTTAATTATTCATTGATCCGTTCATATTAATCGCGCGCAAAGTAAATCGGCATTACGTAAGCGGCCTTCTACGGTCGCGAAACGCCGGAAGTGTTTTTATCCGGATATGGACTTATCATGAGCCAATTGTGCGAGACCGAAGGCTGCTCGAACGATACACAAAAAAGAAGTTGAATCGACGATTGAATCGATTCATGCCAGAGTCCCGTTGGTTATCAAAATTGTCCGTTTGAATTGCACGGAACAAGAACCAAATTAAATTGTCGTTTTTAATAATATAACCAGGATGAAAATGATGTACATCCACATTCTGAAATTTCTTAAATTTCATCCACTCGTCTTATTATTTAATAGTAAATGCAGAAAAGTATATTTATGTTTAACTAGACGACTTTCTGAAATTTTTTAAAAAGGTTTAACATTAATGGACTGAAAAACATTTACAATTTCAGCAATATTTGTATCGTCAAATAAATCTGCACGAGGCAAACATTTTATTGAGGATCTGTTCTTCGGAAATGAATCTCCGAACGATTTATGTGTCCATAATAATTCACAGTTGAACTCCGGTGGATAGACAGATGTGAGCGGAGAAATTAAAAAACAACGATAATAAAAGAAACGAGAAATTGAAAGACCATGTCTCGGATGTGTTCGTCTTGTAATTGAACACATCTCATTATTTAAGTGGCTATAAAATTCTACGAAGGTCTTGGCAGATGTTTAAAGATCGCAGGATATATTGCTAGTTTGTTGCTTTCGATCGATGGCTCGATGGGAAGTGAAAATTTTACTGCCATCGAGCAACCAGGAAGAAATTCATTAAAGCAGACGGAGTCGATTTATGTAACGCTTCGGCGACGGACGACCATGACACACAATGTTTTTCCCGTTCTATTGCATTTTCTTACAACGACTCCTACGACTTTTGTTCTGCTATTCATTCATTCTTTTTTTTGTTCTGTTGCGTTCGACGTCATTGTCGTCGACTGGTTAAAAAAACTGCAAGGAGACGAATGCTGTACAAAGACAATGTTCACTGTCGAATGAAATTGATTGGTCACCGATAGATTGCAGGATTTTTATGCGGAATAAAAATGTGCTAAATTACAGCAAACAGTCGTCATTTTTCCTATGAATAACTTTCATTAGTTTTAACACAATGTAGAATGCTAGTCTGCTACACTAGTGCTCATAAAAGTCGCACAAAATCCAACTAACTTATTTAACATGTTCGCTGCCAGCAATGTTTCGTTGCTGAGGTTGATTCTCAAAATATTTTAATAAATACAGCAATCCTCCTTCATGAAATATTCAATCAGTTCAGTAGTAAGAGGATGGCGATCAAACAGGGAAATAAGCAAAGAAACTATTGATCGACAAAGAAGAAAAAATGAATTATAAAATGTTCTAACGAATTGTGTTTGTCTGTCCGCAGGACTCGCAGAACGGCACGGTGCTGGACCGATGGAGCATCTGCTCGCCTGAAGAGGAACCGCTGGTGCTGCAGCAGTTCCTCAGGTTCGCCGAGACGCGTCCTTTCGTGCAGCAGTTGCTGCTGGCCGCCGGGACGCCGGGTACGGATGCTATGTCACCAAGCAGACGACCTTCGCCGCCGACGATGCCACTAGCACACCTACCACCACCACTGCACCTGCTCCATTGCGGCCTCCCACCACCAGGCTCGCGGTTGCCACATCCATTACCACCGCCACCGCCTCCTCCATCGGTGTCACACCCCTCGATGTCGCCAACACCGCAGAAGCATTACTCTTCCTCATCCTCTGGCAACCCTTGCGTGACAAGCAGCGCGAACTCACCACCTAGAAGCTTGGAGTCCCATTTAACAGTGTCACCGTTGAACAGACTGCAAAGTATGCAACCGTTCGACTTCCGAAAGCTGGGAACTTTGGGTCTACCAGCTTTCCCGCCTCTTCCCCCACCACCGCCAGCGGATCAGCTGATGCAGAGTCGGAAGTCCTTGAGGAACACGCAAAGTCCGCACAGTCCTCCTCACCATTCGACCAGCAACCAGCTGCAGAGGCCTCACATGCCCGTGGCGCCGGTGTCCTCGTCCGCGTTGAATTTCGGGCATCCTCTCTCGGTCGCGGTGTCCTCCGGTGCGTTGCCTCCCAATTTCCCCGCCCACTTTCCTCCACCACCGATGGGAAAATCATCGGGGGGCGTGACTGGGATGACGATGCCGTCGGACGTTCACAGCGGCGGCGAGAAGAGCAGCGAGTTCGGCTCTGAGGAGGACGACGAGGACGACGAGAACTGGGACAGCGCGTTGAACCTCAGCAGACGGGACACCACCTCTAAACACTCCGGCGAGCAACGACACCACCCCTCACTACCTCTACAAGCTGCGCCCCTAGGTAGGCCCCCCGGTATTCCCGGTAGGAAGCCCCACTCCCCTGGGAAGCGGCCCGGTAGCCAATGGGGCGCGTCGGCGAACATCCCGCCGAATCTAGGCACCACGTTCATCAACCCGACCACCGGCAAGAAGCGGGTCCAGTGCATCACCTGTTTGAAGACGTTCTGCGACAAGGGCGCCCTCAAGATACACTACAGCGCGGTCCACTTGCGCGAGATGCACAAGTGCACGGTCACCGGGTGCAACATGATGTTCAGCTCGAGGAGATCGCGTAATAGACACAGCGCTAATCCGAACCCAAAACTTCATTCGCCGCACATGAGACGAAAGATCTCGCCGCACGACGGTCGATCGTCTATGGCGCACGCCCTGGTCCTGCCTCCTGGTCTACCAGTGCCCGCCTCAGGGTTTAAGCACCTCCCATTTAGGTCGTTCCCACTGCTGACCCCGCCCCCGGACCTCAGATCACCGGCGTCGCTCTGCGGACTAGATTTCAAGCACCTGGACCAGGCGATCCCCTACGAGGAAGCGCTGCAGCAGCGGATGAATGTAAACGCCAGCCTGTCCTCGACCACCGCGCTCAACACCTCCTCTATGGTCATGACCACGGCCGCTGAGACTCCCAGCACCACCGTTGCCACCAGGGAGTCCTTCTCCAGCGGTAGCGCAGCGGACACCGTGTCGCCTTCCACGCAAGCCTCGACCGCGGTGGCAGAGGGTGAGGACGACGATGACGACGACGACGGAGGAATAGTGGTCGTTGCTGAAGATGATGCCAGCAATCTTCCACCCAGGCTACCCTTGCGCGCCGGCGAGGAGGACGACGAGCAACCCGCTGATCTCAGTCTGACGAAGAGATCGAAGGTGTACCTGGGCGAGACCGGGGACGAGGATCTCGTGAGCAACCCGGACAGCAACGAGGACAACGACTCCATGGGCACCGTGGACCAGCAGAGCTTCTCCATGAGCCAGCTCTCGCTGAACCTAACCTCCCTGCACAGCAGGGGCGTGCGGAAGAGGAAGTCTCAACACCCGACACGGTGCGCTGTTCTAACGGAGTTGCATTCTTCCTCGACCGATGGGGACTCGTCGAACGACGAAGAGAGGGTGAAGAGACGCTGCCTGTCGGACAGTGCGAGCATCACGTCGATGAACGACTTCCAGAGCGAGCCGGAAGACATGTCGATGTCGCGGCTGGAGGCTGAGGAGCGAAAGACCTCGCCGAACTCGCCGAAGAACCTGAACTTCAACGATCACGAGTCCAATTCTCGATCTCCGGAGGCTAGCAACCGATCTTCGGGGGTCGGAGAGGGTCGGGGTTGGCATTTACCTCAGGAGGACCCGCGGGACCTGAGCTCGAGAGCAAAGTCGCCAAAGAGGCAGGCGAACGGTAGCCCGGAACCAAAGACAGGGCAGGACGTGGAGGGGTCCCGTTCGTTGGCGGAAGTCTCGGCTAGCTCGAAGGAGTCTACCGTATCGGAGCCTGGCGAGAGGTTGAAGAGCGACGAGGAGACCAAGGAGGAGCCGAAGAAAGAATCCTCGGAGAAGTCGAAGGAGGACCCGGAGGAGGACGAGGAGGACGATGACGAAGAGCCGTTGGAGGAGGTCGATGAGGATGATGATGATTCGGAGGTGAACGACGCGCTGCGCAATCAAGAAGGTGAGCGTCCCGATGATCCCTCCCGTGCCCCGAGCTCGGTCGACAGCCGTCCGACGACAGCCGACGACCTCTCCCACCACCACGACCCCTCGACCACCACCACCACAACCACAACCACTTTGCGTCAACTCGAGTCCTTGTCGCAGGGTCGCCACGCCTCGATGCGGAGCCACGGGACGCAGCGGCCGGGTTCGAGGTCTGGCCGCGATTCTACCAGCCCCGTCAGCCTCACCACGACGCCTCACCGGGAGACCACCACCACCATCACCACCACGGACAGCTGCTCACGTGGCTTTCGCTCATCCAGCGCCTCACCCTCCACAGCGGCCATGGATATGGACAATAGCCTGATCACGTACGCCCGTTACGAGAACGGCGGATTCGTCAGCACCCAGGAGGTGCCCTTGGACAGGGAGAACCCGAGGCGTTGCACCGCCTGCGGCAAGGTGTTCCAGAATCATTTCGGCGTCAAGACGCACTATCAGAACGTCCATTTGAAGCTGATGCACCGGTGCAGCGTTGACGGGTGTAACGCCGCGTTCCCGTCGAAGAGGTCACGGGACAGACACTCGGCCAACCTGAACCTCCACCGGAAGCTGTTGTCGACGTCCTCCAGCCCGCCGTTGTCCTCCAGCCTGCCGCCAAGCTTGTCGCCGAGGGTAGACGACTCCCAGGTGAACCCTCTGCTGAGAAACGAGTTCCTCGCCAGGCTGTACGCCGACGCCGGTATCGGCGCGCTAGGTGCCTATCCGCTAACGCCTGGACTCCCAGATCTGGCTGCCAGGATCCCACCCCCTCACCCGTTGCTCCTCCCACCGCATCTCGGCGCCACCTTCTCTGGCCTGTCGTCGTTTGCGTCACACCTGGCCGGACTCAACGGGCTGAATCAACAGCATCTCAGCCATCTGACCAGGATGTCCCAGGATCAGGGGGCTAGACATCAGGTTAATAGCTCGCCCATGTCTTCGCCTGGTTTAGAGGACAGGAAGGAAGAGGCCAGGTGTACTATACCTGGGTGCGAACGCGTATTTGGCTCCAGGGCTGTTAGGGACGCCCACTCGAGGGACCCCCAGGCTCATCGCGACCTACCGGTGCTGTCGACCAGTGGATCGTGACCGATCTCCTTCTGCGGACGCGAGTATTATTATCCCATACTGTGATGCCAAAATTTTGACGAAACAGGGCGACATTGATCTCGAGGTGGGAGACTCAGCGAGTGGGTTTCGACGTTTACGTGCAATATCGGACGGGACCGCGGGGGGATCATCGTGCATTGATTAGGGAATGGGACGGGTTTGGCGGAGGTTGATTGGTGGCTGAGTGATCAGTGGTTCTTCAGAATGAGGTTGATTAATTGATTGAGAATCTGTCGAACTGATCACGATTTTGGAAGCTGAAGATCGAATCTGATTTTTTTCAGCTGACCACCTTGGTGCAAAGTTGAGTGAGTCTGGGTATAGAAGGTTGATTACTGAGACCTGACAGCTGGTTATGTGTAAATTATGCGAATGATGAGTACTGGCATGTAAAAGATAACCATTTTATTGGACTGTAGACTTGACCGATTTTTGCACCGAGGTTTCTGATCATCGATGCTTGCGTGGTCAATTCTGATGGGTTCGAGTGCTCTTTGTCTGGGGTTAGGGGCTCTCTATTAGCAGACTGTGGATTAATTGTTGCTAGGTAGTCTGAACGGTGATCAAATGACAGTTCGTTTACTTTGGAGATTTGAAGAAAGTGGTAATTTGAGGAACAAAGTTTATTAACCTTTTAAACTCGAAGTTATTTTTAGTTTAAAAAGATAATTATTAAAAAAATTAGCAGTTTATTACATACACGATTGAGTATTGGTCAATTTAGTTGAAATGGTTTACCCGTTAAGGACGAGGACTTTTTAAAATATTAAAGATATTTTTCTTGTAGGACTTTCAATATTAGAATGGAAGAAAAATATGTACTGATCTCGTGTAGCTTAAATAATCGTTTGCAATTTTAGAAATTAGATACCCGAGTCCTCGATGGGTTAGAAATTCACGCAATCATTTTTGGTAACGTTTAGGAATCGTCGTTCGAGTTCAAAGGGTTTTTAAAGTCTAACTGTAGTTCGTTCAAAGGTTTTCAAGGAAGTATAATACAGCATCAATCTGCAGTCTACTTAATGGACATTGATGGTGCACAGATAATTCGATGTAGACGACTCTTTTCTTTCTGTTTGCTTCTCCAATTCTCGAAACTCAAGGTGCTCCAATCTAGTCAATTCGGAAGTCTTCAGCCACGACGCTGAAGTCGAAAAAGAAAATCTTTTTTTCCCCTCGTCCTTAGCTGCGTCCTGAATTCCTACGATGTTCCTTGGTCCAAGATCCTAACCGCGAACTGGAGATAATAAATAGATTGTGCTGTCAAACAGAAAAAAGACTGAGTCTATACAAATTTTGCTAATAAATACTATATCCTTATATAAATAAATATCCTTCGAAATCGTGTATTAAAGCAAGGCATGTTTTATTCGCTAAAAGTGAAAATAATTCTAAAAATTCACTCTTGACTGATTAGAATTGATTTAAATTTCATTTAAATATTGCAGCTTCCTCTGTCACAATTAAGTAAAATGAATCAATCACGCACACTAAAAAATTGACTAAATACATCCTCCAATATTCCGAATTAAATTTTTATAAACTCAGTTGGAACTCTATCTCTAGCAGCCCATATAACCAAACAAAGTAGCTTCGACCATCCAAGTCTGACTAAAGACAGGACTGTTCCACTATCAGCTGCCTCTCGACCCAGCACAGGAAAAATCGCACAAATAAACTATACGGATCTTTATGCACGTCTAACAAAACTTATTCATATTTCATCAATCAACAATCACGTATTTATTTCACTCGAATTAAATGAATCGAACGAACGATATCATTCGATTCTGTCTTCGTATTATCAGCAGATGGAATTTCCTGATGAGAAAAGAAAATGTTCTGCAGTTCCTACGTTTCGAAAAGAGTCATTTGAAATTGTCATTTGCATAAAGATCCCTAATTGATCGAATGATCAGGGTGCATGGGTGCAGGTGATCTCGCGTGGGTGTTTTCAAGGGAAAATGAGAATGAGCTAGTGAGAGAGAAAAGAAAACTGGTCGACTGAAGAGGCACCGGTTTCCGCCTCTATCTGTTTGTTAATTAAAAGGAAATAAAAAGATGGAGGACGACAAGGGCACGGGCAGAGAGGATCGGTAAGAATCGAAAAGTGGACGATTTCCGGTCTTCCGGCTGATTTTATCATCGTTGTGATAAACGTAACGTTTAGTAAATATGCCACTATTTAATCAGTAATCCAATTGCTACCGCTGTATATATAAACATAGTACCTTTCGATGTATCGCGTAATTAATCCATTAAGCTATCGACACGCGGCTACACGACGCGGAAAACTTGACACGCGCGGCGTGCGAACTTCTCGGGACAACGATAGTTTTTGTAAAGATCAGGGACGAACAAAACCGGTCTCTGCGTGGATTGGTGGATATCGGAGAGGATCGGAGAGGATATCGTCCGAGGATATCGTAGGATATCATCGGATATCGGAGGGAGGAATCGAGAGACTCGAACGGCAGCTATCTAGTTTCTAGACGGGGAGGATTGCCTGTTTGCTGCGATCATCGCCCTTCCGGACGCCATTTTGCTTGATAGAAATCGTGGTGAATCGTGCTTCACTTAGAAGCAGATCAATTTATTTTTAAATGAAATTTTTAAAGCTTCGGGAACGTTCTGTTTTTGTTACTAAACCTACAGGGCAGGTTAAAATATTGATTTATGCATATAGGTTTAGCGTTAAACATTCAAATTGACTGGAGAATTAGTCGTTTTTATTTAGCATTTAAAAAAAAAATTGTTGTAATGTGTAACTTCGTGTTAAAATTATTGTTTCACGTGTCATCAGGAAGATATCATGTTCGTTTTAAAAATAAATATTAAAAATTGAAAGATTTTGCTTTCATTTTGAAATTAGCATATTCTGTTGCAATTTCAGAAATGTCCAATACTTGCCATTTTATTTTTACAAAACCTCCGAGTCAACAAAAACCACGTTCCCCTTTTAATTTCCGCGAAGCTGAACTAGATACAAAAATGAAAAACTGCCCTAAACTTCCGAAATAATTCGGACGCAGCCTAAAATATAAATGGCGTCCCGGATAACTACCCCCAATTTCTTCGCGAGCGATGATCGCAGCAAGTGAATCGAATGATCGTTGAAGCCTAAGCGTCGCAGAAGTGCACCGATCGACCACGGAAAAAAAAATCAAAGTGACGGACGTCATCTCGCGCTAGATAAATGAGAATAGATAGATTTTATTTATTGTTTCCTAGGGATCCTACACGACACACACTGTACCAAGCGGCCAGTAGCGGGCACTGCCGCGGAGACTTCCTTTTTTTTCTCGTAGAGTCGAAACGATCGTAAACAAAGAAATGTCGCGAATTCCAATTTGACGATTAATCGACACGATGAACCGACAAGCATCTTGAACCTCGGGAAACGCACGTTCTCCCAGCGTTCCACTGAAAATCGTTCCTGAGGCTCATCGATTTGGTTTGTCGGTTGATTCTTCACTTCGGTTGTACATATTATACATTGCATACCTTATTTTCGTAGCGTGCGCGTCGATTTCTCTTGTACGGCCAGGAGTTGTTTGTTTCTTGCGAACTGACGGGATGATACTGAAGAGATTAGGGAGCGGGACACACTTTTTTCTACGCGACCTCTCCCAACCTACCCCTAACCCTACCCCCCGAACAAAACATTATACATTGTACACACATACATTGAAACACATTATCGAATGCGTTTTACAGCCCCTCACCCCCACCCCTCTCCCCGCCTCGGCGCGATGGCAACGACACACGACGAACCCACAACTAATTACACTCCTAAGGGCGAAACCAGATTTACAATTGTAATTATGTATAAACTGAATGCTATGATGTATGATATTATAGATCGATTATAAAGAACATTCATCACTATGAAAATAAATACCTATCGAAATCAATATGCTGATATGTCTTTGCTCACCCTCGATTGTTCCTATTCTCGCCCGACGAAGAAGTTAGTAACCCGAAATAATGTTAGAAATTAAAAGGTAGAAAGCTACTCTGAAAATCGAATTTCTCTATTGTTTTATCGAATTTTTTATATCGTAATTTTAGTTACCCTATAATTTTAATTCCAAAAGTGGGGGGCTCACTTCTAGGAGACCATTTATGACAGAAATGGGAGGGTGCACCCCTGTTCCATTTTATTTACGATGTAAAGGTGAACCTACAGTTAATGTTAAACAGTCGTTGTTCCAAATAAAGTACAATTTTAAATACACAGTGGGCTTAATAAAAATAATTTAGATAATCTAAAACAAAATAGAGATATCTTTGTATCAAGACCTTCATTATAGACAGTGGATCCTTAGAAATAAAATTTTGTGTTTTAAAATTCCTGTGTTTTTTTACCAAGGTTTTTTTAACTCGCTTTCTTGTTTGTTTGTTTCTCAATTATAAGTGCATAAAGTTCAGCAGTGATCGAATATTTCGCCAAGCTCCGGTTGAGAGTTCCATAGATCGCGAGGCGGTGCTTGGCGATCGAGGATTCCTCGGATTCCTCGATCCCGCTCGCTCGCAGATCGTCCTGCGTGCGGTCGGATGAAAAACCGTGGACCCCGCCTACGACCTCGAACGGCTCTCTTGAGCCCGACCTCGTTTTCTGCGAAAGAAATCTGCGAGGGACGCCGAACGCTTCAGCTCGTTTATCAGGGATCTCGCGGGCGTGCACGCGCACGCCTACCAATCCTGGTGCCACGAAGAGAGACGAGATTCCCCGCATCGCACCAGTGGAAGGGGAAAGGTGTTCCAAAGGTTTAAGGTTTAAGGTTGGCTGAAATTCGCGACGCACCTCGCCCGGGCCGCGCAAACAAACGAAAAAAGGGGGATCAGGCGGCTGACACCGGGGCCTAGATAATTAGAAGTGTCCCGGCCTGGGATCACCCGGTAAGGAGATCGTTAATTACGTGTACGTACTGGCTATACCTGAACTGAACTGGACTCGGCTGGATCTGCTTTTTCTTCCTTTAGCTGACTTGGGTGTCTTGCTGAATCCAACGGGATGAGTTAAACTGCTTTAATAGCTCGGCCAGAGTGGATTAGCACCTTCGATGCAACGATCAGGAAGGGTCGCAACCTGCTAATGGAGATGATCTTCGGCTCTCTAGATTTAGGGTAGAGTCCGGTTCAAATTAGGATTTCGCTCGTATTGATAGTATCGAGTTAATCATTTGTATGTTGATAAATGAGTTTTTAATATTAGTAATTAGTAGACAGTGGATCTTTATGCAACATACAAAATTTTCCACTTGAATTAGAACAAACCGGAGTGACATAGAAATCTATTTTCCCTCTTAATATGTTCGATAGATCGAAAATGATATAAAAGTATTTTTTTATTCGTCTAATGTTTTTAATGCTTTAGATCACACCTACTCATTTTTGTCATAAATCTGTAAATCCACTGTCTAGTGATTATTCCAACATTTGCCATTGTATACCATCTAGTAAACTAATCCATCCATCTTGGAAGAAATGCTGAAATCGTTTAGTGCATTGATAAAGAAGTTATTATTATAAAACATAGTTTATTGTTACCCTACGTTTTACCCATTATTACCGTAATGTTGCCTAAGTGTTCTAAACAGGTTAATAGGGAATATCGACTTACCTAATTGACTAACCCATGGGAATATCGATTTATAAAATGTCGTAGCAAATTCTCAAGTAAAAGAGAGGAAGCAGGTTGGACTGCAAAGGGTTGATGAGAATGTGAAATAAAGATGGATGTTTTAAGGATTTAAAACTACCAAATCGTCTCTGGAAGACTCAAAAATGGGAGGTTGGCAAAGTGTAGAGGCCGAGATAAATGCATTTGACGTGGCTCGGTGTCGAGTACGCGTACTCAGCCGCCTAGGACTTTTCTACCACCTCTCCTGTTATTCGCGCACGACAGGTGTAGCGTGGGAGAGAACGTGGAAAGGTGAGGTGAGAGGAGAGGACAAGGCACGCCGGGTAGACGGTCAGAGAGAACGAGAGAGAAGGAGAGAAAGAGAGAAGAAGAGGCTAAGAGGCACGAGGCGAAGAAAAAGGAGAAAACGAAAGAGAAAGAACGAGAAGGCGGTCTTCGGTTAACGTTGGCTCGCCCATCGATTCCCCCGCACCCCCGTCCTCTGTCCAACACCCCCCTTGAAACCGCCCCCGTACCACGAAACCCTAAGCTTTTGCTACTTTTGCTAGTTGCCGACGCTGCAACCACGACTATGAAACTCCGGGATTTATTCGTTCGAGTTTGGAAGATGGATCTGAGCCTGTTGTTAGGGACCGTCTTAATGGACGGTGCTTAGAGTATGCTGCAGCTTTCGAGGACCTGCTACCGAAGAGAAAACTGTTCTTTAAAAACTAAGAGTACTTAAATTATTTTCTCATTTTATAATAAATGTTTTGAGTTGATCGATTAAAATGAAATGGCTGTTAATAAGTAACGCGTTAAGTTGCAATTTATTTTTACTAAATCTACCAATGAGAAAAATGTGTGGAGATAAATTGATAAATTGCAGTTGAAAAATCTATTAAAAAATTTTCATATTCGTCTCATTTCAAATTTACTAAAATCAAATATTTGCCAGCAAAGTAAGCAGCAATTTATTTTACTAACAACAAAATTCAAACACCGCGACAAGCTGTAGACAAAAATATATCCAGGAAAATTGTTAAATAAATATTATATGTTAAATTCGTTATTAAAATTGTCCTTCTCCAATAAGATTGAAAATACTTTGATACCGGCGCATTTCTCTGACATGTTGGCCAATCCCGTACGATCTCGCACACAGATAATGAAAATAGCGGATGGATCGTCACCACACGAGTTCATAGCATCGATTCAGATTGGAACGAGCCGTCATTAATCATTTTTAAACGGCACGCGCCTCGGTCGCTCGTGATCACGAGGAATTTCACGCCGGGAAGGTTACAGTCTTCGCGGGGCCGTTTAATACCCCGGTAATTAAAATTCTGCCCGCTTAAGGGTAGCATTATTATTGTTGAGAACTCCCGGCGCAATAATTGCAATAATTGTCTTGACGAATGTTGCCGCGATTTTTTCGCCCACGTTCCCGTAAACCAGTTCTCGTTAAAGCTAATTGCGAGATTTGGGAGGGCAACTTCGAATTGCACCAATTCAAGTCGTTTGACCCGCGTGAAATTTATTTAATTATTTCTGATGAAAGCGTCTCTGCAATTTCAATAATTACAGAATAAAAAATACGAGTCCGATTTCTGCTGTTAAAGCAACGTTGAAAATGATAATAAAGCATTGATCGTGTCACCTAAAACACGCATTTTTCAATAAAAAATTTTAACAACAACATACACGGTTAAGAAAATTTTTTTAATTTCTTCAACGAATTATTGTTCGGTTCCAGCACCTTGTGAATGGTGCAGAATACTTTTAATTTGCAGTCTACTTATCGTTCTGCTTAATAGGTTCATTTCGCCATAAATTGCTGTCGTTAACTCACTTTTGCAACTGTGTTGTTCCCATTGAAACGGCACGCCCGTTATAAGCGATACGTCAATTTCCATGTCCACATAATTTGGTTAAACAGAAGCTCATGCAAACATAGGCAGAACGGACGTAAGTACAGGCTGTGAATGTTAATTCGCAGCGACAACAAGGGCGCGGAAAGCTTCTTATCAAAGTCTTTACCAATTCCTGGCCACTCGAGGTTTAAGGAAACGCAGGACTCGCCCGAGGGACAATGAATTACCGGGTTCCGGAGCCACTGGGCGAAATTACTTGGAAATTACCTGCAAATTATAACATCCGAACGGCACACGATCACGACAAAGTTGTAACGAGCCATCGTAACTTCACGCAACCTGAAACCTGTCGCATTTCGTTGCCACGACAGACCACTTTCGCGGAGAACGAAGGCACACCTGCGCACATATAGATCGATATCAGGCTGATTAGACACCTCGTGATTGCGAACCGTGGCCGCATACCACTGAAACACCGAAAAAATATGGTCCCGTTGACAGGAAGTCCTTTAGACTCGAAATAATCGAATTCGAGTTTGTTAATAGTTCATCAAAACTTATCATTATTTCTTTATGAAAATTTTACAGTCGTATTCTTGAGAGTTTTCCGATTGAAATGAGTCCCCGCATGACACATTTTGTAGAACCTCGATTATTTGAACGAATGTCTGAATTGTCAGGTTTTAAGAAAATATTTAATCGAATATTGTCTTTATCGGTTCGAATAGCAGAGGTTCTACACAACGAGAACAAAACGAGTAAACATAACCCAAATTGTGTCGTGTTTGGTATCATTTCTTTCACAAAACTGTCAGGAATAAGATGATGAATGTTTCCTTAAAAAAAAATGATTAATTGAAAGCCTTCATTATTCGAACGACAGTCAAGTGCACTTTCATTTCAGGGAAACATCTTTTAATTTGCTAATTAACTCGTTAAAACGTTTTTACCGCTGAGAAATTGTACAGTCGCCGCATATTGACCACAGTGTATTAAAATGTAATCATCGGTTTCCCGATGTAGGCCGATAATTTTTAATTTCGAGCGACCTATTAACGGTAATTCGAGTCGTGTGAAAAAAATTACGAGACGACACTTTCCGTACGGGTGCTCGCGAATGCGTTAACGATTACGTAATAACGACGCTAAAGGTGGGCAAGTCCTGCTGCAATTAATGGCCGTTAGGCTCGTTCCGGACGGCATTAAAGCGACCTCATTATCTTAATAAAGACGCTGTTTCCTTGGCGACGGCTGTCATCTGCGATTTCGTCGATGCTTCAATAAAAATGATCTGCGGAGCCGATTGCTTGACAAAATAAATGAAAACACACGCGATACAACATAACAAACGAACTGTACCGATTTGTTTAAACGTAATGCTTAACAAACAATTATATTCGGTTTCTAAAAATAGAGAGACAGGTCTGCACGTACCAAAATCTCAAAAATAAATTGAAATTGCAAGCTTCAGCTTAACAGCTGCTGACATTAGCAGCTGCAGTTTCCGAGCAGTCATTTTGATCGAGCATCGATTCGTACGAATTGTGGCCGGCTAGTAACAAAAGCGGCCAGCCGATTAGAAGCACCGCGACGATCGGCAACGGTGTCTGTGATCGATAGATCCTCGAGGAACGATAAGAGTTTTGCTCGCGAGCGGTACAGGTCCCTCGCTACTACTATACTGCGAGGCCGGATGGGACGCGACATGTGCACGACGCCGAAATTGCCGTGGCGATTTTTATCTGGCCGAGATACGAGGGGCCGATATTCACGGTTCGACATGGAAGTTCGCCTGCGGCGGTCTGATTAAACGACCGGAGCGGGCTACACGCTTCTAACGTGTATTTAGAACAAGCCTGTACGCCCTGTACGTCGACGGGGACCGTGTACCTGCTCGTACCACGCCGATTAGGTGTACCGATCCCGGTGTAGATTATTTCATTCCGATCCTTGCTCTTCGCGCGTTCCCTGTCTCTTCTATAGACGACCGACACACATCTCGACTAGATGTTTCTTGGCAATTTATTTTACAACGATACACTCAACCGATTATTTTTTAATTGTACGGCTACTTTACTATATTATCGATGTAACTATAGACATTTTTTTGGCTCGATAGACTTGCAGGCATAGTTGCTATAGTCGTTTATGTGTTGTCGTGCGTTTTGTGGGATCAGCCTAATGTAAACTGATTTTTGAGAATTTATTTTGAACTTTGTGCTCGATCGATCGTATTTAAATTATAGGGCTATTTTATAATGTTATTGAAGTAACTGTAGGATTTTTTTTGGCTCGATAGGACTGCAGTTAAAATTGCTATAGTCACTTATGTCACACCCTTGTCGTGTATGTCGAGAGCTTAGCTAATGTAAACTGCTATTTCAGAATTTATTTTAAACAATGTGGTGAACCGATCTCTCTGTAATCATTGTAATAACTTACGACGCTGTTGGAGTATCTAAAACAATTTTTTCTGGGTCCAGAAATGCTATAAACAATGCTGCTGTAACTACAATTAATCATTATTCGGGAGGCTTAAAAGACTTTCGGGATTGCAGGGAGCCCAGAATACGATTCTTTATTACCGTAAGGTAAAGAGAATTCAAAGGGTTAATTAATAAATTAGAAGTTGTAAGTGCAAGGAGGAAGATGACGCGCGCGAAGATTGAGGCGGACGGTTTGACAACAGGTCTTACTTGTAAATCAATTTATTAGTAGACGGGTGCGAAGGGCGGGTTCACAAGTGGAGCTTATTAAAATTCGGGACACGCGGTTTTAACGATCGGGGACGGTGAAGAAGGTGTGCAGAAGGAGACAAGATATAGGTCGATAAAGCGCAGGTATGATGGAGCACGTTGACCGAGTCCGGAACCCGTCGTGGATAAGTTACAAATTGCGAAACATAAATGCTAATGATAATACGGAGGCCGGTTCACTTTCAGACATTAGCTTACGAAGAGCTTATAAAAAGATAGAGCTAATTGTAATTGCAGACCGGGCCGCTGGTGGACGCAATTCCCTATTAAAAGGACCGCTCTAATGACTTTACCCGTTTTTAATGAATTTCAATTCAGGCAATTCAGAAAGAAAAATTTAGTAAGTTTATCAACATGAATGAAATAATAATTAATATTAATTCCCTTCTTCTAATGTTCTCCATTAACCTACTTCTTTAGTGATGAATGCTGAGCCGATTTTATGCGTTCACAGCAGAAATTAGATGAAACAAGTAATAGCAAAACTAACTGTTAAAAAAATTTAAAGATACTGCTACGTTATTTGAATTATCAAGGTATTAACAAAAGCAATACATTTGTAAAGCTTATTTGTTGTAATTGAGACAGAAAATTTTTATATTAGCAGCGTTTTGTTATCTCCATTCTTCGTAGCTCTCTGCTCATCCCGATATCTTGTATAGTTCAAAAGTTATACTATAGTAAAGTAGATAAGAATAATTTTTTAGTGAATTTTAATGGAAATTTCATCCCGATATCTCTTATAGTTGAAGGTTTATAACAAAATTTTACGATACCTTCTTTTATTTCCCTAAGTGACATATATTTTCATAGATTATACCATGTTTCGACACTGCATGAACATTGGGTTTAAGAGAATCGATTATCGAAACCGCTAAAAATGAAAGCACAAAATACACGTAAGTACATGTGGTAATAATCGCAGCGATAATTAAACGGAGAAACCGATGCGCGAACAAAGAAATTGATACACGTTTATTCGGCTCGCGTTGATCCTCGATCCTGTGGCCCGAAATCAAATTACGGTAATCTCGATTCCGATGATCGATACACTGATTGTTTGCTAATGGCAGCTAGCAGGTGCAACGGATGCTCACAGGGAGAGAGGATGCCCGACTGCCAGCCATCTCGGACAACGCGAAACCGTGACCACATTACTTTTTCGCATTACGCAAATCACTCGTAATTCATGCTTCTTTTCACCGAGTCCTTCTTTTTATACTTAATTGGTCGCCGATCAATTTCTTGTCGTCTTTTTCCTGTGCTACGTGTTCGAATTTATTTTTCTCTCTTCGCTGAAGGAACACAAATTCATAGTAACCCTTTAACCGTTGTACTGGGGTCTCTCATGACCCCGATAAAATTTCTGAACACTACCTCTCGCCACTGTGCTGTTTTCATTAATTTTTAACGAACCTATTAAAAGAAAATGCAGAAGAAAAATTTTGGAGAGTTCAACACTAGAATACAGTATAGCCTTGATCGAAGAAAACGAAAACCGTAGGACTTACCACTACTAGTCAAATTACAGAACTTCTTCATTTTTCATTATATTTTTATGGGACTTTCGTCAACTGATTCGTGTAATTTTTCTGGTTAAAGTGACACTAAACACGATATAATTTGAACCGTATTTATAAACTAAGATAGAGCTTCGGACCCAAGGGTTTTTCTTAGATTAAGACTTTACCTGGTTAATGTGAATTTAAGAATGCAACGACGGCACTTGGAGAGAACGTGTTTCCGGTACGAAACGGTGCAGTTGCATCGTGCACTGTCGGCGGGAGCCATTGGTTGGAACGTTGATAGCGTTGGCTAATATCCTGGGACCCGCGAGCATTATCGTCCGGGGCAGGGTTGATAGTGAAAGGTTCTAAGGTTCTGAAGGTTTCTTAGGAGCGAGCCTGGTGGACGTTTCTCAGCGGAGGACGGGGCCGGATTACGTGGAATTGATGTAGCGTTACGAACACCGCGACGGCTGTAATGGATGTACCGCTGGTGGTGGTGCACGATAAGCCGGCCAGAATGGATGCACTTTTCACGCATGTAGCGTTCAAGCTCGCGGCGATGCACTTCTACCGCGCTGCTGCAGGTGGTCTCCTTGTAATTGTGCTCACTTCTCTCTTGTGACAGAGCCGAGGCTTGCATCGCGCCGAATGAAACGCTCACCTGAACAGGTTGACTACTTGATGCAACGCCACCCTCGCCCTCGCCTTTCTGTCATTCCTGCTGTCATTCCACGATTCCTACACGCTGGCAATCAATCATTTTTATACTGTCCTAGCAATCAATTACTTTTTCTTCGAACAGTTTTCTCGAGTGGCACTGTCTCGCAACGCTAACTGTCATCCTGATGGAGATTGCAGGCTGGGTCTAGGAGGACCCGAACCACTAGGTACACGCATTCTATCCCTCCTATTATACGAGTACCAACTTTCGATTTTCCTATGCAAATTCTTTTTATATTCTTGTCGAAAAGTAGAAAAAGTTATTGTAGATTTTTAGAGACTTGCATGATCATTGTTGACCACTTAAGAATAATTCTGTGCGTGAATAATAGTGAATGCCATTAGCCTTTATTAAATAGAGAGACTCTATACGTGCAAAATGCTGTATGAGCTCCTTCAATGAACAACTTAAAGAAATAATTGTATTATTCAAATTTTATGATTGGATTAAAACTACACGCAGTTTTTAAAATTGTTGCTTTCTTGATCATTTTCGCTTAATCATCTCACCTGTAACCTGGTCGAAGATTTATTGGGCAATCTCCTTTGTAAAAAGTTCTACGATTTCGGCAGAAAGTTGATCGGTTTGGCCGACTGCTCGCTCGATCGGCTTCAAGTTCGAGCCCACCTGTCCTACCCGGTGGGAAGTAGCGAGCCTGAGGAGACGTGGCACCGGTATGAACGCCAGCGTGTACAGTATCGCTGCGGAGCGGGCCTGTTTCTTGGTCGGCGGTCATTATATAGTAGTAAATATCGTAACGACCGGCGTTGGTCAGCTTGAACCGGCCCCTTCTAACTTGCAACCGCTAACCACGAGTAATTATGTAATTGCCGAAGAATTACTTACCGGACTGGACGGACCTGCGGCCCGTCATTCAGTGACATTCCGTCCTTTTTACGAGGCTCTGAGTGCAGGGTCGTGCATAGACACCGAGGCCGAAGACACTCGGCTTGCATCGTCTCCTCCGAGTGCACTCTTTCTCCTCCACGGGATCCTCTCGTATTTTTCCTCATCCCTCCGACTCATTGTCTTTCCCTCTACCTTCTTCATTCTCTCTCTCTCTTTTTTTCTCTCTTTCTCTCGCGTGATAGCTCGACGTTGGACTCTCGCGGCAGCTGTTCGACCATAGGTTGTAACTAACTCGTTCCCCTGGTTTTATACCGGCACTTTTCTAATTTCGACCGTGAGAGACCGCCGAGAGTGAAACAGAGAGAGCGAAGATCGTTTTACTGCCGAACAGGCAAGATGCAATTGCATCTGGCGCGATCATTCCCAGAGAAATCCTGCACCCCCGGCCGCGGGCTAATTTTCTGCGACCGATTTCGCCCGGCTCTGTGTTTTGCGTTTTCGGAGTACCAGACAGATTTCGATCGCTTCAGCCGTTGTCTACAAAGCAGACCAAATACGCTTCAGTTGTTCATCGCAGTTACCGTAAAATATTCGGCATTTGCGTATTGGTCAGTTCTGTCCAAAAATGTGTACAAAATTCACAACATTTTGTTCTTTTATGTAGAAGTATATCACAAATATACTTTTTGAATTATAAAATAGAAAACTACCCCCACAAAATTATTTTCTTAAAAGGTGGATCAACCTGAAGGGATGGAACCTGGTTGGTCAAGTTGGAATGTGATTTGAAGGAAATAATGAATTGTGTTGCTACCCTTAACACATTACCTACCGAAAGCCTATTTATAGGATTTTCAATAATAGTGCTGCATCAAAAAAAGCACAGAAATTTTCTTTTACATTACAATCTTAAATGAAACTATTATATAAGGTTAATGAGGGTGACTTGTTGGTTCGCAACGAAAATTGCTGTTGCTATTGATGGTTTCATTAAAAAGTGTTTAGCCATGTACCATAGATATTTCAAAATTATACAATAATAACCGGTCGGTAATGTGTTAATAATTTGAGGCTACCCTTACAAATAATGCATGGATAGAATACAAGAACTTAATAATGACACAGTCTTTTTTAAAAATAGTACTCAGGAAGTGAAATAACGGTTTGTGAATACTGATTTCAACCGAATTTGTCATCCTACGTTGTCACAATGTCGTTCGATCACGATAAAATATTCTTGTTACAAGAATAGTACAGTAATTTAGTAACACCATTGACGAGAATTTAAGGAAAAGTTGTTCGGATTGATGATCTTAGCAACATATTTCGTAGTCATCGATATCGGTGAGGAGGCTCGTGCAAATTTACCACTGTGGTTATCATCTCTGAAGGATGGATGCTTTCTCGATTTCTTCCAGAGAGGGTTAATCAGAAGTTCACAAGGGTATCCTATGGTAGGTTACAGCCTCTGCAGAAAAACGCCGTAGCACTTTGCGCCACCGTCTGTGTCCGATTAGCGTGTACAATGGTTCTCGCGTACTTAAGTCGGCCACGATAAGATCGACCCTTTTCGCGGGAGGACTCTCGCGCCGCAATTTCACCGTCACACCGTTGCGCCGCGGTTGATGCATTAGCGCGATTATGGAGCCCCAATTTGTTGCTGTTGCGGATAACGGCCGGTTATCGAGCGGTACGATCGCGGAACCCCGCGATATTCGCACGCGAAACCGAACCTGCTCGAAGCTTGCGCGCACGGGCTACCGCATCGGGCCGGACTTATGATTACGTCCCGGCCCGTGCACGACCTGTCGTTCAACGGGATCAACCCTGACCCCCCATGGATACTTGTTAATTGACCATCCCTCCCCTTAAATCCACCAACCCATCACCAACACGCGCCGTCTCACGTGCTTCTACCGAAAAACGAAATTTTCCACATTTTTTCCAGCATTCAATTATTTCTAATACTAATATGGCCTGGTCTGTGTAACTTGATAAAAATTACACGTTTCAATTCATTTATTTATTATACAACGCAAATCCTACCATCGCCGATCGAATGAGCGGTTTCAGATTTTTCATTTACAGTTATTGAAATTATAAATGTGTTCTCATGGGAATTGATTGAATACATTTTTTCATTCCAGTGTATGTTGTAATAACAATTGCACAAAATATATATATATAAAATTCTTGTTATTTTTATAATACAATACACATCGGTCATTTTTAATGGTCGGTACTTTTGGTTTTACTTTTATCTTCAACAAATTAATTTTTAGAAATTCTATTTCTCTGATTTCACTAGAATTCTTTACGTAAAATGATTTCCGACGGATTCGTCGTGTGAGTCCTATTGTTGATTGACCACTGTGGTCAATTAATAGGCTTCAAGACTCGTCTTCACGGATCCGACGTCGATTCTCATGCTCGACCGCAATGCCCTTCCGGTTCGACTGCATCTCACAATCGGGGAATCGATTGTCGAATTGGTTCGAACGCGACAAGTTCCTTTGGAAACCGTCCGGCTTGGTGTCGCGATTTTTCTTTACGCTTTTGGCGACGCGACGATTGCCCGGAGACACGCGAATCCTGGGTTCGTTCACCGATTCTGCTTTTGTTCGATGCATTCAGAACGGAGACTCCTTTGAGCAGAGTTCATCTTGTCCTTCCGGTGTCGCATCCTGCGGAAGCTGTTTCGAAGGATGTCCCAATTGAAGACACTTTTACTCTCCGACAAAAGGAGATTACACGGACACCAATTCGGCGAGTCCATAATCGTTCCTCGTGCATTCTTGTGCGGCCAATGCGAAACCGAAAGTCATTTTTCTCGATCGTTTTGGGTTACAACAAAAACTATTGCAGGAGACAGGAGCCACTTCGAAATTTCTTTAATCATTTCAACAAATCGAAAGTTCAATTCGTTTTGAAACTCCAATTACTCAATTTTAAGAATTCTTTCTACTCCAATCGGAAAAGCTATGCAATCGTTTTGGGTTACAAAAAAACTATTGCAGGAGACAGGAGCCACTTCGAAATTTCTTTAATCATTTCAACAACTCGAAAGTTCAATTCTTTCTGAAACTGCAATTACTCAATTTTAAGAATTCTTTCTACTCCAATCGGAAAAGCTATGCGAATTATTTTTGCATAGAATGACCATATAGACTCTCCTGAATATAACAGTATATTTTTTTGGTGACATTATGGATTCATAAATTTGTTTAAAAAATATTTGGAGCGAGCCCTGTTACGAGGGTGATTTAACAGTTGCAATTTGTAAATTTTAACAATTATTTCGATTCAACCATAAATACTATAGAACTGACTTAGCTAGAATAATTATTATTGTTTACAGACCTAA
Organism: Lasioglossum morio; assembly: GCA_916610235.2. Lineage (NCBI taxonomy): Eukaryota > Metazoa > Arthropoda > Insecta > Hymenoptera > Halictidae > Lasioglossum > Lasioglossum morio. The sequence continues at coordinate 11,345,187 of OU744334.1, forward strand.
CATATAGCATGTGTACTCGGCAAAACGTTTTGGAGCATTGAATGCTAGCCGAAGTCTCCCATATCTAAATAGTTCCGAACAGCGGAGGTTCGTTTCACGCAAAAAGCGTCCGGTTTTTGCGAGCCGTTATAGTTCTACCGAGCTATCCGCGATCAAAGTAATTTATTCCGGTGATTTTCTAGGAGAATGATCGAAAAACACGTTCGCGGGGAACAAGGGAAAAACTGGCCAGCGGGCTTGAAAATAAACGTTGACTCTGCTCGGAGTGAGCGCGGCATTAAAAAACTGCGAAGCATGCAAAGGGCGTGCGCCAGGTGTTTCCACCAACGTGGAAATAAATTTCAAAGATTCCAACGGAGCGGAATAAAGAACAAAGTTTGAAGAGGAGGCGGACAGGTGAACGCAAACACGAGTTCCTTCAGATTTATCTTCATTTGCAAAGGTGAAATGATTACGCCGTGTTGCTCGATTTTCTGATCGCACACCGACACGATCGCAAAACCAATTCCAAACGATTTAATCTTTGTTCAAGTTTCGAGTTTTCCACAGCGTTTAGGTAATTATTTTTTTCGCCGGTGAAAAATCGTGTGAAAATGAAGGGAGAGCCGTCTGGCAGCTAAATTTTTCAAAGCAGGCATAGCGATCGGTCGCGGGACCTAATGACACGGCGAGAGGAGTGGCGAAACGGGGGTGCTAATTAAAAGTCAGCCGGAGGAATAGATTATCAGCGGTTCTAGGGGTCGGTTCGCGAGAACCGGGGACCAAGATGGAAACGAATACATGGTGCCCACCTCTCCGGGCCCCGATTTGACACTTCATCATTCGTCGAGGCCCGCGAGACCCTGTCATTAAAACGAGATTAGTCCCGTAATCGTAAACCGCGTCGGGGGAGGCTCATCTTCGCGATGCGCCTCGACGTTCCAAAGTGGTGAAACGCGTTGCTGACCGAAGGGGCGGGTCCGTTTTAATATGTTGCTTTATTGTGCATCGTTAAACGTTCCGGCCAGTATTAAAACCTGCCCGAAGAAGACTTGACAAGCTCCTGCGAATAATCTCCTTTGTGCGAATCGTCGCGTTTTATTAGCTGCAGAAGATCGTCCGACGCCATTCTCTGTCGCTTTAAACATTTATCCTGCTTCAATCGTGGACGCCACACGGGAATATTTCTTCGATAGATGATTCTCCAGATTTTCCCGAATAGAACAGCGTTTCTTAAACATTATAAAGCTGAATTGGTTTAAACAATATTTTAAGTGAGCGCTCTTGTGAGGGTGATTTTACAGGTACGGTGAAATTTTTAATCATTTTTCCTATTCAAACCGTGAACGGTATACTAATGTAGGATTTAAGTCGTCAATAAACAATTTCAGATTTAATTTCAACTATAACAGATACAATATTAAACGCGTCCTTTGTTTTTTACACGTCAAACGAGAATGAATCAAACAACACAAATTATAAAACATGAAGAACGCAAATAAATAACAAATATCGAATCGTCACGTCGCTAGAAACTATATTCTCCCTACACTAATGATTCTTAGCTAGAATGATTCTGTAGAGTCTCTCGAATACAGCGGTATATTTTGTTGTGACATTACAGGTTTGTAAGTTTGCCTAAAAATTATCTGAAGCGGGCGATCTCATGAGAATGATTTAATAGTTACAAAGAAATTTTCAGTTTCAATCGAGCTTAGCTAAATTAATATCAATCAAAAATTGTTGGGTGTCATTTACAAGCGTGAACAGTACGAGTAATGTCTCGCAAGCTCGTTAACAACGAAAAAGTCAGTCCGTTAACAGGTTGAAATGGCGTCGGCCCTCGAAGTGGCAGCAGTCAAACGATTGAAGAACCCGACAAACAAGGGTGCGAATCCAAAATCTCTGGTCGATGGAGCAGGGATCAAGTTCCCGGCGCGGCCAGCGCCACGAAGAAGCAATATTTGTTGAAGGGGTCCGAAACACAGCGAGTCCGACGCAATATTCCGAGGTGGTTATTTTTCCCCATCCCCTCCGTTAAAAAGAGTGGCGGAAAAGTCCACGGGGGAAGAGAGAGAAGACGCATTACCAGATTGGCCCGAGCCGATCGCATTCACCGGTCTTTTACATTCACGAAGCTTTTATTCGGTTGATTTGACTATACGCTTCGTATTCACGGCTCTCGATTTGATTTGCATTGATTGGAGTGCCCGCTTTTCCGATAACCGGCCCTGCACACCGTGCGCACCTACACCCACGCTAGGATCAGGATCCTGGACCCATTTGCTACTCCGAATTTTTCCAACTGTTAACGTTCGATTGTGTTTTTCCACGTTTGCTGCGTGGGAGGCTTGTTTGATCGCTGATAAGATTAGCAACAAGTAGTTCGATCAATTTCATGCATTATTTTACTGTTGCGATGCTGGTTTTTGGTCGTCCGGTATCCCTTTGCTGTTTTGTACCTTTCGGAACTACACTATAATGCACTCTTTTACGAACAAATCGTGTTTTATTAACGTTAGGGCGAGCAGCATGTTCATCGAGGATATCCGTGCACTTACAATATTTATAAAACATTTTGCAGTTGTTCTCTCGTGATCCTGATTGATTTAGGTGTTCGCCATTTAGCAAATTACACCCTCTACAATGTACTTTTTGGAACATCTTACGAAGAAATCGTGTTCTATTAAGATTGAGTAGATTGAGGTTGTTTATTACGAATGATCCACCTTGGAACAGTTTGGATTCACTTTTGCAACGAGGAAGAGTCGAGAGAAGCTAGGAATGATCGTGGATAGCCGCAACCCCCGTCCGCCCTTGGGATTTTGCGTGTCTGAAGTCAGTGATCGGTGTCGGGCGTCGTCTCGCGTGCCTAGCGTCTGGAATCTCGAAATTGTAGCTCGTTTTCGGGTAATTAAAGGATTCTAGAGCGTAACACACGAGGGTTGTTAGGTAAATAAAGACGCGGACGTGGGAAAGGTCCTGTTGCGTGTACGGAATCGTACTTCGGCGTTACTTCGCCCGGTTCCACCTTGCATATTTTCGCACCCGTTGATTGCCCGAATGTGTGGCGAGCATTTAGCTCCAATTTAGCGGTCCGCGCGGCATCCTTCGAAGAACTTGTAAATCTGTTTCTGTTGTTTTTCGTGCATCTAACTACCCACCGTGTCCACGAACGACCATCTGCACCTTTCAACCGCACCGCGCGGTCCCCTGTTCTGCTAACATTTCTCGAACGATCGTGACCAATGAGATTTTGCAGGTTCTTTCCAACTCGTAACCGCGATTTAACAAATTCTGGAATTTAACAAACATGTGCAGTGACTCACGATAATGTCAGCATACTTTTCAACGGACCATAGCTTTTGCACAGTGGACCTTAATTTCACCGAAGAACTAGAACAATTCGGGAAAAACATTTGGAGAAAATTGCGATTGATCGAAATTACTGCCAAAAGATATTCCTTACAACTTTTTTGTGTGCGTCTATATTGAAAATTATTTAATTATACATACTCTGAAAATTGCTAACAACCGTAGTCCAGTTGAAAGCACCGGTTCTCATTAGATCACCGAAGTTAAACAATGTGGAATGGCACTTGGATGGATGACCGTCTGATAAAAAAAAAACCGGAAAGTGACCCACCCGGGTGTTTTTCACATGTTGTTGGCAAAAGGTGGTTCGGAACCCACCATAAACAGTAGGTCCCGCTGAAAAGGATATAGTGAGAATTGAAAGAGGGGAAAGAAGATCGGTATATGAATTTGAAACCCTGAGGCGACCAAATATCATGTTACAATTACAAATTCTGAAAATTTCAACAAAATATCTCGTTAGCTATTAGGTATAGGACAAAAGCAATACTGTTCTTAAGAGCTCGGAAAATATGATCTAGAGATAACCATCACCTACACAGACTCGTTACCTGCGGATAAATAATGGAAATGAATAAATAACATCGTCAAGGGTTCAGTAAAAGTTTAGCAGAGATGTAGAGGGGGAGGAATGTTGCGTCGGTTGCATGTCTCGGTCACTTTATCCGGTTCGAGCCCGTACAATTCTGAAAAACCATTGTTCGAGGGAGGGGGTTAGAGGAATGGGTGGTTCCGCGTGGTTCCCCTTATCCCAGGCACCCCATAGCCCGTATAAGGCGAGAGAGGCGATGGTTGGAGAGGCTCGTTGGCGCAATAAAAATTTGACACGATCGTCCACCGCGTCTCTCTTTCTTCTCTATCTCTCATACTTTTCCTCTCTCTTTCTCTCTCGCTCTCTCTCTCTCTCTTGCTCCCGCGGCCAAGAGAGTGAAGAAAAACGGTCGACACGCAGAAGAGCGTTGCGAGACAGGGAGCAAGGGCAAGGGCAGGCTGCAGGGCCGAGTTTACGACTCGCGCTACGCGAGCCGGCCGAAAGGGACGACAGCGAAACTCGTTATTATCCGACCGTACTTCTTCGTGGTCTCGCCGAGAAGAAGACGGGCCCTGGACGTCGATGGCGACGCGCCGGTCCGTGAGCTCGATCCACGGGCCACTTTCAGACCATAAAGAGACAAAGGAGCGTTCTTCTTCTTCCACCCGGCCAGTAAACTCTCATTTTCGCGAGGGAGATACTGCCCACGGACGCGCAAAGCACAGAAACTCCTACCCGATCGCTCGAGAACAGAGGACGCGAGACTATCAAAGGGTTCGCTTCGCTAGCAGACAATCGCAATGTGTCCGTTCAACATGAGAGACAATGGCTTGTCGAACACTGCAGATGGTATTAGGTCGTAACATAAATTCGTCCCGTTGTTCCGGTTGGTAGCGGGACTTCATTGTTTTAGCCGGTTGCCGTGTTTACAGAGACAGGTGTCGCACACTGGTAAAAAGTCAGGTTACACTGACAATATTTCGAATTGTCTCGAATTGAGAGGAAAGAGTGCCCTGTCTCTGTCAGTACCGGATTGATAACGACAGAGACGGATCGCGTTTGCATTGCTCTATAAAAAAATTCGATTTTCGAGGTAATTACAATAACTTCCCTATAAATCGGGAAGTTAATAACGAAAATGTATCAATTTAGAAATAGAAATGAATTAAATAGAAAAATGGTAATCTATCACTTCTGAGCAACTCCTACGAAGACAAAGGGTTGCAGCAGAGCAAAGGCTTCGGAGCCAGCAAAAGAGGCAGAGTGCTTTCGCCAGCCACGATCCGCGATAGTTGCAAACATAACCGAGTACGAAACGCATCGAGTTTCGCAATCAGCTTTCCCCGATATTTATTACAGTAACCTCGAGAGTTGACCTCTGGTGCCAACCCCCAGCCGCAGGAACCAACGAATCATCCTGGTGGACGTTTCTCGATCCCAATTCGATATCACCGACGCAAACCGAAAGAAGGGTTGAGGATACCGAGAGAACCACCAGAGGAAGAAGAAGAAGAAGAAGAGGATATATCGGTGATCGGTAATAAATTTAGAAAGAAATTGCCGGTCACCCCGGCGACCCATCGCGTCGGGAATGCTTGTTGTTTCTGGGGGTTGTCGAGAGAGGCCGAGGGATCGAAGAGGAAGCTCCGGACCCCGGCTGCAAAGCAAACAACAATAATAATTATTTGATGCGGCCCAGCATCTATCTGCGATGGGGCCGGTTCTACTCGAGTGACCTGTCAGCCGGCGTTGAATTAATGGCAGCCGAGATTTCGCGTGGAAACACAGCCGATCGACGGCACCGACGCGAGCTGATCCGAGCGCCGCGCAATGTGGAACTTATGGCAACCGGTGCGGTGAGCTGGTGCGAGGTCGTGGCTCACGATCGGTTCTGCTCCGAGCCAATGCAGAACGCTGTATCCTCGGTTCCACGTGTACAACTGACCGGAACAAATATCGCCGAAGGAGAACTTCATTTCGCACAGTTTAACGACGACAAAGTTCGCGAAGAAATAAACTGCGGATTTTTATGCTGAATAAAAATTGTTCGTAATCATTCTAGTCAGATTAATAATAATACAACACATTTTTTAGATTTTAGATTTGTGATACTGATTTTTATGGTACATGTATAGACTTCTAGTACTGAGAAGTGATGAATCCTTCGTGTACCACGATTTTCGTGAAACGATCGGCGAAAATCGGAGTTCGCACGAAGGCCCTGTGGCCTGTCTACAAGTATTTTTCCATGGATCGGCCTGTGGGAGCCATAACGCGTGCTCTTACGCGGAATTCAGTGGACGACCTCGACAACTGTGGGAATGACGGCCGTAACGATTCAAATTACTAATCACGGCGTTCGCGTGCTCACCGAGACGCCTGTTGCAAGCGTTCACGACCGAATTGTAGTGTTCACGACCGACAGAGATCCACGAGAAGGGGTGGTGCGTGCGGAATTACAGAAATTATGCTGCTACGCTTATGCCGCGACCGTTTTTATTCCGCCGTGGCAATCTGCGGAGGCTGTCGTTGCTTCCACGTAAAATACCTCTCAAATCTTATCGAATGTTCCTCGTTAGGAACGACATATTTCTATTGTAATCTCTGTGGAATATAAAAATTGTTTGAAATTACTGCAGATCTCTCTCTATGCAGTGTAAGAATTGTTTGAATTTGTTCGAAGCAACTGGGGTAGTATATTTCACTTGAATTCATTCTAATGAAATAAACTGTATACACTTAATTAATGGTCTGAATGAATGTGAAGCACTCGTACGTCTTCCATAATTGCAGAATCAGAAATGGATCAGTTTGACAGCTCCGATATTATCAATATTTAACTCTATTTCCTTGGTAAACCGAACCAATTTCTTCACATATGTCTAGCATAGTTCTTTTCAGAAAATGAACCGTCTTTCAATACTTCTCGTACGCGATGCTTTCGAGTATTGGTTCATAGTGAAGGACAATGAAATTGTAACAGTAATTTCGATGGTAGAATTTTATGGATAGACAGGCCTGCAGCCGGGGAGCATCAAGCTACCTTTTGGGTTGTCTGAGGATCGCAGGAGGATGCAACGTCGTGGGCATTCAACCCAATCCGCCGAAAACCAACGAGGGTGGCGTTTCCTCCATTCTTGCATCATAGTATCCCCGCGCATACGTAAGTGCCTCCTCAGGGCTGTTGTTCAACGACGGAACAACACAGAAACATGGCCGGCTTACCGGGGATTAATGTCACCGCTAAGCACGGTCCACTCGATAACAGAAAACAGCATAAGCAACGATAATGCACCCTTTGGAGAACGGGGTTTTCGCCATGTCGCCTTCTTCTATTTTCAAAAGACAGCCATCGTGCTGCTCAACCCTCGACTGTCGAAGCCGGATGCAGCAAAGTTCAATCTGATTTCGCGTTTCCTTGCAGTACAAGTATTCCTGAACGTATGCAAGTATAACTCACGTTATTTTGATTGCATTTACTTGGACAAAATAGTATACGCACTTCAAATACCCTCTGACATGTGTGCAAAATTTTAATGCGAATGGTTTAACAGTTCTTCTGGAAAAGTCTTAAAAATTAAAATACCCCTGTGCCACTAGAACTATGTGAGTAAAAATCTGGTCAACGTTTGAGAATGTTCAAGCCCACGATTGCTGAAAATATAAAATGTTTTCGTGAGAAACTGGTTAGAATGATTCTTCATCCAAGTGCACATGGCAATAATGGAATCCTCGGAAATCTGAACACGTTAGGCCTTACTATTACTAGACTACGAATTTTCATGCAAAATGTAGACAATAGAACAGTATTTTTAAATTATTTAAACACACTATTTTGATCTACTAATTTTTGTCACAAATGCATGAAAGTAGACTACGAATTTTCATGCAACATGGAGACAATAGAACAGTATTTTTAAATTCTTTAAACACACTATTTTGATCTACTAATTTTTGTCACAAAACATCTACAGATTAATTATTACTATAAAGACAGGTCCACACGTTTTGTGCAGCGCACGGTGGTTCCTAGTGTTAATGGGTGGATGTTTTGGCGACGGATGATCTCAAGAAAAGTCCTCCCATAGCGTTTCAGGCCAGTTAGGGTGAACTCTCTGCCACTTTGCATGGTCAGAAGGGGGGTCCAGGTTCTCACGTTCGCGTGCAGCCGAGGGTAAAATAGTCGGCGGAGCGGAGAGGGCGGTTTGCAAATAAGAAATGCAAAAACTGGGAAGCCCGGGTCCGGGGCCGAACGAGAGCGGGCGAAACCACCTTAAATACAGGTCACGCGTGTTTTGGTCTGCCGTTTTCTTTTCCCTCCTTGCGCACGTCCTTCTCGTTGCGATCCTCCTTTTTCCCTCTCTCTCTCTCTCCGTTCTCCGATGCCGTGTTTACCTGCTGTCCGCGTACAAAAGTCATCGTTAGAAGGATTCCTCTCCTGGGATGGGAACGCGGCAGCGCCGTAACTTCCACTCGGCCGCAGGACTGAATCGCGTAATTATCGGCTCCGATTTTTATCGGATCCGCGCACGTCAGATCCCCGAATCCCGATGGAACGATTGTTTTATTCAATTCATTGCTTCATGGTCGATGCAAATGCGTCCTGCTTCATTCACATTTTCTATCATTCTAATTCATATTTTCTGAATAATTGTAAATTATTACAGTTCTCTGTATCGCGATCGACAATTGGTCAAAAGTACAATTAATGTTATTGTCTGCACAAATTAATGGTAAATATTGACAAAAGGGAATCCGATTGTCGCTCGGTCTTAGTTTCGGAGATAATTGTAAAACACGTTCGTTAAAATTAGGTTACCACTACACTTTATCCTCCTATAAGCTGTCACTGCACGGTAATTAAAATGTACAGAATCATACAGTATACAGGATCTCAAAGGGAAGGTATAGTCCAAGTTGATTAGGTTGAGTTGGGAGGCGAAGGTTGGGGTGGCTTCAACTAATGCAGACGTTTACAATCGGAATTTGCAACGCGATCGAAACTGGCTCTCCTTTTGTCAACGTTTCCGAAATTAATTCCTGCCTCCTTCTTCATTCTATTATCATTATTAATTTCAGTCTATTTCGAAGAGGTCGTACAATTTATGCTTGACGACTTGTTAATAATACGTTAGTTTTTTAGCTTGGATTTAGTATGACTTCTGCACCAGGGGGTTGAAAATTGACCAAAAATCCGGTGGAATAATCGCGTCGAGAAGGTAAGAAATGCGTTCCGAGCGGGCCAAGTTCTGGTAAAACAGCCGACAAACAAGAAGAATCGTCGCGAGTTCCCGTTTCGTAACAGCGTGCACCGTGTTCTTGCGTAACGATGACAGCATTATGCCGGTGTCAGCGGCAGCAACGATGATTAATCGATCGCTGGTCACAAATATCCCGGATTCCGTGACTCGACAGGGCTACCGGCGGCTACAAGAAGAGGAAGTCGATGAATAACACCTCGGCCACCGTAATATTCGGGGGACAAAGCCCCGTGGAAGCCTCCGGCCATCCATTAATAAAAATCATACGATCGTTAGAGCGAAAATATTTACAGCGATCGGACACTGTCGGCGTTCCTTCTTCTTACTCCCATGTAAATTGGAACGATTGTAGAGCCTGCTAGTTAAGACTCACAGAATGCTCGAGCATAATCATGCTAGTTGGAAAATCATGCTGTTGGATTAAGGTTGGACAGATGTCCGCAAAATATTAACTCGGAACAAAATAATGTTTCAAGTCGAATTCTCAGTGTGCTCAAGTTCTCTATTATTATTAAAAGATATTTATGCAGTTTTCAATTTTATTATACATATTTCGTAGAAAACCAATAAAGTCTTATTTTGACTGTTGGTAGCCGAAACGAATAAAAGTAAATTCTGTTCAGAACGATATCATTACGAAGCCTGTATGTAATTATCCTAACAAAAATGTCTTTTCATGTCAGAGATCGTTTTAAATAAATTGTTACACTACCTCTGGTGCCGTCCTCCTGTTTTTTTCGAGTATAATATGGCTCCGACGAGATTCGTGGATGAAACGCCGACAGGGAGATTGGAGGTTTAATCGTCGAACGGTGAGTCTCGAGTTCTTTTTTGCTGTCGAGCCCCGAAAAACGGGTCCACCTGGGAATTTCTCAAGATGAAATTGATTCGTATACGCGAGAGAAGCGTCTCGCGGCGCGCACCGCGGCGATGTCCGTAGGTATGGCCGTTCGCCGTGGCATCATTCATCTCGCTGCTATACTATTAGTACAGTTATTTATGGTGAAAAAGTGTATAGATCGGCCGACACCTATTATGTATCGGATCCGACGGCGTCCCGCCGGTGATTTATGCCGACCTGCAAATTGCCGCTTGTCCTTTGTGAGAGCCAGCAAAGCGACTCTGATTAAATCCGACCCGCGGCCGTGGTTTAACGACGTTTAGGACAAAATCCTCCGAAGAGAATCGACCTACTGTAAACGAACCTATCTCACCAGACTCTTCGAGACACTCCATCGTCTTTTAATTCATTAAAATAAATGCAATTTCATTCAAATTCTAGACTACCTCTTCAAGTGACCCGTTTTAATGCAAAACACGCTGTACGCTAGAAGTGTGCGAGAACCCAAAATTGTTTAAATTCGAGATTCTTAAAATTATTGGCATTCTCGATAGTATCGGGATTCTCGAAATATCAGGGTTTTCAGAATTTCATTACAGTTGTAAGACTCGCTTTAAAACCAATCGTGGTACGAGATTCCCGATATTTGAGGCGTTTCCGAAAACCACCTTATAAAATTTATTCATTGAATTTTCTTTCTTTTATCCCGAAACTTTCGAGAATCTCGATAATTTCGAGAATCCGACCCGACTCGTTTCTATGTCTCTCCGACTCGTCCCAACTATCGAGATCCATACATTTTCGCACACTTTGTGTTCTGTATACACGTCCACCAACATGCCAAATTGATTCTGCATAGCTGATCGTAAATACGTACCTGAAATTGGTAATTTTCGTAAATAATTTCAGCGTAGAAGTAACAATAATTACCACAATATCGGCAGAGCGAATTACATTCAGCACAATTGTCCGATATAAATTAACTTCTAATGAGTTTGCCAACTATTTATATGAGCCCTGGCAAAGCCCTTCGAAAATAAACGTATTCACATATGTACGTTCAACCGCACGACCCGCGTTCACCTCTATTTCTATTCACTCGGTCTATCGCTTTGACCCGTTAAATAAATCCACCACGGTGAACCCGCCAAAATTCCCTGCATAGTATGCTTCCATCGCGGTCAAACGTTCCGAGTAATTATCGAAATTACTGGGTCCGATTTTATCCCGATTTAATACATAACGCATGTTAAACTTCGGGAACTGCAGTCGTGGAGATCACGTGGAATTTTAATGTTGAGAAAGTCCACTAAACAGATCAAAAAATAAAAAATCCACTAAATAGATCACAAAAATATTGGGAACGTGTACTTCAATATCACTGGATGTTAAAGTTCAATTACCAACATTACGAACGAATTTTTATTCAAATTCTGTATTCAATTATAATATAAATTCAACGTTGAATTCGGTTTCAGAAAAAGTTTCCTTTTGTGTACCACAATGTTCCGTGTTCAATGTTCAAGACTGTTCCACTGCAACGTGCGATGTTCAAAGACAGTCAATATTCAACGTTCAAGGACATCCAACTTCAATATTCAAGGATATCCAACTTTAGTATTTAACGTGAAAGGATATGCACGACCGTGTAAGTTTGGAGTGAAACTCGAACAACAAAGTTGTAACCAGAATGCACAATCAGCGAACAAATATTGCAGCTTTTCTGCACTCTCAATAAAAGCAGAACTCCCTTTCTCCCTGTTCGAAATTACCACGGAAAGAAACAACTGCGCAGGCAACTTCCACAGACGAAAACCCGCAGCTAAAAATCGAAGTCTTGAAGACAGCAATTACCGCGCAGCATAACGGGGCGATCCCAATCTGCAACATTGTATCTCCAGGGTCGATGCTTGAGACTTCATTAATCAATCTCGAGATGCCGAGGGAACACCTCGCGTCACTTGTATAGCAAAAACCTGTGGTCCGAGGATCGTTAACAAGTCCGACCGCGAGATCTGAGAGTCCGGCGTCGGATCTCTACTTGTCGTTGTCGTCGAGGAACTTGAAGTGGAAGGTGGGATACCGTCGGAGCCGGAGCAGCTCGTGCTCGGTCTGTAGCTCGAGCAGCTCCGCGTAATTATCCTGGAGCTTCTTGATCAGATCGGCTCGCCTCATCACCATCCTGATCATGGTCTTCGTGTGCTGGCGTTGCCTCGCCTCGCCGATACGATCGCGGCGCAACTCCATGTCGCACCTCGACACGTTCAGATCGAAGATCCGTCGATCGAGTTCCTCGTTCTTGCTTCTGGTGGTCGCGATTTCCTTCTGGATCGAGACCAGCCGAGCTCTGTGATTCTCGATCACCTTCGCGCACCGGGCCGTCACTGCTTCGATGTCCACGCTCATATGCGCCGGGGTCTTGTTGTCCGGTAATCCTCTGGCTTTTCGCTTCAGGTACTGTTGCATCTCTTTCGTTACATTCACGTCCTCGAGGAAACGCAAGTCCTCCCGCAGATCGGTTAGCTGCTTTCTCCGACAACCGTGGATCCATTCTTTTAGGAGAATACCTGGAATAGGGGATGTCCAGTCAGTTCCCTAACATCCCCGAAACACTACCAAAACTCACCTCGTTTGAAGTCCAACAGCTTTGACAGAGCTTCCAGCTTGCAATTGCCAGCCTCCTCTATCAGCTTATTCACCCCCAGTATGTCATCCTTCGGGACCAGCACAACGTTCGCAGTATCATCATAGTCTCCAGTTAAGTTCACCTCTACTTGCCCCATCTTCATCACGAACTGCATCTCGATATCTAACTCGGCTGTCGTCCTCTGCCGTCTATTCTCCCCAAGATTCTCCTTCGCCTGTTCAACGTCAGCCATGCACTTCTCGATCTTCTTGTTGAACCATTCCATCACCTTCTCGGCGTCCGCAATCTCCGTTTCCTTCGCCCTGATCTTCAACTCTGACTCGATCTTGACTCTCCTCAATTTAACTAAATGCTCCCAATGAGAATGCTCCAAGGTCACTGGAAGAACATTCGGCCGGACATCCAGGTAATCTAGGGACTTGAGATAGTCTCTCGAATCAGAAGGAAGGTACACAGCTCTAGTCTTGCTGGTAACGTGAGCTGCTAAGTCTGCAAACTCGGAGGAACTTAGGTGTCTTAGATGGACTCTAGGTCGACGTTTATATTGTTGTTCAAGCAGTTCAAGATGAAACTTGTTGATCGAACCGAACTCGTTCTTGAACCTTTTCGATAGAGTTTTCTCGCGATTCGTCAACCCCTCATTCTGCAGCATCAGCTCCTGGTGCAGGTTTTCGAAGATTTCCAAGTTGCTGCGGAGAATGCTCACGTATTTTTCTTTCTTCACGAGCTGCTGCTTGATGTCCTCTTCCTCGCGCAGGGACAGTATCCGACGATAGTTTCGCAGGCAACCACGGACGTATCGTAGATGCATCTGGTTTATGGCTGACTCTACCTGCATCTTCAGCTGTGAAGAAATTCGACTTCGTTGATAGCGGTTCCCAAAAGAGTGAAGATGAACATGGAAATACTTGGGATAATTACGTAGAACAATTCGTCGAGTTTCGTGTTGAATCTATCGATCCCGTCCTGCAGGAGTCCCATGACCTTGGTGTACTCCGTCTCGAGCATCCTGTGGTACCTCTCCCGTTCCTCCATCAGGAACTGCACGTCCTTCTCGTATTTCTTCACCGCGACTATGTCGTCCTCGCTGTAGTCTTCCGGTGTCTTCTCGAGCATGCAGGCGGGCTTGGGAACGTCTATCTTGATGACGTCCTCCCATCGAACCTCCAGCACGCCGTCCATCATCGTCATTAAGGCGCGCTCGCGAAAATCATCGGCCAGCAACAACAGCCTCATCCGCTCGGCCTCGGCCGCTTGCTTGTCTAGGAGTTCTTGTTGCGACGGTGAAACGTACGGTCTCGCCTTCACCTCGTGATCGAACACCTTGACAACGCCTTCTGGGCTCTCCTACGCAGAGAAATGAAGATTACACGGGACCTACGATCCAACCGAAGACAATGCATCCGATGTTCAATAGCTGTGAAGTTCTCTCCGCGTCTTGGAAATTCAGTATTTCGTATCGATAGACAGAGACGTGATTGTTCAAGTATCAATTCTGTGCGACGATTTGATCTTATCTTAATTATTCATAATTTATACATATTAATTCGCTTGTATATCCAAAACACTAACCTGCCAGTGCCAAGTAGGATCGACAGGTATGTAGGACACTCTTCCATTGAACATGGTCTGCAGCTCAGAATTGATATAACATATTCTCCCAATCCTTTCTCTGATCACATTCATCTCCCTCTCCTTCAATGCGTACACCTGCTCGAACACCGTGTTAAAGTAACTCCGAATTTTCGCACAATCGTGCAACAGAAACTGATTGTTCAACATCACGTGATTGAATCCGTAGGACTCGAATTGAGAATAACTGGCCGACTGCTCTATAAACCGGTGCGCAATGGTTGCTGCACAACAAACGAAAAAACATTGGTCTTTCATTATCGTAAACACTGCTCCGACAATCCTTCAATATGAAAAATACTCGAAGATTATTCTTTGAGATTAATGCTTTCAACGTGCAAACGAGTTCAAAGAGCTATTACACTGCGACCCTGAGAACGCAATAACATGTCTTTTAATTCATCTTAACATTGGCTACAACTCTACTAAATCCAAAGTGAACAAAAATTTTCCAAAATTCTTTTTCAACATTATGAAAAATCCTCACCATCCAGAGCCCTCTGCTTAGCCAGCTCCTCCTCGGAGATCCCCTTCTCCTCTTCCTCTTCGTCCAGCAACAGATCCATCTTGATGTCCTCTTCGTGATGCAACGTCATGCACTTGTGAACCGCTATTTCTAACTCCTCGCTAGAATACGGCTGCCACGGATGAAAATCACTCTCTTCGAGGATCGTGTTCACACTGTCCTTCGAAAACTGTGCATACTCCAACAGTTCCTTGGTCCTCGGATTCTCAGCAACCGATGGATAGTTCACCACCATTCTGTCACCGAAGATGGCGGTCAGAGCTTTGCCCACCACCTTCTGAGGCTCCCAAAAAGTCTCCTTCAACCAATTCGACACCCTCTTCATCTCGCGAATGTTATGCTCGAGCTCTAGACGAATATCCTCGCACTCGTTGCGACTGGTTTTCAATTTCTGATCCCGTCCAGAACGATCCAGATCGAACGCAGACACCGGAAGTCTCTCGATCTCAGGACAGGTCTCATTGGCGTCTAACAGAGCCTTCACCTTTCCCTTTAGCACCATGAAATCCTTCATAATCTCCGTCCTTTCTGTCTCGCTCTCAGCCATTTCTTTTTGCAACTGAAGTTCCTCCCTCCACTCGGACCACGTCTTGTCCTCGTTCTCATTTGAGTCGGGGAACTTCCGTGTGGAACCAGACAGCATTTCTAAGATCTCTGCACTCAAATTAGAGTAATCGGACTCGATCTTCTTACGGTTTTTCTCGTAGAGAGTGTAATCCACGCGATAGAGGCCAGTGTCGACCTTCGTAGAATTCGAGGATGAATTATCCTGCGCTGGAGGAAGAAGGAGACACGAGATTTATTGCAGCTGAAGTGGGAATCGAATGTTCGTTAACCCTAGCTTTGCTCTGGAAATATTTCATGTGCCATCTAATACTGTGGTGCCCAAAATGGTCCGGTACCCACCTTAATAAACTGTAGGTCTTGTTCGTAATAACCTTAGTAAAGAGTTGAAAGCGACGTTAAATAAATATTTAAAAAAAACCGTAGCTTTGTACTCCTTGTAATCCCATAGCCTTGCCTACCCCAAAAAGAAAACTTGTGGAAACTAAAAAACGAACCTGTTTCATGGCGACCAAGGAGCCATCGTACCCCAAAACAACGACCAGATCTCCAGCTTTGTTAACAATAGCCTTCACGCAGCCAAAGTCCGATCTATGGTGCGACATGAAACAAGCGACCACTTTCCGCAGCGTCTTGTCCCTCACATGAACCAAACCGTCCAGGGCAGTGGTAGTTAACCACTGTCTGTCAACAAACAAATTCGCCAGTTTGACATAGTGTCCAGTTAATAAACCGTCCACTATGGAGATATTCTTAAAATCGTGAATCCTCTGGACCCGCAGCTGCCGGGTCAAATATGGCGTTCCTATGAGCGCCATTGGGTTGGAGGGATGACACCATAAGTTGCGATAGATTCCAGGTAGATCCAAAGTCTCTGTAGAGTCTACGATGAGGTTTTTGTCTTCTGGAACGATGTACACTTTCAGATGCTGGCCTACGGACTGCTGTTTCGTTTCGACCATCAGCAACAGCACTGTCAATCTCTTCGGTCCTTCGTAGATCAATGCGTCACTGATTCTTCTATGGGGTTGCACTAAAGCTTGCACTGTATAGGCTTTCTCTGGGCGGAGGCTGACACAGTAGCAGTTCCCACGAAGAGTCTCTGCTGCTATCAGCGACCTGATGTTGCAGACAGTGAGACATTGGTTACATATAATTTATTGTTAAGTATTTCAACGGTAATTCTTCATGCATAATTATCACTAGACTGCAGATCTTTATACAGCTATGGCTTATAAAAGATTTCAAAAAATGCTAAAATATAAAATACCACAGAATTTAATACGATTTTTATTCATTTCAGATCTAGAAAGGCTACCACTGAAAATAAGAATTTACTTGTTCCCACTTTCTGAAAATTTGCCTAAAAAATTAATAAACATCCGCAGTCTAATTATCCCGTATTTTCCATCACCTTCCACTATGGGAGAACCTGATCAGATCCAGAGGCCTTTTCTGCAGCTGCAGATGGGCGATGATCTTCGGTTCCTCAGGATCAAGGAAGCTAACAAAAATCAATCGACCTTGCTGAGTTCCCAGGACGACCATCGGGTAATCTGGGTGCGAAGCCTGACAAGTAATCTCGCTCTGAATCTCTGGATCCACGATGGCCACCTGAGTGCCACTATAGCTCTCGAGCACGATCAACTCCTTCAAATTATCGGTGCCGACCACGTGATGACACCAAGGATAAACGAAGTCCAAGAATTTGAAACTGGCGCCGTAATCGATAACGTTTTTCACTGTGGGAGTGGCTATGCCTTGTGACAGATCGATCTGCATCAGATACCCCTCGAACGTGTGATAGAAACACCAGTCGTCTCTGATTGGGTGAGTTACCAGGATGCATGGGTTTGTCTCTAGCTTCACGTACCACAGTTTTTGCCACCTGTGCGTCTTCGGGCTCTTCGTGAAGTATCGCATTTGACAGAAGGTGGTGCGCAGAAGGATGCCACCGCTGAACCAATTGACAATTGGCACCTCGTACTCCGTGCAAATGCCGCAGCGTAGGGAGATGATGATGCGGTGGACAGCGGTGCCGTTGTAGTTGCTCAGGTAGACGTGACCTTCCATGTCTGTGAGGGCTAGGAGAGGATCCTGGGTAGTTGGACACCAATCTATCCACTGGATTCGATTCTTGTTTGGTAGGCGTATCTCGTGGTCTGACAAAGAAGGATGGGTTTTGGGATTTTGGGCTAGCAAACATTGGATCATTTCTTTTTCTTATATGGCAGATACATCTCATGTGTCGAGAAAAGAGGGTGAATTTCGACAGAGAAATTAATTGGTTCTCTTCGGACTATCTGACACTGAATCATTTTTGTGGATATTTAAGCTAAATATTTTGGAGGTATAGACAGTGAACGCGTCAACAAATATTAACCCTTAGCACTCGAGTGGCGCCTCTGAGGCGCCACTAAAAATTGCTGTACTATTATTTAAATAATTGTTTACACTATCAGATGGGTCGGTATCTAACCAATTACTACACATTTAAGTATTGTATGAGGTATTATATCAATTTCATATTTATCAAATTTAAAAAATCATATACATTTAAAATAGCTCCGAGTGCAAAGGGTTAAGTATTACATTCATTTCTTTCCTGGTGCGGGGTAGATATAAGTTAGTTATAAGGTCTCTTTTGTATATAGCCGTTTCTCTCTCTCTGTATCTTTAGCTTTAAGTAATGTTTAAGTTAATGTAAGCCTAGGTTAAGTTAGGAATGTAAGTTAATTTAAGTTAAGATAAGTAGAGTTAAGTGCTTAGCGGTAAGATAGGGGAAAAATGGAAAGAAAGGCGAAGGAGAAGGTGTATTCAATTGTAACCCTTAGGGGAACAATAAAGGTTATATATTCATTTCTTTCCTCTATATAAAAGTAAACCTAGCAACTTACCTTGAAGAGTCACAGTCTTCCCCACAATGTCCAGCTCCCAAGTATATAATTTCCCACAGGTCTTGCCCACCTGAGCAGCAACGTTGGGCCCAATCTGAGTGATCCTCAAGATCTGCCCAACTTCATCATATATGAACGTGTTTACTTTGGCAATCTTCTCCCCAGTCCTCCAAGCCCAGATGATCAACGGAAAATTAGGGTACCATCCAACGGACACCATATGATCCCGAGCAGTAAAAGCAGTGGCCAAATACTTATTCCTAGTGCCACCTATACACTCGGAAATCAGGGTCATCGAAGGATAGGAATAAATCAGAATTTTCGGTTGGTTCACTCTCTCAGCAAAGCAGAAGATTGGCAAACTGGAATGACCCGATAGACATTTCGCACCCTCGCCCACTTCGGTGTTGTAACACCATCGAATCGTTTCCTTGTGCTGTACTACATGATAGAACAGAATGTGCACTCCCGTGCACCATGCGATCACGTCTTTGCCCACGAAAACCATGTCTTCGATGCTGCCTCCTCGGAGCCAGTAAGGTCTCCAGCCATCGTTTTGCATTTTTATATAGTTGATTCTTTCAATCCGTTTGGACTTGTATTTTAACAACCTCGGGAAAAGGTAACCTCGCAGTTGTCGTTTAAACTTGATTTTGTGGTTGATGGGAGTTGACAGAAACAATTGATAAAATCGATAGAGTGGCTTGGAATTCTGAATATCGTATTTAGGACACAGTAGGTTGCACGTGAAATGTCTAATTTTCAAAAGCAAATATTATAAAGCGTTTTATTAAAGTCCACAGGTTTATTGTTCACATTGTGATAGAAAGCTGATCTTCGAGATCATTCAACTCAGCCACCTAACTATAATTTTAAAGGAATTTTATTCCAACGTCGACCGATGCGGTTGTCGTGCATTCCTCGAATGTTAGCGTTCTGAAAAATGCCCGAAGGGTTATTGCAGAGCAAGAGGCTGACACGAAGGTCATCAGAGGCGAAAGCGAGTGTAGTTTCCGCACGAATGAAAGCGCGATGCGAATCGTCAGGGAACGCGGTGATAAATCGCGGAACAGTACCAAAGATGGCGGTGGTATCAGCAACGATATTCAGTAGCCCCACCGACGCGCGTCGTCGGCTGGTTGCCCAATTTAAGAGGTATTCAAGGCGACACAAAGGCGGTCCGGTGGCTCATACGTCATCGTGGCAACTCTATGGTCCACTGTCGGCTTTGTCCGTGCATCGGCCGACGATAGATCCGTGACCATTTATGCCGCGTCCCCCTTTTTCGGCTTGTATTCGTCGCTCCGCCACCAGCGAGATACGCTCGCGAATGCTAATCGACGTTACCGACTCACAACAAGCTTGCATCGTGTGTGGTCCGCCGTTGCAAACCCGGCCAAGTTGACTATTGACCCTTGCGAGAATGGATTCGGGTCCATTTTGACCCGGAGTCGTAGACGTTCCATTGCAATTTTTTATAAATGTGTCCCATTTTGGCTCGTAGCCGGTAGTCAGCATTTTTGAGATTAAATTGCTTAGAAATAGAGTTTCGGCAGAGATATCAAAGGACCACGCACTAATCATATGGAAAATCTATCTCGGTTAAATCAGTTGGATTTTTTATAGGTTGTAGCTTATGATCTGCTGAACAAAAGATGTAATGTGCACAAAGTTCAATAATGGACAGTTATCGAGTTATAATCAGTGAAATATTACAAATTCGAGCTGCCGAATACTCAAATCTCGGGAAGTATTTATTTTTTGGAAAAATGTTGTTGTGGGTGAAACAAAGATAGTACGATTTCACAAAATCTGTTACGTGGTGTCATTAGTTTTTTTTTTTAATTTTGAATGATCTTGAAAAAGTCTGTGAACAGAAATCTTTCACAAATATCTTTGCGTGACACAGCAGAGATAAGAAGCCCACGGTTCGTCACTCCCGTAGTATTTTTTCACTCCAAACCCTCTGTCTTAACCCGTGTTAAGTAAATATACTTCCTGAGATTTGAGTATTCGGCAGCACGAATTTGTCATATTTGACTGATTATAACTCGATAACTGTCCATTATTGAACTGTGTTCCCATTACATCTTTTGTTCAGTAGATCAACATATAAGCTACAGCATATAAAAAAAATCCAACTGATTTAACCAGGATAGATTTTCCATATGATCAATGCGGGGTCCTTTATAATACGTATTTTGTAGTAAAGACACTTAATTTCGTCCTCGACTGTATGACTGTACGGCAGTCAAAGTGTTCAACGAGGTTCTACCGTGCATTGAAAATCGAGCAGGATCTTTCGCAATCATCCAATGATTTCGCGGAGGAGGATTCCAGACTCCTCCCAAAGTATCAGCCACCGCCATTGGCCGACCGCCATTAAGATTGTCCTCGGCGCGGGTCGAAATCGCGAAGGAAGGGTAGTTTCCCACGCGGGTCGCGGGTACGTCGATAGGGATCGGTCGTATGGCGTCGGGTTATGCAAATACGAGTCCCAGCGGGCGTCAATTTAATGGCGAGGCCACAGGTTCGGCCAACGGACATGAAGGACCCCGAGAGCATCAGGAAAGGACGACCGGTGCTGCGCGTTCATTCGCTTCGGTAGTGATGGACGTTCGATCGTCGATTTATGAGCCTCCGCACACTACCGCTCCCGATACGTATACCTACATGTAGAGAGAGAAAGAGAGAGAGAGAGAAAGAGTGAGCCTCATTGTAATTACCGATTGCGTTCGCCCGATCACTTCCAAGACTCCCCGATTTAATTGATTCGTGGGCTCCGTAAATTGAAAACGGAATGAAACGCCTGGCAGCTCGCTAAACAGCGTTCGCTAAAATGTTTAACCTTCTGTGCTCGCAAATCGAACTCGCGACTCTGTAGCGCCACTAAAACCCGTCACAACAATAGTTCAATGCCATTACTATACATATTATCATACTACACATAGTAATTTTATTGGGATAAGTCGTGAAGGACCACTCTAGTTCTTCGTACACATTTGGGATACTGTTAGTGGAAATCAAATTTCAATTTGAATAGAATGAATAGATTGATAATTATATATTTTAATATTAATGAATAATAATTACAATTAATTTCTGGCGTAAATGAGCTGACGCTTTTCTGAGTAAAACGAGTCCAAACACGGTACTATTTGGATCATGTCTGCTCGTTTGATTCGTGGTTCTGTAGAACCTCTATTATCTGAACTGATATTTAATTTCTCCCATATACGGCACGATTTATTATTCGGTAAAAATGGAATCCAGCTTTGTAGCTATTTAACTGGTTTATTATTCTAGCCTTGATGTGTCACTGATTAGTTCGGATAAGAGAATCGATTCTGTTTGATAGATCCAACCACGAGTCATCACTCGATGTGACAAGGGGTTAAAACGTGGCGTCGATTATTGTCGAAGTATGCGATACGATATCGAAGTTTGAACTGTATTTACGGCCCTAGTCCGGAGGTGCATCGCTGACGTTGAAGCATCCGCTTTGGTAGTCAGCCAGGTCTGGGCCAGGTCGTCGAACAGAGGGAGCAAAAGGAGGGAGAAAGAGGTTGGCAGGCATCTGCGGGCAGTATATCACGTCGCAAGGATAAGTTTTTGATCGGTCCTCGGTATACGGATGACTCCCTGCTGCTTGACCTCATCACGCCACGCTATGGGGGTCTTTATAAACCACCATCGACTGCGCGTATCCTAATCACCTTTTGTCTTAAGCCTGCCAAACTCTTCTTCCTAGTCCCATGGCTCCCGGCGGAACGTCCGAGAGACAACACTATGCCTCTCCAATGCGAATGTCTCCTTCAAACGTCCAAGAGACAATACTATGCTTCCTCGTGAAGATAGACAAAGTGTCATCCAGATAGGATACCCTACCAATCACAGCTTCCCAAAAATCCTGAAGACAAAGAATCCGCGTAGGGGCAAGGTCCGAAAGAAGGTTGCTCCAATTCGGTGGTCCCACGTTCCCGGTTCTCACGGGCATAAAAAGCGATCGCTGGCGTCCCGTGAGAGACTCCGGTAACTTTTGGTCCCGGCTCCGGCAATCCAGTTGGTTTCGTGCTCTATGGTGGTGTCGGGCTCGCAAGAAGCATCCGTGGGCCGGGTCGTGGGCCCTTTCCAGGGGACCGTTGCGTTGGTTGGCGTGATACCAATTTTCGACAACGACCACCTCGGCCGCTATCACGGGTCGTCCGGTTGTGCTCAGGTGCACAACACTCTCTCTCCCTCTCGGGCGAGAGCAAGTGCGATTCTCCGGTTTCTCGTTCGTTTTTTTTTTTTCGACGGACGGCCGTGATTGCTGCGATGTCCGAGAAACGGAGTGGGAGAGAAAGATGAGCGCGAGAGAGAGAGAGAGAGATAGTGTGTGTGTTCTAAGCTGCCGGCATCCGATGATCGTGGAGGTGGTGTAGTTGGCCGTGGCCGCGCGATGTCGGCGAAGAAACGAGCCACACGAAACCGGCGCGGCGCGCACCGAAAAAAAGGAGCCAAGAGATGATCGAGGGAGCGAGGCGGTTGAGGATCAGCCTGTGGAGCGAGACCAACCCGAGGAAGGACGAGGATGAACCCTGAGGAGGATGGATAAAGACGGAGAACATGAACGAAGATAGAGTGAGGGAGAGAGAGAGAGAGAGGGAAAGGAAAGCAGAGGATTTCGAAGAGACGGAGGGACGGGGGTGTAGCAGAGAGCAGAGGTTACTTTTAATGTCTCGCGTCACGCAGCCCAAGGCACCGTGAGCCTCGCCTCGTCCTCCTTACTAATTTGGCGCCAATTTCCAAGCAACCTCCCAAGCAAAAACTAACCGAGCCATACACACCGCTTCTATATACATACACTTGCGCGCGGCGTGCACTTCAACCGTGGGCTCTGATTAAATGCTACCCTCCTCCTCCCTTCTATCTTTTCGCTCGCGTCTTCTTCTTCTTCTTCTTCTTCTTCTACTTCTTAGTCTGTGGTTCTTCGTCCTCGTCGTCGTTGCACGCTTTCTGTCTGTGTAGACGCGTTCTGTTCGGTACTCTCTCGGCTCGATCTCTTTCTCGCCTTCGTTCTCCGTTACTGTCCAGTCACCACACCGTGTCTTGTGGTTCGTTTTTCCTTTTTCGCTTTTTGTTTCTTCGAGTTCTTCTTTTTTTTTCTTTGCTCCTTTCGTCGCTCTCTCCCGCCGTTCCTCTGCGTTTCGACCCGTGTTCCCACACTCCGTGGACGCGTACCGCACGAGAGAACATCGCCGGTGTGCCAGGATCATCGGCACGCACGCGTGTGCTGCTGCGTGTGCACCGTGGATCATGGATCCTGACGGGATCCAGCGCGGCGACGAATCTCTTAAGGCTTCCTCTAATCTTCCGCCGGTTATCCGCGATCTGTACTGGCGGGTCGGTTCTCACTGTTCACGCTGTCGCTCGCTCAACAGCGCCTCATGCGAACGACACCAACGCAGCACAGCAACCAACTTTTTAGTAAAAGTCTAAGTCTTTACGCAAAATGGAAAATGGGAGCTGAATAGCAATGTCTTTCCTTCTTAACAAATTTTATGAAATTGTACAATTATGAATGAAACCAATGAAATTGTCACGAGGGTGCATGAAAGATAAACATGATTTTCTCAATTTTGAAAAAGATCTTGCCAAGGTCGACGCGACGACAGTCTGCGCAATAATGAGTTTATCGTTGATTAACAGATGTTAACCAATGTTTTGAGGAACGTGGTAATTACACGCAGACCTAGGTAAAATCGTTTAATCACGTTTGCGAAAATGGCCTCCGCGAGGCCAGGTGAAAAGGTTACCGTTCACAGGAGCGAACGTCTCAACGTGTCGCTTTACTACGAATTACGTTAGATTCTGATATTCACTCAGCAGACTCGTTTCCAGATTAACCTTTAACTACCTGCACGTGGACGTGTAATTTGACAGCGGTTTGTCTCGCAGCCGGTCGCATCGTGACAGGGAATTCGCAGAGCGAGACAGCATCCACAAATAGCCGTCTTTCCGCTGTCACAGAGTGACGCGAGCGAAACACGTTGCCGTTGCAACGGTCCTGCAACTGCACACGGCGCGCACTGTCTCTAGCTACCACTCCGGGACCGTGTTTGACAAACTGTGAAAATGGAATGTCCCTTCAACAAAATGTCCAACGTGCACATACAGAGTAAAACATTGTGAAAATATTTTTACTTAAAAATAAATTGTCTGCATCGATTGCAAGAAATCGAAACTAAATCGAATGTTATTTCTTCCCACAATGATTGTAATAGAGGAGACATTATATTAAACATTTACCAACAATTTAGAATTTCACATGCTCAACTTTTCTACATATAAGTGCATAATGAGATCCGCAGTCTACTCATCAATTTGATGAAAACATCAAAAAATTACTGTTTATCTTGTTATTTTATCGATCTTTTATCACGGTGTCAATGTGACACGAGGAACGGTTTTCGTGAAATGAGGAACGGTAAACGGCTAAATACTATGAAATTATACATACACAAAATAGTGACACCACCTAACAGATTTTGTGAAACCCTACTATTTTTTTTCAAACATTTTTCCAAAAAATAAATACTTCATGAGATTTGAGTATTCGGCAGCTCGAGTTTGTCATGTTTCACTGATTATAACTCGATAACTGTCCATTATTAAGTGTCCATTACATCTTTTATTCGGTAGATCATAAGCTACAACATATGAAAAATCCAACTGATTCAACCGGGATAGATTTTCCGTACGATTAGTGCGGGTTTCTTTATTCCAATTTGAAGAGAGCGCGAACAAGGACGCGTGCATCTTATGGGGCGGTTAATTTATGTCTCAAATCGACGGTGAAGACGGGCGACGTATAGTGATCGGGGGGGCATCACTATGCCGCGAGCTGACGCCGGAGGACTATCGCGGCCCCTCTGGGACCGGTGAAAAAATTGTTGACCCTTTAGCGAGCCGAGGGCAGAGCGGATAAGCCAGGTAGATATATAAGAAGCAGATGCGTCTGTCATTAATATGAGCCGGCTGAGCTATTAATAACCAGTTAATGAGGCCTCTCGTCCCTCCCCCTCGTGTCGTATCTCCGTGCGTGCGTACGTGCGTGCGTGGCTCGTATCACAGCCCAGGTAGGGATGGAATATACGTGTGTCGGTGTACGTTACCTGTGCACATACCTGTGTACGCACGCACACGGAAAAACCCCGTTCGCTTGTGTATAACAAGCCATATTGTGTGCGACCGGGGTGTGGGGTGCACGAATGTCGGGTCGTCAAAGGGTCCCGGTGAACCTCGTGATTTATAATCCACCATACTACGCCATACCACACCATATACTCCCCCGCCACTACGAGCACCCTCGATTAGACCCTCCCAGTCACGGGGAAATTTTCCTTTTCTCCCTGACCCGCCTGGTTCCATGGTGTCACGCGTCCTCGGTTATATAGGTCTCGAGGTTTAGACTGCTTTCAACTAATCTATTTGTTTCTCACATTTTTCTCACTGTTCCAATTCATTCAAACCTTTCATTGACCACGATGGACAGTCCGTTTTCTTCTGTATACTCGGCGTACCATAAGGTGGACCTGTGCGATATTTTAGACATTATTGGTAATTTAACATAAAAATATTGTTCTGGTGTTTATCGTATAAACACTTAGGAATATCGTTACTATGTAAGAGATATAAAATTTCTATGGTACCTCCTTCTTCTGATACCCTTAATGTGCTTATCGGCGAATGCAACGCTGCATCGTTGCGACGACTCCGAGCAACTACAGCCAGGATAGTTTCCACGAACGGAATGGTGGATGATCGCCGTGCGTTGCTCGATGATGGTGTTCGAAGGAATCGTTTCGGCAGGGGCAGCCCGATGATTCGGTTGCTCTCCGGGGCAGCTGCGTTTCGTTAAGTTGCATGTCCGTGGGCTTAGATTATAGATGCGTCCTGCGGGTGATCACAGACAAAACGTTTAAATCGCTAAACGTCGAATTAGCCCCGCGCGATCTCTACCGGTCCCTGGCGCCGTAAAAAATAATAGCCAGGGCCTCTAGTAGAGGGCCAAGCCAGGGCTGGTTCTAGCTCCCGAGCTTTTGGTAGCGTCTCTCCAACAGCTGCGATTCACTAGGAGACGCTTATTTGCCCCGGTTGCTCCACGGTATTAATTCCTCCACGGGATCTCTGTAATCTTCCCTCGCCACCGTCGTCGAAGGGGCCCCCATCGAAAATCCTCGAAGCCGTCTGGACGGAACCGATTTATCGGAAGAACGCGTGTCCGGGGCCCGGGCTTTCTTTTTTCTTTCCACTTTCCTTCCCTTATCCTTTGCCAGTTTCTCTCTTTCTTCGTTCGGCTCGTTATTCGTGCGGCAATTTCGGCCCCGGCGTTCGATCCGCGATATCGTTCACGGCTCGGTCACGGTGCAATCATTGTGATCGTGTGCCCGTCCTGGGTCCAGGTACACGCTGCACCTGTGCAACGTCGACGATGTTCCTGCGAGTGTGCTCCCGTGATCGGATGGAATCAATTTCTGGGGCGGGACCCAGTTTTTGCGCGCGATCCGCAGCCCGGCTGTTAGACGCCGCACGATTTTCGTAACAGTCGGTCGTGACAGTCCGTTTCAATCGATCGGCTGAAAGCTGTCGCCGGAACGACGCCGGAGCAACGTCAACGCGTTTATGTGATTCAAATGTGAATGCGTATGCACCTATGCGCAACACCATCCTCCCTTTAGGAATTCTTAACAATTATTTCTGGTTACTGATAATGACATTTGCACCTTATACTATAATTTAAGTATTTTTAGAACGAACTAAGCTGATTGCGCTGGTCACGGTTGACGACCATAACAATTCACGCGTCAACTAGATTTACAAATTAATTTTTGTCAAGAATAAAGGAAATGTAATCCTCCCTTTAGGAATTCTTAACAATTATTTCTGGTTACTGATAATGAAATTTGCATCTTATACTATAATTTAATTATTTTTAGAACGAACTAAACTTATAGCGCTGGTCACGGTTGACGATCATAACAATTCACGCGTCAACTAGATCTAGAAATTAATTTTTGTCAAGAATAAAGGAAATGCAATCCTCCCTTTAGGAATTCTTAACAATTATTTCTGCTTACTGATAATGAAATTTGCACCTTATGCTATAATTTAAGTATTTTTAGAACGAACTAAGCTGATTGCGCTGGTCACGGTTGACGATCATAACAATTCACGCGTGAACTAGATTTAGAAATTAATTTTCGTCAAGAATAAAGGAAATGCAATCCTCCCTTTAGGAATTCTTAACAATTATTTCTGGTTACTGATAATGAAATTTGCACCTTATACTATAATTTAAGTAATTTTTAGAACGAACTAAGCTGATTGCGCTGGTCACGGTTGATGACCATAACAATTCACGCGTCAACTAGATTTACAAATTAATTTTTGTCAAGAATAAAGGAAATGCAAGCCTGCGAAGAGGGGACCGCCCACGGGAAGGCGGGCAAAAACTCGCCGGAAAAATGGCAAAAATGGCACAGATAGTTGTGCATGCATCCTCGGTGTTCCCATCGCATTGCATCGCATCGGACGGAAAAGCTGTCGGCCGTGGTGAACGGTAATTAAATGAGAACCCCGGCGTACGAACGCAGGAACGCCCACGCCATGCATCAACCGTGACGTGGATAGGTAATGCTGCTGCAGATGGAGAAGATGGTCCTCGAAGATATAGCCCTCGGTTTCTACGTTAGTTAGGGTCAGCTATCTCGCGCGACCCATCTCCGCCTATCCAATCACACACCGCACACCGCAAGTATGGCACGCAAGCGATAATACACGGTGTCCCAATTATCCCGCGACACGGCAGGGCCCACGCTCTCCTCTCCCTCTCTCACTCTTTCTCCTTCTCTTTTCCCCTCTCTCTCTCTCTCTCTATCTCTCTCTTCTCTCTCGCCGTGAGAGAGGATTTTCAACACGCCCCTATCGCCCCCACCGATCCACGGAACCCGCACGATGCACCTACACGCTGGTAAATGCACCTACACGCAGGTAACTGCATGCTTACCTGCCTGGAGAATTCGCTCTTTTAACATTTTCGGGAATTCGTGATCGTAACTACTCGGACCTTCTCCGATTCGTTTCAGTTTTCTATTTAATCTTCACTCTACGTACTGTATATTCTAATGTTAACCCTGTATTGGGGTGTAATTACACCCACGCATGTTTCCAATGGAAAATGTGAAGAAAAACATTTTTTTGAGATGTTCCAGAGATAGCATTTCTAGGAGAGATAGCATTTCTATTAGTCTGCAGTGCGATTACACCCCCATACGCTTACTTATAATAATGTTTATTATACACGGTTTTAATGATCATCTGACAAAAATATGTTTCAAATCTTTATTCAGTATTTCACGGGAATAAAGTGCAATGATAAAAATTCCGAGAAAATTTTTTATTCGATAAAAACTGAGGCCACCTTGACTTTTTTAAATAGCACTGTGTACTGTTAACCTTCTGTTGTTATAGCCGATGATAAAACGAATTCAGCGACATACTATACAAAATCGTACGTGTTCCAGACACCGACACGAAAACGTAGCTTTGCTCGCAGCTATTCCATCGACGAGAAAAAAGAATCGCGGAGTTTCTCCGCCGCGTTTGACCATTCGATAGCAATTGCGAGTTGCAGTCGGCGTTGCAGTGCGCGGAAAGTTAGCGTCTTCGCTCGTGGAATCCGAAAAAGAATCGGCCGGTTCTCGCACCCTCTCACTACCACCTCAATTTCATGCAATTCAACGTAATTCCCCGTTCGGGTTACTCTCAACAACATAATTCAACATTGCCGATCGCGATCGATCCCCTCGCGCGATTCCAGCCAATTTTATCGGGCGTCTAATCGCCTGAACTGGTTCGAAACCTGTCCGAGTGACAAACCTCGCAAATCTCGTAGATCTAAAATAAAAGGTCCCATGGAAATCATCGACACAAATTTCCCCTACACGGTTTTCACCAATAACATTTTACCAACACCAGACTTAACCGATAGCAAATCTAACACCGTTATCGGACAAATTCGTTATCGGTCAAATCTTCGAGTCGGTAAAATGTTGTCGGTGAAAACCGTGTCGGGGAAATTTGTGTCGGTGATTTCCATGGGACCCTAAATAAAACACAGAAATTCACCGGGAATTATCGGTAAGAAAATTGAAGAATTTATTCACAGGCTGTTCAAATTCGGAATAATTATTCGCGGCGGCCATTTGTCTGAGGACGGTGTTCGCGCGAGGAATATGGTGTCGGAGAAGAAATAAGTCGTCAAGGTGACAAGTGAAGCGAAGCAAACTGGTAAGTTAAGTACAGTCGCGGTGAAAAGGCGAGCATCGTGCAAGCAAAGGTCGACGCACAGGTGAACGGCGTGCAATTATCGAAAGACAGCGATGGAGGTTAACCACGCCCCTGTCCCCTCCGGCGACCAATCACCGCTGTCGCTGGTGTCGCCCTGCAGCGGGGACACAGCACGACGACATTCCGACTCGACGGGAACGAATCCGTTCGCATGGAGATTCCCCAGCTCCGACCTATCGAGTGGTTTCCAGCCTGTTCCTCTCGAACCTCCACTCTAACATCCGCTGTCTCACTTTATTTATTACCTGACATCACCACCGATTAATCTTTGGAAATCCCAGTAGTTTTTACGCCAGGAGCAACATTATCCTTCTCGGTCTTACGTTGAGCTAATTCAATTTTTACACCGCTCATTTATTTTACACTTCCATCAATACTGCAATTGCAATTATATGGTACGCAACCACAATCGTAATATTTCTCAATAGTTATTCTACACAAACGTCGTTCCAACAATTTTTTACGAATTTTTCAGAAGAATTATCACGTTCGTGGAGTATACAAAAAGAAATATTTCTTTCTATGAAATGCTGTACTGAAGAATTTCCAAATAACCGCAAAATATAGGGGTTGAGGAATAAGCGAATTAAAAGGGGAATAAGGCGATAGGCGCATAGAGGCATAAGGAGTAGAAATAAGTTAGACTTAAGGATAGTTTAAGGAAGAGCGTTGTAAAGAATTGTAACCCCTCGGGGATCAATAAAATATTATACATATAATAAGCGAATTAAAATTGATTTCTGGAAAGTTCAAAACCGGATTAATCCGTTGGGTAGGGGTTGATTTGTATTACAGGTGATCGATTCCGTTCCGAGGATGGTGGAGAGCAGCCGAGCAACAATCGGAGATGCTACTCGTCGGCGAGGGTCGTCCACGAATGTACCTAGATATCGATTCTCTCTTGCACCTCCGACGGAGGAGGTTCCAGAAGGAGTAGGGTAGAAGGTGGGTGCTGGCCGACAGGCTTACTCGCGTCTCACGGACGACAAGAGGGTGATATATTGCCACGAACTACCCCCTGCCATCCTCTACCACCCCTTCTTCTTTGTTCCGTGTGTTCTAGCGGTAGCGATGGCCTCGCTCAACAATTGACGAATTTTTGGAGACACCTGGCGAGTTTCCAAAGCACCGATAACCACCCCATACCTGTCAATAAACTGCAGATTTATACGCAAAATGAACTCTTTTTACAAGATGGTCCTACGGTTTCAAATTTTCATCGTTGCACTGTCTTCCTGTTTGATAATCCTGTGATAAGTTTGTTGGATAATTACCATTCCCCGAGGTACCCCTTCATTGAAAATGATTAAGCTGTACGCGACGATAAAATTAGGAAAAGCTGCGATTTCTGGGAGAAACGAATCGAGTGCCCATCACTAGCAGCACTCCTTCCTTCGCTCCGTTTTCCCGGCACTTCAAACTACCCCCTGCTCGCCCCCGTTTCCAAGCTTTATTCGAAGGAAGATCCATCTCCATAATGGCCCCACGCCCTCCTCTCTCTCTCTCTCTTCACCGTCTCGCACGCTCTATCCGCATCGTGTAGGTATACACACTCTGCTGGAAACTCGTGAGAGCGTGGGTGGTTCGCGGCTACGTGCCAAGATGTAGACGTTCGATTCCTTCTTCTCGATGACGAGCCTGTGACGGGACGCTGACAAATTAACGCTTTCCATCAGTTTACATCTGGTTATAGATCTTTGTAGAAAATTCAAAATTGTCCGTATTAATTACACCACGCAGGAACTGCGTAGACATTTATACATATTTTTCGAATAATTTTAACCGAGCTGAAAGCAATACATTCTTCAACCCCTTGCGCTACATACATACTGTATAAAATCCAGTCAGACTCGTGATGAAGATTTCGAATAGAAATCGTTAGAACGTCACTCGTTTAGAAGATTTCTAGGAAAAAATAAATATTGAACAGACCTTGCCTCGGAAGGGCTAATAGTAAATATCAGATGATTGCATAAATTCGTGGCCGATTTGAAAATAAAATTCAATGGTCAGATTTTAAAGAACACAGCTTTATTAATCCATTATGCACACATTAGTTACGATTTTATCTATGAAAATCAGGCACGAACTTATGCAATCATCTAATAACTAAAATTCGTTCGAAAAGGAAGGCTACGAGTTTCGTGGAGGATCCTCGAGAAGATGTCGGTTCGCAGCCCCCGGTTTCCGGTCGCGAGACAGCGATAGAAGCTCGACGGTGTTCGCGGGGGTGGTTCGAGGAGAAAACCGGAAGGGAGGTTGTCCGGAAGAGGGAGGACAGGGAGAGACAGCGGAAAGGGAAGCGACGAAAGGAGGAAAAGAGGTCGGGGGAGAAGGCGTGGGTGGACGAGACGGTGGTTGTAGAAGCGTGGATCGATGTGTCGCCCTTGTGTCCAGCGGTCACGAGGCGCTTGCGCCCTGCCGAGCTACCCTGTCCTCCAGGACGTCGCCAGGCTCCCTGATTCGCCGAAACCCCGGTTGACAGTCCTCTCGATTGTCACTCCGAGCACCTCCCTCCGTCTCCCTCTGTCTCTCTTCCTACTGCCACCCCTAACGGCGTCAGACTGGTTCTGTTGGCTGTTTGCCGGCGTTCGTTTGCCACCGCGAACTGCCTCCTTTCCAACCACCGTCCTCCGCTGTCAACCAACTGCCAGCGACAGATTCCACACGCAGGGTCGCCGCCCTTCGTGGGTGTGTCCCCGAGCCCGAGTTTTGCTCCCACGGACGCCAACCTGGCGAACCTTGTTCTCTCTCGAGTGCACCCCCCTCCGGGGGAAAGTTCCTGTGCAATTTCGTTGCAGCGTGAAATGAGGTTTGTGCGCAGATATTGGTGCGGAGGATTGAATGAGTTTCAGTTGACAGGATTCTCGGAAGTGATTCGAGACCTTGTGCGAGAGTAGACTACGAATTTTATGCGATTATAACAACAATGAGTAGACGCAATTTAAAATGACAGGGGGATGAAAAGAATCAAAGGATGTCTGCAAGGAAGTTTTGAAAATTGCGTTGAGACAGAAGAGAGACAATTTTTATTTTACACGACAATCTGTAGCCTAGTGATACGATTGATTATACAGTGGGTCTATCTATCTTGATTATACAATTATCGAATGGCAGACATTGTCGCTAAGACTTGTATTAGAATTTTTTTAATCATCTTCGCCCGGACAGAATAGTTGCAGTTCTCCCACAGTCGACTGGACTGTAGAACGCAGCCTGCAATTGATACATCGCGCAGCATGCAACGAGTTCTGGGTGAAAATCACTTAAACGGATCGGGAAACGATCGATGAGGCGCGTGTACCGCCTCCGGCCCACGAGAAGCCCCACAAAGCGATCGAACTTTCTAACGCATCGGATCTGCGCTTGACAACCGGATGTCAATGCAACGGTAGCAAAGGTCACGGTGCATCGAGTTTTCGACGCCCTCGGGCGTTCGGTTTACGACCCTTCCAAGGAAAGAACTATTCGACAAAATTCAAACTGCAATATCTCTTAAATTGACAATTTCTCGACACGTACAGGTTAATACTTTTTCATAGAGAATGACGAGCTGCATCGAATTTTACTAAAAAAACATCTTATAAGCCTCTTTGTACTGAAAACTTTGGATAATAAAGATTTTCCATATTTTTAAAAACAATAGAGATGTATTAACCCCTTGCCATTTTCTTCGCAATTACAGTGATTAAAAAAGAAACACGTAACATTCATATTTGTTGTTTGTCAAAATCTTCGTCACGAGTGTGGCTCGTTAAAATACGGCAAGAGGTTAATATGTACCGAACTACTCTATAATTTATATCGGCATTCAAAAAGTCTACGAAATATCGGTAACGTAGTGATCGTGTCAAAACAAAAACCTGGAAATATATTCGATCTTTGACCAAACAAGCTCCGCCGATACGTGTTCCCCTTAAAAAGAGAAGAAGTAGCAGACTTAGAGCATCCCGTAGCCAAGCCTAGACGTTCAAATTGAGGCTGGAAGAATCTAAAAGGAAATGATCGTGTCCAGCTAAACGGCGCCGGGGCGATTAAAGCCACGATTCCGGTAGGAGCGTTTTTAAAAACCGGAAGATGGAAATCGACACGGCTCACGGAACGACAGGAACATCGGGAGTAGCAGAAGGATCTGCGGGTAGCGTGCAGATCCAACGATGATCGTTCGGATTCCGTGTGTTTTTCCTTGGGTCTAGGACGCGCGCGCGCGTTTCTTACTCTGCCGATATATCTACATTTGGGATTTCACGCGAGCCCGAAGTTCTCGGGGCCCGACGCGCTGCTGCCATGCCGGCACCACTGCCAAGTTCTCACGCTATACGCCTCTCGCCATCTCTCCGCGGGGCCTTTTTTCTTCCTCTCGGGGGCCTTATTTTCTTCTCGGGTGCTCGTGCTCGGGGACTGGCTCGAGCCTCGGGAACACGAACCTTCGGGGGCGCGCCTCCTATTATGCGTAACCGATCCGCGGCGCCCGAGAAACGATCGAGTTTCTGGGTGTTCCCCTCCCGGAGACGTGTAACGAGTCCTCCCGATCCAATGGCAGCCATCCGATCCATAGATCTTGATACCTCCACCAGTTGTCGTCCCGTATAGAACGTACTCCGCGATAACGCATTGCGATTCGTAGAGCAGACGATATCTACGTCAAAGTGGGTCCTCTTAAAGAGTTATGGGACTCTCCTGTTTCGAATTATTTTTGTATGAGGCCTTTCATAGCAGATTTGTGATGATTTTCTAATTGAATCGATACTAGACACGACACAATTCGGATCGTAATTACTTGGATAATCCGCGATAGAGTGGTACGTCTGTTATCCGAAAACTGCAGATCCACCTATCTTGATACTTCTACCATGCATTCCATACGGAACATGTTCTTCGACACTGTGTCGCAATTTGTTCATTTCCAATTATGTTTCATTGTGGAACCTATATCAACAGATATTTGCTCAATTAACGAAATAAAATTGTATGCACGACTTTGTGTGCAGTGTGTCGATGCCCAATTCTATATGAACGCACGAAATAGAAGACAACAGGTGGACAAAATGGTCAGTGTAGGAGCGAGAGATTTCGTATATGTTCGATATTGTATATGTGTGGATCGTGTGTTTGTACGTAAATGTTGTGTTCAATCAATAAACAAAGACTGAACGTGTTCCAGAAAATTCGTTGCAAAAAATATAAAAGGATGCGTTCTAAACACGAATACGTCAAGATCAATAAAATACGATACGGTTTACGAAGTAACGGAATTACGATTTAAGAACTAAATGTTTATCGAGTGCTTGTTAAATTAAATATATGTCACGTGCTTTTCTTCCCTAATGAATTAATTGTTCAACATTTCGTATCTTACATCAGTTCGGAGGAAAAATATATCTGAAATAAAGGACTGTGCTCTTAAAGAAAATAAAGAGCTTGCGATCGCTGTACTCATCGGTCATGCTCTATACGTACATGATCTAGATCCTTATAACGAAATGAAATAGTACGTGCAACGAATTTGTAAAAAATCAAGTTTCCTGCCGGAAGAAGACGCCGAAGAAAAGTTGATATCATAAAAATTTTTCATGAAAGTTCAAAACGCAGGCACCCCTAACTCTGACAGTTCGATGTTGCTGTGGTCAAGGGTAGGACGACGGGGTAAAAAGTACCGTACCAGAGTGTCGGAGAGAGTGGAGAGAAAGGCGACGGTAAGGAGGGAAAGAGTGAAAGAGAGGGAGGACGTATCGGAGGGCAGGCTGGCCTCGGCCAGGAGCTGAGAGAGATAGTTAATTGAATACTCGTGGAGCGAGGATTGATGCCCTGTGTCAGTAGCCGTGTACAGAGGCATCGGCGTAATAGACGTATTACGGGGGCCTTTACGGGCAATTATGCTAAGGCCGAAAGGCTCTCTTCTCTGGCACGTTCAACGTTCTGCTCTAGGCACCGCTACAGCGGCCGATAGTCCTCGCCTTCTAGCCGTCACGTACGGATAAATGCACGCCGTTGCGTAAGCCTGGTCGCAAGGCCCCATACGGACCGCGATCACGATCCACGGTTAGGTGCTCGGTTGATGCTGGTATCTCTACTCTCTACCTATAGCAGTCGGCACGAAAGACGCTAACCCAGCTCTTCCCTGATTGCAAGGATCGAGACGATCCTTGTCCCGCCTCGCAGAACTTTCCCCCGCGGTTCCACGCGTAATCATAAGGATCCGAGAGCAACCGAGCAAGGCGTAACACGCGCTTACGGAGGTTCCTCGCGTTCCTTGAATACGAGATCGAAGGGAACTACGCCGAGGTTCGAAACAGACCGTTCCGGAGGAAGAGACTGCGAATTTTTGTTGCGTCCAATTTCGAAGAAGAAAAGATCAATGTTGATTACCGTGTGGCTCTAGATAATGTTTCACGTAAGAACGGCTACTTTCTAAACGACGAGGATTCCCAGTCTCTTCCGCCGGCTCGCCTATTACAAGCTATAGAGGATCGCAGAGTGCACGATTTTGGACAGATGTTAGGCCTTCGGGAAGGTCTCAGTTAAATATAGATTCCTGACAAACGTATGCAGATTACGAATCTTCCTCCGAATCTGTTCGGAAGGAGCTAGACGAGTTCGCAGCCTCGGGAAACGTTTTGGTTTCGATACTCCAATGCTAGAGGACTGCTGCATCCTCCCTTTTCTTTCCGTCTTTATTTGCTTGGAGTCACGTTCTAGCTAGCAAAGTTTCATCTCTTCGAATCAGGGGTAGCTCTCTATTCTAGTAGAGCAACGATGCCAAAAATCGTGTTCTACAATTCAGAGGAAGCTACTGAGATGTCTAACTAAGTATTGCGAATGACTTGGAGGAAATTGTCCACTGTGCAACATTTTCTAGTATCTCTGTCGTATGCTGAAGGGCTGACAGGATCCCGGAGTCGGCGTTTTCCGCGCGGTACAGCGGGCTCTCATTGAAATTTCGCCGAAGGATAAAAAATTCCGGAAATCCATGGTATACGGGGGCGCGTGTACACACACCTGCCACCCCGTGCCGAGTTTTCCGTGGCTTGGCCAAGAGGGGCCGGCGAACAGATTAAGCTTTAGGAAGGAGATTTATGGGCGAGCGTGTAACGAGCAACTTTTTCATACGATGCGCACGCCAGGGTTAGCCTGCGGGGGTGGGATTAGCATAAGATCCAGCAGCTGCAGACCACGCTTCTCATCCCTTGCATCGAGGACGCCGCCCTCTTTACCGAACGACACCGTGTCCACCCCCGTAACCCACCCTCGTCATCGCCGGATCATCAAAATTCTTTTTCCCAGAAATATGAAATCTGCCCAAAACGTACAGTGGACGAAAATCTCAATGTGTAGTACACCCCCTGTCGTGTCAGACTTGTTCAGGACTAACGAGTTCAAGACTAACTACGAATTGTAGTCTGAATAATTGTTGGGAAGATAGTACAATTTCAAATTCAAATCTTCAGAGACTGCTTATCAGGATCGCTCGTAAAGGTTCCCTCTGAATGACGAATACCTGTCTCTCGCAATAGTGCGCACAGGCACAACTGGGTTAATGAAAGAACAAAATTTACGAGCGTACAATTTTTAAAGATCCACAGTCTAGTGAAAACTGTGAGTGCATATGTGTGGAGATACGATCAAGGGGCGTCAGCTTCTGGCCAACGAGGACCTCGGGTCTGGCGACCGGCTGAGGGCCGGCGAGGTCGTGTCTCCTGATATTAATGAGAGGACAGAGAGAAAGAAAGAGATAAAGAGAGGCATCCTCCCCGGATCTCGGCGGCGGACTCACGGATCCTGGCTCCTCGCGAGAGGTTACCGAGAGTTGGCTCGGCCCTCCTTTACCTCCCTGTCGGATCCGAGACGAGAAGCATCGACGAGGACGGAAGGACGGCGAGGGGCTCTGGGAGGCTGAAGAGGAGGAGGATGAAGAGGAGGAGGATGAGGAGGGAGGATCTCCACCCTGATGGAGGGAGGACGTCGTCGGGTCACGAGAAGCCGAGGGAAGGACAGGAACGGTGGCGGTGGCGGAGGGACGAAGAGGATCGTCCCTCGAAGAGAAAGAGAGAAACGGACACCGATCTACTCTGAGACCGTTTCGAGGCGCAGGAGGGAGGACCAGAGAGGACCAGGAGGAAACGGAGGTCGAGAGACTGGGAGGGGGTGGTCGAGAAGAGAGAGAGAGGGACCATCGAGAGAACCGGAGAGAGACCTGGAACCCACGTAGGAGACGTTCAATACTGTAGCAACGACGCCGAGCCAACGCCATTGGCTACCATTTTCTCTCTATACCTTCTAGGCATACACCTTGTACTCTATTCCGGTCTACTCCACTTTATTCCTGCTGCTGCCGCTGCTGCTGGTACTCTCCCCTTCGCTGTTTCACTCCACCGTCTCTCTGTTTCATTCACCGTCCCTCTTTCTCTCTCTCTCTCTCTTTTCTCTCGTGTAGCTCTCTTCGCCCCTCTGTCTCTATCTTCAGCCACTCCGACGGCTTGCTCGAGCCATCGAGATCGCGGACCGGGAGCACCCGGACAAACGCGAGGGTTTCTCGCGTTTCCTCTCTTTCTCTGGCTCTGCCTCTTGCCCGTTGCATGACGATCTAATGGAATCCGTGTCTTATTGTTCCTCTCTACGGCAATTCCAGGTAGGTTCGCTCCCGAGACAAAGTGCTCGACCATGTGAACGAAGCACCCGTGGAAAATTGTTTCGCGGATATCGCTGGGACGTTTGATCGGAGGTGCTACGATGGGATCAAGCACCAGATGTCGTTTGCCTGGATACTTGCCGTTTTTGTAGATGTGTAAAACTGATTAATCATCACTTATTCGTAGTCTTTATTACGAATCAAGCTGCTTCTACAATTGCCGGTTTCTCAATCAATACGGTTCAGAACCGTTCACGACAAAAATCGGCAACTGCAATTAATATAATTCAATAAAGACGTTTGTGAAATATGAATTTTTATATATACATTTTCGTTATATCTCAATAGTTTACGAAAGAAATGTCCAAGAACATGTTTTAGAAATACATTTTATGACGTATCCAGATTTCACACAATTTTTAATATAACTCAATAAAGAAGTTCACGGACCAGAAATGTTCAGAAAAATTCAGAGACAAGTGGTATTGACCTGACCGGCAACCCCGGTGTTAAATCGTGCGAGTAGGTCGCTATTTTTCAGCAAAAGGTGGAGATTCGCGGGACCAGTTTGTTCGGAGCGAGGTCGAGCAACCACCTCGGGGGTTGAAACTTAATTTCTGCGTTTCGGAGCCGCGTGGCGCCAGATCCCGTAACGTGATTCGATAATTGCCGTAATCTGGCAGCGAGCCTTTCCTTATTCCGGCCATATGCCGTCCAGCCCGAAGCTACGGGCTCTGAACTACCGACTGTAAAACTTCCTACTGGACGCGTTTCGCCTTCTTTTTCTTTTCTGCCCTCCGTTCCCGGAGATTCGAAGCTCTGGAAACAGTCGGCCACTCGGTGCCGCGGGATTCGTCAGCGGATTTCGGTTCGATCCTTCCTTTTTCATCTCTCCTCCTCTTCTTCTTCTCATCTCTCGTCGTCTTCATCCTCTTTGCCGTATTCTGTCTATTTGTTGATAGATACTCCGACATCGGCGTTTTCCCACTCGTTCCGATTTGCTTCTGTCAGAATCTGATCTATTAAGCTGTCGAATATGAAATGTCCTATTATTTACAGTAACGTTAATGTAATTTATGGATCACAGTGAAGAATTACAAGTTTTTCTTTAATCCCTTACGGTAGAAATTTAATTTTTCGGTTGTTCCTCATCCGTTCTTGTGTTCATCTTTTCCATCGATTGATTTTGACCTAAGATCACGCGATTATTCCACTTAATTTTTTAAAACTTTGTACCTTAAAATGATGTATAACAAACCTGTAGATTGTAATATAGTATCATGAAATTTGAATACTTTATACATTATGTTTTATGGTTTCTCAGGTACGAGATGAAAAATAATATGGCGGACCAAGGTGGTCGTAGCGTAGCGTTCGAGTAAGACGCGCTTCCAACTGACCACTGATAAATAATCGGGTGCTGAACAGAAGTTTCTCTATAGCCATTTTGTTGAACTCCGTAGCACTGCTCGTCGGAATGCAATTCCGTGTTCCGCGATGCATTAGCCAAAGCTCGAATGTTACGGCGCCGAACAAACTTTTTGGCCGGCGGAATCCTCCGGATAATTCACATTACCGAAACACACAGATTATTCCTTTTACGGTCGACGAGAACTCGGAAAAATCCACGGGGGTATAAATAAAAATGCTCGAGTTGTCTTTGAACTGGGATGGAACTGAAAAAAACTAATTGCGAGCGAACCCCTGCGAAATCGAGAATGAATTTGGGGGAAAGAATTCGACAAGAGGTATTGAAAATGAATAAGCTGCGTGAATGTTGTTACATCAAAATGTTTGCAGTGTGCTCCATTTGTGGACGAGACGAGTGTTGAATAGACATTTGCCAAATAGATTAGCTCCACAAAATAGAGAAAAGAATTGATGAAACAGTGTATATTGTATATAAAAAACTAAAAAGGTTTCACAGAAGTGAAGGACTGTATAAAGATACACTCGCTGTTAATTAATTGCGTTACTGAATGTCAGTTTCAATTAATTACCCAGAATGAATTTACCAGAATCAGTCATCGATGACCGTCATTAATTAGTCCTTGCACGGTGGTGCACGGGTCCATTATTGTGATCCAGCATTTCAAAGGTATCATCTATCTACTCAGCTTCTGTTAACTAATTTAACCGAAAATTGTTTAATTGGCTACAATTAACCTGAACCACGTATCTGTCAACATTACTATAATTGTTGAAGACACACTTCTTCTGAGAGTTATAAAAGTATGTAAAAATCAGCACGATTGTAAAAAAATCCACGTTTCTCTAAATGTTATGTACTGGAAAAATAAACATAGTAGGCTTAAGTCATTTTAATTAAGTAGTTCACTTCAATTGCAAACGAGACTTATACAGAATTCTTTTATGAATGATTTCAACAATATTTTAACAAGCTCAATTGCTACCGACTAATGAAAACCAGTGGAATAGGAGTGGACACAGAGGCTGTATAGATATTCTGAAATTTATTCACTATTTTGTGTTATAAAAATGTAAATGTTTTCAGTTAACGTCTCAGGCACTTAAACTCGCTTCTCTCGTTTGCCCGCGAGAGATTCTTTTTCGCCAACGAATAGGCCCAAATCGACCTTTCGACTTCTAATTACACAGACGTCTGATTGACACTCGTAAAGCTTTTGCTCCCAACAGCAAACTCAATAGTTTCGGAACAACAGCGCTGCTAAACGTATTTACTAATTTATTTCGATCGAAAGGAAGCA
This sequence comes from Lasioglossum morio, assembly GCA_916610235.2. NCBI lineage: Eukaryota > Metazoa > Arthropoda > Insecta > Hymenoptera > Halictidae > Lasioglossum > Lasioglossum morio. The sequence goes on from OU744334.1 coordinate 11,386,193, forward strand.
GAGTATTTACGATTCTCAAACCACTACTTCTCGGTCAACAACTTTCAAGCACCAACACTCTCTTCAACTGGAATGTCATCGATCTGTCATTTAGAACAACTCGATATTAAAAGCACGTAAAACGACCGAATTCGAAAACATCCGATGAAGCGTTTAACACTTTCAATCTAAAATACTGTAGAGGTTCGCCGACTTGTTCTAAACGCAGATTCAGACGTCGTTGCTCGAAACAACTAGCTGAGTACGGAATCAAGCAACCTTATTGTCAGCGGTCCACGTTGAATGAACTGTCACACAGTATAATATACAAAATATACAGCGTGATCACTGTTAACTCTAATAAATATCAGGTGTGTGTTGGGTCCTATAGTACGGGCTACAAAAATAGAGTAAGCGTGGGAATAAAAATAGTATCCTACGCGACAGTACAAATTTTCTCAACTCTCCAACATCTCAAACATTTTCGGTCCACATAAACTCACAGAAAAACGGCACGAATCATTTGAGAAAGACATGTCGACATATCTAACGAGAAATATCGAAACAACCACACCTTCGCGGCAGTAACAGTAACATAACAATAGTATCGTACCCACAAACAGGACTCTGTACACATTTCTATCTGTATTTAAATAAACGACCACGAAGAATTTCAATCCATCTTAGTACTACTTGTTTATCACAAATCGTGTTTCCATGTTTTTTTTTCCCCAGTACAAAATTTTTTTACAATTCGATCCTCTCTCCCCTCAATCGATCACGATCTCCATCGAACTGGCTGCAACTTTTTTCGGGGTGGACGTTTTCTTCTTCCTTCGTTGTTTCGCCACCGGAGCAGCCTTATTTTTATTTTTATCTTTCACAACCTCTCCTTTCTCGCTGCTGACAATACTCTTTAGAGAACTCTTTTTAGCAGTTTTAGGAATCTGCTCTCCTCTAGCAACGGAGATCAAGGTCGCCCTCTTCTTGGCAGGATTGCTTTGAGAGGCTGAGGCAGGCGACAGCTGTTTCTTCATCTCCTCTTGCGTGATCTTTTTTGTGAACTGTGTAATCAATGGCACGTTGCTCTTCTCCTTGTCCTTTTCATGTTCCTCCTTCTTCGCTTCCGAACGACTGCGTCTCGACTTGACGGCGACAGTGTAGGCCCACTGGTTGGGTAACTCCAGGTCCTCTTCAAGGTGTTTTTTCCGCATGTCTTCGGAAACATACCAGCAAGGTTTCTGGTACATGGGACCCTCATCTGGGCACATCATATATTTGGCAATCTCACGGATCTTGATCATCAGGCTCCCCATCGTTATCACGTTCTCGGAGGGCTCATACTTCTTGTTCCAGTACGCGAGGAACTCCTTCGCTAGGGTCTTTCTGCCATGGGTGTTGCCATGCACCAGGCGAATCAAATCGGGCATCGCTTTCGACAGGAGAAGCGATTTCTTCGAAGATTTTGAGGCTGAATGATGCGTGGATGTGCCAGCTTCCGTGCCCGTGTCGGTGTCGACTGACCTCGGCAAAGAAACTGGGTTCTGAAACACCCAGGCATCGCGAGCTGTGAGGAAGTCCCTCGTCCTTTGCGGCACTGGAATCAGAAGATCGCGAGTTTCTTGGTCTGGGTTAGATTGCTTGTGGTGGGTTTGCCTCCGCAACGTCGCGGGAGAGTAGAGATGCGGTAAGAGGATAGCGACAGGATGTTGTTGCTTTGTTAATGTAGTTATTTAGGATCTTCTAGTTTTGATAAAGGTTTTCTTCCCGTAATGACGAAATATAACAAACACTTTCTAACGCTTCATTTTTGTCAATATCGTCAAAATTGCATTGAATTAATCTAGTTTAAAATAATTCGATGTGAAATAACTGATAAACTATTTCTTTTAAATATTCATTTAAACCACTTTCATAATTATGTGCATAATTAAACACTCTACTTGTTTTATGGTAGATGTGTGGAGAAATGGTGATGCGCACAAAGTTATATGTATATGAACACTCACCGTTTTCGTGGAATAAGTTTTCCTTCCCTCTCCAAATGCAGCCAATAATTTTCGGCTTCAGCTTCGACGTCTTTGTATTCCTCTCCGATTCGAATTGTTCGCCCAACACTTTCAGCTTGAACTTCTGCGTTTCTGGTGTCTGATCATAGACAAAAATCAATCGAATGTTGACAATGAACATTAGCAAATTAAGATGAATTTTTGTATTCGAAGTAAAAACGCGTTCGACGTGCAATTGTGTTCGTGACACGTATTGAAAAAAATGTAAGTGTTCCAATACTTTTTGACGGCAGTGTACACAGATTATTTTCCAAAGAAATGTTTTATGCACTTACCATGTCCTCGTTATCTTCTTCGTCAGCCCGAAGCTCCTCATCGGACAAGTATCTATATTATTACAGAAAAAAACAACATTGATTACGTGCCAATAACAAATTTTTATTAACAACTGCGATTATAATACAAGGTGTTTAACCAAAAGCTAATTTTATATTTTTCTCTGGTGTGTTTCTCATCGATAGCAAGTTGAATATTTAAGATATGCAAGACTCACCCATGAGGAACCATAAACTCGTTGTCCACATCATATTCATTGTCGTCCGGATTTTCTTCATCTTTTTCGTCATCAGAACCACGCAGGGATTCACCTGGCTCTTCCTCTTCCCATTCGTCGTCCGAATCTACCTCGTAGTTGAACCATTTCTGTAAAAATAATAAATAAAGATTGAGTTTCCATCCATTCCTTGGTTTTAAAAATCCTTTAAAAGCTATTATTTCAATTTTATTTCGGTTAGAAGATCTATTTAAAAAGAACATCATAAAGACAGAGGTCCAAAGCTCGAGTTAAAATTCGAACAGATAAATGTCTGAGAATTTGATGGGTCAGTTAGGGTACTTTTGAGCGGTACTGTAGCAAGATCGGCGATTTGTGTGGGGAGGACAGTCCGTTCGGCCGCGTTATCATCCGTTTTCCATACAGTTTATTTTAGTTACGATCACGGCCACTGGATTTCACTGGAGTCTGGCATGATTAAGCAGGACGTCGGTATCAAACGGGACTTCCTTGACGGGTGATAATCGTGGTCTCTTCTGTTAGTCACGGAGCAATACGGGCAAAATGTAGATGCTCTCTCCGCGAGCCGATCCGGATTCGAAAAACGCGAATAATCGCTTCTTCCGTCGCAGCTAAGGACCCGCTCGAAAAACCAAAAGCGCGGTCAAATGAAATTCGAACGTGAAGTGTATAAAACTTGAGCTTCTACAGTGTTTTAGGCTGTGATCATTTGATAAATTTCTGAGAGCTAGATCAATCGTCGCTGGAACTGGGTCTTAGGGGGTGGAAATTAAAACATCGAGGAAGAACGAGCTGAGCAAATCAATAAAAAAAAATAATATTGTCAGGCTTTGTGCACCGTAAATTCAAGTAAAATTCGAACTCTACCAAAATACGAATGAATCTCTGTGCCCTCGCGTTTGAAACGAAGAAGTTTGAGATCAATTAACCAGATCAAAGCTGAAACAAAAATCCTTAAAGCTCTCTGGTGGACAGAAGAAGTCTTCGAGTTCCAAACCTAGTGGCCTAACTGCAGGATTATCGTGTTCTCGCTTCGAAAATCGAAAAATCGAGGCGCGGAGGTCGCTCGTTCGATAAATGCAACTTGGTAGCTTGTGTTTGTAGCTATTTTAACCGATCTATTTAAAGCGATATCGCGGCTAGACTCGAAATTGCAAAACGATATACGGAACGGATCGAGGGACCGGGATTTTGAACCGAGAAGGAGGATCGCGAGATTTCGACCCGCGTAAGAAATTAGGGTCCGCTAAGGAGAGAGCCTTGTCGGAGGAAAGTCGATAAATCGTCGGGGTTTTCTCTTTTGTGGCGGACGCCGGCCGATTCTTTTGTTCGATAAATCAACGTCGATTTCATCCCCACGCGGGCATCAATTACGAGACGCGACCGAGACATTAATTTATTATTGGCGCGTCCGCGTCGAGACGCTACGCGGAAAACCGGACTCGCCGTTACAGAGGGAAAGGGCCGGAGCACTGGCTAAGGACCAGTTGAGCAGCTTTTGGCAGCGACGAAGAGGTAGGTGAAGGTAATGAACTGGACTGCGGGTTTCTATGGAAAATAAAAATTGTTTGCATCGATTTAGGGGGACTGGGGCCAAGTAACACTCGTTCCTTCCTCTAACAATGTTAATAAGTCGATGATAACTACGCATCTTTATGCACGATAAAAATTGTCTGCATCTGTTGCGAAGAGCAGGAGCCAAATCAAATGTTTATTATTTCTTTAATAAGTTGAATAAGGTGAAAATAGTAGCAGTAGACTGGCTTAGGAGTATCGAAACAAAAAGGAAAGAAATAACCAAAAGAAAAGAGGGAGATGCAATTGTAGGTGTAAGATAACAGGATAGTTTAGAATAGATCAGATTAACAAAGGGCATATGATATGGAGGAATGGTTGGAAGAATGAATGGATAGAGGGATGAAAGGATGAGTGACATAATAGATCTGTAAAACCAAGTCCCATTTCTTGGCCGCGAGGGCGAAATTAAATAAATAAAATAAAAGATAGTGACATCGATGTTCCCAAATTCTCAAAGATAAAACTAAGATATTCATAAGAAAATATGTTATTGAATAAGTCTATGAATATATATATATCTAATCCGGAAATCAATTCTATAAAGGTTTTAAATGCCAACGTAACAGTTTTCATTTTTGTCCATCGTCGACGCTCTTGTAAAATTTTCCATTAATCGCGAGGGACGATCTAACGATCCTGCCGCGATGCACCGGGGTGCGTGGAAACGCGTGCAACGTCTGGAAAGATGCACCGGCAGGACCGTCGTCGGGGGAAACGCAGTTATCGGTTTTGTAACGCGACGCGTAAACCACACGTCGAATACGATGGTGGTGCCTGGCGAAGAACCCGGCGTATACATTATTTACAACGTGTTGTCACCCGCCGGGCCATCTGTAATGGCTGTTTTATGCCCCATTAAGATTATGCTCGGTGCTCCTCCTCGTGCACACCGTTAGTTGAGAGATCCACGGGATCTCCCCATGCGCCACCATTGATTTATTCCCGAATCGGTTACGCGTTTTATGGCCGCTCTATACGTTCCTGCCACCGACTCGCCGCGATTAACAAACGCTTAACACACCTCCGAGGAAAAAACTGTAGGGTCGTTCTTTCAGTTAGGTTTGCTGCTCGATCGAATCCACGACCACTTCAGGATACTACTTCAAAACTGACGTGACTCATAATCGTATCTCTAATTGCCAGATTTGGTGAACAGGCCTATTTTTTAAAAACGATTTAGAAGTAGACTGCGGATTTTATGCATTTATGACGAACAGTGAGTAGATGGAATTTAAAGGAGTGGAAACATTAGAAGAATTTTAAAACACTGTAACGTTGTCTCGTATAGTTACAACTATCTAAATCACGTGCGTCAACGATAAATTTTTGGCTCGGCGAACGTCAAACCGAGCATCGCGAATCGTTTTCCTCGAAATTCAGCGATAGTACGTTTATCTAATAATGACGCGACTGAAGACAGCACTCGCCGGTTGAACCGTTCCCCGGACCGTTTAATCGAAATCGAAAAAATTCATTTTTTCTCGACGATGATTGCTCTATCTACCCTTCCCGGAGATTTATGAATCGCGGGATCGTTGCGTCACTTACTCGCGCCGATAAAGAGAGCTCGCGATTCAATTTGCGAGCGGCGATACCGACTCTGCCATTAATTAAACAGCTTTAACAATCTCGTTGTCCGTGGAGCGGACCTTTAATCAATCTTCTACGTGAACGGGAAGAGGTCCAGCAACCGGTGACGATGACTATAGCTAAATGACCGACAAATAATTTTCAGAAAGTTGAACTCTTCCGAATTTTATGGTATTTTTTATTAAATGCGATACTTTCAATTGAAAAAATTGAGGAAAATTGCTGAATATGTAGTTAATTGTTTCGCAGAATTATTACATGCAAATGGGGAGTATTTATGTAAAATTACACTTTCAAGGGTTGCAACCCTCTAAAATGAAAAAAATTGAATGTAGCACAAGCACTTTTTCTTTCGTTAACAGCTATAAAGGGTTAATTATTATAAAATGAATAAGAATCGTTTGGTTAATAAAGAAGCTATAAACGAATCAAGAAGAGGGGATGAAGTTTCACTACGAATGCTCTGCTCGCATGTCATTAAGACTATAATCAGCTCGAATCCGGCTCATGTTAAACGGCGCTAATGGATATGAAGAACAGATTATGTTTTATCATAAAACAGACCACTGCACGTCGACATCGATCTATCGTTTTCTTTTATCTGTCTGATTGACTGCGAGAGGTCTATCTTCGTTTGCATTAAAAAGTTCATTCTTCTCACTCTCTCCAGAAGATCATTCGTGCAGAAAGTATTAAAATTAAAGTTATTTAAAAAAATAGTGAAATGATTGTTTAAAACGTCCTCCGTCGCATTATGTTATTTATCATAATTTTATTATAAATATTATCAGACGTATCTGTCTGCACAAATATGCCGAGTAGTGGAAAATTTATTTTTAATTATTTCTTCATGAAACTTACGTTCTTTCGAGCACGATAAAATTCGAACGCAAATCGAATAAATTTTTTTCTACACGTTTTACAGCACAAATCAGTACGTGTTCAATTTAACACTGTTTTGCATTTGATCTACTCGTTCTCTTCATAAATGCATAAAACCTACAGTCTACAAACGACGCGTCGATCGATTTGAATTTGTTGCGATTACACACACATCTCCCCACAAAATTTCGATTTGTCGTAATTACACTTACATCGCCACGGATGAACACATCATTCGAACTGATTTCCTAGTCGATCCGCGATCGAAGAATGAGGTCGTCGCGATTCTCGCGTGTTCTCGACCGTTGAATCGAACGCGAAGCATCACGGTATCTAAGGTCAGCTTCCCTCGACACGAATAAACGTACTATGACAGTTTCGGCTGTCAGTGGCACTGACTACTTCAAGCACTATCTTCCTTCTTGTCGCTGTAGGTCAAAGCCATTGCATTCTGCGGACGTTTCATTGATACATTCTCGAGGAATCTGCACTCTGTGCAAAATACTTCGACGCATACAACAACAATCACAGGTGAAAATATTCCAAGAATTTGAAAACACTATTGTATTACTTTGGACTTAATAAAATGAACGTAGCTCTGTAACTAATACAACTACTTCTTGTAGTAATAACTACTACAAATTACATATCGAGCCATCACTATGCTATAGTCTCCAATTTGAAAAATTTCGGTAAATGACAAGAGATCTACAAATACAACAGTGCGAATTTGAGGGGCATTACTGTCCTATATTTTCCAATTTGAAAAAATGTAGATAACTGACAAGATCCAGAAACGAGACAAAAATCTGCTGGCGAAAAAGCAAGATCGTCCGAATGGGTTGCAAAAGTTTGCAACAGGTCCGGTAAAAAAGGCCGCAGTAAGAGCACGATAAGCGGCCGAGTGGCCACGTGCTGCCGGTAATTGCGTTATGGCAACGAACGAGAGGACCGTTCTCGGTTCGCGAATTCAGTCGCGTCATTGTCTCGCAGAAATCTCGCGAGAGAGAACGATTATCGGGGGTGGCTGGTATCGTAAATAAGCGAGCGAAACCGTCACAGCAATTAGCCAGGAAACCGATTCGCTGGCGGGTCTGACGGTGTTCTGGGATCGGTGATCCCATGGGACGAACGTCGGTGACGGCGCCGGATGGCACAGCCTCGATTATCTCCCGAACCGTGTGTCGTTGCTTGTCACCACGGATCGTAACGCGTCTTCTGACCCAGAACAGTCTCCGACAGTCCCTCGAACACGAAACTACCCGGTCCCGAAACAGGGTTGAACGCAGACGATCCTCCGAGTGTTCGAAAGCCTTTAGCTGGGTTGCCAGGGGACAGTGAGTGATCGAACTTCAAGTCTATTGTTGCAAACTATTTGTTGAAGAGTATTCGCTGACTTATGATAGCATAAGTGTGAGTTGACGAGCTTGATGATCTTTTTACGAGATCAGAATTGTTTGAAGTAGCTGCAAGAGACAAGAACTACCCTACTTATTGCAAAACTGCTTCGTGTGTCCACACTTCTGACACTGTTGCATAGATTTATAGTTCCAAAATCAATATTTGTGTAGAGTGAAGATTGCAGAGATAAACAATCAATAATACTCGAAGTTCAGTGGATCGAGTTGTTGACTCTCAGAATAGGAGAACGTCGTAGATCATCAGAACAGAGGAAAAGTGAATGCAGAGAAAACAAACTGGAGACGGAGAAGAAACAGAGGAAAGAAGCAATAGACAATAGTACAAATCTATCAGACTATACTGCGACTATCGTGAAGGATAAAGGAGGAGGAAATCGGAGAGGAACATCTAGTAGTACAAGCCAAGTTTGTATCGCAGTGGTGTTCTACAAGAATCGATCGTCTTCAGGGTCCGAAGAGGTTGTAGCATTTCGAAACATGATAGTTAGTTGATAGAATGGTCATTTTCATTTGCCACTTCTGGGAAATTGAACTAACAACTTGTAGACTGACAGTGGAAGCCTAATTTCACTCGGTGACGTAAAATCATTTTTATAAATTGAGAAGATTGAGAAGATCGCTTCTGTATAACTTCTTCTTCATCTTTAACGACTGAAAGAGAAGCAGAAATTGTTTACTATTGTATAATAGCAACAGCCTTGTATCAGTGGCAACATCGTATTTATAAATTGAATGCAATTTATATTCTTGGTCCTCGCTTTTGAAAAGACTGTTTCAAGAAGCCTCTAATTTGCGTCCTCTATCTTTAAATAAAAATAGCTCTCAGCAAGAATTTTTAGTGTTTTAGTTGGTGACCGAAGGAAAGCAGAGATTATTTACTATTGTATAATAACAGCGAGAAACTTGTAACAGTGGCAATCAGAAGTGATAGTGGTGAGACAGTGACTAATGGTGGAATAATTGCAAGTGAAAAATTATTAAAGCTCTGCAAGAACGAATCGACGACTCTGCCATAATCCACCGGAAGTCATCGTGGATGATCGAAGACGTTGCGATGTTCGACGTGAGTTTATACTGACCGACGATTTTGCTAATGAGTAAAATTAGACGCATAGAAACAATTTTGTAACTTCTTTGATTTGATTATTTTAAGAATAGAAGAATTTTTCTAAGTTAGCACAATTTTTCCAATGGAAACCTCGAAGCACAATCAAAATTAGTACGATCCGAGGCTTCCGGGTGGAAGCTGCGTTCAATAATATCATGCCGGCGCTTCTATACTGATATCAAATATCAGTGTCTCGTCCGACGTTGATGAAGCTGCTTGGGACACGCTGACAATTTAATTGGATCGTTCGAATTTGTTCTCTTTACGAAGTGTTAATTAATAATCTGCTATCACCTGGGTCTCGGCCAATTGAAATTACACATATTGCTATGGTATCAATTATCTGGCTAACTTAACCGACTTCTTAGTCAGTTAACCAGTTTGCTTCCATTACTTCGCGAAAACATTTCGCGTCACGGAGCGAACAAGCGGAACGAAGAGCGCAAAAATTTCACTGTCTTCCTTTCGCAGATAACTCGAAATAGAATTGAATTTTAATCACGAACTGGCCACCGATTAATTCACAACAAAATTCACAAATCGTTGCCGTGGCTTACATTAACATTTCGAAGTTTCTCTTTTACATGAAAGATAACATTTTAATCAAACGCATAAAGTTAAGTCGTCTTTCTTTAGTTTAAAAGATGCTTCTCTGAAGAAGACACAGTCACCGGAAGAAACTCTAAAGAAAATTCTCTTAAGTGGAAAAACTGAGCATTGATCAAACGCTTTGTCAGTGAAGTGTCGAAAGGATCATTGTTCAAGCTCATTATTCGGTAGACTGCGGATTTTTATATAAAATAGAAGCTAGATATACATTTATTTCTTTCCTTGATCATCATAATCAAATGAAAATAGTACAACAGCATTTTTAAATTCTGTATTCTCTAGTTTAAGCACATCAAATCCGCAGTCTATTAATCAGGCTCATGATTCAAGCTTATTGTTATCAAATTTTTTGCTTGTAGATGACAGACGAGCTGTTGTTCTCCGCTCTGGGCCTGAACATAGACACAGGCGTCGAGCAACAATTGTTCTCTACTGACGCTGGCACCTTAGAATGCGACTTCGAGGTGTCATCCTGCAGAACAACGCCACACAGTGACGACTCTGAAGCTGTTGACAACTGTGTCAACAACGCTGTAAACCCCTCCGACTGTTACACGGAGCTTAACTGTCCGACGAAGCTATTGTGGAACGAGTGGACCAACCAGACTTCTGCCTCTTCAGGTATTCCCTTTTACAATCTCAAAAATCTATGATTTCGAACTTAAATCATAAAAAGTTCAATACAATGATTTTAGAGCTAAATCAGAAGGAGTTCTATTCAGATTTAAAACCTAAATTGTAACGAAATCAATTCACGGATTCCAAACCGGAATCAGAAGAAGTTCGACTGAAGATTTCAAACCTAAATTATTCAGATTTAAATTGAGACAAGTTCAATCAAAAAGTTTGAAAAATACTGTAGCGTTGTTTGATGTGTGCAGGATGTCTGAGCGAGCTGAGCGAGTTAGATTCAGAATTGGAATGGTGCCTAGATAAAAGTTGGAACTCGGGACTTCCGGAGAGGACACCATTGTGCACCGAGGGGTGCGAGGGTTTCCTACACTTGCCTCTGCCAAACCCAGAACAAACGTTTCAACGCGAAGAACCACTATGGGTGCTTGGGATCGATTTGAGAGCACTCGAGGATACTTTAGAAACAAGCGGAGTAGGTAAGTTTGGAGCAGTGCTGCATTAACCAGGATCAAACAAAGACAGTTCATTTGATGACGTTGCCTTCAGGGGAAACAGAGTCACCGTTATTAATTTTCTAGAAGAAAAAGAAGATTTATATGTTTGGCAACAATTCTGAATAAAATTTGTAATCAATGACTGCTATTTGCAAGCAAATGTAGATAGGGCATCTAACATAACTTACAATATAATGCAACAACTTTGATTTACAAGCAACTTGGGTGTGCTCCAATGGTTACAGATTACAACAACAATCAACTAGAGGAGAACCTTATCTCATCAGCAGCTGCAGCAGCACTAGCAACTCACGACTATACTAATCGCACTCTGGCGAACGCGGCCGAAGACCGATGCTTCCCTTGCACTTATCAAGGATGCGTGAAGGTACGTCAGATTAGGGGCTAATGGACTTTCTCGAATCCAAATGTGTCCAAGAACAAATACAGTTAAAATACGGTCTAAATTAATTAAATGTCTGCGTAGGTCCTGTATCTGGCAATTAATACAGACCATTCTTATCATATGCATATGATCCAACGTGTTGATCTATGTTAAAAATCTCGTACATTATTTCTGTAGTCCGACGGAGTAAATCTAATTCTATTTAAATTTCATAATGTAATTAATTCGCGTGCTCAATCAACACCCATAGATAGAGTTTACAACATTCTATAATGTTAGTATATCTTTTATAAATATGTTACTATTTTCTATTCTGTATTGCAGGTATACGCAAAGGCGTCGCACCTGAAGGCCCACCTCCGCCGTCACACAGGTGAAAAACCATTCGCCTGCACGTGGGCCGGTTGTGGATGGCGTTTCAGTCGATCAGACGAATTGGCCAGGCATAGAAGGTCCCATTCAGGGGTGAAACCGTACCCCTGTGAGATGTGCTCAAAACGATTCGCTCGCAGCGATCACCTGGCCAAACACCGCAAGGTGCACAGAAAAAACGCCTATCCACTGTTCCACGGGGGCAGAGGACTACGCGGAGGGAAAATGAACGTTCTACCAACGGAAAGCTAGCCAACCCTCTTTGGATCACGCGCTGTTGAAGAGGAGACGTTCCGAGAACCTGTGGCTTCTATACGCGATGTACTTAACTGAGAATTGTTAATGGCCTCTTAACTCAGTGACACAAGAACATAACGCACAAAGATATTATTTCTCTTATGAATCATAGACTGTGGATTTTTCTGCGTTTGTGGCTGCAATAAGAAACTTTCGAATAAGAATCCAACAAGAGATGATCGAACTACGTTAATTCAGATGACTAGTTCTTTTTTAAAAATTGTAATCGTTGCTGCTGTAAACAAATTTCTTGAGAAATCCTTAGCACTTAATCAGCGATTTTTTAAGATTAACGTGCTGAAATCGCTACGAGATTAAACAAATCTTCGAAAGATCAATTTCGATTCAACACCTGTTTCTTGCATCGGTACAGACACTTTTTACTGTGCATAAAAATCCAGTCTTATGATTATTTTGAACTACTACACGTAGACAAAAATGGTCGAATGAAAATATACGTGCGGTGATTCTCAAATGTTCTCGCAGAAAACAGTTCTTTAGACTTATGTCAATTCTAAGATTCATAATAGATCGTAAAATTTCATAAAAATTGATACAAGAATCAATTTGAATTAAAATTGTTCTACGAAAAAGTGGAAGGAACAAATAAAAAGATTATTTTGTAATGCTATCGCTAAGATGGCTCAAGCTATTACACGAAGTCTCGTGAAGAAGTCTTAAGAAGCGACAATAAATAATGTTGAAACTGTCTCGACTCATTCATTGACACACATTGACTCACCTCGTCCTTCGAAAATGGTTTCCTCGGATTGATTTTCTGGCTTCGTTTCCTCCACGTTCCCCAATATGGCGGACGCTGATTCTCCGAAAATTGAAGCAATTTGGTTCTCTGTTTCTCTATAACGATGTGTTGATTCACAATATTCGAATTGCCCTCATTATCATCATCTGTGAGGAAAGATACATGATTTAAGACATACTGTTAAATAAAAATCTACTTAAAAGATGTGTAATCCCTTGAAACATCTAACCTATCAAAACAACGTCGTCTTTGGCTTCCAACGGCCATGTTTTCGACGACTTCCGTGGCACGATTCTCTTGGTTTTAAGATCATTAAGATACAACGGTGACGTACTACATTCGATGCATTTTTCATATAGAGTTTTTTTCTCTACTTCATTCAAGAATCTCCTACAGGTGGGAGCCAGTTTCATGTCTGCCTTGACCTCGAAAGGCATGAAATTCTGGACCTTGCTGGTACTCTCTTCCTCGACATTCTTTTCTTGCTTCTTAGCGACAAAGAAGCTGGTAAACTTTGAGGCTGCCTTCTGCTTCTTGCGCTCTACTTCCAGTTCCTCTTCTTCTTTCTTTCGCTTCTCTTCCTCCTTTTTCCGACGCTCCTCTTCCTTCGCTTGTTTCTCCTTCTGCTTCTGTCTGTAAAAATAAATCGATGTTAATTACAAGAACCTTTAGGTAGGATTCTCGTGTGACTATTCTAGGTCTGCGTACTCAAGTTCTTGCTGCTTTTTCAGTTCTTTCATCATCTTTTTCATCTGCTTCTGTTCCTTCTCTTTTCGCCGATTTTCCCGTTCCTCTTCCTGCTTTCTCTCCTTCTCCTAACACATAAAGAAAAAATATTGCTTAATCAAAAGAAATCAGCAGAAACTGCTTGTACCCAGAACTATATAATTTACCATTTTCAATTTCTCCCTTTCTTCTTTTTTCTTGGCACTCAACAATTTCCTTTCCTGTTGCTTAGGCGTTAATTTCCTCTGCTTCTGGTTACTGGACTTAGGAGTTGTAACACCACTCGAACTAATACTTTTTCTACTCGTTTCTTCTACATTTTCTTCCGACTCTGCTGGATCCTCTTTGTCCTCGTTATCAGAGGACGTGTTCGTTATATAGGACTCGTCGTTCAAGTTCTCTGCGTCTGTGTCTTCTGTGCCTTTTAGACACTCTTCCTCAGCTTTTTGATTATCGTTGGTTGAGTCATCTAATGTTTTATTATCCGCCGATTTGTTCGGGCTCTTCTTTGACATTTTAACTGTCTTGAAACTCTTGCATTCCTCGTTGGGTGATGATAATTTTCTCTTTTTGCTCTGCATAATATTCGGCGAGCCTGCGGGACTTCGTTGAAAAGGTAATTGTGCTAAAACAATGTTTGTCCAAGTATGAATTAACCACGAATTATAAAATAACAAAGACGACAATTTCTTGTTTATTTTTTCAATGAAATAATTAATGTATTCACCTTGTTTCATCTTCTTTTTCTTGGCAACAATGATCTCATCTATACAACAGTCATTTTCTGCATCGACATTCACCATTTTCATTTCAGATGCCTCTGTGGATACTATACATACAAAATGCAATTATTAACACATTAATTAGTACACCATAAACATATTACAAAATAAAGGTTTGTCATAGTTCTTGCTATTTCTATCTCTTTACAATTTCACCAGGTCTAATTCGGTAAGCACTATGCATTCGTATAACAACTGAATTAGAAGAACCATTGTGTACATATGTTACATTTGTTTTTGATCATTAGTAACTCTTATCGATGACACAAAATTGTTTTTAGTGGAAAAATAACCATTATCATTAACCAACATTATATATTCGTTAACTACTATCTCTTCACTGTTAACTTGTTGGTTACCGACAAGTAGTATCGTCAGTGAATGTGTTTTCTAAGGAAGCTTCTCTTAAATACATTAGGATTAGTTGTCCTGGTACGGTAAGATTATTTAAATATTAATTAATGAAAAATATAGATGGATAAAAATAAAATATATCTTTATTCATAAGGAGAAAATTGGTAAATAATCGGGTAACCTACTAAATGCGTATCGACGCTCGGAATCGCATATTCGATGAAGTAAATAGAAGAAATATAAAAGCGAGTGTTTACATTTTTTTAGACATAGATTGTGGTTATATGTACTTTGATGAAAACAATTTTTGTCGTTGATAATGGTCATTCGTAAGTAGAAATAATTTCCGTTATCGATAACGGTTAATACTAACCAAAAACAATTTGCGTAATCGATAATAGTCATTATAGTAACAAAAAATTACTCCCATCGTCGAGAACGATTCCTTATGACAAAAAGGAATTACCATTATAAATAATGTCTATCATCGATAATTATTATCTGTAACTAAACACATGCAAGTTAATATTTTCAACGAACAAGATCGTTCGAATAATTTTTCACTGAAATTCAATGACTAAATACTACTGTCTTCCCTATAATGAAATATATAAACTTTTGATAAATGATCTTTTTGGATAAAATTGTTAGAATAACTGTGTTATTTATAGTTTCTGTTCTTACCCGAACAATTCCAGATATTAACTGTATTTTTATGACATTACTGAAGCCGATAACATAAAAGCGAAATCTGTCAATGGCACATTCTTCTAACCTAGATAATAATTTATTCTGCTATTTACAAAGTCCAAGAACTAACACTAATCATCCACGTAACGCAATGAAACAATAAAAATACTTGGCTATGTACAACTATGGAATTATTATAATTTAACGGACTATTTGCACAAAAATAAAATGTTCAAAAAGCGTCATTGCCGGTATCACACTTATAACAAAATACGCGGGAGAATGAGAATAGATTATGGAGGAGGAACCGATTTACGCGTGCTGCATAGTTCCATGAACTATAGTTTCACTAGATTGGTACATGCAGGAAAGCAGGAAATCTAATCTATCACAGTGAGCAGTGGTTGGTCCCTGTGGTTCCAGGAGAAATATACAATAATTTCGCAAAAATATATTTAAATTACTTTTGAAATTGACTATGTAATAGTTGACCACCCACTTTCGGTAAAAATAATTATGAAGTGACAATAACAAACTAACTATACGAAATTTATTTTATGGAGGTCAATATCCTATACCAGAAACTCTGTCAAAAATTAATTCAGTGTTAACTTACGCCCTCTAGGATATATTATGGTTAGACTAAGAAACTATAAGAAAGAAAAACGCGTTCTCGTCGGTGAAGAAGGCCACCACTGTACCGCCAGATTGAGACTAGTCTCCCTCCTCATGTTACAGGATTTTTTAAAACGCAATTCTTTTTATAAGACCTTACCCTAGAGAAAGTGGAATCCGCAAATTTTTAAGACTTTAAAAAAGCACATATTTCATAAACGAGAAAAAACGCAGTAAAATTAACAATCAGATCAAGACTTGACTGTAAAAAAAGTTAGACAGCAAGGCATTAGTTGACATCATAGACAGAAGGAATTATTATAAATATTAAACATCTAGAATTAATAAATTTCTCATAGTATTATGTTCAATAAATAAATGCATGCGAATGTTCATGGTTTAAAAATTATAATGTACACTCGAATTTTATTGCCACTTTTACTAAAATATTAGATGGAAAGGTGGTCAAAGGGAATGCTCGTTGATATCGTTGGCAAAAGGAATTGTTAGAAACATTAAATAGCTAGAAATAATAAATTTATCAATAATTTTTACGGCGATCGATGTCGAGAGTCGCGCGTCGCCGCGCGCAGCCCGCAAGGGTGCATCTCCGCAAGATTTAAATTCGAATTTAAATCCGGACAGTCGCGCACCGACTATGTACCTCGCGCACCTTTAAATAACGGTTTCAAACCAGCTGTCCCCCATTTTCGTTCGGATCTCGAAAGTACAATAGGGGTTCTACAGGACCCTTTGATGCCTTTATGCGATGTCCAACTGCAGACGTTCCAGCACATATGCGGCGTATCGAGACAAAGCGATTCAAACACCGGTCGTTACAGAATTCAGAGTCTCCGGATTCTCAATAATTGACCAGTAACCGTGTCCACAAACGATAACGCACTCGAATTCCGAAAAACCACCTAGCGTTAATCGTTCTAGTAATCTGCCATTTAACATTGCCACAGTACATTGTTCTCTAATTTTTTCTACGGCGACATAAAGTTACAAATTGAGTTACAAAAAAGAAGTTACAAATTTTGTTTCATGCAATAGGATTTTCTTATAAGGAAAGATCTCGAGTCAGGAAATTCAAAAAATTATGAAACTTAGGGGATGTATAGTCGATATGTATCACTCGATTTTAATTGCTGCTCAAATTCACTGAAACGTTAAACCTACGAAGCTCTAAAAATGACATGGAATTCATACAGATTTTCTGTGATTGTATTGCAATATGTGTAAGTAAAAGCATCATACTAATTTCAATAATTGGAAAATAAAAAACCAGAAATCGGTTAGGCGACCGACAATGGTAGGTTTAGTGTTAACGAGCTAATAAAAACGTGGTAAAAATGTATAAATAAATGCACGGGGATTCATGGTCTAGTTATCAGTTCTCCGGAAAGGTTTTCGACACGAGAGACGTCAGAAAATCACGCCAATGCTATTTTTAAGGGCCAGGTGTGACTCCGGCTCCCTATCGGGGCCCATGTGTGCGTATATATGCATTTCCACCACCGTAGGATCGAGGGGCACGCGCCACTCCAGCCATCTGCGTGAAATGCCTCCAGCGACGAGTCTCCCCGCATATCCGCGCGTGTGCGTGGCTCTGAATCATTCACCTAACCGTGCTCTTTCACGACTCTAATCGACGATACGATTCGATCGACGAACGCATAACACCATTGTAACGTACTCTCTCCCACTCGCTTCTCTCCGCCTCGTCCCTCTCCCCCGCAGAACCATTGTACGATTCTGAATCAGTGTCACATGCTCAACGCATTCTGCATTTAGAGTTTGGTAAAAAAGACCTTTTTGAAAAGCTTCAGTTAGATGTTCGATGGGGACTGTCTTTTAGGCTTGTCTCGTACCGTTAGGTGCACTACGTGCCTGAGAATTATTGTTATCGATAAACAGCGAATCTTTATGCAAAATAAAAATGTTCTATCTGTATAACAATAGACTGGAATAAAATAGAAATTGATTTTCTTCTTTAATATATTTAATAAAATAATATAACCGTGTTCTTAAACTCTTCTAATGTTCTCACTGTTTTAAATGATGCCTATTTTCTTTCATAAATGCATAAAATCTTCTGTCTATTAACAGACTGTGGATGTTCATGGAATTTTCAATTTTTGAAATTTCATGAGACTGTAATATCAAATAATATCTCTTTTAGTTTCCACCCATCTGAAATTGGAAGTTTTCATATGGAAATTATGGGACTGCTGTTACGACCATCTTGCGACTATCTCGAATCTTTTCTGTTGGAGAACAGACTATAATTGCGTCGAATTAAAGGCATTGTCCCACGACGCAGAAACGACCGTAAAAAGGTACACGATCATTTGTGCTCATAGACGCGCGTTATTATACGGGTGCTGCATATGCAAATCGATGATCGCAGACGCTTCTTTTCGTTCGACACAGTTGTATAATCACGCTTTCCATCAGTCGTCATCCACGCAGCTCGTGAGATTTCCATAATCGCTCTTCTACGATTGCTTTTCGGGCAGTCCGGTATTACGGGCAGATAATGCATTCGCACGACCAATTGCTACTTTCTAGGCCTCCTACATTTGGAGAATGCTTCTTACGATCCATTATCCGTTACTAAGAAAATTCCGATGCGTGGAGTCACCGGTCGACGAAACGGTCTTTAATGGTGAGCTGTAGCGACTTGTTGAAGATTTCTATCTGTAAATCACATTCCTGTCGAGTACTCTATCTTCCTTTGTACTATTAGATTGCTACCGACTCTTGTCAAAATCAAAAATCAAGGTACACGGCATAGAGAATCGGTGCGACAGAAAATTACGATAGCATAATGCATCCTCGAGTTAGTTACTGGTAGTATATAAATAAGCTTTTCTTCTTTTGCACAATAAATCCTCAGGAAATTATTCGATTTTGTTGTTGGTTTCTGATTAAAGTTGCTGTTGCTATTGAAGGATTCTTTAAAACAATCCTCAGCAATGGACCATAGACTTTCAACAATGAAATTTAAAATTATTGGTGGAATTGCGAAAGTTTCAGTGATCGTTAATTAAGCAAAATGAAAATATCTTGTCCACGTACCTTCTGTCTCGTGCAATTAATGAGCTGTCTAATTAATTAATATGTTTGTAATTTAAAAGATATTTCCGTTTACCAATTACTGCGAACAAAAAAAATGGTTTAATTTTACCAATACGTTTAAACTGGAATGGTGGTGTACTTTGTTAAGATGGTGGACCACTGGATCAATTACCCTAAAGTGTTGAGAAGTACGATCAGACGAATTCACGCGATCGCATTCCCTAACCAGCAAGAACGTAGCTACAGTTACGCTTTGGCGGTTACACACGGGTCACACATGCCGGGATTACACGGAGGGTTACGCGTACCCCATAGGTGAGCACCCCATAGACGTGACAAAAGAGAAGGGGAGGAGCTCTGTTTTCATGCGAGTTGGCTTGGGAGCTCGAGGGGCGGGGAGGCAGCGCGACTTTACGGGAGGAAGTCGGAGTCGGAAGCAACGAGATTCGAGTCAGTCGCTTGCTGTGCCCCAACACGTTTGGATCGATCGATCCCTACTTCTTCATCGATCCGCGATCCGTCACTCGGCCTCGATCGCGTGCGTCAATTACAATTGCAACTGCAAAAGCCGGCGCGTCGAGCAAACGTTACGTCACGCGAATTTTCATTCATTGTTTCTACTAGTTTCAATTGGCTTAGTGTTGTTTGCATAATTGTTCAACGAGGAAGATCTCTCTACAGTGTGTACACCAAAATTGTTTAAAAGAGGAGCGTGTTCCTATTATTTTTACCACAAGTTCATCTTTTTATACTGATTCGGACAAAATTCGTTTGAAGAGGATCGTCTCTCTTTTCATCCAAATCCAATTGGCTGTTCGTTGGAGTGCCAGTTAGTGCGAGGATGCTTCCTGCGTTGACGCGATAGGCGATCGTATCTTCACGGGGGTTGCGATGGACACCATAAGGTCCTTCGGGCACGCGACCTGTGGGAGGGTCGTTCTGCTCCGCTGAATCGTGAAACCACCCTAGTGTGCATCAAACTATACTGGGGGCTCTTCCTTGTTGTTACCACCAACGGTGCAACGGCCGGAAGAAGCTTCGAAAACGTCTTCGTGACGCGAAGAGTTCAAACTTCTTGGTAGAATTCTTTCAACTGTATCGCGGAGAAACTGGTAGTTAGAAAGAAGCGGCTTGATTGTGTGTTCGACGAAGTAGAGTGGATTTTCTGATTGTAAATTCGATACCATGAGTGCGTTCAAGAGACACCAGAGCAAAGTGTTCTGGAGCCACATGGAGGCGCAGGATCTAGGACGACGGAGTCCTTTCGGCGCAAGGAGCAATCTCGCTGGGATGAGGATTTCTGAGGAAGTGGAACCGGAAGAATGTTCGTCGAGCATCAACGAGAGCAACACTGCCGAGAACATTACAGCGATTCATGTCTGCCCAGACGAGAACAGGCAGGATTTATATTCTGTGGCGTCCATTTGCGATGGGGATGTCATGACCCAGACGTAAGTGTACTTGAACTATTTTGATTCTTTACTAGTTTGTTATAACTAAACAGCAAATCTTTGTGCAATTCTTTGTTAATATTTTTCACCCTTACCACTCGCTCAGACGCCACTGAAAATTGCTGTACCATTATTCAACATATTGTTTGCATTATTAAATATATCGGGATCTAATCAATTACTGAACATTTAGGTATTGAATGGAAATATTCTAGATCGTAAGAAATGTTTAAATTTCGAGTTAAAACAGCTTCGAGTGGAAAGGATTAATAAGTTGAAAATAATAGAATAGTATTTTAAAATTCTTCTAATGTTTTTTATTGTTTTAAATTAAAACTACTCAGTTTTGTCATAAATGCATAAAATCCGTTATTTCGCCTATGAAACAGCATTATGAAGAATTAAATGCTAGAGGTGAATAATTAATTATAATTTGTTTGGTGCAGTTCAAGGATAATTCTTCGCAGGACAATGGAAATTCTTATCATTCGCTTAATCTGATATTAATATTTAGTAGCTCAGATATTCTGGGACTCCATAATAAGTCGTGTTTAATTATCTAACTTACTTAATTATCGCAGAGCAACGATGGATATAAGGGACGACGACAAAGATGACGAGGACAACGTGGTCCTGGCAAACAGATCCTGCAGTCCCATGAGCCACGACCTCAGGAGTCTAGACTCAGGATTTTCAGACTCCGAGAGATCGCACTGTTCTGAACACTATGAAAACGAGACTCCGAGACGAAGAAGGAGGCGAAGGCTCAAGGATCGACGAATGGGTACGCATTCGAGGATCGGTTCCGTTTGCCTGGACAAATCTCTTCCGAATCCCATGTTCACGTCCACTCCGAAAGTCTCCAGAATTTTGTCTCGGAAAACGGCGCAGCTCGACGCACGTCCTGGCCAAAGTGTGTCAACAATGCACAGGTAATTTTAATCTGAAACACTTAATTGAAAGATAATGAAGTAGGCTAATGTGTCGGATCAGATATCGGTCTGTAGACTGATCCGAAACATATATCAGTGAATCACGAAGAACAAAAGTGGGCGGATGAAATATAAAACAGTAACGCCATTAGACAAATTCAGGAACATTATAATATTGTTAAATGATTAAGAGACGAGAAAAATTAAACCCTTGCCGTATTTTAACAAATATGAATGTTACGCGTTTCTTTTTAAATGAAATACAATTTGATTCGTTGGTAATCAATATTTAAGCACTAAAATAAAATGTAGCCATTCAAGAAATATGAATTTTCTTTCCTCTTTCATAAAATTTTTGGGAATAGAGTTTTAATCACTGTAACTGTGAAGAAAATGTTACGGCAGGGGGTTAATAAAATTTCTTTTTAATCGAGCTGCCCTGTTTCAAGCTTTGACGCTAGGTAAGATCGAAGTGGTCGTTGCGAAGGGCCATTATCTTTGAAACTAAGCCGCACCTCGTACTGGGCGATAAGGTGCGACGAATGTATGTTTTAAGAATATGAATCGTCACGATAGTGTGGCCATGCTGAGCCAGGTGATAGGAATGCAACGCGTAAGACACTTCCGACACCGCGGCGTTTCGTAAACTTGTACCCCTAGAAGACTGCAAACGCGAGCATGCGAACGCGTGCACATAACCGAATTGCCAATCACCAGGTGCAACGGAATTAACTGAACCGATCGTTCGGAATACCAAACGATTCGATTGCCCGCATTGCAACGCTAACTAATTACAGTTGTATCTTCTGAACTGCCTCTTCAACTCGTTGAACTATAGTTCACGTGATACTTATCAAAACGACACTTGTAAATAGTCACAGCAGCTGCCCACTTCACTCCTCTCTATAAAAATTTTCTAACAATGCATTGCAAGTCTGAAATGATAACTTGATGGTACTTGCAAACACTGTATTAAAACCTATTTATAATTTTTATTATAAATTTCCTTGACTAGTTTTACCTGTAAATTTAACGAAACAATAAAATCGTGCAATTAGGTCTTGCAAATATCTTTTCTTAGTAGCAAAACAAGATCTGTAAAAACCTATTTATAATTTTTATTATAAATTTCCTTGACTCGTTTCACCTGTAAATTTAACGAAACAATAAAATCGTGCAATTTGGTCTTGCAAATATCTTTTCTTAGTAGCAAAACAAGATCTGTAAAAACTTATTTATAATTTTTATTATAAATTTCCTTGACTCGTTTCACCTGTAAATTTAACGAAACAATAAAATCGTGCAATTAGGTCTTGCAAATATCTTTTCGTAGTAGCAAAACAAGATCTGTAAAAACGTTACTATCTACAGAAATGAAAATTAGCATCGATATTGCAGTACGTAAAACGAAATGAATTATTTGACAGCAGTAGATCAGCTTTGTCAGACATTTTTTACAAAACGATACAGTACATCGTGCTTATCGAATGGAACAATAAATTCGCAGAGAGCGGCATAGTTCGTTTCCGCATGCTTTTTTCGGAGCAGCTGAAAAGGAACGTGCACGTCGATCGCTGGATTAACATTCAAGGAAGTGAATGAAGTAATCGTTATGTGCGACGTGTTCGGTGATCGTAGATCCGATACTCGTTATAGAGCCTGAGCACAGAAACTTTGGAACGGGAGTGGAACGTGCGGCAAAACTCCTGGGCATGTCGTCAATTAACATCGATTAGTACTATTGATCCAAGGATCCACGCGGCTCGAAATTAGTTTGCTTCTCAAAACCAGCGCAGTAATCCAGATTCTAGAATGACGTTGCCAATTATATGACGGAGACCAATGATTTGCATACTTGTCTTTGATGGATCTGCTTACGATGCATTTCCGCTTAAGTATCGTAGAAATCGGTTACGTTCGAGCGCCATATCCTCATTGAAATGCGAATCTCATTCTCGAGACAAGAAACACCGTCGTTTTTATCGAACGAGAGATGAACTATACGTTTTCTTGTGGCGATATTATGTGCGTGACTTCGGCCTGTATGCTTGTAAAATGTTAACATGGTGCTCTTCAATTTTTATCGCTAGGGAAATTAATTGTTTTTCACGTTAACTTTGGAAGTCACGATACAATTCCTTCTTCTGAGATTACCACTTGAAATAAAATGATCGAGTGTCACCCACGTACAAGTACAATCGTTCGAAAGCCTATTAATAGTCTTTCACGCGGTATGATGTGCATAGAAATATAAGAAGATGCAGCACATACAAAGGAACAATTGATTCCCTTTCTTCTCGAGCATTAATTCGTAGAGAAGGGCGAAGATCGTTCCTCGGACAAACGAAAGCCAATCAGAAGGCACAAAGGAACATCGGCGAGACTTATTACCGTCATGAATGCGACGCGTTTTCGTTCCGTCAATAGAAAACAATTTTCCTCTTCTCTATAGCGTGTCCGTTTCGAACTGGATCCGCTCGATCTTCATTGAATACATCCTCCCACGATCGACAAGGCCGCGTGTCACGGGTTTATTCCACTCGAATCTGCGGCGTAACAAGTACATTAGTGTTTCAGATGATGCTCATAATTTCTGAACTAGTACATGATTTTTTAAGTGTATCTTCTGTGTCGATTGTTTGCTTATTTCCAACTTAAACGGAGCATGTGTCAGTATTTTTTCCCGATGATTCAAAACATGATTCATATCTAATTGCATATCGTTTAGCAATAGACTCTGAACGTTTCAATATTGACTTCGATAATTTTTTACTACAGACAATCCTTCTTCAAACATCATTCAAGATAACAAATAAAGAAATTCTCTATAAATGAAGATCTAAGTCCTATTGAAATTCCAAGCTATAACAGACTAGTATCGAGCATTAAATAAATGGCACTGTCTAAAAAAGTGCTCCAAAAATTGTGATAAATTACAAACGTCATTGAAGATACTACAATTAATGTTATTGGCACACTGGTTCGATCAATTGTAGACAATAAGCAAATTTGCAAAATATCACATGAAATTTAATTCAACGTTTCGGTCTAAATTTAGACCATTTTCAAGAATATATTTTCATATATTAAATAATTGATAAATTCTTACAGATGCAATACAGAAAATTTACATTCTTGAGAATGGTCTTCTAGACCGAAACGTTGAATTAAATTTCATTTTTCAAAATTTTTGCAAATTTGCTTATTGTCTACAATTGATCGAACCAGTGCGCCAATAACATTAATTGTAGTTTTGAACAATTATCGATCAAGGTGCCTAAGGATTTTCGATTTTTATATTGTAACTAACATTTTTATTATACCATACAATTTACCTTGTAATACTCTGTACTAAGCATTATGTTGTAATAAATCTCATGTGAGATTTTCTAATTAAAAAAAAAAAAAGATACAGAGAACTATTATTGAAGACAAATAGGAACGTTTAGTAAAAGTGGAGACTGCATCCTGTTGTTAAAATCTCAAGACAGAATACGGGCTAGGAAAATTTTCATTTTTGATTTCGATCCATCGTCAGACTGTGTCACCGTGTAGATCGAGTCGCGTACGTGATTCAATGCAACGTGCCACACGGGGAATACGTAAATGAAAGAACGACGAAGGTTTGAGTCAACCTGAGGTCCCAGGCGACAGCGAACCCGGCAAGAATTCAGGTGCTACCGTGGAACGTTGCGCAGGTGGTCGTGTGTACCAGCGTCTAGCTCGTTCTAAAGAAATGGGATTCGATTAGTCACCGGTGTCCGTGAAGAACGCGGTTTCTGGTTCCGGAGGTGACCGATCGTTAGTCATCGTGTTCGCATGGTGTCTATATCGCGAGTTCCACCCGCGGTTTCCACCATTGTTCGAGAAAAGAGAACACCTGGTTATGCGGATCGCAATTGGACAGTGGTTGGGCCTTAACTATGCCCTGGCGACAGTAGTCGAGACCTCTGTCTCGTTATGGCGCGACTCAGGTACCGTAGATCCCTCTAATCACGCTGCCTGCACTTTCCCGGTCATTAAGGAACGATTAGAAAGAGATTATCGGTGTCTCGTGTCCTTGGGACTCGTCGCCAGTCGTATGGATCTTCTTGATTTCATTCATTCGTTAGTCAGAAACCAGGTAAAGGATTCACGTGTGCCCATAATTGTGAAAGTGGTCTAAGACTTAGAGTCTAGATGATTTTTTTAGTAGATCAAAATTTCTATGATTGGAGAACGTGTAATTCATTGAACAGTTCTAAAAGTAACTAGCTGCCAGTACATTTCAAACACACAAATGCATCGAATCAAACGGAACGATGTTGAAATTGAATTTCCCGAGCAAGTGAAGCAAATACTGATACGTCATGAAAAAATCGCATATCCCCTACGTTGAAGAAATTGTTTGCCTTTCTTAAGTGGATTTATCTTACGCAATAATGTTTGTCAATGTGGCGAAAATCCGAAACGGTTAAACTTCTGTCTGAAATACTTGCAATGGTAATCCTTCTAATGCATG
The DNA here is from genome assembly GCA_916610235.2 of Lasioglossum morio. Classification (NCBI taxonomy): domain Eukaryota; kingdom Metazoa; phylum Arthropoda; class Insecta; order Hymenoptera; family Halictidae; genus Lasioglossum; species Lasioglossum morio. The sequence continues at coordinate 11,412,043 of OU744334.1, forward strand.
AATGCATTGTAATGGTATTTCTCGTAAAAAAACATGTTGAGATTAGTTGATTTAAATGGTGAAACAAATAATTAAATACGAGAATATAAAACAAATAATTTTATGAAGTATGGATCGATCTTTTATAAAGTATGCGTTTTAAGTCCATTTTTGTTATATCCTGTAAAATTTTTTAAACCAACATTTGTCACAACTGACCAAAACAATTTGTTTTCAGGGTGGAGGAGGACCACGTAGATGCATCAGGAATCGCCTCGTCTGTTTCCGTCGAAGACGAGTGTTTAGGTGATTTCCTGTACACAACGGAGCCGCCTGAGGATGCAGTGGTTCCAAGAACATCGTCGATAACAACCAGCTGTGAATCAGAGACATCCTCGAAATCTTTTCTACAATCCAGAAGCTACAAGCAATCCTCTTCCGTGAGGATGTGGCTCGGCGATCTCGCGATCGACACCGAAAACGAGTGCACGAACACTCTTCAGAGCAAGGCGCTACCTCGAAGAAAGGCTCATCAGTTTCTGTCTGAGAAGGACGAGATGAAGGACCTGAGGACACTTGCTTCGTTGGCCACTGCTGCTGCGAATAAATTGCTCGTCAGGGCCGATCAGTTCGATCGCCATTATCAGTTTATATTCGAGTATGTCCAGTAGATTGCTGAATATTTTTAAATATTAACGAACAGGAACGTATTAAAGGGGTAGACTCGTTTCATAGATGGGGGGTTTTAATTTGCATTACATTCATGTTTTCAGCGCACTGGTTCGATCAAATACTACTACTTAAGCAATTTTGCAAATTAACACAAAAATTTTCAACGTTTCGGTCAACTATTTCGACCATTTTCAAGAAAAAAGATTTTTCGTATAATTGCGTCTGTAAAAATGATTAAATTAGTATAAATTATGTTCAAAATGATAACTAATAATTCAAAATGTTTTAAGTGCAAAAGACCACATACTTGTTAAGTGAATTAACTATTTTTGAAAACTTTTAAATCTTTAAGAGACATGTTGATTCCATGCTTGTCTTTATGCACCCTTGCAATCATGGAAACAAGCCTACCGCATTAAATAGCTAGATATTTTTAAATATCGTGCGCTTGTAATTAAAAAATAATACTTTCATTGGAAGTTTGAGAAAGAAAGTAACACAAAGAACCTCTATTTTTTAGCAAAGTGGCACATCTAGAGGGTGGTAGATCCGAGAAGGACTTTCTAAGAGCCATCGAGGACGATGCCTTCTCTGTCCTCTCAGAGTTAGGCGCACCTCCACCCCGTAGAATTAAGCGGAACAGTTTAAAGGAGATTTTGGCGCAGCTTGAAGGTCTGAAGAACTACACCGACAACGCTGTAGATACGCGTTTAGACTTCTACATCGAGGTGCGTGGCGATCTTTCCTTCAAAGTTCCTTCAAATGATATTTCCTCTAGTTTCGATCATATAATAAATGATAAATCAACGTATCTTTGCAGAGGATAGTCAGAGGGCTGGAAGAGGCACCAAAAGACGACACAACGGTAGCCAGAGGTGCCCTGGCAGCGTTAACAGCGTTGGGATTAGCAGGGCCGCGAGCAGGAAGCAGTATCACCAGGTGTTTAGGCATTAGAGCTCTCCTGACATCTTTAATCACAGCTGCGAAGACGTCTAGCGACTTCGTGCCAGCTTCATTGCGTGCTTTAGCAAGTGTCTGTAGCTCTGCTGTTGCAATTAGCCAATTTGCCAAGGACGGCGGTCCAGAAATAGTGACAGATCTCTTAGCTGCTAAAGATTCGACTGAGAAGGAGAAAATGGAGGCCACGGCGCTGGTTGTTCAGATAACAGCACCGTGGGTGAACGGTCTGGGTCTACCAGACCTGGAGCCTTTCGCAAGGACTCTGATACCCTCTTTGAATCGTGTAGTCGAGAGTACCAGTTGTAGTCAGACGCTGTTGCTCGGGGCAGCTGCGTTCAATCATCTGTCCAAGTCTCAAATCTGTGCAGCTGTGATATTGAAGCACGATACGGTGAAGAAGTTGCTGAAAAGCGTGAAGAAGTCAGCTGGTACCAATGTCTGGCTGATGGAGCAGGTCGCAGCTCTTATTAGCGAGTTGGCGCGCATCCCTGAAGCCAGAGCACATTTGGCAGAGGCTCGAGCGTCCATCGCTCTCGTCTCTTTCCTCAGAATGAGACCCCCAGGTCTAGAAGACGCTTACAGGCGTTTAGAAATTACAGCAGCTGCAGCTTTGACCAGGCTGTGCGTGAATCCAGAGATTGCTAGGCAGGTCGTTACTGTTGGAGGAGCTGATTGTCTTCCTTCTTGCAAAGCTGATGATCTGCTAGCTGAAGACGAAGAGCAGATCGAAGCTGGACTGCTCAGGTACACCAAGTCACTACGGAGAGCGTGCAAAAGGGCTGCGAAGCAGATTGACATCGCGAAGGCTAGCGACCATAGCGAACTCAGTTAGGATTCACGCTTTATTACAGGTCGTTGGACTACTTGAATGTTCACTGTACGTAAATGAACGAATGCGTGACATTTTCTAATATTTTGAAGAAAAGAAACGATGTAATGTTTATAAGTATATGGTTATCCATCGGAAGGTTATATATTTATTAAAAAAATTATTTTATTCTATGTACATAAATACATTGTATAGTAATGTAGAATATTGTAGAATACTGTGTTAGGAAAAATAGAGTTTATTACACTACACAGGTACAATATTTCGTGGAAAGAGCTTGTAAATAAACGTACGTTACGTCATAAAATTGTCATAAAATCATATGTCGATGAATGCATTAAAACGATCACACAGTCACGCCGATTCTTTCTGTATATGACTTGAACATGATTCTCTACGTTACAGCGTTGTTTAATTGACTTCTATGAAATATATCAACAGTCGTTTCTAAGCACGGTCTCAGTTCGAGATCGGAAAATCCTAACACGAACTTTCCTTCCGCTTTTTTGAAGTAGTCTAAGCCGCGACCTATTTTAATTACCCAACCGTTGCTGAGTCTGGAACAAAATGAACATTGCTATAGAGTGCAGTTCACTTCAACGAATAAATGTATGAAAACAGATGTACATACAGTATTTGTCTATCATGTAAAGTACTAGAGAATTTAATTTCGAAAACGATAAGATAAGAAGATAAACTTGTCTTCAGTTCTTCTAATCTTGCTATCTGATTCGTCTTGTCTTCTGCATCGTGTGTTGTCACCAAACATATTTTAGATAATGATTGGCATTTTCTCACAGCCAATTCACAGAACCTCACCAAATTTTGACACTGAAAACAATTTGTCATTAGTAAAAGTAGTCCTTGTGTTAACTCTTTGATTACGAGCAGAGGAAAACATGATTAGGTTTGAGAGAAATACATATAAAATGATACCTGGTGAAATGCTCTTATATATGGATCTTCTATATGAATGTACGTAACGGTTGCATCTAAAAACCTGCCGAATACGGTACCATAACCATGGCCAGTACTGCCACTTTCGATTTTAGTTAACTCTCTATAAGTTCCAGCTGCTTTCTTCTTCTGGATCAGTAACTTTAGTTTCTCTGCTCTACCTATATATTCCGATGCCTTGGCACCAAAATGTTTCTTGTTAGCCGGGTCCTTTGTCTCTGTATCGTTTCATTACTAATTCTTCAATTAATCCGTATACTTGCGACAAAGAAGTGATATAAAAGGATAAAGCAAAAAGAGATACAATATCAGCATAGCATTAACAGAGGAATGGTACGAACACAGATTAGTATTTGATTGGAAAGAAAGTACGTAGCGTTTTCAAATTAATAACACCAGAAGTTACCACGAAAATGGCAAAAAGTAATAGAACAGAATGGAAAATATGTTATCATTTACAAATGCTACAAACTTTTGTTCCAACCTAATACTTTCAGATCTTGTTACCAATTGATGAATTAGAATATAATCAAAGAACATACCTTTCATAGTATCCAGTAGAATTTGTACACCTTCCTGATAAAGTACTAGAGCCATTGTATACTGTTCACTTCTGTCCATTTCTACCGCTCGCTTCAATATTGAAGCAGCTGCGCTCTCCATTGTTTATACTCGTGTTTATATAATAGTACACGATTTGAATAAAATAAAATCACTGTTTACCATGGATAGCTTCTATAAATAATTAAAATCAACTTCGTACAAGTTGACATAGACAGAAGAAGAATCAAAATAAGCAGCACATCATTCTGAGTTGATTCTGAGTGCTCAGACCAACTTAGTCCACAGACTTCAAATCTATAGACATCTCATGCAATGCAGTTTTCTATTTGTAAACCATCTGCATGTGTTGTTTATTACTTCAAAATAAACTTCTAGATTCTATTCCGCAAAGTGGTCAAATACTTATGAACAGTAGTGTATGTGGGTGAACTTTGCTATCTGGATAAAACAAGGTGGGGAAGATAAATTGTACATGTGTAAATTCGATAAATAAAAACGCTATTCTAAGACGCATGCGCTCTCGAAATTACGGTTATCGAAGAAGCTTCCGTCTCTATATACTGTGTAAGAATGGTGTTTGTGGAATAACAACTGCAAAACGAATCTACGTTGCAGTAAAGTATAAATACAATAGACATGTCAGAAGATAGCACTATTATAGAAACTAAGCAGTACATCAATTACAATACTGTTTTATTGATGCAATTCGTGTGACGAGAAGGTGAATATTTCTTTATATTTTTTAGGAATGTCTTTGGTAAAAGGACAGACTATATTGACTGGGAGGAGTATTTTATGGCGGTAGCATTTCTAGCTGCGAAACGGAGTAAAGATCCATCCACACAAGTTGGTGCGTGTATAGTTAACGAAGAGAAAATAATTGTAGGTGTTGGATACAATGGTATGCCAATCGGATGTAACGACGACGATTTTCCTTGGAACAAAGACTCTTCGCACTGTTTAGAGAATAAGTACCTCTATGGTAAGATAAATGGCAAGGGGGGAACAATTCTTTGCTTTTGAAATTTGATGGGATTTCAGCTAGGAAATTATACTTGAATTACGAAATTATGTTTGTTAACCTTCTGCACTCCGAATTATTTTTCAATTTTCTTGCCAAAAACTATACCTATATACTGTTTTAAGCGTTTTATCTGAAGTTTACTTCGAGGGTCAGTTCCTTGACTGCTACTTATTTTAAATAATTTTGTTTATTTCTTATATTACATATAGCTCTCTCAGTTTTTAACTGAAACATAAGACAATTAAATAAATAAAGGAAGAACCAAATACATATAAAGATGAACAAAGGAGTGCAAAGGATTAACATATTCTTACTCTAATAACTAGACAATGGATCTTTATGCAAAGTAAAAATTTTCATTCCTAAATTACCACAAACTGCAGTGAAATAGAAATTTATTTTCTTTCTTAATATGTTTAATAATAGTATATTATTATTACATAATAGTATATTGAAATTCTTCTAATATTTTTACTGTCTTAAATTGCACCTATTCATTCTTGTTATTAATGCATAAAATCCGTTTTCTACTAATAACGTATCGTTTATAGTATGTCACGCAGAAGTTAATGCTATTTTGAACAAAAACACCAGCAGTGTTAAAAATTGTACCATTTATGTTGCTTTGTTTCCTTGCAATGAGTGCGCTAAAGTAATTATACAGTCTGGGATCAGAACAGTTGTGTATATGTCGGATAAGCATGCTAAGAAAGACGAGACAATTGCTGCTAAAAGAATGTTTGATGCAGCAGGTATTGAGTATAGGTACATCAATCTTGCAAATTGTTTTTATTTATTTATATTGTGTGTTAGTAAAAGCGTAAGTTTCTGAAATTTATGGTTGTCTTTTTAAATCAGGAAATACACTCCAAAGAACGATAAAATAGTAATCGATTTCAAAGAAATTGATTGGAATTTAATGACACAGTTACCTCCCACTCCATTGAAACATGATGAGATGACTCAATTACCTTCCACTCCGGTGAAAAATAATTGAATACTTCAGTTATTGTCCACTCCATTAAAAAACAATGAGTGAATACATCCTTACCACTTGTGTAGCCAATACAAAAGGTTTTAAATAATCTCCACATTTTGGTTGGCTACATAAGGGCTAATGAATAAAATATTGGTAAATGGAGATAGCCCTAGCCATGGGCTGATTTAAAGTCTCAACTAGTATTACTAATTTAGTAATTGTACTACGACCTGTGGAGCTGTTAATTGACTATATATATCTTGCGACACTGCTGAATGTTGACACATTCACACTACTGAGATTTATTAATTTCTGTGAGAAATCCTGTTGGGTTTAGGTGTGCAGAGAAATAAAGAATACTTTGTTTTATCCAGTTTTTTTTCACCTTTTAACATTAACCACATGAGGTTTATAGAAAATAAATTAAAACAATGTACAGAAGGCGAGAGAATTTTAGCAATAATACAAAGATACTATATGGTACTTTTAAGATAATATTGTCTGCAACTGTGTTGCAAATCATTTCCTGTACAAGTGTAAACACTGATACGATAAAGTATGGCATGATGGAAGTACGTAACAAGTATTCATCATTAATTCACCTTTTATCCGTGAAACGACGGAGGGAAGGATGACCAGTGATACGTGATATAATATTCTTAATGTGTTGACTCGTTATTAATATAACAACAAAGAGAAATTGAACATATTTTTATATATATATTTATATATATTGAATTCATCATATAGAAAAATATATAATGCAATGAAGGCGCGTGTGCAATCTTAACTATACAGATATCAACACTTACACAATAGTACGACCATATAAGTTTTCTTCGAGACGGTTCAAACAGGTTTAAGTTTTTGAATTATCGTGTAGCAAGAACTAACAAATCGTTTTGGTACGTCAGTACGAAACTATACGATAACTGCCTATTGCGAATGGCAGTGACGCTATAAGACAATGATTAAAAATAACAAATAATTGGAACTCGTGCTCGGTAAACGTTAAGCAAGTCTCTTTAGAATAACATATTACCTTAGTCGTTAATCGTATACGTTACAGAACTATTATACGAAAGCTATATGATGAATTCATTTACATGAGGAAATGGAAGAGGATGCGGGCCGAGGTACCCTTAATCTGTCTCGATCCTTGGATCAATCCAAAAACCAAGGAAAAGGCGAATCTGAACTGAACCCTTCAAAGATACCATCCTTTTTCATGTTAGCGTTGTTTATTTTCTTCAAAGATCTTTTCGATAACCGTTATCAGCGAGATAGAAACCCCCTATATTGCGAATAACAACCCCCGGTAAAGATTCGAGCAATTAATGCACTCCTGTCGAAAGGCAGCTTTGCTAGCGGCGAAGCGTACTTGTAGAAAACGTATCAAATGAAAAACAATGTTAAAAATTCGTCAACGCTTCGGTATATGCATGGTGAACACGGCATGATACGAACAAGGTTTAATATCTTATGCTTATGACAAGGATCAATGAATACGCGTACATCATCTCACAGGCCGACAGGATACTATATGAACCAACAGCGAAATGACTAATTGCACCGTCCAACAAGTTCTGTTAACTTCTCGTTCGCATTCCAGTACAACACACAATTCTTGTAAATTTTCATTCGCTGAATAAAAATTTGTAAACCGTTTTTAAATTTCTCAAAAATCATGTTCGATACGGAAGAATGGTTTCCTGATTTCTATTCAGAACTTGATCTACACGAATCGCATATTGTTTAATGGATTGCGAAACGGATGAACAGTGTAGAAACTATAGTAAGTCATCTATGGTATCGTTTACGATAAGATATATTACTAGCATAGCCCTGAGAAACATTCCATGCATTTACAGAAGGTCCGACAGTCGTTTTGCAATGGTCGTAGATTTCGCAGAAGTATTAATCCATCGTTTAAATTTGCGGAGGATTTGAATAACCCGTGCGTCGAGCGCGATTCAAACACCGTTGAATATACATTACCATGGATGCCACTCGATGCAACTGCCTTATCTTTATTTTTTTATGATTACTATCGCGAGTTCGCTTCGAGCGATAATTTTCTCTAATCGTTTTCTGTGTTCGTAAAACATTCGCGTTCGGATGGAATCGATCGCAGAGAAATGATACATTCTATGACTTAAATAAGACAGGAGATGTGTACATATATATGATTGTATATATATTTATATGTATTGTTAAAGGTAGTAGCTGAAAGTATGTACAAATATTATTACTAATTTGTAGTTATCTGCATCTTGCTGAATTTTCTTCGTTCGCTCGAGAGGAAATTCACGCAGCTAATAAATATTTTTGCGGTTCCGGTAATATTTCGAAAAAAAAGGAAAGAGAGACGAAAAAGAATGAAACAAAACTAAATGAGGTAATCATAAGATCGGTTCTCGGCTTGTGTTGCCGGTAGACTTCCAACGTTATCATTTTATTTAAAATCTCTGTTAATCCGTTCGCGTACAGATGCACGACACAGTTCTTCATCATCTTCCTCTTCTTCTTCGTTTTCTTCCCGTTGTATCTGTTCTTTTCTCTCATTTGTTTTCCCATCGTTCTGTTATATTTGATACTTATTGTTTCTCGATTTATGATATACTTTGGTAAATTGCGTACACAATACGCAGCTTATTGTTCTTATAGTAACTTTCACAGACTTTCGCGAAATGGACACTACTCCCGTTTATTGACTGTTCTCAATGGAATTAATCAGGGTTCCAATCAGAACGTAGATCATTACCCTGGGTTTCAAACACAGGAATAAAATATATGTGTGTGTAGGTGTGTTGTTGTGTGTCTGTTTGTGTTCTCGTTATGTGTCCCTCGCTTGCTGCAATTAGGTGACTGACCTCAGAAATTAACACTTTAAGGAAAACTATTTCTTTGTTCTGAATTGTAATTTTGTAACAGCATCATGTTAAAATGCAAAGATTATCCGGATAATAAGGCATCGTGAATTTGTAGAGAATTATAATAACATCCTTATGAAGCGTTATAAATGCTGACTTACCTAATAAAACATCCCTTATTTCGATTTATCATACTGTTGATAAGAAATTCGCTATTTCATCAAGAATTATTTAGTAAACAAGAGCCAAGTCTATAATTTCAACAATAAAGTTACGAGTTTAGGTAGTGCATTATTAATAGATTGTTAATATTTATGCATTTATGGTATTTACAAAATTGTTAAATACACGAAAACCTTCAGACTGACAGACATCAACGATATTTCTACTTAATTTTTATTATAAAGAAGTATTTAGGCAGTGAAGGAAATTTGTTTTTCAATCTGGTTTTATAAAACCAGAGTAAGAAATAAAATTATTTACGAAAATGGAAGGTTGCACAAAAATCCGCAGAAATATACGTAATCATTGATAGAATGTGCAGAACATAATTAAATGTAAAATACAATCAGTCCCAACAAAGTCTTTACTTCAGCCTTAGCTCATCGAAGCTACTACGATAGAAAATAATCTTTTGTTTCAATGCAATCCAAAAGAAGTGATAAACACGTTGTTATTGCAGCAAACGTGCGAGACTGTTGTGTGTCCGTTCCCCTCAGAGAAGTTTCAAATAGTAATAGTCTTACGAATGAAGTGAACTAGAAGTTAGTATGCGACTTGGAACAAAGTCTATTCGAATGTAGCGACGAACATACGTGTGGTACAATAGAATACAATCGGATGCTCGATGATCGTCCCGTTTCCAGACTCTACACAGTAGAGTGTAATCTGTAGACATCGCTGAAAATAGTACATCTTAACATCGAGTAGAAATATCTCCTAGAGCGCGCGCGCGTATGAATGTATACAAGTCTTTATATTTTGTACCAATGTGTTAGTTTCCGCACGTGTCATTCTCTATTTTACACACTGCACCCTCTCCCTGGTTCTTTATCCAGAGCCACCCCGTTGAACGCACTTTTAAATGTGCAATCAACCAATCGATCGATCAGGATGATCCTGTTCTAGTCGCCTGTGTGTGTTCCGCCGAGCATCCGCCAAAAGAAGGAGGTCTCCTCTTCGCTTTGAACGTGTCACACAATGTCTGCGCCGGCCCTCCCCCCTCCCCCCATGTTTTACATCATTGGTTTTTTTCTTTTTTTTTTACGTTCGTTAATCCGTCTCCCGGTTATCCGATCCGTTAATTAATATTTAGCTACTAGCCATCCCCCTCTCTCGCTCCCCCCGTTCGTTCACCTAAAATTTGGGACCGCGGTCGGTGGCCGCGTGGTACACACGTCGTGTTTGTATAATTTATTAAGATTGTTTATCCCAGCACTGTCCCAGCACTGTGTTTTCACACTACATGAAATCCCTCCAGGAACAGTTCCGTGTATAATACATATGTGACTATCTCGTAAATCGATATCCGCCAATTTGTTCACGATACTTCTCTCTTCGTTCACACTATGTCTTCTCTCTCCGTCTCTTATCCATCAGCTCTTCGGTTTTTCAGCAAGTTCTTCATCGTGTCAGCCTCGTTCTTCGCATCTTCACCGGTGACTGTTGTGTTTTACCAAACCATAGTGGTCAGAGACGTTTCACGCATACGCCATCCTCGTCCTCGTCATCATCATCGTCATCGTCCTCCTCCTCCTCATCTTCGTCGTCATCTTCTTCCTCAGACTGTTCTCCATCTTTCTCTCTCTCCTCCCTCTTCCGTTGCCTTATACTACGGACTAATTCAGCGACGCTGACGCGCGCGTGCCTGGATCAGTTCTTAATCGAGTTCTCTTTATCCTGGTTGGCGGTCGCCTTGGTCTCCGGCGGTCGGAACGCGGTCGCATAAGGGAAACGTTTATGGCATTTGCTGGTGTACTCGGCTATCGTATTTTCGCAGTGGCCGAAGTCCCCCCTACGCAGCGAATTTAATACCTGCGTACAGTTAAACAGTGTCACGCCCTCGAGGTTGTCCAAGTCCGTTACCAGGCTTAGAGCTTTGGATTGCGCAGATGGGTCCAGAACGCACATCATTTTCGCGCCCTGCAGAAGATGTGGGAGCGAGTTCTGGTTCTTCTTCAGAAACTCCGCGTTCAATTGAGCGGCCGTCGAGTTACCGTAGATCCCAGAAGTCTGGTGCTTCACTACCTCGGCTACTGCACCCTCCAATGGTGTACGGTTCGTGTGCAGGATGAACTCCACCAGATATATGTGCAAATCCGGGTGGTTCGGCTCCAGATCGTACGCGCGTTTTATCGACTTCAGCATCAGCAACGTGCGACCTGGAAACACATTTCGATTAGCCACCGGTCACCGTTTCTTGTCTCAACTGTTATTAAGATGTCGACGGGGACAAGCTATGGAGAATGTAGTCGTTGCTACTGGACAATTGCTCTTAACCCCCTTGCCGTATAGTAACGAGTCAGACTCGTGACGAACACTTGAAATGTAATCTGCTAAATATGAATGTTATGTCTTTTAGAACGAAATATAATTCAACTATTTTGCAATCAGTTTCCACGCCTCCGTAGTTTTTATTTTTTTAATAGATACGATAATGTATATACGTTTTAAAAATTGTGAAGTTTTATTTATTTGTAGACATTATGACATAAAAATCAAAATTTTAAATGGATACCGTTTCTAATTGTTTAGAAACACATTTTTTTCATGACTGATTCCACAATAGACTTGAATTTCTTAATAATTGCATACCTTTGCGAATGTAGATTTCGAACGCCATTAGATGCGTCTGTATATTGTCCGCAGCCAAATCTTGAAGAGGTTGCAGAAACTTGATTGCCTGCTCCAATGGATCCTCGACCTGGAACCAATCATTAAATGGAATTTCGACTTTCAACTCGACGCAATATGCAGTACAATAGTGACACGCAATAGTTTACACACCCTCTCCAATTTTTCCGGTATAAGTTCGTCCAGCGTGGGCTGCTCCAGATCGGGATCGGTTTGCTGCCGCGATTTATTGTGTTGCTCCCTCTTCTCTTGAGCCTGGGCAGCTTGTTGTCGCTCCAGTTCAGCCTTTCTACGTTGTTTCCTCTGTTTGTTTCTCAATTTCTTCAACTCCGACGGTGTCAAGTTTTCTGGAACACCAGAGACGAAAATGCTTTGTTAATCCTTGTTGAAATTCAGACTTGATCGAACAGGAAACAAATAAAGAGAGTTGCTCCTTTATTCCAGGTTGAGATTTAGACTTCGTGTCACCAAAGGAGGAAGAAGAGGACAGCAGGAGAAGGAAACAGGTTTCTCGTGAACATGATTAACAACATCATCCTCCACGTTGTGACTTGTACATCATTGTATCAAACAAGAAAAAATAGAAGAGGGACAAACGAAAAGGCTCTTTCTTGAAGCTCGAGCTTCGCTATACCGGGGAAGGGACAAAACAACAAAACGAAGAGGATTTTTGTTAGCAACGTTGCAAAGCTGTTCGCAAACTCCCCGTCTCGAGTGGCAGGCTCGACTTCGACGAAGGGAGAAGTCCGAGGAAGGAGGTAGAGAAGGGAACAATCGCTAATTCATCGAATTACGCGAATTGCTCGTAATGACTGAAATTTTCCGTTGTCCTGAAATTCCAGGCAGCGCAATATCATTCTAATTGCGGCCACGGTAAATATGAGAACGGTTGTGCGAGTTGTCCCCGTGGCACGTTTCGACATACAGACTTTTACCGGGCGGTCTGCGCCAACCAAGGTCAAACAAATGCACCACCCCGGCGCATAGTGCCGCGCCACCGTGTCGTGCTATAAAAGCAATTCCGTCGGGTTTCGCAAAGCCTTTTCTAACTTTTCCTCGCCTCTGGCCGCGACCAGACCTACTACAGTTTTGCTCGGGGTCTGGCATGCGTGCACGTGTCACGCGTGCACCTCGGTCACGTGCAACAGACCGCCTTTACTCGTGAGACACCGACTCGAACAAAAAATTCGCGAACCTGCTCTCGCGATCGATCGCAATCGTTCGAACGACACGAAAAAGTTCGATCTCTCTGCCGTGGACCGTTTATGACAATGCATCTTGCTCGAATTCGCGCGCCTTTCATTGTTCTAGGTTTTCACGCGAATTTAATGCCTTTCGTGCGAAGTTCGCCTGCTTCATTCATAGATCGGCGTTAGTATTGGGTTGGAACGACACTTTTAAATTAATATTCAAAGATATTGTCCATTCTGTACTATGAATTTTTTGCCATTTTCTCTTCGAAAGAAAATAACGGGTAAATGTTTTGGTATACTTTTTTCGGGCAAATGGGTCCGAATAGAGGCTCCAGAGCTTATTGCGCTAATTCCCCGGGCACTTAGCCTGTTCAGTGAGCATCAACGTTTTAATTACCATTCTATTAATGCAGTTTTATAACACACATGAAAATCCCGGGGCTCGCTTTCCAATTATGTAAGAATCGGTCGATGCGCTATTAGAACGCGGTAGAGTCTGGGCTCCATGCTCCGTGAATTCGTGAATGGCGTTGAAATCACTATAAGGGGATTCCATTCCTCGGACGATTTCTTTTTTCGTCGGGCTTGATTTTTCGCATTCATGAAACCTCGCGACGTGTGTTTTCGCCGAGTGCTTCTCCCATGTATACTGAACGAATGAATTCAATTAAAAATAATTTTAAAGAGCTTCCTCCACAGTTCAACAATGGATGCACATATTAAAGCACGCAGAGCAATCTTTATGTGCAGGGTGATTCTGGGAACTGGGACTTGCTGCTCTTTTTTAAGTAAAAATAAAAAGAAATGATAGAGCAAAAAATGAGTTGCATTAAAGAATAAAGTGCAATTGCACCTGAAGGGTGCATCGGTGCATCCATATGAAAAATAAGGTGACAGGCAGTTAGGACGTATTACAACATATGATTTTTTCCTCTATCATTTTGTTTCTATTTTTACTAAAAAAAACCAGTGATTTGTCCCAGTTCCCAGAATCGCCCTGTATACAATATCAATCATTGCGTACATTTTCCATCAATGTTTCATATGTCTCGACTTCGAAGAGGCAATCAAGCGAAGTATTAAGCAATGAAAGGGTTTAGCATTCCATCTGATCAACCTAGGGAACCACCAAAGTCAACGCGATTAAAGGAAGCCGACCGAGAAATATCGATTTCCCACACAATGGGGCTCGATAAACTCTGACCAAGCGGACAGGCATCGTGTAGCACGTCTCCGGATCACTCACTGCCATTATTCTCCCATAGGAAAAGTCGACGTCAGGCGTGCTAGCACGAACGTACCCTGAGAGAGCTGACTTCAGCGACGGAAGGGCCGGCGTTGATCCGATAAATTCAGCTCGTTAGGGTTTTCCCATCGAGCACGGGCGGTTTTAATTGGCCTCTAAACATTGTCGCCAATTAGGAACCGGTATGCGACTCTGTACGCGATGGATTTTTCATCCTTGACAAAGGGGGACCTTGCCTGTATTACGAGCAAGCTACGGAATGTGGAGCAACAGGCGGCGACGCCGGCACGCAACGTTTATGCAAATCGCGGAACCCCTTCCGATTGATTATTATGCTTGACCCACCACCGCAGCCGCGTTTCCATGGAAAATCGATTTCCTACGAGCAACTTCATCCGATCCCCGTGGAAATTCGATGCTAGGCGCCGAATATTGCGAAACGTTTACCAGAACGATCCTCCGCGCCGCTTCCTGCACCGCATCGCTGCATTCCGATGCACTTCGATCGATGATTTCTATTCTGTGCCCAAGCCCCCGGCAATTTCTCGCGATTCTGGTCACCAGTGAAATCGTGGACGAGCTGCTCGATTTTTTTGGTTGCAATAATAATTATCTACTGTCGGACATTCTCGACTTTTGGGCATATTTTCTGATCGAATCCAGAAAGCTATGCCAACGCTTCCTCTCAGATACAACTACATTTGTTTGGAACATTGGTTTTTTTTTTAAGTTACACTGGCGCCTTCGACAGACGAGGTTGCTTCGAGGGAATTGGCTATTTTTCAAACAGCTGGTTATGCTGTTTACGAAACACAGGACACCCACTCGAACGTCTACACGCATTGAGTCATTCATGCGATGTGGGTGAACAACGATCGGCGTCTTTGGAAAGCGAATTCTCAGGGATAAATTTTCTGTTGCTTGCTGTTTGGTCGGTGTTGCTCTTGGATTATAAAAGCAGAGCCTCTTCGAACCAAGATACAACGTTGTCGATGAATAATGAATGTTGATAATGAATGTCATTTTAAATTCGCAAAGAATTCCTTTCCCTACAAAACAGTATAAAATGTTTTTTCGAATGCAGTCTCTGATGCATCGGAACGGCAATGTTTATTCAACAACAAGCTGCACCCAGCTCACTTTTCGCTCGTCCTCTCGTTTAGGTAGCATTAGGACGGCCTCGTCTCGTCACCGCGTTAAAAATACAACGGTCGAGGCTGCGCTTTGCATAAAGTGCCACCGTTTAGCCGGCAAGCACAGCGAGAATCCAGATTCACCAGGTGAAATAATTGCGGTTAGGTAAGAAACCCGAGTGGTGTAAATTACGGGGGGCGGCAAGGTCGGTGGACACAAAACGACCGTGATTTTTTTTATGGTGCTGAAGCGGCGACAAGCGACAATTGTTGTTCCGAAACATACTCAAGACACAGCAGCTTAGAGATGCATTTACAAATCGATTTATAATCGTTCAAGAAAGTAGCAATCTATAGCGATTTTACTGATTGACGAGAGCGTAGAAAAATGTTAAAGAAAAAGTGAAAGTGAGAGACAGATAAAAAGATAGCAGCTGTGTATTAATATAATAGTAAGGAAAGAGTGAAATTTCTATTCGTACCCCGTTCCTACAATTGTTGCACACAATTTCGAAGCTGAAAATTAATTTCTAGGTCAAGAGGTCAACAATCTTTTTTCTACTCGTCACAACGACCAAACATGCAGTAAGTAGAAAGGATGAGTCAAAATTCAACCGTTCTCTTAATAAATTATGATAAAGTTTTTTCATTATCAAACTGATTTTATTTATATTAATTTACCGGGTGGTTCGGAACCCACCATAAACAGTAGGTCCCGCTGAAAAGGCGATAGTGAGAATGGAAAGAGGGGGAAGAAGATTGGTAAATTAATTCGAAACCCTGAAGAGACCAAATATCATGTTATATATATTATATTACCGACCTAACGCGACCCGTGCAAAATAAAAATGTTTGTATTGCAAGACACAGGAGCCAAATAGAAACTTCTTCCTTTTTTAGATTATCATTTTAAGCTGAAACTAATATACCGATGTCCTTAAATCTTTTTAATATGTCCACTGCCTTAAATCGTGCGTACCTATTTTTATAAAATCCGCGCTCTAATGATAACGATCGAAAGCCTTCAGCCACGTCGATCATGCGAATGTATCCTTTTTCTAGACACCGTCGGACGTCATGGGAACGTGAATCATTCGTCCGACAATTCTGATTCCGGGATCGGAAATCGATTTAGCAATTCCACGCCCCGGGAACAGGCTCGCTCAAAACAATAAATATCGTTACTATAATTACCGGAGTAATACCGGTGCACGGGTTACGGAAACGTCGTAACGGGAATCAAGGTAATAAATAATTAGTGCCAGCAGTGGGAAGACGTGTCCATTCATCTTTCCGCGGATCATGTGACGTAACGTCGTCGTTTTCCTTCGACAGCCATGAGAATAAGAAAAGACCGACAGAAAGTCGCCGATCGAATACCACTAACAGTTAGAAAAGTTATATCACGTTCGAGTGTGTCGATCGTCGAGATAAGACGTTTTTCTTCATACAACGAGGGAAATAATTAGGGGTTGTTACTGTGAACTTTTCTGTATATTCGAAAAGAAGTGGATGAACGTGTTGTTCTTGTGTTGCGAACAAGATACTAGCAATTATTAAGTGGAAATTTAATGGGTAAAATATTCTACGGTTTTATGGAGCTTCGAGCTTTCTTTTTATTGTAGCTGTTATGCAAATGCTTGGACACAGCTTTAAGAAAGTACAGGAAAAACTATCTGAATTGAGAAATTTTCTAAATAAATTGTGAGAGATGAGAGTTGGACAGATATTTATTTTTCTCTTAATTTTGACCAGTGGAAAATAATGTAACTCTAAAGAATAATACTCTTGAGCAGTTTTTATGTTTCGTCTACTTTGTTAAAAATCCAAGAAATCTGAAACTGTAAATATTAGAATGTTCTAAAAATTAAATAGGGTACTCAAAGTAATGTAATTAATGCAAACCGAGGGCTCGTAAGAAAGAAATGCGTTGTTCACAGTTGCGCCAGCGAGTTTACATAATTGCACTGTCGTGAAGCGATTAGCGACCACCGTTATGCTCGCAAGTTCGGCCGTTGTAATAAGCGGAAGTTCAAGAACGCACGTACGGTCAACAAACGGGGTATGTAAGCGACGTTATGGCAGTTTCGCGAGCCTCGAGGAAGTCGGTTGACAGAGAACGAGGCGAATCGAGGAAGACCACAGATTTCGTAACGCGTTACGAGCAACTTTTACCGATTTACAACGGCAGAATCCATTTTTGCGACCGGCAATCGCTTTTTGCACGGTAGGTTTTCTAGTCTTTTTCACCTTGCGAATCTTGCGAGTTCCTTTAGTGCCGGATATTGTGAACAATCGAAATGACTCAGCCATCATTTCTTATTATTAGATTGTGGATTTTATGAAATTATGACTGTAATGAACCGGTGCAATAGGAAACTAAAGAAACATTAAAAAACGTTACGAATGTTCTCTTTTATAGTTACTGAAATTCACGGAAAAAATATTTATCAAGCAGAAAAATTCGCGATCTATTTATTGGTTAAAAATATATCGTTTTTTTTACAAAAGCATGTGCAGCTCTTACCATCAGAGTCCAGACGAGGGGAAAAAGTTACCCCCTCTTTGTCAGTACCGGATTAGTCACGTGACATTGGGAGGGAGCAGAATAAAAATTGATTAAGAGTTCCGGGACGAGCCACGCAATTAAATCCTCTGCATTACACTTTCAAAAACACTTTTTTACTACTAATCGCCTGGAGCTCTAATCAATTCGTTACCGTCAAGTGAATACATTCGATTTACCGCGAAGCGTTCTTGAAAAAGGCGAAAACTCGTCTCGTCATTTGTCATCGAGCCATACCGCCGGCTGCACACGAGAAATAACAATTAGTTAGTTACCTCGTCGGTAAAGGAAAGAGTATTTCTTGCCGATCGATCGTTAATTCGGTATTTTTTTTTTGCTCTCGGTAGAATTAAATTGATTTCTATACAGGATACTTGTTGTTCCACGTGTTTCACGGAACATTCTTATGTAATTCCGAATATAAACTGCCGGTTTGGTTTTCCTTCATTCCTTTCTCTCGTTACAGTTTTTGTTTTGTGTAATCGGCGGCTGGCATTGTCCCGTAACATGCAATGTTCCATGCTGCTATCAGCAGATCTTCGGGTGTTAACGATTAATGGAAAGACAGGAAGCGACGATGGATTCCTGTCGAACAATAATGCGTGACTGGACGTTGCAGATTTCACTATTTCAACCTTTACTTTCGCGCTATCGGCTGGAATCGATCGGGAACCCGTCAATTTCACAAGTACACCTTTGGCGGAATAATTTGGCGCGTTAGCGTGATCTTCTTAGAAAACGTTCTTTCATACATTTACTTTGAAATCCGTAAAACTGCTGTTATTATTTCACACTAATGTTCTGAACATTGAAAATTTTATTATATCGATTTTCCTTCTTGTTGTACGCGAAAGAAGCTGAACACCGAGCTCACGATACGTACAGTGACTCCCACTAATATTCGAACACTCTTAAATAGACAATAACTTTTTTTTTTTATTATTGTACTATACGATTTGAAGATTTTTAGGAAGCTAGAGCCATTAGTTCGCTACAGAATATGAAAATAAATCACTGTAAGTACGTGATTCAGAAAGCACGATGCAGTCCAATTCCGCGGCACTCGTCCGCAAAGGGTTAAATTTCCATTTCGATCTTTTGATCTCGCGGTCGCGCCTTGAATACTGGCATTAGCAACGCTCGAACAAAAATTTAACCTATGATCTACTCCGCCCTCGATCGAATTCAGTTCTCGAATGCTACACTCGCGTACGCTCATGATACCGTCTGTAGAGGTTCAATTTTACAACCGAAAAACTCTCACGGTTTGCACGGGCGATCACAGAACCCCGATTCCGGCGTCGATCGATCAGGGCTCTCCAGCCGTGGCTCATGAATACCCACGATCATTGGCAAATAAACGTATAGTGTAGGAGTGTGCCGTGTTGTCCGTTGCGTAACCGACCACCTCGTAAACACGAGAGATCGCGGTGATTACTCACGATCAAACGAGCGAAGAAGCGGCGGCACGCTTCTCTAACAACTTAATAAAGACGCGACATTGAGGAACGTTCATCCGAGACTCGCGGTCGATTCGTATGGCCGCGAAAAGGCCTCGAGAATTGCTGCGATGATGATGATCGGGTCAGATCATCGTGCAACTGGTCGGCGTGCTCTCAATCTCAAGACTGGATTAATAGACAGCGGTCTCTTATGCGTGTATGCAACTTTTTGTCGCGCGATCTGTGCACAGAGTGCTCTTTCATTTGTTGGTCAATTACTATTCGTTCTACTTTTCTTTCCTTGCAGGTTAATACGTTAACTGTCGGAAGAATTATTTCATCAGTTAAGAATTAGTTCATCGTTAAAGTAGCACCTCTTGTCGAGATTTATTGAATAGACATTTGTAACACTCCTCGGTTACAGCTGTTTGCGTAAATTCGCTCAACAGCTATTTCCGCTAAACAATGTTGATTTATGGTAAACAAGATTCTACCGAACTAATTCTTCCGCGTACCCGTCCCTAAGAATAGTAAATCAGTAAAAGCACACGCTAAGTTTAGTCATCGTGCTAGAATCGATGCATCGTAAGCGCCTGTTGAAACGAACCGACGCTTCTGCGAAAAAAAGAAAAGATTAAAAACGGTACATAGGCGAGATCGCGGAATGGAATAGAAGTGATCCAGAGTGCGGCGGTAACGATCACAGAGGAGAACAGCTCTCCTCGTCATCGCTGACGTTCCGATGATCACGAAGTATTAGCGTCGGCACGCATTACGGCATCCGCGTAATCATAGAACTTGTCGCGTCCGCCATTAACCTGCGGCATCTTGGTCCGCGAATCGTTTCCCAGTACCGTTTGTCATCAGAATCCTGATGGGACGCTGATTTCATTTCTGGGACGGTGTTGCGCGATTCTGGGAACGTGAATCTTTGATCTCTCACTGTCAATATCTCCGTTTCTTGCGGCTTTAGATATTCGTTCCTGATAGCCTCGTTGTTTCGTTAGACTGTGGATCGTTGTGCAGAATGAATGAACATGATTTAGCCGATTTAACAATTCCACCCTGCTACTGAGTGTATTTCGAGCGAAAAATTAACACTAGATTGCCCAAGGAAGTCATTTAGACTGCTTTTTAATTTCAATTAGAAAAACAATTATGTATATAGTGACACAATTTCTTAGATTTTTGTGACTTTTTGTAGAACATATAAATGCGTTTATTAATAATTGTAGTTACCTCCCCCCTCCTTCACTTCCGGTATATATATATATATATGTGTGTTATATCCATATTGACCAAAAGCAGTAATTTTGACTGCTTGGGAAATTTTAAATAATCAAATGACTTATTATTGAATTGAGTAAATTTCTTATATGACCAGTTCTCTGTATTGAAATAACAGTTTTCATTTTTTTTTCGATTACCGTCACATGATAACATACAAGTGCATGATAAATTGTCGATTTGGGCGTATACTTGATAAGTTGCAGTTGCTCAAAAAGCTAAAGTAGTACTTGTTATTCGAATCTTTATGCAGTGATACTTGTTCTAACAAATTTTTTTTATTGTCAATATTTACTAATAACTTGTTATATAACTGTAAATAATATAAAAAATATTAAAAATTAATTTTAAACAAATTTCTTTACATATTACTTATTTTTACACAATGCAAGTTTCAGTCTTTCTAGTGTTAAACAAGAATATTAAAACAGTAAAATGCTATTACTGTTCTGCGTTCGATCCACTCATTTTCGCCGTAAATGCATCAAATCTGTGTTAATAATCATAACAGCAGAACATTCTTGAATGAACACCGGGGGTAGGATTGATAGTAGAACAATCGAGCCTAAGTGAACATTTTTCAGTGTCTTCTTGTCTCTGTGTGCTCGCAGGTCGGAAAGGTCAGATTCCATCGCGTTTAAGAGCTACGCCTATTCATCTATCCGGAAAAGAATGCATAACCGGCCGATGTCGGCGCGAAATATTTAAAAAACCGCGGCCGATGCACGCGCGCCGATAATAATTGCGACAATGTTCGTACCCGCGGTAACTCATTGTATGCAGATCGAAGAACACGACCGGTATTCGCATGGCTCGCTCGTAAATTATACGTACGAAGAGTATGGCGATCGCTGTTCTGATTCCCGACGAATAAGTACGCGTCGAGCGTTCAAATTAATTATTTCAGTGGCTCAGCTACCCTAAACGTGACCGATACACATTTCTTTAGAATAATAACAGAATTTAATTTATTTAGATATATACTGAATATATTTCAAAATTTTCTTTTTTTTTCTAGGGAATGATTAATGAAGTTCCTTGAAGCATCCGTCGGTATTTTTGATCAGTCTGTGTTTCATCCTCTAGACAAGGCAAAAGAACTTCTGATGCAACGAATTCATAGAATCCGCTTTTTTCCACGCTTGTTATTGATATTTTTAATAACGATATAATAAAGAATGTTTTAAAAATATTATGCAGTTGATAATCCAGCGGGGAAAGGTTTGACCAGCACAAATAGCATAAGCAAGAACTTGGAGGTCTAAAAAACGCATACTCTATAAATCATCTTTGCGGCTTCCAACATTTTTCGTTAATTAATATGCGAGGAGGATAAAAATGTTTGTTGCGATGCTTCTAGGACGTCATTATTAACCTTTTTCTGGAGTTACATCATCTGTTAAAAAGTACATGAATTATAAATATTGTAGATGTAGAAAAAATGATTGAGTAACGTCATATTTATCAACGACGTTTGAGACTGTGCAATTTAAATTTTAAAATGTGTGCGATGGTTTTTGATGAGGTTTAAAAATTCCTGGGTGGCGTTATGGAATCCGGGCGCATCCGAATCGATGTTGATATTGAAATTCATCGAATAGTTATATGCACCATCATTTCCACGAGAAAGCTTCGACCGATTATTCACGGACAGTCGATCGGCGTGATTCATTGCCGATCGCGTAGTTGCGCGCGTTGATTTCCTGATTCTTTTTGCACCGACCTTTTTGCCGATCATTCGCGCTTTAATTCGCGATATTACCGGAGTAACGACCCTGCACGAGCCGTAATTGAGTCGTGGTAATTCGTGAAACGCTGCGAGCCCGACAGCCGTTATTTAACGCACCTAATGGCACGCAGCTCGAGGTCAATTTCGCACGACAGATTGTATTGTTTCAGAGAATGATCGAGCCGTGGACGTTTCTTGACCTTATGGCGAAGCGAAGTCTATGGAGTCAATGATATCTTTATTATACTACTGCCTCGAATTATACTTTTGCAATTAAATTTAGTAGAAGGAAAAAATTAAGTTCTCATTGACAAAATTAAGTTTAGTCTTCACATTAAAATCTCTATGACTCTCGATCAATCGTGTCAATAATTATGAAACTGGTCTAAGTCATATATTTCTTGTTTCAAGACATCGATACTAAATGGAGTTAATATAATGTCGAAATATAACGAATACTATCTAACGATTCATGTTTGTGAATATCGTAACAATTACATTGAATTAATTCAGTTTAAGTAAAATTTTCACTGAGACTACTTTTATAATCATGGTGACATACATGGTTGTATTCGTTCGTTACATTATAATTCATAATTTGTAAAGCAAACTTAACAAGTTCAATTTGCTTGGTGAAAAGAATGGAAATTTTCGAATCGAGTCTGGGAACATTTCCAGATAAAAAAAGACGATCCAATTCCAGATCCAGATGAATGCACGATATCGATTTATCCCGCTTCCTCCCCAGCCCCACCTTCCACAATCGATGACGCAAATCAGGACTGAATCTGTTCACCTTTCGTCTTCGATTCTCACTGAATCAGTGTATACGTACTACACCGGTTTCATAATGTTCTCGGTGGAAATAGATTTCGAGCGAAGTATGATTCCCAATGGTTCGGTCTTGATCCGCTGTTGCGTCAGAATTTTGCAAATAGAAACAAAACCGAGGAGAGCGACCGCGACCTTTCCACTCGTTTGATAGTGGTGTAACCATGATAGATGAATATTGCTGGTTCGGTGAACTTTTGCCGACAGCTGAATTAACACATTTTGCTGATTTTATACGGTGCAAGAAGTAGGTGAAATCGGTTGCTTTTGTTACATTTACTTCTAGAAATTTAGAAAGTAAACGCCGGAAATAGTTGCATTCAACAGCGTTTTGCTTTTAATTTAAGAGTACCTACAACAATATTTTTACTGTGAGTATTCCTAACGAAACAATTCGACAAGAATCGTGTAAACTTCCTACTTAATCTCTACAAACGCACCATTTCTACGGATTCGTACTCCTTTCAAGTGTCACAAAAACGCATATGAAAACAGTGAAGTGCAATTTTCTTGAAATTCTCCAACTGAAATCTAAAACTGCTTGCATAGAATGTGCGAACTTCTTGGTTTTTATTTTCTAAAAAGAACTAAGAAAGTTCGTCCTGAATTAACTCGGCTTACAGGATTCACTCTGAAAGTGAATTTAGGCGAGTGGGGTCAGGTCCTCTGAAATAAAAGGAAAACGGCGACGAATACGAGCTGTTGGAGATCGTCGAATGAATTTAGAGAGGATGCACTTCGTGGCCTAAGGATCACGACCTTGCGTGTCGTCCGCGGGAATCCGGGATTTAATCATGCTCGCCTTGCCGCCATTGGACCAGGTCGAAACTTGCCTTTTCTTTTCGTGCATTCGTCGGTCACGGGAGGCCGACATGGGAAGTTAACATTCCGGTAACGTCGGCTACTCTGATGCAGTGCTTCCCAAAGTGGCCGATACTAAGCGATACTAAACGATACCGCCCCCCTAAAGGACGTCGGGACGACCTCAGAAGGACGATACTACCTTCGGATTCAGTTGGAAACCTTGGCGCAGAAGAGCAAGTCTGTTTTGCAGTCAAATTTTACTTTTTGTAATCCTATACATATTCACGGGTATTTTTTAGTGTAAGAATTAGACAATTTTAGAAATCTGCACTTATCTGACTTTTTTCTGAAAAGAGCAGGGTGAGGCATATATGCAGATTTACTTATCAATCCGTTTCTAGCAAAATTCATCTCAGAAGAGGCCAACAGATCCCAGAAGGTAAATTTCCTAGGAAAACGATTTTTAAGGGGCCACCAAATAATTTTTTTTGAAGGAAGAACGTTAGATGCAACTAAGTTTGGGAACCTCTGCTGCAATTTAAGCCTTTCCACTCGTAGCCCACGACTTCGTTATACGGTGTACTACACCTTTCTTATTTCTCCTATGAGCCACGCCTAGCACTTGCCCCGTGGAACCGTTTGCGCACACCCTTCACCACACACAGTATACTCGAGAGAGCATACAGAAACGTATCCAGCACGCTTCTCATACAGGAAACGTGGGCGAGTCTCTCCTCGACTTCGATATATCTCGACCGATGATATCGTCGGCCGAGTTATCGGCCAGCTCCTGGACAAAAGAGAATAGATCTTAACGCTCTGCAGAACGCGCTATCTCCAACCTGTTGCGCTTTTCTGTTTGTCGGTTTACCACGATTTTTCGAGAGTTTCTTTTCAGAGAACGCCTATGCGATATGATGTAAATGTACAATTTACGGGCATGGCTTTCCTTTGTACGCGGCTCGTTCCCACATCGCGATTTTACTTTAACGCGATTAGGGGATCGAGGAAACGTGGTACGTATAATGTATCGCAAGAAAATAGTTCATCTTTCAAATAGCTTATGTTTTGGTTCACGATTATTTATAATTTATTCAGAATATCACAATGTATTGAAAAACAATGTACGGCAAAATAATCTCTACCTTGAGATTCAAATTGCACTAAATAAATAAAAAAAATAAAATGTATCGCGCTGATGGTGATAGTTTAACTAAAGATATTTCATCTAGATTAGAATTTCGATTTAATTAGAAGGTGCAGAGTAGTTAGATCATGTGTCCGAATGTTGGAAGGTGCCAAAGAGAACGAGAAGACAAGCGAGCCTGATCAAATCATTTGGCTCTTCGATTGCAATTATTCGGGAGTTTCTTAATTATTGCTTAAGATTGTACGTGCCTACGGTTGCACAACACGGATTAATCCAAGAACTTTCGAACGTGTTCAACAATGAACGAGAGACGCCGTGCAGTTTATCTTCGAACACTTCCTACAACATGCAAGCGCGCGGAAGGCTGCAACTCGGGAAGAAAGCACTACATATTGTGCAACATTCTTTCATTGAAACAATTAGTAAAATAAAGTCTTACAGGTTTGTTCGCATATATCAAGCGTTCCAACGTCTCGTTGCGAGCTAACAGAACCAATCCTTTGTAGAGAGTGTTTCTGCATTGGACTACTTTCTTCTCGAAGAAAGATAAATTTTCTGTTTATTTCATGAACAGTTAGTTAATTCGACAGTATATTATAAACAACTGGTAGGCGAGGCCTTATTGAACCGACAAGTATATTGTCAACAGTTGACCTTGAATGACCTTGAATCATAGATCACTGTACGCGTCTTAAAACGCGTTGTTAGAGGGTACATAGGAAATTAAATAATTCCAATTTAAAAAATCACATTATCTATTAACATGGACATATTTTCACCCTGTATACGACTACAGAAATAAATGTTGACCAATCTCGGTGAGACAGATCCATCTACTTAATTCAACTATGTGGCCCCAGTGACTCAGACACAGACAAACAGAAAATCTGCAGACTCAATCTCTTTCGTGTCATCTTCGTTGGGCGTCTGACAGGTGTCTACCTGTGTCATCGGATAAAACACCCATAATCGCGGATTCACCTCTTGGAATTTCCTAAACATCTCCACAGACGCACACGTCATCGTTCGAAAATCCGATCACGATTTTTTCCACTTTCGATCTCTACATTCCACCTTCGTATACACGATAAAATTGAACTGCTGACGGAAGGCAGGAGGGTTGCAAAAATGTTTAGGGGATGTTTTTTGAAAGATTAAATGTGAAAGGATGTGAAAGATGAAAAATGTGTCACACGGAGAACCACGCGGCATTGTGTACGGTTAATAAAACCGCTTTCTTCATCGCCGCTCCGATTTTTCGGGGTCCCCGAACACAATTTCTGCTCGGCGGCCCGGCGAAAACGATTTTGCAAAACCGGCGGATTGTTCGGGATATAATGTAATCGGCGTATTATTCCTGGCTCGCGCCATGAATTACCGCCACGTAACAGTTTCCTAGGTATTTTCGCTACAACGAACGCGAATACGAGAAATTCAATGACGAAACACACCGGTTGAATATTAATGTTCATTGCTCGTGGCTCAGTGTGCATTGTAATTTCCCGACGAGAACGCTGAACCATTCCTGGCGCGTTTACTCGAACGTAATCGATTAAGCCGTTACAGTTTTTCCTTGCCGATGGAAAAACGAACGAGACACGACGTCGTTGCCGCTCGGTGATTAACAATCCGCGTTACCGAAACATCATTTCAGTTCGAACTAAACGTCGTTGTACAATTCAATAATCTACGGCAATTTGCAATCCGTAATTACAGCTTGTCTAAACTAATTTAACGCTGTAGCTGCAGACGGGCGTACGGGAGCCTCTTGAACGTTTAAATACGCATTTCATTCATGATTTTCGTATGGGTTATAAATGGAGTAAGGCATTTCTAAAGCGGTATGTAATAATAAAAATATTAATAGACTCTACTGTTTTTGTAGAGGTTGGAAAGACTGATTGGCTTCCGGTTGGGAAAAGCTAATTTCATACTTTGGCATCCGGTGGCTGTGTTTTACCGAGCGGAAGTACATTGACAATGTTCTCGATGAGTATATTATTTTGATTATCACAAGACTGCGGATTTTTATGCAAAATAAAAATTATTTCGATCAATTGCGAGACGTAGGAACTAGAAATTACTTTCCGTGAACCTACTGTTTAAATGTTTAAATATTAACACTAGAACTACCAAGCACTAAACGCAGTTGGCATACATTGCCTTGTAATAATGACAATATGGCATTTATTTAGATTTCGTACACGGGATATTTAAATATGTACTTCAATAGAGAAGTTTGCTAAAAAAATTTCTCAAAAAAACATATTTATACTTTTAATATTTCTAATCGAAAAAAATTCGCATTAGTCATTCGCATTAAAACCATATATTAGATACGTAGAAAAAATGCAGTCGTCGTGGTTTCCTTGGCTTTTCTCAGGAACCGAAAAGCGAGTTCCCCGGGAAGGAAGCAGAGTAGCAATTTTCCCATCCTTGACTGACTAATTAGGACCACTTGACTCATCGTCGAAGCATCCGGAGTTATGGGAACACGGCGAAGCCAGCTGATTCGCGAGGGTTACGTTCCGTGAAAGCGTTGCAAATACGGAAAGCAGCCAGTTGGAAGAGAAGGTTACGCACCTATCATATTTTTGCAATCGTCAAAACGGTCACGATTACGGTAAACCACCGACTATCGGCTGGCAGCGTGTTGATTATATCGAAATCGATTTCGCAATTATCGTTTTCTTCGTTTCCTAGATCGATTACAAATTGATCCTGACGCGCTCGCCCTTCACTTCAACGTTGCGGCAAAATGTTCGAGAAAAATTTAAAAAAAAAGTGGGGAAAGAAAACGATTATTACGATCGGAAAATATAGTTATTGCTTTCGAACGGTCTGCGGATGTTTGAACTTTTCCACACGTCCGTTTAATTAGCTTGCAATTAACTTTAATATATTCCCTGGCAGTTCCTCGGCAACGAGAATGCTTTTGAAATCGAGATTTTCTACTGGTAACCTCATCTGGTTCCAATTATGGTGACGAACTCTAGTTGAAGTTTACTTAATAGCGATAGATTGTTCGGTTAGAATCAATCCTAATTAAATTTAGCCCTTTTATTGTGTTCTGGCATGATTTAATATTATACAGAAATGTTTGTTGCAGACTATATATTTATAACGAAGCTTATTATGAAATAAAATCCTTGATGTGTGCAAGACTGTCTCTGACATCATCTACGATCATGACTGAACATTTACATGCAAAATAAAAATAGTCTGCAATCACTGTGCAAGATAGAGGAGCCATATATTTCTTTCTTCTCTTAATAATTTTAACATTAGCTTGGCGCAGCACGAAATATTACTATTTTACATTATTTTGTAAATGTAACGAGAATGTGTCCATCCAAATTTTCTATTTCTGCCTTGTGTGGCCTTGAAGGCCGTTATGTCTCTGGCTAATATTAGCGTGAACATCTCGTATACCCATAAAAATAAATTTGTTCATTAATTTCTCATGGGTGAAAGGGAGCGAAAGGGAAGAAAGGGGAGTTATGTATAAGAATTGTAACCCTGAGGGGAATCAAAATAAAATATATAGGTAATTTCTCATCGATGCATCTTTACCATCTCCATTTAGTGTTAATCAATTGAAACTAATGAAACATTTCAAAATTTGTTGACAATGTACCGAACCTATCTACTATCATTTAACACACCCAGATCATTAGCGAGTGCTATAAATGCAGACAATTAGCAGTTCCCTTATCTGATACATCATAACTTCGTGCAGAACTACTTCTCCCCACAGACCTCTACATATTTGCGCAACATTTCCCAATATTTTTCCGTCACTTTGACCAGTTTCTTGTCGCGAATGTTTCAACTTGTTCGCTTTTTATTATCAATGATCGTGCAGGTTCGCACGTTTTCGGTCCGACAACATGGAAATCGATTGGTTCGAAGTGAATAGGCGAATTCCGTGAACCAATGCGAATACGTAGATCTCGAAGTAGATCTTTGGATTATTCGTGCGCTGCTGTGCCGCCGTTCGCCAATAATCGCGAACCGATTAGTTTTTTTTTTCACTGCGAACGGAACGCGTGACGTGCATCCGACATACCGATCGAACGGTTTTTCTCACGTGCAGAAGAATTCCTATAAAATCGATTTTTTATTGCAAATCTCTGTTGCCTATAGAAGGCGTACGGATGACTGGAATTTAGCATGAAACGTCACGGGCAAGATACACGGTTGATGCTGTTAGGTTTCTTTATTCTGGTAGTTAGGCTAAACGATTTTACGAATTTACAGTGATTCATTCACATATTTTCCATATGAGTGTTAGAAGATATCTGGGCAAAAGTCCATCTCTTTTTTTACACATTTTTGTAGATGGATGATTAATTGGATAGAACGATGTTGTCTAGCAAGCCTGAGATCAAGATTTAATGAAATGGTTGTGTTATCCCAGCGCCTTTTATATTCCATTCGTCATATTTTGTCAGAACTGCATCTAGACTTCAACCATAGGAAATATTGGGATGAAATTTCCACTAAAATTAACTAAAACATTACTCCTATCTACTTTATTAGCGAAAAATGTATTTTTCCTTTAACTTGCTCACCTTATGTCTTTATAATTGTAGATTATTTTGCAGAATATTCCATATATGTGCTTTTTTAATACATATATATTTTGCAATCATTCTTTTATTAATTCTTTAAATTTTGTTGCCTCAAAACAAAATTAAAAATTGTTCATTCGTTACTTATTTAGTAGTTTCTCAGATAATTTAAATCACTGATGTCTTTGGTTATAAATTTCTCTGTATTTTTTGAAATATTCATAATATGAAGAGTAAATGTCGAGTAGAAATTAATAAATATTTTGAATAATAGATACTGATATCGGTCTCATATAGATTACTCAGCTGAACACGGGAGGACTCTCGCAGAAATTCTAATATCTTGATAAAAAATTAATCAAGCTGAATTTTTTTGGACAAAGACAACCATGTGCTCGAGTATGTCAATCATGAAGACAGACACCGTCGAAAAGAAAGGGACACAGGAACCCGTTGCAAACCGTGGCGAAAGTACGACGGATGTACCGAATGATATGCAACCGGCCATCCGAATGACACTTTCCCCGGGTGAACAGAGTCCTCTCCCTTGCAGAAGGTCATTGGACGTGTAAGAATACAGACAAAAGCGACGACGGAATCCCTGATGAGCCACGGAACAAGAGCGGCCGTGTTTAAGTCGAATTTCTAATTCCGCGAGCGAAAGGGAAAATCGGACGGAGGAAAGTTCTGCCAACAATGTCGATGAATCGCAAACAACCGTGCGCGCGAGCTCTCCAGAGCACAATGACTCCTCGGCTCCTTTTTTTTTCTTCCTTTATGCAAACCAGCATTATTAAATCGCGAAAAGATACGCCGACTGACTTCCGATTAGATCCGCTTGCGAGCCATCGAATTATTTGTGAAACCCGTCGGATTCGACGGATTCGTAAATACGTTATTCCGTGGCTGTGCTAATTTTCATCGATCCTTCGATTTGATTCCGTTTGGATTCAACGAAGTTCATATTTTTTTTTTAAATTTATAAATTGACGGCTTCCCTTGTTTCTTAATTTTTTATTGTACTGTGTCTAGAATAATTGTCGTATTGCACACGAGTAATGCACAATTACACCTCGAATCCCGTTTTGCATAAGAATTCGCGAATTTGCATGAACACGTCCCGAGAAGTCGAAGCTATTGTCATTTGTTTACACACAACCGGTTTCTTCGTTCATTTTTGAAATCTTGCATTCTTAAATTTGTGTTTTTACACAGCTGCATCTTGATCCGGCTCGAGCAGTCGATTATTCGGGGGCGTGGCAAAAGAAACGCAAAAAAGTTTGCCCGGTTTGTCGATCGAAGAATGGAGATCCAGTGGATCATGGAGAGACAAGACGTCGCGATCCTTCGTGCTGATCTGTTGCCGTTGACTCGATTAGAACGACGTTAAATGGATCGGTTCTAATTGCAGGCTAACGAACCATAAATTCTGCACTTACCATTCAACTGCCGGCAATCATCTTAAGAGGCTTGAGTTTGCGCAAGCGGCAGAAGGATTTCGCGTTTAACAATTCCCATTGGAGGTCTCTCTCGACTAATGTGATGTTAATAATCGCGAATAATTTGTAGTAAAGAAGTTCTGAAATAATGTCAACTGCTTTACAAAAATTCAACAAGCCAATTTACAAAATCAAAACATAAAAGCTGAAGCGAAAGTCTCACGCCGAGATCATAAACTTTTCTTCAGACTGCATAAAATAGTGATAACGATTTATCCATTTGCAATAAACGAACTGCACTAAAATATCCGAATGAAGTCCACCATGTAAATGTCCCAATAAAATCCAACATTTAAAATTTAAGTGATCGAGTTATTTTTCTAATTTATTATTCCGCCGCATTTCCATTAAAGAATTCAGCGTGTCTGGCCATGAGTTCGCACCTAAACGCGAGCGGAACACTGATAACGGAGATCGTCGATCGCCAGCAATCCTAAACGGAAACAGGAAACGCTCGATTATCGCATTGGAATAATCGACTGGCGAAGTCTCGAACCAGATTCGCTTGTCAGTGAACTCACTTGGCGATCGCTATCGAGCATTTCTAATTACGGTTAATTAGACGCTGATGGCATCTGTGGAAGGCTGTTCTTGCTCGCCTCGAAAACTGGGAACCGAGCGAATAATACCGTTTCCTGATTTTCCACGTCGTGTTTAAACAAACGAGAGAGATTTTCTCGAACGTAATCCCACGGGAGCATGTCCCTTCGTCGTCCAAGCTAATTAATGCGCGTCTCAGCGAATTAATAACGACGGGACAATAGTTTTGATAATAAACGCCCTCGACGATAATCGGGCGCAAAGTGTGAAGAAGAATGGGGCGGGAAATTTGCAAAGTTCGCCTCGTAAAGTCTTAATTGACGTCGTTCCAGGGCCCCGGTGTTTGGGACTCGTTCCCATAGGATACACGAATGGGCCTATTGTAGTTGCATAGTTTGTCGAGCGTAGTGTTCTCAGGTGATTTTGCGCAAAAGCGAGAACGCGGTTTCACGGTGATCTTATCGAGCCCATCTTGGGAATCGGGTCGGGCTTGACTAATTTCAAGATCATGGCGAAGACGTTCTTTATGGTCTTGTGCCAGGGTCGTTAACCAAATCCTCTGTGGACGGTTTCACTTTCTTCTGACAATGCGGAACGTGGAAACTTTGCACACTTGCTTTTCGTGGGATGTCTACCTTGAAAGTCCGAGGAATTATTGTGAATTTATTTTATATTATGCGTGATCAGTCTGCGAGTATTACTTGTAATCTACTGAAATTTATATTCTTGAACGGAATTATAGAATAACAAAAATGAATTCCCATAAACATAAGCAAGTTAGATAAACCTAACATACAGGTCTACGTTAATATTAATTTTTGCGAGTTATTTCTAATTTGTTGTGTTTGTTAGGATTGGAAAGTTCGATATGAATTCATAAATAAATTCGATAGAAACTTTCACAATCATATAAAAGTTCATCTAATTAATGAGACTGGATAACATCGAAACGAAGTTCTCGCGTGTCCCTTCGCCATGGTGACTTCAATGCCAGTATAAGACACTTCGCGTTGATCCGTTCGTTCTCGCGTTCGCATTACTTCTGTTGCAACGTTGCATCTGGATACCGGATGTTTATGCAATATCCAGTTTTTAAACGAAACCGCCAGCAATCGATATCAAATTAACTCTCTTTCTGGTGACTGTTTGCACTACAATGTTCAATGACGTCGATTCATTCGAATATTCACTTAGCCAACTTGTTTTACATATTTTCAATCATTCAAATTTTTTCAACTTTTTTACTACCCACTTTATTTGTGCATTAGAATATTATTCTCTCGTTTCATTATTTTCAAAACCGCAGTCTTCGTGAATATAGGAAATTGCATAAATATCCGCAGTACAGTAATCACTTTGTTTGCGAGTATACCAATCGCAAGATAAAAGCTAGTCATTTCATCGTGACGAGTAAGTACACTTGTCACACGCGGCTGGAAGATTATGTCTTTTTAAAGACTGAATTAATAGCATCTTACGCCGAACTTTCTCGCGACTGTTCAAACAGGAACTGGACGCCATTCGGTTTTACGACACGAGTGTTTTCTCGTTTATCCTAATTACTTGCTGCAGCAGTTCTGCGTTCCTTGGTATGCAGTTTTATTGCGGAAAGAGGGAAGAAGAAGAGGAAGATCAGATTGAAGAAAACGAAGAGGACTAAAGAACGGAATAAAAAATAAAAAGAGGCCCGGAATGATGGAGATGAAGAAGTATCAAGTACTTGATGAAAGCAAAACACGACCAGGATGAAGAAAAATAAAGAAGGTCGAGGATAACAAAAACGAGAAGGCGGTGGAAAAGGAAGAAAAAGGTCAGGAATTATAAAAAGAAGGAGGTCCCAGGGAAATAAAAATTAAAAAGAGATCCACGAGGGGAGATCGAGGTAGAAGAAGGGGAAAGAAGAGGGTTAGGAAGAAGAAAAAGAAGATGTAGAAGAAGAGGAAAAGACTCGGTAGCTATTTCGGGCGTCGCCGCATGGCGCCTGAAAGATTGGTAGCGCCGAAGGTCGTGGCCATCGACGTCCTTGACGAAGGCAGCGCCGGGGATCTCTTCCGATGACTCACATACGCTAGTTCGCCGCCGTTCGAAATAAACGCGATGATAGCGAGAGGATGATCGCTGATCTTCAGCCCAGCAAGAGAGCAAACTGTTTCGAGCGGAACATCGTCCGTAAACGCTGACTCAGGACTCGTTCCCGGGAAAAACGTGAATGAACGATCGAGACTTAAAAATAATGCCTCCTCATCGGTGCAGTTTGATGTTAGGATGTGCGTCATGGCGTCGTTTGCTCGATGATCGCGTCACTGACCGAGAATACAATGAATCCATCGGGAAAATTGGAAAAATGCGACCAGAAACATGGTTAAACAACCTTTCGGTTTTTTGAGGAAAATATTGTGACAATTTCGAGTGACTTGTATAAGGTAGTCAAAATGTGCAAAATTATCTTTTACAGAAAAAATAAATTCCTGGCTACCAATTTTGTCTACAGTAAATATATTTTATCAGCAATAAACGTGCCTTGTTAAAAATAAGTGTTCGTCACGAGATTGTTAAAAACGGAGAGCTTGACTGACTGTAGATAGCAATCGATTCCAATTAACACGGAAAAAGACGAGACGCGAGGTTGTAGCAGGATCCGTCGAGATCGGGACATTCGTCCAAATATGGCCGGGAGATGAGGAGCACATCCATTAATGATGCGGCGAGATCCGTGAATAGGGTCCTGCCAAGTTGATATAAACTCCGGACTGGTATTCTATTCTGGCCGGATACTGCTAATTTCAACAGGACGTTCTTAATTTCCTTATCACATAAAAGCGATTTCGAAAAATGTTGGAAATATCGATTTAGATAATCGTTATTAGAAGCGACAAATTTTTTGCCAGTACCTTGGAATCGACGCAGAAAAATTTGCATAAACATCCACAGCTTATAACATTGTATTCGATCGTTCAACCTAATAATTGGACCAACAGGTAATTTTTACGACACACTGAGCGTCCCACAAAAATGTTAAAAGCAGAGAAAATCAGGCGCTTTCTAAAAAAGGTAAAACGGCTACGGTTCTGTCTCGACGTCTCGTTCACGGGACATAAAGTGGTGAACGTGCACGGTGCGTCTCAAGAAAGTCCTGTTTGGTGCAGCAAGAACCACAATAACAGATACTACAAGTTGACGGGTATTCCATCCATCGTAGTCGAATGGTTCGGTTGACGATACTTATCAACGAGCACGAAGAAAATTTCGTGAACAAGTCGGCCGAGAAGTGGGCCGAACTTCCGAGGCACGTTCCTCTTTACCGCACGTGACAGGCATCGCGGAATATTTTCGCGCTCCTTTTATCTGCCCGTGTCTCCCCGACGATTGTTTACGAACAAAAAGTATCCGTCAAGCTGACATCTGGCGTCGAGTGTGTTCGTACATTTATTCGCGGTTGCAAAACTTAGTATTTCTAGGAAGATGGGCGAGATGGTTAGGACCAATTAGACAGGTGTTTCGTTCAATTATGTCATTGAAATGTACGTATAGTGGGTGTACAAAGCATTCGTACACCTTTCAAAACTGAATAACTTTTTCAAAATTGCACTCAACAGCTTCATTAGATTTCGAATACATGTTTTAAATTTTCATTTTAGACATATATAAATAATTTAAATGCGACCAATGACAATTTTTTAAAAATTATTTACATTTAATTCTGGCCTGGACAACTAGTGCTTCAAAAGTCGATAACAGAATTGGTTACCCGAAAAGAAATAGTGAAACTACATAATCTAAGAGACAGCACGGACCCGATGGTTGTTGTTCTTCGCTCGAAGTAATGTATATATGCAAATCAACAATATTGTCAACTTTTAGCTGCTATTGATTGAACCAACAGAAATTGATTTTTTGAGGTTGGAAACCAGAATTGTCTGAAGGGGTCGATCATGGTTGCTC
The DNA here is from genome assembly GCA_916610235.2 of Lasioglossum morio. Classification (NCBI taxonomy): domain Eukaryota; kingdom Metazoa; phylum Arthropoda; class Insecta; order Hymenoptera; family Halictidae; genus Lasioglossum; species Lasioglossum morio. The sequence goes on from OU744334.1 coordinate 11,447,669, forward strand.
TTACAGAATGGGCCACGATAAAAACGTAGAATTATTAACTGAAATCAGCGGTCGCGTCAATTAGCACGCGATCCACGTTCACGCGGGCCGATTCTTGAGTGGCACGATTGTTCATGGGCCCGACGTTTCTGTTTCCGTGCTCGTTACTGCCTTTCAAGTTGGTGACTGGGCCCGATGGCTTGTCAGTCGCCTAATAGGACTACGTGCGGACGTCGCTGTACGATTTTACGACCGTCGACGTTCCTCATAATCGATCGCGACGTCCCACGACATTGTACGGGATCAATTTGTTCACGCTGCGACCAAGTGGATGTCAAGAGTCCCTTTTTATATTTTTCTAATATCTAATCTTTATAGGAAAAGAATTTATAAATCGTGTCTAGACTCTTTTTATATTTTTCTAATATCTAATCTTTATAGGAAAAGAATTTATAAATCGTGTCGGCGTACTTTTCTGACTTTTCTTATGGCATTGTATTAGGTGATTCATTACCTAGAGAATGTGCCATATTTCAGCTGCTGAACGGTGCCATAGGTCCAGATACTTCAGTTTTTACGAAGCAGCGTTTCGTTGCTAGCACAGAGTCCGCAGGCTTTTTATATTTTTATTTAATAATTTGCTTTAAATCAATTGATGACGTCCGACAATTTCTCGGACCTTTTATTAATTCAAAGACGTTCAGATTTTGAGATCATTAATAACACTGTCCAACAAATTTCAACTTTTTTCATGTTTCCATATAACTGTTGGGTGGATCTTATAGTTTTTCCCGCTGATTCCGAATCTAGCCTTAATTTTTCTCCTACACGCATAGTTTTTAAGAAACTTGAGTTTAAAAAAAAAGAAATATTTTTCGACTTTGAACAAATATTTTGATGTTATTATATGAGATATTGTATTGTTCTAAAAGATTCCCTAGACTTTCCCGAATCCAGTGATGTGTAATAGTAATACATTATGATTTGTTTAATCATATTTAAACAGTCGAGAAATATGTCTTTTTTCAAACTCGAGTTTCTCAAAAACTGTGCGTGTATGAGAAAAATTAAGGCCAGATTCGGAATCAGCGCGAAAAACGATCCACCAACAGTTATGTGGAAACATTTTTGTTGTTGGACAGTGTAATTGAAATACTTTCCTAAATTTAGAGAAAATTTCTGGAACGTTTCAAACCTCGGATGAAAATGGGCCAAAATGGAAGAAAATGTACGCAGTTCCCGCTATTCGAGGGTCAAAGTATTAGGTAACCGTGTCTAGACTGCGTTCTATCAGTGGTTGAATGTTTACAATGGCAATTATGCAATTTGGATCGAGCGAGCTTCCAGTAATGCAAACGGGAATGCATCTGAGGTAAGACCAGAGACGGAAACGGACACGGACACGGAAAAACCTGCTTTTTACCGAGTGACTGTGCAGACTAAGCATTCGCAACAGGTCTCTCTCCGTGGGTTGCGTGTCACACTCGATCTCGATGCACCCACAGCTCGTCGCCTCCGGCGCATTTTTATTCACGTTTCGTCGGAAACGATCTCGTCGAAATGCTCGTTTGCTCGACTCAATCCCGTTTCACACCGTCGCGCACTATTACCGATCCAGCTAAACAAAATTCAAAACGAACAATTTTACAGCCATTACAGAAATTAATCCTTCCCGATGCTGTGGAAAAATCAAAAAGCTGTACGCTTCAGTTGGAACTCCATATAAAAATAACGAGAGTCAATTTTTCTATATAAACCAATTTAACATTGTATTACATGTATTCTTTAATAACAATAACCTTAGGAAAGATTAATCTGATAATTGCAAATACCACAGATCAGAATATTTTTATATATCTTTTCCAACAGAATATTGAATTTACTATGTAAAGTGTATTTGTCATCTACATAATTAAAATTATGAACAATTATTTTTATTCTCTCCGTATATTAAGATCACTCTTCTCCACCAACCAGTCTTCTCTCGGCAAAGAACGCAAAGTTCTCAGAAGTGATTGAACGAGTTCAATTTAACAGACAACAGACACGCTAAATGAACCCAATTAACACCTCGGCTCGCGAATCGTTGCACAGGTAGAACCGCTTACAGCTACACAATACAAGAAAATTAAACGTCACGCCATTACAGCTCAATCTACTTCTGCATCTGATTCGAACAGCTAAACCAGCCGTTTAAAAAATTTCATAAAATCAAAGAAATCTGCTTAACGAAGTCTAATTAAAATGTTTTAATCTGCACGAAGCATTCCGTCTCTCCATTCCTGGGATACACAGTAACGCGCGTTAATGACTCAATCTTCCAAGGGAGTACTAAAACTGAAGCAATAAATCCGAATCGGTCAGAAATGGAACCCTACGGTTTTTCTTACGGCAACAATTTTATGGACGAGTTAATGGGTCGAGGAAGAAAGAAAAGACATATAGCTGGCAATAATTTCGGCATGGACCGTTTGAAAAAACAACTTTATACTTCCATCTGAACACTTAGACCTTCACCATAAAATATCAATTACACGGGCATCCGAATAAATTCTTTTAGCGTCTGTTGGTTTTATTTTCGTGTAATAAAAAAATTGGTATATACAGCCCACCGTAGAATGGTAGGAGGGACGCAGAACTGGCTTATACAGGGGCGAAAAGGAAGGGCGAAAGAGTCGTGCAAAGCGGAACATGATCGTCTGGCTCGGCAGTCGTAGTAGAGCCTCGCGACAACCACGAGCCACCGCTCGAGCCAGCAAAGTTAGCAAAAGTTGGCAAAGTCGGCAGTCCTCCGACTGCTGTCTGACTAGCAGCCGAAGCTACAAGCTCCTGTCCGCGCGAGTAACAAGTCACAAGTCAGCGTCCCGGCTGTTCAGAATAGTCAGCCGGTGGCTGAAACGGAGCAGTCGCTGCGTGGCTCGTGTCAGAAGAGTGGGACACTGGCGCAGGGCCAGTAGGATCCACAGATATAAAGATCCCCGGTCACCGGAGGCTACTCGTTTGTTGATCGTCGCCGCAAGTGCAGTGTGAGTGGACACGGCACCGAGAGCTGTTTTTTTTTCGCGCGTGCCATGGCCTCGATCATTTGAAAACCGTGAAACACGAGGCTGTCGTTCGAAGCGCGCGGCTTCTTTCGATCCTCGATTTATCCGTTCGATCGATCCCCACAAGGATCGTTGACGAAATTCGTGCCGGAACACCACGTGGACGCATCGAAACACACGATCGAAGGAGACACGTGCTGCGGTGAAGACAGTGAGTCGCATTTTTCACTCAGCATGGCAATGCCTCGATACTTGTGCAGACACCGAGGTTTCTAGTGACAATTACACCGTGTACAGATCGAACTCGTTGATTTTTAGAACGTGCCAGAGCATAGTGAGTAAACAAGTAAGACTCGAGTATGGATGCGATCATGTGGTGAAACTTGATTTTGTTTTCAATTATTCTTTTTGTGGAACGTTTACTCGGGAATGTTCATGACATTTTTCTACTAATAAGTGTATTAAACAATCAAATACACACCGTTTTAATTTGAAATATGTCACGATTACGACGATAAACATTACAGAATAATCGAAGACAAAAGAGTTTTACATTTTAATTATATATTTAATATTCTTCAGAATTTTATAATATATTACACGCATCTCGTTCACATATATCGAGGCATTACTGTACTTTCTAACAGTGGTCATCGGACAGCTGATATATCCTTTACCATTCCACCACGTGGCCACTTTGAAAATCGAATCGAATGGAGACACAGTCGATCGTGCGGCTCGGAAGACAGTGAGTCCCCTTTTTCATTCAAAGCATCGATCAACCGTGATCACCGGACACCTGATTGCGTTTATCGTTGACGCCGGTGGTGTTCGTAGAACCGAGCGAGCGATTAGGATAACGAGGAAATTCTTCGTCGATTATCTCGTTTACGGACGTGGATCGTTTACGTGGAAGAAAATCTCGCAGCGGGGGGGGGGGGGACACGATCCAAGGATCAACGGGAAAGTACCGACACGTCCGTTTCCCGATACCTAGATCTCGTTCGATCCTCTCTTTTCTCCTTTTCGTGCGGAATTGACTAGCGGTCATGGAGATTTCTATAACTGTGGATGTGCTCGTGAATCATCGACGATAGCGGTTGTTCACGTGTGCGCGCGGAATCGAGCGAAGGTAAAGGATCGAGAGTCCTTGCGCGCTTTCCGGCATGAATATTTATCGAGAGCAGGACTTTTTTATCTGCCGCCCGCGGGTTAATTGCTGGGGAGACCGAGGGAAAAGTCAGTGGGATCGACGCGGAGATCGTTGCTGGATCGTGATCGATTGCGACGCGAACGTGAGCGATCTGGATCAAGAATGATGCATAAACTTGAGAGGTTTCGTTGCTTCAAGGGTGAGATCCATCTGTTTTCTCTATTTTTGATTTCTACTAGCGCAGCCTTCGAGATTCCATCAATTTGTTTCGATTAATTGAGACACGATAGTAAAATTTTCATTGAGATATATCTGGTTTAATGTACTAGCTGAATGCGTTTTTTGCTAGCGAATGTGGAAATTGAACAGTATGATATAACAGGGGTATGTTAAAATCCTTGGTAGTTGTGAAGATCAGTTTTTATGGTACACGGAATGTTTCGATTAAATGGAATACCGGAATTTTCAGTGTTAATAAAGTTTCCGACAAGGACGAGCGTAAATTGAATGGCAATAAAAGAGTAATATAATTACGTAACTTCTTTATAGATGGAATGTCTTTTTATGACTCTAGTGGCGTTAATGGCAGCAATAGTTAAATAAGATATCCTTCTTATACATGAGACGAATTTTACAATTATTGATCAATTCTCTGTATCTCGATCGACAATTGTTCAAAACTACAATTAATGTTATTGACGCACTGGTTCGTTCAATTGGACACAATAAGCAAATTTGCAAAAATCACATGAAATTTAATTCAACGTTTCTGTCTAAATGTAGACCATTTTCAAGAATGTAAAGAACGTTGAATTAAATTTCATGTGATATTTAGCAAATTTGCTTATTGTCTCCAATTGATCGAACCAGTGCGCCAGTAACATTAATTGTATTATTGATCAATGTTAGAAACTTATGCAATTCCAGAACATCGTATTAAACAAGAATGAATGTCCTCAGAATACAAAAAGTACGACAGTGGGTACGAATATACCCTTCCTTCGCAAAGTTACGCTTAAGTGTCGCGAATTTCTGGCGATCGGTCGGAACAAAGATGCATCACCATCGTAGAAAGCTTCCTAGAAACGCATAACTGGGCTCTTAAACGCTGTCGCCGGACGGGATGTGGATTATTATTGTTCGCGAATAGACGGGAAGATTATTGATCGTGGGGGAAACCGTTCTCTCTATCTTCGTAACGCGGAACTTCGGCGGCGTTCGTCATCACGGAAATCTATCGGGGCAGATAGAAACGGCTGATTCAGATGTCAATGATCCTCTTTCCCGTTCTCACAGCTCGTCGGCTGCTTACAGTATCCGGTCAGCCCGCGAAAGTTAAGGTTTCCGGCAGATCAACGCTGGCCGCTTATCCGCGGTAACTCGTTCACGTGTCAGCTAATTGCCACGGATTTGTCATTAACGCACCCCGCGGCAGTGTGCTTCCTATTCCACTGAGTTCGTCTCACTTTCACCTCGACGGAACTCGTGTACCGATGAAATCCCGACGGAAAAACTGTACGAAACCAGGTGCTTTTTGTGATTTAAAAAGTAACAGGTTCAATGAATCGAGTGTTCATTTACAATACGCTTTCGATCGCTTGGTCTTGGGAAATTGTTTTATGTCTGTTGGATAATTCCGTGGTTTAATTGTGCTGTTCTTTGTGCGGTGAGCGGTGCTGTATCCTGGTTTTTTTAAGATACTTCACTCAATTATAGAAAAATTAAGAGATCTAGATTTGTCACAGTTCTTGCGTCCCACGCGTCTAAATCAAATTTGTAAAAAATGCAAGAATATATTTTTATGTACTGGACAACCAAATAATATTAAAACATTTTATTACACTGAAAGGTATCGTGTGTTATGGGGTTAGCACGAAGTCGTTTCTAATTCAGAATCATCTACTTGGTATGTAGACTAGGTTCTTATGGTTTCGTTGTAGTAATGTGTAATAGCTCCATTGAACAATTGTCTACGAGCAGACGAATGGCAAGTACGTGGTCTAGCGAGTTTATTAGTGTATTCAAAATATAAGGCTGGACAAAAGGATCGTTTCGAACAGGTTCGGAATGCTGCATACGAATGAGTGCTTGCGCGAATATTCGAAATTCGCGTACTGGAATTTTGTACGAATTGAAAATCCTTCGGGATGCAGTGCACATTTGCAACATCGAGATGCAAACTACGAGACTACAAGACAACGTAAAACTGTTCTTTCCAACCTTCAGACGTTGACCGAACATTTTGACCTAGAGTTATAGAGCTCCATCTAAATTCTAATCTTTCTTTGTAGCTAATTTCAATGAAATTGCACGTTTCAAAAATATAGAAAATTTATCCGGAAAAATTTTTCTCAACCCTAACTCAAAACGATTACTGAAACAGTCGATTGAATTAACGATACAGGTTACACAGACATTCCAGAAAACTTTTTTGCAAAAATCAATGAGATTCAGCTCCGTAGGGTCTCGATCATCATCACCGTTGATCTAATTTCAGATTCCTCGACGTTGGGAAACGCGTTCGACCCTGTTCCCGATGATAAACCGTTTAATATTACGAGGCACGATTTATATCGCTAGACGTGCCACTTTCTCTGTGCGGTTATGATACTTTTTTCCCTGGCCGTTCAGCGTAAAGAGCGAAAATTGCGTAAGTTGATAAGTGGCTGCGGTTCCGGTGCGCCAATCAACGCGATCCGGTTGATCCGCTGGATCGAGGATAGATCCTCGTCGGGATTCTTATTGCCTCGTCTCTCCGGCGATCGAGGTGTCCGAGGGGGGCCGAATTAGATCTTCTAGATCGTGATTTACCTTCGCCTCTTAGTATCGTGCACCGATCTTAGACCCAGCCGAGGCAAGGACAGGTTGCTCAACGTGCCTCGAGAGTTCATGCTAGCAATAATCGCGAAACTGGTACAGGCCGCTCGTCACAATCGCCAATTAACAAGTTCGATCCGAAAACGAAGGGAACTCGATCGCCCAAGATCTTCTGCCTATTAAATAAAATACGAACAATTTTTGAGTCGGGTGTTCGTCTGAAAATCCAATAATTTTTATGATTTTGTTTTAAAAATGTTCCGATTCGCGGGAGGACCTTAAGCAGCATCCACAAATAGTCGAGGCGATTAAAACGTCCATTTTAGGGAACAATCGGTGGCCTCCAGCAGTTAGCCGCCACCTTCCAATTAGACGTGGGATTAGTCGGCCGTCCACCAATTATGAGCATTTCATAAAGCCTGTTTATACGAGGCACTCGACACCGGTGCCGCCTTAACGATCCCTGAAATTGAACTAGTTCAGGTATGAAACTCATAACAATTCGTCACCTGGATTGTTAGCGGACAACTGTGTGCTCGGCAAAGGTGTGCAAATTGTTTCGCTCGATCCGAATAAAGAGAAATAGGTAATCGGATCTGTTGTGCGGTCGATGTTTTATTCAGCTCTGTCCTACAGAATGCACCTGCTGCTTCGAGTCGCGAATTAACACGTTCTCGCTGACACTGACTCTCGGTCTATAGTTCGACTATTTACTGTTCTGGTTACCAGTTGCGGGAGAAAAAGCGAAGAAACGTGTGCAAACACTCGATCTAAATTAAGATTCGTCTCCCAACCCCTTAATTCCCCTTCTACGTCGTGTCACGATGTCACGTGACTGTTAGAAGTAGGGGTAACTTTTTCTCCTCGATTAAAAACAGTTCTCTTGCGAGTTCAGACTCTGCATCAACACTTGATCGGCCGATTCCCGTGAGTAATTCGATCGAACAGGTTCGCTCAGCCGGATCGTTAACTGATAATACGGCCGTTTGTTTCTCCGCTTCTTAGCCACTTCTTTTAGTCGAATCGTGCCTCGATTCGATAGGTGTTGCTCGCATTCCCACGGCTCGCGGCGACCCTGTCGAGGTTGCTGCGAATATCGTCCCGATAGACGCAATTAAGAATCGCGAGGGAAAGCCGAGCGAGACGAAGGTTGCGCCAAGGTCTACGGTTTGCATTTTTGCATGCACTGTCCCGACCGACCTCTCGTATTCTGGATTGTAATAAGAATTTATTATCGGGTTTCTACGCGACAGCGATTGGCTTGTAATTTCGAGACCGGACCTCCCGCTTGTTTTGCAGATGTTAATCGGCGACCAACCAGGAAGAATATCGTGCATATCCTGTATTCCTCGTAGTGTCTTGTTTCTTTCTGTTTTGGAAACAGGATAGTTCCGGGCAGATTTTTGCCAGTATTTCGTCGAGACTGAAACCTGATTTTCTTGGTCATTGTAGTGCTCTTCCGTTCCGGTCTGGCTTGATTTTTGTAGCCATCTGGAACCACTCGATTTGTTCTGCGCGGCTCGAGGCCGTCGCGCTTCAAGTTTGCCAGAATCGTGGATTTATCAACCGCATATTTGCGGGCATCGAGTTATCTTTCTGAAGGCGCTTCACTTGAAAGGACGACGCGATTTATTTCGCTCGTTACTTTGCCGGATGCTGGGTTTAAGGACAATCGTTTGTTAAAGTGTGATACGTGCACGCAAATTAATAGGAATAATTAAGCGAGTGAAAATCAAAATGATGATAAAATATTTCGAACGTAGATGTTTTCTGAAAACCGTTTCAAAGAGATTTATTTCCGACCCAAAGGCGAACGAGAATGCAAAAATTTGCTCGAGGATGTGCTGATCGAGTTAACAGACACACATTTATCGTTGAAATTATTACGCCGCAACGATCGCCTGATTTTCTCGGCTTGAGTCGGCGACGAACGGAAATTCGATCACTGCTTGATCGACCTTAATTCGTCGCGTTCAACGCCTAGCCGTATTTTAGTTTATAATAATTGGGTTGCGGAAGTTTCTGCAAACTTGCACTTTCTCGGATACGATCGAGAGATCGAGCTCATAACTGGGGATAAGTGTTAAACCAGGAATATAGTAACCACATTTTTATTTTGCTTGGATATCGTCAGACATAGAATCAGCATAAATTTTTCTGATAAATTCTTAGTATTATAATAAAATGGGCAACGGTATTCTATAGGTTCGCAATATTTTGTGCGAATTCTCTCGAAGGTCCAACTATAATTCGAGATCGTCAGAAGTATCGGGAACGGCCTTGACGATGAGAGGGAAAGAAATCTGTTGTCGTTTGTCCGCAACAATAAATCGGTGGAAAAAATTCGACCGAAGGATGACGATCTTCGCTCGATGAAAAAATTGGGCCGTTAACCTTGTCTGACCAGTACACGCTGGCTTTTACAATCGCAAAAACGCGAAAACCGGTATCGACCGAGTACGCCATATGCGTTCTGTCACCTCTGCAGAATATGCATCGACCGTACGTTCGTAATAAAATAATGCCGCCGTTAGGTGAACTAGTATTTCGATAAATAATTTCAAGAACGATATACTCAGACCTATAAATTATGTAAATTTTCATGTGTCGACTGCGAATTGTTAAGTAATTCTTAGTAGCAGAAAGCTCCACTGACCTACCGCTAACATTTCAAAACAATTTTTTAACAGTGCGTTAATTTAAATACAAAAATTCGAATATACGAAAGTTTTTAACATCCAGACAACTTTTTCTCCCTGGAATTCCGCGATAATGAACCAGCTGCGAGGATTCCCAACAGGATGTGTGCTACGATTAACATAATTCTGAATTTCAAAATAGTTCTCCGAACTAACGAAACATCACTGACCTACCAGTGGGATTCAGAGAAAATTGTTGAGCACACCGGGGAATTTGAACGCAGAAGCTTACACGTTTGAAAGTTTCGAATATCCTTTTCTGTAAGTACTTATTTCCGGTGAAATCAAAGCCTGTAATTAGGCTGCGACGTTTATGCAAATGCATGTGATTTGCATTCTTGAAGACGGAGTTAGATGAACTGGAAAATATCACTTAAGCAAAATGTTGTGCTGGCTAATGATTTCGGTACTTACAACGAAGATAAGATTACTAGACTACAAATTCTTGCATGAACCTTTTAATGTTTATGATTGTTAACATTGAATATTGTGTACTCTGTACGCTTTGTAACAAACTATGTACTTGGAAGTAACGAATGCACGAAAATTCGACAGTATTTTCACAGTGCACTCTGTGCTCGATTTTCGATCGTGATAGCGAATGATCGGTCATGGTCCAAGTCATCAGTCATTCGAAGGGGAAGCAAAGATCGAGAAGCGTTCCCGCACGTAACATCACCGTTAAAGGAGAGCCTCTCGAGAAAATATCGAGGAGGAGAATAAGACGAAGAGAGAATAATTCTCCAGTGGTCTTGGGATGAACGAGACGAGCATATTATGCAAGCGAGTTGCCTTGCAGAGAGCAAGCCGGTCAATGCCAAGGTGTTCCACTGCGCTCGCTGCTACTCGTCTCTGTCAGTCGGACGCCGGCTCTGCCTCATCACTGATAACTCCGCAAGGGATCTGCCTCGATGCACCGATCGTTGCATAATGAAACCGATGCAGTTCGATCGATGCGGTTCAACACCTTGAAAGGCGAACAAGCTCGAATCTCTCGTTAAAAACCCGTCGCGATGAGTTCAATAAAATATGAACCTTTCAACCGCGAATTACCGATGAAAATGTTTCGAGAAAAAGAGCCTGATTCTAAATTGGGAACTGACACTCGAAAATAAATCTTTGTCCTCAATTGCATCCTTGACGAATTAATTTACGGAATACATTTTAGGCCAAATGGCTTCACAGTGACATATAAAAGTATGAGTACGTATATATCGAATAATAATTATTAACTATTGAAACGTCAAATATAAAACATGCAAGAATGCATTCAGCATTCAAACGGGTTTAGACATCGTTCACGAAGTCTCAAGAAATATTTTGACCAACGACAAATTCATTTAAAACAGTGCAGTATGCAAGAATGAAATCTCTTATCAGCATCTAAAAGTACGATAAAAACGCGCAAGGCTGTTTCCGCGCGAAGGACGCAAAGTGTCTTGGGACACAGATCGCAACGACTGAGGACACATGGAAGACGTCAAGCTCCGCTGATCTAAATTTCAAATTCCGATCGGGATCTCGAATTCCGATTAAAATGACTGCGATAAAGAAATCCGTCACGCTCGGATACTTAACACTAATCAGATTTGGCTCAGTGGAACGAGTTTCTCCCGTACTCGACGAAACGAACTGCATCGTGTACGCGCGGATGATCGGTATCGGTGACATTTTCCATCGTGCATATCTTCGCGAAGTGAAACTATGTACCGATTTTCTTTTTCTCTATCTCTCTTTCTCGACGTGAAACTTCTTCACGGTGGAAAAGGGGTTAAAACGAACAAAGGTGCCACACGATGAAAACGGATGACGGATTAACCGGACGGTTTAAAAAGCGTCGCAAGATAAGCCAGAGCACCGAGTGCTCGTTTTAGCTTTCACTGTGTGTTCCCATTACGTAAACCGGGGTTACAAATTGCATAGGGGGGAGGGGAGATGGAAATTTGAAAATAGACCAAATTTCACGCGATAAGGTCTCTTTCACTTGGTCATGTTTTCGAGGTCAGCAATGCCATGGGAAGCTCGGCGTTCCCAATAGAAGTGGTCGACGAGATGGTTCAAGAATAATTTTCTTTGATGATTAATCATAGTGCTCTGAATAATAGCAATCACTCGTAACAGAAATTTGAATTTTATTGTGACTTGATAGGAACTCATTTAATTCTCCATTTACAGTAAAATTGATATTGGATGAAACAATTCTGTGCTCCAATAATTATAATGTACTGTCCACATTTAACTCGGTGACTTTTCAATTAAGAACAAAAACGTTCTGAAGCAGAACGTCGAAAAACGCTTGCGTTTTGATCTGGTGCAACATGCAGAAGTCTCTGTAAATCGACCGACTGACGTGTTTGAGTTTGAGCGATGCTCTTTCGTTTTTCTTCGCAAGTGAAAAACATGGAAAGACATATCAAATCGCATCATAGGAACGCAAACTTGTGCATTCATAGGTATATCAGAATACAACGACGAATGGAGTATGGATTGCAAAACGCTGTGTCCAGACGCGCAAAGGAGATCGCACCTTTAAGGAGATAAACAATAGACGGCAGTCGTCGAGGTGCTGTCATAACAGGAAGCATAGCTGAACGAGTGACGCACCGAAAGTTGCTCGCAGGCATTAGCACGGCGTTAAGGAATTAATGCTGCCCAGCGAGCACAACGCGAAACAAAAAGGAAAGTAGCTGAAAGCGTGAACTCAATTGGATAACGGGTGGATACAAGAGTCTTACGTGAAGCACGCCGACGCGCGTGTGGTGCAACGTGTTACTCGACTCGTACCTGAGACCACTGGCACACTATTTTAGCTCTTGAAAGAACAGGTCGAACCCCGTTCGATCGAAACCGTCGATTCCAGAAGATTCAAACACCTTCGCGGTAACCGCGAAAAGGTTCTACCTTTCAGGAAACTAAACTCACGAATCAAACCGTTCCATATTCCGTTCCTTCAAAGACAAAATAACTAACAAATATTTAAAATGCTAAGACATTTGTCTATCAATATGTTCAACCAATAAATATTTCCGAATTAACTAGAAAAGAATTTCTCCATCAATTACAAGATTAAATTCATATTAATTAAATTCTTATAATCCTTTCACGGTTTGAATTCTTACCCATTCATTTCCGTCACAAATGCATAAAGTCCGCAATCCATCGATCATCTACAATGTAGATTCTGCATTCAAGGCTGTGTGGAATTCTATGCTCTCAGAATTAAGATAAGAATAAACAGCAGTTGTTAATACAACGACCTCACTAACTTCGCTGCTCGTTCATTCGCGATTGCAGCGCATTTAAATCACCGCGAGGCAAATGGTATACGCGTCGTGTAACGACCAATCTAGACCGTCTTTTATCGACCATTTTGCGTGCTGTGTTAATTCACGGTTCATTCAGTGGCTCGTTAATTTGTCACTATGCTATACGACAAGTTTAGGAGCGAACGATAAGAGCGGTTGCTTTCGAAGCTTCTTTACGTACGATTTATTCCTCGTTACGTTTCGCAACAGCTGTGTGTGTGTGTAAGATATTTGAATATCTTCATTGAAAGCCTGATAAGAATCGCAGTGAGGAATATATACAAGCGTAATTTGAATTTATGTGACTGGGGCTAACCGACAGGAAAAATTAACCCACTTTAGACTGTTTACACTGTGCAGAATTCGCATGCGATTGAGATCGAATCACAGTCAATTCATCTTTGTTAGTTTTGTAGTAAGTTGGAGAGAGGTTTATTTGTCTGTCAAGTGCATTTAGTATTTTATTATTTCATTTATTATATCGAGAATTGAGAGCCAAGACTTTTGAGAATAAGGATTTACCTGCTGGTCAGCAGGAAGTAAACCGGAGTCGTTCTTCCGATTCGCGTGCGGGTTTCGCGAACTTGGTGTTCCTGGGCCAGCCACCGTGTTACAATTACACGCTTGTTGCATGATGGCACGCAAACTTTTTCTCGGGCAGCATTGAACGAAATCGTGTCCGATCTATGGTCTACGCCGTGGCACGACCAGAAAATCTCGCTTCGGGAAACGATATTACGACGTAACGGTAGCGTAACGACACCTGTTACACCCCACGGATCGTTCTTTTTCTTACGTCACGAAAAACTGATCGCCTGTCTTGCGGAACGAGCAGAACCCAATCGTGCTCGTTGGTGTCCCCGTGCAACTGAACAGCCCGATATGAATGATATAATCGTAATGTAGGATTACCGGAAAAACAAGGAATCGCAGATATTCGAAATTTGCATCCTCATTCTCAACATCAACCTGAAGGCCTCGCTAAAATTCTCAACCATTCTACCTTGCTGTTCTTATCGCCTTCTCAACAAGCCTAACCAATCTGATCAATCAAAATAAAGAAAGTCCACGCACCCACCTCATTCAAATTCCATATCGAGCAAAAAGCCCGTGTGAAAGAGCCGAGTGTCACGAAAGTGAAAGCTCTCGCCATCGTTTCACTATCATTTTTCACGGGACTCACGAACGAAGGCTCGTCGATGTATCCGAAATAATAATTAACGAACCGAAGGCGGCGCGCAATAGTCGATCTCGAAGAACTCGATATTTTTTTATTCACCTTTCAAACTACAAGAAACAAAATGCAATTTGTGACACAAGTTGAGGTCAATATTTATACTTGAATTCTTTTCAGCAATATTACATTTTTGTTTCATTAATCGATGTACTGTCTCGTCCTTTTAAAAAAAGAAAGTAATGAGGGTCTCGGATCGAAAACCGATTAGTGCAGAAGCTGTTAACCCTTTGTACTCGGCTGTCCCCTCTGAGGCACCACTAAAAATTGCTGTACCATTCTTCAAAATATTGTTTACATTATTAAATATATCGGTAGCTAATCAATTACTGAACATTTACGTACTGTATAATGTAACGTACCAATTTCATATTCATAAAATTGCAAAAACCGTAAGGTATGGAAATATTCTAGATCGGACGAAATGTATAATTTTCCAGTTAAAATAGCTCCGAGTGCAAAGGGTGAATTTCGTTCGAAAAAATCGCACTTTCAAGAAATGGTCCCAAAATCCTCGGGGCCATGGTCCCAGCGATTCCTTCTCGTCGCTGTCGAACGGAAGAAAAGAAAGGCTCCGGGGAATCGGTTTCGTCGGTCGGAATACGTATTGCAGTTAGGTCGACTTCCTCCTTTCGAGCCGAAGGGGAACTGGCGGTGCACTGGTCGGCCACCGGTTGGAAATGGCTCCACCTTTCGGAACGGGCGTCCTTGAGGGGCCCAGTGCACTGGGAAAGGTGATGAAAACCGGCCAGTCACGTGTACCATGCCGGCGCGAGCGGCTGTTCGCCAGCTTCGGCCTGCTATGACACGTTTTGCCGGTTTTCTAACGAACAGAGCCGGGTCGGAGAGCTTCGAGTGTCTGCGAACTGGGACGATCCTCTCAGACCATCCGTCTGGTCTCAGGAGGCACGCGACCGGTATCCTCAACGCCTCTCCGCCAAACCGGAAGCCACCGATGCGATTCAAATCGCCTGTACGTCTCTAGATCGTGCCCACAACACTGCACCGCTGTTCAATCGACGATCTACAACGAGAGATCCGGACCGGATATATCTCAGAGAAAGCGGCGAACACGTGGGCAAGCTCGTGGTTTCGATTAAACGCTATCAGCTGGAGGAATGATCCGAGCAGACGTTGTAGCGATTAGGCCGTCGATGTTCCTATCTCTAGCTGAAGGAATTTCTCAATTCCGGCACGTCGTTCCGCGTTGATTAGCCTCGTGGAAACGGGATCGCGTCAAAAAGAAGACAGACGTGCGCCGAGTGGTCTATATAACTTGCTGTAACTTGATTCCTTTGGTTAAAGCTGATTTTTCGTTTGGAGAGGGAAGAAGGTTCTCGTGGAAGAGATTACTGTTATTCGAAACACGGTGGAGAACAGTGGAGAACGATTGTTGTCGAGGCTCGTGGGTGGCTCCGGAAACTGGGAGAAAGGTACTCTTTCAGACCCGAGTGCTCTGTTATCAAGGTGTCTCTGGTAGGGTACGCACGGATTCTTCTGGTGCCGGCTGGTTTTCCTAGTCAGAATGGTTTCCATGAACGGGAACCGTTGAAAACGTGATTTTGAGAGAGGCAGTTTGGGACAGGGACCTTTGGGCTGTTGTGTGCAGTGTAGTGAGTGGTGCACGCTGTGGTCGGATTGAGGTAGTTGACAGAAGTTGGGTTCGGAGAGTTTGAAGATTGACGTGACTGTTGATTTGCTCAGAAGAAACGACTGTCAGTGGTAAGAATTGACACTCTCTGTTTGATTGGATGATTCTTGTACCGATGGTGAATTTCGATTCCGAATGTTGCCGAATTTTTAGTGGGCACATTGAAGTAATCGTTAGAATTGATTTAATTAATTAATATCCCTGCATCATCTAGAAATTATACCTTCCTCCTAATTGCAGTTAAATTACTCAGGATAAATTGAATGTACCTCGTTAGAACTTGAACTTGAAGAACTCGATACGTTCCATGAAAGTTGATTGAAACAACGAATAAATAACAGCAATCAGTGATATGGATTAATGCTTCTCTCGCGATCGCGCGATTTCACCTTCAATGATAGATAACAAGTTTTAATTCCGAATGCAGTTAAACTTATTAGGATCGAATTGAAGTGATTTATCGTAAGAACTTGATACTTTCTAGGAGAAAGCATTTGATTGAATTTTCACATAAGGTATAACGATCGGTGGTGAGAATTAATGTTGCATGTTCGATAACGCGATTCCACCTTCTTAATGTAGCAAGTTACATTTATCATGATCAAATGGGAATCAATTGTCGACGTCCAAGATTAAAGAGCTTGGAGAAGCTCGAATTGTTCGTGACAGTTGTTTGAATCAGTGAATAAAAATGATCCATTGAGTTCACACATTGAATGTAGTTAAATTTAGAACTTGAAGAACTAGAAACTTTTTATGAAAGTTGAACAATCAGTGATAAGTAGACCGCGGATCTTGATACAAATTGAAATAGAATAAGAATTCATTTTTTTTTTCTTAATAAGTTCAATTATTGGCACATCTAGAACATGAAGAAACAATGAATGGTAAGAATTAGGTATCAGTTAGTTCCGTACACGAACCAACAAGCAATTGTTGAATATGAAAGACCGCGTTGTTGGTTGCATCCGCAAGACAATCGACTGCAGGCGACTGCATAAACGCGAGCTTCGGGTTTGTTTCTCGGTTGCAAGTCATTACTTCGCGACTCGGCTGGTACTCCAGTGACCCGTGAATGTTTGTCGACCGTTCACCGACTGTTCACGAGGGAAAGGCGTGGCCCCCTCCGGACCCACATTCCCGTATTATTGCGATCCGAGTCAATGAAATTGGCGAATTCGCGAAATTCGTGGACTAAATCGACGCCGTTCGAAAACCATTTCAAGAACCGTTTCTCAACGACTCTCCGTTCCAACGCTCTTTTACTTGTTCTTTTACTGCGTCATTATTCATTGCATGTACAGGACAAGTTAATAGAAATACTGTCCTAGTAACCGTCTTTTATCCGCTATTGCAAAAAGAGCGGAGCTTCATGCAAAATAACTTTTTACGTCTATCACACTGCAAACTGGAATTCAATCATCAATATGTATTTTCTGTATTGATAGGTCTGAACGGTTGAAAATGATGCAACGAGATTTTTATGTTCCTCTCACGATCTTACTCTCTTGTACTGCAGTTCGTTATTTTTCCCATAAATTTTCTTTCTCGATTGACTCGAGAGATGGAAAATTATGTACATGCATTTCGAAATTCCTCTGATGCATTTACAATTTTGTAATCAATCTATTCGTTTTTGACATAATTGCACAATTTCTATTATAATTGAAATCAAATCACATTAAATTAAACTATTCCATCCAGCCTAGATTTTGGGAAACGTTAGACAAAAGACACACTTTGCAGTGAATCTACGTAAGATTCGAGACAGAGATGTCTTTCACTAGGGAAAGCAAAGTAGTTACTCGAAGCGGAAACATCTCCGCCTATCAGCATCTCTCTGCTGCCATCTAATCTTGAAGGATGAATAGCATAATTGACCGACATTATCAAAATTACCTGCGTGGCGCGCTGACCGTGAACGCAATTCCGATGATTGTGCTCACGAACCGTTCCCAGTACACATTAACAAGCACACCCTCGTAGAATCATCGTCTCTCATTATTCCAAGAAAACGACACACTCGAAACCACTGATCAAGCAATTAGTTCACCGATCAAACTCGCTAACTTCCCCGAACTCTGTTCCAGATGACGCGCAAAGGGGTTCCAGTGCTTTTGGTAGCGGGCCTGCTAGCAAGCTGTCTGCCGATGATGGTGTCATCGTCACAGCCCAGAGAAAGACGACACGTGGAGGGTTCTAGTCATCGTCCGGACAGAGTGTACGGCTCTATAAACCGCGGTTTCAAGTCGTCGACTAGAAGAGACAACGAGATAACCACGGAACCCGGAAGGAAAGTGTCGCATCATCTGATCGGAGGACACCTACGAGTGGACTCCAAGCAGGAGAAAGACGACCAGGGTCTATGGGACGATGGAATTCTGTTGTCCTCGGCGGGGAACGGCAAAGAGGCGAAGCCTAGCCGCAAGGACGACGATGACGATAAGAAAACACTCTCGCAGCAAGTCAAAGAGGGAAAGTATGGTCTGATACAGAACGAGATCTACGGAAATCGGCCGAAGAGGCCGGGGATCATCAGCTACCTCGGGAATCCAGAGGTTCCCAAGGACAACATAGAAAATCTAGGAGGTCTGGATGAGGACGAGATCTGGTTAGCTGAGAACCACGTGCTGGTGTTGCGGGGCGGGAAATTTCCTGGGCATGAGACGACGCCCAGCAACGGGGAGGGGGAGACATGGCCACCAATCGACAACTATAAGGCGCCGAGGAGGCAGGTCAAGATTCCGCCAAGGCCAAAGGTACCGCCACCGTTTCCGGTTCAGCTCGCAGACGGTGGGCCCATTCAGATCATCGGGCCCAATGGGACTAAAGACATCGGGAACGGGACAGACTTCAAAAAAGATCCACTATTCACCAAGGGATTCCTCACGGAGGATGGTCCGCTGTTTGCTATCATCTCCAATGGGACTATCGTGATGCCCAATGCGAATGACACTTCGGGAGAAAACAATAAAGGGATGAAACCTGAATCTTTACCAGGTCTGCCACCGTTTTATCATGCGATTCCACCTGGCGCTGTCTTTGTGCCTCCTCCTAGCAACCAATCTGATTACGACGAAGAGGATCAGTCGATTTATTATCCTCCGCCATATAGCTTCCAGTATCAGCAGGATAACACCACTGCTGTGCCTCCAGGACCTTTGGTACCTGGTATTATACTTCCACCACCGCCAGATTTCTTCTCCGCTCTCGACGACAAGAAGACTACCACGAAGAAGTACACCAGGCGTCCTGGTACCACTCCTTTGCCAAGGCTGAGACCCACGTATCTGCCTCCCAGAAAGCTCAGCACCAAGTACAAGAGTACGACTAGTGCGCCTGTCGTGAAGACGAGGACGTCTGTGACGGTGTCTACCAGTGCAAAGACTTACAGAACTACTATCAAGAACGCAACTACTTCGGTACCTAGTAGAATTCCTACTGTGCCTTTCGTGGAGGTCACAACGCCCACGCCGGATAAGCCTACGACTCTGGATAACCCTGAGTTCTACAGCATTGGACCTATACTGGAGAACCAGGTGAGCCAAGAGCCTGTGCCTAGGAAAGAGGCCTGGTCTGGCATAGTGACGAGCAAGACGCTTCCTCTGTTGTCTTATTATACCTCGACACAATCCACGTTAGAGAAGCCCATTGAAGTGACACCGGCCTCTATAAAGACCATAGTTACTACTAGCAACCCTGAAAGATCCTCCAATCAGGCGTCTTACTATTTCTATGAGGAATCGAATGAACCTACTGCTACCACTCCAGATCCAGCGGTGTACTTCAAGACTACTACAGAAACTCCCTTCTATGAAGATGTGGTGACCCAACCTCGGCCTGTGGAGAAGAAGAAGCAGTTCTACAGCGTGGAGACTATCCCTTCGCAGGAGACTTCAAAGGACTACAGTGTTAAGTATATTGATTCCGTGGTGAAGAACTCGGAGCCCATTCGTTACAGCGATCCTGTGACAAGGACATCGTCTACCAGGACCCAGAGTCAACGTATGTTACCTGATCGAGCGTTGTATTATCAGGGTATATCCTCTAGACCTGTGCAGTCGTATTACTCGACGCCAAGGTCGCAGACGTATTATAGACAAGACAAGCCTAAGCCAATCTATCAGTACAGCTTCGAGGCTGCTGACTACTCGAAACGTGGCAACCAGAGACAGTTTGAACAGCAACAGCAAACTGTGCCTTACAATGATTATAGAAACGTGAAGATCTTCAATGGACCTAGATTCGATTACCCACAGAGTGAGCCTACTAAACAACTGAGACCACAGAGTCTCCCATTCAAGAATCAGTCGCCGATTTATCCTTCAACCACAGCGAACTCTGTGATCAACACCACACCTAATCCTCATTTAGCTTACTACACTCAACAAGATGAGAAGTTACTAGACGATGTCACTAAAGAGTACTTCACCATCTTCGGAAAGAAGATCCCGCACAAAGGTATACCCAGCACAACACCAATCTACTCGAAAACAACAGAAAGACCTTACAACAGCTACATCGAGAACAATTATAACACTCCCGAGCCACCAGTGTTCAAGACACCAAACGTAAAAGTGCACTATGGGGACCAATCCCAGAGACCTTACTCTCTTAAGGACGACATCCTGGTGAACTACCGACAGCCTCTGCCTCCCATCAATCCGGATAGCGAATTCATTGCTGTGGTGGATCCGCAACAGTCTAATTACAGGGTACCTAGCAGAGAGAGTCCCGCATTGGCTCCCATCAGAGCCTATCCTCCGCAGCAATTGGTGAACCAAGGTAATGGTCCATCGACGAACTATGTCCCCGTGGTGGAGTCTGCGGAGGAGATCGACGAGTCCTATCATCAGCTGCCTATTTCTCTGGATGACGACATTAAAGTGAACTACAGGGACCCTAGGCCAACTATAAATCCCGACGCAGAGTTTATCAACCCCATTTCCGTGCCTGACAGTCAACCTGACAAGCCAAAGGCGTACTTCGCGTACAGACTGCCAGGTGATGGCGGTCACTTTTACTTCCTGACGCCGCAGGCCGTCACGCAGAGGCCGGAAAGGAACGCGGGACACCTCTACTCGAAGTCGAGGGACGCGAGGCTGCTGAGACGTCGACGGCGACCCGGCAACGTCTGATCATTCTTTGCCATAGGCATGGGCACCGGTCGCCCCCTGGGGCAACGGGAGCGGCTAAGCCACGCCTACCCGAGGCGTTCTAGAACGACCGAGTGAGCGGGCAAGATTGATCTTCCCGTTTTAAAAGTGCTCCCTTCTCAAAGTCACTTGCCCCTGAGAGCAATCCGGAGCACTCACGAGTGTCCATGTCGCCCGAGAGAGCCCAGTACGAGCTTGAACTGTTTTAGTTGTGTATCGCAGCGATTCGTGTGACGTTGCAAATGGCTGGCGAATACAGTGTTCTAATATTAAGTTCTCGTCGTTCCCCCTCCCCCTAATGGAGTGCAGTATTTTGTCCCCGTAAGGTCGTGAATTTGCTTGATGAAGCGTTTCGGTTGTGGAGCTATATGTTAAGCAATGAGAATGTTGACAAAGTAATTTTCTTTTATTACGAATGTCGCGCGACGTTATGGAGGAATTGTTGTATCTCTATGTCGATGAGCAAGTGAGTAATGTGCGTGTCTATCTTGCCATAGAGCAACGATGAAATATTGAACTGCTTTTGAGTCGCGAGACGTTACGGAGAGAATGCTGTACTTCGAGCGCCCAGCGTGGAGATTGTAGAACTTTTTCGAGATTCTTTTTTTTATACGAGATTGCTTATTGATATTTTTGCAACCTGTCCGAATACTCTGTTCGAGAGCAGAGTTTGTATTGGGCTTGATGAACGAGGAACACCGTGGACACGTGTCCGCGGCCGTACCGTTAGGATATTTATTACACGTGTAAATATATATGTAACGACTAGGGTAGATGATTATCAACGCCTTACTTACGGTATAAATGCTTAATTTATATGTTACCCTGACCCCCCTTTCTCTCTCTCTCTCACTCTCTCACCCGCTCCCATTTTCATTGTATATCGATGGAGACGCGAGATACTCGATTCGCGTGCGACGATTAGGTGTGTTTGTGCGCGATTATGAGCCATGACGATACTCCGTCGCGTACTCGCGCATTGTCTGTGATTAATGATCGAGGTGAACATGTACGTGTATATAGTAAATGATTAACGATAAGCTAAGATCGTGGTTGCGTTTTTCGTACGCCCCTTACTGGGCGCGGAGCATGATCGAATAAAAACCGTTCTTAACGCTTTACCTGCCGGATATTGTCTAATAGTCTTTTAACAATCGACAGCTAATCTTGTACACTTTTAATGATGTCTTGTTAACTATTATAAGATCATTTACTGAGAAGTTGCGTGGAGCAACACGGTCTGATGAAAATTTGATTTAGGTCTATTATCTCTTTCTCTCTTTGACAAAAGCTTTTGCTTGAGTTTATTATTCGAAAGGACTATCATTGTTCTTTTTGAAGTAGTACGGTAATCGAGAAATGTATTATAATAAGCTTTCGGCTGTTCAATATTAATAAAAATGATTGAATAAAAAAGCTTCGAGCTTTATGAAATCACACATTTGATATCCACCAACCCAATAATACAATTTTGAAATTGAATTGAATAGGGATTATTAACATAATAATTTAATTCTTATAGTTTCTTTTATTATGATCAGCTAAAGGAAGATTTTTAATCTCCCTTTTCATGTACTATGCGCTATAGTGATTGAAAATCTTATTAATAGACTTCTGGTAGGTAAAGTGTTAACTGTGGAACGTTCGTGGGAAAACTGACCCTTTCGTTGCGGAGAACTTGAACGACGAACAGCGTGGGTGGATTAAAATTGAAATAAATTGGCCGGTCAAGGTCGACGAGGGAGTATCATCGTTATGCGATTTGACTACGCTGATGAAAAGCAATTAAATAAGTCATGAAGGGACGCATGATGCAAGACAAACATCTTTAATCAGTTTCTGTATCTTAGAATTAAATTATCTAAACTCTGATGTTCAAATTGATAATCTGATAAATTTGTATTGCTCCGTGAACGATGAGTTATACTAATTGTTTTAAGATTGTCAAAAATGGTCGCGAGAGGGTCAAAATTGTATTCCCACAAATATTACATCGAACTTCAAGTATTTTAGTGTAAATATACTGAAAAGTAGAAAACTGTACGGCTATATTGAACGTACGAGATTGTTATTTAATAAACGGTATTGTTACTATACGATTAAACCAGTTCCCTAAAAACTGCGTTCGTTTACGTACTAATGTGACTTCCAATGTAATGGCAAACAATCCTCGAATGGTCAATTATTTAAACTTAAAAATAAACTGTACTGTCAAAATATTTTTTCGCGAAGCTTCACTGCGAATTTTGGGATCAGCCAAACCTCAAAGCATTCAAAAATGTTTACCATGATATACGCGTGCACAAGGTTGATTAAAATTAGCAACAGCGAGACTTTTAATTCGCGATAAAATTCACTGAACATCGGCGAAAGAATTAATTAACTGATAATTAAAATGGTACGACAGCATCGAGTGCAACGCGTTGGCAATTAATTATCTTTCTGAATCGAAGGACACCTTCTTTTTCTGGAGACACGAGTTGTGTTGGGTACTCGGCAGAGAGTCAAGGTACGGTTCTCGAGTTTTCGTAAAAAAATTAGGGAAGCGTTAGTGCAACAATCTGTTGCAATTGAAGCCTTGTTGTCACGACTTCCGCCTGATAATTTACAAAATGACGAAAAAACATCTTGCATACTCGTACTACATCCTTGGCAAGAAATATTTGCTCAAACAATAACACAAAACTTACATCAAATAGAAACTTGAAATAAATGTTTTGCTTTTTCCCAAGGTCCTATAATATTAAGACTCTTTTATACGTGTTAACTACTACATCATGTTTGACTAGTGTATGTGCAATACAGTTTCTTATTTGTAGCAGACGTTGAATAAATTCTGTCGGCAATTACATGTACCACGATTTTGATCGAATATGTTCCACGGGGTGTAGTACATTAATAAATTGATTTACAGCCGTGGCGACCAGATAAAAGTAAAACGATATGCATGGAATGCAGACTTACCGGTGTCGATCTCTTGCGCCTGCGTCGGATCGGGCAGAGGATCATCGTGTAGCCGCAAGTAAACCTCCACCGCGCATTTCGCTGCCTTGAAGTAAAACGGATGGGCCCGCAGCACATCCTCTAGCCTAAGGAGGCCGACATAGGATCGCAGGGTCATTTTTCTCATGCAATACGTGTGGAAGTCGAACTGATCCTCTATGATCTCGGAGAAGTGCTGAAAACCAACAGAAACCATAAGAGACTATTCACCCTGGTAAAACACAACCTCTGATCCACCCAATAAAAAACCCAATGACTGAACCCTTCACTCTGTAACAGTGAGTCAGGCTAGCAACGAAAATTTGAAGTAAATTGTAGAGCAAAAGGGATTAACACGTTCAACTAATGGTTACTCATCGATCAACTCACCCTATCAACCTCGTGGCACTTTTTCAGAGCCTCCCCATATTTCCCGAGGCGTTTATAAGCCATAGCCGCTTCCGTCTGTATCCACATGCATTGCATCTCGTTCAGATTTTCCATGGCTAGGACACCTTCCCTGGTGAACTTGCCACAAGTCTCCTCCGCCTCTTTGATGAGATTCGCGCGTAACATGTACTTGGCACATTTCGAATTAATATAACGATCTGCGGTGTCTAAGCCCTGCGCTTCGTCTAACCATTTGTAAGCTTCTTGAACATTTCCGGCATGCTGCGGAATCACAAACGTCTGCGTTAATAAATGCCACTTAACAGAGATTATTTTTAGATCAACAGTTTTTAAGACGCATCCTCGTTACTTTTATAAAGTAATGTAAAATAGTCACTGTTTGCGCCCGAAAATCTCTGTCCGTTAATAAAGACTGACCTTAAAAATGCGACCTTTGGTAACAAAAAGTTCTATAAGTGTAGGAGTATGTTGTATGGCAGCATTGATTTCGTTCAGTGCTTTCTCTGTGAGTCCGAGATGATCGTAATGTTGTGCTAAATAGTAATATGTCCAGAGCAACGCCGAGGCCGGCTCTCGCGGATTATCTTTCTCCTGATCGCTGAAATGCTCGTGAGCCTTCAACGCTTCCTTGTATTGCAGTACTAAGGACTGTATAATATCGACTTTCTTCTGATCGGTGTACAAGGAACGTAGATTTACAAACAGAGGCGGCACGCCTTTATGAAGACCTACGGTATGAATACGATAGAAGTAAATCGCCATGGACATTGCACCCTTGTGAACATTGGCGCCTTATATAAGTAGCACGAGTATCAATACCTCTGCGTAAGTACTCATCGACTAATATTTTGAATTCATCCCCCGAGGCGTACGATAATTGTAAACGGCGCGGTGCCAGGGCGCGAGGAAACAATGCTTCGTATATTTCGAGCATGCCTAACGTGTCTTCCGGTGTAGTGTGTCTTTCAGCCTCTGCTAGCCTAATGTAATACGTCGTGTTCTCTGGATTTATTTTTAAAAGTTCCTCGTAAATCTCAGCCGCCTCCGCGTATTGTTTCAATTGTAATCTTAATTTACCTGAGAACAGAAATATTGTTTAGTACCATAAGAAGATAGTTTGGACAAGGAATCGCAAGATCAGACTCACCGTATGTTTCCTTCACAGTAACTTTATCACAAATTTGGTCACTGTATTTATCAAGATGTTTTAGTGCCTGTTCGCACTCTCCTGACTCTTGAATGACCATGTTTTGGTATAACAACAATTCACTGTGTTCGTAATCATAACAAATCTGCACATTTGATGAATATCCCTATTATACACTATCATAAATAACATGTATGTACCTTTGACTTATAGTCCTAATCTAGTTAAATTTTCGAAAATGACATGCTGTACAGTTGAATTAATCTCTCTAAGCGCGCGGAACAGACTGTTTCATTTTGAAATACATACCATCGGGAAATTTCGAAAAGTGTCTAAAATCTTTAAGGCCATTTCGTAGTCCTTTAACAGGTGATACGAGATGGCAAAACCAATCCATGACGCACGTTGCGTGGGACGTAACATAAGTAACTGATTTCTTGTGTCCTGAAATGAACGTTGTCCATTGAATTTTAAACGAGCATCATTGGCATGCAACGTATTGCCAGGATCACTAGATACATGAAAATAAAATAAGAAGAAAAACGCTGTGCTAAGTATTTACTCTATAGCCCTCCAGATCCCTCATTTGAATTTGAAGCAGCGACAAATCCCTGAGGATCTGTATGTTATCCTTGTCCCATTTGAGCGCATTTCTGTAACACTTAATGGCCTCGTCATATTTCTTGTCCGAGCGCTGCAGCAGCCCATAAACGTGCCAACAAACGTGCGACTGCAAGTCGTTCCTAAGACCGCGTCGTACATGATCGTATGCTTCTTCCTTGCGACCTAAGCAGTTCAGAGTGAGACCTTTCATTGCCAAGGTCTCTCCATGTTCGTTAAATTTGGGGTTCGACAGGATTTGCTTAGCAAACTTTAACCCATTCTTATACTGTTTGTGTTCGTAACACCTCTGCAAGAAACACAATTACGTTTCTGAGGAGCATGAAATAGTTTTCGTGGATTAAGTGCTGTGTGGCCGTGCGAACTGGCACGGTCGAGCGTCGGGTCCGACGTGCGTCGTTTCGCAATTGAATTCGCGGCGACCGCGGTTATTGTGGAATTCACGGTTGCCAGTGAGTTTTTCCCAGTTTTTCCCGAAGAGTGCTTCATCATTAGAGCATGATGAATACTCCTATTAGCCGGAGAGTGGGGTCCAAAACAGAGTATTTTGATTGCACGTTACTCACCAGAATTCGCTTAAACAAGGCATTTTCTTTGGGTGGCAAGGGATTGCTGGAGGGCATTTTTGTATAAATACAAAAATAGAGGGCCTTTTCCACCCGGTAAACTTAATTTTCACCACAAAACCTCGTGGCCACAAACGAAGAACTCAATCCTCGATCACGTGATCATCTGCGACAATGCTGTTCCGCCGGAAGTTCTAAATTCACGGTGCCCGCAAACTTTGATATACGTTCTCGGCGTTTCGCAAATTTATTCAACACGACGAATAACTTATTCGCGATTGCGACAGTTTATATTGCGCTCTCCACGACGCGTTCGATGATTTTACCTTTTTCGGATATGCACGGAGCACGCGATTACAAGGAACGATAGCTAACGAAACATAAGGGTGGTTTCTATGGAACGGCGAAGAGACTGCGCCAAGAAACGTTTGTTACTAGAAAGTATAGGTACCTTCTGCGTAACCACATGGATCGCCGGTTTACGAGTTTTCAAAATGAATGCGATGTAAATATTCGTAGAAATCATTTAGTCTCACAGTCACTGGTTCCATATTATAAGAATCTTCACTACTCAAATAATTGAGAATATCTGGCTTGTGTAATTCTTACTGCTTGTATATATATATGTAAGCTATTCGGCTTCGGATTGTATATAATTTTTGTACCAACATGTCGACAATGTGCAAGAGATTGTGCTCTTCCATTTTACTTGAACACTTTGGACCAATTGTTCAAACTGTAGGCGATGATTTAATGAAATATGGTACGAAACCATTAAATTTAATTCGTCACACAACTCATCTTCCTTTGGCGAAGGTAAAAATATACAAATCATAACCTATTTTATGGAAAAATAACCATAGTCAAAATAGATGTAAACACGGAGCAAAAAACAGCTATATATTACTAGGAGATTATTTTAGGTGTCAATAAAATTGTTGCTCAACAATGATCTTTATAACAGCGTGGTGTAATCGTATGCAATACACTTTTCAGATAAAGGAAGCCTTATGTGTGTTAATCAAATACGATATAGTTCTACCTCGCCAAAATGAAAGAGGAATGGAATATTCATTAAACCATGAAAGGATCATAATGATCCTTAGGTACTCAAGGTAATAGCGTTACTACGTTTACATTAATACAGTACCTTGCAAGATAATGCTTTTACACATTGACTATTTTGCTTTCAATAGGTATATGTTTTTTGTAAAAACAGTGTGTGAAGATGAGGCAGAAATGATGTTAGAAGAAGTATTAAAAGCTGGCTATATTACTGCTTCTGATGTCATTGTGAAAACGTATAAGAGGATCGAACAATCACCTTGTATGTAAGCTTGACTTTCTAATGAAAATACCAGTATGAATAAATATATGAAGTTTCTTTATTAAATATACTCATGTGACAATTAACTTTCAGCTGATATACGACCATCGATTCCAATACTAAAAGAAAAATTCGAACTGCTAGTAAAAAACCAGTTTCTCTTACGCAGTTTATACTCGGAACTACCTGAGGAAGCAGCTGTGGAGAAACCAGATTTCAGTTTACCAGAGCTTAAGTTGCCTGCAATTAATAAAAAAATTAAGGGAGAGAATGCAAACGCTGGGGACAATCAAATCTATTGGAAAGTGAATTTCGATCGTTTCACCCAGGACCTTAGGTAAAACTAACAAGAATTTCAATAAATACAAGACATGTAAGGAACTCGCAATATAATCTATAGGGATCAAATTATTATATCAGCTATGCGCAACAGACTGGATGACAACGCAGCAGAGTTGATGAGGCAACTGCTTTTCCTTATGTACTTGCGGACAGCTTCGTGGTCAGACACGTCCAACCCGATACCTCTTATTGAGATTAAAGACGCGGTTAAAAAGATTAATTACCCGTTACTTACTCAGCATCTTGATCAATACTTGCATCTCATTGGTAAGGACTGTAAACAGTAGTGATTTTATTTGGGATTGGGATGGGTTCTCGAAAATTTGGGATTTCTTAAATATATTAGGATTTCCGAGGACATTCAATGATCCTTTTCAGCAACGATGTTCTTTGGGTGCAAATACTGTGCTCAGGCACGATATAGGATGTTACATTGCACTTGATAAGTATTTTATTTTAGAGAAAGACACTAGTCAATTTCTGAAACGAGTTGGTGATGCTGGAGGGGGGCAATATAGCGTTAACATGAAGGAGGCGTTCAAACAGTTAGCATGGGTCACGTTAGAGAATGTTGTGATGGAAAGATTTGGTTCAAAGGCAGCTAGAATTTTTAGGTATGTTATACTTAATGCCAGTTGTTTAGAAAAATCTTTCAAGTTTTCATTGATTAGATCGATTACAATATGACAAAGATAAAATTGCAATAATATAAGTTTAAATAATAGAAACTGAGTCTAGATACTTGATGGATCTTGTTATAGATAGATTTCATGTACCACAGGTTAGTCCGTGACAGGAAATACATCGAGCAAGAACAAATCCAGCAGCTAGCCATGATTCCAGCAAAAGAGGCTAAACATTTAACATATACGTTGCTACAAGAGAACTACCTGCAGATGCAGGAAATTAAGAAAACCGGTGTATCGGCCGCACCAATGAAAACGTTCTTCTTGTTCCACATTGATCTGAATCTAGTCGTTCGTATGGTGGTGGAACATTGTTACCACGCACTATACAATACTATGCACAGACGGGAGTACGAGGTAACCAGTAATAAGCGAATGATAGATAAACAGTTACGGATGCAGACCTTAACAAGCAATCTGAAAGAGCATGGCGCCACTGAAGAACAACTGGCGGAGGTACTTATTCCGTTTCAATTATACTGTGATTAGGGGGTTGCGTGCAGCTAAGAACAATTAACATAGAATTATGCTATACTTGTTCCATTGCGATTGTATGCTGATTAGTATACACGCAGGAATAATAAAAGCAGAATTGCAATTGTGAATTTTCATTTTATATATAATTATATTTTATTCAGCAATTAATGAGGCGTCGGTTTGATAAGAAATTGTGTATGTTCACGAGAGTATAAACTATGAGATTCACTGTACAATGATATACTATTTTGGAATTTTTCTAGATTGCCGAGCTAATGACACCGTCGGAGAAGCAACAATTAGAGAAGGTTCAAAGTACAATAAAGAAACTGGGCGTGACCGAGTTACAAATCGACGATACGCTCTTTCTACTGACAATGTATTTGCGTTATCACTGAATAAATAGACACTGTAATCGGTGCGAGTGAATTTTTATGAAAGAATTAAGGCATAAGATTTCATTCATTTATATAGTTATTTATTTATGTATAATAATGGTTACGCTTGTAAAATACAAACAACAAAGAATACCTAACTCTCAAATTATTATAATAAATATAATCATATATCTATGTTTATAATAGTGCTGCTCTTCTATGTGATACAGTGCATTTGATGTCGCTATCTATCAGGGAAAATGATCTCGGGAGTGCACGTGCACACCGCCGAAGAAGACGTTCGCGTTTGTCGATGGTATCCGTATTATAATTACTACAATCATATATTTTGATGTATGCGGTATGAACAATGGGTAGGGCGTGTTAGTGGTGGATTAGAAAGAAACAATCGTTAGAGTTATGAATCACAGCCAGCTTAAGGTGCCTTATGGATCAGTGAAATAAGTCGAACACTGCGAAAATGCTATCAGGGGAGGGGATTCACCTAGAGAACGTATAATTCCCACAGAATGATCTGTTAATATCATAATGTCCGCGGTGTGCAGCCTGTGCCAATGTACGCAATCTACTACCAAGTATCATTTTCCCTTTGTTCCTATTATATGCTTGTTTTACGCTCGTCTTAGCACTACCGGAAACAGACTCGCATTCGAGTATGCTCGTCGATCGTGGAAATTGAAAAGTGGATAACCGTGGTACAGTGACAGTCTCACCGATCTTAAATATACAACATTTTGATTGTACGCTATCGACACCGATTAATTAACACACGCGCTGGCTGACGGTAGTGATGAGACGACCGCGAGAATGTAATCGCATTCAAACATGCATTTTGACTGATTTTTATTCTATCTCTCTCTCTCTCTCTCTCTCTCGCTCGGAATCGTTCATACACGCACGTACACGCGCACACACATACGCTTGATATCTCTTTCTCGATTATCCTTTTGTTCTTCCCTCATGTTCACCGTTTAATGGATAAACTATGTACACGGCACGTACATACAAGTTTCTTCTAGAAATAACGTTGTATACCTAAAACTAAGATTGAATTTCGGTAAAGCGTTACTTTTATTATACTTTTTTTTTGTTCATACCATTAACAACAACGTACATGTAAATGAAGTGAATTCTTGGAATATTGAGATTGGATGTTAGTGTTCACCATTCTTTTTTTTTTTGCTTGTTACGTTAGATATACTATTAATATTAGTTTATGTAGTCGTTTTACAATTTACTATTCGTACAGTTCGCATTCGCGCTGGTTTTGCGTTTCTCAAGAGCCGATATCGAACATGCACAGGCGAGAAGAGCGTCGAGATTATCGCCGAAAACGATTTGTCTCTACGAGAACGAAAGAATTAAGAAAGAAATGGGGAAATGAATCGAAGAAAACGAAGGGATTGGAGAAAGAATATAGAGGAGAACGAAAGAAGGAGAGAGAAGGGTAACTCGCGGTAGAATTTCGCGGAGAAGGGAAACGATCTTCGAACGATCGCGATTTTCAGGTGATCGCTGGATCGCGATCCGTGGAATGCAGAACTGAGATTATATTCTAAAGCAAACACCGCGCTGAGCAAATTTCGAGAGAATTGCACGAGGAAGACACGAGCCGAGTCTATGCATGCGATTTCGAATTTTTCCCGTCGAATTGGTGGTCACGGAGATATGGCACAATTGCAAACGATGCGGTTTTCGGTCGAGGAAATCAAGAGTCCAAGAAAGGATCAATTCAATATGCTTTTAGGTAAAGTAAATCCATATAGTTTCTTTCATTTCTCTTTTGCTATTTGATGGATTGTTTTAAAAACGTTTTTTTTTAAACACTTTACCTACTGGAAGATCAAAATAACATTTTATTTACTTTTAAATAACAATGCTAGGAGACAGTTTTATCAGATCATTTTGCTCAACACATTTCCTCTAATGTTAATAACAGAAATGTTTATTCAATGATTGGTGAAAAAAATTAAAAATTCTACAGTGACTAAGACTTCTTATTTTTCGAACGAAATCTATTAAGACCCCAATAGATAAAGTGTTACAGTGAAGATCGTTTATTGGACTCTACACTAATTAATAGATCGTTACAGTTTCGCTGGCGAACCGAATACGACTGGATCACGAATCGAACAGGTTACGAAGAGGAAGAAAAATGTTGCTGATGGAATATTCAAGAGGATGCAGTAGTTTCCGGTGTAGGTACGTGTTTCTGGTTTCCAAGGAGTCGGTTTCGAACACAATGTGAGCGTGCAGAAAGTGTTCGATTGCGTGAACGACACGAAATGACGCGGAAATTTGAGTATTCGAGCGCGCAAACGATCAACGAACTTCGTCGTCGTCGACGTCGTCTGAACTGGCACGTACAACCTCTATTGCTATCAATAATAAGGATTAAAAAAAAAAAAAAAGAAATCAGAAGTCGAAGAAACAGAAAGAAAAAAGAGAGAAACATAATCGTAAGAGTAGCGATAATAATAGTTACTAAAAAATAAAACGGATGACAGTTAATAATTAACGTTTAAAGGATAATCGATAGACGATAATAATGACCATGAAAAATAAGAAATTATGCAAATCGCAATTTGTAACATCGGTTAAACCTACGGTGTCCTCGTCTCTCGGGAGGGGGGGTATAATTACATCGTATTAATGTCGCTACGCGGATACATCACAATATAGTTACACTGTACATTTAATTAGTATCGACACGTGTTTCTTTTTTTTCTCTCCTTGCATCGGGCCGTTCTGATCGACGAGCTTCACCGCCGACACAATTGTACAAATCCATGTATATACATAAAATAAATTATTATATCAACATTAAGCTATTATCGTGTCCGCCGCTAGTCGTGGTTTGAACCGAACCGGCCCGAAGACACACGCGGGCGCAGATGCATCGAGGATACTGGCTCTCTTTATAAAATTATATTAGGTACCTTGTATAGAATTGCACTGATTACAATATATATAAATAACAAAAAACGAAACGGTGAAAAAAGGAGAGACGCAAAAGTTATACCGTGTTCTCTATTCACGTCGAGCCAACTTCCGCCGCGACCCGGAACCGGATGGCCTTGCTCACTCTCACACATTCTCTCGCACTCTCTTTCTCTCTTGATTTGCACCCGGAGCCGCCACCGGCCCGCGAAAACGCTATTTGGCACATAAATATTATCACATCGAGCTCCCAATCTTTGCCGTCCGATTACACACACGCTCCCTCGATATCGCGAGACATTATGCGCGTCGTCACCGCGGTATAGTAATTGCGGTGCTCGCCCCTTGTTTCCCCTAGCACCGAGCTCACATGGCGACCATGTTCACCGAATAAGTCTCCCTCAGACTCGACGAAACGGGATTAAAACGCAACAGTTGCCCGGACGTCCGAAAAAAACAAAACAAAACGGCAACGTCTCGTTCGAATTTTGATCGTACCCGTTCAATAAATAACGCTGATCCCCGAAATTTCCAAGAGAAAATTCTCCTCTCGCAGCAACATTGTACTAAAAAACCGACGTCGCGCGTGCCCCTATTTCCGTTCCCCTAAACCTATTCAAACGGTTAATTAATTAACCGTCCTTCAATGGCTTCTCGTTGTCCTCCGGTTCTCTTTTTTCTTGATTCGTTCGATCAGCGTGCTCCATTGGTCGCCCGAAAACCTGATCAGCGATCATCGAACGATTTTCAGCGACCAATCGATCCCGCGTCGACCCGCTCGTTACGATTAGGGTGAATAAATTAACGACGAAAATACTATAAGTACTATCGAGTGATTTTTAGATTCCTCTCGCTCTCTGGCCCCTCCCCGCCCTTCATTTTGGTGCGAATACAGTGATAGCGTGACAATACGGAAAAAATACGGTCTGGATGCAGGTGTAGACGAGAGTTTTTCGCTCCCGGAGTGTCATGGATCGCCCCGAGGGGCAACGAATATATGCGTGAAGTGGGCTTGGTCTCGCCGTTCGCAACGGCTCCGAGACCAGCAGAACGCCCCCAGGGGCCATTCGCGAACACCCCCAGTCCAGACTTTGCCCTTGTTCACCATGGGAAACACGCGGAAACGCCAACGATCAGCTTCTCTTTTCTTGCACACGCGCGCTCGCTCAAACACACACACACACACACGCACGCACACACACACTAGAAGGAATAGGAACAAGACGTTTTTTTTGGCCGCGCACCGTACCCCGCACATACATGTACATACAGAAACGAATACATATACATACGTGTCACGATCTCACGATCATCGGTGTGTGTTTCAGGCGGCTTCGAGACGCGATCAAGCCGAGTTCAGCGCGCTCACACGTGACACACGTGACATGGCAGTCTTACGAGAAATCAGGTATGTGTACATGTATATATATGTATATACGTATATATACGTGTGTGTGTGTATATATATATTTTTGTATTCATTTATTTATTCATTCATTTATTTATATTTATAATCCTAGGCTCGCGCTCGGTTCAACACCCGCGGGTAGCGTGCGCGCGAAACGTGTACCCGACACCACCGGGTACACACCGGGTTCGTATCTAGAAAAAAAAAAAGTACCTATCAGACCATGTCGTTCGCGGATTCCGCCGCATTCACTCGCGGCGATTTTGATTACACAGAAGAACAGAAGCACCGCGTGCCGCCTGTTGGATCAACACTTTGCGCGACGAACCCTCCCCCTACTCGGCGGGTAGCTAGCACAGTAGGCCGCGTCAGGATCACCGTGTTGTCTCTCGGAGTCTCTTCTTGATCATCCGAGCGATCATTGTCCCAAGAGATGGCGACCCGAGGATACTCTCGACGATCCTCGGAGAGCGGGTCGCGCGGTTTAGGCGACACCGGGTCCAGGAAGCAGTGCTCCGGGTCGTACGATGGCACAGAAATAAATCGTTATATCACAACCTCTCGAGCGAGGCTTCGCAAAACGCTCGGTCACTCTTCGAGAACGTTCCTCCCGGCGACTGGATTGCGGGTACGTTGCGGGTAACCTCGTTGATTTACTGAATTCGGAGGACCCGGCTGTTACCAGAACAACTCGTGGCCGAGTCTCGAGGCGGATGATGAGGACGATGATGCTCCGGGCGGCCATGCTGGCTGACCCGGAGCCGCGGTTCAATCCTCGTCGTGGTGCCGCGGACTGGCGTCGTACCCGCCGATCGACCCGGAGTTCTCCGGCGAGAAGTTCATCATGTCCGAAGGCGACAGACTGTCCTGCGGGTAGTAGAAGGACGGGTGATCCGAGCTCGGACCCGCTGCCCCACCGTTCAACATCGTCGCCGGTGGAGAGACCGAGGGTCGCCCCGATGGACCCGCTCCCGTACCCGGATGGTGTTGCGAGCTCATGTCCGAACCCACCGGTGAAAGGAAACCCATCTCCGGGCCGCTGTCCCGACACCAGAGCTGCCTCATTTCCTGTCGTCTTTGCCGCATCAGCGACTTGTACTCGGAGATCCGCATCTTCTTCCCGTCCACGATGCAAGTGCGTTTCGGCCGCGGCCGGTACCTGTAGTCCGGGTGCTTCTCCATGTGCAGCTTTGATAGTCGCGATTGCTCCTCGTAGTATGGCTGTTTCTCGGAATTCGACATCGCTTTCCACCGGGCACCTGTAATACGAATAGAGGATTGAGTGACAGTGTGGGAACCGGTGGAGCTTGATTGTTGATGCTGCCGATTCTGCGGTGGCCACGTCGGGTTGCACACCGGGCCAGGAACCCGTTTTTTTTTTGTGGACAAAACTCAAGCTTTTAATATTACGCGTTTACCGCAGATCTTTAACAACAAAACATCGTCTGCATCGTAATTTGGATAAGTGTCCGGCGACTTGTAGACGGGAGTGTAAAACAGGAGTGAGAAAACTTTATCGTAAAATGATGAAGGTTGCCTCGATTTTCTAAAATTTTTTATAAATTTTCTCAGTTACCTTCGAGTATACATATAATTGACTATGCAATATAATTTCAGGCTAAACAATCCAAATGCTTTAAGGAAGTCAAAGAAACTTGATATTGGAATATTCTTGGGGTTGTGAGAGAACCCAATCAGCCAGTTAACACATTACCGACCGGTGATTATTGCATATTTTTGAAAAATATATGGTACATGACTAAATTTTCATTTAGCATTTAGTATGAACTAACTAAGTCACCCTCAATAACGTCGTCTAATAGTTTCATTTAAGATTGCAATGTCAAAGAACATTTCTATGCTTTTTTTTGGTACAGCAGAATTATTGAAAATCCTATTAGTAGGCTTCCGGTCGGTAAAGTGTTAAGAAAGAAGATTGCTTTCCAATGATAGAATGTAACATCGCGACCACTTACCGAGTATTTTGGATATGTTCGAGTTATGCATATCCGGGCAAGCCTTCAATATTTTCCTCCGCTCGTCCTTGGCCCACACCATGAACGCGTTCATAGGCCGCTTGATATGTGGCTTGTTCTCGCTCTCCCTTTTCTGCTGTCTCACCATTTTCGCTAAACACAGAAAGAAGAAACGTTAGACCATATACCGTAGACAGTTCGCCGTGAGAAGGCTGGCGCTCGGGGAACAAAAGCGGTCACGTCAGCCCGACGGAGACGCGACGGATCGTCACGAGACATGCTTACCTTTTTCCGTTATGTCTTCCGGTACCTTGTAACCCGGCTCCCGCCACACTGTAATTTCAGAATATCGTGGTTCGTTAGAAATTTCGCTGCGACGGACGAACACGTTCGTGTCGGAAGTTCAGAACCAGACTGTTCGCAGGGTGCGCCAAAATAACGAAGTTCAAATTAATTCAACCCTTGTGTCATGTTCTTCGTGTTCTAATCTATGTTCCTGTAGAAGTGCATTATCTCAAGTCAATTGTAGATGCTCTGAATTGAAAATATTGCTTGGTTACATGGTGAAGAACAAGTGAGTTCTAATAATTCGAACAAGACTTTATAATTTCAGCGTACCCCGCACTGAACACATGTGCATCGGCAGCTCTAAGTAGCAAGAGAGCTCTATCCGAAACGCCTGCGGACGGTAATGGGGCGAGGAAGAAAGGGGGCCTGAAGAAATTATCGGGGAACGATCGGAACGCGGCGCGTATTAAATGGAAGATCGCTCGTTAAGAATTTATATGGAGAACTGGTTACGGCGGACGGGTGAAGAAACGCGACTCGTTCGGGTTTACAGTTAACTCGAAGGCGACTCGAACGGCCAAGCCACCGATCAGGGACAATAAGAGAAGTGAGAATGAGAAAGATAGCGAGAGATCGAGAGAGAGAGAGAGAGGGAAAGATTGTAACAACAGGAGAAAATAATGTATTTACTGTGAGGCGTCGAGAGATAGTCTTGTCCTAGCTCGTCCTGCGGAACCTCCTCTCGGGAACCAGAATGCTTGATCGGTCGTTGAGTTTGAGGTGACGGCGGCATCGCACCTGCACTCGGTGGCAGACCATAAATCCCGTGCATCGCGAAATGTTTCTCGACAGCAGCGACCGCCGCTGCAGCCGCGGATCCACCTGGTCCAACCGACTCGTCTTTGGCCATCACCTTGCCCACTGAAATCGCAGATACACGTCCACAGTGAAATAGGAACGCACCTGGCGATCTAGGAATACTAGGAAGACAGTGAATAAACTATCAATCAAAGATTGCACGTAGGTTAAAGGTACCAGTTTCCGTGCCCCGCCCGATTATCGGACAAAAAATGAAATTTTTAGAAATTAATAAAACTAACATGAGGTACCTAGTATTACTTTATTTTGAAAAATAAAATTGTATATAAGACAACAGTATTAATCAATTACTAAAAATTCAAGCCGGATATTTGACAACAACAAATTTTTTACTGGCAGACACCTTTAGCGAAACTCGTGAATATTGTACAAAGATGTGTCAGTTCATTTAAAAAATTTAGAAGGTTCTTCAGAGAGAGACAGCAAATCAGCATAACGTAAGAGTCGCGTTTTTATTAAAAGGAGCATCGATTTTAAGAGAGAAACTTTCAAAGAATGAGTCGGTCCATCGCTCGGAATTTATGAAGATCTCTAAAGAGAAAGTAAACAGTAAAACGCAAACAAAGCACTTTTATTGGAAGAAACATAAAATTCATGCGAGAATGTTTATCCTTTGAAATGTATAAAAGCTTTTAAAGAACGAGAAAATATAAACCAAGATGTATATTAAGCAATAAAGAATCTCCGCCGAGGGAAAGATGAGATTGAAAGATCTTCATAAAAACATTTAATATCATATGAAATCGTTGCATCCACGTGAGATGTTCCGCGGGAAAGTAAGAAAGCGAAAACAATTAAAGAAGTACATTTGCAAAGTAGAAGAAATTATCAGACACAAATGGTCTTCGCAAAGTTTTCAAAGTACCGTTATCTGCTTGTTTAGATGATGTCGTAGTTAAAGTAAACAATTTCGAATTAGCATAAAAATCCGCAGCCATCACTTTTTCAATCCATTTTTCCCATTACCCCTTAATCTCGCATAACAGGGCAATTTCGCGTAGCATAACCGCCACGTTACACGGGGTTTTCCAGTGTTTCAAATGGTAATTTTCCCGAGGCAGCCCTGGGAGCGGTAGCTGATCCATGGTGTGGAATACTAATGAGTACAGTGATAAAGTTCCCGGCGATGGTGTAGAAAATAAATGAATAGGTGTCTGATCAGGATTAGAATCTCGATCGATCCATTACACGGGGAGATTTGATTTTTCACGTTTCGTTTAAAATGGCTGGTCTAAAATTTCCCGGTTCGCAATGGTTCAGCAACGTTGGGGCACGATTTAACACCACTCGGAGCGATTAAACGTCACGGTTAATTAATTATCGGTCGAAATAGATTGCCCCGGCGTTAGGTTCGACTGTTTGGTCGCTAAAATATCATTCCGATCCGTAGATTACAAGCTCGCGCGGCGCGGTTCGAACGGGACAGGCTGCGGGCAACCGGTTGCGATCGACCGTTCGGAGAAATTGTAATAATTTTAATAATCGAGGGCCGGCGATCTCGCGGAATTCGCAATTGGCCGATTCGAAAGAACGGACTGTACGCGGCCATTGAACGAGAGAGAAGCGTCGTTGTCGTGGCCTTTTCGGGCGACAACCGCCGCGGTGCACCGCACCGGCGCCGTTTAAGTTTAAACCGTCGAAAAATCCGATCAATAGGCCATAGAATGCACACGGGACCGGATATCTGACACAAACGGTTAATTATCTTGGCGAACGCGTGCGTTTACCCGATTGTCCGCCGCGTTTTTTCCCCCTTCTTTCGCGTTACAGAGAGAAAACCTGTTCCCCCGTACGTCGTGTCCGGCTCTCTTTTTGCCTGTCCGGTTATAAGAGCACAATCAACGACGCGTAACGCGATTCCAAGATAAGGATCCGGTGTCCGCGGATCGTCGAAAAAACAGGTTCGCGGAAACCCTCCTCTCCTCGCTGTCATTGTAATATCCAGCCGGACTCGCATAATCAGTCGACGTCGCACGGCGATGCGGTTTCCTTCAAAGCATGGCCGATACACAATTTTTTAAGAAAATCTGCATTAATTGCCTGTGGTCTTACGTCGCGTCAACTACAACGGTTATTACTATCAATGCCAAATAAAATGGTAAAATACTTTGCAGGTGTCACAAGAGACCCGGGGATCCCAAATATATGATAACAAAAAACTCTTCGTACTCTTAGAGCAAAGAGAGCTAAGGTAAGACAGCCAGCCCTGTTTTAATCATCTCACAAGATCGAATCAATCAGAGTACAGACTCTGCAGGTGTCACAAGAGACCCGGGGATCCCAAATATAGGATAACAAAAAACTTTTCATACTCTTAGAGCAAAGAGAGCTAAGGTAAGACAGCCAGCCCTGTTTTAAACATCTCACAAGATCGAATCAATCAGAGTACAGACTCTGCAGGTGTCACAAGAGACCCGGGGATCCCAAATATAGGATAACAAAAAACTCTTCGTACTCTTAGAGCAAAGAGAGCTAAGATAAAACAGTCAGCGCTGTTTTAATCATCTCACAAGATCGAATCAATCAGAGTACAGACTCTGCAGGTGTCACAAGAGACCCGGGGATCCCAAACATATGATAACAAAAAACTCTTCGTATTCTTAGAGCAAAGAGAGCTAAGATAAAACAGTCAGCGCTGTTTTAATCATCTCACAAGATCGAATCAATCAGAGTACAGACTCTGCAGGTGTCATAAGAGACCCGGGGATCCCAAATATAGGATAACAAAAAACTCTTCGTACTCTTAGAGCAAAGAAAGCTAAGATAAGACAGTCAGCCCTGTTTTAATCATCTCACAAGATCGAATCAATAGAGTACAGACTCTGCAGGTGTCACAAGAGACCCGGGGATCCCAAATATAGAATACCAAAAAACTTTTCATACTCTTAGAGCAAAGAGAGCTAAGATAAGACAGCCAGCCCTGTTTTAATCATCTCACAAGATCGAATCAATCAGAGTACAGACTCTGCAGGTGTCTCGAGAGACCTACGCACCCAGCACAGCTTTATCAAAAATGCTACTCACTCGGAGAGGAGAGGGAGCTAAGATGGGGCGGCAGGCCAGCATAGGGCAACGTCGTCAAGTAATTCCTTGGCATCGGTAACCCTGGTGGGAACAGTTTCGGCGCGGTCGCAGCGAGCGGTTGCTCCTGCTGTCCGCTGCTTCCTGCTCCGGTAGAATGCGAGTCGCTTCCTGGCGAGGACGAGGACGCCGTTGCTCCCGAGGACGAGGACTTCGGCTTGGTGAGGTTTAGAGGCGCGTCGAGGTCCTGAAGAGGCGGCGCGGTAGGCGCGACCGCCGACGAGATTGGCGTCGGCGACGGTTCCTTCTCCATCTGCGTGGTCATCTGCGCCAGGTGCGCCGTCGCCCAGCTCGGGCCTTCCCGGTGGCTGCTGATCATCTGCAACAAACAGCATAAGTTCCGAGTCAGTATTAGCGGCCCTCACCTCCGCGCCCGTTATTTTCGAGCGCGGCCGTGAATTAGCCGCGCCCGACAAATTGCCACGCGGTGGTGTGTGACACCGCGCTATCAAAACCTCGCTGGTGCGCCCCGGCCAGCTACAACCGCGATCACAGTTATTTTTGGGAGGCGCACAGCCGCGAGTTTCAGCGAACTCCTGGCCCGAAGGGAACAAAATTGTTTTCTTTATTTCGAACACGAACATTGTTCGGTCCCTTTCGAATGAAATGGTGCTCTTCTGTTGTCGATGTGAAAGCACAGGGGGATATTAATGGGGATAGAGGAAGAGTCATTGCAACGGTGAACTTCACACGTTTTTAGAACAGCATCCCTCAAAATTGTATCAAAAAATCTTAATTTGCTTCTAAACATTACTAGACTGCAAGAAGTTTCACTTCTACCGCGCATGGTTTTCCACGCGTTTATTTTTTTTTTGTTTGTATTGTTCCTGATCTTGTCGCTTCATTATTTTTTTTGTATTAGTGGTTCCTGACCGGGGTTCGAATCCCGTCGGGGTAAGAAATTATTTTTCTCCGTTCGTTCTCAGTTGAAATTTTCGCGCCCGACTTTCCACTTCCGTTGCATCGACACGTCACATATCCGTCCTGTCAGAAAATTGTTACCCTCAGCAAAGAAGTTTCACTTCAAAAGTTATTGAAACCGGTGAGGTGTGATGTATAGAATGGTATCGCTACGAGAGGGTAGTAACGGGTCCAGGGAATTAGCGTTGCGGCGATCTACGTACGTTTGCGATCGAATTGATATGTTTGTTGGTGGTGGCGGTGGAGGTGGCCGACGGCGGCGGCATGGGCGTTTGCACAGCCACCCCTCGTAGCTGTTCGAGAAACGGCAGGAACATCAAGGACTGCGGCCCCGACATGCTCAGCTGGCTCTTTGTCATCTGAGCCTGCAGCTCCTGGATGTTGTGTTGCATGATGTGCTCTTGCTGCCGCTTCAA
Source organism: Lasioglossum morio (assembly GCA_916610235.2). Taxonomy (NCBI): domain Eukaryota; kingdom Metazoa; phylum Arthropoda; class Insecta; order Hymenoptera; family Halictidae; genus Lasioglossum; species Lasioglossum morio. The sequence goes on from OU744334.1 coordinate 11,489,573, forward strand.
GTGCTCCGTTTGCAACCGCTGCATCTCGATCTGCTTCTGCGAGTCGACGGTCATGTGCGCGGGATACGACTGGAACAGATACACGTGCGTTGCAATTAGAGACACTGTGGATTGTCGTAATTCTCGAGGACCAAGAAAAGGAACGTTCCCAGGCGCATCTGGAGCATTCTGAATGATCTCTGTCGGGACATAGCGATCCAGAAATGCTTCATAACATCAAAGAAACGAATCACATTTTCTCGTACAAGCAGCACATTTGATAACCGTGTAATTATGCGAGAAAATTTGATGAAACAGGAAGTTGAAAATTTCAAAAATTTGAAGTGATACAAAATTGCTATTCAACGAATACTGTCACAGGTTACAATTTCTTTACAAATTAATGACAGCCCAGGCTATCCTGCCGCGTAATTATAATGCAAAATCCGCGGATTTACATATAAAAATGACTTTTTTCCCGGTTCGATCACCACCGGCGCGTCGTTTCTATTCAAATAGAATTTCTGTCGCCGAAGCCACGTTCGAGAATACATTAGAATTAATGAACCCGCACATGACAGCGTTTAATGGAATTTAATAGAGCTTCCTGCTGGCACGAGGTCACTAAACATGCTCCTTAATTTTTCTTGGAATTATTTACCATGAAATACATATATATTTATATCGCATCGCGGGATAGGTCTCGTTCGTGCTAAACGGTCGCGTTCCCGCGATAATTATTTACTTTTCAGCAGAAGATTACGCTAAAAAGTTGGCTTTTATGGGTCGCGGCCACTAGCCGTTCCTCCCTCCCATGGAATCCCCTTCGGGCAGAACCAGTTTTGAATTATAGTCCCCCAAGAAAGTGTAATAAAAGGCGAATGAGCGACGAGATTAACTTTAATTGCCAGTTTTAACGCGTCGGACGGAAGTGATCGCGGTCAGGAAAGTGAGAGATACAAAAACGACTGTTATTGCTATAAAGTGATAACGACAGGCTGAAAGAACTCCAGCCTCTAATCACTCACGCAATAATTATAGCGCCTGCTAGTCGATACTCCGGCGATACTATCGTGAACATGCTTTCCAGCTATCGGTTGAACGCACTCCGCGATTAGTCAACGGGGGCAGTTCTTCCCGATGGAATCCTCGTTCTTAGGGCTGTTCTCATAGTTTCTGCAGCGCAGATGATACACGTGCAGGCAATGCATCCATTATGGAAAAATTTCAGGGACCGAAATGTTACTTAATCGTGTACAAACACTTTGATCACTTACGCCGAACACAAACAAGGATAAAAAGTAACAGAACTTTGTTCTTTCCAACTCTATTCCAGTACAAAACTTTTACTGGAATATTTGTGAGATTTTTCTCCTTAAAATTACACCAAACACGACACAGTTCGGATCCTGTTTATTCGTTTAATCCATGACATAGTAGAACCGTTCTCATCCGAATTAGTCGGTAAGCTAAGTTACAGTTCTACGTAAACTGACATCATTGCATCACTGGTTTGTAAGTACGTGTGGAACGTGAATGAAAAAATCCATGTGGCGTCTTATTTTAACCAGAAAAATGTCACGGATATTTTGGTAAAGGTGTCATAAATAATTAATTAAAGACAAAACAGTCAGTCATTAAATGAACATTTGTATCATGTTGAGTTTCTTCTCCAGCTTCTGGGCGTTTTAATAGCTACACCTCTACGGTGATCAATTTTGTCAGAAATATCGTGCAAGTCTCTCTTTCACATACAACTGAGAAATCGTTATACCCATCGTTACCAAGATTATCAGGATTCCACGCGATTCACATGCTCGCGCGCGTTAATTCTCTCGTTAATGGTATACTCACGCTCCGACGGAATCATACTCGCAACGAAATGGAATAATATCTGACGCATTGTTCCGACGATTTGCATTCAATGCCCGTGAAAAATGCATTGTACACATCGGACACGATATTTACAAGCCTGTACAAAATGCTCGTTGCGTAATATCGATGGGGAAGAGCGTGGAGGCCAGAGTGACTGAACCTGATCGCTCGAGATGATTCCTCCGTGATTTATTAGGTCGAACGAAGGACTTTTCTGTCTTCGTCTTATTAATTGACTGTGGGTACGTGTTCATTACTTGTGAGAATGTCGTGGATACATGAACAGTAGTTTAACCAAGTCAAAGTGGCGTGTCCTAATATTTTCTTCTAAATTTATTTTGTAAAGAAATGGCTAAAAATTTGGATAGCAAAAAATGGGCACGTACAATTTAAAGCAATGGACATGTTCAAAATATTTAAGGACATCAATGTATTTTTTCAGCTTAATCAGATAGTTAGAAGAAGAATACAATTTTTATTTGTACATTTTTAATTTTGCGTTAAGATCCGCAGTCTACTCGTAACGTAATGTAAAATAGCGATCCTAGTGTTAAGGGTTGATAGGAACGCAGCTGCCTAATTTCCAGCGACCCTAAAGCGAGGGTGCCGCCATGGACATTCCTATGGGAAAATTGGGTCGTGAAGCTGTACGATGAGGAAGACAGTGTGTCTTCGTCAGCGTACTTCTTTTCCAGCACGGGTCATTAGTCTCCGGGAGCACTAATTCAAGGGGACGGGTTTTCAACGACTCGGCCCCCGAGTCTCTAGGATAGTGTAACAATTCAACACGGCTAATATCATTGTACTTTCCTACGACCTGGCTCCGGTCCAGATATGCTTGAAGTTTAAAATCTATTTTAGACGATAAGGAAGACGTTTATTCATCCAGGCCTGGGCACCAGCTGAAACGTCACGCACACGCGCGGATCTTCGGACGGCCTTTCCGCGAGCGCGCGAGATTATTAATTCCCGATCCCCGATGGAAGATCGCGACGCGTGATTTACGATCCAACCGGGGCTTCCTCTAATAACGGGCCCACCGCAAGAACAGAACGAACAAGTGGACTCTCGCCGTGTTTGCTTGCTCGATGAAAGGGACCGACCTTTCATCTCCCATTGCCTTTTTACAAAAAGAGATCGAGCCCGAGTGGAGAGAGAGAGAGAGAGAGAGAGAGAGAGAGAGAGAGAGAGATTATTTTCGAACACGTTATAGACTCAGTAACCGATTTCTTTTTTTTTGTTTTACATCCTTGTCGGGTGTCCTAGAAGCGTCACAATTTTCCAAATTTTGTTTCGTTGAAAAAAGACCTTTTATCCTCCATTACTTCTTTCCGTACAAACCATTTTTTGATCGTGGAAAAAGAGAGATTATTTCGGGACGCGGTTTGTTCAATTCCGTAACAATTTTTTAAATTCTTTCTGCAGCTCTTTTTGGAAGCCCTACAAACTGCAGAATTTTTCAAATTCTGCTTATGCGACGAGTAATGACGACTTTGCGTAAACGGGAAATCCCATTGCATTTTATCAGAAAATCTCTGCTGATATTGAACTAGTTCAAACGGCCCTAAAGAGTTTAAACAAATTTTTCTGTATTCATTTCCAGGCAAGTTCCACAAAAGACCATCTACGATTTGAATGCCTCCGAAATTTTTTCTTATTTCAGTTTCCACTATTAGATAGTTAATAAGATTTCCACAATAAGATAGTTAATAATACGCATATAACAGTCTCAAAAACATAGGGAGTGGCTGTAATTAAGCATCTAATATATTCTACATGCGAAGAAAACATATTTTCATTATTTCGTAGTTGATAGAATCGAGAGAAGCCCCTCCCTCGGTTCTAAGGTTAATCAGTCCTGCAACATATTTGTGTGCAAATGACTCATTCTTTTGAAAATCGCAGCGTGTTTAACAGAGGATGTCGGACTGTGAGGAGCCTCATTAAGTAAAATATAGAATTCCATGCTTGGGTGCTGTAAACAGACTAAACAAGTGCAATTTCGAATGAGTAAATTCTATTTTCAGCAGAGACAACAATCTATCACAATTATACTTTTATTTTATTTTCTTGTCCTTATTTTATGTTGTATCTCTCATCTTGCAGCAACGAGTGTACCAATTATTATTAATTTACATTCATTCATCCCTACAAACATGCAGATTAGAACAATAATTTTTATCTTCGGCTCAATAAAATTAGAGAGAGAGAAGAAATTAATTTTTATTTTGCACTACAAATTCCACGGTCCGGATAGGCTCAATAAGGTTTGCAATTTTACAAAAATTGGCAATTAGCATAAGCATCCGCGTTCTAACGATCCCAAGGAACAGCCGAAGGCTAGCAACGCGAGACAAACGGATCGATATCCTTCGATATTATTATTCGATTCGATTAAAGCGGCATTGTTCGACGGACATATCCTCCGCGCCTTCATCCAAGAGTCCGGTATCAGATCGGCTCGCATATTAAAGCGACTCTGTATGGAAATCTACTCGTTAGCGTTAATTATTCTCGCCGGGTTCTAATTGCCGGGATCTCGGCCGTTCCGCGCACCGCGGGCAACAACGCGATAACTCTGTAAAGATCGTGGAAGAGAACCAGGTAATTAATTATTCTTCTCTTCTTCCCCCCCCCCTCCTCCTCTCTCCATTCTCGTCTTCTCCACCCTGTCCGTCGAACATTGTCATTTTCTTCGTAGGCGAGAATGAACCTCCAGGGAAATTCTTCGGGTGCTTGATTGCGTTTCTTTTCATTAAATAGAAAATTATACCTTGCTCTTCGAATCTTCTCTTAGCATTCATTTGCTTTAACGATCTTAACAAACTAGCCGTATTACTGGCCGATTCTATTCAATAGATATATCGCGCTAATAATATTTGTAAATATTTTGTCGATCACAACGTGTGCTTTCAATGTGGTTCCTGTTCTGCTTTGCGTTGTATTATTAATTAGAAAGTTTAATTCGGATATTTTGGAATGACTATATAAAACGTCTGATTTTATTTGAGTTTTTATAAATTATTTCAAACGAATCATATGTTAGATGTTGAAGTGTCATCTTCGAAGATTATTGGAAAAAGAAATTATACGAAAAATATTAAACCAAAAATATCGAATCATATGTTAGATGTTGAAGTGTCGTCTTCGAAGATTATTGGAAAAAGAAATTATAAGAAAAATATTAAACCAAAAATATCGTTTGCTAGATGACTGTGTGCGTGTATGCGAGTCCGGTCGAGGAGCGGCAGACATTTTTGCCATTGGTTGCCGAGGGAAGAATGGCGGGCCGGCGTTCATTAACAGAATCGTCGCCAGGGTAAGAACGGAGTGTTGAGAACGCGAGCAATTTGGCCGGACAATAAACGGGCCTGGGAATATCGGGCGGGGCTCCGGTCTACCTAGCGTCGTAGCAGTAGCGATAATAATAATGACAATAATAATAATAATCGCGACAGAGTCCGGTGGAGAAGAAGGCCTGATGGAACTTCATTATTCATTTGCAAAGTTCAGTTATGCCGATGATACGTATCCGTGACAGCTATACCGCCCACAGTGGCTAAATATAAACAGGCGGGCTGCCAGCAAGTTCCATTCACATTCACATCCACACGCGACGCCGCTTGCCGCGGTTCAGTAAGTGAAGCAGCATAAGAATATGAGGAGGCCCGTTCTGAATATGCATCCGCGCATTGACGCCAACTGCACCGCCTAAACTTAGCCACGCAATTACCGAAACATACCTACTCCCATAATCGCTCTTCAGCCGGTTATCTCGCGACCGCCTCACCCTCCCTCTCTCTCTCTCTCTCTCTGTCTCTCTTACTGTTGCGATCGAATCTCTCTCTCTCCCGAGGAGACCCTTCCGTGGAAACCTCGGGGAAACCCACTTCCGGTGATTCGATTGATCGCCAGCTCACTGTCGATGGCTTGGGGTGGACCATAGAGGGTTGTAAAAATGCTTAGGGGATGTTTCCTTGGGTACACAGACTTCTCCGGTGGGATCTTTACGCGCTTACGAGATGAACAACCTGCTAGAATATTTAAAAACGTGCTCGTCAACCCTTTGCACCCCGAACTATCTTCACTCGACTACCAAACATTTTCTCCGACCTAGAATGTTTTCATTCTACATATTTTTTTCACTTTATGCAATTTAATCGAACTTAAATGTTTAGTAATTTATGAAGAAAGATCATGTAAAGCATATATTGAATGACTTGGCAATTTTTAGTGATGGTTCAATGTCGCTCGAGCGGTAAGGGTTAACAGTTGGAAGACGTACGTTTCTAAAATGTGTCTTATCATCACTTTGACTAGCTGCGAAGGAGGGTAGAGGGTTGCAAGATTGTTTAGGGGATGCTTCCTTGGATATATAAATTTTTGTGTGCTAGTACGAAATGCGTTTATTAATTCCCAAATGATGAACGCTTTTAAAATGTTGGAAGAAGGGAAGAGGGTTGCAAAAATGATTAGGGGATGTTTTCTCGACTACAGTGACCACAGCAAAGGTATGCAATAGCGATTTCCGACTCGAATAAAACTCCCAAGAATTCCATTAATCGCCGGGGTCAAGGAATCGCGGTGTCAACCGGAAAGGGCGATCCTCTCCCTGCAACCTGCCGCAAAATTGAACAGTACGTTCGCGGGTCCTTTGTGGCTCCTCGGCGTGTAACGAAAGACGAAGGCTAAAGGCCACGGAAATTTCGATCTAGATTTAGAATCGGAGCCACTGGAGTGCAAGGGGACATGCAGGATGACGTAGATCCACCGGAAGTGGTTCATACTTCACGTGCGTTATAAAGACTGTCACTGTGGCACTGTCTAAAATTACGACGGCCGCACCAACAGTGGCTTTAACTTCACCCGCGGAACTACGTAGGGCTAACACCGGGCTACCAAGAACAAAATCTCGATGTACAGTAGGGCTCGGTTAAATTTACATCAGAAATATAATTCTCAATACAACATTTTCGCAAAGGAAAAAGTTACTTCGAATGACCACAGGAATCACAACTTTCGAGGAAGTACAGCATTTTTGTGCTCATTAACAAAGTATTCGTTAATTTTAAACAGACCTTAACTTGGAGAGATCTTTGGTTGTTCGTGTATTCGCATCCTCTCTTAAAAATTGAGATGAGCATTTTGTTTTTGCAGAAGAGTTTCGTCGTTTTTCTTTCTGTGGTGCTCGAGTTCTTCGGATCCTATTCTTCGAGGGGGCGGAGAGCTTTTTAAAAAATTGACGGGTAATCGATCCGTGAAACTCGAACGAAGCGAACGCGGGGGCCGCGTGAAATATGCAGCCCGGCAACAACGAGGAGAGAGAGAGAGAGAGACGACAAAGGGGAGGCAGCACGTCGGTGCACTCTTAATGGAATTTTAAAAGAGTGAGGCCGGATTTCGACGACACGACACAGGGGTGGCCGCAGAGATACATAAATTATGGACCGCTTTGAACGGGATTCGCTCCCGTGCTGCACGGGCAACGGACACAGGCGCAGAGAGCGCAGCGCACCGACGCGACGACGCTGCAATGAAACTTGTGAATGCGGAATCTAGGGCAACCGGAAGCGGTATTTTCGTTGCCCGGCTTTTCCACGGGAAGAAGAGTGGATCGCCGTCCGTTATTGCCAGGAAGGTCCACCGGGCATCGAGCACGATATTCTTCGGCCTCCCGGCCGTACTGAGACGGTGAAAAGATGAGCATTTCTCTGTGCATGATTCGCCTGCTTCGTGGGGAGACTGAATTTGTGAGCTGTACGGTTGGCGGCTCTTTTTTGCGCCGCTTATGTTAGCTTCCGGTCCCCTGCGGTCTTGTCAGATAATGTACAACGTCTCCCACAAAAGTGCAGTACATTCTCCGTAACTGTTCAAATTTCATCCCCACCACCGCGGGGTAGTATATATCAAGCGGCAAACACGTCCGAGCCACCGAGAGGTCAAGTATTCAAACTTTTCTAATGTTTCATTTTCTTTGTGAAACTTTTAGCATCTTATTCGCCTCGGTTGTCTTAAATAATCAACTATATTGCCATGGCCATTGTGAGTGATCTATAGTTCTGAAGTTTTAACCCTTAGCCTCTGAGGCGCCACTAAAAATTGCTGTACTATTATTTCAATAATTGTTTACACTATCAGATATGTCAGTATCTAACCAATTACTACAAATTTAAGTATTGTATGAGGTATTATATCAATTTCATATTTATCAAATTTAAAAAATCATAGAGAATGGAAATATTGTAGGTCAGAAGAAACGTTTAATTTTCGAGTTGAAATAGCTCCGAGTGCAAAGGGTTAACCCTTTCCACTCGGAGCTATTTTAACTGGAAAATTAAACAATTCTTCCGACCTAGATAAGTTCCATTCCCTATGATTTAAAAAATTTTATGGATATGGAATTGGTATAATACCGCATACAATACCAAAATGTTTGGTAATTGATTAAATACCGACATTCGCGTGTGAAGGGTTAAATTGTTTGAACTTTGTTCTAGTGTGCAAACAATTTTGCAGGTGATCGTTCATCCAAGATCCGGCAACGAGCACTATGACGGGTCATCGTCGACAGCTCGGTGCCGAGACAAAGCCGTCTTTGTGACGGACAGGGTATTAAAAGACAGCGCGCAGATCTCGTGTAATATTGTAGTCGATAGGAAACGGGAATTATTAATATTAGCTGGTTTCTCGGGAAACCATTGCCGGTGGTTCCAGCACAGCGGCGATCGTGCAATTTGTTTATCCGCCGATCTGGAATATCAAAAGGACTAGAGGCGGCGGAATAGATAATAAACATCGGCCAATAAAGCCGCCCGAAAATATCCCCGTTGCAACGTATCCGGCCGTTTGTACGCGGCGGCCACCGTTTTCTGTGATCTATGATTATGGATTCCGCGATGTCGATACCAAACGTATAGCTTTTGACGGGCCTCCCATGTGTTGGCGTTCCGAACACACGCATTCTCTGCCGAGGCCCGGCAGTTTCTCGGAAGAAGGACCAAGGGAAACCACTCCGTTTGTGTTCGGAGGCGCGAGTTTACACGTCCCCCGCCTCCAGATTCAACGATTTCTTTGTTACCTAAGGTCGAACTGTTTACACGCTTTGAAACAAGTTACCGTTGCCGATTGCGAAACAGTCGTGCGGATTGACCCCTCGCGATTTATGTATTTACAATTGCTCGCGAGAGTGTTCGAACGCCCTTTGAAACTGACTTTTTATCTTAGCAATTGAAAGCGTTGATTCACTAAATGACGTACAAGAAAGATTTTTAAACAATTGTGGGAATTACACGAGAAAATGAGAAAGGCACTTTTCAAAACGTTTCTCATTCGAGTTGGTAAAGCTTTTTCGTGTATTCTTTGAGAAATGGCTGATGGTCTGTATAAACACATTTTTGTCGTTTTCATAAAGTATTGTAGAATAGTCACTTTTACTATAATAAACAATGAGTCCAACCGTGAAAGAAATCCTAAGGAATTAACCGACTAATTAAAATGAAGTGCCACTTGAAAAATATTCTAGTTACTACAATATTCTTCTCGATTTGAAGATGACTCGAATTTCACCCCTGGCAACGAACTAACGCAGAATTGAAGAATCAGTATGATAAAGTTCAGAGATGAACACATTCGACGATACGTTTGCCAAATAGCAACGATGTGCTAATAACGCTTAAAATTTCGAACGTATAGAACATAGATTCTCCGTTATTCAATTCGCTGTTCAGTACTCAATATCTCCATCACGGATACTCGGGTCCGTCAGCATAATTTCATATTTATTATGACTCGAGTAGCGTTCAAGAGGGAACGACCGTCTCCCGCCCCAGTACAAATCGCATTGATCTGCGGAACGGAGAAGCTAAATGAGCGAGCGTGGCACGGAACAATATTTATGCTCCCAGAAATTTACGGAACACCCCCGCATCTACGAGCGAGTCAATGGAAATCGGAATCGCTATGCTTGGTACCAGGGTGCTTAAAAATCTTTATGTTCATCAACAAACGTGTAGAACACTAAAATTGTTGCGTATGCGATACCTTATAAAAATCAAAGGGGATTGAATTTCACTAGACTGCACAATTTTCATTATAGAAAGATTCTTATTATTTCAATAATTAGAAAATAGACTATTTTTCGAACGGCCTTCTTCAGCGGCAGCATGTATAAAAATTAACAATAAGGGATGGATTACAGTTAAACTAACCCACGTTAATGAATCGTCTAAAAATTATCAAAGAACTAGTGACAGTTTAAATCCCTTAGCTTCTACTACAGCAATATTTTCCCAACCACCGCGTATAAAATTGTATAAGAATGTTAAAGGACCGTTCACAGTAGTTTACACACATAAATCGTATCCGAGTAGCAGGAACCGCAGCCAAAGCGTCAAAATCTCAGTCGCGAGACAGAATCCTCAAAGATTCGGACGCATGCAGAAGAGCATTCGCAGTATAGCAGACCACACCGCGGGTAAATAGAGTTATCGTTCGCCAAACAGAGAGAGCGACGTTAACAGCGCCAGGGAATACTTTATTCGCGGCCGTTTCATCGCCTTAAACTACATGGCCGGTCCATTCGGTGTCCAGCCGCGCGTTCTCTTATCTTTTACGATTGCCGGCCAAGCGTTCCTCATCCACGGGAACTGACACGAATACCGCGGGCGACAGCGAGAGCGTGCTCGAGCAGAGTTTGCCGCTCGAAATCGACCTCGTAAACTGTTCGCGATGCTTCGCGGGTGGCTTCCTCGTCTGGGTCAGGCTGAGAATTTGCCTAATCGACGGTGAAACGCGTTCGAAGGCAAGGAAACGCTTAGAAATGTTCTGGATGAGATTCGTCAGGATGTCCGTCAGTGTATGCCTAAAACTTCCTTTAGAAATGGTTGGGTGGAACATCAGAGAGGACAATGGAACATTTTATGGATGATCCACTAAGATTCGAGGAGGATGTTTTGTCCATTCTTGTTTTACTCTTTCAATTCACAATAATTATTGTTTTATTTTCGAATTGACGATTTATTTTCATCCTGAGATGACTTCATCCACGAGTTGCCTTCTAACTTTATAGACTGTGTAGTCTCGTTTCCAGGATTGCAAAGATGGGGGTTTTCATTAGTCAAAAGCTCTGGATAAAAGATCAATCTAGACCGCAGTTAAAAACTGTATAAGATACACCCAACAGTTATATGGAAACATTTTTGTTGTTGGACAGTGTAATTTGCTCTGTCTTTCCCTATACTCGTCAGTTGCCACTTAATTTCCTAATTTTGAACGCCTCTCTCTCGGTGCCTATTTGGTCAAAAAAAAGATTGACCAGTGAAATTTGAACGAAACTTAATGCTCTTTCTAAAAATGGAAAACAAAAGTTCTTAGGATCCACAGTTTTCGAGTAATAGGCGAAAAACCAAAACAAGGTAATAAAAATCGTGGTTTTTCCCCCTCCCTAAGTTAGCACAGGGTCCTCGAGGTCGAAAACTGAGATTCGACACCCCAGAGTACCCCTAAATGACGTGTGAAAATTTCATTAAGTTCGGAATACTTTCCAGGTAAAAGTACCTGGCGACTGGACTAAGAGGTCAATGTGAAGGAGTAATGAATTTTTACCAATAAAACATTGTGACTCCGTCGGCAAGCCAAACGTAGGCAACAATGAAAAATCGGGGTCCCTGCAGCATCGTCCGATAACATCGGTAATCCAACACCATCGAACCAGGAACGCCAAGGATTACCCTCATCAAGGTCCGATGGCCTACATATAGCTAGCGTCCCAGCTCAAGACAACGTTCAGGAACAATAAGACAAATCCCATCCGTGGTGTTCGCCGTCGACGAGTGCCGGTCAGACGCGACTCGTGTAACCCACAATGGCGGTCTTTATGTTTCCCCGCGGCCTGTTCTAGACACGAACAACTTCTTTTATTCGATCAGCACAAGAGAGAGAGAGAGAGAGAGAGAAAGAGAGAAAGACAGGCATCTCTCTGAATCGCATCGGAGGCTCGGTGCACTCGGGACCGAGGGCATTAGCGGCATTAAACCGCGACGGGCACGGTTGACAGCAGACATCGAGGAGCATGTTCTCCTCTTAGGCTACTCAGGGCTGAACGCACATCGCCGAAATAAGCCGCGACGATGAGCCGACTGTCAGTGGGATTATTGTCTTCGGCTTCTTATCTCCGCCGGCGGGGCAGATCTTTCTGCCAGGATCGTGGCAGAGACAGAAGTCCCAGGGGACTGGGGGACGTCGGGACGCTGCCAAAGCAACCCCGTCACCTTTGCCAGGCTACCGACTCGATGTACTCTTTACTTTCGTCACGGCTTCCCTCCGTTTCCTCGGATAGACGACGTGCTCTCTTTTCTTATTTCGGGTTGGCCCTGTCCACATCCCTTTCCTTACACTCTTCTCACCGTCATTCCAAACCACCCTCTCTCGTCGCTACACTGCGGATGTCTTTGCGCAAAATAAAAATTCTCCGTGTCAACTGCGACACACAATGATTTCATTTAAACTTGCTAAATTGTGTAATCGATCTGGGCACCACCGTCAGACGGTTAAACAGAATTGAATAATATGGAAAGTTCGTGATATTTGTCTAACAAAATTGTATACAAGAGATATACATTTCTAATTAAATTTCAGAAATATTGCCATTAGAGTAACATTTTTTCTTTCTTTAATATTGATAGTAGAATTTTATTTTTAAAATAATGAATAATATATTTGTTCAATAAACTGTGATCGAATGGCAACGAGTTAAGAAGATTTAAAAGTGCATTGTCTTTGTGTTTGACGATGTGGGTTCTATTTCGAAGATCATCCAGCTTTTTTCATCTCCGTCGACTCCTGCGACGTCGAGAGGATCTTCTTTTCCGTCGGCAACGACCAGAGGAACGTCGTCGACGCTGTCACCCCCGAGTCCCTTCGACACCTCGATTGGTTTACGGGCACGTCAACGGATGTCGACGTGAAACGTAGCCGAGCAATCGTCGCGATTTTTTCATCGCCAGCAAACCCGCAACGTTTGTGTGCGAACGTGAGAGACGCGTCACGCGATCCGCTTCGAGGAAACGCTCTGCTTCAGGAACGCGAAACAGAAATGAGACGATCATGAAGATGAGTCTAGTTCTCTCATAAAGGAACTTCGATAATCCAATAATTGCGATTTCTGTGGAACTACTACCGTAATCCCTATTTTTTTCCTCAGATTCACTTTAAAAGGATGAAATCAACCCTGGAAAATTAGGATTTTTTTTCTAATTGTATAAACAGTTGTTTTATACCAGTCGATAGTCCATTAAAAGGCACAACTTTTGCCTGGAAACTTCCTCAACTTCTGCATTAAAAAGAGCTATAAAGTCAAGAGCTAGGGAAAATTTTAAAATATCATGATTTATAGCAAGGGTCTCGCCACGAAATTGCTATTTTACGAACGCAAGAATGATGCAGCATCATGCAACCAGTTATGTCATTGAATTCGAATGGGTTTATCTTGTCTGGGGTCATCGGCGACATTCGCGACTTCGCACCATGTGTCGATAATGAATTAGAATGTTTTTTGTTCTGGGAATTACGGATCGAGGATTTTTATTGTTCCGGTAATTGACATGCGACTATGAATGAATGAATAAAATTATGAAACATTTTTCAAGTGATAGTAACGACCTGGGAAAGTTTGTAAATTATACCTCTGATCTTTTATGCAAAATCGACGTTTCATGACGTGGATACAGGAAACGGAAAAAATTCTTTCGTTTTATGAAGTTTTTTCATGATATTCAGTTTGTTTATTAAACGCGAACTAGGAAGGTAGTTTTCGATTTCATTCTTTCAATATCCGACACTATTTGTGAACAAAATTTCGTAGACTTATATTTAAGTCATCAAGTAATCTTGTAATTCTAATCCCCGCCAGCGGAATGCTAAATGAAGCCAGAAAAACTGATTACAATCGTTCCTAACCAACGCAAATGCACAGTAAAAACTGCAGAGTCAAAATAATATTGCAATTATGAGTACTATCAGTGGATCAAACGATGCCAGCAAACGTATTAACATGGTCTCTAATTTGCACACATGAATAACGTAGTTAAACCTCCGGAGTCAACATCGTATCACAACTATAAATACTGCGAATTCAATAATTCCAAGAAACATCTTACGATCTGTAAATCGTACGATCGAGTCTCGAGGTAAAGCCTGAGAGAACGGAACATAATAATTATAAACACTGTCAATAAAAGAAACGATATCAGCAATCGCATTAACATCGGCCATAACTTGCAACAATTGCGAATAACATTTGCATGGGAAACCTACGTCCGAGCGCGTCGAGTTGCAATTCGAGTTTCACCGGAGAAGAAACAGAACGAATCAGAGGGATCGTCTCGAAAATAGATCAAAGAAGGTTCGAACACCGGTGGATAAGTAATGATACCTCTACCGTGTATAATTGTAGCAAAAAGGCTCGCATGCTCGCGTTCAAACGTCCTCGGAGGGATGTTTGAATTGCCAGGATTCGCGCAAGAAAAGGACAAGAGACGGGCATTAACGAATGACAGCGGGGATTAAACGGAGACAGGGCAAAAACCACAATGTTGATTAAACAGAGAACTAGTTGCACGCCCGGTCGGGTCTCTCTTCTGGCTCGAGCAAGCTCTAAATTGCCTTTCGCCGAGCATTAACCATCGGTCACTGCACTGGGACCCGGTTTTGCCCAGGAATCCAGCGAGATCATTGAAGATCTTGTCTCGCTAATTTGCTTACAATTAACAGATCGAAGATCTCTCTTACATTCAGAAGAAAATTATCTGCTTCTTATTCTAAAGACGCTCTGAGTGGACGTGGCTTCGTTGCTCATGATTTACACGTATCAATGGGAACATCATTACATGATTAGAAAAATCGCTATTGACTGGATCGCTATCAGAGGAGGAGTTAGAAGAACCAGGGGGCGTGGCTTCGATCACAGTGAATTTTTGAGGATGCCAGATTGGCACTAAATAACACTCGAAGAAAAAATTAACGTACTGAAAATTATGCACTATATGATATCGGCGCTACAGGTTCGATCACAGATACGGTAATTAGCAATTTTGCAGTATTATAATTTCAACGTTTCGGTTCAGTTTTGAACCATTATCAAGAAAAGTCCGCGTTTGCTAATTGTGAAAAAAACCAAAATGAAATAAAAATAAGTGAAATGGTACTAGCCAATAAGACGGTTAGAACTGTACTGAAAATTGTCTGCTCTTTGTACAGAACGCTCCGAATGGGTGTGGCTCGTTGCTACCGATTTGCACGGAGCCAGATAGTGCTCCGTGGAGCAGGCTTTGACATCTTCTCTGCTCCACGGAACAATGAAGCAACTGATCTAGAAAGTATCTTAATTTTTGCACTCGTTATCGGCACAGAGTCATTAAGGATTGTAGGCGGAGAAAAGGGAGGAGTTCGGGGGAAGGGGCAAGCAAATAGGTGGTGCAAGGAGAAGCTCGCAGGAGCACAAGGCGGAAGAAAGGAGAGAATAAGAGGAAACACTACAATAAGCGGCGCCCACCTAGCGAAAACCACCACCCCATCCCGTTTGCGGTCTTCTCTCGGGGCGAAGGGGAGAGGTACAATAAACAGCCCCTTGGGTTCCTCGCCGACTTTAATTAATTTTGTATGTGTTGCGGCCGCGTGGCCGCGAGAATGAAGTCACGGGGCACCGTGGAGGCCCGCAGTGGCAGGAGTTCCTCGCTTTGTTCCTTTTCTCTTCCGCTTCAACCCCCCCGTGCGCCCCTCTCGACGATGTCTATGTTGTTCTCCTCGTTCTTTCTCGGTACGAGTGAGCCACGGGGCTCGTGGTCTGGCATCGCCACTCGAAAAAAACCCGGAGAATAATGCAGCGGGATGCACGTGGCGCAGGACCCTCTCATTTTCAGCCCTTCGGTAACCGCGATTCTAATTCGTACGCAAGTTCGTATTCGACGCGATCGAGAGGTGCACCAGGAGATCGATTATCTCGCGCTGGAATCGAGGGCTGCGCTTCTGGAGTCAAGAGGTTCGCAAATTTGATACGTCGGCTCCGCTTTGCTGCTATTATTTTGTTAATTACTTTAAATTAGGCCCAGCGAATTTAAAACTAATATTTTTAAATGTACTAAGGAGATTTATTTATCTCTGTATTTCAAAATAAATTGAAACTGTACAAATTGAGAGCAAGGCATTCTAAATTAAAAGAACCGAAACCACGCCCACTCGGGGAACTCTAAATGGAGAACAAGGTAGCCACGCCCACTCGAGGCACTCTGTGCGGAGATGAACAAGCCACGCCCACTCGAGGCACTCCATGGAACAAAATCAAGGTCTAACTCGATGAGAGGGGTGCTTGTTGTTCACGCTCGACTGAAATCGAGCATTTCAACCACTGTATCAGTTAATACACGGCCTCTAAAAATTTCAGAGAACCGCGGATCCCTACAATCGACGCTCGGCCACAGTCGTGAGCGGTCGCGAACAGTGCGAGCCGCTTTTTGCCGGGCAAACTTATGCCGGGGAATCGTGCGTGACCGATCGAGGTATCCATTACTTAGCCCGTTGCGGTATTACCGACGAGAGGAGCGTTTTCTTTGGACGGCCGCGGCGTAAAAAGTCCTCGGAGAGAACGAGATGCGTCGGGCTCTCCGTCCCGTGCCCGGTGTGTAATGCCGGGTTTTCGATCCGTGTACCCGATGTTCTCTTCCCGCGGGTCCTGGGAAATTATGCGTGCGTGAGAGCCTAACCGTGGTCCGAGCGGAATGCGACACCGCTCGCGAGGAACGTCTGTTGTTCATCAGCGGGCGATTGCGAGTGATCATTTTAATTGATCCAGCGTGGCGAGCTCAATATTTTTATCAATCCTGCCTCAAGCATCGTTGAATATGAGATCACGCACTTGCGAATACTTTCTTTATTCGCAATACCAGCAACTTTCTTCGAGGAATTTTTGTTTGAGATATTTCTGGAGTATTCGTGAATGAACATGTACAAAGAGTGGTGTAATGATAAATGTTGTAATATGTTTGTTATGTATGTTCTATTCGGTGAAATTCATAAGAAAAGCGTCTCCTTTTATCTCGACCCATTTATCTTTTTCCTAGCAATGCACTTTTATGCATCTCCAGAACTTTGCACACTCATCAGGAATGGTCGTTACTTAATCTCCTCTTCACGCTACATTAATGTCTTTCTTTATGCTTTAACATATTTACTTGTACATTAATGTTCTTTCTTTATGCTTTGATATATTCACTTGTACATTACTGTCTTCCTTTATGCATTAATATATTTACTTGTTCAGTAATGTATTTCTTTATGCTTCAAAACATTCGAATCACGAACATATATCGAATACTCGCATTAGGTTCATTGTAGTGTAGAGAAAGAACGTAGACGCATTTTTTTGAAGGATCGCGCGAGGGCGTGAACAATAGCGATCGTTCCCGGTACGAAACGAGTGGGAAGGAAACGTGGTCGGTAGTATCGTAAGCCGATACGAGCCGCGTTCCGACGCGGTGCATCCGTACAGAAATATGCAATATTTATTTCGGCGCACGCGCCTGCATATTCGTGTGTCCCGTGCATACGCGCCGGGGCGAAACGTGAGAACCGAAATAAAGATTCGGACGACACGCGGGAACCGGGGTAAACCAGAAATACGCGTGAATTGAAACTCGCATCCTGGCAGTGGCTCCGCGCTCCGCTCAGCTCTGCTCTCTGCTCCGTTCTGCTCCGCTCTCCGTTCTCTGCTCTCGTTTTGGAATAGCGCTCGTTAATTGCCCCTCGAGCCGCTCGGATTACACTTCAATTATCCAAACAGAGCGATCAACCGCGAGCCGTTCGCCTACAATACGGATTCTCCTCCACCGGGGAAATTCGCGAAACCTTCCGAGGAACATTCCATTGTCCCGCGAACCTCTGCGGTTGCATCCTTTTAGACGTTTTGCTGGCGAAGTTAATGCTTTGTGCTTAGAGGTCGATTCATTATACCAGAGATTTTAGAATGCTGTGCTAATAGATTGTACTTTGGGAAGTGCGGAACCTCGTGAATTGCGTTTTAAAATTAAATTCTTGTTGAGACACACCCTCGAATGAAAATTATGAGGATTATTTCATTCAAATGATTGTAATTCATTATACTAGATTATGTTTTATAGAATGGAATTCTCGATGACGAGCCTTCAATTCATTGACAAGTGATTAGATTGATAATTCGACCAGTTCGATGGATATACATATTAGACATAAAT
Organism: Lasioglossum morio; assembly: GCA_916610235.2. Lineage (NCBI taxonomy): Eukaryota > Metazoa > Arthropoda > Insecta > Hymenoptera > Halictidae > Lasioglossum > Lasioglossum morio. The sequence continues at coordinate 11,507,689 of OU744334.1, forward strand.
GTAATTAAATAATTGCACTTTTAATGCATCTTCCCAGGTATTGTAATTCAAGTATTGAAGGTCTGGATTAAAAAATGATATCCCTGATAGATGGGTGGTTTTCTTTTTATTAATGCATCGTTGATGAAACTTAAAATGTTGCTGTGAATCTGCTGACTAAATCCTCCAACTTGTTGCGCGACTACCAGTAATCTGAGATTATCAAAGCTACCGCGTATGAATCTACCAACAAGTACCGCTATTCCGAATCATTTCGTCTGGTCGCACGAAATCACGGAAACGACGACGAATAAGAAGACGAAGAAGAAAGAGAAAAGGACGAGGTCTCGTGCTCGCTCGGTTATTCGCTTGTCGTTAACAATAAACACTCGGCTATCGGGACAGGAATCGGCAGCGTGGGCGTGGATGGCAGCGGCGTTGAAACGATTACCGAAACTGCTGTTCGGTGGCAGCGTTTACAGTGTCGTGTCGACGAAAAATTTGCGCGCGAGAGGGTGAGAAAAGGCGAGTTTGGACGCGGGCCGAGGAAAAATCTGACTGGACTACCCGCGATACGGGTTCGGCTAAAATATTGAACGAGGAACGTAATGGAAAGGGAAGAAAAGAAAAGGGAGCCGCGCGCGGCGATGGCACACAGGAATGTAGCAGCTGCGGGGCTCATTCACATCCGCGCACAGTGGAATTCTTACTACCGCACTCGCGGTTTCTCTCGGGGTCGCCGTCCAAGTTACAAGTATAACCGCACTGAATGCCCGCCCAGTACCTACTTCCATTTCATTCTGGAACGTTTTGCAAACGACGTGCTTCTCTCGAGCCGAGCCGCACGCGCGCGCCTGCGAGCGAATCGTGCTGGCGAATTATCAGAACCCGTCAACGATTTTCCGATTTTTCTGACAATTTCTAGCACCGATTACTTCGCTCATCTGTCGAATCTTTTGGATCCTTTGCTGAACTCTTTTCATTGTCTTCGAATTTTTATAACAAGATCATTATTTTTTTAACGCATTTGTTCGGATAACAGCGTTTATTATTTCAACGTTATATTGTCAAGTTAGCTGAATCGTAATCCGAAACAATTCTTACAGTATATCCGAGTACATTCTGGTATATTCGAGTACATGTATTATAATGTATTTTAGAGACTAATAATTTATTTTTCTTACAGACGGAATTTATTAATCTTGAAAATGGTCCAAATTGTGACCGAAACGTCGATTATATAAAATTAGCAAAATTGCTTAGTTAATTTATTATTTTTTTGTGTATTTAACGATCGAACCGTAGTTATTTATTTATTTCGTTATAATGTATTTTAGTATATTTTCTCCACTTGAGTACAATTGTGGACAATTTTTCTAATGGAGTACAATTTGTCTCCAAGGAAAATGAACGCCAATTTTTTACCATTTGGAATAAGTTTTATGACATTGTTTCAGGCCACTTAAAAATCCTATGGTCGTAGAATTTCTGTTTTTTATTAGCAGAAAGTTGTTACATGACTTTTTACGGCTTCATTTAACAATGAAATTGGCACCGCCTAAAGAATTGCAATAGTTTTGTAGGTCCATCGAGAAGGAAATGGTTGAAAGAAAGTCCTGAACGTCTCAGGTTAAGAACCCGAGGAGCTTCAGGTGAGGGGCAGCATCTCCGCAACAGAGCACTCGGTACTCGTGGGAATACCGTGCGAGAATATATCCGGGATTATTTCATACATTACAAGGCAATAACGTATCGCGGCTGGATGCAAGGTTAACGTGGCTACGATTAAAGTAATCGGCCGTGGAATCGATAAGGCGTGGCTTATTTAGGAAGTGATAATTGCGATATTTATGAGCGGCCGTTGCATGGAACATGGGTCGTTAACGTTGCCCGTTAAATATCACTTAGTTGCAAAACCAGCTCTCTGCTTATCTCGCCGAGATAAGGCAAAACGTTTCCTGCTCCATGGGGTTATTGATTGAAAGGGAGAATGAAATTTATATCGTGTGGTATGTGGATATGTATACCTAACCATCGAATTATTAATAGCGACCGTTCTGTCAGATTACCGGCCCGATATAGATTGCGAAGTGTACTCTCAAAATTCTGGCCGTAACGTAACAGGAATTGGCCTCTGGCCTAGAGAATTGGCCTCTGACTATTCAGATCTACCAACAACAATCGCCCGATCAACGAATCAAAATATAAACGTACTTTCACAATTTTTCATTTCCGTTATAGCCGCAGTATTGACAAATCAGGGGTGACCACAAGATTTGCAAGTAGCGATTTGTATGTAACATGATATTTGGTCCCCTCAGGGTTTCAAATTTATTTACCAATCTCCTTCCCCCTCTTTCCATTCTCACTATCGCCTTTTCAATGGGACCTACTGTTTATGGTGGGTTCCGAACCATCTTTGCAAGTAGTAAATTATTTATTAATTTTCGTTAAAGCAGCAATGTTAACAAATTACGGATGATATCAACATTTGATAAAACCGAGACTGTTCTCAAAACACAAATATAAAATATGAAACGTTGAACCTCCTTCAAACTGTTGATTCCCAAGACGATCTTATTCTCTTTCTAGGCAAACAGTGATCTTTAGTCGGATACTGTTCCAAATCACTCTCGACAGGAAGTACATCTTCAGCAGCAGCGGCAGCAATGACTCACAAAAGATCCTCCGGAGGCATCTGCAGGGTTTAAATAAGGGGCGTAGCAGATCGTACATCGAGTTCTGTTACACGAACAATGATTACCCTAACGCTCGTTCAACCGCTATAACGAACACCTTAGTGGTAGCATCTCGAACTGATGCTCGGGAGAAAGAGAGAGAGAAAGAGAGAAAGGGAAAGAGAAAGAGAAAGAGAGAGAGCGAGAGAGAGGCAATGTTACATCAGCCACGGACGAATATCCCTTTGGTGAAGCGTTATCTAGCCGTGCTCGGTCATAATGCAATCAGAATATTCCTCGCGGTGAGGAGAAGAAGGAGATTAGAGGGCACCACTCACGGCATGCTATTTACTTTGAACTATTCTCGGCACCGCGGCCGAAACACACATTATCCGTCGTCGACGCCACGACGACGGTGTACTCGCGGCTCCCAGAACCATCATCCAAGGAAACCGACTGATATCCTCGATAAACGATGCCCCGCAGCCAAAATATCCTCACCGAGATCCGGTCAGATCGAGGAACAAGTACCGAGGCTGCCGAGTGCCCGACGGAAATCGCTTAATTAGACCTGGTTCTCAGTGAAAATTCAACCAGTTTATACAGGAGAAACCGCAGATCCTCCAAGTTCTCTTTAAAACACATTTATACTATTCAAATGTAATAACACTTTTATCTTAGTCCTACAACGAATCTCCTAATCAGCGAAAGAGGATTTTTGTCTAAATACACTTTTTTAGAAAATCAATTATAAAAATGTTCACGTTGCGATTTTATGTGGAGGATGTTGGGAGCGATGGTGCATTATATTTTCAAACATCAATAGATTGTAATCAATATCTGTAACAAATATATTTTCTTCTTCTTACGTTCTTTAACATCGAATAGGATATAACACAATCAAAAATTGTTTAAGTAGATTACATGTGTGACTTGTTGGTTCATAATTGATATTGATATTGCTATTCAAGGACCCATTAAAATGTCTCGGACCATGGTTCATAAAAAATTATGAAATAACCATGTTCCAAAAGATCCAATCTTTTATATTATTATTTATATTATATTTTTTTATATTATAGTTGTAATATTCGAGCACAACATAACACAAACATAGCACAATTCAGCACAACTGATGCAATTATTTAATTCAACAAGTGGGGGGCTAACTTCTACGAGGCAAGATTGGATGTCTTAAATACAGGAGGAGAGACTAGAATTTTTAAGAAAAATTTTCGAACCTGCGGAACCGCGAATTAACCGAGCTAGCTGACGGATCAGTAAGAGAGAAGAAGGGAAAGAGGAACCAGAAGGGTAGGGGATGAAAACGCGGGGAAGAGGAAAGAAAAAGCTGAATGAACGCGACCTGGGACACAATGGGCCACTGTTGTTCCCGGGACTCTCGGTGCTGAGACAATGCCGGCTCCCGGATTCAGTTAACAATCCGTGTCGCGAACATGGGGACGCCGTTAGATAAGACCGTCGAGACTCGCTCGAACCTCTTCGAACCTTTTCTTTTCAATCGGATGGAAAACGTTCGTTCGCCCGGGAGAGATGGCATAACAGAATGCCACGGTAATGGCGCAGGATGGAAACATTGTGCCCCGGGTTTTCGACGAACTCTCTACGTCCCATTCTTTCCTGACGAGAGAATGGCGACGCGATCGCGAGAGATCATCCCTCTGTCTCTCTCCAACCAGTGCGAGAGGGGGGGAGAGAGCGCGAAAACCGTGGAAAATTTTATAATTGGCGACGAAGATGTTCGAGCACGTCTACCACCTCTTTCTAACTATCCGATGCAGATCTGTCGAGATTGTCGAGTCAGAGGGAACTTAAATAGTTTGTTTATCGACGGGACGAACAACCGGAGCGGAACAGACGAAATATAATTTCGAGGGAAAATTATGGAATCTCTATCCCCCTCTCTCTCTCTCTTCCTCTCCCTCTCTCTCGGAACGTCGGAATCCCGGCCGGGAGAAGCGGTTATCGTGCGTGAATAATACTCCGTAATTGGAAGCACGTGTAATTTCGCTTACAGCCCGTGTTATTATTTCTGACGCGTGTTCGGATGCTAACGATCCGAGGAGTGCTCCGAGGAACGCGTAATCGACGGAATTAACGGGTTCGCGGCTTGAATCCAGTCCGTGGGACACCATCGACGGCCTGGTTCGATGACAATCGACACTTCGGTAATCGTGTAATTAATTCAGTTTCTAAATATCTTTCGCGAACGGTTTTCGAAATTGTTTCTTTACGAGAGCGACGGGAGTGCATATCGTGTTTTCAGGAGAACGAAAGAGAAACTTCGCTTTTCCGGGTTGGTAAGGGATGAAAAGCTTCAGCGACAGAATGCGAATGGGTTGATTACTGCGTTGGTGATTTGTGGATTGTGTATGGATTTAGAAATAAATTTTTGGGCGGGGTGTTGGCGGGTAAACTGAATTTGTTTTGGTTGTTCCAATGAGTTTTGATGGGATTTCACGATGCAGAGGGGACTGGAGGGAAGTGTACATGTAGACTGCGGATTGTATGCATTTATGGCAAAAAGGAGTGTGTGCAATTCGAAATTATTGAAGTAAAAATGAACTGGATATCTGGCTCCGGGCTCTTGCAATTGACGCAGCCAATATTTATTTTGCTGAAATAAAATGTTAACAAAAATAGAAAAATGTATGGTATCGGCGCACAGGTTCGATCATAATGAAAAACAAAGCAATTTTGCAAAAATTAAATTACTCCCAACGTTTCGATCCTGGTATGGATTATCTTCAAGAGAATTTTGCGTTTGCTGTGTAAAAATATTTCGAAACGTGAAAATTTAAAATTCAGTTCCATGTTGGCTCCAAGAGCAACTGAATCAAACGACTGTTAAGAGAGAACTCAGTTCTCTCAGTTCAGTCGCCAACATGGAACTCAATTTTAAATTTACACGTTTCTAAACACTTTTACTAATTTAATTATAAATACTAAATACTTTTAATAATTTAATTTTTGCAAAATTGCTTTGTTCTTCATTATGATCAAACCTGTGCGCCGACAGCATACATTTTTCTATTAATTCATTACGATCGATAAAATGGAATAATTAGTTAACAAAAATGTCTGAGATTCATATTCCAAAGGTGACGTTCACAATACTGCGAACAGGGTAGAAATGTTCCAGGTTTTTCAGAAAAATGAACACGGGTACTGTTCTTTTGTGAGTGACTCGAGAAATTCGGAGAAGCGCGTCTGGAAGAAAAGTCTGGTCCGAAAGTCCGTTAACGAGACTACAAAAAATTACTATCGGATGATCCGCGCAGAGGGTTGCGTACAATAGTGAACAGTCGCCTTTGAGTTGAGGCCTGGCTGCACATAGGAATGCAATTAAAATACCGACGATGGCGAGAACCGCGGGATAGTGGGCGGGGAGGGTGGCAAGACTATGGCTCTCGTGTCCCGTCGGAACAATGGGCCACAATGTTAATGAGGAAAATAATTATATGAGAGTTCATTTTCTTCCTCGAGAAAATCGGATGCGGAGAGAGGAGAAGGCTGAAGGAGGCGCTAGCACCCGGGCAAGGAAGAGTACCAAGTAGAAAGGGGGTGTTCCGTAATGCGAGCGCCAAGTGGTCCAGACGTCGTCGTGCATGCACTACTGGCGACGCCTCCAACCCTTAACACAAGCGAAAACTCTGTTCCTCTACAAGGTAAGACGTCCGTCCGACATAAGTGTTTTCTAATTAACGCTGCTGTGCACGCGTGATACCTTGCGCCCCTGCGAACCACGATTAGGAGCACTCCAACACCGTCAAAGAGAAAGCTTCACTCTGAAGCTGGTTTTCTTCGTGATACAATAATTCATTCGAAAATTACTTCGATCAAAATTCGACGCATACAAGTCGATACCTTCTATTCGACGTGATTAAAAGAAAAGGAATAATAAATCTATAATGTAACTACAATGTAATTGTAACTAATAGAAAACAGGAAAAGATATAAAATATTCAATAATGTTGCTTTCAATGTAACAAAGTCGTTAAGCGATGAAATCAATTTTTATGTATTCCTGCAATATTTTTATTATCCATAAAAATCTACAGTCTAGTAACTAGTATTATTGTATACACTTCCATAGAACTATGTTTACGTAGAATAATTCTCAAAATATCCATATTCTTTTGCATGTTTGCAACCAATACAATATTAAATTCACATAGTAGAGATTAGGAGACTTGCCCGCGTAAGTGGAAAAGGACTCCGTTGATCAGACACGTCGTCCGACCGAATCAATTACTTCTCTTCTTACTTAAGAAGATCGTAATCGTAATAAACTTATAATGATCAGTATATTATTAATATTACAAGGTCTTCGAGGTCGCTGTTGTTCTACGGATGTGAACAATGAATAAATTCGTTAATACCAATAAACAATGTATCGGTAGCCTGAACGTTTCATAAAGATTCAATGCACCAAGGGACCCGTCGCCCGAAGGAATCCACGCTCGGGATTTCGTTTCTCCGTAGCTTACTATGGTACGTGACGCCAGTAGCTCGGGATCGCATTAATGAAATAAAACTACGTGACTGGACGCCGTGTGCAGCGTCGGCATTTCCGTGATTCGAAATGGTAAGAATTTCTGTCTTGCGCACACCAGTGATACGAGGTAGAAAGATAGAAGAAGGCGTTGTGTCCGTGGTATATTCGACCGGAGAGAATGAACTAGCGGCGGCCGCAGAAGTAATTCGATCCGGTTTTTGAATGGAAAATGATGACGGGGCCATTCGAGCATTTATCGTAACTGGCAGATTTCGGTGCACGGCAATATATCGGTTTCAATATCGCGGCCGATATTGGATTTTGGTAATGTCCCGGATTGACTCGGTACATTTTACAGCCGATACGCCTACGCAATACGGATCAATACAAACACCGTTTTACATGCGGTAACTCCATTCCATGCGGGACAAACTGTTATACCATGTGGATATCCCGGACGCCCGATTAAAACGTCCCGGATCACTAGCGTTTCCGATCACTGCCAACCGTACACACAAGTATTTGCTCAAAGACGCGCTGTTTGCTTGGCGAACCACTCGTTAGTCAGCCGGAAACAATAACGATTAGATCTTTCGGCTAATATTGATTCTCGTGGGGTGAGTTCGGCAAATTCGGGAGCTGCAAGTGTTTCGTTCTTTTATCGTTGATGATTAAACTGCGGATCTTAATGCAATTATGATTTTCAAAATATTTCAAAAAATGCTACAGTATAAAATTCGAAGGGTAAATGTGTTCATGTACATTTTATTCGGTTGTCATTTATTAATAAAATATGAAGTTACCAGAATCGATAAATCCTCTAACAAAGTAGAATAACTATGTTTTCTGTTCTCAAAAATTTCAATATAAATCAACGACACAGTGGATCTTCACAATTCACAGCATACAATTCAAAACAGCTGTACAAAGAACAGAATCTCTCTGATGCGTGAACATTGCCAAAGACACAGTAGAAGCATGGTTACATTAGAGGATCCCCAGGCTGGTCCGAATCGAATGAAACTTTGCAAACAGAGTCTCTGCAAGCCACGACAGGCTATCAAAAACGCGTAGGAGAATCGTCGGGAACATGGATAACGAAACGTAGACCATAACGTCGAGGAGAGACAGAAACAGACAGAGAAACAGGGGGTCCGTGGGGATGATAGAGAGACAGAGTAGGGCCTCGGAAAAGAGAGAGAGAGAGAAAGAGAGAGAGAGAGAGAGAGAGAGAGAGAGAGAGAGAGAGAGAGAGAGAGAGAGAGAGTGGGAGAGAGAACGAGAAAGAGAGGGACGCAATTTGAGCGAGTGGCATCAGTCGGCGGGTTTAATGAGGTTAGCTGCAATTACATGCATTAGTACGACATGACGAGGGCAGCGGACCCGACCTCGGTCCTCTGGAAGAGATATTGGATGTATGAGCCTGGCAAAAGGGGTGGCCAGAGGGTGGAACGCTGGGAGGAGAGGAGAACAGAAGAGAGGGAGAGAGCAAAGCACAGGAGAGGGTCACCGCGAGAGAACGAGATACAGCCGGGCAAAGAAGATACAAAGGGGTGAGGTTGCGAGATAGAGAGGGATGAACCACGAAGAAAAGAGAGATGGAGATTGAACTACGAAGAGGAGAGAAAGATAGGGGGTTGACGACGAAAACAAAAAAGAGTAGGAACGGGGTTGAACCACGAAGAGAAGAGAAAAGAAACCGTGGGGAAGAGCAAGAAAGGGCTGAAATCACGAAGAGAAAAACATACGGGGTTGAACGACGAAGAGAACAGAAAAGAAAACGGGGGAAATAGCAATAAGGGGTTAAACCACGTAGAGAAAATATATAGGAAGTTGAACAACGAAAATAGAAGAGAAAGGGGGGGTTGTACGACGAAGAGAAGAAAGAAGAAAACGGGAGAAAGAGCAAGAAGGTGGGTTGGCCGACGAAGAGATGAAAAAGAGGGGGTTGAACAACGAAGAGAAGACAGAGAGGAGGGGAGCTTACACGGGGGCAGAAGATTGTAGAAAAAGGAAGGAAGACGAGACGACGAAAGAAACAGGGTGAGCTTGGGGGTAAAATGCGTTAACGCGTGTCGGCGTTAACGCCACCGTTCTGCTCGGCTCTGCTCTCCTCTGTCGTTGTGCTCTCGCAGACACTCTGAAGCAATGCGGAGCGGTGCGGAGCGGTGCGGAGCGGTGCGGAGCGGAGCCGAGCGTAGCGTAGAGGCTTGCTCGTCTCGTGCACCGCAGTCGCGGCAGGTAACGCGCAAAGTCACGCATCGTTGGCCCGCGATCAAACGACAAACACCGTCGGCCTGCCGCTCCACTGCGATAATTCTTTGATCGCTCGAAAAGATACACCGACGAGCCGACGACCCTCTCTCTCTTTCGCTCCTGTCCTCTCTCTCTCTCCCCCGAACAGCACGGCTGTGCACCCTGTCCGGGGTTGAAATCGGTGAGTCGGATAAGCGACGCGCGCGCGCACACACGTGTAAGTTGGATGCTTCGCGTGTAAAAAGGAAAAAGAAGAGCGCACACCGAGGGAGGAGATGTACGGTTAGACGAATGAAAAAAGAGAGGGAGAGAGAAAGAGAGAGATGGGACGATGTACACCGAGCGTTCATTTAGCTCCGTTTAGCGGCGACAGCCGGCTACGAAATCGCGCGGAACACGCTCCAGTGGATGCCAGAGAGCGGCGCGCGATCCACGAACGCCACTTTAGGCGAAAAGGACTGCTTGTTACGCGGATGTTTCTGATCCGAGGAATTTGCGGACGTGGAGGGTGCGATGCCCGTGAGTTGTCAGGTAGGGGGTTGTTGGGCGTGAGTGAGGACGCGCGTGGTTGGTGGACAGTCTGGTTTTGCTGGTTGAGGATCAGGTAGTGGAGCCTCATTTTTAAAACAAGTACCCAAGCTAATACATTACTCCAGCCAGATTCTTAAATTATTTTTAAACAGATCTGATTCCTGCTTTTATCGAGTTAGGCTCTTCTTGTGGACTCTAACAATGAGTTGGTGTTGCTTGAAAATAAAGCCTTTAAACATTGTTGATGAAATGGCTATATCGAATATCCATTGATCACTACGACTCCGATCAAAAAATATCAATTTCTCCATCATCCGCAAAACCTCGGTATTAACGTCGCCGAGGTAATTCTTCAATATCTTAAAATGTGTATAAAAAATCTTGCTCAATCAAAATCTAGCCACCATTCCAACAAGCACAAGCAACAAATAACCATTTTCCATCATCCACAAAACCTCGCTATTAATTTCAATTTTAATCCGAATCCGCCAAAGGGGTAGCATTCTGAAAGTTACACGCTCCATTCGGCGAGGTAATGAGAAATAAACCACCCCGTTATTACAAAGGTACTCCACACACACACATACACGCACAAATAGTGAGAGAGAGAGAGAGAGAGAGAGAGAGAGAGAGAGAGAGAGAGAGAGAGCGTTTCATTCTGCAATGTTCGATGATGAAACAACACAGGTGCCCATCCATCCCCCATGCGAAACAAAACACAGAAAAACCAACCGGACAAAGCGAGTGACGTGGATGACGGATCGCCATGATCCTCGGCGAACCAAGCCCACCCTCTCTCCACAGTTTTGCTCACTATTAGCGCGACAGAGAAACGAGAGAGAAACACAGCCACAGCCAACGATTTTTGTATGGTTCCAGGTTTCCCGAGGTATTGTCGGTCGATACGGATTTTCACTGGGCATTCTCCAGAGAGATAGCGCCGGACGCGCGGACACGTTTGATACAATATATAAGCGGTCGGGATTGGAGAGGGCCCGGGGGGTCACAAAGTAGCATTCTATTGACAGAGAGCTCGACGCTCTCCGGTCCGCCGGTGATTATACTTGGTGATCATATCGCTCGTATATTGACAAACAGCGATACAAACACGAACACATAGGTACACGCACCGAGAGAAAGAGAAAAGGGACACACGGAGAAAGAGAAGGGTGGAAACCATCCCCGTTCCCGGACTGTCCCGTGTTTTACCTCTGCCATCCTTCTCTTTCTCTCTCCTCTACCATGCCTCCTCCTTTCTCTGCTTCGTATCTCTCTCGATTTGCTATCTCTCTCATTTTTCTAGCTCTCTCTCTCTCTCTCTCTGCTCGCTACCTCTCGTTCTCCCTCAATGTTCCGTGTCCTCCTCTCTCCTCTGGTTTCAGCCAGCCAGCCGTCCTCATCCGATCATCCCCCACAGGTCTATGCACCGCTGCGACCACCCTCGACAGTTCTGGGGGGAAGGGTAGTGGTTGGGGGTGTGGTGCAGGTTCCCGTGGACGCTTCTCGTGCACCGGTGCACACAGACCGCCCACCGGCGACCCACAATACGCCGCTAATTCCCATAAAGCGCCGGCCGATACGCAAATGGACAAACGTATGGACATACGCACAAGCGCCCCCGGCCACCCTCGCCGCTCGCTCGCCGGCCAAACACCGCACACGCCGTACACACCCCCACCCCTCCTCTCTCTCTCTCTCAGGCTCACTCTCTTTCTCTCTGTACCCGACCGCTTCCTAACCCGGCATTCGCAGGTTGCATATCGCGGCCAGACCTCTCGTCCCGCCTTTGTGGATCACCATACCGTGTAATAACGAGACGGTCGCGCGGAAATGCGACCTGGTGCTCGTCGAGTCCGACTCGAACGGTACACCATGCTTAAGACGCGATAATGGCGACTGTTTTCAGTTTGAAGGTTGCGCTGACTGGTCTTCGATTAATCAGTTGTTTGATTAAAGTGGCTATGGTTGGTAAAATGAGATACTCTCAGTGCGATTTGGGAAATTTTGTGACACATTCGATTCAGCACGAAGGTGAACTTTCGTTTGTGAAAAATTAATTGAATGCTTAGTATATTACTTTTTTTCACCACTTCTGAAAAAAATTGAGTTTGATTTTCGAGCCGGTACGCGTGTTATTCGATCAGTCGAGGAGTTCATTCATTATTTAGCATTCGACAAATTTTCAATATTGATTTGTTCAGAAATAGAGCGTTCTATAAAAAGATGACTTTTGCGAGTTGTGTCATCTGTTTAGAAACAATCGACGATGAGTATGATTAATTTTTCAGAATTCAGTGTTAAGGAATACGAATTAAATTGAGATCTACCTTCATCCTCTAAATTCTCGTAATTATTGGACAGGCGATTTTAGTCTTGTTATCCATTTTAATCTCATTCTCAACGCACTATTCTGGTCAATTCCATTCTTCTCGATTCGAAGAACTCTCTGTGAGAAGATAAAACCAGTTGAAGATAGAAACAGACAGTCGCTTCGGTTTCGGAAGATCAACTATTAATAATTCCGCCTCGACGATTTTGTATCGAACTCGATTTGCTCCGAGTATAGATTTAATTTATTTTCTACTGACATTTGACAATGATTGACTTATCCGATCAATATCCTACGAATCGCTGGTCCCGCAATAGCTTCCGAACACCACAGAATCGGATACTTTTAATTACGGATCAACGGGAACTATATTATTCACGATCTTATTCCATCATTCGCGAATTTGGAAAAACTGCTCTGGGCTTCAGGATGTTAATATTGTTAAGATATTTTACCGGTCTTGTATTTGCTATTCACGCAATATGAATTCGTAAAAATGGCTACGCAATCCTCGAAGGAAAATTCTGTTGCAGCCGCATCGTTTACGGGAATTCTCCGTCACAGGAATATGCAACATCATCCAATTGTAATTAACGCAATCGCAATTAGTTCGACGGTGGTATAAAACGCGGCAGCAGCAGACCGCTTTGAATTCCCCAAAGCATTCGGCTTCAATCAGCGGCACACATACAAAGAGAGAGAGGGAGAGAGAGAGAGGGAGAGAGAGAGAGGAAACGCATGGAAGATCATCGGCTCACAGCGAGCGGAAATTTCATGCCCACTTGCAGCATTCTCTCACTCTTTCGTCGAGAGTCATCAAATATCTGTATACGACGGAGGTCGAACATGCCTGACCAGGTAAGAAGGAAGGCCGCGGCGCCGGTGAATGGGGGTCGATGAATGAAGGTGGTTCGCATGCTGAAGGGTCTTTTTCCGGTGCCCTGTCAAGGACGTTTCAGACCCCGGAATCGCTTTAGTCCCCGATCCCCGAGGCAATGGCTTGCCCCGCGACAGAATTTTTCCGGAAGAAAAATCTCGACTCGAAGAAGGAAACACTCGTCGCGGAGAAGGAACCCAGAAAAAAAGATGACTTCCGGCGAGAACGTTTTAGTTCGCCTGTCACATTTTCCACGAGATCTCTCGCGTTTGACAACGTAACGACCACTTCGAATGATTCGCACGGTACAAGTTTTGATTCTCTAAATTGAATCCTTTTAATTGATGATTTAATGAACATTTATGACGAACATGAGTAGATAGAATACGAAACAACCAAGATATTTAAAAAAATTTCAAGAAAAGAAATTAATGATATGCGAAGAATTGCATTTGGTGAAGGCAATTATAATTCGAGAGCGAATCTTTGTGCATTTATGAAGAAATTGGTTGGACGAAATATGAAATAATACCAGATTTTGATAATTTGAGAATATTGTAAATGTTGTGTTTAAAGTAAAAAATCATTAAGGAATGAAATCAATTTTTATTTCATTCCTGCTTTCCACAATTAACGTAGAACATTTTTGTTTTGCATGAAGATCCGCAGTCTAATTGTAATTTTGCACGAAGATTCGTCGTCTATTGATTACTATACATAGAACATTTTCCATCATCCATTTTCCAGCTTGCTTTTGGTACAGCATGGTTATTGAAAACCCATAGGAACAATTGTATTATATTTCCCTGAAATATCAGGTGATGTTTGAAAAATTAGGAATTGAATAGATGGAAAAGTGTCTGTAACAGTACTGCATCAACAATTTCCAGCAGTCCTCCCCGAAAATCAGCCAACCCACCCCGAGGAAATCGCGCACAGTAACCCACAATTCTCCATCATTCAGCAGCCGATACCGGGCACTTACACTTCTGTAAGACACCGGAATCTGCGATACCAGGCTCCATTACCGGATACGATTTCCCGAAGGCGGAGAGCCGCGGCATATCGAACGGGTCTCGCGTGTCCTCGGCCCGTAGCTCGCTGTTCGTAAATAAAAGAGGAGCAATCTAAGGGAGTGCTTGGGTCGGGCCAGTGCACCGCGTCTGCACGGCCGAGCCACTGGGCGTGACAATATGCTCCTGCACAGGTGCAGTCGAAGGTATAGGTTCGCCGAGGCGCCTCGGGGAAGAGGAAGAGCCATAGAGAAAGAAAGACGGAAACATAGGAAAAGAAGAGAAAGAAAGAGAGAGAGAGAGAGAGAGAGAGGTCCTCTCGCCGCCCACGCGATCGGCCTTGCTGCGAAAGAGGCCGGAGGGGGTGAGAGAGCGGAACGAACCGAAGGTAAGAAGGAGGAGAGAGAGAGAGAGAGAGAGGAGAGAGAAAAGGAGCGTGCCAAGCGCGCGAGCGAAGAACAGGAGTTAGGTGTAGCCCCCGGAACGGGTGTGTGCGCGCTCGAGTACGTGGCCGCACACCTGTGCCAATGCAGCATGGCACGGAGTCGCATAACAGGTGGAAAGGTAAAAGAGAGAGAGGTAGACATGGGGTAGAGACGGCGAGAGAAAGAGAGGGGAACGGAGGAGAGGGAGACCCCCACTCGACCCCGAGTCTGCCAGCTCGAACATTACTATACGCCCTCCGGGACCAGAGAGGAGGAGAACGCTGAGACTACCGCCTTCCTCCTACGTTCTCTCTCCCGACCTCTCTTCTCTTCGATTTCTCTCTCCCTCAACCCCTCTCTCTGGCTCTCTGGCTCTCTAGCTCGCTTCTCTTTCTCATTCTAGGTTCTTCGAGAAAACCTCCCTCTGTTTCAATGTATCTCTCTCTCTAATTCTCTGTCTTCCTGTGTCTCTGTCTAATTTTCTTCATCTCTGTGTCTGTTTCTATTTTCCTGTCTCTGTCTATTTCCCTGTCTACCCACCTCTCTCTCTGTCGTTCTCTCTGGGTTTCTTTCCTCGACGTCGCACTTCCGTTTGAACGTCGCCTCTCGAGGCGTGCCCGCCGCGCAAACGCCGACAAACGCGTTTTCACTCGGTGCCGATGAAATGGCCGACGAGAAAACGTTCTCCACCCTTGAAAGGGCCAACACCGCGCGGCACAGGCGTTTCCACGCCGGAAGATTTCTCAAGACGATTCCCCCGGCCCGCGAGAAGCCTTCTTGATCATCCTGAATGGCTTCTGATGCATTCTACGCCGCGTCGGGATCCGGAAGAGTGCGCAGGGAATTGTCTTCGTACAGAGATTTTTGGCCATATTGCTTCGATGAAATTATTTGATCCATACACTATCAAGTTGTGGATTATGTCCGTATTTACCGCTGTCTCGATTATAAAGTCCTCACTGTTTCAACGGTGATTAGATAGTTTAGAAAAATGATAAATAATTATTTCTAACAGAATGATCGTGAGGCTACTGAAAAAGACACTGAATCATGCATGCAGCTGGCTGTAACCTATTGGTTGGCATATGAATATCGGAATGCAACATTACAATCTTCTTCGGTCTATTGATGTTGAAAGAAATTGTCACGTTATGTCATAGGAGATGACTTTGTAGTTCGTAGTTATTTATTACCAGTTTGCCGATAATTGCGAGTACATCATTACTCTGACTTGTTTGTGATCTATTTGTAATAGTTATTCTCTCGGTTCCTAACCGATGGAACATTCCAATTTCGTTGGCCTGAATATTTCTGAGAAAGGGTGACAGTCTGGTATAAGTAAGGGTGTCAATTTAATAAAACTATACTTTATCTAAAAAAATTCAGAACAATTTTCGATCATTCCAGAAGAGAGCGTAAAAACCGTTAATCAATCGTAGAAACAGCTATCGAAAATCCACTTGACCCCATAAGGGTTAAAGGGGAGTATCGAAGAGCTTTGGGGAAACTTTTCCAAGAAGTGAACTCACAGCCAGAGAACTCGATCGACTGAGGTTCTTCATGAATCACATCCACAATTTTGCAACGTTTCCACGAGGAAATAGTACTCGGTAACCTCTATGAGAGTTCAAGGAAAGCGTTGCGAAACATTCCGCTCGATATCAATCGAGCGTTCTCCAGGAGAGACGTCCACAGTTTTGGGACACGCAAAAGCGATTGGCAGAAGTGTAGAAATAAATATCCAGGTGTACGGTAACTATAAGGATTGAATAGTAACGTGACAGAGTATAAAATCGCGAGATTCTCCAGGAAGTGAAGTCTCGACTGCACGGATCAGGACTCGTCGCGGCGCATTCCCGGGACAATAGGACGTCCGTTGGAATCGACATCCCCTCGACGATGGTATCGGCGGGTATCGCGATGACTGGATGGTTCGCGCGACCTCGAAAACCGCGGGTCATCGCGTGGAAGGGAAACAACTGGCGGCGGAGCCGAGGAATCGCCGGAGAGAAACCTGTCTACCCGCAAAAATGGGCGCGTGCAGATAATGCATCGGCGTATTACCGTTATTATGCCGGTCATTTACGTGCTGCGGAGACGATGTTCCCTTTCCTGCGTGATATCCCGCTAAATTCGCCCCGCGGCGCGGCCGACTCTGTTCTAAGCAAACACGTTCGTCCGCAGTCTCTTCTCAGCGATCCACGAAAGACATGGAACATCGATGCTCGAGGACCTGTGGAACGATCGGTAGCCACCCTGCGTCAACTTTCGCAATAATGTCTGATGGCTTTTCAATTATTCCCGCCGCGGGACTACACACATCATCCCGAACCTTCATCATGCGAGGATCGACAGTATTCAGATTGCATAATGTGCCAATAATCTAGAGTTGCTAATCCTGTTCATGGTTATCGTTAATTGTAGAGAGTGGCACTGAAGTTAGGATAACTTGCATGAACTGGATAGGAAAATTAGATTTTGAGTCCGTATCCCCTTCAATTTCTGTTAACCCTTCGTGTGTGTGATCTTATAAAGGTTAGCATAATGTTGCAACAATTTAGATTTGCTAATCCTGTTCATAGTTATTATTAATTGTAGAAAGAGACTTGTGACACTGATAGCTAGGTTAACTTAAATAAAGTGGATAGAAACATGAGATTTTGAGACCGTATTCCTTTCAATTTCTGTTCACTATTCTATCTATGCGCTGTTGTAGATGTTAGCATAATGTGCTAATAATTTGTTGATCAGGTTCATGGCTATTGATAATTGCAGTGAGACAGTATCTTTTTTCAATAATAATTCTGATAACATTCCTTCAACTAATGGCTCTACGGTTTTGTATATATTGTCCATTAGCTTTTGTTGCAAATGCATAAACAGTTTAATGATCGTGCCAACCCCGGCGTTGGTAGGTTCGACGTTGAATATCCTTCCGTGTTTTTTGAAGTAATCATTGTTAAGTAATTACGCGGCGTCCTACGGCAGAAGACGTTCTAATTACAATATGCCGTGAACGGGAATGTTGAACGAAAGAGGATTCCGCAGAGGAATGTAGAACGAATCGCGTGGCGATTCGAACATGTACTCTGCGTTACACGCTCGCCAGTCGAGAGAGGCGCATGCCTTCGAGGAAACGTGCCCGTTCCTACGTAAATAAGGTGCGTGCAAATTATTGCCTGGGATATAATCATTTCCTGCCATCCCCGCGGAACGCGTTTTCAATCGTCTCTATTCAGCCGAGGATTTCGTTTGTGCGGATTTGACGCGCGAGTCTTCAATTCTGAAACTCGTTCCAGCACAATGACTCCGAAATTGCGACCACAAAAAACTTTCTACCTCGTAGATTGAAACTCTTAAGTGAATTCATTTTAATCTGGAACTTTCATTCAATGCACAAGTGAATCCTAAAACCTATTCCGATACAGTATCTTAAAAATCGCAACCTCACTTTAATTTTAATTTTGCACGGAGACTGGCAAATTAAATTATAACAACTATATATATAATATAATATAAACAGTATAATATAATATAAAAAATATAATAATTCTTGATCTCGAAAAAGGAATGGCGACACGTGCTAATTTTTAACAAATTCGACTTTCATTCTCAGCAATCGAAACAGAAAGTTTTCAGTTTCATACGAATATGAACATCTGCATCTACCGACTCCATCGTTTGCAAGTTTGACGATCACGCTAATCGATCGAACGTCTCGAGCTGCTCTGAATAATTACTATTAAAAAGTCTGTCATAATAATGTAACCCTGCCAAATTCTTGGACATTTCGACGCATTTATAGATCCAATTCGTTAGTGAAATCTACACAGGGAAGTAGGGTTGATGGCCAGAAGATTAGGTGCTCGCGGGAGGCTAAAATAAATGTCAGACTATAACGAGCGTCTTGGATCGTGGACCACCTCGAGGGATAGGATACAAATTATTGAATTAAGATAGAATTCGCGAATTTAGGAGACGTCTTCCGATCAATGAATCCCGAGCACTTCGCGATTATATTTGAGGAAACGTTGATCCTACCTTCGACTGATCTTGCTGTTGCAGCAATTGTTCCCTGAGCAGCTGCAGCTGCAGTATCATCTCGGACAGCCTTCGTTCCTTCTCGGCGAAGCTTTCCGCGCACAGGACCCTGTGCAGAGCTGATGCACCATCCTGTTGCACTTGCGTCTCGGTATTCTGCATCCTTCCAGATGCTGGTGGTGAAGGCGCCACGCTGTTTGGCACGCTGGCGACGCCTCCGCTGCAACATACATCATCAAACATGGTCAATTACGTTCCGATGGGCGTAAAGACGGATTACCAAGCAAATAGATACACGAGACTATGTCAAGCAGTCGTGTCTTGTCACTTTGTATGGGATTTATTGGACAGGATAATTAAATGCCCAAACATCTCTGCGACATTCCCGAACTGTGCACTCGTGACAAATAGCCTGCACACATATACAGTTATGTCATTAATGATTTTATTATGGCCACAATAATTCATAAAAGTCAATACAGTTTCATAGAAAATTTCGAGCTGCATCATCTAATGTAAAAATTCAAGGTAACTCCAGTTGCGAAAGAGTGATTACTTTTGAAAAAATTATATTAATAGACTTTCTCAATATCTGCAAAAATAACAGAGATCTCCAAGTGCTAATTTTTACTGTTCCATGAGAAGTGCATTGCAATCAGATGCAATTTGAAGAAGCTTCGAGGGCTTGGGAACAGTATCATCTAATGTATAAAAGGATATGTTTCTATCAAAAAAATTCAAGATAACCTTAAAATCACCGAAAATTCTCCAGCTGCCAAGAAATTATTACTTTCGAAAAAATTATATGAATAAAGTTCCTCAATATCCCGAAAAATAACAGCGATATCCAAGTGCTAATTTATACTGATCCTAAATGCATAATACAAGAAGCTCAACGAGAAGTGCATTGCAATCAGATGCACTTCGAAGAAGCTTCGAGGACTTGGGAACAGTATAGCGATTTTATATGAAGCATGGCATAACTGCAAGCGAATTGAGGCCGTTTATCTACACCGGATACCTTAAAAAATTAAATGAACAATACAAGAAGGATAGAAATCTGTGGAATGACCTAATAGGTAGAGATCACGCTGACGATGCAATTCGCAAGAGCTCGAACTGCTCCGGACGTTATAGCGATGCGGTCCGCATCGCGCACGGGGCTGCTGGGAGCCAGGTGAATAATAGATAGGGTCGCGGCCGTGCAATCACGGCAGGCCCGAATGTTTGCTCCCGTGATGGGGTGCTCTCGCTCTTTCCCACCCCTGACCATCGTATTCTCTGGTTCTTTCTCTCTCGTTCTCGCGCATGTTTCCCGCTCTGTGGTGGATTTTCTCTCGCTCTCCCACAGGAGAGCTGGTGCCCTCCCGGTAACCGCCCGGAGCTCTCGTTCCTCTTTTATGCCGAGGAAAATGGACCACGAATAAGTGATACGGACGCATTGTGTGCCGTGACCAAGCCGCCACGATGGGCTCCGCAGAGACGATGGGCTCGTGAAGGACGCGATTCAGGACGAAACCGCCTACGGTGCACGAGGAATACTCACGGTGCTCGGAATCTGGGGCAATAGCGTAATTAGGGGGATGTTGGACGACCATGACGCGGCATCGGGCCTCGAAAACTGTTATAAGATCGATTCTCGATTAAAGGAGCATCGGGACCCTCTGTTCAGATTCATTGCTGTGGAGAACAGAACTTTCTACGATATTGAACGATGTTGCACTTTATGTAAATTAATCTGTGATCATTAGACTGCGGATCTTATGCAAAAGAAAATTTGTCTGAATCGATTGGAAGAAGCAAAAACTACGTTGAATGTTATTTCTTCCCTTAGTGATTTGAATAAAAGAGAAATCATATATTGACAACTTTGATTTTTGAAATTTTCCATCAATTTTGAATTTCATGTACTCAATTTTGCTATAACTGCGTAAAAATCCGCGTTTACTTTTGTCAAGAAAAATATTAGGGAAGCTTGGAAAGAAATCCATGTTCGCCGTGAATGTGTGAAGTTCGCAGTCCAGCTATCACTGATGAAGTGTGTAAATACGTTTGATTATTTTCTGATGGAATCTTTGAGACAGAGAGAAAAACGAACAGCTGACATATTTTTTTCGATTTCGGTTCTTGGAACTCAACCCCGTAAAAACATGCTTGCAAAAAGATTTTCAGTAAACACAGTTCGTTACGTATAATGAAGGTTAACGAGTAACTAATGTAAGTAAAATTAACCAGAAAGTAATCGAATTATACAGTGTAATCGATCTAAAAAAAAAAATTGTTATTAATCCGTGTTATGATAGATGTTTCAAGAAAATCTTAAATATTCGCATAGTGAACACATTGACAGACGCGACACTTTGCTCATTATACTGTCATTTATAATTCATGTAAATCGAAGTAACTTGTTGAAAAAAGTTTTTACGATCGGCATAAGAATTTTTTAGAATTTCTCTTCCTCCATTTCTAAAGGATGTTCTTAAAATTGAGAAATTAGGCAGCAGAATTGATAGAGCGAACTACATACATAGTGTACCTAAATATATTAATTTTGTTGGAATATCTAATTAAAGGTGCAAGTATCGAACAGTTATATTGACTGGTCCGTGATGCAATCAAGTAATGAATTTATTCAATAATTTCATATGAAAACAGCGTTGCAATTCGAACGAATTGAACGGATAAAGTAGGGCATTTGAACAATCATCCTATTTTGACTAACCATTAACTATTGAAACGATTTCTGACGTGCATCAATCTATTTTCTAACCACAGTGAAATTTCTTCGTTTTCTTTTGATCTAGGTCACTCTCAGCTCTATATTAGTTTAATTTCTTGAAAATGGTACGCTTATAGGACGCACAATCGATCGAAACATGAATTTAGTAACTTACTGCATAAGCAGATAAATGCTTTGCTAAAGAGAGATCGCAAAAAATAGTGGAACTGTACGATCTAAGAAACAGCACGGACCCAAGTGATTTTCTTAGATCGAACTGTTCTCCAATGATCATTTGAACCATAATTCTGCGAGGACCAACGCTCGGAAGTGGCAAATGATGCATGCGAGACGTAATAAGGTGGGAGTCGAACATGCTAGAAATGAATTCCGCATTGTGCCCCAGGGGGATTTAATTAGACGTTACCAGTGCGCACGTTTCTTGCGGCTCCACACGGTCCGCGTCCCCGGGAACAAAAATCGTGCACCATGAAACCGTTACTTATCGAGGAACGTCTTTTATCCTTGCACACGCTCATGAAAGGCCCTTGCTGTGGTTGCGTTGGCTTTCTTTCAGGCGATAATAACGCGCGCCGGTGGGCGTCTACAAGATTCTATTCGCGCCTGTTGACCCCGGGTATCAGGCAACAAAAGGCTCATTCTGTTACTATTATCATCTACGCGCCGAACCACGTTCGATCGTTTTAGCTTTCTGCACGGCCGAAAATAAACTGTCACCGTGTTCCGCCCTTTATCGCTCCAATTTTACAACTAACCCCGTTCGCGTACGTTCCGCGGTTAAAAATAAGGCCACGCAACGCTTCTCCACCGACTATTCACCCCGAGAGGCATCTCTAACGACGAATATTCATTTTTACGACATACGCGTATAACAGAATCAAGAATCATGAATATTAACAAAAGTGAATAGCATTTTTATTAGATTTTTACTGCGAAGGATCTTGCAGCCAGCAAATCGCATTTTCGCGAAAATCGATGTTAATCGTCTCCGCTCGCTTAACACTCGGTCCACTAATTGTCTGTCTAGATTTAAAAATTAATTCCCCCGCAAATCACTCGGCGCGCACCGAATCCAACGATAGAGCTTAATCTTTCAGTTTCAGCTTCGTTAAATAGATTACTCCGACTCTTTTGGAATTTTGATGGCCGCCACTGTCGAACTATAATTGAGTCATTTTTGTGTCGTCCTCTTATCTCCGCTCGCTCGCGACCGTAAATTATTCCGACTCACCCCTAATTGCTGCATTACATAATTTATTCCGCAGGAATAAGAAAATATATATATATATATATATACATATATATGACGTAATTATATACAATTATACAGCTGGAATTACGCCATCCGTACTTTCCCAGTAATAAAAACGACACCTGATACTTTCTGCACGACGTTTTCCCCGGTAATTGTTGCTTTTAATATTATCTTGCTCATTACAGTATCGTCAAATAACGAATCAATTACGTATATCACCGAGGCCGGAAGATTAACCGGAGAGGGATCTACTGTAAATATTTACAGAAGAATTAACAAGCCGTTTCTCGCGGAGGCTTAATCGCGATTTTTGCTGATTCTTTGACCGGCGCGCACAATGTTTTTATCGCAAACAGAGTTAACAGAATTAACAGAGTTTCGCTTCAGTTTCGCGTACACATATCGGCCGAGAGCGGTCATATTATGAAATTGATACTTTTATCTGCGGTATGTGTACACGATGTTACTCTCCTGTGCACGCGTGCCGCGCATGCTGAAGGCAGATGTGCGTGAGTATCGAAAGTGGAGCGTGTAATAATAATGTACGCGTTTTTAAAGGCTGCTTTTAATTCCGCGAGGCAGGCCTCTATTTGCGGACGTTCCATCGCGAAGAATAGCGCACGGTTCAATTTACAGTTCACCAGCCGATAATTAAATTCACGCGACCGGAACATCTTTTTCTTTTTAAAAATTCAGGAATCTCGATGTACCTCCAATTTGCTAAGATTATTACAGAAAGAAAGAAACTGTTGATTCAATAAAGACAATTTTTATTTCGCACGAAGATCAGCAGTCTAATTGTATCATTAATTTTGCGTTTATTTTAAATAATAATTAAATTTGCGCGACCTCTTTTTCTTTTTAAAAATTTAAGAATGTCGATGTACCATCAATTTGTTAAGACCCTTTTAGAAAGAAAGAAACTGTTTAACTAATGCAGACAATTTTTATTTCGCACAAAGATCAGCAGTCTAATTGTATCATTAATTTTGTGTTTATTTTAAATAATAATTAAATTTGCGCGACCTCTTTTTCTTTTTAAAAATTTAAGAATGTCGATGTACCATCAATTTGTTAAGATCCTTATAGAAAGAAAGAAACTGTTTAACTAATGCAGACAATTTTTATTTTGCACAAAGATCAGCAATCTAATTGTATCATTAATTTTGTGTTTATTTGGAATAACTTTAGTTTAAAGGGTTTTAGAGGTGTATTGTGTTCTTGAAAAAGTTAAAATGGGATTTAAAGCACTTGAGTTGGTGCAGCAGTAGAGGAAGAACTGAAGTACAATTTGCTTTTTCAAGGTTCGTGAAAGGAATTGGACGTGACATTACGTGCATAGAATTTTTGCAGAAGTTTTCTTCGCTTCGCGAAAAAATCGATCGATGCATTTGATTAGCGCACGTGTCTCCATCTACGCTGCTTCTCTCCTCGAGTATCTGCTCATGAATAGTGACACTGGCCTAATTCGCTTCCTATCAGTCCTACTGCCTTGCTTCATAGTGTACTTCCATCGATTCGCGCTGTGCAAATGAACATTATGCATTTATAAGATCGCAATTGTCTCCGTTCGGACGTAACAGTGATGAAGAACTGATGTTTGGTAAAGGAGATAGAACACTTCGAGTACACTGCCTGCGCAATTCGTGAAATTGTGGATATTCAAAAAATTAGGTATAGATAGACTTAAGATTTCGTGTCTTTGATATTAATTTAGAATTAATTTCCTTATTTAATAGTACTAATGAGCTAAAAATGAAGTGATCTTCTTACCGTTTTACATTTGACCTCCTCGTTTATTAAGGAATGTTAAAATGACACTATCACTCTCTGGTATCAGGAGATTAATTTTTATGTTCGAGATGGTATTTTATTCTCGATGTCACTCATTTTATAAAAAGCCTTGTGGTTTCGCTATTTTATACAACTACTAATTTTAATATAGAAATGAACGTGTCGTTAAAGATTGATGTATTTAACCATAAAGTTTCAAATTAATATAATTATTAGTCTACTTTTCAAAAATTGCCAAAAAACATATTCATGTTTGACCACCTGCTCCAAGATTCGTCAAACCACAGAAAGTAGGTCATTTTTAGGAATTAATTGTAGGAAAACCAATCGATATATCGTTAAAAAACCTTATGCATTATATTCAGACAAGATTCAAGATTGTAAAGAAATTTTTATAACATGCTAAATTTAATGGTTTTTATTACAAATGGAGTTGATTGAACTTATGATTTGATGTACACTTAAATAAGATGGTTAAAAGCCACACAAAATGATTAAATCATCAATCGATTCATAAATAACTCCTCCATCACTACAATTTGATTTTTAAAAGACTGACGATAAACTATTTACAATCTCCCATCAGTCACGAAACCCGAAGCTACCGTGAAACCTCGTTCGTTCCGCGTCCAATTTTTCACGGATTAATAATTCACGTAATGAAATATCCATTCGCAGATATAAGTGGTCGGGTAATTTAAATTCGGATCTTCATACCGAAGGAGAAACCAAAATTAGCGTGAGTTCCCCTGTTTTTAGCCGCGGCGTGACTCGTCCTACCGCGAATTTAACAAAACTGCGAGAGGGAAACTTGCTGCAGGGATCATTAAATCCGTCATCCAGCGGCGATGAATGTCCGAAAATCATCGAAGAAGCTCCAATGACTTCTCGTCGAATGTCATACATACATTAAGATTATCGAAGCCCTACAATTTACTCGAATAACGCGGCTACTGATCGAAAATCGAGTATGCGCATCGAAATGCAATCTGCTATTATGTTTTTACACAATAGTAGATTTTATGCATGTATGGAAAGAATGAGTAGGTATGATTTAAAACTAGATTTAACAAAAACTATATGAAAATTTAATCAAATAATCACAGTATTAAGTACCGGATATGTAGATCTCGTAAAATCAAAGCACTATAACTTGATCAATGCAACCAAAGATAGAAACTTAAAATTTAGCACTGTGAATACTACTTTAACCCTCTTGATAAACATTAATTTACAATTAATGCTACGAGCGGTAGAATATTTGTAACTTTCCGAAAGATCCAAGGTTTCCTGATTGCTATAGTCGCTCGGAACGTTTCCTGCAGGTGTAGCTAGTATTTTCGAGTGCGGTTCTCCCGCTATTCGAGGGACGACCGAGTCCAGAGAATTGAATGTATTCCAAAAAGCCGGCGAACGTCGGGTAGCGTAAGTGCGAGTTGTCGTACAGTTGGCTGAATTTTGGAAGAATTTTGGCTGGCACGATTCTGTCCGCTTGTTCACCGTTGCCAACCTCGCTTTACTTCCAATGATTGCTGCCTCGGTTTTGTTAGCGGCCGGCCATTTTTACGAACCGATCCGAATACGCGATACTCGAAGTTGCGCTGACGACTATATCCCGGTTATACGTGTTGCTCCGATCGACTATTCACCGTTGACAAATCGGAAGTGTTTGTATCAAGGACTGTATCACGTTCGTGCGAGTGTTTCTGTCATTCTGTATGCAAAATAAAAATTTTCTGCATTTATAGCAGACTGCGAATCTTTATGCAATTTTCTAATTTCGTAAATTATTCTTGAGACATTGAGTCGAGCGTAAAATTTGTCTGCATTTGTTATTAGGTTCTTATTAACCTTTGTTTACCAATCGTTCGAACACGTTTCCGGAGTCATTCCCTCTGCATTCATTGATTTCTCCGCCGCATATGATTAGATATTTATAAATTCTGATCTATCACCACGAGTCGAGCAGTTCGAGGAAACTGTGCAAAATCTTCGTTACATTCTAAATACATAGTTGAAATTTAATATTTAAATTTCATATTGCGAACTATAAACAAGTATTGCGTTGCACAGCCAGTGCTCTCGTAATATTCACACACGTGCTGCTTATTTTAATCGTAAACTGTTTGTTATGTAGGAATATTTTTACAATCATTTCATTTCCATTTCCTTATAGAAATATCTATGAATCACAACTAACGAATTGTTTGAGAAGTCTACTGTTCAGTGAAATTGTACTTATTAAAGTTGTTTCACGTGTTTATTTGACCTAGAATAATAATTAATTTATTTCATGCATACGAAATTGATATATCTCGTACGATACGTAAATGATTATCAATTTACTTTAAAGTTTGGATGTATTCAATTTCAATTAACAAATTTCCAGAACCATAAGGAACAGTAACAATGTCTGTAGTGATCATAATGAAAGAAGAATTGAAGAGGAATTGTACAGAGGGACACGAGGATTCCCTGGAAAGGTACAGCGAGTGGAATCAATGAGACTGATTGTCGCAGACAATCGCATCTTTATTTGTTGTATCGAATTGTACGCGGAACGGTTCGAAATCGGCGCGGAATCTGCAATTAGCCACGTGCGGGATAATCTTTACTCTGTATTCTCGACTTTGTACATTGTGTGCACAGTGGGAACGGAAAAACCTCGGCATCGCAGTCGTCTCGATACAAAGAATCAATTCATTGACGGACCTGATTACATACGGCAATTATTATTACGTGACCGTGCGATATCGTTGAATATAGACTAATCGTTCGTTATCATAACTTGCACAGACGCTACGGACACCAGACGATAACTTCAACCGGTTTGATTTCTTACCGACGCGACGCGACTGTTCTTCGAGTCTTTTATAGTCAAACAAAAAATGATCCTTGTCTTCATTAACTGTAAATGATTTTTAAACAATTCTCGCGTATATTCATTGTAACTTTCTCAACCAGCAAACTGTTGCTCACAGTCAATGGAGAAACTATTATCTACTAACTAATCGTAAACGATTTATAAACAATTATGACTGTCGTGAATATTCATTGTTGTTGTCGAGGATCATTAATACTTTTTATCGCGAACATCAGAGTGACTTCCCAGTTGAAAAAGTGGTGCTGCAACTATATCGTGCTATATCTTATTTGTTAGTGTACTAGTGAAACTGTCTTGATTGACAGCCAATTTAGAAAACAATGGAAATCAATTCTTCACAATATTAAGTCACGTCCGGATTAAAAATTGTCTATATTTTGTTCTGGGGCTGCAGTCACGATTTGTAGATCAAAGATGGCGGATTCAGTGGCGACGTATAAGTACAAGCATAATAGCTAATTTTTCAAAAGATTTTAATATTATCTAGAAGCAATTACGAATGTTAAATAGTCTGAACATTTTCATGTTTCATTATATTTATCTTAATTCATTCTAGGAGTTCGCCGTGAAAGCTCGAACTGGAAGAATAAGAGAAGCTGGATTTTTGAACGTTATTTCAAGGGGATAGAGAATAAAACGGTTTGTGGAATTATGAGTGGGAACAGCCAATATTTCATTCCCCATTTTTCGGTCGCATCAGATCGCTTATCGTCTTCGGAGACATGTTTCTTTGTCTCGGGCCGAGAAGTCAGATATTTTCGGGCTGACTGTGTGTGGACCCCTTGTTTTTTTGCCCGGCCCCTCTCCCATCTTTCGACTTCCTTTTCGCCCCGGTCGCTTTGTATTTCGGATGGATGTTCGGTAACGAAGAGTCGGTTTACGACGCGGAATCTGTGGATCTTGTCGTTCCCTTCGAACAATGGACGCTTTTGTGGGCCATTCGCGGGGCCAAAAAGCGGGGCCGCGGTTCTTATTCACGATGATTCTCTCTCGAACGAGAAACGCGCGGACAAAAATGGTCTCTGCCACTGTTTATACAGGGTGATTCTGGGAACTGGGACAAGTTGCTGCTCTTTTATAAGTAAAAATAGAAAAAAATGATACAAGAAAAAATCGTCTGTTATAATACGTCCTAATTTTCTGTAACCTTATGACATTATAACCATCAGGTGCAATTGCACTTTATTATTTAATGCAACCCAATTGTTTTTTTAAACGGATCGATTCCTTCTATTATCCCACGTATGAAAGTACTAATCTAAGATCACCGAAATGTCAATAGTTCACGAGATATTTAACGTTTTGTGTCAAAGCAAACACTGCATTAGTTCCTACAAGTCTTATCGAGAATTTGGATACTTTTCTTTTTTAGTAAAGTACGTTCCTGACACGAATATCTCGTAAAGTATTCAATCATATAATATATGACTTTTCCGCAGCATTTTTTCCAAGTTTTACTTAAAAAAGAGCAGTAACTTGTCCCACTTCCCAGAATCATTCTGCATAGTCACCAACATTATTACAATTTCTGAAACGGACCCGAATAGAAAGGACCTTCTAACACATTGTTCAGTTGGAAATATTGAACTCCATTCAGATTTTCGCTGGCTCGTTTAAAAGTTCAAAATATTCTACCTCGTATAAAAAAATGGAGTACATCAATTTTATACATGAACCCACATCGAACAGAATACGAATTTGTTGCCTTTTTTAACCGGTCTGACAGGTTGAAAATAATAGATAAAATTCGCAGTCCATTAACGAAGTTCCTGGCCCGCGGTTCAATGCGTGATCTCCACATCCGCCGAGCAACAATAACGAAGAGCTCGCAAACAAATTAGCAGAAACGATTCGAAGAACCGACACAGGCCTGACGTAGAATAAAGTGGAACTCGGTGACGAGGATAAACATCTGGTCTTCCACTTTCTATCTTCCAGCGGCGATAAAAAAACGCCGATGCACGACGAAGATGATGCTATTAGAGTGAAGAATAACATTCGAAGATAAACGCTATACAGGGTGATGGAAAAATAAGACTGTTCTCTTTTGTTCACCACGGGATGAACGTCGCCAAGCCATTCGTCGACACTCTGTACTCTTCGAGACAATAAATTCGGTGCTCTAAGCCCAGTCGGAAAGACAATTTTTCTGCAGTGAATCCGGGGATTGTGGCCAGTCATCTAAGAATAGATCTTCAAAGAAACAGCAATTTCTTTCTGGGGACGTTAGGCGATAATCGCCGGCGACGATACGACCGACCAGGGCCGAGGCTCGTTTTTTTCGGCTATATTTACCAGTTATGTAAAGTATAGTGAGTGCGTGATAGCGTTCGGAAGACAACGGGCCAGATTAAGACCGGACGATTGCGACACTACGAAGCCACGGTTTTCAGTAGGAGCACAATGTCGGCTAATTAGAAGGAGATGTGGTTACGCAATCGACGTCGAGTGTCGTGCAGGTGAAGCTGCACTCGATTTTGCCACGTGTTACACGCAAGACCGTGCATCATTTGCATAAGGGAAACCGATACAGTGCGGACGAACTGAATTACATAGTTGTCTCGGCTAATTGCTAATCCTCGGCAGCACTCTGTTCCTGACATTGTCTCTAATTTCAATTCGTCGAACGCTAAAGAGTATTCTCGACCTTTCTCCATTTTTCCAAATTATCAGATTGTGGAACGAACGTTTCTGAGAGTAAATAGAAGAATTATTTTTTGAGAATAATTCATTTGAGCAGAAAATAAAAATCCTTTCTCAATGTTTCTCGGCAGAGAAAAATAATACAGCATTTGAAATGGTTACTCGTTATCTTCTTTCAAATATAATGTGCCGGAACCTGTCCACCACCACGGCCGACGACAAAATGAAATCCGACCGGTCCGATATAATTCGCCACGTTCACCAAAGCCAACCCAGTTAGCCTAATCCACCAACAAGCGAAACACCCGAAAACCCCATAAAACATCATGACTAACCAGTGAGCGTTGTGTCCGGTCGGTGTAGACGACGGGGGCGGGCTGATCCGCCTGTTGTTGGCGGTGTCGTCCTGCAGCGAGAGGGACTCGCTGTTCATCTTGCAGGTTAGCCTCTTGAGCACGTCGTCCATGGATCTCTTGCTACCTGGCGTGGCGCTGCTTCCTCCGTTATTGTTATTATTATTTTGCGTAACGGTGTTGTTGTTGTTGTTGTGATGAGGATGATTAGGGTAATAGGGGTCAACGGTGAGCGGCGTTGGTGGTGAGCCGCACTCGGACGAGCTGGCTGGTTCGACGACACCACCGGACGAAGAGGACGTGTTCGTGTGGTGATGGTGGTGATGATGATGATGGTGGTGGTGGTGGGGATAGTGGTACGGTGCGAGGGTATCCTGGTGTCCGTGGACGATCCTCTGTCGTTTGCTGGTTCGCAACGAGTTCGACGAGGGCGATGGCGAGTCCCTCAGATCCGGCTCGCTGGTCGTCGCTGGTGACGAACAGCCGGATGACTCGCAATCACCTCCCCTCTGGTGAGGATAGCACTCCTCGATGATGCCGACGGGAGTGCTAGGATCCTCTTCGCCGACGGCTATCTCGCCACCGGGACCACCGGTCACCGACGAGGTCGTGTCCTCCTCCTCCTCGTTGGCGCCTGCCACTGTACCCGTGCCGCCCCCGCCCTCCGATAGCTTCGTTGGTGGTGACTTCCTCTTTGAGGACATCCTCAATCTGAAAGGGAAAACCACCTGGTCAGAAAACCTCCTGCCACATCGCGCCAACAACGATTTTCTGATCTGCCCTAGTGCACACTTAAACAATAAGAAAGATTTCGAATTTCCTTCAGTTTGTGATACAACTTCATCTATATTAATTAGTCGATTGTAGTTCGTCGTCGTGAACCTCCCAAAGATGCAAGAACGATCTCTGCACTGACATTTAAGTGCAGCCAAAAAAAGAAACGCGTTTTCTTGTGTCATCGTTTGGCGATGGCACTGCTTTCGAGTGAACTATCCTTACTGGATTTATGTAAAAGTTTAATATATCGAATATACATTGACATTTAAAAATTTCTTTGAATTTTTTAAAGGCGAAAGATTCTTTAGTTAGTACAGTAGATCGGTTTTTATTGCTTTGTTGTTTCCTACAAATGTTCGTTTATATTTCAGAATAACTCAGAGTAGTTGTTGCTCAATTGCCTACATCGTTACATAAATTAGTAGATTTATCTTGTGGTATATCATATTTAATGTTTGCCACGGGCTGTGTCTCTCACAATTGACACGGGTTTATTACGCATCGCTAAACTACACATTAGCTAGCGTCTCTATCGGAGCCGGAGGCTGCTACAGTTTCTTTCGAAGCGGTTTTCATTCGTCCCCGACCGTTTTTGTTGTTTTTCTGACAATTACGCAGTATAAGGAGCACTTTGTTTCCTCGTGTCCCGCGGCGTCTTGCGCAACCGTCGCAACAAAGTCGTGTTACACGTCCGCGGCCGCTTATGTTCTTCGCGTGTCCCGATCAGGAATCTCGTTACAATACATAATGCGCGATGGTTCACGGTAGCATATGTCACGGTTAATGGCACGCTGCCGACAATCCGTTGTAAATCATTCTCCGTGGACAAACGGCCCGGCAACCCATGGACTTTGAGTTACGACTGTCCTCTAACTGGGCAACCACAGAAAATCTTTGGTGGACACTTAAACCCTTCGCCTTCTCCTGCGTCCGAGCAAGCTCGATCATCTTTCTAGATCTGCTTTTTAGAGCAAGGTTCTGGAGATGTCTCAGGACTGTGTATTGGGGCTGTCTGGTAAGATTGTTTGTTTGTCTGTCTTTTTGTCTTTTAGGTCTGTCTTCTAGGTTTGTCTTGCAGAAGCCTGTGTCTTTTAGAACCCTTCTAGAATCCTATCTTTCAGGTCTGTCTTCTAGAAGCCTCTTTTTTAGGTCTGTCTTTTAGAAGCCTGCCTTTTAGGACCTTCTTGTAAGTCTGTCTTTTAGAAACTGTTCTTTAGGTCAGTCTTGTAAGTCTGTCTTTTAGAAACTGTTCTTTAGGTCTGTTTCCTAGAAGTCTGTTTTTTAGGTCTTTTAGGTCTGTCTTCTAGGTCTGTCTTTTAGAAGCCTGTTCTTTAGGTCTTTTAGGTCTGTCTTCTAGGTCTGTCTTTTAGAAGCCTGCCTTTTAGGACCGTCTTGTAAGTCTGTCTTTTAGAAACTGTTCTTTAGGTCAGTCTTGTAAGTCTGTCTTTTAGAAACTGTTCTTTAGGTCAGTCTTGTAAGTCTGCCTTTTAGAAACTGTTCTTTAGGTCTGTTTCCTAGAAGCCTGTTTTTTAGGTCTGTCTTCTAGGTTTGTCTTTCAGAAGTCTGTGTCTTTTAGAACCCTTCTAGAATCCTATCTTTCAGGTCTGTCTTCTAGAAGCCTCTTTTTTAGGTCTGTCTTTTAGAAGCCTGCCTTTTAGGTCAGTCTTGTAACCTGTCTTTTAGAAACTGTTCTTTAGGTCTGTTTCCTAGAAGCCTGTTTTTTAAAAACTGTTCTTTAGGTCTGTTTCCTAGAAGCCTGTTTGTTTGGTCTGTCTTTTAGGCCTGTCCTTTAGAAGCCTGTCGTTTAAAAGTCTGTCTTTTAGAAGCTTGTCTGGTGGAAGGCTGTCGTGTGGAAGGTTGTCTTTCAGATAGTGTAGGACCCTCTCCAGAAATCAAAGATCATCCCCGACGGTGGACTAAACGGATTTCAAGGATGGACCAGCAAAGTGTGTCTGCGGAGAGGTCGTCTCCTTACCGTCGACCCTTCGGGACCCGTCTAAACTCCATCTGTCGTCAATTTGTCGGGGCTAGCCGTAGTCCTGGTCCACTCATTTCCGTCTACAAATTACCAAATCTAAATCTAAATCGTGAATGGAGGCGAGACGTCGTCGTCGGCTGCCGAACCAGCAGCATCCGTGCCGCGATACCCGATTACGTAATCGCGACATGAGGCGCAGTAATTAAGCGCGATTATTGAGCGTGGAATTATTATTGTTGTACGCGAATGTCGTAATCCCTCTTTCTATCAATCAGCCAAGATCGGAGAGCCGAGGGACGCGAGGGAGAGACGCGAATTTACGCGTCGGGAGGATTATCTTGCGGCGCGGAGCTGGGAAGCTGAGGTTGCGAGGTCAGCTGAGGCGACCATGCTCTCCGACTGATTCTGCTCCCGAAATCTTCATGGGAAAATTCATCGAATCCATTGTAATCCAATTCGAAATTCATTCAACACCTAAGACAGCCTATTCGAGGATTTTCTTCACTCCCAAAAAATCAAAGACATAGTAAACCAATTTTTTCATTTCTTCTTATATTCAAATTCATTATGATTCAATTCTACGATCAATTCAATCTCACATGCAAGGCAGAGGTCACGCAACGACTTCCTCATCTCTCGAAAAATCAAACACATGGTAATATAATTTCGCGAAACAATTTTTTCATTGGCCTCATAGATTCTTCTCATTGTTCAATTCATTACAGTTTAATTTGATACTCAATTTCACATGTAAGGTAGGTCACGCAACGACTTCCTCATCTCTCGAAAAATCAAACACATGGTACTATAATTTCGCGAAACAATTTTTTTCATTGGCCTCATAGATTCTTCTCATTGTTCAATTCATTGCAATTTAATTTGATACTCAATTTCACATGTAAGGTAGGTCATGGAACGACTTCTTCGCCTCCCACAAAATCACGTAAATCAAGTTTTCAAAGCACATAGTGGAGAAAATCGCAGAAAATCCGCGCGACAGATTCGCGGAACGTGAATCCGACGAGAGCAACGTTCCAGGCATTCCCCGCGTTCCGCGAATTTGCGGAAATCGCGATTTTTCCTCAGCGCATCGTCGAACAAAGCGTGCAGCGCGGTTGCGCCACAATGCACACGTCGTTGCATTTTCAGCCGGGCGCGGCATGCACGCGTGACCGGGTCCGCTTTTTTTTCTCTCGCGGGATGCAGCAGCGGGTGCACCGATGTTACGCGTGCACCGATGCACGCTCGTCACACGGGAACACGTGCTCTCCTCCCGTTGCGTCGGATGCAGACGCACGCTTGCACGAGTTCTGCACACACGCCCGAAAAAGCCGCAGCACCCTGATAAAGTAGCAGAGCTTCGGCGATAAATCGACCGTCCTTTCGAGACGAGGAAAGAATTGTTGCCGGTTAAACTCGCTCGCTGACCGAATAACAAGTTCCAGGCCCCGGGAAGATTGGAAACGTTGACGGACTCCGCGGGAATGCTAGTTTGCGGGTCTCTTTAAAACTCGTCGGGAAAGTATACGCTGACTCATGAATTTCGATTGATTCAAATCGTATGCACGCCTGCTCTTTTTTTTTGTAAAAATTTAGCCTCGAGAAGCTGGCGAGCTGAGGTTCGGAATTGCATTAAATTTTGCGCTTGCGGAGAAATGATCGCAGACTTGAAAAAATTGGACAAAAGATTTTTTTAGCAGTAATGAAGATGGTTTTTCAGAAATTACAACTGTGCGTTTTTACTCAGCGAGGTAATTGGAAGACGGATTTAAAAATTGCATTGATCAACCCTATGGAATTTTTGTTATTCTCGAAATTATAAATGTCCCCTTTAAGAAATAAGATAAATTGTCCGCGTCGTTCATAATAGTTAACAGAACGCTGCACCATTGTCGCTATTTTTCGTCAGACTGACTGAAAAATGTATCAAACTGACGCGCGCGTAAAACAAAAGAAAGGCGGCTTATTTTCGCGAAGCCCGATGTCTCATCACTCTTGGAAATTACATGCGCGTGACAGTTGCCAACGCTACACTGGGTGTCGTCCCCGTTTAGACACACGGCATTCCGAGGCTTCAATGTTTCAGATTTCAGACAGTTTTCGAAAGAAGCGATCGTCGTGTTGCTCGTGGAAAACGACGCCCGACTATAACGGGGATCTGTGAAACGAACGTTTCGTTGGATCAATGATTAATTACTACCCTTCGCACAGGTGTTTCATCGATAATAACCGCTTTCGGAGAACTATTTCGAGCGAAGTACTGATACAGTAATAATCATCTAATTATATTGTTCGATCGATGCGACGAAGACGATCAGCTCCGTAAAATTTCGAACGCATCCTGGACACGCTCGAAGAAAATTTTCTTTACCCATTATGTTGATGCTTAGGCATTCTCAAATTTTTATTGACAAATTGCTAAATTGCTATAGACATCTGTTTTTTCGTGTAGCTGCTTATCCGTCGCCATATTGGTTGCCAGTGAACGACCCGGACTTTTCATTCATGCGGAGTTAGTCATTGATGACTAACACGCTACGATGGTACGACACGCTAAATTATTCTACGTCCTCGTCGATGTATCGATCTTGACCAGATTAATTACGCATGGACATTTTCCTCTACTGTTCTCCAAACATCGCGAGCAAAACACTGTTCAGGAGACTCAGAATAACTTTTACTGTTTAACTCATCGCTTGGATAATTAAAATGTCAATAGCAACTTGTGCGATAGCAATTGCGCTTGGAAATATTGACAATATAAATTACTTCAAAGGAGTTGACAAATATTAATCCAAGAGTAATAGTCGAATTAGTTTGACAAATAATTTTTCTGACAAATCTTATTGCTTTGACATAATTTTTCCAACGCTCGATGAGTAATGCAATTTATCAGAAAAATGATTCACCATCAAATAAAATTTCACTAGATTTGCGCAAGCCAGAAAACCAATTTTACAAATAGGCTCACGAACTGAACAATGTTTAAAGTTTCTAATTGACAAGCAATGGCTCAACGTTCTCCAAAAACGTCGACTTTCCACCATTCCACTGTCAACTAGAAATTCGCCGGCTCGAAAGAAGACAGAGTAGATTCGCGAGGTAGTTGGCAGTAAAGCGCAGCCTAGAAATAACTCGTCATAGGAATACCTAGACAATGTAGTTTCCGGTGTCTAAATAACGGCACTGGTATATTGCTCATAGACGAGAACAGAAATTTATTTGGTGACCAGTCTCGCGGGGGCGTGCGCGTCCTGGGTCCTTTCCGGAGAAACAAATTCAGCGATTGTCGGCGAGTTTCGCGTGCTTTCTCGTCGGTCCCCCGTGTGATTTCAGTCGCCGGTCCTTGACGGCATCTGGCGGTTAAAAATATATTTTTTTTGCCGGCTCGCGACTGTTTTCGTTCCGGCCTAGGCCGGGGCCTAGGCTTCTTCGCGTTTAGACAAACCGTTTCGCGAAGCAATTTTGCCAGACGTTAGTCTTCCGACGAACCAACTCTCCGTCGCTAAAAATCAATGTTCTAAATCTTCGCTCGATGCTTCCATTGTTAATTATAAAAAATTTCTTAAGAAAATATTTCTATAACTTCACGAATTGCGAAAGAAAAAATCTGAACATTTCCAGTATTGGAGATACAAGAAAATAAATTATCTCAGTGATGAAAGATCAATATTTTTCACAGATTTTAAAGATTTATCTTCTTCAGGAGAACACTTTCAATGTTTTACAAAAATTCTCGGCCGCAAAGGGGTTGCAAAATTATTTCATTGTACCTACTATAGTGTTCGAATGTAAATTCCCGTCATTGTCGCGAAAGCAGAAATAATTACGAAGGTACGAAATGCAAATTTTCGGTGGAAATGTCTGCGCGACTTTGAAAGTTATTCAGCTTTTGCCGAATAGACAACCAAGGGATACGAGCGCTGCTTTCTGTTTTCTCGTGACGGAAATACTTCTCGTATAAGGACAGCGACGAGTTTCAACTGTCGTGTTCTCTCTCTCTCTCTCTCTCTCTCTCGCGTCGACAAAAACGAATTTGCTGGGTAAAATCTAGAGCGAGCCCTCTCTGTCACAGTTAGACAATGGAAACGGCGACGGAACCGTGAGCCGGCAACGTGACAATGACAGAATCGCGCGGCCACCGAGCGAAATTTATCTTGCGGACAACAGCTCGATTTTCCGCCGCGTTTCTCCTTTCAAGCCACCCCGAGAATGCAGAACGCTGGACCTATTGGCATAGCGCAGTTTTCACGGTATAAATAGACGTAACTTGGAAAAAGAATTGAACCACATGGCTATTACTCAAAAATGTACGAAAATATTCAGTTTTTTCAAAGATTTTCCAAAGTCCACTCGAGGTCATAATATTCTAAGTCACAAAAAGAAAATGACACATGGAAAAATCAAATTGTACTAAACTAAATAATTTTTGTCCTACACCAGGAAATTCCAAGGAAGTTGAACACCGAAGAAGAAATATATAACAGGTGATCAATGGTCAAAAGTTAAAAGAATTGCAATTTTTCAGGAAAAATGGGAAATTCATCAACGCTACAGATCCTGCAGCCGAAAATAATACGCAATGCAAAACTGAATAGAGGATCACCCGTGACAAGAGCCGCGTTCGACGATAAGATGCAGTTTTATATGCACTTGTAACATTGGTTTCAATGATAGTTTATCAACGGAGTAAGTGTAACTGGGATGTTCGACCTTTCCTGATAAGTCGAGCATTGTGTTCGGCGCCGTATAAACACCGCGTAACCGCGAGATAATTGCGTTTCAGTTTACTGGGACCGGGTAATTTCATAATGATTTACGATAGCACGTAATAAGAACCGGAACACGATTAAGCTCCAATACAATCGGAGCATGCGTATCTCACCCCTTCCACCCGCAATTTTATTATAATTCGATCGTGCTTTAAACAAGTGCATCTCATACAATTTTCAATATTTCGGATTCGGAAAAATGTGCAACACACTTCAATCGATTCTAAAACAGATACACGAAAGATTTCTACAAAACAGTCTTCAGATTCCTCCACAGAAAATCTCCAAAAATGGCCATTCCAGAACATAATACTCTTAAATCGAAGGTTTGAAGAGCTTGATTTTGAAAAAAAGAGAAAAATTGTAGTCTGCAACAGTGCATTTGGTTCTCTTTTATCGAATGGAAATAAAACGCTGACATTCCCATTGAATATCAAGATGGCTCAGCGCCACAGGGGGTTGGAAACGAAAAGGGGGGGAGAAGGTATCTCCGCGCAGAAAGGAACAAGATGATTCGTGTAATTCCTCGTTTCGCCAAGTTAATGAATCGGTATCGGAATGAATGGAAATGCAATGTGAAAGAGGGAAGAGGGAGGGACACTCGTTGGGAATAGGAAGGGGGAGGGGAAGTCTCGTTGATTTATCTCCCATTCGTAACGGATGAGGTTTATCGATGTCGGCCCGTTATCAGACTGCTTAAGAATTACGCTCGGAAGCGCGAACACTGAACTTCGAACTCTGGTTCGCTAATTTCTATCATTTCAGCCGGAACGTGCAACTGTTGTGCCTTGGTGGGGAGGACTCGCGACTTCTGGCCTGCCATTTTGCAAATATTTCGCTGTGGTTTCTGGGTCGTTTGGTAGACAATTCATTGGTGGCAATGTATGAAATGTACATGTATAATGGTTATTAAAATAAATATGAAAGTTTCTTCATAGAGGTTCATAATAGGGGTTCAAATTGTATTTATAATTTGATGTTATTGTATAAGAATAACGTGTAGAATAATTGTCCAAATCGATGTGAAAGTTTGTTCATGAAGATTCATGTCAGAGGTTGACATTTCATTTATGACTCGGGAGGATTTTAACAAATGGGTACCAAGGCACTGACCACACGAGAAATACACTTATATCAAATTAAATCTACGAACTACACAATAGTACTAACGAATGGTTATCTCCTTCTGAAATCCTCCGCTCGACCATAGCACTTTTCCAGGTTTTCCAAAAACTGTCACTATCAACGATCCACTGCCTAAATATTCCTCGACACTGTCACAAATGGTCGATGCTCCTCGATCGAGGATTCACGAAATAATTTCAATGACGTAACGTCGCAACCGCGATAAATTCGAAAAATCACGTTTCACAATTGATTGGTCTCGAGTCGCGTCGCGTCGGGACCAATTAAAGGGTCCGTGTGTGTGTTGACAGTGAAATTTTTCCGAACCGGCAGCGCGAGGACTGCAGAGCAGTACTGTGTAAGCCGACGCTTGACTTTCTATTAGTGGCACAATGGGAGCATGGTTTTTTGGGGGTGCGGCATCTGTTCGGGCTCAAGTAGCCTTACAGGGGTGGCGATGGTGTGTTTCGTTCCCGAAGAGGGGGTAACTAGAGTCGAAACTGCTTGGAGTCGACTTCCGCTGCGAGACATCTAGGGTGGAGCATTTTGGTTCTCCTGAACTGGACACATTTTGTAAACAGTAGACAAATTCTACAATTTTATATTCATTTTCATGTGGGCCAATGTATTGAAACGATTTTATATTCAATTATACACGAAATAATTCTATTAATATGATTGTGAAGAAATTAATTCGTGACTCTCACAATTAATCAATGGTAACTTTGTTTTTTACCTATAAGATGAAGTAAACTTCTTTCAGAACTTGAATATATTTTGGTCATGTGAGCCAATGTATTGAAACGATTTTATATTCAATTCTACACGAAACAATTCTCTTAATATGATTGTGAAGAAATTAATTCGTGACTCTCACAATTAATGAATGGTAAATTTGCTTTTCACCTTAAGATGAAGTAAACCTCTTTCAGGACTTGAATATATTTTGGTCATGTGGGCCAATGTATTGAAACGATTTTATATTCAATTCTACACGAAATAATTCTCTTAATATGATTGTGAAGAAATTCATTCGTGACTCTCACAATTAATCAATGGTAACTTTGTTTTTTACCTATAAGGTGAAGTAAACCTCTTTCAGGACTTGAATATATTTTGGTCATGTGGGCCAATGTATTGAAACGATTTTATATTCAATTCTAAACGAAATAATTCTCTTAATATGATTGTGAAGAAATTCATTCGTGACTCTCACAATTAATCAATGGTAACTTTGTTTTTTACCTATAAGATGAAGCAAACCTCTTTCAACAACAATACGAGGAAAAGTGATGAATTAATTTGTACACTGAATATTGTGTGTGCATGAAATACGATTAACTAATAATTTAAACTGTCTTTCGTAAAATTAGAATACGGATGGAAGGACTGTGGGTCGAAACGGACCCGAGTCTAGACGTCGGAGGATCGAGGGCGTCTGATCGAAGGAATTAAATTGATAACAGTCGCCGAGTCCTCGCAGGGGCGTGATACTAATTTCCAAGCCGAAGGCGTTGGAACATTGGATTTTTGTCGAGTCGTTATAGTGAGCCCCGATGCGATGGAAACGGTCGGCACCGAGTGCTGTATAATTAAGTCCGACCACAGAGCGCTGATTACGCGGCCGCGAGAGAGCTAAAGGGAAACGAAGACATGCGCTATTGACTAATTTCGTGGTGTCGAAGCCGCGGCGAGGCCCTTCGGAAGGCGCCCGCGTACAATACCGAATAAGAGAGATCATTAATTTACTTTCTCGTATTCTCTGTCTCGTTATCTCAATTATTTCTTCTTCGCCCCCCTCGGACGGATCGGAGCGCAAGACAAAAAGAACCGGGAGAAAATAATACGAGAGCTGCGTTTATGGGACGAGTGCTGCGCCGAGGGAAACCCTTGGGTCTAGAGAAGTATCTATCTGATTTATATTTTTCAGTTAACATTTTTACTCAGCATTTTATATTATTGTTCTTGCTATTATTCTTATTATTATTTCGATGGATTTGTGGAACACGTGTCTATATTTGTTGGGGTGACTGTTCGGAATTCGGAATGCCCCTGATCAATGTAAGTATGTAAATAGTGAAGATATTAACGTTTATGGTTTTCACAACTATCATCTTTATGTGTCTCTTAGAAATTCAATCTGCAGTACAACGAATCTGCAGAAAAAAAGAAGTAGACGCATAAATGTATCTCCGACATACCGATCTTTACAGAAAAATTTATGTAAATGAGATTTACAAAAATGGTAGATCGATTTACATTTTGCCGATCACTGTTTCTTGCAGATCACCTTTGACCTGTAGATCGAATCATTCTTCCGGTGTAACCACGCAGAACTTCCATTAAACATAAATAATATTCATTCGCGACAGTTGTCCTCCAGCAGAAATAACTATGATACTAGTTCTACTTCCTTCTAGATGCTACAGAGTTATGAAAACAATACAAGCGATTCAATAAATAGTTAACCCTGATGGGGTGTAGAACAAGATCGCGATGTCATTCTTCACGCTAGAGTATCAGGCCTTGAGTCGATCACTTAACAATCGGGAGGTGAAGAAAGATTTTGTTAAAAAAGACAGTTTTCCAGTACCGCCACGACTGGGAATCCACCCTGGGAGGGTTAAGAAAAAGTCCCAGGACGGTTTTCTCGGAGGAAGGGTGTTCGGGGCAGCGGTTCTCATGGTGGTCGAAGATCGCGTGCTCGCCTTGGCAGGGAGAGAAAGCCATATCGTTAGTATTCTTTATAGGAC
The DNA here is from genome assembly GCA_916610235.2 of Lasioglossum morio. Classification (NCBI taxonomy): domain Eukaryota; kingdom Metazoa; phylum Arthropoda; class Insecta; order Hymenoptera; family Halictidae; genus Lasioglossum; species Lasioglossum morio. The sequence continues at coordinate 11,549,411 of OU744334.1, forward strand.
CGCCGTGGGATATGCTCTACATAATGGAGTCGCAGCTAGCGTCTCTTCTTTTGAAGCGGCGTCGGCCGATCTCTTGTTTATGTATGAGCGGGTGCGGACCACAGGCACACGTACACAAGAACGAGCCCAGGGTCGTGGGTGGCTTGCACGACCACTACATGCACACACACACACACGCAAACGCGCACATAACCAGAGCTACCATCATCGTCGTCGCGACGGTATCACCGTCAGAGACGGTCGCAGGCGCCCTGGAGCTGTCCCAGCCCCGAACAGAAAGAGAAAGAGAAAGCCAGAGAAAGATAGATAGAGAGAAAGAGTCCTCTCGGTTTTCACGACGCGACGGGAAATGCAGAAGGCGAAGAGAAGCGAACCGAAGCGAGGAGAGGAAAGAACACATTCACAGGAACCGACAACGCTCGCTGTCGGCTGCTGTAAAAGCAATCTTCCGTCAGTCTTCTTCCTTCTACCGAGAATACGTTATCAGCGGACACCCACCACCGCTCTCCCAGCCCTTCCTGATGCTGCTATTCGCCCTTTCAGGCCCTGCCTACGCCCTGGTCTATCTGCCGCGAGTTTTCCTTCTTCTTCTTCTACTTCTTCTTCCTCTTTCTCTCTCTCTCTCTCTCTCTCGCTTTCTGTGTAACAGCACACTCCTGCCGCGGACCACGGACCACTGAAATTCCTTATTTCTATGCTGACACACAGGACGCCGCGACGAACGCGCATGCTGGCTTTGAAAAATCGACGGATTACGCGGCCTCAGTCTTTCACGCCCTCGATACTTCTCTCTTCCTCTTCCTTTCTCTCGCTCTATCTCTCTTTAGCTTTTTCTACACATTTTCTTTGCCTCGCTTTTTCCAACGATGCTAATGTATTCCTTTGAATGCCACTCCGTCCGCGTACTTTGGTATTGTTTTTTTTATGCCGCGGGTTCAGCGCAATCTTTTTGTATGCCGATTGGTAATTTTGTTATGAATTGACGAGGAGAGCACTTGACAAGAGAGCTCCCAATGATTTTGATATCACAGAATTAAATTTGAATACAAAATATTGCTACATGAAATATTATGTATATATGTTAAGATTATGTTTAAGATTTGCAAAAACTAGAAGTGTAAGATTATCTATATTGTGTTACTTTGATACTTTTATAAATAACTTGATGTGTTCTTGTATTTGGATGCAGTTTCGACTAACGATGCATCTGTACATTGGGACTGTTCCCACGAAATTCGGAATATTTTCCCTAGAAAGGAAACACTTTGGAAACAGACGGTGCTCGAATTCGAAGTTGTTAGAGTTGTCTTCGGTGGTTGGCTCGAGTGCGGAAACGCGTTTCTAAGAACCTTTCCCTGTCGCAACAAATCACCCCTGCTTCGAAAACCCTTAGAAACCTGAAGAGCACTTGCACACAATGTGCTCGAGTTTCCTGCGGCAGTCCGAAGATTTCTGAGCATGGAGCTGCTAAATATTCGACTCGAAATTCGATGATCTTCGCTGGATCTTGAAGGGAACCGAGATTTATTAAAATCAACCCCCATTTGAACATTCATCCATTTTATAGACACTGTAGCATTTTGTATTTCTTCACGATTTCTTATATTTGTTTAACATTGAACTTACAGAATATTAATAGTGAACTAGTGTGCATATGATATGTTTATAAAAATGACTTGATTGTAAAATAAAAAGAAATCTGATATCGGTCATTTAGTCAGCAGTGTTTGGAACTAGAAATTCAATGTATCAGTTTGATTAAAGACGAGTACAATAATATTTAATAAGTATCAGCAATGTTCATTTGAAATGTTACAGATTCGTTGTCTAATGAATCGACAGCAGACAATCGTTCGATAATCGCGATGGCGTCATGGCGCTGATGGAAACAGACAGAGAGCAGATGTCTTCGATGCACCAACAGTGAAGCTGCATTACGTAAAAATTGTTTTGACGACGTTCGAGACCGATTCTTCTCGAAGTGCATTGAATTACCGAAACATCTTTCAACGCAATCACGATAATAATTCGATGAAGATGAAATTCGTTTCAAGAAAAATATTAATCTAGGCAAAATTTAAAATAATAGACAGATTAAACAACATTGAAAACTAGCGTTGTACAGTTAAACATAAATTACTATCTGCTTGAAAAAAAATAATGTCACAGGCTACACCCCTGATTGTCTTCAACCTGTTCAGCCGATCAATGAAATTTTTGTTTGGCTGCGTAACGATCCTCCTTATTAGTCGATTGCATAAAATACTGTGCGAAGGTTAATGAAGCAATTATCCCCCTAATAGCGCAATAAAAGCATTAATAGAGAGGCTGCATGCGTGGTTAACATTTCTTCCCATAAATTAGTCTATAAAGATATAAACTGCTAGGAGAATTCGCGGGCTAATGATTGATGGAGCATTTTAATTAACAGGGGACGGCGAGATAAATCGCGGATGAAAAAGTGGCAGCAATTACGCGCGACTGTGGTAATATCCATGATGCTGATGTTTAATTTTATAGTATCGTTTAATAGCAGTATCTCGAAACATTTTTCTTGCCTTCCCATTCGCGTGGAGATGCACTCGCCTCGCCGCGCCGTGAGAACTTTCTTCTTGTCATCTAGAAATCGGAGGGTGCAACGTGGCTGCTACGGTTTTTCCATATCATCCTATATATTTCAGTCTATTTGGCGCCGTGTATCGTTCACGGATGGTAACAAAAACATCCGACGATAGACTGATAGCGTGTAATCAATCGCGCGAATAGCCTCGTGTGACCTGACCTCTGGTCGACCATAGACGAACCGAACACTGTACTTTTCCTTGTACATACACGGAATTTCGACGCGTTTCCATTTGTCCTATCGGATGACATCAAATGTCCCGATATAGTTATCGAGTATACACTCGATATAGTGTAGGAAGCGTCTTAGATACATCCGTGAGATGATTCAATTCAGTAACCCTTCGTTCTTTTTAATCAATTTGTTACAGAACTTTTAGCAACTCGTTCGTGGCCCTTTTCTGATTAAAACGAGTCCAAACACGACACAATTTGGATTATGTTTGATTGTTTAATCCACGATTTAGTGCAACCTCGATTATTCAAACCGACACGAAGAATATTATAATCCGGGATATCGTGCAGCAACAGGTTTAAAAGTGTTCATATAAAGCAGTGTGAATTGGTTAACTATTTTGAATGACCGTTTAAGGGTTGAATTGGTTTGCAGCGTCCAAAGGAAGAGGAATGATGAACGAAGGGCTGGGTTTTGGGAACGTAAGTGAATTAGATGATCTCGCGAGTGTCCAAACAAAGCGCAAGCCAAGAGCAGCTCGAACGCGCGCGCGGTTGCTCGAGGGTAAATATACAAAAACAATCGAACGGAAATACTTAACTTAGCGGAGAGAAAGAGCATGGCGGTGAGTGTTGACTGGTAGAACGGGAGAAAATTTCAGGCATTGCGAGAGAGCATCGATGGGAACAAAGCGAGCAGCATCTGGAACGCGTTAGTGTTCTTCTCTGAGCAACCGCCCCCGTCTTTCGGAGCTCTACACGCTCCTACACGCTCGCATACGCGGCTATACGCTCCCACACGCTCGCGAGAGCCAGTAGATTCGTCGCAATATGGCAACAATTTTCGAAACGAATGCAGAACATTATTTATGCGATTGGAAGACTTCAATTGTAAGCATGGGAGAATATTTCCACAACTGTCTGACAATACTTATGAGTAGGCAGCGGATCTTTATGTAAAATAAACATCTGTTTTGTGAATTACGACAAATTGGAGTGAAATAGAAATTCATTTCCTTCCTCAATAGATTGAAAATAATATAACAGTATCTTTAAATGTTTCTAATACTTTTATAAATGCATAATATCCGCTGTCTATATCAATTTTTCTTTTTATAATTATAGAAATTATAAAGTTCATGGGAAAGGATCACGTAAATTCCCTTACCGAAGCGCACATTGTAATAAAAATTGTACACAATCCAAGTCAACACAAATTAATATTCTGCTTTTAGTTGCAAGTCATAGCAGTCATTTCATAAACACATGTTCCTAAATTTCGTAGAACCGAGAAAAATGGAGCAGCATCTTCTGCAGCAAGACCCACAATTCTTTCAAACTCCGAATTCGTAAAAGTCCATGCATCTCCTATCTTTCGAAACACAACGGCATCGTGTGACGCGTGCACGTGTACCATTTCTCTCTCTCATTTCCCTCCGGGGGAAGAGAGAGAGAGTCAGAAAAGAGAGCGTGCGAAGGACGAAGCCAGATCTCGCCGGACCGAGGCTAAGATTCGAGCAACTTGACACTGAACACATGGCCCCACTTCTCGAGCCCACACTCGCCTCCAGAAGACCCTCGGCTTCTCTTCTTGCCCTTCTTGCCCTTCTTTCCCGGCCTCCCTCGCTCTGCTCCAGTTCGGTTTCCTCCACTTTTGTTCCCGGCCCCCGGCCACGATGCCCTTTTCCTTTCTTCTTTCTTCTTTCTTCGACCGATTCCGTGCCCTTGCATATCGATGCTGCCCCCGCTCGCAATTGTGCAGCCAGCTTTAATTTGATTCGATTCGCGTTACCGGGTCTCTCCGCTTCCATTCTTCTCTTTAGTATAATGAATGCCCGCCGCCGCTCTGCTTCCTCGATCTTTTATCAACGCTCTATCTACGTCGCATCGATCGTCTTCGCGTCCAATGATGCGAGCAGACATGTTCAACGAGCATGAGTTCTAACATTCTCATAGTGTCAAAACTACAATTAATGTTATTGGCGCACTGGTTCGATCAATTGGAGACAATAAGCAAGTTTGCAAAATATTGCATGAAATTTCATTCGACGTTTCGGTCTAAGTTTAGACCATTTTCAAGAATGTAAATTTTCAGTATTGCATTGTTTTCTCCAATTTTAACGATCGTAAATTTTGTATACGCACTATATGATATCGGCGCTACAGGTTCGATCAGATACAAAAATTAGCAATTTTGCAATATTATAATTTCAACGTTTCGGTTCAGTTTTGAACCATTATCAAGAAAAGTCCGCGTCTGTGAAAATTGAAGTAATCAAATTTGTTATTCATTTACCTGACTATTTAATAGCTGTGAAAAATAGGTATTTATACATACTTGCTAATTGTGACAACAAACAAAATGAAATCAAAATAAGTGAAACGGTACTAATCAATAAGACGGTTAGAACTGTACTGAACTGTAACTGGCAAAGTCGCGACGGAAAACAAAAGAATATCGTATATCTGACTAGCCAATCGTGTGTCAAGGATCAAGAACCTGAGAATCATGTTGAAATTATAATACTGCAAAATTGCTAATTTTTGTATCTGATCGACCTTGTAGCACCGATATCATATAGTGCATTTCAGTATTGCGTCTGTAAGAATTGATCAATTAATTAATTTATGGTTAGGCAAATGCCTTTTGTGAATAAGCAGAAAACACTAATTTATTAACAACGAAAAACAAATGTATTAACTCACATGCTTAGAAAAATGTAGGATTTAAATCGTCGAAAGAATAATACGGTTTTAAACACAAAATAATTTAATACGTAACTTGAAGTATAATTAATTAAATGAAATACAATTAATTAAATTGTCCCGTTTGAATCTCCGTCTGAGATCACAGTACTAAATGTATTCTGATAGTGTTCACAAAAAATTAATCAAAATTATTCTCGCAGAGCCGCGCCGTCTCGTCAAGACTCGAACGGCCGAGATGAATGAAAGCGTATCTGGATCATCCCAAATCGAGAGAACAAAGCAGCTCGACGATCCGCATTGTTGTGGGAATTGACGATCGACCTGGCAGCTCTCCCCCGACGCGTCGCAGGAATCGCCGTGGACACACGGTTCCTCTGACAACATGAATCATTCAGCGACGTGCTACGACGCTGTGAAACCTGTAACGCCGGCAACCGGATAATTTATCGCATAGATAAAAGCTTTCCGAGCGGAATTAAAGATACATCCAGTATTTCAGCGAGTTTCCGCACAGGTTTACGGGCACTTTTGCTAAATTGTCACCGCGACAAAAAAGGAATCTTGTACTCCAAACAAAGTCACATTTCTTAATTCTCTTTTAGCCTCGCCCAGTTAAACGTTCGGGTCGTTAATGACATAAAAGTCACCTCGAATTTTGCTAAATGTTACGCGACGCCGGGAGTGACACACTTATGAATGCCATAAACACATAAAGTCCGCGGTACAGTTGTGAACCTTGATTTAAGCTTTCGCTCTGGGAAAATCGTCGTCCATAAATCAAACGTTTCGCTGTGGACCCGGCGTTAGGTGACCGAGTAAATTTTCATTCAGTGAGGCGCTAAGTGAAATTGTTGGACTCCAATTATTTTTACGACTTCGTAGCTGACTTTACTTTTTGCTGGTCCGCCGTAGAGTGGTCTAAGTCGATGTAATGTCCTACCAACGTACCCTTAGTAGACTGCGATGTTTATGCAAAATAAAAATTTTCTTCGTCGATCACCAGACACAGAAACCATACAAAAATGTCTGTCTACCTTCAGCAATTTTAATAGATTGAGAATATGCTCTCAAATCGTCTTAATTTTTTTTTGCATCCACACATTTTTGTCATGTATGCATAAAATCCTATTAGTGAACAGTAATAACAGTTCTCTGTATCTCGATCGACAATTATTCAAAACTACAATTAATGTTATTGGCGCAGTGGTTCGATCAATTGGACAAACCTAACCCTCCAATTGATCGAACCACTGCGCCAATAACATTAATTGTAGTAGTGAACAGAAATGTTCAAAATTTAAAATTCCTATATCGAGGTATCAGTCAAGTATTTTGTAGTGCATACAGAAACCGCAAGAGTCAAGACGTTGACAGTGAGTTTGGAACGTTGTCCGCGTCTTTCACTAACATTTGGTTTTGTTTCGGTGTACAGGAGACCACCCCTGGTCCTCGGGTCGATGAGATTAATTGCAGCCGAGTGGCTGGAGGCCTAGCTGCTCCATTAGAACGAAGGACGATAGAGACGTCGCGCACTCGGGGGAAATTCGAGTCGATGTTTGACAGCGATTTATGCCTGGGAATGTTAAGTACCCTGTGTTCTGCGTTTAAGTACCACCGTAGGAATTTTTTGAGTGTCGGCCCTGGTCCGAGATTCAATTGCTACCATACAGATTGTACAGGTTTTTGTCTCTCGGTGATAAAACGTAATTAGCCTGAATAATAGAGTTGTGTCAGTCAATACATATTTGTAGATTGTAACTCCGAAATGATGATGTAAATGATGATGTTTTAGTAGTTTAAATTACAGGTTATTTATGTTAAGTTGAATTAAATAACAGTGAAGTTAAACTTCGGGTAACCTATTAAATCACTCTTGATTTTTTCAATTCAATCGAGACGATGAGAAAATTTTCATTATTTTCTTTATTTCAATTAAAATTTCTCGTACCTTCAACCCCTTGCTGAATTTTATCAAACTAGTGATGCAGATTTTAAACAAAGTCGAACAAATATTAATGTTACGCCTTTCATTTCAGATGAAATAAAATTTTATTCGTTTGTAATCAATATTAAAGTATTAAGATAAACGTAGCCACACACAAAATATAAATTTTAATCACTGTAATTGTAAATGAAAGGTGTTCAAATTGCACCCAGTTAGAAAATTGTCGAATAAAAGCAATTTTGCACAGTTTTCCCTATAAAATTTGCAGTGTCGGTATAAGAAATTTGTCGAGCGAGCGTTGCGGAGTTTCCCGTAGGACACATAAGAGTGTTTTGAGTGAAGTATAAAGAATGGGAGATCCGACAAAGGGTTCCAAGCTCGGGAATAGACGTTTCGCGATATTTCGAGCGGCCCAAGCTGGAACGAATTACGGCGTTCTTTTTCTTCGGCTTTGCATTTCGGAATTGCAAAGGTCACTTTGAATCGGCTGACGTTTTGTTCCGCGGGTGGCTACGACAGTGAAAAAGCTCCGTCTTAAACGGCTTTAGTAAACGAACCGGCAATAAATGATATTTACGCGTTGCTTTCCTCGCTCTCGCATTTGGTAGTCACTATTCTCCTGCGTCTGAAACGCGACATCTGTTTCCTCGAGCTGCAGTACATTATTTCATTTATTTTTAAACCTAACCCGTTGTTCCACATCACGAGAAGACCACGGTGTCGTAACGCCGAAAAACACTTACGCTTTTTAATCCGGACGAGACCACGGAGAAAATGAAATCATGGTTCCCTTTTATAACGGAGAAGCGATTATCCTTTTTATCGATATCCTCGGCCTTACGATCACTCACTCTTTGGTGTTCGCTTTAATCTTATATAATATGGTCATTTGAAAGTATCATAAGGATCTAGATGCTGAATATTTACGCAACTGACATTGTTTAATAAAATTCATACTGAAACTGAGAAGATTCTCGGTCTATAATTGCTTGTTTATCGTCGGTGGTACCAGAGATGCTTCATCTGCTGACTATTGTACAAACAATATTATAATATGTTGGTGGGGAACGAGTTTCAGGCGAATCAGATACGAAGGATGCATTAGCAGTATGCATTAGGTGGCTTAATCTGTGTAGAAAAATCGCTGGAGACAATGGACCAGAAAACGCATCTTCCTCAACTGTTGTTCAAGGTTGGTAACGATGCAGTGATATGTACATTAATTAATTGTGGATGTTGGACTACGAATTTCATGTATTTACGATCGAAATGAGTAGCTGCAGCTTGAAACAATGGAGTAATCTCTTTTTTTTCCTTTTTTTTATACTCTTCTCTCTCTCTGTTCATATACTGTTCCTTTTAATCATATGTTAATATTATAATATCTGTATTTCTACAAGAAACCTATTCTGTTTTGTAATCTTCATACTCTGTATTTTTTGTAGTGTATTTCTGTTTTGAAACTATGTTATAATAAATCTCATATGAGATTTTCTATAATAATAATAAAAAAAATTGGAGTAATCTGTGATTACAGTAAAGCCTTGGTAAGCCTAAGTAAATTAGAAAACTGGTCTAAGCAGAACAAGTATCCCCTCCACTGCTCGAGCCGTCTTAGAAATACCACGGACCCGAGAGTTTTCCTTAGATCGAGGCTTCACTGTATCTAGTTTTAGATACAGTAAAATTCGCTGTCAATCGGACAGCGAGAGTGTTCCACGTGCATCGTCATCATTCCGATTCTCCGTTACAATAGGATATCCCGACGGTTGTTCGGCTGTAACGGCATAACGAGCACGGCGATTATAGTAATCGGCCTCTTACCTCATTACATTCCGAGAAAAGGACGTACGATCTTCCGATGACAACACGCGCCGCTCGATTCCGTTCCCATGCACGATTGTCTGCGCCGGGGAGCAACTTGTCAGAAGCATCATTCTATTGTTGTGCGATTGTGCCACGCAGTCAGCGTTCTACTTGTGGAATACAAGGAAATAGACCGTCCTCCTCATCGTCATCGAACCGGCGAACACGACGCCAGCCCACGGACTGCATCGTTGCAACCGGCTGCACATCGCCGCGAGCAGCTCGATGCTTATTAATTATATACGCAATCGATCAACAGTTCTTACAGTTCAAACTTATCATTAGCCAAGGAAAATTTCTTTCGACTGTAAAATTCATTCCGGAGAAAAAACGAGGTTGGTATAAAGACTATTGTTTCTTGTTGATAAGGTAAGGTGATCCCCTCGGTATTATTAAATGTCACCACGTTGTTTTGTTTCGTAACTGTGCTGGTTGTTTTGTACGTGCATTTGCAGTGAAATCGATTAGGATCCATGAGCAGGCTTTGTGGAGATCTGCTCTTTACTGCTTTTTTTTTTATCTAGGTCTTCGTTTAGAATTTAAAGACCTTTTTGATCTCTGTGAACATCTCCTTACAATTGTAATAGACCTAAATTCTGTCATTATTTCCGAATCAATCAATATTCCATTTTAGGAACTTCCATTTTAACCTTAAACTTTCTGCTGTTTTAAATTACATCTACTGACTTTTGCCATAAATACATAAAATCTTACGGACAATTGTTTCGTACTTTTCATATGTACTCGTTGTAATACTTTGAGAATACTTTAATTCGGAAACAGTGTATTAAACTGGCCGATAGAGGGATTAAATTAACACAGAGAACAATGAACATCAGCTTATTTATCGGACGATTTCTTAAACATGAATACCTCATCGTATCTAATAAATCCTCAACGGAAACAACACCGATTTCTAGTGATATATCAGTGAATATCATTACAGTCTCGTATAAATATTCTCGCTTTGTTTCAAGAATGTTCTTAATTCACGAATATTTTTAATTCGATAATCCAAGTAAATTCCTATTTCTTTAGAACTTTCTCTTGAATTTTTATTTTTGTTGCAAATCGATTGTAAATAGTTGAAAGCGCTACAACAGTATTTCTAAAGTCTGAATATTTTCACTGTTTCGTAGTCGTCGCTTTTCCGTGGACTCGACATTTCCTCGGTGGAAAACGAGACCGGTAGATCGTCGATCGCGGTTGGCGAACATCTTTTTCCTTATTTCCCGCCGCGTTCTCCTCTTTTTAGGATCGTTTCCCATCGGCAGCGTCGTAATTGGAGCGCCAATCCATCCGCGAAGCTAATTAGTCGCGTAACGAGACCCCGAACCGATCGGTGGTATCAGGCGAACTGGGAAAAGGCACAATCGGGATCAAAGGAAATTGTGAAAAAGGTCGAGTGTCGCATCTCCGGTCTCTGCTCGGCTGCGAATCGACAACCGAGCACACGGTGACGCAAGATTCCAGTTCTCTGCACTCGTTCAACAATCGTTTATTACATTGTAATTCGATCGACGCAAGCAAAAAACCGGAAACGGTGGAAAATAGTGCGACTGTCTTGCTCTGGACTTCATTAAACTGCAGGACGTGCTGCGCTTTTATGACAATCGTTCTGTCGAATCTGAGCGGCATTTAGATAACGCAATAAAAATGTTTTATTATAATTAATATTAATGGAGACATTTTATTCATGTCTAAATACATTTAGAAAATTGTTAACAATTATTCAAGCGACGATTAAAAGTTTCATACACTAACTGGTTATGAAATACTAAAAATATTTTATTCATCCCTGAGAAGTCTGGAAAATATCATTCTCATTCAGTCTTGAAAACATTTAATCAAATCGCTTCTTCTAAAAATATTTGATCTTTTACTCACCCCCTCCCATTTCGTATCGAATCATTTTTAACAGTTATACACGAGTTCACTTCCCGATCGAATCGAAGCAAGATCGAAATTACACACAGATCAAAGTGGATTGTCCACTAAAATTAACGACTGCTTTGTGTCCAGAACAGAAACAGACTAGACCACGGTGCTCACGTAATTACCGATTCAACCGTTCCGAACACTGAATCGCTATTGTCTACTCCAATTGTTAGTTTGTGACGTTCTTAATACGTTGACTAAACTCAATACATCCTAATGCTTTTCTACAATTCAAATACCAGTTCTATTCTATTGCGAGTCTGCTCTTCTTGCCGTACCTTTTTCAACCGGTTTTTTCGGTGTTACATGCATCAAAGTCAAGTGTACATGAAGGATGATGCGTTTCCGAAGACGATGAATGAATTAGTATTATAAATGGAAGGTAAACACATTTTCATTATTCATTACAGTGTAATAGAACGGTTCAGTTGAAACAATTATGTATTCTCGTATTAAAAGAAACACTATCTTCTTCTATGGTAAAGCTACATGATCTAAGAAACTGCACGGGCCGGAGGGATTTTCTTAGATCAAGACTGTACCGGAAATTTTACAGTATTACACCTATGCAAGAATTTTTTCCTCGTTTCTGTGTCTCGTAAGAACATGAAGACAAAATCGTACAGGTTTAGCTTCGTTGGTTTCGATCGAAAATAATTGGATGTTAATATTTCCACCTCGTTATCGGCTCGTCCCGCAGAGATCCAAGACGGGGGCCGAATGATCGCGAATTATTCAGACGGTTATCAGAGTCAGAGTAAATGGGCCACGGTTCTGTTTTCGCGTCGAAAGAATGATTTTTATCTAGTATCGCGCTGCCGAACGGCTAACCGTAGACAAGATACTTTATCGTCAATGTTTACACATATTGTTCGCGGTTGCGCAACACCGTGCGTTCTTTTCGCCGATAGGATGCGCCGCACCAGACCATGCTATCGCGATTTTTATTTTCCTCATTCATGGTGAACGTGAATGTTCCCTCTGTATGTCTTTCTCCATTCGTCTCTCTATCTCGCTTCCTCTCTTCACTTTGACGTTTCTGGGGTTCTAGGCTGCGCATCGATTGGACAGTGCTCATCGACTGACACACTAGATTATTAGAAGCGAAATCAGCTACTTTCTAGCACATAATAAAAGTAGCAAGAACATACTTAAATCAACATGTGTCTTAAAGTTTTAAAATGTTTAAAATAGTTTATTCACTTAGCAAGTATGTGGTCTTTTGTACTTAAAAACAATTTGAATTATTAGTTATTATGTTGAACATAATGTATACTAATTTAATCATTTTTACAGACGCAATTATACGAAAAATCTTTTTTCTTGAAAATGGTCTAAATAGTTGACCGAAACGTTGAAAATTTTTGTGTTAATTTGCAAAATTGCTTAAGTAGTAGTATTTGATCGAACCAGTGCGCTGAAAACACGAATATATGTTATTAGAATAAGCTTAGTTCGATCTTTACGCAAATTTCATGTATCCAAAAATTAATTTTATTAGGGATTCTATGTAAAAATGTGGTACTTCGTTTCTTGTCTTTCCTTAAAAATTTCCGGGCACCATAAACGCATAAAAATCCACTGCGCACTTAGCTCGAAAAATTGATTAATAATTTATTATTCGATAGAAGCGAAGAAAAGAAGAGGATCGGAGGACAAAGCCACCATTTTCAACTTCACACTCACCCGTCCGAGGAATTGTTAGCAACGGGTTGTCAGTAGTAATTATAGCTGTCCGTGTATCTCTTGCTACCATGTTTCGCGCGGCAATTCCCCAACGTTTCACTTCGCCGAGCGAAGAAACATACGCCGAAGTGAACAATTTCATTCTTCTATCGAACCGATACCCGCAAAAGGGGTTCATCAAAATTCCGTATCTTCATTCGTATGAATAATTAGGTGCACTCAGGTCAAAGCACTCCGGGTGCTTATCGACATCGTTGCGATCCACTAAAAAATCTATTATACTTTATTCATACACCGGCAAAATTCAATTTGCGCACGGCGTTGCATTTTGTATGGCTCGAAATACATCGACGATTATTATCTGTGTGTGCGCGCACTGGCCGGGTGTACTATAGCAAACGTGGCTGCGATTAGACCAACGTGTGAATAAAATATTATATTATTAACTGTACATCATCGAACGAGCAGACATTTCATTTCCGGTTATTGATTAAATGATACGGTTCGAATGCGAACACTGGAAATATGATATATAGTATAGCTCGTGCCGCGAGCCCGGAGATCAGGAAAATATAAAAGGAGGCAGAATCTGGCGATGAATATGGATGGAAACATTGAAACGTTTCGATAACACGGTCTTGCAGCTATGTGTTCATTTTTTTGTCGATCGCTGAGAACACGTTATGTAAAGGAGCGTGATTTTTCCTTTTACGAACTGGTGACATCGACGAAAAACAATGCATATTCTGATTTTACGAACTCGCTTTTTCTCATCCGATCGTCCTTGTGTTGCCACATTGTGCTCGAGCCGACTGCGAAACTGTTCAGATTTCCATTCAGGAAGTGTTACGAATTTCCTCGAACCCGATGATGAAGAAATTAATCTATTTTTATCTCGTTGTCTGAATAGCTGATTTTTATTCACTCATCTGATGGAAATTAGTTAAATGGTGATTGAGTCTTTATATTTTTCGAGTATACATTTTAGCAGTTTGATTGAGGGAATTTGGAGTAACTTTACAAACTGTGTATAATTTGCAGATTTACTCGATCAAAGGTACGAATTTGATTAATGAATGAATAATGATATTCATCATGTAGAATTTTATTTAACTTCCTATGAGACTAATTTTTCAAATCTAAATGCTCGCGAAGAGTTATTGCAAGTCAAATAAAATTACTACCACAAAATTATGCATTTATACATTTTCAAAAAGTATTCAGCGAGGAAATGATTTCAATATTTTCAAAGAATATGTAAACAGAAGAAAACTGTAGAATCTGTGCTATTGTGTTAAGATGTATAAAATAAATCTGGATCGAACTCCGAAAGCTATGCACGACGTGTGACGATTCCCCAAAGTTCAGCATTCAAAATTCGCAGCAGCCGGCGAGCCTCTAAAAATCATTTTTTCCCGGCACACAAGGCGAACCGCGTTGATTTATGCGATTGCTCACCGAATCGGAAGATAAAAGGCCACGCTTAAGTGCTGTCATAATGGCACAGTGTTTAACGCTCCGCAAAAACGTTAGACCGTGGTCGCTCGTGTTCGACGAGCGAGGGAAAATTCGCGCATCCTTTGGCAGCCTGTAGATCAACGTAACTTTATTGCGGCAATAAAAATTTGAACGGTAGAAGGCACGAGTTTCGATTGTATTCACCGACACTGATCGATCCACGTGTGGATCGCAATTACGCAATTATCGCGAGCCAGCATAATTCCGCGCGCGCGAGCACAACGGACCACCGCGTTTCGTGTCAATGCATCGCGAAACCGTGCGTCCGCTTTTAATTATTGCGCTCCTCGAGATTATCCGGTATTTTTGGCGCGTACCGCCTGTACTCAGGAACGTGGTCCTAGAATCCGGGTTATTCTCGGAGAGAGTGCTTAGCCCGGAAACGTTTGTAATTGATTAATAAGACGTTTGAACGTGATCGATAGAATCGAGCGGCTCGAGCGCCCCTTCGCGCTCATTGATTCGACGGGGCCAATCAATTTCGTGAATCACGCTCGTCCAACACCTTGCAAAATACACGAACAATCGTTTGATCGAGGAAAAACTCAACAAACCTACCGAAACAATTTTTTTTTCTCATTGACGATCTTCGGAAAATTAAAAATATTCTGATTATTAGAGGAAGATGTTTGAACCTCGGGGAAAATTTTAATCGGATAATGAAGATGAGCAGCGAATAAAATTTTATACGTCCCTGTCGAATAAGTATTCAATCAAATATGAATTGATTCGCATAACAATTTATTTGTATTCTCTTTGCTTCCAATAATTTTGTAATCGATATTCGAATAAGATGTTGGATTAAATAATGATGGATTATTCGATCATATAGGAAGAATAACTCGTTAGGATTAATGAATAACTCCGAGTAAAATATTCGGATAAAAACAATGAATTCGAACGATTGTTTATATAGGTGATTTGATTACTGAACTTCTGAAAGTACATTCACAAGAAAAGGATGCAGCTTTTTCTCACATACAAATCAATTAGTAAAAGTTCGATTAGTACACTTCTGGTAGCTAATGTATTAACATGTTGACTACCGTGTGAATTTCATGTCCGTCACACTAGTCTCGTTTACTTTATTTACATAAACTATCAAAGATATTAATAATTATCGCCAGTTACTTGATAATGATGCTTTGATTAAGAAGAAAAACGTTTTGGTTAAATAATAACGTACATAAATAATTGTAAGATAAGCAATGGACATACGTATGTCTCCCACATAAGGCATGTGATCTATGCATGCTACCTCTCATTCAGTTTCTCAGAGATCGTCGATAAGCGGAACAATTTTTTGCGAAGTTTTCCTATTGTAACGAATTTTTCCTTATTGAGTTTCGCAATGATGACGGAGAACAACTAATTATTTTGTCGAAGTTGTCGCTAAATCAACCTTTAACAAATCAGAGGTCGTGGATTTCATCGAATACGCTAATAATTGTTTTTTTCGTAATCACATGCAGATATTTTCAATAAAAATCAAGATATCCGTCGCCTAACAGGAAACAACAAATTACAGAACGTAACTCGTTTTACACATCAATTAGAATTGGACCGTGTTCTAGAATGTAAATCTCGTCTATGAAATTATATTGCTAGAATGTTTAGAGTCGTCGATAAAAAGGTTAATCAAAAAGAATTATGCAGGCTAATTTAGACGAGACCGCGAACTCTAATAACGCGCTACAATCTCTGTAAAAGTATCGAATTACTTGATTCTTAGTAATTAGAAAGTGGCTTGTGTTCAAACTGTGTACAGGATTGTGTAACTTGTTTAAATTGAGTTGCTAATGACTGGACTGCGGATGTTTATGCAATTTCCAGTTTTTAAAAGTAGCTCCGTCAGTCAACATTGGCTGCGAATTCGTTTCCCTTCTGCTGACTGCGAGCACAGTACATTTTTGATATTGATTTTCCATCAAATTATTTCTGCCACTTCCTGAACAATTTTTCAAATAAGGGTGCTCCACAAGACGAGGATCTTTATGCAAAATAAAAATTTCCTGTCAATTGTACAAAACAGAAGAAAGTTCAATAATTTTAATTAATTGGAAATCATATATTTTTCAAATCTTCTGCTATCCTCACAGGTTTGTATTTTGTCTATTTATTTTTGTTATTAACGCATCAAATCCGCAGTCTGTTTATTACCAATTATTATTAATTTCGTTGGCGAATTCGTCGTGAAAATAGATGGTCGCTCTAAATATACAGATTATAAAATACGCGATTGCAACACGTTGCAACGTGTTATGCATAAATGCACAAACATCCCTGATACTCTGATGAGTCTATTATTAGGGCCATCAGACGTCCAAAATTGTCACAGACGGTTCAGGATCGAAAGATATCAATGTCTTCAAAACGAGGGAGATAGCAGACTGTCGAAAAGAGCAAATCATTCATTCGCTTGAAACGAAAGAATGAAACACAAAAAATTGGTGAAACGCAGAATTAACACCTTCTCGCTTTGGACGATTATCGTGTGGCTATTCAGATACAATATGGAAATGAGAAATGATGAAAATGCTTCTCAAACCATTTCAATTACAATGAAATCTCGAAATTGTAAAGTAAAGGGTTAATTTGTGGAGGACGTAACGGGGGGTTGATCAGGCTTGTGTGAGCAGCCTAATCAATCGGTACACATGTTCGGTCGCGACGCGGCAGCGCCCAATTAGCCGCGGCAGTCTCGATAACCTTTTAATAGCCAAGTCCGCGAGTCTGCGAGCTCTTGTGGTGCGCGCTCGTGCTCGCAGCCCGCAATTGTTGCACGGCCAGCCCCAAGAAGACAAAGAGTTAATGGGACGAGTAATAATACTGGTCCTGCCTCGGCAGACAGCACAGAGCGGTGCAGCCCGTTCCGCCAAGGCTCTATTTTCGGGTCCGTTGTTGTCCGATGTATGTACCGTGGCAACTTTCTTGCTTTGCTCGTGGCCGTCTAGCTTGCGCACAGTCCGACGACGACACACTTCGGCAAATTTCTATTCTGATGTTGTTGCCCGCGGTCGTGCCTCGCGCGTTTCCTGTCTCGCGTACCCCCCCCCGGTGGATGAAAGGAACACCTCGATTCCTCGAATTCCCGTGGCAAACCGTTTGTCTTGCTCGCACCTCACCTCGCCTCGCGTCGACGCGAGCCGCGACGCAACGAGCGTTTGATCGAACAATGCGGTATTAATCATTCGGACCGACGCTTATTTTCGAGCGGGCCCGATGCTTAAATAGCGCGGTTGCATCCGCCGACACCCGTGCCGCCGAGATTACGCGACCGAATCCGCTAGCATCGCTTTCGAGAACAATGACAAATGAATGAAACGAAGTCCAACGCATGGGATCGGGTGCAAGACCACGTAGAAAGGAGTGTTTCAGATCCTCGCCATTTCTTATTTCACTTATTAGTCTTATTTGACGGCTGTGTGAACTTCAAATAATAATAATAAAAAAAAGGCACATACAGGTCGAATTGATAACCTCCTCCTTTTTCGAAGTCGGTTAAAAAAGGAGCAATGGTCGGAACAGTCTGGTCCTTTGGCGTGCGGACTTTAAAAACTATTACAGCAATCGTCAACACAATAAATCGAATGAAATTGAGAGAAAAAGTGAGCGTAACTAAATGACCACAATTATTTTGTCGTTCCTTCTTCAGAAAGGACTTCTGTACCAACGTTAAAAATGTACGTGGGGAACTGTTTCGACAATTCCAATCCGGAAGTGCTAGTGCGAGTCTGGTTGCCAGATGTACGAAATTGACAATGCCCAAGGAAGAAGAGAAACCACGTGTTACAGCACGAAATTCGACGGACCACGAAATTGGAAGATGAAGAAGTGGGAGGTGTACGAGCTGGAACCTTGAGAGGCTTCAGGGTACGTTAGTCGATGACAGTAGACCTGTCAGAATTTTTATTAAAGGATCAGTGAAGAATCTGCGGTTTTAATGAATATTAGTGTCCGCGAAGTTGAGAATGAACTAGATGGAACTAACGAGTGAATGGAACGAATGAAGTTGGATGGAACGTGAGAGCAAAGAATGAACGGTTACCAAGAAGAAGGGGACACTCGAGCCGAAACTTGAGTGGTCTTGGGGTATAGTAGCTGAGGACAGTAGAATTTCTAGACTTTGTTGTCGCTGTCAGATTTCTTATTAGAAAAATCTTAAAATTGGAGCACAGTGAATGAGCTAGCGTAATCTCTGTGACACCAAGAATGAACTAAACGAAATCACGAATTTTTATTGTTCAACGGCATCGGATTTCTCATTAGATCATCGAGGAATACGCCACTTTTAATGATTATCGAGTCAATGTATTCTGCACGACGGTAAAAATGAACTAGACGAAAATCAACGAATGAATTTGCTTAATTAATTCGATGAAAGTCAATAATGGAGAATGAAGAAGAACGCTTGATCAATAACACAAGAAACCAGAGATTTCAGTAAAATTGTCATACTTTGTTCGTCGTCAGATTTCTCATTAGATTATCGCAGGTACTCCGATTTTAATGAATATTGAGTCGCTATAATCTCCGCGGCCCCAAGACGAAGCGCCATAAAAACACCGCTACCGCCGATGTTAATTAAGGCTACGGTGAAAGAGTTACTCCTCTGTCTCCTCTTCAGAGCGAAAACCCTTCGGCAACCCTTCACGGTTTAGCTGTTTATGCAAAACAGAGGCCCGGCTCTTTGATGTCCAACGAAAACAGACTTAGCACTTTGACTCCAAACTTTGCTACTTAAAAAATTTCAATCAAAGATCGATCCACCTGAGACCACAGGTTATTCACCACTCGTGGGCCTCTCCAGCATCGATCAAGCTCAATCCTCGATATTTGACAACATAATTACTCCTAACCGAAGAAATTACAATCTGACGTTGCTCTAACTCTACAGAGACTTCAATTTGATCTTACAATAAACCTTTAACTATTCGCAAACCGATTTTTCCACAATTCTTGATCCACCGAAATGATAGTCATAAAGAATACATAAGTAGGAAGCGAAGACATCGAAATTGCCATGACTCTATACGAACAATTAAAAATTAAGAAAGCAGTGCAACCTGCCATCCCCTAAATCAAGTTATATTCCAATATGCCAACGCAACAAAACATCTGCCTGTCCTTCTGGATTTCTCGTTGCATCCGCCGCGTTCCTGCACGATAACCGACACCCTAGTCGTATTCGTAGTACGAACGACCCCATGAACCTTCCTTTCCCAGGAACAGATCCCTCCCCCGCGTTCCATGGGGCTGTGGCGACAGGATCGACAGGCCGGCAAGTGGTTGTCGGGACGGTTCGAAGAAAGGAAAGGAATCCGTCCGGGATTTCGGAGAGTAGCAGCAGGAAAGGCCGTTGAGTAAACGGGAAACTGTTTGGTGGAGGGACCGAAGGGAAAGGGGATAGCGAGACAGAGGCAGGGAGGGTCACTGGGTCAGATGCATCGCATGAGTCCCTCTCTGTCTGCACCCTCCTTCGGGTGCCGCGTTTCTCTCCCTGGATCTGTCACTCTCTCCCGATCTCCTTCTCTTTTCCTCCGGGGAACACATGGCCCTCGTGCACCACGCCTGGCAGCCACGCACATCAAGTATGTGTGCGTGCGTGCGTGTGCGAGCCGTCATCCCACAAGGAACGGGAGCGTCACTGACGTTATCTGTACGTCGCAGAAATTGCGTACGATCGGCAGAGATTGCGCGAGCACGAGGCTTACGATATTCCGAGGTTGAATGGGAAGATCACCGCGTGTATTATCATTGACCAAGGTGGTAGAGGATGAGCTGTCAGGCGGGGTATAGCCAGTCCCCATGGTCGCCTTTCTATTTACTGAACAAGGGTAAGCGGCGCGTGGAGGATCGACGGTGTGCTAACAACACGGTCACGTGCTCGTGCGACTCACTCACCTGACAAGCGTGCTCATATCATCCTGCTCGCGCGCTGGTAGCCTGGACTACCCCTCTGACGGCTTGCCGGTCACTTGTCACGCAAATCAAATATTACACCCCCGCACAAAACCGGCACTTCCAACGAGAATACCAACAATCCGAGGCAGCAGGGACGAGGTGTAGTCGAGGTGACCGTCGATGGTGTATCTCTCTCTCTCGGGCACTGGTGATGGCAGCTGGGCCAGCAGATCGATCGTTGAACCGATATCCCTGGACACAGGCCGGAAGAACCTTGCTAGTTAACGAAACTGGTCGCGGCACCGGTCAAGTCTCACGGCTCTGTCATGGTCCAAAAAGATCCTTGGGTATGATCGGGCGCCGATCTCACAGAGTAAGAACGCAGGATCGATGTCGTCCGGAACAAGATGACGACGACGAAGAAGAAGAAGAAGAAGAACAAGTAGAAGAAGCGTGCGCGCGCGCGCGCTCACCCCGGATCGTGTTCGGGCCGCGTGCGGACCGGTGGTTCGCGTGAACGCTCGCGACACTATCGCGCGGTGCTGGAACGCGGGAGCGGACGGTCGCCGCTCTGGAGCCCGACGACACGAGAGACGGTGGGATCGTAGGTAGCCGGCGAAGCCTTCACCGAAGCTGCTAAGCTAGCAGAGACAGGCGAGGGCGAGAATCAGGCTGAGAGCGAGAGAGGAAGCGAGAGAGTCAGTGGTGGAAGAAACCCCCCCTCGAGCAAGCGGGCATACAATGGAAATAATCACCGCGTCTCGGAGCGTCGGCTGACTGACTGAAGCCCCCGAGGACCGAACGGGATGAGATTCGGAGGCGCTGCCTACGGCGCGCCGCTCCGGCCCGCTTCGGCGCCCGCGCTGCGCCACTCTCGGGCTCCCCGCTACTGTTCTTCTCTCTCGTCTTTTCTCTCCCGTGTTCCTGTGCCGTTCTCGCGCGCGCTCTCTCTCTCTCCCTTTTGCTTTTGTTCCGCCCGTTCGCCCCGTCTCCGTCCGCCTCTCTCACGTTTATACACCGGCCAGCTCTCTGTGTCTGTTCCCCCTCCAACGGCGACGGGCCACTGTGTGTTTCTAGCCGCGACGACGCGCGCCGTCGGACTCTCTGTCTCGCCGGAGCCGATCGGAGCGGGGCTCCGTCTCGCTCCGTCCTCCCCGCCCCCCTCCCCACCCTCTCTCTCGCTCCATTGATCACTCGCCAGCCGTCCTCGTCCCGCGACAACGGTTACTCGGCCGCGCGCGACTGCGGTGGAACCCGCTCAACAGCCACGCCCCTTTTCCGCTCACGCACCGCCCTCTTCCTCCGACACCCACGCCAAGGCGAGCGCCTACTGCGATATAACCGAACGCTGTATACCAACCACCACCACCGGCCGCTCTCTCTCTTTCTCTCTCTGCTACCACCACCACCATCGCCACCACCACCGACTACCGCTACTATACCACCGCCACTCTGCCAACGCCGAGACCGTTCGTTCGTTCGTTCGTTCCAGCGTCGTTCTCGTTCGCGACCTCGTCCTCGTCCTCGTCGTCGTCTACACACGCCTTCGCACGCTCTTCTTCCTTGGTCTCTCGTCGATGCCGCTGGTCTCCTCGCCGACACCGTCTTCTTCGCCCGTTCACGTTCACTCGTTGTCGCCGCGTTCTACCGAGAAGACACGGCTCACCTGTACGCGCAACCACTGACATCCCTTTACACCGACACCCCGCCCCCTCCTCGTCTTGATACACTGCCTTTTCTCTCTCTCCCCTCTCTCTCTCTCTCTCTTCCCTCTTTCTCTTTTCGAAGAGGACAAGAACCGCTGCCACGGTCCCCGAGCTCTCTGGGCGTAGTAGTAGCGCCGTGGATGGGCAACGCACGCTTTCGTCTGCTACACGACGTATCTCTCTCTCTCTCTTTCTCTCTCTTTCCCTCTCTCTCTGCACCGTTCCCCACCTTCGACGACCACCGACGATGGGGCGAGTCGAGACAACCCGTCACGTGGCACACGCGGGAACGGCGAACGTCGACGACGCAGCGCGTGCCATTTACACCAGCTCCCGGACACCTACCCGAATCTATGCCGGATCCTCTTGGACTCTCCCGATCCTGTGTCCTTCAGGCTAATGTCCTCGCTTTTGTTCCGATTCAAACTGTTGCAAATCCGCCTGGCAAGTTAGCTGCTGGTCTATCGATTCAATGCTTTGTTTTGAGGGTGGTAGAGAGGTCCTTGAGGCTTCAGGAGGATAATGTTGAAGGATATTGATCGGTGGTAGAGAATCGTAAACGTTGCTGCGAAGCTCTGTCATGCTCTCTTGTACGAACTAAGCTAATTCTTAAAGAATCCAGAAAGACAAGATCGATGAACATCCCTGAAGAGCAGTAGACAATTCTCGAAGAATACACGAGGATTTAGCTCGTGAATAAAATTTCTCGAGGTATTGTTCACAGCATGCGTTCTCTCCGTATGAAAAAAGGCCAACATGAACGAAAGCTAAAAACAATTCTAACTGATATCTCCGACAGAGCCAACCCAATAACCAACCGCATCGAATAGTAACGACAGTGAATCCGTCGATAATCATTCTCGTCGATCGTATAGTTACACATCGCAGAAGAATAAATCTTGCAACCGGAACATCAAACACTTTCGGTGGGCATAAAGGTACGAAGGGAGGCAAGAGATTGGTTCATTACAGGGCAATCGAGTATCGGTAATATCAGGACAATTTCTTGTTCAAACGGTCCAATATTGGCGAGTATCAATTTTAATACATCAGGTAGCTGGCTTGTATATAGCAAATATTTGAGCGGGGCTTTGTGCGGCGGCTTGCTGGAAAATTAATCGGAATCCATTCGATCCGTCCCGTCATGCGCCGCGATCATCACGCCGCGGCGTCCGATTCGACGCGCTCGAATCCCGTTGGAGTATCAGGTGTAGAGAGGAAGAGAAAATCAGAATGGAACAGAGAGAGAGAGAGAGAGAGGAAGAGAGAGAGGGAGAGTGATGGTGCTGCGCATTGTCTATTGTCTCGGTCGGAGGCGGTGGTCGCGGTACAACCCCCGGCCGCCCGGTGACGGCCCTACAACCGGGCTGTGGAGGTGGTGGAAGCCGACCAATCACAGCACAGGCACACCCGCGCAAATCACAATGCTTATTGTTGTCGCCGAGCTGTCCGCCCACATCCCTGAATCGCTTCTTCCACCTCCGCGCGCGCCGCTGCCTCCTGCGAGCCACGCTCAGGTAGCTGCAGGTGCGCGGTTACGGTGGGCGCACCGTGTCGATACTCCTCGATCACTATTATTCGCCACCATTAGTCGCCGCTCTTATTCTATTGTTCATTTTCTGACGCGCATTATTTCACGAATTATCGTGTAACGAGTTTGCTTTCCATTCATCAATCGACAGGTGAAATATCGAACGGGAAATACATTGGAGGAATAACCACCCTTTGCGATCAAAGCAATTTTTACTCCAAATTTTGGATGTTGCGTACGAACAAATAATGTGTATAACCACGATATTGATCGACGCAAGACGGCACACCAGATGGCAGTTTACACTATCCATTTCATTGATGCAGAATATGTGAACAAAAGTAATCTTAAATAAATTGAGACAGAGACAGACGTTGACCAAAATTTGTAAAATCAGTTATACAAAGAAAGTAAACCTATCCTTATTTTATCTTTATCAAGTCAGCCGAATCAAGAATGAAAATGTTTAAAATCAGTCGCACATTAGGAAGTATAATATCCAGCGGACTCGAAAGGAAACGACAAAGCCTAAAAGGTTTCATCTGATCAAAAACCTCCCCTTATTTCAGCCCCGCCAACAAGTTAATCAAATCAGGGGCAAAACTTCGCTATATTTTGCAACTAAAAAGACCGAGTCTACAGGGTGGATAAAGGAAAATCGAGGGACCGGTACGGCGCGGCGCTGAGACAGCAAAGCATCCCGGTTCCTCGCCGGCTCATCGTCGGTGTTCCAACGTCGCGTTCGATCCCCCGCCCCGGTTGCATTTGCCTTCGCCGCAGCCGTCAGATAGAATATCCTGCCTCGTCTCCATCGCGCACGCACGTACAGGTATACATACAGCCGCCGCGACGCGTATGTACCACGTTTATATGTAGAAATCCCCCGGAGCACCCCCTGCCACCCTCGCTGTTCCTACCTTGGCGAGAGGAATGGACGAGAATGGCGTCGGCGCGCATCCCTTTCATGTCCTCCGCAAAACCCATTCCCCCCTCTTCTCTTGGCTGCTGCTCGTCCTCCGCACCAATGCACCCTTGACTTGCGCCCCTTACCATCCCCACCGGCGCGCGCTAAACAGACCACACCGAGCCGAGTCCACTTCGCGGATGCTCCTTTTTATCGTCGGCCACAAAACGCGGCGATGCGCTCTTTTTTTCTTCTTTTTTTTTCAGCTCTCCACCTACCCCCTACACGCACCCCTCCGCCCCCAAAATACACGTTGCCCCCCTTGGAGCAGTGACGGCGATCGGAAGTTTAACGGGAATATGGGAAACGGTAATTACCGGTTGATTTCTTCGGGGGTTCAAGGGGCTCTTATGGGGGTGTGTCGATGCAAGAGTTTGTCCGTCTATATGGAAGTGTATTTATCCGTTACGTCAATAACCAACATTTTCTACGATATTTAACACATTACCGACCGGTGATTGTTCCTTAGCTTTGAAATATCTATGGTACATGGCTAAACACTTTTTAATAGAACCTTCAATAGCAACAGCAATTTTTATTGTAAATAACAAGTCGCCCTCAATAACGTTATCTAATAGTTTCATTGAAGATTGCAATGTAAACGAAAATTTCTATGCTTTATTTTGGTACAGCGCAATTATTCGAAAACCTATTAATAGGCTTCCTGTAGGTAAAGTGTTAATAATGTGTACAGTTTTAAAGCATATTCTTATGCCTCAAATATAAATTAATAATATTGAAATTCGTTAATAACTAAACTTGAACGATCAATATCTCTCCTTTTTTCACTTGATGGAACAGGAAACTGGACTGTCATTTGACCGGAATACTTAACTAGGATGTGTTGTTTTCGCAGTATTAATTAAATAGACTTCTCTGAAATCTGCTTGACAAGCTGAGTACACGATTAATAAAATACAGAATGTTGCAGCATATCTTTCTAGCTCAGATAGTATCTCTGATAATCGATCAAACATGTTTTTCTCTCTTTCAACGCGATCGACGGAAATTAAAAAATGCGTTCAAAATTATTTTCCATCAAATTGAAAACAAAGATTGATGGATGATACATCGTTACATTCCCTTCGTATAAACACTGGCAATGACGTTCGTGGGCGGGTAACCTGTTTCCTCTTTTCTGTCATTCCTAGGCTCAAGCGTTCGTGACAAGTAGTTGTGACAAGCCTGCTAACTAAATTAATGCGACTGTGACGGAATGCGCAAAGTAACATGTACGAATTTTTGTTCGTTATCTATCACCAGTTAACCGTAAACGTGTTTACTGCTTTGCATTTTGTTATTAATCAAGGGAGTTATCGGGGCTTAACAGGAACGAGATTATTCCTAAGTGTTTCCTGAAGACCACCCCAAACGGCTCGCTGTATTGCGCAGAAACACTGTGCAACATTATTCACAATTTAACTACATAGTCTTCCACTAACAAGCGTTCTTTTAAATTATAAAAAACGTTGCTTTTATTTACAATTTTACTAGCCACGTGGCAAAAAGTGACAAGACCTTTTACGACACTATACTATTTTCAATTTTCTGGAAAACTTGTTTCACACAAAGTGACACTACTCAAGTGATGCATTCATTAATGCAAGAGAATTGTCGTTCATAATTATTTTCTACAAAATCCTCTGTATCTTTCCTAGAACGCTTTACACCCGTCTAAGAAAATAAATGTTTCGTTCCACAGTCTCACGCGCGGAAGTTCGCGATTGAATCAGCGCAGCCGATTCAAATTCGCGATAGCCGAAGGCGCCTTGTTCGCGGCGTTTCACGGGCACGTGGACACGCGAGTGTGAAACCGCAAGCAGCGTTTAATGCACTCGCGTCGCGAGATCGTTCGATCTTGCTCGGTGGGATATGCGGCTAATTCGGCCGGATAATTCGCAACCGAGCCGTATGAATTCCATCGCGGAATTGTTTTCCGCGATACGACGCGCTGGAAGAATCGGCCGTTTCCTGTTCCACTTACTAAATACTCGCTCGGCTATTTCTGCGCGGCAATTTCGCTCGCCGCACCGCTCCTCGCGCGCGTATTTCAGCTTCGAGATGCGAGAGAGCGAGCGAGAAGGAGAGAGAGAGAGAGACCACGGCGGTTTGGACGCACGACGCTTAATTGCCCTGACAACTGTTTTACGATATCGAAACCCGCGTTTTCCGCAGTTTCCCCGAAGTCGAGAGTAAACGGTTGCGCAATACGCCGGCCCGTTGCGAAATCCGCGAAACCAGAGGTTTCGCGATGACTGGCGGGCAAAGTATTTCTCTGTGCGTGTGCTGCTGCGCTCCGAGTAAAAGTTCGCGCGTGTCCTTGGAGCATGAATGGGACACGCAATCCGCGACAAAGACTCGATCTTTGTCTCGCTGAAACTCGGTCGATCTTGTTCGATCGATGACAATTAGCGAACGGTAGACTTTCTTGCGAGATCCGTGAGTGATTTTCTGGTTCTGTCTCGAGGTTTTCTTGGACCTTGATGAAACTAGATATTTATGAACCTACACCATCCACAGTGAGTATTTGAAACAGTCAACTTTCATTTAGAAAATTCAACGAATTTGTACATTGAAGTAAAACGTGATACTAAATTCTACGTTGATTTACATCTTCCTTCGTTCCACGAGATAGTCTACAGGTTGCAATCAGGATAGTTCGTCATCCAAGAAAAATGGTTGAAGTTTACGTCTTGTACTCGGTTTATGCCCAAAGCTATTGACGTTTATGAATGTCATATGTTCCGTCGGTTTTCTTCGTGGCATTGCGACGTTGGCAATGGTCTCTGTCGCGTGTATGATAAATTGGCACCTTGCAATGGTATTGTACTACCTTGATTACGTCACGTAGCTTTTTATTTCGTTTATTTTCCTCCCTGTGTGGTCGCTCTTATTTTTGTGCCGGCGTTGTTTACTACAGATTAGTCCACGAGAGACTGGTATTAAAATGAGTTTATTAATAATTCCAGAGCGTGTTTTCATCGTTTTACCAGGAATGTAGAAAGTGATATATTTCATGTGGAAGTTTAGGGCGTGAACGATGACTGGCGACAAGCTGCAAAGTACCACTGAACAGCATCGCTAACAAACCCGTTAAAATGAATCGTTGCAAGCAGATAATTACACGGATGCAACATTTCTTCATCAACGTGTTAACGACTCGGTTACACTGTTTAGAATGCCTCGAACCATGTCGGGAGCAGTGCGCAACAGTCTTTCGACTCGCAGTAGAATAGGTACGGCCAGAGGCATTAGACAGACATGGCGCTGGTTTGATCGACCAATCTACTGCTACACGATCTACAAATTACTAAACCGCCGACGTTTGCGCATACCTCACCTTCTGAATCATCCGATACTTGTTGATCACCTTATTTACTTCAGCTGAACACATATAACAATATTGCATAAAAATGTTATTGAAGAAAACCAATTCCATCCGAATTTATAAACGCTATTGTGAAGCAATGTATACTTTAATCAACGTAATAGTATATTTAAAATACAACAGACACATAAAAAAAATAAAAAATCCTCTCCAAACAGATCCGCTGGCTACGTTAATTCACCTAACCGTAGCCGTTGAATGGCGTCGTCGTGACCGGAAGCTCGTTCCAAATGTCTCGAGACAGAGAATTAAAAGCTAGCCACTCTTATGTTTGGACAGGTCTGAATTTTAAACTCTGCCTCGAAGAGCGATTCGTTTCACCGTGGACGGGTGATCGTAACGCGTTCCGCGGTTTTCGTATTAACCCGCTCTCGCACACACGGGATACCATTCTATTCCGGGCCGGATGCGGGAGCAGACAAGAACAATGAGTGTTGTACGCGTCCCTTGTATTGCTCGTGCATCCTCCCGTGTTCTATAGTGGGTGTAGAAGAGAGAGGTCAGCTAGCAAGGTAGAGGGAGAGGAGCAGATTTATGCGCGAGGACCAAGACGACGAAGAATAAGAATAAGACAACGATGAAGAAGAAGAAGAAGAAGATGGTGCTCGGCGTCGGCGGCGTTGGCGTCGGGACGTTTCGTCGACGACGAGCACCATCTTCTTCTTCTTCTTTTTCATCGTTGTCTTATTCTTCGTCGTCTTGGTTCTCGCGCATAAATCTGCTTCTCTCCCTCTACCTTGCTAGCTAGAGAAGAAGAAGAAGAGCGAAGACGGCCGGGGCTTGTGAATGAACATTGGCTCGCGAGCGTTTCCGGCGCTCTCTTTCGCTCATCCCTGTACTCTCCTTCTCGTCCGTCTTTGCGACTAGTGTCTCCGTCTTGTCCCATCGGCTCCGGATTCTCTTCTCGGCTTCTCTAGCGTCCTCCGTCTCTTCTCATGAATGAGAGTCGCCCGCGATCCCGACGACAGAGAGACAGAGATAGACTGTCTCGAGCTGGTTCGAGACCGAGCAAGAGAGGACGCAGAAGAAAAAGAAAAGAAGAAGACCGGACGGACCGTTAGCCTTAAGCCAAACGGTTGCAACGAGGCCTGCGACGAATTTAGAACAGGAACCTCTCTCGCCCACCCCTCTAGCGCATCCCATAGTCTTCCTTTTTTTACTCCCGCTGTCCCTTATTCTTCTTCCTTGCCGCTTTGTTGCTCCCATTATTAATACATCGCAGACCCCGCGCGTGACCGTCCGCTTCTCCACGGATCGTTCTGCGCGGACCCTTTCCTTTTTCACCTTGGCTCCTCTTCTTCTTCTTCGTCGTCGTCGTCGTCGTCGTGGTTCGTCGTCGTCGTCGTCGTGGTTCGTCGTGGTTCTCGTCTTATGATTCTGATGGTGCTGGTGCGTTTTCTGCCGCTGCCTGTTCCTCGTCGAGCGTCACCCCCGCCCGATGCCCATCCGGTGATGTGCATCCCGCTGATTATAAATAGTAACCTTTGTCGGACGCTTTTCTTTGGACCTCCATCGTTTCATCGCAGTTGTCTCCACCCTCCCGTCTCGCCCGTCACGGTTAAAAGACTTTTTTACTCGGAGCCGCTCGCCTTCCTCTGCCGTGCGAACGCGTTAGATTTCTTCTTTCGGCGCTATGCGGCGCCGGCCAGACGGAATTAAGCTTGCGGCGCTCGGTTTTACGGATTGTCAAGTTTTTTCGGGATTCGAGTAATTGCTACCTAAGCTAACTTTCTTGCCTTTTTCCCTTTCTCGAGCATTTCTTTAATCGGTCCACTATCTGCAGGTTACTACTAGATTATGGGTTTTATGCATTTCTGGCAAGAACGGATGAGCAGCAAAACAAAACTGTAGAAGGTCCTACACAAAATTAAGTTGAAGCTCAAAAGGTCAACAATTTTTTTCGACTGCATTGTATTCTATTGATTGCATCGATTCAAGCTCAATCGTTCAAATAAAAAAAGAAAAAAGGCACATACAGGTCGAATTGATAACCTCCTCCTTTTCGAAGTCGGTTAAAAAATGAAGTTTTCTCGTTATCAAACTGATTTTACTCGCATCATGCCGAGCCACACAGAGAAACGAAAACTGAAATACGAGAGAACATCCAAACTTGCAACACACCATCTACAAAACAGCATGCTGAATGCGCGAGCACGCGGCGTTTCTCCTGCAAAATGGATCAGAAAAAGCGGCTCTCCTGGCCACCCTTTCACGATCAGCGATCTCGGGGCGCGTGTACCGGTCACCGTAAAGCGTGCCGGTATAAATAGAAGCGCGTGCTAGCGTGCGAGAGCGTAGGAACGCGCGTGCGACAGGTGTCCGAGCGGAGGTGCGATCGAAATCGAAGCGCGTCCATAATAGGTGAGTGCGGTGCGTTTGCTGGTTGCACACGCACGCTTGTCCGCCTTGCGTATTCTCAGTTTTGCGAACGAGCAAACGATAGAGAGAGAGAGAGAGGGAGAGAAAGAGAGCGTGGGCGTGAATTACACCGAGGCGAATAACGGGGACCACAGCCGACCTTAGAGCGAATTCACACGTGGACACATGTATCTCAATTCACGTGTTTTACACGCGCCACAATTATTCTGCGAAGGGGTCTTTGTTTAGTTCGGATAATCAAGGTTCTATATTGTTAGAAGAATGTATGCTATCGGCGCACAGGTTCGATCATAATGAAAAACAAAGCAATTTTGCAAAAAATTAAATTATTCCCAACGTTTCGATCCTGGTATGGATCATCTTCAGGAGAAGATCAGTTCTCTCTGAACAGTCGTTTGGTTCAGTTGCTCTTGGAGCCAACATGGAACTCAATTTTAAATTTACACGTTTCTAAACACTTTTACACATAGCAAACGCGAAATTCTCTTGAAGATGATCCATGCCAGGATCGAAACGTTGGGAATAATTTAATTTTTGCAAAATTGCTTTGTTTTTCATCATGATCGAACATGTGCGCCGATAGCATACATTTTTCTATTAATTCATTACGATCGATAAAATTGTGTAAGGAATAGCCGTATTTATTATAAGGAGTCGTTGACAGACGTGTTTGACACGGGCGCGTTCGTTTCGATCTGTCTTCTTTTTCTAATTCGTTGGCGTAATTTTACAATTCTGTTGTTATTTTCGATTTTCAACTTTTATAAATTTTGCTATATATATGGTTGTCTGCTGATACGTATACATACATACATTCAACCGTATAGTTGAATGTTCTATATTGTATTTGTAAATGGTTTGGTGTTGCTGCAGTGGGAACATAGCTTTATACTTTCCATGCCTCACAAGAAATCTAGCCATCCGATTGGGTCATTACACTGGCACTTTCAGTTCTAGCCGGATTATTGGCTGCTAGCGAGGACGCATTTTCCCCCTGTGCCCTGTTGAGGGACTTCTTGCGAGGCACGGAGAGTACGTAAGCACGCGACATGTGAATGGTTCGCGTGTCCCCGTGTGAACGGGCTCTTACGGTGGTCGAAAGGCCGGCGAAAAGTGCGGTCAAGGCGGGATTTTCAGCTCGATATATTCCCCCATCAGGGGTCGATGATCGATCAGCTCCGGTCGAGATTCGCGTTGCACGCCGGACGGAATTTAATTGGACGCAACGGGCCTGGTGATTGACAAGCATTTGCGCAAACCCGTACCTGCCGGCCAGGTGCTCCGCGACCGGACCGAACACCGTAGACTGGACTCGCAGGAATCTGGAACGGGGCAGATTAATTGGAGTAAAACGGAACGGTCGCTCTCCGCGGACATTATGCGCGAGTTCTGGCTTCGCGTACATGCTCGAAGGATGCTTGCTATAGGCTAGCACAGGGGAATGGCTTTGCTACGACTGATGGATTTTCTAACATGCGAGCTGGTTGGTTTAAAATCGCGTGGCTGGTGGTTGGGAAATCAGGGATATCGATGGTGTTGGTGTAAGATTGTTTGTTGGGTTCGAATATGGAGGGGAGAACTTAGGGGTGGTTTGATCCTTTGTGATCAAGAATGTTCTAACTTCTGGAGCTAGATTATTATATACACCATTTGTTCGCGGATCTATTTTAACTTGAAAGCAAACATTTCTTCCGACTTAGAATATTTTCTTTCTGTATGACTTTCCTCATTTTAGGCACATAAAAAATATTTGAAAAATTAATGTAGCAATTTTCAGTAGCACTTTCTATTATATGAGTCATTTTATAAATCCAAAAAATTGATCATACCAAGGGCCAAAAAAAAATGCAATTGCAAACTACTCCAAAATTAAATTGAACTTTGCCGAATCAACTAGAAACTAGATTTCTCTGTTACCAATACTGAGCCATCGAGCTAAATGTACAATAACATCATCGAGAACAAAGAAGACCGAATCACAAAGGCAACGCTGTGGCAAGGGTTGAATCGAAACAACATTCTCTACGATTCCACCAATTTCCGAGATCCGCGCACCATCTAAAAGATCTAAACACCCCACAACCTCGCGAACAGTCTACAAGTAAAATACACTTTCCGCTATGCATTCACTCGCACGATCCACCCTTCCGTGCCCCGCCGCGCTCGCAATCCTCAAAGTATCCATTAACCCCATTCAATCGGCGTCGAAACAAACCCAGGAAGCGTCCTCGCGGAAAACCAAGCACCTTTTCACTAGGCCCCATTTGAATCCCTCGACAAAGGGATCATCTATCATTGTTTCAGCGCCGATGCGTTCCCCCGATTCAATAGCTCGTTTAATCGCAGAAGCAATGAAGGAGGAGCAAGATCGAAAACACGAAAGACAGAGAAACCGGCAACGAAAAACAGAAGAGAAAAGAGGCACCATCAGCTCCGCAGCATCACCAACAGAGAATCGAACTCGAAGAAGACGAAGAAGAAGAAGAAGAAAGAGACCCTTTGTTCGTCCGGGGAGTTCTCGAGCTGTTCGATCCGCTCCGGAGCTCCCTTCGAGCTCTTGCTGCTTTCTCGCGGTCGGCTAATTGTTCGCGAGCGTCTAGACAATGACTTGGTCGGCTAGGCAGATACGAAATTATGATAGGAGCCGTGCGAATGCGCCCGGGAATGCCGTTGGAATCCGCGAGCGGCTATCTCGATCCTCCTTGTAACCTTGTATGTACCTACCTATCTAGCGATAATGCCCAGCCACGCTAGAGCCGCTCTCGACGGATAGAGACAGTCGGCGGATAGACGGAGAGAAGATCGGTTCGTTGCCACGATAAAAACGGTGTATCCGTTACTGACACGCGTGCGCGTGTGCACGCGCAATTAAAGCGGCGTGGCCGCACACTGCGGATCACTGTTCTCCGCGCGGCTGCGTTCATGAATGAACCTCTGGCTCTCTCTCTCTCTCTCGCTCTCTCTATCTCTCTTTCTCTGTCAGTTTCCTTGGATCGCCACTTTCCTTCCTCCTCCGTCCCGACTCGCGGTGAGTCAGTCTGGAAAGAATGGATATTTCATAAAGCCGAAGCGGGAAAACGGGCAGCGACCAAGAGAGGAGACCGCGAGAGAAGCTGGTGAGAGAGTACACCGGCTATTATTATCGTCTCCGCGCTTCTCGGCTCGCCGCCGTCGTTCTTTGCCGCGCGCCGTTACGCCTAGCGGACGCACCGAAACAATAAGCAGTTTGTAATTCCCCGGGTTTCGGTTTGTACCACTCGGTTTCCAACCACTCACGATGATGTATCGGCGGATAGCCGACGCCGATCCCGCGAGCACATCCGGCGAGCATGGCCAGCCGAGAGACTGCGTGAATCACCCCCTTTGTGTGTTCACTGGACGAAGACCGAGGATCCGGCTTAATTTATGCCGCACGGTTTCGAAGCACCCGCTCGGGGAACGTGTACAATTTGCTTGGTCGATTGGCAATTGCCAGTTGTTACTACCTGCGCCAGATGAGATCTGCAGGTTAGGGAAAGCTGACGGTCTCGATCCGAAACCTGGGAGCATAATCATGCGTTGCAAGCACAGGCTCATGCCTAAAATTTATGAAGGAAACACTGATCGACTCGGTGAAACTCGTCGACTGATTAATTCTAAGCACGTGTGTAAAACTTAGGAAGGAACGTCGAAGAATCCTTTTATTACGGTTCATTCATAGGAATGACTTAATTCTAAGTTCACAGGCGAGCAACATCCGCAGCAGGTGCGCAAAAATTTTGGAGAATGTCGCATGAATCGGCGAGCAGAAAAGATAATCATCAATTGACTCATTCATCCGATTGTCTCAATCCCGGCCGCGCAACGATATCTGCCAAGCACGGGCGCGGAAATTCGCTCTCTGAAATAACCGCGGGTTTGCGGGCGGCTTGCGCTCTCGGTCGTCGAGCCTGTGCCGAGATGATGATCGGGCCTCGTCTATGACGAGAAAGTAAGAGAGAGAGAGAGAAAGAGAGAAACCGGGAACGAGATAGGGGACGGCTCTAGAGGAACGGAGCCGCGAGACGAGAGAATGAGAGGAGGATTCCGCCTATTTATAGCGTTCTATTCGTTTCGGGTGGCTTTCGGTGGCTGCTGGGATCTGGCATGATGGAAGGCATTATTATGGTAAACCAACGGACGGCGCTTCGTTTATTATCCTCGAGTTTATTGTGCTTCCGTGGCCGATTAACTCGTCTAGTCTCGAGATCGGAACCGCTCGTGATCTTGCGTACACAGACAGTGCTGTGTGCTACCGGACGGCCTTTGAAGCGGCCCGAAGAACGAGGGTACAACCCACGGGGAAACAAAGATGGTTTAGTGGGAGGATGACAACCTGGATGCAGACCATGCGATCATCGTCGCGTGATAGATCATCCAAGTAATTGAGACGTTGAAGAATTTCGACCTGTAATTGTTATCCCTAGCAACACGGGAAGGAACAATCACCGCCAATCATTGGTTTTTAAAAAATATAGAAAAGCGTGTAATATTTAGGGAATGGTCTAATGTATAGTATATTATATTTGTAAGGAACAGCCGTGTTTATTATAAGGAATCGTTGACAGACGTGTTTGTTATTTTCGATTTTCTACTTTTATAAATTTTACTATATATAGGGTTGTCTGCTAATACGTATGCATACATACATTCAACCGTATATATTATAATATTTATATTAATAGATCGTGTACAATGCACGCGAGTTAAGAACTAGATTTCTTCCAGAATTGAATATTAATTATGACCAAGTTTGACTTTTGAGATATGATCGTCAGAACGCAGAGGGATCGAATAAATTTACGTCGTAACACAGTGTTTATTGTAGAATAAATTCGCGTTGTAAATAGCAACGGATGTTCAGCTATAATTTAGCTCATGTGCGCTGCACGCGTAATTGCCACGTTAATATTTTCAGAATGAAAGTGGATCAAACTTGACATCCAATTAGGGGAGGGAATACATTTGTATCTCGATTGTGGCGTTTATTAATTCCAGTTAGTAAATTAACTTTCTGATTTACTGTAGCTTTCGTAATTGTATTTTCCACGCCTTCTTCATCATTAAGTAGAATTCTAATTTACCATATTGTAAGTCAAAGTTGATATTGTATGTTGAATGTACCGCAATGAAGATTTCAATCGATGGAAAATTCACGAACGTTTGACAAAAGATTATCTTTGTCTCGAAAAGTGCGTTAGACCGTGCAAGTCCGTTAACGCGAGACCTTCCAGTTGAACAAACGAGAAAATTAGAAATCCGTTGAAAATAAAGGCGGAGATGTACGGACAGTCAGAGAAAGGAAGAATCAACTGCTGCCGGAACGTGTTGTTACACAGAATGCGGCGACCATGTCCTGGACACTATCAATTATGCCACTCTGTGTTTCCCAAGAACAGCTATTTCTCCTCGCCGTATGTTTATCTACGCATTAGAGGTGTGCTACAACGACCGACAGTATCACTCATCGAGCGTTGATGACGCCTTGGCACCTTCCAATGATAATTGTCTTCAGCAACAAAGTGGACAAGCTTCCTCACATTGTCGGAGAGTATGAAATTGCACTGTCTACATTCCGAGTCCCTCAAAAGTGGGTCGAGACTGAACAATTTACACAACTGCAGTTTACCGCGCGTTTAATAACAATGAACGTAAACAATGTCTGACTGAATGTTGTATTCACCGATTTACACGTTTTTATCTATTAAATCGATTCAAGCTTTTCACGCGTTAAAACCTGTCTGTTAAGAAAAATTCAATTAAGAGAATTATAAAGTGTCTCAAGTCTTTCTACAAAGAGGATCTACCTTCGAATCCGTCTCCAAAGGCGAACACAACAATCCTGAGCCGTCAAAACAACGTCCTTCACGCTGAAGGAGTCTCGCACCTCCCAGAGGACATTAAGAAGATGGACCCCCATCACGAGGGTCTCTCTGGGAGCAAATAATTGATCGGCAGGGTTTAATCCTAGGCCGATTCTATTTGAAAGGGCGTCGTCGTCGTCGTCGGCAGGATCGCCTGTCGTCGTGAACGGAAAGTAGGGTGGTGTATCGAAGAAAGAACGCGTCGAGAGGTGGTCGACGTTCCTCGTCAAGGATAGACAGGGGACGGGGGTTGGCGCGGGGGTGTTGAAGCAGCAGTAGCAACATCCCCTCAGGTTCCTCGGGGGGGATGGTTAAGGTTAGCGGTGACAGGAGTGAGCGCTGGCAATGATTAATGGCTTAGCGCATTAACAGGCTATTGACAAACACGTTTCCAACGTGCAGCCCCAGCCTCGGGTTCGCGCGCGCCGGCTCATGGCAACGACGACGCCGATGATGCCAGTCGGCCGCGACGCCTCGCGTCGCGACGCGGCCACTGTGCCCGATGAAAGGGAAGAAAGGGAGGAGGAAGATCGAAAAGAACCAGGCAGAGGGTGGGCTCTCTCTTAAATGCACCGCCTCGAAAGGAAAGAAAGGAGACACCGACCGACGAAGAAACACCGATTCCCTTCCTAACGACCGACACAAAAACCTACACCTAGGTGACGCGTATCTGTCTTCTCCATCCCCTCGCTGCCACCCCCTGTCTTTCATCCCAGCCCCTGTCTTACGGTTCTTTCGTGCTGATGCTGTGGAGAACAGTCGGGCTTTCGCAGTTTACAGGTTCTTGCGACGCTCGGCTATGAATGGGGACTTGTTCTTGTTAGAAAGATAGAGGATAGAGAGGTCTAGAAGTGTTAACTGATCATGCTGGTGCACAGCTCTCTTTTGATCCGAAGTATCAAAATTTTATTTTCACGTGAAATGTAAGAAGTTAACAAGAATCATTTGTATAGGATTACATCATTCGCCAGAATAAAAGGAAAATAGATAGATATTGCTTTATTTTCAGCCTCACAGCTAAGAAAATTGGACTTGGTTTACATTAACCTATTTATACAAAACTATCTTATTTCACACATTCGTTCCATACCCTGTTCTACTCTTCTAGTATCCTAATTATCACTAACCCGCTAATAAAAGGAAAATAAAATCTTCATAGTAGCGATGGATATCATCGCTTTCTACTTTATTGCCATTTTGCCAATAACAAAATTCATCAGAGTGTACGACCAACGAAATCCAACGTCGCACGACTACGCAGCCTGTCCCGCGTAACAAAACAGCAGATTCAGAAGATAAATCTCAATCAACAGCTACAAGTGTTCGGAAACACCAAGCAGCAGCCGCCGGTTGTTTAGCATAAAGGCGACCACTCAATATTCTTTCTCTTTCGTCCGAGAAAGCCTGTGTTCGTTCGTTCGGCGAGCGACAGCCGATTGGCCTGCCTCGCAGCCAATAAAGATTTCAAGGGAGCGGTTAATGAAATCGTTATTATCGGCCGGCTCGGTATCCGCGCCGATAATTAATCGCCGCGAACGAATCCATTAATAACTCCGATTATTTCCCCTCGGACATTTGTTTCCCGGGATTTTTCTCCATCCCTCTCCCCCTTGCAGGCCCGGTATCATAATTTCCTAACGAATGGGCCGATCACAAAGGTTCCCTCGTATTTCTTCGCGGACACTTTATCGTGATAGAGCGTGATAGCGTTAATCCGTTGCGCAGTCGTGGGTCCGCGGGGAAACGGTATCGAAAGGTCAGTTATGGCAATTAAGGTTCCGAGACCTATTATCGCCTTGCTGAAAATCCCTGATTGTTCCGCGTCGAGGAATTTAGTGACATTTTGCTGGAAGATCGATCTTCTCATTAGCAGAATTAATGGATTCGTATTAATTCGACTCTCGATTGTTCATCAATCTCGATTGATCTACGAGTCATGCTCTTTTAGCTGGCATAAATAAAAAGCATGTCCGCAATATTTTCGTGCCGAGCAACTTTGTGAACGAACCTGTATGAATTCGGAAAATATTTTGAAATAATTGTTAACAACGAGATGTATTACATGTACGTCTTTTTCTAGGTATAGCAAAAGTTATTTTATAACGGTTATGATTTCGGATTGTATATATTTTTGTAAAATTAACATTGGATTGTTAGTATTGGTAAATGTTGGTACGTATTTTTACGCATTTTTTACACCTACATAATTTTTAGTGAAAATTTCAGATCGGTGTTGTAATTCGTGCAAGATCTGCAACGAGCAGTGTCTCTAAATTGTTCGATCAGTCAGCTAGCTCGCCGCCTATTTAGACACCGGGGAATTTCACTCGGGGCGAGCCGATTTCCAGGCGAAATGTCAGTTTGTGCACCTGCTATTAATCCTCTAGGGGGGAGCGTTCGAATGTTAACCGGGCCCTGGCATGGCACCGTTTCTTGTCCGCCGTTCCTTGTCAGTAATTTACGCCGTCATAATCGCCGCGTCGCGGTTTCTCACGTTCGCCGGGCCCCGTGTTCACGCTTCCCTCGCGCTCGATTAGAGCCTGCGTTCCTCTATCGCGTTATTAACGCCGATGGAACACATACACACATCGCGTGGATCGCCTGGATCCGTTCGATCGCGAGCAACCATAACGCTCTCGGATAGGGGTCCCGGGAGGTCCTGAGATTGACGCCTCGAAATGCTACATCAGACATCTATTCGGACGTCTTCATCCACCGGGGTTCAGCGAGAACATTAACATGACAAAAAAGGCACCTCGGATTTTGCATCCGACCAGTGGAAACCCGACGATGCTTGCCTGAGCGATAGACAGCGCGATAACGAGCCGAAAGGTCAACTTCTGTTGGGCATTGCTTTCATCGGTTGGACAAAACGTGCGAGGATTCCGGTTAAATATGGGTTGCTCAGGTCGATTTCTTTCGGATTATTTTTCTTCCGAGATCGAGAGTGATGCAAGATCAGACCTTTCGGCGAGAATCGCTTTTTTGGAGGAGAATATGTAAATCGATGGGAGAGTCGGCTTCTTGCCTCCGATATTCGGTATTGTTTCCGTTCGTGTTCACTGGTTCTTCATCGCATAAAATTTCTAAATTATGAAAACTGAGGTGTTTCATGTAAAATAAAATTTCTCCATCTTGATACCGAGATACGGGAGCTGCAAGCATATTTATATCCTTTCTTAATCATTCTAAATATAATAAAACAGTCGTTTTAAATCTATAGAATGTTTTTACTGTTTTGCATTGAACTTACTCAGTTTTCGATTTCGAAATGGCACGTTCAGATCAAAACTTTCCACAAAACAACATCCCCAACAACTTCCACATAAAACCGAGCACACCCGAATCACCGCCATAGTAACGAACACACACCACTGTTCTCCCACTCTAATTTCCCATCACCATCGGTTTCGCATCTGCTGAAGGGGTCTTATTGAAACGGGACACCGCGTATAATGTTGGAAAACAAGTTCCGCGGGTAGCTATACGGTTAATCTTTTTCTGTTTCCCATTGGGAAGTGAGGTAGCAACAATCGGACGGTACCGATTGCAATTAGGGGTCTCTCGACTCTAAAGGAGAAGCGTATGGAGTAGTGCTACGTATAGAGGGAACAGGAAAGCGTAGAAACGAGACGGAACGAGACGGAACGAGACGAAACGAACTGGGAACTGGTTCCTGGGCTCCTGCGCATAATTATCCGACGTCAATGTGACGATCGGTATATAGACCGGCACTCGGAGGACTCGCAGACCGATTCGAGAGGGTTGGTGCACGACTATACATTACTATATATTCCCGCGGACTATATCTGGTCCCGGGGATAACGCGGTCCGCTCGGTCGCGCGGCTTGTATTCAGCATCGTCCGCTCGTCTCGCCGCGGAAAGGATTCGGCTGGTGCCTTTCATATAACACGTACGAATACCTGCGCGGGATAGGTAGTTATTCGGGCATGTCGGCCCATATTGAAATTCGACGGGCCAGCGATAGAGATCATCGTCTTTTTTTGTTGCGATCCACTTTGCCATTTGATCGGATTACCGTGCACGGAACGGGGGCCATAGAGTCGCTTCTCCGGTATAATACGCCGCGATATCGCCGCGCTCTCTTCTGTTCCGTATATTGCGAAGGCACACCACGATACACGTGCACACGTGCAACGATCATCGTCGCGGATACAGGCCCGTTCAAATCTGCGACGCGAAAATTCGATCCAACGCGACGCTGCAACCAGACGCTGCAATGCTGCGGTGTTACGCCACTTCGTCTAAACTTCTCGCGTAACTTCTATTTTGCACGGCAATTGTTCCAGCAGCGAGCCATTCAAGTGTAGTAGTCGGTCATCTTAAAAATAAAAATTGCCTGCATTGATATGTTGCTTCCCTGAAAAATTTTCTACAGTTGAGAGATGATTCATCGACGTCCTCAAATTTTGTAAACTCTTCTCTGTTTTAAATTTCATCTATTCAGTTTTCCATAAATGCATAAAATTCGTTGTTTAGTTATGTTGTTATTGGTTTATTGGCACAGGCTACGCATTGGAAGCGAGGGAATTGGCAGAACATCGTGTTAATTCATTTTTTAACAATAATGTAGAAATGCATTTCTTTTTGAGCTTATTTTCAGTTGCATATTGCATTGAATTATTCTCGTTACTGCTTTCCGAATAAAATGTATGGATTCGTATCAAACAGATCGCACGATCCAAGTATGATAATGTCTCCATGTCATCATTATTATAGTTGCAGCTCGGAATACAATTTCCTTGCACAATGCATATAAACGCTAAGTTGCATTCAAAGTCGGCAAGGTCTCCCCAGCAAATGTATGCAGACCACAAACAAAAAATCACTAATACCATGCTGTCAATGGTAATTCAACTCCGAACAACTATCCCGGAGTAGCATGATAAATATGCATTCTTCGACCATGCATCTAATTTACGTTGTACAAACGACTTCCAAGGAGCTCGATAATAAAAAACTGAATCGTTGTTGCAAGTTTCCATTTCCAGTTTAGACACTTCAATAATTGAGACGTTTTTTGCCGACGAAGCAAAAGAATCGGACACTGCAATGATTCTCAATCGTACGTCGATTAAACGTTTCTAATTCGAAAATTATTAATAAACTTCTATGCTCTTTGAATTGTTCAAGAATGTTTGTAGACTTACAGTTGCCGCAATTGGATCAGCCCGTATGTTTGTATTGAAACATTTTTCATAAAATTCTGAATAAAATCTTTGTACAAAATGTTTAATTAAATCCTATGATTCTGTACAGTTTGACGTTGTTTGTACCATTTCTGGCATCAAAATTGAATTAGCCTGTATATTCATTTTTGCAAGTTTGTATTGGAAGACTGATAAAGTTTAAATTTATTTTCATAAAGTGATGCATAAAATCCTCGTACAAAATTATGACTAAAATCAACGTACAAAAGTACGGATAACTTCGCGTTTGACAGTGTTTGTACAATTCGTGGCATCACAATTGAATCAGCCTGTATTTTTCGAGTGTCCGTGTCCGGGAAGGGTGTGTACCGGCGATGTCCGTGTGCAACGAAAGGCAACGTGCAGTCGTACGCGCGGCGCGGAGCATATTGCATACGCGGGAGCACGGAAGAGGAACGACGGCGGAGGGCAAATTCGAGAACCGGGTCTTTTTATACCCCGTCTCTCTGCTTTTCTCTCCTTTCCCGCTCCTGCGGGCCCCTCCCTTCGCATCGCTGCCTCTTATGTACCCTTTCGAGCCTCTTTTCCCTCGCCCTTCCGTGAATCGAACCCACGTGCACCGAGCTGCGGCGTGCCGCGGATTTCATTCCGCAGCCGCACCGCATCGGTGACTTTATCACTATTCGATTGATTTCTGTCCTCCGTCAGACTGGGAAACTTTGACCCCACCAATCATCCCTTGGCCATATCATTTCGAACCGTAAAGAAAGAACACTTGTACCTTGAGACTATCTGTTCACATAGCAACCAAAATTTTTTGAAAATCTTTTAAAGTTTTTTTAAAAAAAAACAAGCGTGTTTTACCTGAGAACCTTCGTTGACACTGTCCCCACAGAAAAATCGGTAGATTCTCGGCAAAGGAGAGTATGGCAGAGTTAGTGGTCCATTGAAGCGAGGGTAGCGTTGCGTCCGCGATAAAATTGGATCGGCGGAAAAGGGGGTGAAGTCTAGGGGGCGAGGCAGGGGGTTGAGGGGAGCGGGGGTGTATACCATTTCTCTATCACGAAATTTCCAAGAAAGGCGGAAGGCACTTGAGAAGAAGCGTAGAAAACCGTGGGCTCTTTTCATACGTGAGTTCCTAGATCGGGCACCGAGCGTACAATTGGTCTTGCCAGTCTCTGGTAGATGTTCCTTGTCAGGATCGGACGGGGGTTGGGGGTGGGAACCGGGCGATGATGGTGGCGGCGGCAGAGAAGGCAGGAAAAAGGGAGCTGGAAGAGGATGTGGCTCAACTCGTTCGACCCATTCATGGCTCGATGAAAAGGCCGCGTCGAACAGACATCGTTGAAAAGAGAAGAGAATTATTATGATTATTATTATTAACGTTTCTATAGGAATGATTTTCCCCTTTATATCTATCTTCGACTTTTCGTAGATAAAGGTCGAGGATGCTCTGCCGGGTTCGAGCGGCGAATGTGAATCCCTCTTGTGAAATCGGCGGACAGGTTCAATGTTACAACGTTACTCTCTTTCGCTTTCTGTGTCTCTCCGTTCTCCCGCTTCCTTCGAACCCCTTCCGATTCAAAATTGTCGACCCGTAGCCCTTTCTTCCCTTAATTGAGACCCTTCGACGCGGGCAATTTTTACTTTACAGCTCTTCCCATATTTCTGAGCACTTCTTACTTTTTCGTATGAGCTGGTCGTTCTTTTAATTCTTTCGTAACCATGCAAAAATTCATGCTGAGACTATCGACAGCAAGTAACAATTTCTAATGTAATTATTCATAAAATCCTTTCATAAAATTAAATATAAAATCCTTGTATGAAAATATGACTAAAATCCTTGTACGAAATGATGAATAAAATCCTTGTAGGAACTTATGGATGATATCCATGTACAAAATGATGAATAAAATCCTTGCATAAAATTAAGCATAAAA
The DNA here is from genome assembly GCA_916610235.2 of Lasioglossum morio. Classification (NCBI taxonomy): domain Eukaryota; kingdom Metazoa; phylum Arthropoda; class Insecta; order Hymenoptera; family Halictidae; genus Lasioglossum; species Lasioglossum morio. The sequence goes on from OU744334.1 coordinate 11,592,735, forward strand.
TCCTTGCATGAAAATATGACTAAAATCCTTGTACGAAATGATGAATAAAATCCTTGTAGGAACTTATGGATGAAATCCATGTACAAAATGATGAATAAATTCCTTGAATGAAATTATCGATAAAATCCGTGTAGAAATTTATAAATAAAATCCTTGTACAAAATTATGAATAAAATCCTCGTACAAAATTATGACTAAAATCCATGTACAAAAATATTAATAAAATCCTTACAGGTTCCAACATTAGACACAACTATATCTTCCATTCGTATCACATTCAACCCTAATTGCTCAAGGCATTCACTGTGTCTGCAAATCCTCAGGCCTCGAGTGACCAACCCCTAATTCCCCGCTCCATCAGGACCCAACGTCTCGCTAAACAGGCTCGTGACCATAATTTCGTCGGTCACGTGGCAGACACGACATCGAGTGTTGCATCGGATCGAGTAGCTCGCGTGGATGCACGCGAGCACGAAATCGACGGCGAGGGTGGTATACGTAAATCGCGGCGGTCACAACGTGATTGTTCTCCGACATGGAAAGGCTAATGGCCGGTGGGTTCGCTTCAAGGAATAGAGAAGGAGAAGACCGAACGGAGACTGCCAGTGGTTGGATGAACGGTGCACGTGCTGGTCACAAAACGCGATTCTCAAACGTCTCTCGTCTTCTAGTTTCGCTATTCAAAACACACGTGGTCCGTATTAGCACGGCCGATGGACAATGAAATGACCGATGCCGAAGGACTCTTGTATATTGAACGAACCGAGTGACCATATTCAATCACGACTGCGATTTTGAGGACCATTTTCAGTCTAATATGAACCGGGGTCAGATTTAATTACGATTCAGTCGTTTGCTCTTTGACAAGTATTGTTGTTTACAGAGAAAATATTTGGGGAGTATAATACGTTCCAGATGTTATGTTTGATGTATATTTATATATAATAATTTTTATAAAACACTGTTTTATTGAAAGTTTAACACTTAGCACGCGGCTGTCCCCTCTGAGGCACCACTAAAAATTGCTGTACCATTCTTCAAAATATTGTTTACATTATTAAATATATCGGTATCTAATCTAATGTACCAATTTCATATCCATAAAATTGCAAAAATCATAAGCTATGGAAATATTCTAGATCGGAAGAAATGTTTAATTTTCCAGTTAAAATAGCTCCGAGTGCAAAGGGTTAAATAGTTCACTGTTTATTCCGATAGTGAAGCTGTTGGAAATTGTCTGAGCTAATTGGTATTCGTATAATTATTTATCGCGGGTTTCGCAACATTCGATTCGCCGCGGTTAAAATGGAAGATATGAAATGATATAACGTTGGTTCGTGTTGAGCACAGCCCCCTTTCGTCAGAGCGCTTCGAGGGGGCGAGGAAGACGCGTCGAACGACAGACGAACAGTGTCGGTGGAGGTATATAAATTAACGGGCGAGCCGTCGACGCGGAGAGCGCCGGGGAAAAAGAAATGAATTACGCCTCTCAGCGGTGTGTTTCGAGGCACGCGGCCGAATCACTATGCCCCGCGCCCGTTTACTCGAACACACGTCTGCCGGTATTTCTTCAACGAAAATAACGCGCGGTATTTATAGGCGGTTTTTATGTGAAAAGCTAAGTGCTAGTCGTAAAGTTACATCAAGAGCAAGCACCGAGCCGTGTATCAACCGGCGGGATTTCGTTTTCTTAATGCGCGCAAATATTCCACCCCTGCTACCCGCAATGGCCGACTATTAGCTCATTCGATGAATATTCCCATGTTTATTGCCATTATGATGTTTCTTGCTTGCTTATCCATCGCTCGGTCGTCTCAATTACTGTTCTTACTGTTCTCCTCCTGTGCTACATCTTTTAAACATGTTTCTCTATTTATTCGGCTTTTGTTGATTTAATCTGGGATCTTTTTGAAAAGGTATACTAGATACTGCTTCGACTGGTATTTCTGAATTCATGGAGAAAAATAATTAAATTAGATTCAAACAGTTGGAAATTGCAAAATTGGAGTTCTAGTTCATCAAACTCTCTCAATCACCAATTTTTCAATGCATTTCTTCGGTAAGAAATAGTCAACAATTTTTTGGAGCACATTTTTTATACTCTTTTTCCACAAATAAATAAAACACGTTCTTTTTGAATAACTCGTTACATCCAAGTATTGAAAAAATTTTGAATGTTTCGAAAGCGTCGTATAAGCATAATAAATTGTCTATAGAATTATTTTTATTGGATCCGGTATAGATACAGGAAACAATTAAAACTTACCATACTGACAACCGGAGAACGACATTGGCCAATCGTCCCCAATAAACATGACAGCGTAATTGCGCAAGGTGATAAGAGAGTTTTTGTTTGGATAGATCTCGGAAAATAAAATATCCAAGCTCGATCAAGTGTCCGCTCGATCGAGCCGGCGGAGTTTGTTTATCGAATGAATCCGGTAATGAAACGTTTACCGTGAGAACCGTTAATTGATACGCTAATCACAGTTCTGATACGTACAGCGAGCGGTGGCCACGCATTTCCCATCAGAAAGACCTGTTAGCATCTTTGCGAAACTGGTTCCATTATGTCGTTCCTGTTTACTCGGCAATTACTCTGTCATTTCGTGGCTGATTTTAGATCATTTTCTCTTCGACGGCAATTAACGGTAAACCAGGAAGGTGTACGGTGATCCTTGATAACTGGCATCGACTTACGAGACCGATCGTTGCTCGCGAATTACTGCAACTTTATGATATTGACACTGCTGAAAGTTTTCGTTTTCTCGCCTTGTAATATCATTCTCCTTTAATAAACAAGACTAGGCGGCGTTGAATAATGAATTTCCCTCACCGCGAAAAAAAGTTCGCTAATTTATTATAATTAATTCCTGCCTACTTTCTCCAGGCGAATAATCAACCCGGCAGACTTTCACTTATAAATTATAAACAATTTAATCCGAACACAATATTTCCGTTAATAATTGCAAGAATGCGGTCGTTAATAAATAAACTTCGTTCCGTGGTATAGTCTTCGCTCTCGAGAGGAATTACATCGCTACTGACCAAACAAGCCGGCGATTTCATAAAATTCAATTCTAGATTCAATCTTATTAAAATATTTGCCGTAGCCATTTACATTTCGCTCTATCGCAGTTGTTTATATTTTAACACAGAGTTTCTTTACATGTTACACGGTCCGTTATCAATGATCTTTATGCAAAATAAACATTATTTTGCAGTGGTTGCGAGAACCAGGAGAAATATAAATTTCTTTCAAGAATGTTTTTTCAGATAAAATTAGTATATTCATGTTCTTGAATTCTTCGAATCTGCTTACAATGCATGAAATTCGCAGTTTAGTTGTATCAGATTAAGATACACGGTGGCAGAGTAACCTCTCATTTGAGGTTACAACTGTACAATAAAAAAAAAGATACGCGATGACGAGTTCTTTTTCAAATATTCTATGATGATGTGTAGACCGTCCTAAAATTATTGTACTTTCTTTAAGGATTATTTTTTTTTTAAGGATCTTTAGGACCACTAAGGACCTTTAAGGATTTAAAAGGATTATACCATATTACTTGACGTAATTTGTTGCTTCAAGAGCATTTAACGCTGAATAAAGTGTTAAGTTACACGGGCCGTGACACGATCGGTTCTGCGAACGTTCAAAGTTATTCGAATAATTTCGAGCACGGTCGCTCATTCGCATAATACCGCGAAAAACCGGTGACTCGGCAAGTTCACGCGAACGTTCGGTATTCTCGCGAGACTTTCCATCGTTAGACTAATTACACAGGGGGGGTACAATTATTACGGCGAAGCACTCCGGTTCGACGCGGCGAACAATTATCACAGCTTCTGACAATGAAAAATGATTTCCTCTCGGCGGCGGCGGCGCGCAGCGTTTTTCAAGGGGTTAAGCTCGCCGCTGCTCGAGCTGTCAGCTAGTCGGGAAAGTTTTTGCGTCGATAAATTCTCCGGCCTGTTACATGCTAACGGAATGCTGAAAAGACGAAGGGATCTGTCGTTCCGGCGATGAGAAAGCGATGCGTTAGCGCTGCAACTGATCGACGATGTTATTTCTTCCTATTCTTACGCAAATGAGCGGAGAGCCTGCGCTGCCTTGTCTGGTCAATGACGGTAGAATTCTCCTTGGGAACGGAGACCATCGCAACCAAGTTGCTGGGAACGCCCACCATCTTGCAAACTATGATATTAGCTGCAAAAATGACTTCGTTGCTATAGGCGTTGATGTTAAATCGTATTTGCACGATGTGTGCAAATTTTTTGTTTCTTGTTGTTCAAACATAGGAATTGTGAAATCTTCAGTTTAACCATGCAGAATATTTCAATATTATTATTTTAACAAATTGTGTGCAGATTGGTTTCTGTTCCTTATGAAATATTGAAAATCAAATCGATTATTTTCCGACAAACTTCGCTGTTTGATTTAAATAAAGACTAATGAGAGATTCTCTTTTCTATAAAATTTTACGAGATCATTTTAGGACAATTTCGAATCATTATTCTAGGATTCTCCATTTTTAACGATCGTAAATTTTGTATATGCACTATATTGAAGATATATAGAAGAAAAGAATACAATGAAATTCAGAGAAATATTCAGAATTCACGATAGTACCTTTACCTGCTTTCTGCCAGTACCGGATTAGTCACGTGGATAGTAGGGGGAAGGTTAGGAGGGGAAGGGTAGAGTGGGAGACCTGTATAAATTTATATAAATTACGATTGATTTGCGTCCTCCTCGTATAACAATTGATCCTGGCAATTTAGTAATCGATGCTATCATCTTCGACGGTATCAGACGGTTTGCAGCGGGTTAGGGTGACAGGATTTGCGGGCGAATTTGCGTCTGCGGGCCGTCGCGTGCCGAAACGTCTGCGCAGAATGGTCGGCGTAAATACTGATTAAATGCGTCGGGTTCGATCAGATAGAATGACCGGGTGCGTGCAACAAAGCGTGGCGGTGCCGTTCGCGAACACAGAAACGGAATCGAACGGGTCTGTTCGGGGCTCTGGTTCGCGAACCGAGGCGCCGCCGTTGGAAAAGGTCGATTATTTGATATCGGTATGCTTATCGAACCGTGACGCGACAGCGGTCTAATCAATGGGACAGGTCGGTTGCTAGGCTGCAACCCGGTGTGCGCATCACTGCAATATCGTAATTATAATTATTAGCTAAACACAGAACCGGTGGGTCTGCGTGCTGCTCTCTCCCGAGAGAGGCACAGAGCGAGAGCGAATTGAACCGTCCGTACACTCTCCCGGTACCTTTCCAGGGTTACCAGGGATTTTGCCGGTGCACTGTGCGACTGCGATATATTCTAGGCATGCATTATGCACGGCATCCTCTCATTGGCTCGTACCGTGCAGTCGATACTCCGCATTGAATAGCTGTCTGTATAGGCACGCGAACACGCGCGCCGTCTCGCTCCCGAACGCCGCTTTCTCTCTGTTCCTCGTATCCGTCGAACGCGAGTGTGTTGCGTTTGTTGCGATCTATTATGCGGAAATATTCGGTTCCAGCGAGAGATCCGACCGCGCGCGCGCGCTCTGCAAGAACATATTTATTCTCCAAACAAACCCGCCGAATGAATTAATGACAGGCGACAAAAACGTGAGACACTTCTTTCTGTTTCCGTACGATGTCCGAAGGAAATGTTCCTTTCATCAATGATATTGTAGCTGTAAATATATTTATGCAGAAGAAGAATTGTCTAGACTGCAAGGAGCAAGAACTTCATGGCAATGAAATGATAGAACAATATCATTTTTGTAATGATTGCGGATTTTCATCCACTTATGAATATAAAAAATCCATCAAGGGATGAAATGAATTTAACCATTGTTTCTCACAATCGATTAAGAATATTTTTATATTTGTCTAGTTACAAGACTGGCTCGAGAGTTACTTAGATATTATGGGATGCTCGGGGGATGAACGTTCTCGGACAACCGAAACCGTTAAACTCCCTCGATTCGGAAATACGCGTGTCTCGTCGAAGCAGGTTCGATTCGGAGTCCCGTGGTTTAAGTAGCGGGCAGCCCCGTCCACGGGTAGCGTTTCTCATTAACTTTTTATTTCGAGAGCACGAAAAGTCGCTTCCACGGATGAAGTTCGTTCCCGGGCTCCTTCGTCGGTTTTCTCATGGTTCGCCCGCCTTGTACACTCCGTGGCGTGTCTCGACGGGCCATTAAAAAAAAGAAAAAAATGAAAAAAGGAAAGAAGGAAGAGGAAGAAGAACGTTAAAGAAAAATTTCGCGGCGCTACAACGAGCCACCCCACCTTGCCCCCGAAAGAATCTTCTCTCTCCGCAGACGAGCCAGAGACGCGACGAAACAAATGCGCTGGAGATCAAAGTACGCCTCGGGCTCATTCGACGAGGAGAAGCTGATTATTTTTATGACGTTATAGCGAGCCTGTCCAGAAGATGAGACGCCTCTCAGCCCCTCGATCGTAACGCCGCCTTTGCCGTAGGCCACCCCTCGCTGACTTTTCGCTGCCTCGTGCCGCTGACAGCGCTACCACTTCTCTCTCTCTCTCTTTCTCTCACACTCCTACAACACGCCCCGTGACCGGAATACCATCGCATCGGTTCCGTCATCCTTTTATTCCGATGGCCTTCTTCTTACGTTATTACAACGCGCTTGCCTCGCCGAGGAGTACTTGCCAGCGACGAATTAATGGACATCGAGCTGCCAACAAGAAGGGAGATCGCTGAGAGAGCATTATGTTAGGATCAAAGGAGACCTGCTCCGTGATCGAGGGAAACTCGATCTTGAATATCGCTGGACCGGGCGGTGCCGTGCAAAGTAATTGCGAATCGCGAAAGGATTTTTTCTTGTTGTGTCTGTAAGACTGGTTATTTTCGTGACTGAAACGTCGAGCTGATAGTCTTGTCTCTATTGTTCAACATGTTTCATGACGATCTCTCTTGTCGTTTATATTTAGTGACGATTTTTAGTATGCCCTTATTGTTGATGTTCTACTGTACCGAGAGCAAATGTATTCGAACGTTTCATTTATGTTAATATATTTAATTTGTCGGAATATTCTTGTATTGTAGAAGACGATTTCTGCCATTTCTCCTGTCATTTTCTAAACATCAATTTTCCAGTACACTTCGATCGTCTTATCTAATATAAACAGCTGTCAGTCCACCTGAAATGTAGAACACTCGCAAATTCATGCTAAAATAGCCTCCGCATCCCCAAGTCGAGTGTTCATCGTTAAGTACTATTTCGATTTTGTCAGTATATTACCCTCGGTGAATTATAAGACGAGCATATTAATAAAGAGCAGGGTATTAACGAATATCAAAATACTTCTAATTAAGATTAACTGGAAATAAACCCGAACGCGTAGCCCCATATACATATCTCAAGCATCATCAGTAATAATTCCCACCTTGTCAATGTTTGTACACACATTAATAAGAACCGGCGCATTAATGGACAGTTTGAATCGTCTGAGAATTTGTTAGTGCATAGACTTGGGTAAACGATCTTCAATAAAGTATGAATCGGAGGCTGGAATGGTCTAGATTCGAGACGAGAGACGGCGGCTCGCATTAATATTCGGGGGTCCTTTAAAGCGGAATATCTTTCTCAAAATTAGACCAAGCGACTTAGAACAGAATAAGTTTTTCGAAATTCAAAAGTTTCAATACATGTAATCAAAATAAAACATTAAAATCAAGCTGGAAGCTTGTATTCTTTAATTACCATTTTGTTGAAGATAAGCAGTTGTCCGATGATTTATAGACGGGAGTGTACTTTTAGAAAATCCCGGTTTTCCCAAGTGATCAACCTGAAAATCCATCCAGGGGATCAGGTCGGATGAGGTAATCGGGGATGTACTATCCTCGATCGGGAAGACTCCGCCGCGAATCGAAAACGATTGTCTCGGTGAAATACGATACTGGGATGGAAGCCACTTTGATCCTGCTCGATTCATTCCGGGACAATGTAGCTCCGTTCTCGGTGGACTTTAAAAGCGGTTCTTCGAGTATGTATCGGGACACGCGGTATTCGAGTAGCTCGTTCGGTACACTTCTAATCTCATCGTCGATCGGGGATCCCGGGCACCGTTACTCGAACACAGAGGAACAGGGGAGTCTTCCATCAACGTCAACAATGACTACTAAAGCACGTCGTTGCATAATACATTGGACGTAGCCGAGGAGGCAGCAAAGCGCCGATGCTCTCTCTCTCTCTTTCTCTCTCTCTCTCTTGTCTCCCTCTCGCTCGAGCTGTTAGGAAGCAGATTCGAAGCGGAGTCTCGCGCGCGCGAGATACGAAGCGGTGTGTTTCAGGCTCGCGAACTTCCTCTCCGCCGCTGTAGAGAGACCGGACCCATTAGCAAGGATATATCGGGTCCCGCAGGATTAGCCTAGTTGCCCCGCAGCGGCTCTCCTATCAACTCAAAGGACAAACATAACTACTTTAGTCCCGGCCGCAAACTCAAGGGTTAAGCGAGCCTCCGTTCCGCTTTACGCGAGTCCTCACGCACCCCTCAGGACACGAAATCCTTGAACCTTCTCCAGCAACGTGCCGGGGAGACCCTTCTGCCCTCCTCTACCTTCGACATTCGACCCCCTAGGTTTGGTAGTAAGTGGAAGAGAGAGGGAAGGCGAGTTGATGCTTGCCTCCGTCCCGGGCCAGAGAGTCAGGATTGATTCCGGCTGAATATTTCATGGCCAGGCCAGGACCCGAACTTGTTGCCCTAACCCCCTCGCGCAGTTCATTAAGGTCATTATTGTGTGATGAATTTATCGTCCATCGGTGCCCACCCGCCGATCCTCGACATATGGACGTCTTAACGAGCAATTACCACCGACGATGATAATCAGACATTTTCTAGCGGAACATCGTCTGCAGATTTGAACAAGCGTGGCTGGCCTGCGCGAAGCGTTTAGAGTTCAACGTGGTGAATTTGTAAGAAAAATCGCAGGAACAAGGAAGTATTTGGTGCGGCTTGCTGTAATAGACGTACAGATAAATTAATTTCTGCATATGGAATCGTAATTTTAGTGGTTGATGTGCTTGTAGCAATGAAGAAGTGGTTCAACCTTTTGCAGAAATTTTCGTGGATTTTTTAATATATCATTGGAAGAATGTATAAGTTACGAATTTATTGTAAGTCTTTTAACCCATTGAAACACAAGACTATTAAACAAAATTTGAAGCTATAAGAAAAATAATAAAATTATATCAATTTATACGAAATTATATTTAGTATTTTTATAAATGCCTGATACGATATCTCGAAAACCAATTATCCGATTAACTCGCAACTTTACAAGTATGTTGACCAGATATTCCTTTATCGTTCGGATTAAAATTGTGTCAATATTTATCAAATTCCAGATTTGTGACTCAAGGATCGTTCTTCTACAAAAGAACATTCTTCGGCGTGAAATACGTACTTTACAATTAAATTGACTACGGTCTCTTTTTCGAGAGGAGTTACTTCAAGTCATAATAGATGTCCACTTCACTCTTATTGCTTCACATTCGCAGCATAGGAATCAAGTGGACACGTAATACGACTTGGCGTACCTTCGTTCAATAAATGACCGAACTTTGAAAATTTGTTAAAAATATAATTTAAAAAATTTCAGAAAACACCATCGTTAAAGTGTGGGGAGAGACAAGAGGAATGAAAAGGGACATTGAATATATTGAGAAATTTACAAAGGGGGGGGGGGTATAATGTCCGATTCCCCTGAAGACAGGAGAATTCCAAAGACAGCCGAGACTCATCATCCGCAGCAGTAATTACCCAGAGAAGCGTCGGAATCTCCCTTCATCTTCATCCTCGGCGTGCTTAACACCCGGCGCGAAGATACTCCCGTTGAAAAGCTCTCGCCATGGACGCGTCTAATTTCAATATTACGATAACGATCGGCTGAATCGGTTCAAGGGGGCCCCGTGAAAGCGGCGTGCACAATATTTATTGAACGTTGTTGCTGGAGGCGTCGTGATAATCTCTGAATGGGGAACGCGAAGCTAACGGGGAAAGATAAAGGTGCCGAAGAACAAGAGAGCGAGAGAACTGGAGAGACTCGGGTGAGGAAGGGCGAAATGAGAGCGATAGAGACAGAAGGGCCACCTAGAAGGGGCAGCGAGGGAGGGGCGAGTGAAAGCTTGGCTCGGGTAGAACGCGGATAGGCGAATCAATCATCCTGCGACTCATTAGCCCCGACCGGTGTGCTCTCCTCCCTCTCTGACACCCCCTGTATTATCTCCTCTTTTCACACTATCCCATTCGCCGCTTTTTTTACGTGTTCCGATCTTTTTCCACGACGGCTGTTCCCTCATCAGATCCTGCGGTATCTTCTTCCCAGGACTTCCTTGAACATCAGGGAAATGGTACATTTGTCCTGAGGTCCTCCATTTAACTCCTTCCACTATCATGTAATGTTACCCTTGCAGTAATTATGATTTCTTTGTTGTACAGAAATTTCTATGAGCAAGAGGAAGTTCTTTTATCCGAACCACCGTTCGTATCAGGGAGCCCTGACGCAAAATGTGGGGGGTTGGTCACGAATCACGACCTTGTCGTGATGTAAAGACGGGGTCTCGAGGGTGGAACGTGTAGACGAACGTCCACAAACGTCCACGGACGGACAGATGGACGGCTGGATGTTGCAGCAATCAACCTCCCGTTAATACGGCTAAGTGGACACGAACCTGTGTGTCCGACGTGGACCCGCGTATCCCTCTCCCTCCCCCCCTTTCCGTTTCTTTCTTTTTATTTTTGCCCTTTTTATTTCGGGAGCCTTTTTCCACCGCCCCCTCCCAAGGATACCACTTGCTTTTGATACCCATACCTTTGATGTCCGCTCTCGCACAAATATCCTAACGTTGCCATCGCGTTCCGACTGATTTTACCGCGGCAGCCTCTCCCGTTCAATACTGTGTTTTCACCGGCGGTGTAGCACGGTCATGATTATAGCTAAACGCCGGATCCGCTTCGCGGTTAATAGATTTCAGTGGAAATTCTCCGTGGCAGCCACGATACACGCAGCACACACACACACGCAGAGTGGTTTATCGATGGGATTTAATGGCTTCGAACGGACGCCCCGCGACTTCCGGTTCGTAAAATTGGGCGCGTAAGCTGGAACCGACCCGGTGACAGGGTGTTCTATCATATCGAGCACAAAAAGACTTTTATTGGTCGACACTAGACCCATTATAGTGTAAGCGACGCGTGATCCATCTTTCGAGGACGGCCGGACAATGGAACGATCACGGGTTTCACGTTTGATCATGCGACGCGCGGAGTCTCCGGAGAAGCCATTTTATTTGCGAGCCTTGGCACTCTGATCATTTTCCCCGGAACGTGACACGGAGATTGTGCGGACCGGTGATTGAACTGTTCCAGGCGAGTAAAATCACTTTCTATTCTGTATTATTTCTATGAGGATTGCGTGCATTTATGAAAAGAATGAGTACAGTGCAATCATCAGAAGAATTTAATATTGAGCCAATGTATTGATTAGTATATTGAAATGTCATTTCTTTTACCAATTTCTTGTTCAAAACTGTGTATTGTATTTAATGGAAGCAGAATTATTTATTACATCCTTCCGTTTCGTGCAGACTATTTCCTGCCATACTTCCGGCCTGCCATCAGCAGACGGCGGATCTTAATACATAATAAATCTTCTCTGTTTGGACTCCAACAAACAGTTTTCATTGTTTTAAATTACACCTACTCATTCTCGGCATTAATTGCATCAAATCGAAGAAAGGGGCTGATGAATGGGTGGGAAATACTTCAATCTTTTTTTGACTTGCACCAGTATGATCCCAAATGGCACCTTTCGGTGAAAAATGATGGCTGTCTGCGAATAAATGATGCCTATAAAATGCGATAACAAATATTAGCTGAAATCCTCAGACTTTGGACTTGGACCACTATGATTCTCAGGGCAGCGTTCTCGAGGGCGAGGGTACAATAGCCGAATACCGGAAGAGGATCGCCAGCAAAAAGAAGGAGGCTTTGATTACTGGTTTCGCGATAAACGGTCCGCTCGATCAAATCGCCGGGAAATAACGGACCGTGGCTAACGAACGCGTTATGTAACGCGGCTGTAATCACTGGAAACTTCCCGCGCAAGGTGGATCGTGGCCGAACTGCCACCGGTGGGTAGGTAACGTGTACCGTACCGCTAATTGCAAGACCTTCGGGTCGCTCTCCTCGAACTCCTCTTCCCTTAATTAACGTTTCAATAATCCCCGTTGCAGACAGACCGCACGATTTCCGCTCTCGGGCTACGGGGGGCTCGCCGGGGCAAAAAGGAGGAGCAAAACGGAGAACCGAGAGCAGTGGAGGGCCCATCCCCCCACCCACCAACCTCGCTCGTTCGTTCGTTTCTTTTCCACGGCCATTTTTCCGGCAGACAACTCGACCGCGTTATCTTTTTTGTCTCGCTGAGGGTACCACCGCGGGCTATTGTGAACGCTCTATGGAAACCGGTCATAATGAGTTGCGGAACGCGTTCGTTCTTCCTTGGGGGTGGCCGGGTTGAAAGCTGCAGAACCGCCCTTAGACCTTCCTGGGCCTCGGGCAAGAATCGCGGAAAGACGATCCACACGTTCACGATTCGAAATATTAAGGGTGGGGGTGATTCTGCATAAAAAAGTAACAAAAAATTTGGTATAAGCTTCGTTTTCTAGAGAAATGAATAGGAATCGTCTGATCGTGACCAACCACTTCTACTTGCAACGTACAGGGTGGTCCATCTAAGTATCTCCTTTATTTGCGATCACATAACAAATTTTTTAATACAATGTAAATGGTATCGCAAGGTGAATACCTTGTTTTTTTCCGGAATTTTCAAGTTCATTAATATATTTTTTCTTGTAAATGTATATAGAAGATAAAGGAGATACTTGGGTGGCTACCTTTAGGTGGACCACCCTGTACATTATTTTGTATGAAATGTCCGATTTTTAAGAATAGCCCTTAGCACTCGAGTGGCATCTCTGAGGGGCCACTAAAAATTGCTGTACTATTATTTAAATAATTGTTTACACTGTCAGATATGTCGGTATCTAACCAATTACTACACATTTCAGTATTGTATGAGGTATTATATCAATTTCATATTTATCAAACTAAAAAAATCATAGAGAATGGAAATATTGTAGGTCAGAAGAAACGTTTAATTTTCGAGTTAAAATAGCTCCGAGTGCAAATATGACTTTTCCTGGATAAGAATTACTAATCAATATAAGCATTCTGCCAACGAAGTACATATGTCTTGTTTTTGGTACAGTGAAAATGGAGTTTCTTCTTCATTTACAAGATTGTCGTCTTCATTTTGGAGTTTCATTCTCAAATTGGACATTTCATATGCAACCACCCATAAGCCGCCGAATTGCTACCTCACCCACCACTCGAGAGCTGGTCGCTGGAAGAAATATCCCACTCCTACGTCTTTTCACGCGTTCTCGGGAACGAGTCATCACCGACAGGTCGTAACGCAACAGAAAGTACCATGTCCCGGGGTTAGGTGCGAGCATTACACGGGGAATTCGTCGTTTCGTTCTGGCCGGTATGGAACCGTGACGGTGTTCCGTCGTTTATTATCGGCCGGGTCACATAACTCGTGATCGCGCTGGCTGTCGCGGTCCCGCGGGACGCAGCCGGATACGCGGGAGACGCGGGAACAATGTGGGCCGCCTCTTGAATTATTCCCTTTGATTGCTTGCTTTCGTCTCGGTTCGCTCGGCATCCGCGAGGTCGGCCCCGCCCCCGCAACCCTCGACCCACCCTTCGACGAAGACCCCGAGCCACGCAGTAAAAGAGTTTTTGACCCCCCATAGCGTCGTAACGCACAGTGGCCCGGATCGCTAAATTTAGTGACGTTTTACCTGGACCTCCCTTGCCACAACCGACATCAACACCACACTTTCCGCAAAAAGTAAGGTTAAAAAAAAATTAAGTGCATCCTGGCCATATGTGATGCTGTATACTTTGCGGTTGTTTAAAAGTTTTTAAAATTTACCCTGAAATACTCACAACCCCTGGCAGAAAGTATTCGATCACATTTAGTCCTTAGTACCATTATTCGAAATATTGTTCACATTGTTAAATATTTTGGTATGTGACCAATTACTAGACTTTTAAGCATTGTATGAGGTATTATATCAATTTCATATCCATACAATGAAAGAAAGTCATATAGAACAGAATTATTCTAGATCTAGTTTTCTGAAAATTTTTTAGTTAAAAACTCAAAACAAAACAGACAAAATCCATTGCAATAATACAGCGTGACATTCAACGTATTAGAATTCTCTGAAAGATTGATTTAGAAGTCTCAACAAGCCAGAGTCGCGCAGCACAATCACCTTAATTCGGCATCGCAAACTCCATCCCTTAACAACTTTATTTTCCATTTACAGTCGCCTTATTCGTATTCGGTTCTCGCCTCCCTCGTCGAGGAGAACGAAGGTGGCAAAGTACAAAAGGAAATGTTAGCAAATCCGATACGATCGACAGATTGCCATCCCCCTGCTCGTCGCGTCCTGGTCCAGAGCTCGCGTAGCTCTCGCGTTCACCCTTGCAGGCGCAATATTATATTATAATCCCGACAGTGACTTTAGTAGAGGCTATGAAAGCAACGGTTGAGGGGTTTGGGGGTGTGAGTCGAGTCGAGTCGAGTCGAGGCGAGGCGAGGCGAGTTGCGGGGGTGGTGAGTCGAGGCAGGAAGAGACGCGGATCGAGAGAAAGCGAGAAAGGGTGCGACAGAGAGGGGTTTCTCGGAGAGCAAGGGGTAGGGGGATGTTGGGGGCTTGTCTGGAAGATTAGCACCTCGTATAAAAGTGCTGTAGTGGGAATGAAACTCGGGGGAAAGGTGGCGAGTGGGGTGGGGGTAGCTGGTAGGTGGCGACGTTGCTGAAGAAGGGTGGCGAGGTTGTAGGTGGTGTGGCCAAAGGGTGAAAGAAAGAGGGAGAAGAAAAGAAAGATCGAGAGATGGAAGGTGGGGAAAGAAAAGCCGTGGTAGGGGGTCGAAGAAGAAACGAGCGAAGGAGGTGGAGGAGTCGTTGGAGGAGGAGGAGGAGGAGGTGGTGGTGGTGGAGGAGAAGCAGTAGCAGCACTAGAGAAAAAGAGAGGAAGAGGAGTGAGAACGAAGGCCGTCCGTTCCTTATATACGCGGGCGCCCCGCCGCGTCGTCCGTATAAGAGGAAAATTAGTTTTCAGAAATTTTTATGAAAGCCGGGTGAAAAGAAACTGTAAGGTTCCTTTTCTCATTGGCGGCTATTTTTGTGCGGAGAGGCATGGGGAATTCAATAGCCTTTATTTTACTCTCGTGTTAATCTCGCGCGCTCGCGCTTACCTCTCTCTCCTTCGGCTTACCGGCCTCACACACTGTCGCCCGTTCACAAGAGAAGAGAAGAGGAGCAGCGAGCCCTCGCGGGTGCGCGCGAGTCCAGAAAAGAGCCGAAGACGGGGACGGATGCACTCGCGGGGGGCGTGCGGGGGGCGGAGCGAGAGCATCGCTCGGCGAGGATGACGAGGGGCGGGGTTGGGGGGAGGGTGGAGCAGGAGGGGGGCAGCCCGTCGGACCTTTATGTGGCGCGGCTATCAAACGGAAAGCGTATTATACGCTCCCGCGTAATAAAATCTCGGCCCTAATTAGTTTTGAACAATCGGGGCCGCGGGCCGGGCCGCCAGCCGCGGCGTTAATTTTTGCAATTAAGCGGCCGGCTCTCTCCCTGTCTCGCGCTAAATAAGGGTCGCGAACACGAATACGAGCAAGTGCGAGCGAGCGAGCGAGCGAGCTGAAGCTGAAGCCGGAGCAAGCGGACACGAACGCCGAAGAAAAAGCCTCTTGTTCGGTGAATCGCGAGCGAGATAATGCGACGTCCGCGCGAGGACGTGTTAATGCGGATAAACGTCGGCGCGCGGACGCATTAACGAAAGACTATTTGAATAACTAGATTCGCTCGCGCGTCTCCTTAGCGCGGAAAATACGCGTGAAACGTTTATCGCTGGAAACTGTGCTGCCGGACAAAAGCCACGGGCCGCGCATGAAAGCCGCCGTTGAATGGAACTTATGGTTTTCATACGTGGACCGTTTAAATGCATGTCCCACCTTCCTCCTCCCCCCACCCCTGTTCTGCTTTCTTTCGCTTTTTCCTCGCCCTGGTTTTTCTCCGGTGATTCTTCTTTTTACGGTTGATTGTTGATGGCGCGCGGCATTCCTCCGCGTTTCATTTCGTCGGTTTCTTAGCAAGTCGCGGATCAACCGAGTCCGCTATTCAAACGATAGAAGCGGATTCGCTGCTGCCAGAGTTGCGGTTGCTACGTTTCATTCCCGAGGGTTTTGCTTTCTTTTGCAACTGCTCGGTTGCATCTTCCCTGACTTCTTCCCCTGGTTCGTGTCTTGGTTAAAGATAATACAGGCTGGAACGCGGCGCCGCACGCCGTGCGCATAAGTCTTCCCGCGTATTCCCGCGCTCATTGTTGCTCGAGCACTTCGCAGAGAGCACTATCCAATTATCTTCCGCGGAGTGCCAGACGCATAACGAACCGATAGACGACTCGTTACGGCGCGGCCGTAAGTCTCGTACACAATACGCTTGTCGAAATGAATTGCGCCGCGGTTGTTTGTGCGCGAGACGCGTGAACAGGCTATTACGCGATACTTAAGATTAGAATGCCGATGGTCGCCGGTGCGTGATTGGTTGGGGTCGGATCTTGTGCCGAGGAATTTCCTTTGGGTGAGGCAGAATCGCAGCACCACCTCGATACTTACACCCGCGGTGTTTTCAAGTCACTAACTGATATAACGTATTTAATAAAACAATCCATAACTGCAAAAAATCATCCCTTCAGTACCCAATACTCGTCAGGAATTGCGACCGCAATGATAGTACTCTTTCTAGGACTTGAGAGTGGCTCGACAACATTGGTCAAGGGCTGTGATAAAAGTCATGATAAAAGATCGGAGGTGGGTTTAGCAGAAGTTGTAGGATAGGGGGTAGGTGCGGGGCACGTAGACTCGCGTTCCATGTCCTTAGCCCGGAATGTGGCTGCAAAGCCGCGTCAATACGCCTGCCTGTACGAGAGGGTGAAAAGGGGGTGAGAGGGGGTGAAAGGGTCGGGGCGGTGATGCGAGAGGGTGGCAGAGAGAGGCGCGAGCGTAGGAGAGACTGGTCTTGGGCGACGTTGGGGGTGAGAGGGTAGCGGTCTTGGGTTCGTGAGCAGACGGGGGTGGCGTGGGCGAGCTACGACGACAGAGAGAGAGAGAGAGAGAGAGAGAGAGAGAGAGAGAGAAGGGCCACGGGGTGGAGGAGGTCTTCGGGGCGAGAGATCACTGCGCCGCCAATATTACAGCCAGCCCGAAGATTACCAATATCCTTGAGAGGCGCTCTAGTCCTGTCATAAAAGACGGAGCTTACGAAGATATTACGTAGCGGGACCGTAGCTGGCAGCCAGCGACATCGGCGACGTTAGAACCCACCTACCTTTTCGCAACTTCATTTCGGAGAACACTAAAAATACAGAGGAAACGGCCATCGCGGACACGCCGCGACAGTATTAGTGACTATGTCCTACACGGTGGAAAGATGTCACTGTGATACGGGGGTGTGGGTTTACGCTGTAAAAGACGCTGCACCGTAGAGGAGCAGGGTTAGGATAGGAGATACCCGGTTGAAACGTTATGGCTGCCTGCGAGCCCGGATAATGTCGATGACCGGGTTCACTCGTACGTCTTCGAGCCCCGTATCGCTGATGACACGGACATGTAATTATTGAGGGGTGAGTCGTGGGATTAGGGCGGTTCGTATAGTGCTTGGTAAGTTGAGGCGGTACCTGAGAAGATGATGATCGACTGGATAAATAGGATTTGGAAGGGTGTGATGCATTTGTTAGCTTAACTTTCAGATTAGGGCTGAAAAGTTTTTATTTTGCATTACGGTATAATGCGATATCAAATTTTTGTTACTAGTGTTGCAGCAAACTGGAGTGAAATATATTGAAGAGAATATAATAGCAGTTTGATGATAAATGCAGAAAATCCGACTACTCGTCTTAAGTCCTCAACCCGAAACCACCATTACGCTAGATCAATCTCGGTGTCTGCAAAGGTTCGTCCGCGCGAACATCAAACAATTCTCGACGAATACTCCAGCCAATCTTATTCGAAATTACGATCGTCCCGTAGGGGTGGTTCTATCAGGGTCCAGGAGAATCTGCATAGGACGAGGACTGCCAGTACGACGAAGGAAGAGACACATACAAGCAGGGCACGGTTTCGAGGTTGATAGAGTCGGGATTGGCCGATAGTTATCTGCGCCTCGAGTGCGCCTGAATCCTTAATAGGAAATCGACAGCGTTATTACGCGGCTGCGGGGCGGGGTGTTGCGATGTTAAGGGTACATAAGGTCGCGCATACACACGTCGTCATGGGCCCCGGCCATTGTGACCGCGCTTTGTGCGACACAAAGCTTTAATCCGCGAGCAGATCTGCTAATGTCAACATCCTCTCCTGCCTTTCTATATCGACATAGACTCGCCTGCGAGAACGTGTACACGTTCTCGGACACAGCCGCAAACGAATCCGAGATGGGGACAGGAGCAGCAGCTACTGCCCCGGCCTCAATAAGCGTACCATAATCCACCCCAACCTCTGAATAATCGCCATTCTAGAACCATTGTATCGTTTCCTCGTAAAACCCCCGAGCGATTTGGGGTGAAGATCGACGTACACACGACGACGTATTATACGCGCATGTCCTCTTATTATGAGTATTCATTGCGGTTAGCCGGACGACGACTTCTGCGCTGATACAAAGGTCGTTACCACGATGGGGTTGTTAGGGGGCCAGAGGTGATATTGTCGAATACACTATTTTTTGTTCTAATGCTCTTCTTCTTTCGCATCTTTGTGCTTTTTCCTCATTACGAACATTTTAACACATTACCGACCGGTGATTATTGCATATTTTTGAAAAATGTATGGTACATGGCTAAATTTTCATTTAGCATTTAGTATGAAAAAGATTTCTATGCTTTTTTTTGGTACAGCACAATTATTGAAAATCCTATTAATAGGCTTTAAGAGTGAGTACTATATGTTCTTTTTATTTAGGAGAGTTTATGGAATTGCTTGTACAGCTTGTATTCTTGAAACACAATGCAATTTTTTTATAGATGGATCCAACACATTCTGTTTCATTCGTACTTCCATATGTTGAGCAAATACACCGAGTTACAATCGGAAAGAGATAATGTAAACATGTTACAGTATTTAGAAAGAGAAAAAGGGGGAAGCTTCACCGGAGGGTATACGAGGGTTAAATAATCCTCCTTCAACCCCTTACGGTTGCCTGGTGTATTCATGATACACCACTAACATTCAGAAGTTACTATACTACAATATCACAGCAGCGACACGCCCTAAATGAATCGTAACGAAAAAAAATCGTATATTAAACCTCACAAGACTCTCGACAGGACATGCTGTACGACCCGTAAGAAAATCTCCCTAGAAGTTTCGCGTTGTAAAAGGGCAAACGCCCAGGGTAAATGCCAGTACAGTCCCCGATCACTCAACGAACCATTTCGCCCATCCTCGATCGACCATTCCCAGTTCCTTGAGAGTCGGCGCGGCGTGTTCTAGCGAGATCGGAAGATCGACATCAGGAGATAGCGGCTCCGGTGAGGACCACTGGCGATCCTCGCTTGCGGCGAGTCCGCGCTCCGAACGTCCACTTCTCGCGATTGTCCTCGGTGAGGAGCGGCGACGTCCAGCAGCCCGGAGAGGCTCGGCCGAAGGGGATATTTCGAATTCCGCGAGCGTAGCGTAAGGTCAAAGTCCCGACTTATTTGCACGACAGTAGCGCCATGTACGGGGCTCGCGCTTCTCGCGCCAGCGTTAAGCGTAATCTACGTGGTGGCACGGCCGCTTTAATCCGCGCCGGTACGTACCCGTCTATGGTTATCCCGTAGGAAAGGCATGGGGGTCGCCCTTTGCCTCGCCATTCCATCATTTCAACCACAATCACTTCACATACCTCGCTACTTCGCCTTCACGTGCTCTTCGCGATTTACGGTTGATGCTGGGTGCGGCCCGATGTGATGTTCATGACACGGAAAATATCAGGAAAAACTATCGAATACAATTTATTCACACAGTCACTTGTTTTTAGGGTTGTATTGCAATTTTTATCTTCATGCAAAATTGTCTTGTAAGATACTTTGACACAGATCTTGCACAATTTATACCACAATATGTGCTTGATAGAAATTCTCTGATTATAATTATTGTAATAAGTTATTATATGAATAACGATTGCCAGTGAAACGTGTCTCCCTATCCGAAAATTGCCAGCCAGAAATATTTCCGAGCATGCACGAACGTCGACGGGGATCAGAGGACCGCGTTGCAGGGATGCACTATAACTTCGAGCGCTATACTCGTGGGGTTTCTTTGTGGCGGCAATTAATAGTAGATTACCAGCTCGTAGGTGGCGCAAGAAGGGCAAACGAGACGCGCCTAGCGAAATCGCAGTGACAGAAGAAGAGTGCGAGCGAGAGAGAAACGAACAGCTCTATCGACGAGAAAAGAGAAAGATAGTGCGAGAGGGAAGGTGGGAACGGGGGTTGGTGAAAGGGGGATGGAAAGGAGCGTCAGAGGGGGGCGAGATTACACACGCCGCCTCGGGGATTACCGCACTCTGATTCTCCGATAAGAATGTCAAAATAAGCTGCCTCTACGCCACGTGTAATCTCCCCGTTTCTTCTGTTACCCCCGCCTCCGCAGCTTCCGATCAGGCTCCACGAGCCGCGTAATTACATTGTAACGATTCCGACGAGCTCTCTGATCCGTCGAATCGACGTTCTCCCTTCTGACGAGACCATCTTTCGGTGACCGTTCATATTCTTTTCGCTGGGATCTCTTTCTCTCCGCGCAAGATTATCTCTTAAAATATGAATTTACAAAATAAAATGTTTTTATAGATCTAACTGAAAACACACCTTCCAGATTTCATGGACGAATTCAATTATGTTAGCATTCTAAGTTTTTTTTATAGATTGAATGTGTACAAGATGACAAATGCTGTCAACAATAGACAGTAGCTGTTTCCATGATCTCGATCGACAAATTGTTAATAACATATATTCATGTTCTCAGCGCACTGGATAAAAATACTAATACTTAAGCAATTTTGCAAATTAACACAAAAATTTTCCAACGTTTCTGTCAACTATGTAGACCATTTTCAATAAAAAAGATTTTTCGACTAATTGCGTCTGTAAAAATGATTAAATTAGTATGCATTATGTTCAACACAATAACCAATAATTCCAAATGTTTTAAGTACAAAAGACCACATACTTGCTAAGTGAATAAACTATTTTAAACATTTTAAAACTTTAAGACACATGTTGATTCCATGCTTGCGATGTACAGAATGAGGAAACAGACGTTAGAGTTTGAAGGACACAGAATCAGAAAGCATCGATCGTGCCATTGGCCGATCAATAGACAGTAGATGACACTTCGATACGCAACGAATGAAACCGTCTAATTCGCTGCTAAACATATTGTAAACACGGTTAATTGCGCCAGGGCACAATTACAACGCATCCCAGCCGCATTTAGAGACGCTATCCGTGGCTCTTCTCTTCCCGTCCGCTTAAATACCAAACAAGACGCTCGAGCGCACCTTAGTCCGCGTTCTTGCGCAACACGGCAATTAGTAATTGCGGAGGAACGGCGCGAACAAACAGCCAGGGACTAAGGCCTATTTCACCGTGGAAATGGTCGGTGTGTTTCTTGACTAAGTCCGCTGTCACGTGGTCGACGTTCAACAACCGTGGAACAAACCGCGGGAACTCGACACGCGATCTTCATTATCAGGGTGTCAGTCGTCGCGTGTCGTCGTCTCAGGCTCGCAAACGAGGCAGCAGGTTGTGAGAGCATCGGTCGACTTTAAAACCACGTTTCCGCGGACACGGTGGAATTAATAGAATCAAGGTAGCATCGCGAAAGTCCCGGTGATTTGTTGCCAGGTGTCCCGCGGCATGTCACTAATTCTAAGACACTGACTTTCGTATCCCAACGCTGCGAACAGTCTAATAAATCGCACGATTTCTTGGCAAGACGTTTCATTTTTTTTTCAACAATATTATCTTGAAGTTTTCTGAAAAATATTGGACGATTGCGAGAATTCGATTTTCAGAGACCTCGACGTCTTTCAACGAACACCAGACGGTTTTTATGAAACAGAAATTCATCAGCTTGCGAATCGTTGGGTAAGAATTGTAGAAAATGACGCTGACTGTGTGATAAATAGTTCGGTTATTTTAAGTCATTTTGCAATCATATAATAATATAGGAAAATTTTTCTATCAGAGACGCTCGACAATTTTACCAGAAAATCGAAAATAATGGAGACAATTGACATATATATGTGTCCAGTTATTTTCCTGAGCAAAATGCAACTGCACTGGATCCTCTCGAGGATTGCCTAGCGTCGTTTTCATTTGAAGATTGTCTGGTGAAGGATGGACAGCAGATTGAGCATCTTCGGTTGTTAGTTCTTTCACCTCTCGTCTCTCGTACGTCTTGTTTTCTTTGGTAGTCGAGCGGAGACGCGATATCAATGAAGCGGTTCTCGACCTGCATTGTAATGCCGGTTTTTCTATTTTGGTGCATCCTGTTCTGCTACCGGAGTGAGTCAGTTGGTTGAGATTTGCCTCCGGCGGTTGCGGGGACTTTCGTTGTGAAGGTGGGCATAGTGAGACTGCTGATTATTGTGGGAAATAAAAATTTGATCTATATAAATTTCCTCTTAACGATTTTATCAAGCGATATATGAAATGAAAACCTCACCGGTACACTGCACAAAGGACAAATACTTAATACCATACTCAATATTTAAAAATATATAAAATTCATGGTGGGTGAATAATTCTTCTACGTAATCAATGTTAACCCTTTGCACTCGGTTGTCCCCTCTGAGGCACCACTACAATTTGCTGTACCGTTATTCAAAATATTGTTTACATTATTAATTGTATCGGTATCTAATCAATTATTAAACATTTAGGTATTGTATGAGGTATTATACTAATTTCATATCCATAAAATTTCAAAAACCAAAGGGAATGGAAGTATTCTAGATCGGAAGAAGAAGTTTAATTTTCCAGTTAAAATAGCTCCGAGTGCAAAGGGTTAAAAAATATATAATATAAAAATAGCACTTCTGGGTCCAACAAATAATTATTTCAGTAATCAATGTTAAAAAATTCATGGAACAGACAAATGCACTTCTGGGTCGAAGCTTGATCAGAATTCATGGCAGATAATGCTAGCATTTTTTTATCAAATTGATCGGGACAATGAACGAGGGTGGACGTAAAAAAAAATAGTACAAGTCCTGTTTCATCCTGTATCATGAATATCCTCGTGGTAGATCGACTATCCGAGGCTAATTTACGTAACAACGGCGATCATTTTTTCTTTCGGCGGGACGTCCATCGGATACGCAAGCGCAGAGGTCGCTGACGGAAATCATTAGCTGGAAGCTGGGCTCGGTAATAGCGGCGCTCTCGGGACGCGAAGACGTTTCCTCATTGCTGCCGGGTATACCGTTGTTCGATAAGCGCAATGTGGAACGCGTGCGTGCGTAATTGGAAAATTGACGCGCGATCAAAACGCTTAACGGTGTTCACGCGCTCCCCGGACGATTAATAACGGTAAAATCGACCGGACACCGATTTTGTCTTTGTCCTCGAGGCGACAGTGACCGTGCACTGCTAACCAACATCTCCGAAGACTACAGCCCAAAATCCAATTTTCACCTGCTCTAAACACTACGAAATTTTAGTCACTAATTTTGGAAGTTCAAGCTGTTCTAATTCCGTAAAAAACAATCGTATAGCCATAAACTTCGACTCATTTTATTGCTTGAAGCCTCTACTTTCACCACCCATTATTAATTTTCTTCTAAGATATTTATGTACTCCATAGGGATTTTTCTCAGATACTAGTAGTCTAGGCGTACAGATTGGAGCTTCCTCTTTACAAAAAATAATTCAAAACAGGTTACACGATTTTTTCTAATCACATTACTGCATGAAAAGTTACGCCATAATAATTCCTGATATATTCACTTCTATTTTATTTATAAAATAATTTCGTAATTGACCTGAGAAGTGAAAGTATGGTTTTAGAAAGAATGTTGGTCATTTTTGCTACCGTGGGATTCCGATCCCGCGAAGAGGGTTTGGCGAAACGCGTCGTAGAAATTTGCATCGGTCGAACGGCGTTATTAGCGATCGGGCAAATAAGATGGCCGTGGATGATGTATGGCCGACGCCGCGTGAGTTATTAACTGTGTATACAAATACGCTTTTATTATTAATGACCGCGGCTCGCGATCTTTTAAGGTATAGGAGGCCGTGTAGCGTTCCGATGCGCGAAAACCGCGCCGAACGAGAAGATCCTTATAGCTCGATATAAATTGCAGCGTCGATGCGCTCTAGCATCATTGATGAATTCCTCGACTTTTCCCGGTGGACGCGCGCGCCACCGTTATAAATCAAGTCTTGATTAATTAAGCATCGACCGGCGATCGGGTTAATCCGGAAAATCACGGAGTGCTACAGTGATTCATAGACACGCATGATTATAGACCAGCGGAATGAATGTTCCAGCTTCATTCTTAGATTTATATTTACGCTGCATGTATTACGGCTAGCGCCTTAGGGCTTTCCAGCTGCACTTTAATTTCTGAGTGTTTGCACTTTAATCTGCTGCTGTGGCGTGTCGTTGCTAATCAACGGTTGTCGGTGTCGCGTAGGCGTCAATTGACATTGGTAGTTCCGTTCTTTGATTGCTTCAGAAAAAATTAATTTTAATCGTGGGAGGTGGTGGTTGTGAAAAATGAAGCTGAAGCGGCCGATGGATTCTTGACCTGTTCCACATCGGTGGGGCACCTTTCAATGAGTTTCTATTGCCAGGAATATTTTAGTAAGAAAGATTTTAGTAATAATGCTTATGGAACATGAAAAAATCAGTAGTCGATTTTCGATGAAAAGAGTGTGAAATAAATCGAAAGAAGAACTCTAGTAAATCGGATGCTCGTTTCACAAATTTGCTCGATTGTTTAGCGACACCCAGTAGATCTCGGTACGGTAGTTAGTTCCATCGCGCCGGAGCGGCGGCCGTCGTGGCTTGTGCAAATAAAAACACACAATCGATCCATCAGGAAAATAACAGACAGAATCGGCTACTCGGAACCGGTCGTAAACGCGGGCGCATTTATTTTTCCTGGCGCTATCGCCGCGGCTAGAAAACGACTATACGAAATGGAACGGCCCTGACCTAGCTCAAGCCTGGCGTTGGTCGGCCACGATACAAGCAGCGGCGTTCCCTCGGGCTTCTAATTTCAAGCGGGTCACATCCTTAGCTGGAAATAGCACGTGTAAAGACTTTTGAAAAGGGGGAAGAGAGCCCGGACGCAACAATAATTAGGGGCAAGTGTGGTCCTCGCGAGCGGTTTTCACGGTTTTGGCACGCACCGTGGGCACCACCGGATGTCGCGGCAACGACGGTGGGATATCATGGTGTATTTATTGTAACGGGCTGCATCTCGCGCGCCCACCAACCGAAGATGCACTGCGACGACGTGCACGCGCGCACCGTTCATCATGAACATCGATGCGTCGCATCCTTGCTTTCCGAAATTAACATCGCTACATTGTGTCGTTGGCTTCTGTTCGCGACGCGAGCGAGAAGTACGACTCTCGCGTGGGCTGCCGGTGCTTTGGTCACACCGAATTTAAGCCCCACTCACAGGGAACCGTCCCAAATCATGCTCGATGCGAAATCGTTGTCCTCGTAAGGTTGCGCTACCTCCCACGGGTACTTTTGTGGCAATTGTTCTTAACACTACCGACCGGAAGCCTATTAATAGGATTTTCAATAATTCTGCTGCACCAAAAAAAAAGCATAGAAATTTTCGTTGACATTGCAATCTTATATATGCTCTACATGATATCGGCGCTACAGGTTCGATCACAAATACAAAAATTAGCAATTTTTTAATTTAAATTTTATTAAAATTCAGCAGTTTTTTTCACAATTAGCATGTATGTATAAACACCTAATTTTCAGAACTATTAAATAGTCAGTTTAATGAATAACAAATTTTATTACTTTAATTTTCACAGACGCGGACTTTTCTTGAAAATGGTTCAAAACAGAACCGAACGTCGAAATTATAATTCTGCAAAATTGCTAATTTTTGTATTTGTGATCGAACCTGTAGCGCCGATATCATATAGAGCATATACAAAATTTACGATCGTTAAAAATAGAGAATATTGCAATCTCAAAGGAAACTATTAGACGGCGTTATTGAGGGTGACTTAGTTAGTTCATACTAAATGCTAAATAAAAATTTAGCTATGTACCATACATTTCTCAAAAATATGCAATAATCACCGGTCGGTAATGTGTTAAGTAGCACCGGAATTTTTTAAAAAATTGGTTGTTAAATCTTGATTGATATTTCTGCCAGACATTACACGTGACAAATTTTATGTGCGACCTTCAAGTGGCTAATTCTAGTAACAATCGTGTAACAGTGATAGTCAGCGTTGTTCAGAAGTGGTTCATGTGAGTTAGGCTTAAAGGGAAGTCACTACGGTGCAACGGAATGCGAGGGTGCTCTCTCCAGAATCTGTAAATCAACCAGCAAACGCATTAGCTCCATTTTCACCGTGACAAAGTCGTCTCGTTATTGCAGGACTGCTTCATTTTTACGGCTGGATGTTCAATGCGAGTATTCTTGTACACTGCTCGCACCCTCGCTTTTGATCTCGCCACTTTCCTGGGGAGGCTCTGTGCACGGTTTATGGCGTGAATATATTGTACTTGCGATTGGTTTGTTAACGAATAAGTTTTTATCGTCGTCCGTATTACACGCAATTATTTCATCAAACACATGAATTTTAGTGGAAATTTCATCCCGATATCTTTTATGGTTCAAAAGTTATAGTAAAATGAAGATCGAGACTAATCTTCCCCCTTGCCCTTCCGTGAAGCTGTTCCCTCACCTTTGCACCTCGGGCCGAGGCAGGTACGTGGCACGCGTCGGTTCTGCGCTCAGCGGTCAAAATATTGTGTCGCGAGTGAATTTCGACTGATTTCGCTATTGCCAAACATACCGATGTTTCGCGACCTTTTCACGTTTTTTCTACATTTCAGGTAGATAGGAAAACATCACTCTCCTTACTTAGCGTCTCCTCCTGGAGGGGACGGATCTTACCAGGGGACAGGGACGAGGGTTTTACCCACAAAAAATACCTGAGCTGGCCGAGGAAATTTTCCGGGCACGGGCGAGGCAAACAATACATGTTGCCTCGCTGGGCCGCGGCAAACAACGCGTTATCGCATCGCTTGCCTCGCCGATTCACATTTATTTCCACTAAATTGTGGATTAAACAGTCATGGAAAATCCGAACTGTATCGTGTTTGGTATCATTTTAATTGAAAAAATGTCACGAATGTGCATCTAAAAGTGGAATCTGAACATTTTCCAGACTATAAAAAAGCATATATATATATATAATATCCTGCAAAATAATCTACAATCAAGACATAAGTTCCGCAAGTTATAAAAATCATAGTTTTCGCTAATAAAGTAGATAGGAATAATTGTTTATTGAATTTTTTGAAGAGATAGTATAATAAAATGTTACGATCCAGCCCACTGTATTCTTTGGCCGTCCGAGATTGTATATCGCGGTGCAGCATTCACTTCAAATAATTTTAGTTTCGTCAATTTTCAAATGTTTATCTTTTTAAAAGGAGGTCCGTAAAAGGGACACATTTTTCAATTCTTTAAAAACAATTGGAAAATAAATGGTGAAAATAAAGTAGTTATTGTACTGAATAATAATTTATATATGTTCGAGCCATATGAAATTCCACGTGAACAGTTGTGTAGAAAGTGGAGTGCGAGTAACTGAAGGTGTGAAATAAAATATTAATTGTGCATAGAAAATTCAAGATAAACCCAAAATTGGTCCGTATCGATCCGCTACGCATTCGAGCAGCTATGCATCAAGTTCCGAGCTCGGGAATCGTTTATGCGACCGCGGTGAGACACGCGTCGGCGAAGGGTTAATTTGTACGAGGCAAATGGCGGTGGTTATGGACGGTGCGCGATTCATCAAGTTTTCAGAGTGGATCGCAGCGCGTTACTTTGTCAGTAACGCACAAAAGAGTGTTCGTAGCGGTAGCGGGAGCCAATCAGCCGTCTCTTTCGACGTTTCTGCACCGTGGATCGGCTTATAACGGAGCAGAAAAAAATGACGGGTCTACGGTTAAGGGCAGTATGGGGAAGGCAACGGCGGTGTTCTTCGCGCGAAATATAAATCGAGGATGTCATAATTTAATGGAACATCGTTGTAGGACCGCTTGATGGATGGCTACCACGAACCGAAGGTAACCAGTTCTAAACGGCGTTCGACACCGACACGGGACGCCAACCTATACCAATACGCAAGCCCGGCGTATATTTCAGACAATAATAATTTAGACACGTGTGGACCATACGTGGCGGTGGATAGTACACTGTACGAGGATGGATAGACGCGACGGGGATTCAAGCCTACGTCGTGGCTACCGTTCAACGAGTGTTTCGTTTCGGTTATGCTTCGGGCTTAATGCTCGACTTGCCAACCCCCGGGCATAAATGACGGTCCGTTTTCGATCAACACGGGAGAAAAGGAATCCTCTCTCGGACGCTTCCGCCTCGAGAGGTATTACTGACCGCAACGATAAATATTCCAGTTCGATTTAACTTTAAGCCGCGACGTGTCTGCACGCGGGGAGAATCTGCTTAACGCGTGACCAGTGTTTTCGATAGTTTTAGGGAAATCAAGTATCAGATGATTGGATAAGCTCGTGCCCGATTTGAAAATAAAATTCAATGGTTAAATTATAAAGAATACAGTTTTGTTAATCAATTAATAATTTAAAACACTCCGCCATTCAGTACAGTTCGCGACATCTATGAAAATCAGTCACGAACTTATGCAATCGTTTAATATTTTTTAACACTCTCACTAATTATTTGTACAGATTAATCACATTGGAATAATGTGTTTTACACGTGAAAACTATTCGTGGTCTGACAAAAGAATGATTAAAAATAAGATAAAAATCTTAAAGTATTACAATATCGAATTTTGAGGTATTGAAATAGTTTATGAAGCAATGTAATTTTCCTTCTCCAACTCTTAAGTATTAAACTAACAATTAAAGCTTGACATACTAACCGTCGAAATAATATACGAATGCCTCGCACAGAATCAGACCTAGTACCAGCACGGGTCATAAAAGACCCGGGACCGGTTCTCATCCGACAAACGCACGGCATAATTAAAGTGTAATTGGAAACTTGAATACAATCCGGTGGTGGGGGGTACACGTCGAAACGTGCAACGGATGCTCACAACGATCTTTGTTTCTGCGAATCGGAGAGTCGTCATAGAGAATCGATCCCTAATTAAGTTCGCAATTAACCCTTAATCATTCGCGATCCGCTTATCGATCGGTCGGATCTCTCGTGCCGCCTATGGGGGAACGGCACTCAAGAGACAAACGCGGGCGGACGAGCGTGTGCGCGAGCTCAGTGCAATTGGTTAATGAATCGCGCAAAGGATAACGATTGCATTGAAAATCAACGAGACGCGGGGCTATTCTTCTTTCGGGGCTTGCTTTATTGCCCGGTGTTTAATGGAGCATCAATTCGTTGCACGCCGCGCGTAATATCAAACCGCATATGTACTGCATCGTTAACCGTTCCCCGCGTTAACCGGTGGAAACCGGCAATTAATACGCCGTCGGTGCATATTGTTACCAAATCTCGTAAATCTCGCCTAACTACCGCATAAATTCCTTGGCCATTTACACAAATAAGACCGATTATTTACTAGTTAGATTAGCGGGCCCGATCGGACGCCCATCGGGTCCAACACAACAAATGTTAATCATCCCGGTAAATTGGACGGCACTTAAAATCGCGCGTAATTCGTGACGAGAACAGCACCGAAAACTTACTTTGAAAATTCTTTGAAAAGATCCACTGATCGACTAAATTGAACTTTTAATTGCTCGCATATAGTACTTGTAATATCAAAACATTAGATTTAGTGTTTTATTTAAATTCTACTTACAACGAATCCGATCGTATTCATCGATAATCGTACCAATCAGGGACACTTACCTGAAACAAAATAAAAAGAATTCTGGTTAAGAATATTGCCGAAGATTGTTAGTAATATCATAGATTATGGGATTTTAGGGGAGAATAGTTCAAGCCAGGTTCGATTTAAATTACAGCAACTTGGTTCCATAGATTGCTACCATAATCCCAGCTAGAACCAAACTTATTTTTGACATAAACGCGCAGACTATCTGTCGCAGCAGCGCTCCTTGGAAAAGGATCAAACCGACTATTACGTTCGGGTTCGTCGTCTGCCAGCACCATCGAAGATAATCCTTCTCTAATCTCTCGCGAAACCGAAAGTTTTGATGATTTCATCAGAACTTCAAGATCCCCAGAGTATCCCTCGTGTCTGCGTCGAGAACTGAATGTTCGTCATTACCCAGTATAGGTTGCTGCTAAATGACGGAGATGTATATACCAATGTAATATTCTACGAATTTCTGTACATGACATTTTAATCTAGAAACTGTGTGTAATATTATCATCTTCAAATGTTTTCTTTTATCTCGATCGCCAATTTCAAATAGAAATTGTCATTTCGGCGCACAGGTTCGATCCTATGTTACTATTTTCCTAAGCTGTTTTACAAATTAATAATTCGACGTTTCGGTCTAGGTTAAGACCATCTTCAAGAATATAATTGCGTCTGTAAAACATTAATATGAGAATATATACATATTTCCGTGTTGGTGGTTCGGAACCCACCATAAACAGTAGGTCCCGCTAAAAAAGCGATGATGAGAGTGGAAAGAGGGGGATTGGTAAATGAATTTGAAACCCTGAGGGGACCAAATATCATGTTACATACATTTCCGTGTTAAAAAGCAAAAAGAGAAAAATACAGAACAAAGAAACCAATGGTTTGTTGGTGCAAACTTACTTGCTTAGTAACAAATTTAATTTAGATTTAATATTTCAAACAATTGTTGCCTGTGCGCCGAAATTACAATTTCTAATTATCATCTTCGATTGACTCTCAACTTACCCGAAACATTGCCCATGCGATTACTCTACAGAGTAAGTTTGAAGACAATCGAAGGTGGGTGCTAAACGGAACTCTTACCCTATTAAAAAAATACGTTGTTCCAGCTTTTCCTATAATAAACAGGCTCAAAATTGACGCTGAAATAAACTAGAAGGCAAAGGACCGTAAAATCATGAGGTCTCTATCGCCGCCTTAGTCGATCTTCGAGGGTCCTCTTACCGAACTAGCCCCGCGTATGGGGACGTTCTTGGACTGTACGAGGTTGCCGAAGAGTTCTCGGGCGTTAATGAGCAGATGCCGACGGCCGCGGCATTACGCATACATTAGGAAGCGGCGATCACGGTAGCGGTCGATCGGATCAGCCCCGTCGGTAGAAGAGGATCCGATCGGGCCGGGTAGAAGAGGATCGGGCCCGCGCGGGTAGTAGAGGCCTGGCTCCCGCGGGCCCGTCCCGATGGTAGCGCCGCCACTGTCACCCGATGGAGACGCGATCGGGCCCGTTGGCTGGCCGCGGGCCTATATAGAGAGGTGGCCGGATGAGAGTGCCTACTGGCATCCCGTAGCCATCCCGCAGAAGCAGCGGGAGCAGCAATAGCGTCGGCACCAGCCGCCGGGAATGGGAATGAGAAACTCAAGCGGCGCTTTCAATTATTCCCTTCGAACAATCCCGCCGCTTGTTTCCTTCGGCGATTACATCTCCGAGTATTTATTCGCTGCCTTCCATTCCCGCCGTCCCACACCTCTTTTCCTCTTCCATCGTTCCCCTCGCTATCTATCCGCTCTCACCCCCTTTCTGCTACTGCCGCGCGGCTCTGATCCTCTTCTTCTTCTTCTTCTTCTTCTTCTTCTACTCTGGCTGCTGCTGGCTGGCTGACTGCCTGCCTGCCTGCTTGACTGCCTACTCGTTCGTTCAGGAGTCACTGATCCTTCTGCCAGCGGCCCACGGAACACTGGCTCGCTTGCAATCTATCTAATCGGTTCCGAGAGACTCTAGGAACCGACAGAGACCGCCTCTGTTCAAGACACGATGGACTGCTTTGCATCGGACCAAGACGTTATTGGCGGACCCCAGCAACTTATTGCTTCCTTTCTAATTGTGTGCTAGCCGAGTACATGATTCCACCGGCCCCAGCTTTGTTCCGCTTGAATTATGGATTTTCCGAGAGATCCGCACCCCTCCCTCCGCTCAATGCATCCGCAGTCGTTCCGCCAGTTTTTGCCTCCCCAAGTAATACTATCTTTTAAGCCTCGGCTTTCACTAGCTCAAAAATAGCTGCCGCGAAGGTTCACCACTTTTTCTATCAACGCAACATTCATCCTTTAGAAATTATGAGAAAAGGAAATGTATCTTGCAATTAACAGAAACAATTTTTATTTTGGGTATACAACCGAAACGTAATAAGATTAAAAAATCTAAGGAACTTCTATTCAAACTAGGAGGACCATCATCCCTTAACACGTCGCAGTTCCTCCACTAATTTCAAAGTTCGACGGCGTGTGCCCTTCGAAGGGCTCTGAAATTCCCGTGGTCGAAAAGGGCAGGGCTCCGCGCACGTGCGCCGGACGTCGTTATTAAAACATTAGGCGCCACGGATAAATGGCGGCAATAATCCCCGGGTTCGGTTTTTCCCGGGATACTCTCGCGATTCGATTGTAGAGTAAAAATTGACGGAAAAAACTCTGGATCCCTCCGGGTGGCGGCCATAAATGATTGCTCTTCTTTCTTGGGCTGCGTTGATACTCCACGGGCCGATAAATACGGGTCCGCCATAGGGCGGAGGCGAGACTCGGCCACGAATTATAGGCGTTTTAAAAATATTGTTCCATCACTTATTCAGCAGTGCCGGCTAAGGTATCGCTTTCCAATAGTATCCTTCGATCACAATTTCCCACCGTCTGTATTATTGAAGCCTGCCCCCAAAGCTCGGATAGGATAGACGCTTCGGGGTGGCTCGTCTATTTAGCCTCGGGGTTGCTCTCGAGTGGATAAACTGATGAAATATGACTATTGAGAGTTCGATGCCGTTTCGATCATCCTCGATTGTGTCCCCTCTCTGAATGCGGTTTCCCGTCCTAAGAATGCCTATCGTTCCCATTCCCTGATATTGGTACCTTGTCCGAACTTCAATCATAATCGTGAATGGACAAAGCATGTTTTTATGCTGATTGTCTTCTGAAAAGGTCTTCAGTGTCTGTCTTTGAAATATTCTCGACAATGCTTGCTGTTAATTCAATCCCAATTTTTAACTCGATTCGAGCCTCATTCATCGAGCATTGTTCTAATTTAACTGGAGCTCTCGTGTCTAATTAACACAATGGTACAATTTGACAGGAAGATAAATAATATAATTGGACTATAAAGAAACACAATTTTATCTATATAATAACAATGAAATGCTGTTCGTTGGTCACGACATCACGTGAGAACGGCTGGACCGATTTGGCTAATTTTCTTTTTTAATGTTCGTTGTAGTCTGAAACAGGTTTTTAAAGTAAAAAAAAATTGGAAAAGTTTTTCTATGGGATTTCTGTATGAATTCAAGACCATAACTCACGATTCGAACGATGGATATGCGTAATTCTTTTTTTGTTTTGTTAAGTTAACAAATATTAACAAAGGAAAGTCGGAAAATTCGGACAAACTGCAGAAATCATAATCTTCGAAGCGGTACAAGTAGCAGGAAGTAACGATCGCAAACTTTATTGAAATTTGGACAGGACAACGTCTATCGGGTCAGCTAGTATACAATAAAAATGCTTAAAATTTCCTTATTTTTTAATGATTAAACTCCTGAAAGAAATTAAATTTTCGTTAACGTAGGAAGCACAAGACGCTCGACTAATAAACACAGCCAGCCTATCGTATCGAGATTGCTCATCGATAATCTTGGATCTAATCTCCCCGATCGAGGATTAATTAGTTTCCCCGTGTGGTTAAGGCATTCTCCAATCGTTTTGTTTCCGCGGCGACGAGGAGAGATTTTTCCACGTGAAAATGACCGCTTAGGAATGAATTTCCTCGCGCGGTCACACTCGAAAGTCCACTTTCTATGATTCGTTTGTATGAATTCGTATGCGTGCGTGTTCATACGAGGGAGAGAGAGAGATTGAGAGAGAGAGAGAGGAAGAGATGGAGAGAGAAATAAGCGAGAGACGTTCATGCTCAGGCCGCGTAAAAATTAAGTCGTTGATGGGCTGAATCAGCGAGCGCCCGGTGAAATCACCGGAAACGGATCCAACAATCCCGCGCGCGAAAGCATTCAGCACGTTCTGTCAGAAAATACGTATTATCTATAGATATGCAAACGAGCGAGCGCACCGCGACGAACCATCGATTCGATGAAAGCGTGCGACTATTCGCTAATGCTCGCGGCACGGTTAGGCTACCCAGAAAGAATTTCGACTTGGGCCGCTAATCGCGTCTTATCATCGGAACTTCAATTTATCATCGAGCCGCGAAACGTCTTTATACAAGGACTTCGATTCACCGATGCAGTTTTCGAAGCCCCGAGAATCCCGCCGGCTGTCAAAGCTGGCGACTCTGATGCTTGACCATTTGCGGCTTCCATTAGGTCGCTGCGATTTGCAGATTAGCGCTCGTGTAATTCAGAGGTAATTTGCATACGTCCGTCGAGACAATGGTCATTACTGCGCTGCGGATTTCGTGCATTTATTACGACAATGAACAGACGTGAAAAAAGTAAAAATCATTTACCATCGTCATTTTTCTATAGTCCTCTTTTAAACACATTTTTAAAGGCGAAATAAATGGACATTGCTCTCATGCAAAGATGATTGAACGAACAATTATTTTGCACTGCTATGTTCTAGTTTGAACGAGTGAAGCAACATTAGTTTTTACATTTTTCTACAATCCTCTTATAAAATGTTTCCATTGAGTACACAACTGCCCACATTTTTAAAGACGAAATAAATAAACATTACCGTAAAAAAACCAATTGAGCGAGCACAACAAGTGTTTGCCAAAGCATCCAGGCACCGACCAATCGCAGTCAAAGTCTACTTTCCTTAAGTCAACGATTTATCGTCCATCAGGCTGACGTTAATAGCCAGTCTGTCGCTTGTTGTCATTTTTAAGTAGAAGAAACACATCGACTCTAAGCTCTTCTCTCAACGATTTCAGTTCTTTCTCTTCCCGGTATCGAAGACTAAGATAAATCAGCATGTTTACGTTTCCTTGCCACTTTCCTCAATTGTCAAAGACACTCACGGAGAGGAGTAATCTCAACGACCTAGATACAGGCGGACGCATTGCCGGTGTCTTCGATCGGAGCCATCCCGTGTCCGATACGCCTCTAACAACCTCTTTCACGCCTATTCCACTCGTCGCTGGATTAAAAACCTACCTGTACCGATAAGTTCGAAGTGTTTCCCAGGGAAACAGGCCTCGGGATTCACGGGGACGATGTTTCTCGGCGAGGTTCCTTTCCGAATGACACAATTTAGCTAAAAAAGTTTACTGTAAAGGTTGTTGCTTCTCTGACAATTTTACCGATTCGGTTCGATCGTGGATCTCTGTGCAAAAAGTTTCTGCATCAATTGCCAGGTATATGTAACAATAAATGTCACAGGCATTATAAATATAATAAAGTTTATATAATATGGATACCGTGAAAGAAATTATTGATAAATTAAGAAGAAAATGATAAGCTGCTGAAACGCGATATCGAACACGAGAACTTATAACGACACGCCTTTCCAGATGAACAAAAAACGTTAAATAAAACATTAACAATCCCGTCTCGGTGACAGTACATTTCCGAAAGTGTCCTTGGGATATCGGTTTTTAACGAGTGCATGGATCAAGGATCAATAAAAAAGATTCGAAAGTTACAGGTTCGGGGAGTGTTCAAGCTAGATGAAAGACCAATAATAATACCCAACATTAAATACAATATTCAAACGTTTACAAGGGGCTACACCACAGCCAACAAATCACATTAGTCCTGACTGATTTACTTTGTCGAACACATTGGCAGCCGACGTACGCGATAGACACAACTTTGTCTCTTAAAATTTGATGTCATTTAATTTCTTTGATTTTTTTGTAATTGACACTTTGTTCAGCAGTCGATGTGGTAGAAGTGTATTTCTCGATTGACGGAGAGATTTCAGGCGGAACAGAAAGAATGCGTGGGTGTATGGGAACGACACGCGCATCTCTCGACGCACTGGCCGCGGCCGGTTAAAAGCTCCGTTGTTGGTTTCACGGTTCCGATCGACTATAAAACTTATCTCGGCTTTCTATTCCATTGGTATGTATAAAGGCGGATGGACCGACTACTTTCTCGTGCCCGCATTGGATTGTCGTGAAAGCAGGACGCACTTCTTGCGTACGCGCGCATACTCGCCGCGAGTCATCGGCGTTTATTGTGCTTCCCGTTGTATCTTCTTAGGCCGGACGAGCACAGCCCGTTGCTGGACACGTCGCCCATGGGTGTACGCTACATACAAGCCTGGAGAACAACTGTGTGCGAATGCTCGCTAGTGTGTACGTGCGTACGCGCGCGCACGCTGACGACGATGTTACAACAACCGGGGCAAAAAGTAGCCCGAGGGATGAGAAAAAAGAACAGAGCAATTTATTGCCCACGATAGCGGACTCCCGGTAGTATCTCCTTCCGTATAATACTGCCAACTTGCCCGGTTCACCATGCGTCTCTCTTCGATCGCGAATCTTGCTTCTTACTTCGACCCGCGAAAGGCATACTTCTTCTGCGAGCTGACACAATCGTCCCGGTTATATTGTATCCTTGCGATGATAGCGATGATGGATTTCGGAGGTGATGATAGCGAAAGATGCAGAGGAGTGTGGAGAGATTGGTGGGATTTTTAGTGCAGTCGAGATACTCTGATCTTTTTTTTTATTAAGCATTTCAGATCTCAACTGAGATCTATATCTGCTGTACAAATTGTAAATTACAGTAAATACATATTCATACATACATAGACAATATTAAATCAAATTAAATTCGTACTTTACAATTCTTTAGAAAATGAAATATATGAAGACAAGCTTTAATGTTGGGTCGGGCATCTAACATTTTTAAGTATAAGGGTAGTTGCAATTTAATTTTACACAGTTGATGAGTTAACTTGGACTACATTGCCAGAATCTTACATTTACTATACGTGACGCTATATATACAGCTCACAATCTTTTAGGAAGGAACAGATGATCTTACATATAGTGTATGTAGGTCTGTGGAGCAAAACATTACACGACATATACTCTGATCCTTTCAACAGAAATCTTGAGATGAATCTTCGAAGCGACCTCTTTCAACTTTCAAATTTCAATTGGGGAGAATTGGGCATCATTGGTGGTGTATTTGGAATCATTTACAAATTGGTACTGCTCTTCGATTTTGATGAAATTTAAACACTTTACAGATCTCGACATCCTCGTTTAGTTTTTTAGTTAGAGTTACAAATATCCACCAATTAATACTTTTAACAACCACCACCGAATTCCTTCCACAATCGTTTCTTTCCACAAACCCCAGAAACTCGGTACCTCATCCTCGAGAGAACATCTCAAACCAATTCCCCCAACAGTATCGCTCGTTCCTCTCCCATTAGGATCCACTCGGTAATTTATGGGTCTGTCTAGGATAATAGAAGGCTCGCGTCGAGGCTCGTAGCCATTCAAAAAAGGAAAATGAAAAATTTGACGCATTGTTCCGGGGACTCCGAGAGCTCGTCTGTCCGAGTGAATGGCGTCGGCTGGTAGATTGTCTCTGCCGGCAGCTCCGACAATCCGGACAGCTCAACAAAGAACACGTGCCCTTCGAATTAAGAAGGAACGGTCGGTTAAACGCGTGGTTAGCTTGAGGAATCACGTCGAACGGTTTCCTCTGGGGGATCGGCCTAAGATTCGCTAGGTGGACGTAAATTTTCGCGCCCTGCGAAATGGAGATGAAGCCATTGTATCGGCCGAGCGTTTTGCTATGTTCTTTGCCGCGTATTCTTAGCCGCTTAGTCCGAAGAATAACATTGTGCTGGTGCGAGCAGGATAGGGAAGAATGGTTCGCTAACGCGAGAAGAGGAAGAATGGCGGTAGGAGACAAACACATGTTGCACACTCGTCGTTCGGAAAGCTGCTGCTGGCTTCTTTGCCTCTAGACTCCTTCAGCTTCTCTCTTTCTCTCTCTCTCTTTCTTCGGTCTTCTTGCTTCTCCGTTTCTCTTTTCCGCTTCGTCCTGTTCACCAGGTTCTCCTTCCTCGTCGCTCTAGCATCGTTTTCTCCTTACGTTTCTCTCCTTACGACTCGGTAACGCAAGACTAACAACACAATGGAAGCAACAGCTGCATGATAGATGGTCCCAACCGACCGACCGACCGATTCCATCCACCGTCTTCTCTTTCTTCGAACCGAGCCGACTTCTTTCACTACCGCGGGACCGGTCGTTATCGTCACATTTATTCGCGGAAGCAATGAGAAAAGGGACAAGCGTACACGCGCGCTGGAATTCGGTCGACCCGAGACCGTGCTCGAGAGAGGAAAAGAGAACCCGCTTCCAACACAAGCTGATGGAACGTTTGTTTATCAAGGCGAAAAAAGACCTTCTGGAGCACATCTGGGAAAGAGCGTTCTCTCTGACCGGAGTACACAGAGGATATCTGTCACTGATTGAACGATCTAGCTTGTTCCGGATTGACGAACCTAGAATATTCGTTTCTTTTGCTACCAGGAAAATTATTACAACTGTAGTGGATGATCTTTGTGGTAATCGTTCGACGACGATTCGATTGGATTCAACGTTTCAAAGGTGAAAATTGCACGATTTGTCTTAATTTAGAGAAAATTTTGTATTAACCATTCGTCGGTGAGATCTCGTCGTATTCAGAATTTTAAAGATGTACATATATCTACATTGTATAATTTACGTATGACTCATTAAGTGGTTAGTCCTTATCATAGCTTATATTATAATAATTTCATCTATTATTATTACACTCTGGACTTTATGCATTTATGACAGAAATGAATAGACACTATATTAAAATTATTCGTGAAAATTCTATCTAATTATGTCTAATCATTATTGTCATAATTTAAGCAATTGTTTGAACTGTTTAAAAAATTTAAACACTGCACACTGTATTTAAACTACTTTGTTGGGGATTGATCTTGAAAGTGGACGTTCTCCTGATTTGCTTCGAGAACTGTCGATCTGCACAAACTTGCACAGTCTGTGCACCCCTATCGTGTCGCAGCCCGTTTCTAACATCCCCGCGCGACACAGAACGTAAGTATCGCGCGCTGTAATCGCAGCCAAAGAACCAAGGGAGTAATTTACAAATGGTCATTTCTCGGAGGGCCGAAGCCACGCGCTTTGAGGAAACAGAGGGAAGCCGAAGGCAAAGAGGAAGACGGAAGCGACAGAGGGAGAGAAACACGGCTGAAGGAATGGGGGTGGAGAGATGAGAGAGAGAGAGAGAGGAGAGAGGCTGGTGAAAGGGAGAACGCGATCTACCGGAGAGCCAAGGGAAGGAAGGAGAGAAAGAGAGCCGAACAGAGAGAAAGATAAGTCTTTGATGTCTAGCGGAGATATGATGATAATCACGATGTAGGCTTCCGCTTGCATGGTACAGCGGAATCCGCGCCTCCGCCTGCCTCCCTGCCATCGGCGAGCGCGCGCGCACGTGCTTTCAGACCAGGTATCTTGTGTTCTCGCAATCAATATAGCGGATGTGCCGAGACGTTGATGTATTCGAGACAGAGCCGGTGGACAGACGAGTCAATTCCAGGGGAATTGACCTGACGGGACCTGGACCCGAGCTTTTCTTCGCTGGATTTTATCCTTCAGGGATTTTATCCCCGAGAGCTGAATAATTCTGATGATTTCTTGCGTTGCGATGACTCCGCCCACTTGGACACTTAGCAATTATTTTAAGATATTTTTTAGAATTTTTCGACTGACCAAAAAGCCTTATTTTAATCCTTAGTAGTTGAAGAAATTTTCTATGTTCCAATACTATCTGTTCGCGTGAGAAAAATTAACTTAAGAATCGGAATAAAAGGAGAATTGCGAAACAATCACTCTGTACATTTCGGTATCTTGTAGTATTGCACGATTACTATAAAATGTACAGCGTGGGAACCACATATACTGTTTATTTCTGTCGCATGAGATTACATTTTTCTGAACTTCACTTGATAGTTGCTATTTTTTTCTCTATATTTATCGCGACTTATCACTTGTACCTTATCGTCATCGTGAGAAACGTGTAGAGTACTATAAGTATGTGAATAATGTCTTCCGAATAAAGACGCGTGTTCAAAATATTCTGGAAATCAATATGTTTATTTATACTACATTTCACAGGTACATAAACGTACACCAACTTCCTAATTCGCATACCAACATTTCACCCCATTAATTCTATGATACACCAGAAATTACTGTCAACTTCAGGGTAGCCACTCGCTTCAACAAATCCTCGAGCTCTCCTCCACAAGAAGAAACACCGTTCACACAATTAGACCACTCACACAAGTCTCCCCAGCTGCACACGGACATCGTCCGAGTGTGTTTAAATTACCACTCCGGTAAGAATTACAGTAACAGATCGTCGGTACAACATGTTTTCGACGTATCACTCGAGACAATAGCCAGCCCTTAATTACCGGGAGGCATCGAGCTCGCCGAAGAAGACCGGCCTGAGAGAACGGGCTACAGAGACCAACAGCAACAAGCAGAATCAGAAGCAGAAGCTGCATCAGCGGTTCCAAGGCCACGCCACGCCATGGTGGCGGCAAACGAGCGTGCACTGCGACGCGTTACCATTGTCATCCATTTGTTCGTACAAATCCCTGGCTATAATCATTTAATGCTCACATTCATCGCGGCCACGACGACGGCATTGTGCTACCGGCGGTGCATTAGTCTCTCGCACGCATGCACGCCCGCGTTCCCCGGCCCAAGGAGCTTAAGGCATTAGGGTGAGCCTCGTGCGAACGTCGTGATACCAACTTCCCCCCTACCGTCTCCCTTTCTTTCTTTCGTCGGACCATTCTTCGCGGGACAAGAACACTTTGACTAGGAGTCATTCTGATCTGACCCCCATCTTCAATTCCGCGGGACGTATAGAGGGGGTGGTGGATCACCTCTTTCATAACGGATCCACTTTCCATGGACGCAATTGTCTTCCGTGAAGTGCTAACTTTCAGAAATGTAGGTGGACAGCTGGACAACGAAGGAGATACAGCCTGAGATGGTCAGACAATTTTAGATAGAACATGCGGGAATAGGTAACTACATATGCATGTTATTGAAGCTACCCATTCAACTACCACTGTGTGGGGCAGCTTTATTTCATTCTCGTATCTTGCCATCTCCACCTCATTTGTAAATACATCATCTCGTCTTATCTCTATCTCCGTCATCCTCATTGTTAAATATTTGTGAAAGAAGAAAATCATGGGGTAGCCGAGAGACTTGCAGATTTCGAATATTTTGTATTGAATTCAGGGAATTTAAAAAGAAGTATTTAATTAAATGTCTCCTCTGTTGTTTTAATGTAAAATCGACCATGTATGGGTGAAATTCCACTTGTTATCGATATACAAGGCATCAAACCGTATGGTTTGGGACTGATGAGTAGTTATCC
Source organism: Lasioglossum morio (assembly GCA_916610235.2). NCBI lineage: Eukaryota > Metazoa > Arthropoda > Insecta > Hymenoptera > Halictidae > Lasioglossum > Lasioglossum morio. The sequence continues at coordinate 11,634,654 of OU744334.1, forward strand.
GAGACTAAATCCTAAATATGTATAATCTGGGTTCGATCGGTATCTAACACCATTTCCATTGACGGATTCTGTCGAGGAGCATCGTGGAGGTGATCATAATCCAAATTGGACTCCACCTGGACCCGAAATCCTCTCTGATCCTCTCCGACCGATTAATCTCACCGCGCAGGAAATTCCTCCGCGGCCATTGTGACTTTGCGTGGGCGGATGGCCGGTTGAGAAATGGTACCTGGCCCCGATTTCCTAGCGTTTGCTCGCGAACGGCTCTCTTTCGTTTCTCCTCCCTGTTTGTTCCTCCTCTCTCGCCTCTCCCGGCAACGTTTCTCGAGGACACCTCGAGGCCGGTAATCTCCGAGTTACGTTTTCGTGCGGCGACCACAATGGACACTCTCCGCCTCGTGGTCCCTCCGCGCTTTTAGCGGCAATCTAGCGACTATGTGTGCGCACCGTACACGCAGAGCGCAGCGCAGCTGAATGCCGCACGCACACCGAGCGTGCGAGAGAGCTGCGCCTCTTTGTGGCACGCTCAAAGAGCACAATGTCCATAGTCCCCGGCCGACAATGGCCTCTCCGCAACTGGTTAATATCAAGGTTGTTTGAAGGGTAGAGACCGCGAGCCAGCGGAATCCGCGGTGCCGCGATCGTCGTCGTCCCGAATCAGGATTTAACTACTCGGGATCGATCAAGGGACTTTTTCGCGAGCACCCAGAAACTACCCTTACCCTAAACGTTTGCTGAAAATCAAGCAAACCAGTTCTTGATCGGTCGAGGTCCAATGCGGTTCCTCTTAGTTGTTGCAGAGCTTGTTGCAATTATATTGAGTGGTTTTAGGGATGTTTTAAATCAGGACTCACACAAAATAACAATTGTCTGCATCAATTGCGAAAGTTAGGAGCCAAATAGAAAGTCTTAATTGAGCCAAATATGAGAATTGCTACTAATTGTTGGTTTTATTTATTTATTTTATGAAGGTCTACTTTTATATACAAAAATTACCTTTTTTCTTATTGCCCAAGCTTTCAATACAAGCAGAATGGGTTCGCGTACCTGTTTTTACAAATAGTTTTTTGTTGTGTTATGAGGATTACCGAGAGCGTCGGTAAACACGCAGCGAATTCTTCGTCTACGACTAAATATCAGTTTTCAGTGTGTCATTCGACAAGAACAGACGCGCCTTCCTTGAGCTGAGACAGAATAAAGTGAAATAAACCAAAAAGTGATTAAGTGACTGTTTATTTAAATCCCATAACTTATACTAATTTACATTAGTTCCTGGAGAAGCAGAATTTTATGGAAACCTTTTCAGCCCCGGGTTGAAATGTTCCTCCCCATTTGTTTTGAAAATTAAAATGGCTGTTGCTTTAAATTCGTTTCCAGATTTTATCTAGTTTTACAGCTACGAGACTTGTTTGAGAAATGTCTGGAGCGTTTACAATGGAGAGTCTGGTAGAACGTATGTATATTTAGTGGCGCTGTAAGAAGTGATAGTGAAACAAATGATGGTAGCGAACGTGTTAAGCGTTAAAAGTCACCGGCGGTTTCATCGAGGTAAACGAAACAGAACAACTTTCGCTGATTCTTACGGAGATAAATAAGCGGTTAAATCACTCGAAATACCGTGCAGTCGAAGTAACTGGTTTACATTTTCTTATATAAATTATGGGAGTACATTACGATGGACATTTATTGTAATGTGACCGTGCACTAATGAAATTACTGAATAATCATCACCAGAGGAGGTTTTGCATTTCGAACGTTGCAGAATGAGAGAAATTCAATGTATCCAGAGATCTGAAAAAATGAATTTTGAATCCATAACCATCGTATGATCCTTTTCAACTACAAGTATGCAAAAATTTCAGGTTTTACAATGATTACCCACAAAAGTGTTACTTTTCCTCCCATATAAGACCGAGATTTGTATAATGAAATTTTATTGGTCTATTAATAGCGTGTTTATGTAAAACAGTTGTATAATTAAAGCGAGGCCCATAATCGTCAAACTTTAGTGTACGAGAACGGCAATTAGGCATAAAGATGCTACTAAAAAATAGATAACATCAAACTGAATAAATTTTATCTGTATTGGCACGGCCACCTTGATGCACAAAAAACTTGACATAAAATTAACCCATGTGATTGTGCAGCGATAAAAAAGATACCACGTAGGATCTTTTATGGGCCACTGTAACTCACGATCCGAGTTACTCAGCAGAAATGGGCCAATGAAATTTTTTTCAAATTAAGTGTATTAAGTATATTGTTATTATAAGTTCATTCTGTAAGGTGGTCCTCGCACAATTTCATATATAATTCAATAAGAGGTTCATCTAGCATTGTAACTGTTTTATCATCCGGACACCAATGTATCTAACGTTTCGCAGATGAACGGTATTCCGACGGGAGAAATAAAATGAAGAGACAACAGTGGTCCAAAAGAAGATACTTTGGGCGCGTAACCACGAGGCAACGGGGCGAAAAAGGGACGCATAGCGAGCGAGAGAGGATTAATTAAAAAGCATATGGTGCCCTTAAAAATATAAGGTGGGCGGTCCTTTGCGCAATTTGCAAACAAGACCGCGTATCGGCGGGCCGGTTCAAAGGGGAGAAGGAACGTGGATGGATGGCAGAAGAAGACGAAGGGAAAGAGAGAAAGGGAGAGAGAGAGAGAGAGAGAGAGAAACCGGAGAAAGAAGAGGGAAAGGTAGGGACAGCCCGTGCAAGCGGAAAGGGAGATTTTGTTCTCAGGGGAGTAGTCAAAGTAACGTAGCCCTTGTCACGACGACACGGGCATCAAACAAACTGATGCTCTCCGACATCGACCGACGTGTATTATAGTGCGCCCGGGCAGCGTCACCGTCGATTGCGATCGAGGGATTAGGGTGGCGAAACAAACAGGGCAATAGTGTTCGATCGTAGTTGCGATAGGCGATCAATTCACGATCCAAAGCTCTGGGACTAATTGCCGGATTATTACACATTGTTCTGCTCATCTGCTGCAAGGGGTTAATGAACAGATTGTTTACCACTATCTTCCGAATAAATATCGTAATACTTGCGGACAAAACTGCATGCGTTTCAAAGCATTTACTTCACTGCATAAATGAACGACCTTAACGCAATAAACGAAAAGAATCTCTGAAAGAGGGTGGCTGGAGCGTGACCGAGGCAGCGCGCATTAAATGGAAGGCCACCGTAAAGTAGTTTTAGTTATTCCATCTGCCTTAATCTCTTTAGGGACGATTATTCGAAAGCGAAAGAAAAAGATTTGATTTTTTGTTCGGCGGCCTCTATCCCTTATAATTGATGCACACCATTTTTATTTTCCATAAAGATCTAATCGTTTGTGTCTTACTAATTGAAACGAATGACTCCGGTCTCTTCGAATTCAACACGAATTAAAATAATCCACATAAATTGAAAGAAGGAAATCAGAGTTTCCTATATAATATAACAAAGAACAGAAACATGAGTGTACCCGGATACTTCGTGGTAACATAATTAAAATTCTTTGATTCAGAGGGTGCGGAATGAAAGTGCACTTTCCCCAACCGATTCTGCGAAAAACAAGCGACCGGAGCGGGATACAGTCCCCGTTAATTTCTCATAATTCGGACAGGCTGGTACGAGTGTTGGGCAACTAGGGTTCACATAATTTTTCTTGTTCTGTGCGAAGCGCTTTTGACCTCGGTCGGATTCTTGAAGCATCGACGCGTAATTACGAATCAGGCCGCGCGAGGTGCGGTGGTGTGCGCCGCTTAAGGCCGCACCGCGGCAGGGTTTACACGGGTGTGAATGAGATTTAACGAGAAAAAAATAAGGTTCCTTGGCGGCGACCCTTTGCTGCCGATTATGGCACGAATTGCTGGCGCACGAACCTAAGTAACCAGCCGGCTGAACACGGGATACGCGCGATAATCCGCGTAGCCATCGCATCTTAATGAGACTTCTAATGCGCTCTCAATTTATGTAATTTTCAAGTCGCTCCTGGTTGCTCGTTGTGCACGGAGCAAGATTACCGACGGTTTTCTTCGCGGACGACGAAAGCCGAAAGACTTGGCGAGATATAATTAAGTTGCACGAATTTTTAATTCTACAACTCGCGCGATTCGTATCTCGCTGCTAAGGTTCGTTACAGCGCCACTGTTCTGGAATCAGCATCCGATAAGAATGGTTATTGAGTGGCCTGTGGAATCCTCGGACTGTAAAGATAGTACTCGCACAGTTTTCTCTCAGGTTTTGTGCAACAACGATGCCGTGGAATTATAATAATGTTCTTAATCACACAGATTTGTAGAATTTTAATTTTCCGTGAAAGAATCGATAAATTAAATTGAATACATTTTCTGTGAACATCTTCATCGGTTTATTAAAGGTATTTCTTGTAGGTATTTAATCCGTCTGATACTTCTACTGTTGAAAAAGAATTATCATTTCATTAAAATGATTAAAGCGGTCGGTTTACATTTTATTTAATTTCTGTTTCTAGAACATTTTTAGTCCGCATAAAAATCCATAATCTAATCGTTAAACGAGTCCGCTTGAAAAAAATACTTCTAACATAATAAAAATATTTGAACACAAACGTGTTCAGACTGGAAAAATTATTTTCGCAAGCCTGCACCCTTTTAAACATTCATTTCAGCCTTCACGATTATTCCACATTTTGAAACGCGGGTGTACTTCGAATTTATTATAGATTTTCAGCCGTGAACGGGCAGAAATTTCGCGAAGAAGTGAACGTAATTTCTCGCAGCGGCGGATGTTATCGCCCTGCCGAGGCGAAAGAAGGTCGCTTATCGTTTTCGGCCGGTGCGGTGTGCGGCAGTGTAACATTTCGAGACTTATAATTTCTCAAAGATGCGGCCGCGAAACGGGAGTCGCGCGGAATATCCGCATAAATTACAGCGCCGCGAAAAAGCCTCCAATTACATGCAAATTTATATGGAGCACGGCGTCATTAAGATCGCGAATTACGCGAGATCGTGAACTCCCGTCTTTCCTCGAGCGAACGCGTGCTATTTCCCACACCCGGCATAATGGTTAATTTATTTTACGATTAACCGAGTAATCGACAGCATCTTGTTTATGGTATGCGATTCTGTATTCCGCAGTGCCGTGCAAAAATTTTCACGAACAATTTATTCATTTTAACAGAAAATTCAGGATTCATTCCACTTTTTAATATTTTCATCTTGTAGTCGTTTTCATATCAGATGTGGAGAAGTATATAATTCTTATTTAGAGTCAAATTTCAGATACATTAAAATATTGTAAATCCCAGACAATTTATTATTTATTGATTTTTCTAAAGCATATTTTTGAATTTTAAAGGCAGTTTATTTTAAAAGAAGTAATTTCATTTGAATAACCGCACATAATCATTTCTGTACGTAACAGTGGACTATCAAACATGATTGACAGCTTCGAAAAACCACATGCATGCTCCACCCTGCTTTACCGCCAACATTTCCACAATTTACATGGCTTATACTCCTCATTCAACCGTAAAGGCCGATAAAACGAAATGTTATGTAAGCTAAGCAAAAATAGAATTGGAAGTAAAACGCACAACAACAGTCCAGTATTTTGCAACCCATTTGCACAATAAGCTCCATTTCATCTGACCAAGAATGCAGATAAACTATTAAAAAAATTCCTATGCGACAAACTGCCAGTAAATAATCCCTAGATTGTCTAATTCAATGTAAAAATGTAATCAACATCTCCCTAAATGGAGGCTCGATAGCACGACACAACGCCGGCATACAAACTTTCAATATTTTATAGTTTGTTCGCACGGTCCCACGCTCCGGCTTTAAACAAAATTTACAAGCCGCCTAATCGAACGCGATAGACGCCTTTCATCCGCCACTCTACTACACTGTGAAACGTGGAATCGTATTATCACCTACACAGACAATAAATCTATTCTCTAAACAGGGTATTCGTGGCGCGTTTCACTTTTATCGTAAATCTATCGCCTCTAGGAGATTAGCTTCATGCATTCTGTACCGGGGACGTACATGTGGCGTCCAGTGGTTAATCATGTTCAGTATACAGCGAGTACCATAAATAAATGGTGAACAATAACATTATGAAATGGACATATGTTTAACATCTGAAATTTGTAGAAGTAGTAAATGGTGTGCTAGTACATTCACGAACGTGAGGGTGTATTCACAAACTGAACTGCTCAATTGGTTCTTATTTAATCTTGATGATGACTTTATTGAAAAATTGTATCACAATCCTAAATAATCTCAATAGATTAAAAAGGCTAGTTCTATGAAGGAGTAACGAAAATATTGACGATAGCAATCGTGTTAACCCTTAGCAGTCGAGGGGTGAGTCAGAGTCTGTTATATATGTTGGTATATAATCAATTATTACACATTTAAGCATTGTATGAGGTATTCTATAAATTTCAAATTCACAATTAATTGTAAATGTTCAAGTTAAAATAGCTCCGACTTGCGAAGGGTTAAACATGCTCGTCGTTCGCAGCGATTTCGGAAAGCTCGAACAATGCCTGAATATATTAACTCATCGATCGCAATCGTCCCGCCTATTCCTCTAATTGAGGCGGGCCCGGCGAAGTATCGCCATTAGTCGGCCGTCAAATTTTATTCGCGGACAATCTTTATAATTCGCCTTATCGTCCGGGAAAAGGGAGCTGCTCCGTTCGGAATTGTAACCATTCCATTAGCACGGTAACAAAATAAACAGAGCGAGGCAAACCGGTAAATTGTACCTCTGGTTCGATCGTCCAAAGTGGTTCGTACTCGGGAGTGCACGTTTCGCTCTCTCGTGAAGTACTCTTCCCTCCCTGGCCCCTTCTCTCTCTCTCTCTCTCTCTCTTATTCTCTCTTTCTCTCAACCCACCCCCTTTCTCCTCCCCTCCCCCACAGGTTTGGAGCCCGTTCCCCTGTCCCTCTTTTTCCCTCGTTCCCGGGCTACGCTCCTTTTTATTCCACGGGAGGAGAAGCAGTGCCATCAGAGAACTGCGAGGAGGCTACCAACGCAGTATCCATGGGATGTGCGAGTGTTATGGGGGACGCGAGGGGGTTATGGGGGATCGGAGGGGGATGACAGGTTGCCCCCGTCCTACCCGGGGGAGCAGCAATTTATAAATAATTGAGCCGAGTCCGGTAAAAAATGAATTACGCGTCCCTGTACAATATGAGGAGTTGCTTTACAGTAAAACGAGCTGGGGACCCGCGAGACCCGTCGCCGACAGCAGCCACGATCTGGATCCGGTGGAGACGTGGAAACGAGAGGACAGAGAGACTAAGAGAGACTGAGAAAAACCGGGAGATACTAAGAGAGAGAGAGAGAGTGCGAGACCACCGTCGATCGAGAGATACAGGGACACCCGACGGGGGATAAAGGAAGAGGAAGTAACATAAGCCGCATCAATTTTGCAATTGGAGAATTTTATGTTCGCCTGCGGTCGCCATATATTATGAACGACCCGCCACCCCCTCTCTTTCTTTCTCTTTTCTCAGACACATTGGCTTCTGACACGAATTCGATCTACTAGATACAAAAATTATGAAGGATTTCGATGGAAAAAGTTACTTCAAATTACCCCAGAAAGCACCCCTTTCAAGGAAGTATATTTTTGGGACAACCTGTATAATGAAAATACTATTGTAATAATGAGAGATTATTATAATGAAAATACTATATCTATTTTATTGTCGAAATAAATTATGTATTTGCCCCAAATTATAAATAATACTAAGTAAGAAGAAAATTGCATTCATCCCCAGTAAAAGTTCAACATCTATAAATAAACTGTCGATCTTGGTGGAAGTAACCTTTAGAAAGGTCCAGAAGAAAAATGAAAACGACCGATCCTCTATCTCATATTCTCTGTTAAATATCGCAACTGTTACCACAGGAAATTAAATTCTACTTTACTGCATAATTTCAACCATTCGCATTCCGACCGAATAACTATTTCTTCTCCATACACGAGACTGCGGAATGCATTCGCATTTATTAAATTAACGTCAGGATCACATGTTTGATCGCACGTTACACGCGTTTAATTCTCGTGTCGTTTTCTCTATCGATCGTTGGCAGAGCCGGTTCGTGTTAGAGCCGATCGATTAATTTCGTTTAATTTGCTTAAGCCGGCAGAATTTCGGTCGCGGGAGTTTTATTATCCGTGGACGTCCGCGATGGGAAAAGTTCGACATCCCTCGTCCATCTGTATCGGGACGAGAAGCCCCGTAATGAAGTTGTAAAAGGTCGAGATCAACGTAACGAGCTCCATCAACTGGTAAGAGGAGACAGTCGCAATCGGATTGCAACAAAAATGCCGGTGGCCGGGGCGAAACAAGAGTTTCTTCTTTTCATTCGGGGGCAAGCCGACTTTAGAAAGTGGCATTTCGCATTCACCGATGGACCGGTTTATCATAATTGGCCCGGCAGGCCAATAACCGAGTCATTATTCCCCGATATTTTTGCGACGACGTTGCTGCAACCTGTTAAACATTGAATGGCCGGTAGTCGTTACGGTAAAATGTATACACAGACGGCGGTTTGTAATTCTTCGCGCACAATCGCGATACAAAAAACAATCCCTCGCCGCCGGAGAGAAAAAATTGATCCGGGGCACGATACTTCTCGCCCGTTCGTTTTCTGTAAAATTAGCAAAAGGTAGACCCCGACACACGGAAATCGTTTTTTGTTGCCGACCCACCTGCCACCTTCGTCAAACTTCTCTCTCGACCGTGCGAATTGCTTCATTCACATTATTGCACGCCACCATAAACATACTTAAAACACGGTTGAAATGTGAGATCAAAATTGAAGATCTTGGAGCAATGTATCAACTCGAAACGCCAAGAAAATCTCTTGGACGCTTTTGTGTTGGGGAGTGGGACGTACCCTTTGTTTTCAGGATATTGCTCGAAGATCTTGGGAGTCAGCTGATTTTTTAAACATTTTTATTCTTCTTCCAAATAAGTAATGTATCAACTCGAAACACCAAGAAAATCTCTTGGACGCTTTTGTGTTGGGGAGTGAGACGTACCCTTTGTTTTCAGGATATTGCTCGAAGATCTTGGGAGTCTGCTGATTTTTTTAAACATTTTTATTCTTCTTCCAAATAAGTAATGTATCAACTCGAAACACCAAGAAAATCTCTTGGACGCTGTTGTGTGTGTGTGTGGGGGGGGGGGGGGGGGGGGACGTCCCTTTTGTTTTCAGGATATTGCTCGAAGGAATTCTAAAACGGGACGAAGATCAGGTCCCGTGGATTGCTCTGTGGAGCAGGGCAATCGCGAACGATCGCTGAAGAGGGACAACGGGGGTTGGAGAAAGGAGATTCGGTGGTTCGAAACCGTACAAGCGGATTATACGTTTTCCTTCGTATTAAAATACGGCAGGTCTCAAAGGGAAAATAATGTCTCCCTGATTACTCGCTTCGGTTCAACTCAAACCACCCCGCCGTCCACCCCCTCGCTACCCCTATCCCAGTCATTCCCCTCGTTTCTCGTCTCTTTCTCTTGGCTCGCCCTCGTTGTCCCTGTTCACGATCTCTTCTCCCTGTCTCTCCCTCCCTCTTTATCAGCGTTCTCAGTCCCGGCTCTTCCGCCAAAACGGGGATTAAAATGATGTTTGCGCGAAAGCCAAAAGCATTACCGACTTTATCTTCTGAAGTGCGCGCCGTATTACTCTCCCTTTTATCTGTCCTCGCTTCCATAATATTTGTTTCCTTAATTTCCGAAAACAGGTCCGACTCCCTTCAGACCTTGATTTCTTTTGCACCGCTCTTGGACGATGGAATTTTTAACACCGACGTCCCCTAACCGCGCGATTCGACACGGAAATTGGAAATGTTATATTTTTTAGCTTGTTTTACATGTTTCATCTAATTTTTCATTCACGATATTTCCGCCCTTATTTTATAGAAGCAAAACTGTACAATACATATTGAACTGTCTCAATCATTATTGGACCTAACAATTGCTTTCAATTCATGCTATTCCGTTATTTTCACTGCAGTTATCAGTTCGTTAACATTCAATAATTTTTCACTGTTTATGGCGTACACAATAGTAGGTATACATTTTATCCACGTGCAATTTACATCGTACACATGTTTTGGTAAAGAAAATTATCTACGTAGTGGTTCTGCTTAAGGGAAAGATTAAGGTCGATAGGATAACATCGATTCGCCTCGCCTACTTAATCCAAGACTACCAACTTCTGCGCGACTATCGCGAACCGTGTTCCCCGGTAGTCTCGTCTCTTTGGTCTGCGAGCCGAGGAGGCGATCGTGAATCTGTCGTTGACACCAACAGCCAGCCCCGGCCAGCTTGACAAAAAAAGTAGGCAGCCATAATCGTAAAGTGCGAATGTTATTCTCTGGACGATCTGCGGAACCCGGGTAGAAGAAAGAACGGCGATGGGGACACGCCGCGTATACATGTGTGACACGTGTATGTATACATGCTTGCGCGCACGTACACGCGTCTACTACATATACAGGGTGTCCCAAAACTACCCTAGGAGCCGAAAATGGGAGGTTCCTTGGGTCATTTGAAGCGACATTTTCCTTTACAAAAATTGCGTCCGCGGCTTTGTTTAGGAGTTATTAATGAAAAACACAGACCAATCAGAGCGCGACCTAAACGCTAGTTGGCACAGTCGGCCAATGGACAGTTGGCGCGCCGAGCCGATTTTGCCAACTCACGTCTAGGTCGCGCTCTGATTGGTCCGTGTTTTTCGTGAATAACTCCTAAACAAAGCCGCGGACGCAATTTTTGTAAAGGAAAATGTCGCTTCAAATGACCCAAGGAACCTCCCATTTTCGGCTCCTAGGGTAGTTTTGGGACACCCTGTATACATATATTTTTCTGTTTCGTTTTTCTCGGATCTTCGTATACATCGTAATGGGCCCGACTCTCTCGGTCGGTAGAATTCATAGCGGAGACAAAATTTTTTAACGGGTTTCGCCGGCGAATTAGGACGGTTCAATGATCCCGCGAAACGATATAATTGCGTCATTAGCAAATTTCGGGGCTCGCTGCAGATATCAGAAACCGGTCCCTCGCGGAACAGGAAAAAAACGAGGAAGACAGCAGGGAACGCCGGGAGAAGATCTCTTCGAGCATCGAGGAACGGCTGAGAACCAATGCGGGTGAATCTCTGTACACCTAGATAAGGATTTGATAAATGCTTGGTAGCCATACTCTCGCAAAAACAATTACAAAAAAATTATAGTAGTACTTTTATCTATATATATTCAAATTGATTTTTCTGACCCGTTTTACGCAATATGTTTATTTAATTTTACTCCGACCAGTGTGGTTTAAGGAAAACAACAGCGTCTCTTCACTTTGCTCAGAAAAATATGTATACTATTCGACGTTATTGCAGTGTCCCAGCACTATAGCGCGGTTAGTTCGCTGACGTTTATTACGTTCCAGGTGTACGCCAGGGAGCGAAGTACAATGAAGGAAAAACTTTAATGGACCTTAATAAACTTGTTCCATCGTGGGTCCGATGACACCCCTAACAGGGGGAATAAATTTCTGTTTAATTCCACAGGGTGCGCGTTACTCCCGAGGAATGCGAATTTGCATAAAACTCTGCGCGGCCCTTGTTGTCTTCTGCGCTCAGCTCTAAGCTATGGCTTCTGAGGAGGTAGGTTTTTGAACAGAGGATTGACCATTGGTTTCTATAGTACTCGAGAATCCTCTTCTTGTAACAAAAAATTTCTTTTTATCGACGGACTAATAATTTTATGCATGCGCATCTTAAGTAGATTCCATAGAATTAGATGTATGAACTTTTATTTTGCTGAATTATTCGTGATTGAAGAGTTTCTACATTGATTCTTCTCAATCATTTGCAGGCGAAGCTTTTTCACTTTCATTCATGGCTTTATTCGTGATTGAAGAATTTCCAATTTTCATTCCGCTTTTTCTCAAATTCCATCTCGCGTGAATTGCTATAATAACATTTGCAAAGTTTCGAAAAATGTTAGCGGATACATCACGTTTTTAATAAATTATGTAACGAGACAGAATTCATGAAGTAACCTAGAAATTAATTTCACATGGACAGAAAACATCAAACACGAAATATATTTAGTTCGTGGTTGGGGATTAAAAAAGTTTAACGAGATATTTATCTTCTTTGGAACGTGATGCAACCCTTAATGAACTAAACAAAAAAATCTCCGATATTTCTAAATGGAATCACGCAATCGTGAACGTAATTATGGATGAGATAATAATAATCCTTTCATAAAATATAAAATAATCAATGACAGGGTGTGGGAAAAGTTTTTGAAGCTATGAAAGAGGAAGATAACAATTTCATTACACTAACATATCACTCGATCGACAGACACGATTTACAGAAATTTGGTAGCATAAACAACCCGAAGGAAACACCACAGTAAATCAGTTCAACCCTCCTCGACAACCTCCACATTCCGATGCCCTCCTCCCACAAGGTCACGTCAGCTTGCGAAACCCTCGAAGACGTAATCGTTAATTCCGGTTCCCAAAATCGCTGCGAAACATTCGCACATCTCGCGTCACTCCATTAGCGTATCTGATGTTTATCGACGACCATCTAGGACCGCGCAGAATTCGAACGGAGAGAAGAATGGCGAGAAAAGGTAGACCAGGGGCGAAGAAGACAGAAAACGGGAGACCAAACACGATCGATATTTGTCGTTGCAATTTGAATGCTCGGCCTGCCCCACCTACCGGAAATCCCGTCGAAAGCGATGATGTAATGCGAATCGGCGCGGTTTGCTCGGAGCTATCGTTTCTCATTGAAGCGCGGATGTTGTATTCGTAAAGATATTGACACGCCGCTACCAATGGTGCACCGTGCAAACAGCCGCGTCGACACGATGTACTTTCGCGTCGATGTACATACATATACACGAGCATGTAGGAGTCGCGTGCATGTATTCGTTCCGTTTGTCAATAAAACGCGGTATCGCGCGTATCGGCTACGAAGGCGAAACGAACCTGGACGATAAAGCGGATTCGTCCGGACACGTATGTATTCAGACACGCACACCGGTGTACAGAGCAGCATTTTCGACGCTGGGAAAGGTTGTTCCCTTAATCTTATCGTTCCTCTGCGCAAACAATCGATCATGGGCTCGAGAAGATCTGCCTCGCGTTTTGCAACGATCCGACGGTGTTACGGTTTTTGGCGGTGCCGTGCAACGTTCATTTTTTTTTACTAATTTCGGGCGTGAAAGATGCTTCTGCAAGCTGCAGTAATCTGTACGCTTCGTTTATTATCTTATTATTATTTTCTAAGATGCTATATACATTTCCTTCCTTAAAAGATCTCGGTACTTTCGGGTTTACCTAATAGATTTGTCTAAAAAATGTTCGCTAGCCTAAAATTGGAAAAAACTTCCCCTTGCCTGTTCGTAAAAAGTTGTATTTTCGGTTCCCATTTTTTCCGGGCACAAAGGAAAAAGTTAAATTCGGACCGATTCGAAGTGCAGAATCGCGCGAGAAAAAAATGATCTCAGGCAGATCCTCGCATAAACCTCGACAAAAGATGCTCATCCTTTTTTTATTTCTCCCGGTCGGTTTGTCACTCATAATTCTCGCATTCTTGTCGGGGTGGGGTCGCAAGGTGTCTATGTAATCTGCTCGAGTATTTTGTCGCCGCTGCAAGCTTAATAAAAACGCTTTGAAGCGCGGGCCACTGGTATAAACTGCGCCCTGGAGCGCTAATAAAACGACGACGATGACGAACGGGTTCGATCGGTCGCGTTATTGTCGCGTTATTTTCGTTTCTCGAGGAGAGAACTCGAGTTCATAAACTGCTCGTAAAGTCCGGGGGAAGTGTGGCCGCGATAACTCAACTTTTCCGGCCGGCTAATTCGATTTTGGCCCGGGAAATCTCGCGAGAAACGATGGCCACTTTCAGTGGGAGTGTAGCGACCAATAATGGTGGCACTGAGTTGACTGTAGATTGATGAAAAATAAAAAGTTTTCGGGAATGGGTGTCAAACAATTTTTCGTGTATTGATAAATTATTTTAATCTTTCTAGTTTACTCCAGTCTACTGGCTGTTCTGGAATAAATCATTGAGATGTTAATTATCTATACTATTATACTACTTCTTGTGACTTACGAAGTTACTCTGATTTTGTAGAATATTATTATTCTTAAATTAAAGAAATGTAATCCCGATTTGTTAAATATCAAAGATGCTGTCACAAAGATATTACGTATTTGAGAAAACCTAGTAGATTAAATAGAAAAAAATAAATATATATAAAGAATTTAAAGATTCGATTGCTTTCCACAAAATTATTCTGAAATATATGTTTCGTAGCTCCGGTATCTTGCGAATAATACGAAAAATCCAGTCGCAAGGAATTTTTAGGGCTCTCTATAACCGCATCGAATGAAAAACTGAATATGTCCGAGTGACATTTTGGAATCGGTTGTTTTGTCTTTGGCGAGTAAAGTGTATCCTTTGGGAAGGTATTCGGGGCTTGTAAACTACCGGGGAATATTCTGCGTGGCAACGAACTCGACGCAGTAGTCTGCGATACACTCTCGATTCTCGTCGCACGGTCGAGAATCGAGAGAGTGTATCGAAAAAGAAATCCTTTGGAGCCGCGGTAAGAAAGGAAAAGGGAGCGAAATGAAGGCGCGTGCTTTTGTCGGTACGTCATTAAGACATCCGGTCACCGTGTACGGTCGTCGCGTGTGACGCGAGCCGGTATTTCAGAAATATCGAAATAAAATACGGGCCACCGAACCGCGAAAACAGAGGCGTCCATCCTCGTACCGCCCCTCTATTATCCCCGTCGATGATCCTCGTATTTCATCTTTTATTCGGTATATCGTTCCCCGACCGATTATTTTTAGCCGCTTCTATTTTGTCATCGCCGATCTCCTGATGGAGGGAGACACGTACCACGGCTCATCTCGTTCTAATCGTATATCATACTCGCGAGGAACGCGAAATATTCTTTTATTTTCCGGCTGTGTAATATCTCATGCTTCACGGAACGGTTCGGAGACTGTTGCGCATTCTTATAGTGCAGGAATTCTGGGTTAGGTATTTAGAAATTGAGATTGTCGAGCTAGGATACGGACAGGGCTGTGGTACAGCGATTTTGGGCCCTAGGTTATTCATTTTCATAACTAATCTCTCAGCCATAGTTTCACCAATTATTTCTAAATTGTCCTAATCCCTAGTTTTACGATTTCTTTGATGATTTTTCTTGTTGTTAATTATTTTCTATTGTACAGAGAATTTGTAAGCATTGTAAAATTGGATTTTGAATTAGCAGGGACGAATTTTAACTAACGACTTAGCTTATTTTAGTGTCTTCGTAACTACCCCGAATTTCTGTAGATTTTATTTTTGTTGAATTCTAAAATAGTATTGTATGAGATTGCAAAAAAATGAAAGATTGTTCAGTCAACATCGCTGATTGGTGGTCCGATCGTAATTGAATTAGCAGTCCTGGACCAACAGACGCAGTGACTCACAGATTTCGTTAAACAAGGATTGTGTAATATATTATGTTTTCTCGCGGTAATACTTAACGTGACGGATTTAACGAGACAGGATTTATCACACATAAATTCTTGTAATATTTTACGCGTGTCAGTTAGGTGATTTTGTGTGAATGATGAAGGGAATGGGATGCTGAATACCTAATCCGGCGGTGAAATAAATTATTGTACAAATAGGACGGTGACAAATTATAAAAATCGTGTTGACAATAATTTATATCGAATGCGTCGCCTCATTCTGCTTCGTGATTTGTGTGAATTATATTATCCATAAGAGTAGTTAGGTTCTCAACAAAATTCATTGAAATTTGAATATTTGAAAATTTGCTGTGAAGCTGGCTAAAATACAAATTCCTTTACGAAGCCTTGATGACACGTTGTTGACTATTTCTCGCGAACACCGCGCATTCCCTTCGATCGGTAGAACCGGTGTGATATCAATTTCTATAATAATCTCCCACAGAAGCGCTGTATAAACGGGTTAAGTATCCACGTGGCTATAAACGAAAATTCGAACTCGACTTCTTGGATTCGCGTTTACGATTCCATCGTGGAACCGCTAGCTCGTTGACAGAGGTACACTCTGCAGCAAAAAGATCGCATACAGAAATTGTTCCATTTGTTAAGCTTATAATTCGTCATCTTATTCAAAATCAATATTTCTGCCATTAATCATGTAATTAAATTTTAGTGCATCAATTTTGACGTGTTAAATAAAATTCCAATTATTTCAACCACCCTTAGCAACACATTTGCAGAAGTTCTACACGGTTTCGTTGCCGTCTTGTAGCGGAGTGTAAATCGGTGCACGAGGAATCTTTAAATCGCGTTCAAACCTGAAATAATTCACGCGGAGCCGCGAATCGCGCGGTGACGAACGAGCCGCCGGTAATTCGATTCGGTTTACGCAATTTCGTCGAATCGCGGTTTCCTGTTCGCGAAACAGGCTCTCGCGAGCGCGCGGGGGTGGAAGACGATCGACGCGGGAAATTCGAACGAGCACCAATCGACACAGCAAGAGGAACCGTACGGTTCCACGGCGTGCGGCGCTTGTAAATTGATCGCGACCGCGTCCAGGCTGAAAGCGATCTGCTCGTTAAGTACCGCAGCCTCCGAGAAAGACGGCGCTGGAAAGTGATCCGGCGCGGATCGAGATCGAGATCGAGAAAATAACGACGAATCGTGACGCACTTGTAATTAATGGCGGAAGCGGACGCATGGATACCCCGTGCACCTTTGTCTTTGCGGTTATGCTGAATTATTCCCACTCTCTCCCTCTCCAACTAGGTTCGAGATGGTCGCTTCAGATAGGCTATCTCGACTCTTTGTCTAAGACAGGGATGCCAGACTTTTCTTGCTCTCAGGCGATTTTTAAGAGATTTTCTAATTTTGGAATCAAATCAGACGAGAATGTTCTGAAATTTTTTTAGAGATGAAGTGTGTTCAGTAGAAGTGATCACTTTTCTAAAATGAAGACATTTATTCTGATTGAAAGGAAGGCTATTTTTAAAATTAGGAGATAAGTGAAGCAAAATGAATTGAGACAAACAATGGATAAGAATGCATTGAACAAGATTCAGATAAAGTGTATGTACATGAAACAAACGTAAAAGTATGTAACGTTATTTTGCGCGACGTCTAAGGGTTCTCCGAAGAGATACTTTTTAACTGGAACATTTCCAGTACATTTTACAATACTATATGTGTGCGTTATCAGACCATATTCAAGGTTACGAAGTTATCAGGGTCTGGGTTCCTGTGGATCGTCGTTTCCGTGGCTTTTGGGAGGTAATTCTTCGTTGCCATTATCTGCTTCGATATCAGAGGGTATCAAAAATGTAACCACACGTATCTCGATTATTTCAATCGTCTACAAATTTTTAATACGATTCGGCGAATATCGTTACCAGGTGACAAACTACTGAGCAAAAATAGAAGTCTGTACCATTCCTCAAGTTCAATTCAATAATAAATGTATGATGGTTTCGGCACACAGGTTCGATCAATAATAATCAAGTCAATAATGGTAGGAATAGTTCCAGAATAATTATTCTAGCAACAATTGAACCAACAACTGCATCAGATTCAACAGCATAAAAGCACTGCAAAAATAACAACAACAAAAACATGGCGTTGGTCTTACCCACTACGAATCAATCCGGAGCACAATGCTCTCGGCAAAAAAATCTCGCAAACAATTCCAAAAGAGAAAGACAAACGACAGAAACAAGGAAGTACCCCGCCCAAAACACGGAGTGAACTGCACCTACCTAATAAGATCCATGAGTCCCATAGTCCGTACTCCTCTCGTGGTTCCGAAGTCTCTCATGTGGTGCCCACAGGTCCACCCACTCTGTCATACGCACACACAGAGACACACACTCACATACAGACCCGTAACCTCACGAACAGGGTACCCCTTTGAACTATAAATCGGTCGTCGATTCTATTCACAGTTCATCGGCTAGAGTATCGTTCCCCGGTTGGGCCCCATGGGTCGGGCGGGGGTCGTCGGTGTATCTTTTTTCTCGTGTTCACAGGTAACGGAGAACCGTGTCGAGGGATCGGGTCCAGTTTTCGCGGAGCCACCCCGTATATCGCATGGGAAAATAAATCTTGTGGACACTCACCGGGAGGGAGACTGGACACTGGACGCTGTCACCGGACACGGGTTGCAGCGACTGCAACAGATCGCGTGCGTGAAAGAGAGGACGGCTATCAATGGCTGCATTATACAATACCGGGCGGTGGTGTGTGCACGCGAACGCGCGCGGGGCCCGACGCGTTGCGTGTAGAGACGTGTGCGTAAGTGTGCGCTCGGAAAGAGAGAGAGAGAGACGGAAGAAGACGGAGAGAGAAGGTGCGTATCGAAGAGACGGTCCCCCGTATGTAAACGTAGAACCGGGTCCACCGAACCGACGAACCAACGAACCCGACGAACACACTGCGTGCACCGGCAGGTATTCCCGCGAACAGAATCTCTCAGCCCGTGTTGTAGAACCCGTCCGCTGCTCCCATGCGAGAACCACCGCCGAAGACGAAAACGCGAAGACCAGACGCACAACGATCGACGAGAGACGGTGGATGCCTGACCACGGTGCTCCACCCTGTTCTCCGGTTTACTTTTTGACGAGCATTTCACCGATTAGATATCGGCACGCTTTTGCAAACAGTGCGATGCAACGCGCGACCGTTCGATTATTGTAAAGCTGTCTTCTGACCCCCACCACTTTTTGGAAACGTTGCTCACCTTGCAGAGGGCTTGTTAGACGTGGCGCCCTCGCTCTGATGTTTACTCGTTTTATCTGTGACAGTCTTGTTCTTTCAATCGAGGATGCTCGATTAGAGCAGAAATCGCTTGTGGATTACCCTTTACGCACGGACGGCGACGTCGAGGCGTCGTTAAAAATCATCGCTGCGGATTATTTATGGAAATAAACATTTTTGCAGGCAATTTCTTTGCCAGAAATTTAGTAACAACTAGTCACTTCTTGAAGAACCAATAGCTGTCGATTGATTTTCATTTCCGGAAGACGAGATTAATGAACTAGATAAATATTTAAAATTAGACGCATCATAGGTGAAGTCCTCTATAATACATTAATATCGAACTCGCAAGGGTCTCTCCCTTCGCTGAGAAATTGTTCGCATTGCGTTGCACAAACTATCTGTGTCCACTTCTTCAATACAGTTTCCTCGTCGATAAAACGTAGAACAAATAGAGGAAGGGTTTATAAATATTCCTTTTTCTCGTTACAGTGTGGCAATGTCAATGCCAATATCAATATCGTTCTCTTACGAGCAAATAGAAACATTTCGTATCAATAGACTACAAACTTTTGAGTCCAAGAACTCCTTTTATTAATTTATGATAAAAACGAGTAGATGCAATTTAAAAGGCAGAAATTAAAAGAAGAAAGGATGTGTTTCAGTAGGCTCTTGTTACTCGTAATTGAGACAATTGTTATTAAAATCCACAGGCTAATTATAATCTTTCTATTTTATAATTTCTGCCACAAATTAAATTCGCAGACGTAAAATAAGTAATTCATTAGTACATATTGATTTTTCGTTTCATCGTGTCTCTGTCTGTCCTCGTTGCCTTTCTTTCTCCCACTTCGCAGCATCCGATCCCCTTCGATCATTCTCTCCGCAACATACTCGACCGGACTGACCTGTTCACATGAACACGCAGCCTCTCTCGCAATAACTATATCGAGCCGCGGGTTTTTTGCCGAACTCACCTCTCGTTCTTGCGCACAGCCTCGGAAATGAATTGAGTTATTGTAAAATCGTGTCCAGCGCCGGCTGTAATTGTCCGCGCGTGTCCCCGACCCGCCGGTATGTAACTCGAGCGGATTTTTCGCTCGGCGTCTTTTGACCGAACATAAACGGGCCCTGGCCACGTGCGCCCGACACGATTTCACGTGGATCCTAACGTTTCCTGTACCTCAGGTATTTTGATACGACACGCGACCCCGTGACCACCTGCAACGCTCTATTATGGCATTTGTTCGAGACTTTGTCGCTGATAATCGTGCGCCATGCAAATCGAAACCGCGAACAAGGTCGTCGAACTTTATTCTCATCAGTGGACTACGGATCTTTGTGGAAAAATAAAATATTTTTTTATACGTAAGGAGGTTACTCGAAACGCCGTGTTCTTTATCTGTTCCTTGCTCGTTGGGAACTGTCTGTAAAGTGTTTTGTACATATCGATAAAAATATATATATAACGTATAAATCAATAAAAATATATACACCGGTCAAACATACGGTAAACATTCTTACAATTCCATTCTTACATATAGATTTTATCATTTGATAAACTTCTGCTATTAACTATTGATTTCAACCCTGTCACGGTCGCTGGAAAAAATACACAAAAATATTGCGGTCTTTGAGAAAATCTACTTTGCTAATGGAACGAAGAAATTGGAAAGTTACTGCACCGATTGGGCTGACCCCTCAATCAACTTTTTAAGATTTAAAAGTTAAATTAAAAGTTAAAAAGTCGAGGACGTGGATAGGTGAAAATATGTTCTGTTATCGTAGTAGTGGTATTTTTTCTATCGAAGTTGATACTAAAATAATTACAGTTAAAAAAGTTTATAGCAACCGGTAAAAATCCTATTTTCATTAAAAACTTCGTTGAACACGTCACTTCCCATAAGAGTGCCTGTCATTATTACTTTAAAGAACAGTTCTCTTTATTCCTGTTAAGTTTGCAATTGTTTATATTAAGTGTAGGAAAGGATCTCAAGAATGCACATTGTCAACATTTAGAAAATCTACACAAATTATTATGCAGATAAATGTAGTACACGAGTACAGATTCGAATGAACATGCAAAGGCACGTTTTTCTCTGGGGTTCGTAAAAAATCCAGAAAACGTATTGAGCTGACTAACGTAATTTGATTTTCGTTTTAATAGCTGATTTTTGTAAAAGGGACATATTTGTGAGTGAAAGGGTTAAACGACGAGAACCGAGGCGATTTTCCATCCGGGCTCCCGTTCCATTGAGAACAGAACGACGGTACAGGGGTGAATGAATAAGCGCAATAAGCAGGTGCTTCTCGACTCACCGGCTTCGAATCTCCTTCCAGCTGATCGGGTTTATGGCCGTGACGACCCCATCCACCGGCGAACAATTACGCCGAACATCAGGAAGCACACCGTTCTGCGAACAGATTCAGGGAATCGTTTTATTGTCTCGGTCTGCTAATGGGTGTGGTTGTAGTCTCGACTGTATTCGCGAAACTATTGGCTTTGTTCGTTTGCGGGATGATGGAATAATTGATTTAATGAATCTCCACTATCACTTAACCCTTACACAACCTTTACTGTCAATTTGACACGTATTGAACTGGTTCTGAATACAGCAATATCTCGATGTACATATGTTAATTATATTTTTTTTTATAAAACCGTTAGCAACACATTCGTAACATTTTTCTGGTTAAAATGAATGCAAACATGGTACTGTTGGGATCATATTTTTAATCCACGATACAGTAGGACTTCGATTATCTGAACTAATCAGTGTCACATGAGTGTTTTAGATGATAGAATAGATTTTTACAATAACTTGTATCTAATTGAACTTTTCACAGAGTAACGGAGAATTCGTTTCGTATAATAGTGGTTGTACTGTAACGTGGATTAAACAAGCAAATATGATCCAAATTTTGTTATGTTTGGACTCATCTTAATCAGCAAAATGTGACGAACATATCGGTAAAGGTTTCGTAAGAAGTGATTAGAAACAGAAAGGATTTTTTCCTATTTAGGTAGAAGTTTTAAAATTAAAATATCGAAGTGTTGTTTGACATTTGTAATACAGCGTTCCGTCGATGTTGCCTGACACAAAAGACCATGAGTAAGGTAATTTGCCGGTCAGTGGCAGAAACCTCGGTAAAATCTTGCGCATTAGTCAAGGGTGAGTTGCAGGAGTTCCGTCAAAGTTTAAACAGCTAGTCTGGGGACTTAAAAATTCATCATTCGTGACTTTGGCTGACTATGTTTATGCTCGATTCCATGAAACATACAACGGGCCGCGTTTAATGCTTAAGCGGCTTTACATCAGTCTTGTGTTTTCGAATAGGCAGCTGCGTTTACGTGTAATAAACTCCAGCCATAGTTTTTGCACCTCGTTCGAGGAAATTACTTATATTATATGTTTGTCTATAAAATGCAAATTAAACACTGATTGCTAAATTGTGAACTCATTCCCTCTACAGCGAGAAAAAAATTTTGGAAGGGTTTTGAAAGCAGGTAAGAAACCTTCTAGAATTCATTTTATTTTCTTAATCTAACATCATTTCCCCTAAAGCGTTACTTCAACCTATAATGGCAGATCGCTCCGTAGGGCACTATCTTTCCTAGATAAAACATAGGAGCAACTAAGCCACGCCCACTTCATAGATTGTACATAAACAGAGCAAGCCAGATAATCTTCTGATGGTCTTGAACTTCTTCTCTTTATCTCATATCAATTTCTCCGAAGCGTTGCCTCAGGAACAGATTATAGTAGATTGCACCACGGGGCATTGGACTAGTTCCGTCTGGAAGAAGAACAGCGAAAACCACGCCCACTAGAACAATTTACATAAGGAGATAAAGACAGTCTTCTGGCGTTCCTGGACTGCATTTCTCACCCTTCTTTTCTGTAGACTGCCCTACGGGACACTGGCTCCGTCTAACGCAAGAGCGTCGAAACCACGCCCACTTAAGATTCTCTATGTTTATAAAGAATTCTCAGAGAACAACATGCAATTGTTCGCAAAATATTGAGAACAGAACAAACGAATTAATTTCCATTTGATGCTCAAGACTGAAGTCTTTATAGTTAGAGCAAGTGTTCATTATATCTTCATCCCCGTTTAATTGATAACAAAGACTGCCGTCGAGGATAACATGTGGCGATTTTACAAGGAGGTCGAAGGACTCGTAGCCCGCGGCTGGACCGGACAGATACGAAGGATCCGTGGAGAGAAGACAAAGGACGATGATTCAGAGGTAGTAGGAGAGAAGTACCTGGTAGATGACACGAGATTCCTACGAAGGTGGGTACTACGTCACTGTCTTTTTCTTCGCCGGATTCTCCGTCTCGCGCGCACCAACCCACGGGTTTCAGGCGTTTTCAACTCGAAACGCCGGCATTCCTCCCGCCGGGTGGAATCCGACGATGTTAAATGAACCGTCCTCAGAAAATATAATGTCCGCTAAACATTCTTCCCCGTTTCTGTAATTTATGACCGACCGAAATCCTCTGAATCACCTGGCCAGAACTCGTGTGACCGATCGGACGGACCCGCGGAAACCATCCTGGAGCAGAATGGCCCTGGCGGATTAGGTCTCTGCTTTATAGAGACCTCCATAGTGATCCAGCAACAGGTGGGGGACTGTTTAGGGGATGATTCTTCATAACCAGATTGCGGACCTTCACGATGAATAAAAATTTTCTGCGTTCATTGTGAGAACCAAATGGCAAGTTCTTTCCTCAGCGATTTTAATAGTTTCTCTGCAACCCTATTTTTATTGACTCCGATATTTACTGTTGCAGCTTTTTAAAAATTTACCAAATTGAACGTCAAATGTTTAACACGTTGGTCGCCCAGCGTAATTCGACTAAGTTTCCCTCGGGCCCAAATTCGACCGTCGGTACGCAGAACGGTATAATGTGTTTTTAATATTTTTATGTTGTGTATCCTATATTTAATTAACTTGACAAGAAGAGCGTCACCCATATTTGGGTGACGGGGCCCCCACGGATACCCGTCACCCAGATATGGATGACGTGGCGACGAACGTGTTAATCGGAAAAAATAGATAAATATCTGACGAGACCATTGACGACGTGGTCAAAGGAATTGTTTCCAGGGACCGAGGCGCACCCCTCGTTACTCAACGATGTTCGCAGGTCTTCGTTGAAACGTACGCAAGATTTCCGATGAAATACGAGTTGCATTAGCGGTGTGTCCCCTCAGAGGCATTCCTAGCTGACCGACACCATCTTTCTGCTCGACTCGACGGAATTACGGCAGGTAGTCTTCGTCCTCTATTAATAGAGCAGGCCTGATCAATTCGCATTCGCTCGACATCTTGGATACCTGTGCCACGTGGGCGTTCCCGTTCAGCAGCCAGCCGTAAAGTCGTTAAGTAGCCACTTCGGACCTCGGGAATAAGGAGATGATAGATCATTAGCCCCTCGGGATTCCCCTGTGGCTCTTTCGGCTGGGTCCTCCGGACCGCATACTTTGCCATTTGCGAGAAAACAAACAACGGACCGGGCCCGTGTTTCGTCGGGTGTTTCGCCTGGTCTCCGCGCGGCGCGCAAGATTTATGAACCGCGATCGCTCGTATCTCTTCAAAGTCCGCTGGCACTTCGTCTAGCGCAACATGGTTTTATGAATGAGACTCGTGCTCTCTCACAGAAGAGACCGAGCTACGGTCTAGGCAAATTTCATATCGAGAGCTATGCCGAACAGCAAATCTGTTACTTTCACTGATACCGCCGACGTCAATGGACGTCGTCGAGATTGTTGAACGTTCGACACGCACAGATTTATACTTACACAGTCGCATGCAGAAGTTCGTGCAGACGTTGTTCAGAAAATTTATGGATTTTATTGGTTGCGAAAGACAATTTATGGACGTGTTCTGTTCGAGGACTTCGGAATACAGAATTAAGAAGTACTCCAACAAATTTTTATTTTAGATTTTATGCATTTACGACACGGATGAATGAAGCAAATAAAAAAAAGCAATAAACTTAAGTACGTTGCTCGATTATTCTCGATTTCTTATAATGATTTAAAGAGAAAATATATTTTTTTATTTAACTTGTTCTAAAGGTGTTCATAACCCACCATAAACAGTAAGTCCCACTGAAAAGGCGATGGTGTGAATGGAAAGTGGGGGAAGGTAGATTGGTAAATGAATTTGAAACCCTGAGGGGACCAAATATCATGTTACATACAATATTTAACTTGTTCTATTTGCTCATGTCTCCCAGAGGTGCATAAAATTCCGAATTACGAATAAATTTGGCAGGTGTACGGAGATTCTTGCGACAGACTGTACCGCAGTTCGATCTGCACCCGTTCCCATAGCGAGCACCGTTGTCACACCTCCGAAACGTCACCTGTGAACTTTGAATACTCGTTACCGCGAAATCTATGCGCGAACTTTCCGCAAACCGTGGTGTCCACCGGCACAGTGTCGCCCACGCTTTGCATCGCGTCGCACGAAACTACAATAGGTCCAACAATGACGCCGTAAATTGCGGCGCGGTGCTTCGCGGACTCGCGTAGAAATCGGAGCTGAATTCCTCGGTTCGCAAACGACGCTTTGTCCGGTGTGTTCGCGGGCTTTTATCGCGGACGATCTCGATACCGTAACAACTGTCCGGATTGATAACGTCAACCCTCGAAACAGGCTACTTGCCAATATACAGGGTGAGTCTTCCAACCTGGCGACTAGACTGCGGATCACTATGCACGATCAAAAATGTTCCAACTAAAAAATTAAACGTTTCTTGTAATAACTTCGACGTGTCTAAAACATTGTGGCGATATTCGATAATTTTTCTTGCCTTTAGATGAATGTCGAAAATAAATTTTCATCAAATCCATCACTGTTATTCGTCATTTAATCGTAACATATATTTCTTGAACTCGCAATGTTGTTTCGTAGAAAATATTTATGTAATTCGTAGAGAAGTGCGCAAATTTCCTTCTAATCTCTGGTGCCCAGGTTAGGAGACCCACCCTGTATACCAGCCATAGTTTTCCCCGACCATTTCAAAGAGAAAGACACCGGACTGGTCCGTTACGTCGGCCCGGTGACCAAAAATGGTCGCCCGTGTACGCTTCCTTGCTTCCTAACAACGCCCACGCGTTGTTAGCATATTAATGCAACGGCGGAAACGGGCGACCCGTGATTCCGTAGGACCTAAATGGCGAGAGCGAGCTTTCAGTAACAAGGCTCACCGATATCCGCGATTTTGATGCGCGACCAGCTCGTCTTATCCGCGAATTACAACTTCCTTCTCGCCGATAAACCGTCTCCAACGAAAATACGTAACGCCGAAGATACCTCGCGGAAAAATGCATTCTTCGTTCTATCAACGATGGACCTCTCACGCTTATCTAAGGAGTAAAACTGCCTGTTGTGGATAAAGGGTGGCCGAGCATTATCATTGTTATTACCTTTTTATTCGAAGATCGAACCTCTGCCACCAACTGCCATTACCGCGGACGCTCCTGTCGGCAGCTTCCAGCCGGATACCTTATCCGACAATTTGCGCGTAATACAAGCTAGGCTTATGCATTTTGCGGGGAAGGTATGCCAATAGCTCGAGCCTTATTCCCCCCGAGGCTGATGGTCCAGAACCACTTTCGAGTAGAGAAGAAAGTGGCCGTTTAGCACCTCTAATGCGACGAGAACGATGCTACCAGAATCCTCTGCGCAATATTCGTGGCCGGGGTCTAGAAGCAGCTGTTTATTGGCTGCTTTGTTCAATTATAATTTATATTCTTTGGAAATGTCTCCGGTGGAGTTTTTAGTTAGAGCTCATTACGTTTCGAAAGTTATCGACTATTGAAATTTTTGTTGAAAATTTTTCGTATAGTTTGAATATTCATTGTATTCTTATTGGTAATGAGGATAATAAAATAATAAGAATACTCCACAAGGTTGTGGTAAAGATAAGGGCCCAAGTTAGGTAAAAGTTCGTATCTTGCAACCGGTTACACCTATCTACGGTAATCGTTGGAGTTGCGTCTCCTTCCCTTATTAACACCACACCTATCCGCTTGTGTAAAATAGAAATACCTTAACAGATACAATCTACAAAACGCACACCTTTCATAGTTCTTCGGGCTCGTTAGCATTACCAGCTGGCTTCATTAAGAAACCTCGTGGCTCAGTTCTTCAGGCTCTAATTACAGTGCCGCAAATAGGCTACTATCTCGACGTGTCTATTCCTCCAAAGACGCTTCTCACTGCCAAAAAAGTATGCAAAATTTATGCTCGAAGCTCTACACGCTCGAGGAAGTTATCGTTTTCATCTACGTTTTTACGACCACGCATCCTAACCGAATCCAACTGCCCCATATATGTATATAGTTTATAGTATAGTTTTACTGATTAACCTGTTATAATCTAAAAAAAACCAATCGTACAGCAAGAAACTTCGACTCATTTTCAAGCTTGAAGACTCTACTTTTGCACACCATTATTCATCTGTTTTCTAAGATATTTTTACACAATAGAAATTGCAATTTCTCATATTCATTTTTACAGACGCAATTATGTTCTTGAAGATGGTCTTAACTTAGACCGAAACGTCGAATTATTAATTTGTAAAACTGCTTAGGAAAATAGTAACATAGGATCGAACCTGTGCGCCGAAATTGCAATTTCTATTTAAAATTGGCGATCGAGATAAACATTTATTTTTACACAATGTAACAAACGTGGACCCCAATACTATGTGTAGAGACCCAAATGGGGACACATAGATCCCCACGCAACTTCTTCTTATTCCCAGAAGATCGCTGATCTATCCAGCCCGTGTAGCACCTGAAACGTTTCAAGGCTGCAGCTTCCGTGCAGATTCCTCGGGCTGGCATGAGTCTGGGGGCGTTCGTCGAACAGCTGATTAAAGAGCGCGGGCCTGAAGAGTAGTGAGTAGAGTAGCGGGAACCGAAGAAGAAGAAGAGATTCAGGAACAATCGGGGCCCGAGCTGGACGATCGGGGCTGTACGCATGCGATCGGTCAGGTAGGAGTCCGGTAGGTGAGCAAGTCAACGTTTGCCGGTTGGAAGGCGAGTCCTTACCGCTGGAAGGATGCTGGAGAGGCCGAGTGGTGGCGGCACGGCCGGTGTGGTCAGGTGGTTCGCAAGGACGCGGCAGGCCGTTCACCCGTTCACCCGATCCACTCCTCTTTCCCTCCAACAGCTCATACAGCTCGCGCGATCTCTTTTCCTCTACAGGTTTCTCCTCGTCTCTCTCCTCTCTCGTTTCTTTCTCTTTTATCTTCTCCACTCGTTCCCCCTACTCCTCCTTCGTATTTCTCCTTCCAGGCGAGCGGCTGATCGTTCTTCTCGTTCCTCTATCCCCTTTCTAGGTCCAAACGCACCAAGCATCGACTTAACTAAGTTACCGGTATTTATACGCGGAGGAATCGCCCCGGCCTACCCGACTGCACTTCGTTCATGTAAACACGATAATTGGCCTGTTACGCTCCGCTTTTTGCCAGACCCCGCATTTTTTCACCGATAACGCCCCGTGTCCCGATCGGAGTCCGTCTCCCTCGGGTAACGTCTTCTTAAGCTCGATCTACACTATGCGGCACCGATCGTTGCGGACCGACAACGGCCTAGACTTATGGTATAGTGTGAACTGTCCCACTTAGAACGCATCTTTCAATATTTTGTCGCGACGGTCCGTGTTGTATAGTGTAGATCGACTTTTAAACAGAGGATTTAGGGATTGAGGACTTCTCTACATGGAATTCTATTCCTCGTCCACGAGAAGATGAAACAGAGAAACTTGTGTCTACACCCCACTTCGCGTTATAAGTATTTCGTAATAGAGTCGTTTCAGGAAGAAAACAACCTACGTCTCTACTACGCTGGTTTTAACCCTTTGCACTCGGAGCTATTTTAACTGGAAAATTAAACATTTCTTCCGATCTAGAATATTTCCATAGCTTATGATTTTTGCAATTTTATGGATATGAAATTGGTACATTACCTTACACAGTACCTAAATGTTTAGTAATTGATTAGATACCGATATATTGAATAATGTAAACAATATTTTGAAGAATGGTACAGCAATTTTTAGTGGTGCCTCAGAGGGGACAGCCGAGTGCTAAGGGTTAAGAGTAGGGTCTCTCCTTTGATGCCCTTCACTAGAAATTTTTGCCATCTTCTCGTGGTTAAAGATTAGGTGGAACCTGGTGGTGTTTTTTTTTAGAAGAGAAACTCAGAGTTATATACGCCAGCTGATGAACGAGGGCTCCATTTGGATAATTGGGAATTTGATTAGATCGTTTTAAGATTAAAATATTGATGAGAGAATGCAGCTTGAATTTCTGACTGAGAATTTGCAGTTTATTTCTTCCCTCCTTCTTCAGTGGTTTATATTTAACTTTGCGATAATCCAATTCGATTTCAATGCGATGCAATTGGTTTTTTCTTTATTTAAGAGTTTAATCGATGAACGAAGGACAGACCAACTGTCAAGAGCAACGGTCGGATCAAGTTCAACACGTAGTCGTCGCGAATTCAAGTCGACTTCGGCGCGCAAGTTTCGTTTCACGGGTTTCGAATGCCACTCATGGGAAATAATGCTTCATTGATTATACTTACAATGTATGCACTCTGTGCAAACTGGTTTCGGACCCTAGCATGAATGCCTGCAGGTTCGAGAGACGCACTTGTACGCCGACTGCGGGTGTTTATGCGATTTATAGTGCTTGAGAGCTAATTTTTTAAGATCGACGTCGAGACCGTCCCTCGTTTGCGAAGAATTTGTATAAAAATTGCAAGCAATCTTAACGTGACGTGTGTACAATGTCCTTCATCCCCTGATTGCATAGAATGTGTACTTATTTGAATTCGAAATTATACTTTCATTAAAAAGAGCAATACTTGAAATAATATAATCAGCACGATTTTATTTCTTTTCTTGCAAGCTCCTTTATTACATCCATGAAAAATCCATAGAGAAAATTTTTAGTGTGTGATACTTGTTCAATTTTCTTCATTTACCAATTCAGAGACTCTTGAGAATAAAATTAACTATTAAACAGTATAAAAATCGTACGGAAGATGTCGTTAATGGTTGTCAAAATATACACAACTATTCGATAGTCGAAATCTATTACCATTTTCACACGATTCCAAATGCCAAACTGTGATAAATAATGATTTCACCTTCTAGGAAACATCACACAGTGAAAACGACTAATATTTTCCAATTTTTGCAGCTCTAAAAATACCGCAAACAAAAAACAATCCAACCACTTCTTCCAAAGAGCTATTAAAGTATTGCAACTCAGCATCAAGCAGCAATAATAATAAACGGATAAAATAGCTTGTGTGATCCGATCGGCAGGATCTCGTTCGATTTCCTCTTGCGACAGACTTCCTTTCGCGTGCGTGTACGTACGTGTCGCGGCTAATGAATACCTTCTGGTTAGGTCCCGTCTCCTGGCAGGATTTGATACTTTTGATCGAAACTGGTTTCACCTTGATCCGCCATTAATTTGTCCAGCAATCCAACGGTGCTCTCCGCGCTCGGCCGCAATTCGCATAAATCTCGGAATCCGCAAAAGTAACGACGATTAAGGCCCCTCTGAACAGACGACGACGAGGACGATTCGTTTGCATTAAACGGGCAAACGATTTCCACGACAGCGACGTCCGCTGACCTTCCATATGCGAGAACGTTTTGCGCGCGGCAAGCGATATATCGCACCTCGACGATCACCGTAATTCGCGTGCGATTCCCCTGAGCGCAGTTCATATTTCAAGGCCCGTTACCGGGGGAAGCCGGGGCATAATAGATTTTTATCCGGCTGGTCGGGCATTAACGTTCCCGCTAAATATCCCCCCGGTGACTTTAAACTTCGCTTTATCAGCCGCGAGAATATTAGGTTGTTGGGAAGGTGCTTGGGAATCTCGAGTTTAAACGGGCCTTGAATTACGGGCCGGGGATTTGTTCCGCCGAGAGACCATCGCGTGATTTAAGCGACAGCACCTGCTGGAAAGGGGTGAGCGATGCTACGCCATTTTGCAATTTTAACAGAGCTGGTCTTACCATTAAACGCTGTACAGGTGAGGCTCTTCTAACCTCGCAGCTAGTCCGAGTTTTCTAGCGTGTTTCTATTTTGTACATATTTTATCAGTCACGATTCAATAATTGTTGTAATAATTATTAGATTGAAGAACGAAATCCTTAATCCTTAGACCTCAAGTTAGTTCAGCAATTTGAGCTGTACATTAATATTAATTATTTCCAGATTAAGTCGAGAATATTTTCGAGAAACGTTCCAGGCAAAAGTTGGGATCGGAATGGTTTCACACAGCTCGATGTAACTGTTCCTAAGGTGAAAGCGTAGAGGACTTTGAAGGTGGAGTGTTTTCCAAACTGAGCCATGTGTTTACGAATGTACTGGAATACTATCGTGTCAAGGATTTGCAAGTTTCATCGACTCAGAACAGTTACACGACGAATTCATAAGAGAACAAGGAGAGAAAGAAGAAAAGAAGAAGAAGAAGAAATTAAAGGAAAGGAGTCTATTGGATGGGAGAAGAAAGGAGAAAGAAAGGGGGGAGAAAAGTTGGGTTATTGTCGCAGCGGCAGGCTGACAAAGTAACTGGTGGACCCTCTCGACTCCCTCTGGCCTTGACAGGGCATGTATTACCGGAAAAAGAAGCTAATAACAGCCGTCTGCTTATCGGCTACCTGCCGTTTGACGGGGCAAAACACACGACGGACGACACTAACCCCGAACCATGACGAGTCGATTTGTGTAAAGGTGTGTGTGTGCGTGTTGTTGAAGAACGAGCAAGCTTCAGGGTAACGCGCGCTTTCTTCTTCGCGTGTTGAATCGTTCCCTGTACCGGGACACGCCTTGCGAAACCCGGTTATTAGTTCTCCGCGGGGGGGCTCCCTCTCCGCCCCCGCTCTCTTTCTTTATTCTTTCCACGTCGACTGGTTCTTTCTGGTGCCATAAACGACCCCTCGTGCAACGGAGAAAGACCTGCTGTTACTTCATCCGTGACGTCATTCCCGGGAATTTCACGACCACGGAATCCGATTGGTATCTCCGGGAGAATAGAGTGTGAAAAAACTTTCGAATTGGAAAGCGGGCTTTGGAAAGAGTCGAATGATCCGGCAAGGCTTTGCGAGGCTATTGTGGTGGCTCTATGTGGGTGACACGGATCTTCGTCTGCGTTCCAACAGGACATTTTTAAACATATTTTTATTGTGGTTTTCTACGGATTTTAAATTTATCATTGATAACATGTCTGCGGCAGGGTTTACGTTCTTTTGTAAAGACAACGAAGTTTGTATCGAGTGTAAAGGCACAGCCAGATTTTAATTGTATAAATTACAACTCAACAGTGGAATGTTACCGATTTAATTTATTTTGAGGTTCAGGACCTTAACCATATTATTTGGCAATGTACCTGATTGGAATCACAACGAGTTGGTCTAATGAAGGGATTGAAAAAAGCTCAATTTGTTCCCATCCTTGAATGTTGGATCGTTGCTCTGTAAACCGAACATTCAAGCGTGTCATCTTCTTTTGAATTTCTTCAAACAATGTAATCTACAAATTTGAAATTATGTATATGTCAAATACGCTGTATTTATATTAACCCAAATATAAAGCTTCATAACCCCCAAAGGGGGGTTACATTAATCTCAATAAAAAAAATTTAATTTCTTTGTAGATTATAAACCGCAGAGTCTCGTGCAAAATAATAACGTCCAAGAAAACGTGTCATTTTCTTAAAGAAAACTACTTCAGGAACAATTCGTCAGCTCAAGATCCCAGAAACAATGCCTTGTACTACAGTTATACGTAAAATGTGAAATAAAATATTGTCTTACATTCCTGGAGCAAAAAATTTCTAGTAACAATATGACACCTCAAAAATTCTGCAATAATGTTTGGTGCAACAGTTGGATGTGAACTGTGAAAGCAATTATTACAGTACAGTCCCCAAAGAAAACAACTTCGGGAGCAATTTGGTCGACCATACGGAACGCAGGCTAACTGCACGAGCAAACGGAGTGAAGAAGTCACGGTCAGAATCACTGTGAGAAAATACCGATCGGAACCGCAGCTAGGAGCCTTTAAAATTTGAACAAAGCCTCGAACGTCAGGGGAACACGCGACGAGGACACCGCGTTGGAAAAGGCGAAGCGTGGCCAGGGAACAAGGGCTCGTGGCACTAATAACGTTAGCGTAGTTCGAGTGGTGGCGTACATCGAAGAGCCAGGAAAGTGCTCAACATAGACCACTCGTCCCAGTATGGCTACCCCTAATACAGTAGTCCTGCTCGCAGTTAGTCGAACGCTCGGTGTTCCGAATGTTCCCATCGAAACCGGGCAGTCATCGAACGCTCGTTCATCCCCGTTGTGTTTCTGCTCGTTCTCCCCTTTCCACTCGTTCGTCACCAAGGCCGCCCCCTCTACCCTCGACGACGTGTAACGCAATTACGATTGTTGTTTGAATGAACAATCAAGCGCCCTCGAGGAGCGCGCGCGTTCGCCCAATCATTCAATTCCGGCTCAATCGACTTCCAGCCACCCCCTCGACCCTTTCTCTCGGGGAACTAAAGAGTGTTCCGACATTCAAGAAAGTCTTCTTCGATGCCGGCAGCATTATCAATCGGTTCCCATTGTCGGCCCTCCGCGTTTCCGCGTTTTTCTGCTCTTTTTTCTTCAGCAACGTTTAAGAATTTTCAGAATTCTTTCAGAGTATTTGCGGGTATTTCAAGTACAAGCTCTCTGGTTCAAATTCCGCCTACATCCCCTCGTCCCAGGAATCTAACCATCCGCAGTCTGAGCACAGAAATAGAGAGAGAGTACTTTCTCGAGGAGAGATGTCTCCCGGGCTTCTTTTCAAACTCCAGGCATGTGTTAATTTTCTGAATCGCAAGAGAACACTCGAGGTATCCAAGAGTATTTGAACAGAGATCTGTCTGTTGGCTGAGGGATCCAGGAGAATCTATTCGAAGACAAAAGAACAGCGAGTGTCCAGCGGACGTGCGAGACAAAATGGCAACGACATCGAAAAATTCGAGGGGGCAGAAATCGGTGCCGTGCGCGAGACACCGAAAGACACCGAAAATTCACGGTGGGGTTCTAATTGAATTAGAAAACAATTGTCACGCGTTGCCGCTGCAAAAGGCGTGTGCACACAACATCTATGCGGAGACATACGCATAACAGAGTGGTTGTGGGAGAACGCGTTATTCGCATCGGCGCCTACGCAATTCCATGGCGGAATTTTCACCTGCTCAAATAGAGGCCCTCGGCGAGTCCGTCGTGTCATTGTGTTTGCATTATTATGTTAATCACAACGAAGGCAATAACAATGCGTCAACCTCGATTTAGGAAGCGGCTCGAAAAGGAACATATAGCTGAGCAAATATTGGCTAAGCAAATCATTAGTTGACTCCTCCTTCGCCTCCGCTATTCCGCTCTTTGACGGAGAGAGAAAGAGAGAGAGAGAGGCCGATGGAACGTTGTATAGTCTTCTACACTCTCGCATAATACCCATCTCGCAACTCCCTCGAGGTACACGGGCCGTAACTTGCAAATTGAGCCTATCTATACGCGGCGTCACAAGTGTTCTAGCAAACGACCTCGTGATGCCTAATTCGCGAGGGCGTCACGCGATTTTCGACACTCGCGAATGCTCAACTAATTCGCACGGGCCGCAACTACGGTTCTCTGCACACCCAGACATGTTAGGTGGACAAAAGATATCTCCATGGCCATCGCAAAATCTTTTACAATTAATAAATCAATTTTAAGGAAGCTTCATAATCAAATTTCTTTCCATCGACAATTTGCGTAGCGAATAATAACCGCAGATTCGGAAACAACAATATATAAAAATTCACAAACATAGCTCAAACATTGACGAACATACCAAAAAAATTTCATTGAGACATCCCGTCCAGTTTCGTTAGTAAAGATTTTATGAAGACAAGATAAAGGTTCGCAAACAAACTGGACGTCTAGAAAATGATTCCACCGGTTCACCTGAACAACGTTGTCAGACAGTATTGTGATAACGGGATCTGTGGTGTCTGGTCTGTGTGCTTGGATTTATAGGTCGAGGCGGTGTTTGAATGGCTTCCGAGCGAATTGGGAAGACAATCGGGTATCGGAGAGCCGCTCAAAGAACACTTTTTACCTCCCATTGAGCTCGTTCGGTTGCGGAAGCGAACGTACACCGGAGATTTCTCATTTCCAGGTAATTAATTTACAATGAACCGGACGGAGGGGGAGCCCTGGCCCTTGTTCCGAGGGTTCCTTGTAGTCTTCGGAATCTTTCAATCAGCGCAGACAAATGCGGGACCTGACCCGGACCGCCTTTCTCCCCCTTCGACGGATTATTAATTACAATTATTCACTGAATACAAGTCGAACGGGTAAGATTATTCTTTCATAAAATATATGCCCCATAATTATATTTTGTCCGTGTGGATGTGGCAGGTCATCGTGTATTTTTCATTTCACGGTGCATTCTCATTTTCTCATCGCTCGGTTTGTTTTGAGGGTGCGCGTCAGGAAATTTTTCTTTGGAATAATGAAACACCACATCATTAAACTTTGAAAAAGCGGATCTGCATATTTAATTACATGCAAAACAGCATTAAGGCTGAATCTTAGAAATCGCGAGTCTTTCAAGAACAATAAAAAGTTTAATAATAAGAGTGAAATGTATTTCAAAGACAACATATACACAAAAATTCTCAAATATAGCTCAAACATATACGAACATGTATAAAAAATGTTCACGAAGGTACCCCCTCTAGTTTCGCTAAAAAGAATTCACAAAACCACCCCCACTAGCAGTCAAGAGATAGAAAGAAATCCTCTTAGCCTGTTAAACGGTCTTAAATCATTTCCTCGACTTCCTCGAGCAAATACACGTTCATACATCCGTCAGGGACGAGAAAAAAGGAATCAATCTGTTCCGAGACAGGTCTCACGACATCGGGATAGCAAGCGAAAGTCGATTAGGTGTTCCCGTCCCTCGCGAGCGAACGTTTGTCCTCCTCGGCTCGGACGGATTGGCGATAGGAAGAGGAGCTCTGTAATCATCGCGGGCACAAAAACGGACGGCGAACAGACGCCGCCGGTGCCAGGGCATCTGATCAGAAAAAATAATTGAAAAGTAGTCGCGCGGAGGAGAGCGCGAGAACCAGAGAAAAAGCATACGGTCCGGATGCAGGCCGGAAAATGACAATCACTAGGCTGCGGGACCGTTTCCTCTGTCTGACGTCAATCTGGCATAGCTCGTTGCAGTATATAAACGGACAAGGGATGGCGCGAGAGGGGTGCTATGCCTCCGGCACATTCGCCCTTCGCCAATTTACCAGCCGATCTTCTCTCCGGCTCTCCCTGAAATTCCATCGACCTTCGGCCGTAAGAGGGTTCACACCTTCCCCTATTGCTTTCTGCGGCGATCTCTTCAACCCCCTCCATCGGACTGCCGTAAACGTGCTATGTGTGTCACACCATCGACTGGGAACAATTCCCTTAACCCTTGCGCATGCGGTCGTTCAGTGAAAATTGTGTCAATTTTATATACCCGGAAATGTCTTTATTCCTTCAACCCTTTCTCGTACAATGACGAGGCAGATTCGTGATGAAGATTTCACATGGCATCTACTGAATGAATAATGGAACTACACTATCTAAGAAACTGCACGAACAGCAAGGAGTTTCTCTTAGATCGACACTTTACTGTACTGTACAATACTGAGTAATTGCTCACCCATAATGCGAGGAAATCTCGAACCACAGAAGGCATACAAAGTTGAAATTTGATACACAATTATCCGTTAGCCCAAAGGGGTGCAACAATATGCTTTTATCCAGGAAATCCTTTAGGATCATGTGCTAAAAATAAATTAGTGGCGTACCTCCAAAAATGATCCAGCTGTCGATTTTTCGACGGGAATTATGCTAGTAATAATAATAATAATAACGGTATAACAACCCGTCGACTTGAATACCAATTGGTGTACATATCCACTGACGGGGATGGGAAACAGGAAAAGAAGTTAACGCGTAATTAGTGCCGTCTGTTCTGTCGCCGCTCGAAGAGGGATTACGTGTGCCGGCCCTGCAGATAGTTATCGGTCCCCGGATTAATGAGAATCGGTTGTAGGAAACGTGACGACCACGGACACCGACGAATCTACCCGCGATCCAGGAGCCAAGCCGATTATCCGTCCGGGGATCGTCGTTTCCACGTGTCAGCTATACGAAACGAACGGATACACCATAAAAAATAACGAATCATCGCGATAGAGTTACGTCAGCTGCCGGAGATCGTTGGCCAGAGACGATCGGGACTCGTCTCGCGGACCTGTCCTTGGTGGACACCTGTCTGCCAACCTCTTCGAACGATTATTATTATTATTATTATTATGTCTTCATTGTGTTCACGCTCCGAGAACCATTACATGGTGTAATTGCCGTTGAATTTCTTTCCTTCCATTTTTCTCGGTGAATATGGAGCAAGTGGAAAGTGGCCATTTCTGATCGTGCGTGGAGAGAAATAATACTGGGTGTCTCGCTTAAGCGTCACCACCAGAATATCTTTAAGTTTGACAAAGTGAACAATTTTGTTATTTGTAAGTTGAATGTATACCAAGGTAAGAATTTATACTAATTTTTTATTTGCAATTTGAATGTATACCATGAATGAATACAAAGTGGTCAGCATCGCCCAGGTGTTGTTTCTTTAAAACGTTGTATCTTTTTTTCTTTATATCTACATATATATTTTTGTTGCGTAGCTCATAAAAATAGCTACATTCAAACATGTACTGTGACGTTACCTCGATCAAATTTCGTTTGCTAGGAGAATGCAGACTTTGTGAGAAATGTCAAAACCATGTATATCTTCGTGAACATTTCGTGATCATTTGCTAAAATGACAGGCGTCAGCATAAATACCGAGCATACATAAGCGCCAATGG
Source organism: Lasioglossum morio (assembly GCA_916610235.2). Taxonomy (NCBI): domain Eukaryota; kingdom Metazoa; phylum Arthropoda; class Insecta; order Hymenoptera; family Halictidae; genus Lasioglossum; species Lasioglossum morio. The sequence continues at coordinate 11,672,462 of OU744334.1, forward strand.
GGAAACCGGGTCGCGTCCGAGCAACTTTTTATTGTTCCCCGAGCGTTTTTCAGCCGCCTCGCAATCCTGTTATTAAGTATTTCATTAAGACTCGCTGCGATGTAATAAAGAAATTTATTCGCGCGCCTAACCACTCGTAAAACTTGATGAGCGCTTGGTTTTTGCCGCGAGCACGCGGAAGGCACCGAGTCAAAGAGAGAGAGAGAGCGCGCGAGAGAGAGGAGAGGGGAGCGATGATTGGTTCGTTGCTCGCGGTACTTTTATTTTGGGTAATCACCGAGGGAAATATTCTATCGGTGAAATCGCGGAGAATGCGATGGCAGATCGTTTCAGTTTAGAGACAACGGTATAATACGCGGAGAAGCTGTTACGCGACGCGATGGACGAGACTAGAACTCGAAGAGTTGTTTCGTAGTCTGCTCAATCGGTATGCGACTCTTAATTCATTGTCAATATTTACCTCATTCTCTCAGGAAGGAAGGGCACAGTCGTTTGCAACTGACACTTCGTTAACAGTGAAACTACCGGACGAGATGACCTCCGGAATTTTTAAATCGACAATTAACCGCCCGTTGCACCATACTTCTTTCACGACTAATTACAACTTTTTTTTAGGGTGGCCAAATGATAAAGAAGGTTTATGTTTATTGGTAATTGGATCGTAGATCTTGATGAGGATTAATAATTGTCGAGAAGTGAGCATTTCGATGAGTTGAATATAAATACATTAAATATCCCATTCTCGGTTAATTCTTATAATTCCGTTAAGAATAATAATAGAACAATGTATTTGCACTAATTTTTAAGGTTGAAACCTCTACTTTCGCCATAGTTGCAGGACTTTTAGCAGGAAGTTTTAAACAAGTTTCTGTACGAAATTATTGAATGAGTTCATTCACTCGTCCGCACATTGAGCATGGCAAACTTACTTTCACTTCGCCAAAAGCTCCTAGTTCTTCGCTACATTCAGAAAAACAAGACCCGACGTAACAAGATCCGATACGTGCTTGTTAACGCTTCTACTCGCCGGTAGTTAATTAATAGTCTTCTAAAAAGCAATGATTCGCGACTAATTTGTTAGTTTCTTAACGAATTATTCGTCCAATCATTAGCGGGGAAGTTCTTGCGATCTAAACGAGCCAATGAAACTTTCTTTCGGGGTTATTGCTGGAAAGTCCTTATACGTTTCAGCAAATTAGGGGTATAGGAAATCTTAGTATAATATTTCAATTATTTTTAATTTATGCTTTCGAGTAATTGAAGTCGCCATTAGATTTCTAATATTTTACAGTTACACAGAAACAAAAACATGTTGTTATGAAGTTAAGCTGCAGTCTGGAAAGTCTAAAATTAATACAATTTTGTATCTACGTTATTGTCTTCAGGTAACCAATATGACATAACGTTATGACTCACGTTTCAACACTTCAAATACCTGCTGCGAAAAAGTGGTTGCGATAGAAAGCGACACTTCAGCTGAGCAAGAAACGTGCCACTTAAGTGGACAGCAATTCTGGATTGTATTTAGTACCTTCTGGAACTTCAACTTCGCGGGTACTGCTGGACAATATGAGTCAACTTCGCCAGAGAAAGGAGATTGTAATCTCTGAAATTCTCACTTGCTCCGATAGAGACTGCAACAAGCTTCCAGACTGACAACTAATAAGCGAGTACATTCTACCGAACAATGTACAAATCAATTTACACAGGAACAGAAGATAATAATTTTTCAAACTCCATTTGTTTTGATGGTGATTGCAATACGGTTCTAGGCTGATGACTACTAGGCGAGCAGGGGCCAAGTCCCCCCCCCCCAATAAAAAGAAAACAATACACTGAAAAATTAACTAAACCGTAGAATAGCTCCTTCCTCTCCAATTTCGATGATTTTTGGATATGTTATATATAAAACTAAACATTTTGAACAACTTTTCCCTATATATATATAAGTAAATATTTGTGGCTATCGTTGACAGATATTTTTGCTAAAAGAAAAAAGGTCATTTTGTTCAACTCGTCCCCCCCCCCCCCCAAGATTAAATCTTGGGTACGCCCCTGCATACAGTACTCGCATTGAGATCATAAACAGACAATTAACCGAGCACCACTGAGGAAGTCGATCTCGGCGCAATAAGACAAGGAAATTACGAAGACAACGTAAAAGGTATAACTAGAAAACGAAGATACTAATTCTCCAAACTCCACTCGTTCGATACACCGGCCGAAGATCGTGAACAATCAACGAGACACTACCGTGGAAGTGGATCCCTCGTCGATGAAGTAGCGAGAAGATCGGGAAACAGCGATCGCGAGAGGAAAAGGATCGGAAGAGGCTGCCGCGTTGGTCGTCGGCCAATATTTTAACAGCGTTACACGGTCTCGCGGCTCGGAATGAAGATTAATTCAACCCGCGAAGATTATTCCGCCGCTTTCATTCGGTCGGCATTGTCCACGCGGTTAAAGCTCGCGCTCGTAGCTCGGTGTGTCTGATATCTCGCGCAGCTGGATCGCGACGTTCTTTGAATCACTTTATACGATCTTCATTGTCCATTACTCCGGGTACCGAGTCGGAGAGACAATATCAAAGCCGTTATTTTCCGCGTTCGCGTTCTCCGGTAATGAGGCCAGTCCCTCTCTCTCTCTCTCTTGTCTTCGTTTCTCGACATGGAACGACGGCTCTGTTGGCTAAAGGTCCGAGCGGAGGCCGTTCCTTATTAGTTATTAGTATACACGGTCGAGCGAGGAAGGGGGCAAACGAAATGGTTTACAAATGTAGGAGCAAGAATAGAGAGATGGAGGCTTGAATGGGGGCCTTTGAATTACTGGTGCTGGCTGGTTGTTTTGTATAGACACATAATGTATACGTATTCACGCAGACCTGGACGCCGGTTTTGTGTACGGACGCGTGCAACGACGCTCGTATAGGGGCAGCCTCGCGTCTCAGCGAGTAATATATAAGTATGGCGAGTGCCACGGTCCGACTGTATGGACTTATACACGCGAATCCGGCAAAGTTGTTGCGAACAGAGAGACAGACTTGGTACAAGAGAGAGAGAGAGAAAGAGGAAAGGCGCCAGAGCCCCGACACAACCATCCAACCACCGACTTCTGTCCCCGGGAGCTTCTGTCCTCTTTCGTATTCTCGTGTTCTTCAGCCCCCTAACCCTGCACAGGCCCCGGAAACCCTCTGAAAGCTCTCTCTCGTGCGCGGCGAGTCAGTCGCATGCCCTGTCATCTTCTGAAAAGAATAATATCTCTCTTTGAAACATTAGCAATTCTATGATCGCCACCTTTATTTATGCCGGGCTGCTCTGCCTGGCATTGCCCTCGGTTCCTCGCGGCTTTCCAAGTCGCCTCGTCGAGGTGTACACGCGCGTTGATACCACACAGGCCAACGGGGAAACCTGTTTATATGGTTTCGCTCACCGTGGCTGCGGAAAATCTGCCCCGCAGACGGATGTCGCGTATCGTTATGGGGGAGGATGTTTTCGTGTAGGGTGTCGGAGACGACGCGACCACGACGCCTTGTTACGAAATACTTTAATTAATGACTCCTCGGAACAAATTTACCTTCATTATTAGCACATTCACGTGGCGCGACGAGCGGCCCCGCGCGACGAGAGCACGCGAGCGCGTGTACGCAACACGTGTATCCAGACCCCGGCGCGTTGCCACAAAGCACCGCATTGTGTGGGACACTCATAAAAGGCGCCTGTTCTTGCGCGGCCTTTAAATAATTCAATTCACCGAATGCTTCCTCCTACGAGAGGCTGCACGAACCGCCTTTTGCTCGAGAGCGGAGGACGCGCGGGATCGACAGATAACCACAGAGAATGCTGTCTCTCTACTGTCTCTGATGCTTCTTCGTGGTTCGTTCGGTTCCTGTTCGGCTCCTCTTCGCACATGTCTTTTACATTGTACGTATTAGGTTGTTGCGTGCCAAATGTCAGATTTTAGAATTCACAATTGCAGTCTACAGGTTTATCAATTCTCAGCTCCACCAATTCATTTGTACACCTATGTTGAACACACGAAAATCGTTTCAATCTGATGTATTGGGCTGTTGTATATGAAACGCACATTTTATAAAGTGTTTCAATCAAGCAATGAAACTTTCCGATGAAAATGTCGCTTCTTCCTCAAAATTTATATTTCATTAAGCACATATATAAAATGTCCTACACGTTCGCTAATTGAGAGACGTTGTTTGCAGCTTGTTTCATTAGTGGCTGCAACATGTTTTAAACATCGACATTCCTATGTGTACCGTTCCCTCGCGTTTAATCTGCATTGAAATAAGATAATTTTCTGCATTAATTTAGTTATCGTTTATTTCTTCGAAGAAAGCATACGACAGATGCGCGATGGCGACAGGATACTATTCCCAGGTTCGAAAGAAAGCACCATAAACCCGTCCGGTATCTTTCCTACAGGACTCGTCAGCGCTACGGAAAAATTTATCGATCGTTTCCTAACCATTACACTCTCTCCTCGCCAAGAACACGGATCTGTTTAATTAGCTTGACGATCATATTTATATCAGAGTCCCCTGACCCCGTTCGATGAGAATCGTTAAGTATTATACGAGAGGAATAGTGCCGGTAACCGTTCATCGAATTCACTTGTCATCCGCCGGAGAAGCAAAGAAAAGAATATAAAAACGAAATAAAACGAAGAAAATGAATAATCACCTGATTACCATAAACGACATAAATTCTGTCCGGCCGCCGCCGCCGTGCAGACCTGGCCGGCCAGCATCGGACACAATCTATCCGGTGAAAAAAAATCAGGAAAAGGATTAGGCTAATGACCATAAATTACACACTCAGCGTGTCGCGGTAAGTAACGTTCGAGATAAATTGGCGAATCTGTAATCGATCGCGCGGCCGCGCATAAAATTCCATATTAATGAGCCTGGGGAACACGCTTGCACGTATTGCAGAAAAAGAGAAGAGACGTCGCGTCTGGGAACGAGAGAGACAACACTCGCATTCTTTTGCTTTATCGTTCGTTCATCCGACGCGATTCTTCTTCCGTTTTCAGGCGGCTACAGCCGATGAAGCTCGGAGAAGGAAGCGTCTCGTGGCTTGCACCCGAAACTGTTTTTTCAAATTAATTTCAACACACAGTCGAATAGGAACCTTCAAAATACATCCTATAAGTCCTGTACAAAATACCAATTGATATAATTAACGAAATGGAAACTGAAAAGTTTAAATGTATCATAGGCACCTTAACACATTACCGACCGATGATTATTGCATATTTTTGAAAAATGTATGGTACATGGCTAAATTTTCATTTACCATTTAGTATGAACTAAGTCACCCTCAATAACGTCGTCTAATAGTTTCATTTAAGATTGCAATGTCAAAGAAAATTTCTATGCTTTTTTTTGGTACAGCAGAATTATTGAAAATCCTATTAATAGGCTTCCGGTCGGTGAAGTGTTAACTATTCTGCGAGTCTTAATGAAAAATCTTTTCTGTTCGGAATTGAGTCGAATAAAACTGCTCGGCTTCCTGGTCCAGGATTCCCCAGACCAGTACAAAGCTGCTCGAGAGCCTTTCTCAGCCGTGCGTCCTCAAGTTTGACGAAGAAGACGGTCCCGTCGAGTCGCAAGAAACGATCGAAACTAATCGATCGCATTTCCGCGCAGCGGGGCTCGCGGCACCCGCGTGAGTCGAACTCGGCGGCCGGAAGAGAGGCCACGAAGAAGAACACGAATAACAAGAAGAAGAAGACGACGAAGAAGAAAAAGCGACACACGGACCCCTGGTACACAATAACTCGTCTGTTCGGTTCCTCCTTCACACGTCCAGAGTAGAGAGTTAATAAAGTGTGTAAAGAGAAAAGGCTGGGCAACAGGGCCGCTCCTTATCCGAAGTAATTATTCACGCGTGCTTAAGGACCGTCGGCGTGAAAAGGTTTGATTCTGGAGAATCCTGGAGTAACAGAGAAACGGAAAGAGATGCAAGCTAGGTATCCACAAAGCTTGTCTGCTGTCCGGCCATTTTTTTTCCTCCCCCGTGGCATCCCATGGAAAACATTATGAGGGGAGAAGACTTACACTCTGCGGAAACCAGCGCAGGGGGAAGGTCGGGAAAATACACGGGGAAATCTTGCTCTCTATTTTACGTGGTTCGCTTTCTCTTTGAAAAAAAAAGAGAACGCCAGACGCGAGAGAGGATAATGTGCTGTGGATGAGCGGACGAGCAAGCGGAGCCGATCCCGAGCTGAGCAGAGCAGAGCGTGTTTTCCGGGATCGTGGACGCTGCCAAAGCTGAAAGAAGAGCCGGTGTGGACGGAATGGAGATGAGAGTACCAAGAAGAGCAGAGAGGAGGAGACACTAGAACCTGCAGAAAGAGGAATAGCATACAAGGGATACACGCCGCGAAGAGGGGAGAACGAACTGTGCTTGATCCTCCTAAAAATTGGACGGAAACCGATATGCTTAACCTTCGAACGGTGGACCATTCTTATAACTAGATGGCGGATCTTTATGCAAAATAAAAAATGTTTGCATTAATTACGAGAGAGAGAGAGGAGCCAGCATTTTTTAAAATTATTTTATCAAGTTGAAACTAGTACAATGACGTGCTTAAATCTTTTTAATATGTCCACTGTTTCGAATTGTACGTAACCATATTTATCATAAATGCATAAAGTAAGCAGCTTATTATATTTCAAAACCGCCATTACCCTGTCGCCAAACTCTACGATCTTTCCTACCGCCGTTCGCAACGATACAACGAATATTCTCGATCGTTTCCGGGTGGATAAGTTAGTGGAATAAATGTCGTTACAACGAAATTACATCTCGTTGCTACCAGCCTTATCCCGTCATGCCGCGTAGCTCTGCGCGTTAATGAAACGATCCCGGCAATTGGGGCCCCAGCCCCGACGATCGCGCCGCCGCCATTGTAATTTAAATACTTTATTTCGCGCGATTTTCCCCGTCGGTTAATTAGCCCGCCGCGCTCGAATTTTTCAACAGCTCTCTCTCTCTCTCTCTCTCTCCTCTCTCTCTTTCTCTCTCTCTCCGTTCGTTCTTTTTTTGTCCCCGCTAATTGGCCGACGGTAGTCCAGGAAACACGTTCCACGCGGAAAACGCCTCGCGAGCCTCGATTGTGTCCTATAAACGCGCGGAATAACTCGCGAGATAACAGTTTCGCGAGGCCCGTGCGCGCGCGAGCATTTCGCCACGCAAATATTTCCGTCGATCTGATATCTCGTCTCTAAGACGGCCGTTTACTGCGAACATTGCTACCGTTTGATGTTTCCGGTGAAAATGGCCAGACTGGGAAATGTTTATTACGCTTTATGCCGCCATTAAATTCCACGGCGTCCTTGCTCGACAACTTTTCTTTCGATCGCCGCGCGCCGATTTACATTTGATATCCGTGTAAGAAGCTCTCTCTATCCGTAATGTCATTTGTTGGCAATGTTCCTGATCGGAGCCCGTCCCCGGGAATCGTTTTTATTCGAGTCAACGAAGCTTCTACAAGAACACCGTTGATCGCCGAGGAAATCGAGGAAAATTCCTCGTCGAGCACCGTTGAAAATCGCTCGAATAAATTTCTGCATTCAGAAGGGTAGAATGGAAACTGTTCACGGTGCTAGCTTGCTGATTAGAGCTGGATCTTCCGGTATTCCGTTAAGAAATTCTTTGCTGATTTTTGTAGAAGCAAATCTTAGCTATCGTTTGCGTCGATTGTTGCTTTGATCCTTGCGTTTCTTCGAGTTACTGCTGAATTAACATTAGGAACTATCGAAGTTACTATTATTCCGATGATTCTCAAACGTTCCTGTCACTTGAACTACTGGATGCTTCTTCTAGAATTATCGAAATTATAAGCAAGTCTAAATAGATCGAAATTAATTGCACTTCGCGCAATTACTTGTTACAATCCAAATAAGCACAATGGATGAAGCGCGTCTCGAGAGGCTTTTTAGAAGTCCACAAGTAACAGGTTACACTGTTTCACAACCCAGAAGAGCAACACTAAAGAAAACATCCCGCAAGCCGTACCAAATGCCGGGATCAGAGAAGTATCCTCTTGTCGGTTCCGTTTTCCAGCTGCTCGCCAACTGTCCGTGTGCAATCAGCGTCCGAAGCCCAATTATTCCGGAGTGATGACACCTGTGGTCCACGCGACGCGGAAGAAGAAGAACCGTCCACCTTATTCCGCTCCCATTGTTCCTTCTCACGGTGAAGCCGAGCAAGTGCAACCGACGCGGCACGGTAATCACCGATATACCGCGGCGCATCTGCATACAAACGGGGACGGTCCACTGACAACTATGGGAATCGAACAAACATGGAGGTGAATAAACTGGGTGGAAACCACGAGATTCTACAACCTCGGTTTGCTGGAAATTCATATAAAAAAATTGCCGTGAAATTAACCGTAACCTCGAATTTCAAGATTAAAAGATCAACAATTTTTTTATTGCAGCGTATTCTATTCATCGCAAGGATAAAAAAGAGTAAAAGCAACCATCGTTCAAAACTCCATCGTTATCTTAAAAAATAATGGTTTCTTTTTATAATCGAACTGATTGATATTTCATTTATATTTATTTATATATTTTATTATATTTGCATTCCTCAGATGGAGCGTATCGATGAAGCCGTAGGAAATTATTTCTCAGCGCGTGAAATATATCGAAACTAAACAATCGATTAATTAAACCGAGGCAGAGATCCCTAAACGATAGTCGTCCAATAACGAACAAAGACATCTCCAGCGAAGTCGCGATCTTGATTCACCGGTAATTAAGGAAACGAACTTCGCCGAGGGTCTCGAGAGGGAGGGGGTCCGCGTCTCGTTGTTTCACGTCTGGCCGCACGCGTGCAACAACAGCAATCCCCGATCGCGATATCTATCATCGCGTTCCTCGTCTCATTTCGTCGCGTTTAATTACGATCCGGCGATGATAAGACGATTTCCCTGGGCCTCGCCGGTCGAAGCCCGCTCCTCGCCGCGCCGGTGTAACCGACGTTGCAATTTATTAATTAAGGGAACCGAGCGCGCGGCTAAGCGGAATCAATTTCACGGACGTCGATCGTTTTCTACCGAGGCGACGGATTTCTCTTGTTGTGGCGCCGTCTCGCATTGTTTCCGACGTTTTATTCACTTTATTGCCACGGTTGGCAAATCTTGCCGGTTTTTATTAGAAGCACCGGTAATGTGGCCTCCTTTGCGATTTTGTATGTTAAAAATTAAATAAAATTGGATCCGACGCGCCTGGGAAAACATTAGAGAAGCGCTCTGTAAGGAACCTAGAAAAAATAATGGCTTGCATAAATAAAGTTTGTCACTCGAACACGAACACATTTAACTCTTTAAATGGCAACCTAACGTCATATGGGCGCTAGATTCACTAATATTTCAAGATTGTTCCAAATTACAACCGATCAGGCGCATCCCCCCCCCGATAATCACACCGCGACCTTTGTACAAACTCTTATCAGTCTTGTCGTACACTCTGAAACCGAAGATAAGCCCTACGGCAACAACTTGATTCCGACATTTTTCTCGTATGTTTCAGCAACCACACCCCGATGGCAGATTCCTCTGTCGAGGGCGCCGTATGTCTTAATTTCAATCAACCATAACGTTTTTACGATTATCAAGCGGCTGTATCGTTCGACTGGTTCGAATGGCATATCTAATGGACGTATCTACGAAATACGCGACGACTTTTATCGGCCATTAATAAAAAAAAAAAAGAGCACGGAGGGAGAAAGAGGAAGAGGGTTGATGGCGAGTAAAAAGGAAAAGAAAGAGGAGGAAGAAGGAGACACCCGGGGGCCGAAGAAGAAATCCGGTCGAAGCCAGCAGGTGCCGTTGAATTAGTATAGATCAAGGTCCTCGGTAAGCCTTGTCCATTACATAATCAACGAACGATATCGAGGATGATAGTGCATAACGAGTGGAGCATCGACGGGGCTTCTGCCACGCTCTGCCAGACCTCTAGCATACTCTCTGCCATGCTCTCTGCCATACTCTGCCTCGAAACTGGTCCCCCTTCTTTTTCATCCTGCTGGCTGCCGTCGCGTCGCTGCCACGAGCAGTTCGCAGCAGCGTAAGGAAATAAAAGTGCGCGCCGGAGCCGAGCCGAGTCAACTTGTCGAACGGGCTCTCTTTATTTACTTTATTGTAGGCCCCGGTAACGGTATCGGTCGCATCTCCGTTTGGTCCTCTTTCTCGCTCTTTCTCTGTCTCTCCCCCCGTAACATCCCCCTCTTCCTCCCAACCCGTTCGACGGTTCGTTTTCCACCAGGCTGTCTTCCATTCGCGAATTCTTCTATCAATACCGCCGTCGAGAGCGACTCGGAACGAGCCCGATAATTGCGTATCTTAAGTGGTAGCGATGCGACGAGAGCGAGCCGGCTGGCGAACCCCTCATTACCATCCACGGATCCTTCATGTATTAGATAAATATTAATATGTAACTGTGGTGGCGGCTCTGTTGCTCGCCGCCACGCGCAAATTAAAAATACCAGCGTGATATGATCGATGTACTTGCATTCCACCGGGGAGCTTTTCGATTTTTCTGAATCCGGAATTTGAGAGCGAAAATTCTGGAAAAATTCGTAGTCTTGCGTCGCATCAGATGGGATATTCTCGAATTTCTTCGAGATTTTTCATTCGGCAGAACGGAATAAAACGGATACAATAAGAGCATAATACATAGTGGAATCGATCAAATTAATTCATATTTTTTAAAAAAAAGACGAATTGTAGTCGAAAATTCTGAAAAATTCACAATTATGTCTTGAAGTTTTTTTTATAGTTTTCTATCAAACAAAATAGTAGAAAGCAATGATTGGTTTATCGTTTACAACAATATATTGGAGAACAATGGATGTCGTTTTGAACCTTGGCTAATATAAATGCTTTTACCGATTGACCTAGGAAAATACATTTCAATATTCATGACAAGATACTACTACCGCAAAACTGTGAAGATGGTAGTTCTGGACGTATTATTAAATATTAATATGTAACCGTAACAAGAGGTTGTTGCTGGCCGCGGCGCGCAAACTACGCGTTAATTGCCGCGAAATTGGAATGGGAGAAAGACGCAGGGAGCGAAAAATCATCGCAAGAATGCAGTCGCGATTAACTGGGAACACGGGGGAACGAGGCACGAGGACGTTTGACTTGGTAATGAATCCGCGACGATCTAGCGAGGTTGTGGGCGGTACCGCGGTTAACTAATAGCAAACCGTTCTGCAGTGGTATGCGCAATTGATCTATTGCGTTCGATCGACACGCTTCGGGAAACGCATAAATGCGGAAAAGTGGGTAAAAGAGACGTGTTTGCGAGTCGCCAATCTAATTGCACCAAACTTAGTTTGGTCGTTGTAAAATCTTTGAACCTTTATTTACTAAATATGGTGTGGAACTATTGAATAGAAGGTGGGTAACATTTATGAATTATTTAAATGGATATAAGCCTAGTAACAGTTCTAATAAATTTTTTCTATCAGATTAATGCACCATAAAGAACTCCATTATGCAAAATAAAAATGTCTTTATTTATTGGAGGAAACAGACGTCAGATATTTCATTCTTTCAAAGACAAGTAACAACAATAAGTCGAACGAACGTCGGTAGCGACCAATCATGTGTCGCACAAAAATTATCTCGTTTACGTAATTTCGTACCAAAGGCCACCTTCTTTTCATTCACACTAGCCAATCACGAGCCGACGCTTTTCGAGCGAATCCTCTTTGATCTTTTGTCTCGAATAGCACAATGCTTGACCGTCGAACGCGGAAACATCGAGCAACCGAAAATAATCGTTGACGTTCGTTAAAGCGAACGACGACAACTACAAATCGCTTTTACGTTATGTCTCGATTCAAATTCAAATAGCGCGCGGGCCTGTTTCATCCCGCGTTGTCTAACGAGGTAGCATTTTGTTTTGTTGGCGACGCTCATTGGCATGGCTAATGCGATTTGTTCGTGTTTTTACAAAAAGAAATTCAGGCCTATTTTTCTATTTGCTCAGCCAAGTACTCCGAAGAAGATCGTACTTCTATTTTTCAATGCGACTGTGTTGCATCCCACTTACTGCGATTTGCATCACAAAAGTCAACCAGATTCTAACGCGTGTGGGTACTGTGTGTTTCGTTCGAACTCGCTTGTGGTTAGCGTCTGCCAGAGGACAAAGTGCAATGCGATCGCACAGTGATATTTATGAGAAGTATGCCTGTAAAAAAAAAGTGGAAAATAAAGTACATAGGTTCTGTAGCTTGAAATTGATGCCTGACAATGATATTTTGTACAATTAGCACATTCCTCACTTATTTTCAGTCTGTGAAGCAGTGCACGGAACGTATGAAACGAGGAACCTATGGTCGCCGAGAGTAGAGGACGAGTCATCCAGTGTCGCGGAGTGTATCGACCAGCACCACTCATGACCGAGCTTCTAATCATTATAGCAGGTATCTGCGCGGGGCCGTTGAACCTCGGCAAACTTGGTTCATTTCGATCAACACGAATAAACACTTCCATCAGCGAAGTGCCGGCCGTAAAGCGCTATCACAATGGTCGGGAATGGCGCAATCAATAGAGGCCGGTCTGTTCCAAGGGATAAAAGGCCAGCGAACATTTATAAACAAAATATTACGGTAATCACTTGGTGCGAACGGTGTTGGTTGGCGGCGACGGCCACGTTGCGGCCGGCCACCATAAATTTATTCTCATTGGTCACGGTCCAGAACGTCTCGCACAGAAAGGAAACGCATTAACAACAGAGCTATCCCCCTTATTATTGTCTTAAGGTGTCTCGAACGTGATCGGTCCGACGAGAAAAGCAACACAGAGAGAGAAAGAGAGCGAACACGGTGGAGAAGGAACACGGTGAAGAGGAGAACGCTCTCTCGCGTCACTTGTATCTGAGAAGGGGTCCAAGGGGGGGCAGAACGAAAGAGAGAGAAGGAGAGCAGAATGATGGAGAGAAGGAGAACGTGTTTCGCGCGTAGGAGCCAACAATTTATTGCCCATCGGGCCCGTTGTAGTTGCACAAGACGATGCGTACGTAGGCTTTAAAGGCCTACGAAACGTCGGGTCATTACTTTCGGTGATTACCGTCATTCTTTGATTAGGAACCGTTTTCAATCTCCCCTTCCCTGGAGCTGCGACATCAACGAAACCCACAATGCCTTGAAATTCCTACCGCTTTTAAGGGGATACGCCCGGGAACCAGCGAAACGAGACCCTAAAGGGGGAATCGAATGAAAGGGAGAGGGGCGAAGAAGGAGGAGCATTTCGAAATTCGTGGCGATAATTTATACGGGGCCCGGCCCAGCTACGGGGCCCTTCGTCACGATAAGATTGGATCGTCAGGGGCCTTTACACGGGGATACACCAGATACCTAAGTACCGGATAACAGTTCTCACAAAGGAATAGAGGTACTTATCCACGGACGTATTCCTCTCCGACTTCGGGGATCGACGTTTCCTTGTATCTTCGAAATTCGATTTACGATCGGACCGGTATCTATTTAAGCAAAAGTAATCCAATGGACGATACCGATGCGATACATTTAGAAATGTAAGCGGTCCCCGACGGTTCCCAAAGCTGTCGCTAATGGGGCACCCGATTTCTCGATGTTAAACCTCTTCGGTGCCCCTTCGATTCTTTCCTCCATCTTTCGATCTTCTTTTTTTTCTTCGTTGATTTCCGATTTGAAGGAAAGAGACCTCATTTCACTCTGGCGAGTTCGAAAGCGACCCTTCGTGTGTCGATAGAGAAACTCCTCTTGGAACGAGCGCGACGTAAAGCTATGTTCACACTGAAGAAAAATCGAGCAACTTTTTGTGGTATACTGGTAATAATTTTTAGTAATCTGGTGGTATTTTTATGTATTTAATTACTGGATTACTGATGATTCAATGTGTTTCAAAAATTCACAATAAAGCTGAGAATGGTCTGAAGTATTACGAATTGTAAAAGTGCGAAAAGGGACGGTCGCGTCCGAGCGTTAAAACATTCTAAAAGAAACCCGAAAGATTTTCACTTTCTTCGGACTACACCAAGTCTAACAGGACCAAATCGCTCGCGATTTAACAAATTATCGTAGAAAATTAAAAATTTACATAAAGATCTGTAGCCGGGCGATGATTAAGCGGCCAGCGAGGAAGCGCCGTTGGCCCGGAGAAAGGCAATAACGTAGTAATCAAGAGAATCATTCTGCATCGCGTGTGTCCCGGTGAATGGCCAGCAAATTCACGAAACGCGCCGTGAACATTGGCTACCCTGCGAAAGTCGTACGGCACAGAGAACTATAAGAAGAAGAAGAAGAGGATGACGACGAAGAAGAAGAAGAAGAAGAAAAGAGAGAAAAAAGAAAGCAGAGCCGATTTTTATATTGGACATTGTCCATTTCTCGGACGGTTCTTTCCTCGCGATGGGACTTAATTTTAGAATGGCCGTGGCCCGAGGCTAGTCCACCGGCGCGGCGCGATTCCCCCGCTTATGGTTGCCGCGTGACACCGTGGAATCGCCGGTGCACGGCAAGGTGTTGAAGCTAAAGGCTCGTATTTTTGTCGCGGCCGGCTCTCGTCGGCTCCGGCGAAACCCTTTCGGCCGGGCCGGCGATAAATCCGTATCTTTATGAAACGACGTCCGAGCTTTCCTGGCCTGTAGGGGCGCCTTTTGTTCGGTTAAAACGCTCCGTGGTCTCTCCCGGGACGCGGCCGAGCCCCCTTTTTCCCTTTCTCTTTCACATTGTACTGTCAATGGGATCACCGATACCGAACGCGAGCGACCGAGCGCGTTTCGTGCCGGCGAAATCGAATCGCGCGGCAAAACAGCCATGAGCAATTCCAAATGCAATTCCCTGCCCAACCATCATCAATTAATGGGCCCATCGTCCCTGCTCTCCCCGCCTTAATGGGTTACGTACACCTAGAAGGCATAAAAGTTGAATTACAATTTTTCTTTAGCACGAAACAAATTCTTTTAACTATTATGTACATTGGAGGTGGTTCGGAACACACCATAAACAGTAGCTCCCGCTGAAAAGGCGATAGTGAGAATGGAAAGAGGGGGAAGAAGATTGGTAAATGAATTTGAAACCCTGAGAGGATCAAATATCATGTTACATTACATTATATGTACATTGGAAAATATAGACTTTGTCATGGAGAAATTTGAAACGGGAAAGAAAAACTGCTATGACTGATACTTTCGAATTTGTTCATTCTGAAAAAAATTGGAGCCAAAAACAAGGGCTATTTTGTTAAAATCCTGTAATACGTATTGAAGTTCCTCTTTTAAAATTGTTATAACGTCGAACGGTTAAAGCATTAATAGAAAACCATAAAAAGCGGCACGAGAGAAATTCTGAAGTAGAATTTTCATAATCGACCCGGTGTGCGACGAGTGTTCCCATAGATACAGTCAGGGGTTCAGGAAAAATCGTCGAAGCCCGTTAAATCGGGAATCGATTCCTGCAGTCGAACACCGAAATAGTAAGGTGTCCGGTCGCGCGGTTTTCATTTATAGTCAATTACACGCTGGCGTAAACGATGTCGTAAATTACAGTTTTGCGCGATGCCTTATCAATAGCACATAACTCTTGCCCCGGGAGCCGGGTTACAGCCCGGCGAGCGTATTCGCGGAGATTTATTGGCCGGGACGGTTTCCACCGATTTAACATCGGCCAGGCGCGGATTCATTCCGGGGAGGAATGAAAGTAGTCGGTCTTCTTCTTCTTCTTCTTCTTCTTCTTGTTCTTCTTCCTCTTCTTCTTCTGGCGGATGCGCCCTGGCTAGAGACACGCGAGGTCAAGTGGCAATCAACGATTCGATCGGCGCACACGCGATCCTGAAATCGTCCTTACGCCGATGTAAAACGATACCGAGCACGGCGAAGTGTCGTGGCGCTTGTGTGCACTGTTAACTGTCGCTTTCTATCATCGCCTCGTCTTCGCATAGAGTCTACTGCTGTTATAGCAAGGTTGTACCACGGGGCGAGGTAGATACCTAACGTCATGATGTCAAATGACTCGTAAATTACTTTTTGCTCGAGGGCATCGTGTAGGGTAATTTGTTTTTTAGTCTTTGTCAATAACAGCTCATTTTTTTATTTGGGATGTCGACGACGCCATTTCGCTTTTGCTAATTTACGAGATAGTCTCACCCGTTTACTCTAGCCTCTTCTCTCTTCCGTGTTCGGATCAGGAATATCCATTTTTACTATTAACTCCTCGTACCATAATTTTTATTTAATAGTTGCAGTCATTGGAATTTCTTGTTGTATAGGTTCTGTTCGAAATTTAGTTTACTAAAGAAGTCTTTTCAAAGAGTATCCACTTAAAGTCGCCGACTGTAGATCATCGAGAAACAATGGATCAAGAGAACAGCAGATTGCTCTGGGACAAGTGTCTTGATAAAACCGCAGACCAGCAACAAGTTCTTTTGCGCCAGGACTCCTCGACATCAATGAATTGTGGATACCTAAGACACGCACACGATGTCCCTCTCTCTCTCCCTCAGAAGTAAAAGAAAAATAAAAGATGGATGTTCTCAGCGAACAAGACCACGGGCGAAGATTTAGCCGCCATAACTCTCGGCGCCGGAGTTGGTCCCAGTGGTCCTTGCACCGGTGTAATTATTCAGCGTGCCGTCACCGTGTCGCCGCGTTATGTAACAATAATCCGCTCGTAAATCAGATTTATTGAAAGGAAAATTTCGGTGGTTGGTGACGGCCGGACGTTTTCATCGACGCGAACGAACAAGCCGCGTGTCCATGGCCCATGGAAGAAGAGCGCGATGATCTGGCGGCTTGCCGGGCAGCTCGGTGACAGCAGCTGGTCCCGATCCAGCAGCGAGTTCTCTGCCCGGCTCTTCGGGCTTGACGACACTCGACAGCCATTCGAGAATTCTCCTCTGTTCCCTTTTGCCTACGTCCGTACTACGTGTCACTCGTTTCTTTCTCTCCACGAGCGTTCCACCGTGCTACTCCTCTCGTCCACCTCGTCCTCGCCGCGTCCTCATCGTCCTCCCCCGTTCCTGCCTCTCTCGCTTTCTCTCTTTCTCTCTCTCTCTCTCTCTGTGTCTCTCTCTCTGTGTGTCTCTGAAACTCGTCTCTCGCGAGTTAAGCCCACTCTGATTTACGCCCGCTCACCTGTTCATCCGTTTCAACGTGGCCCACTTGCGAGGACCTCTTTCCGGCGTGAGATGATCGCTCTGATACAGTAGTACCTCGATTGTGTACCGTAATCACTGTAATGTATTGATTTATGTGAAAAATTTAGGTCGTTCATTTTCCTTGTAGTTTGAGCCGTACTATCACCCTAATCTCATTTGTACTACGAATTTAATTAATAATAATTAATCATTCTCATTAGTATATTCAGTGGGTAAACGGATATCAGCGAATTCTTTGTTCCCGCCTGCTTCGAGGAATAGTAACTCCCCAGCATCTCCTTTCACCGAAAGCCCAAACGATAACGGCGCCACCGATCTTTCATAAAAAATATGATCGCCGATCGCAACGACGCGGCGTACCCGTGCAACGATCGCGTTTATTCGACGGTTAGCGTGAAAATTCTCGACAGAGATACTTTTAATACATAGTAATAGCGAGAGTCTAGATAACTCATGCTTGTCCACGTTACCGATGGTAATACACGCGGTCGGTTTCCATGATGCTTTATTTCCGTTAAGTAAGACATGCTTGGGGGGTCCGGCTAACTCCATCCCTTCGCGGCTGTTTTCAACAATTACCATAATTCAGTTCATTAAGAGGCATTATCGGAAACCGAAAGCAGGCTAAAGGGGTGTATCGCCACGAACGGCGATGGTATCGCGATTGCGGCATGCTTATCCGGCGTGACGATACCACTCGTTATTAAGCAGTTATCACTCTAATTACGTATATATGTTTAGCAAAGGAGAAATTTCATTAGACCGGGGATAGTACACGCGAGCGTAAAACGGCCGGGGCGCCGGACGAGATGATCGTGTCCATTGTATACGTGCCTACCTATTATTACTATACGTTATAATCGCTATGTAACGACACGCCGTCGATCGGCAAACGGGGGAATCGTTGTGGGGCTCGCTCGGCGCGAGAAGCATGACTGCAGCCTCTCCTACCGTGACTATGCTCTCATTAACGCGTCGCGTTACTTCGCTTCTTGCGTGAGTCGCTTAATTTCCACGAGAAACGATCATCGCCGTGTTCTCTTCGGGCTAACTCGATGTTTGAGCACGCCGCTACGGGGGGGATCGGTGAAAACGATTTTTTAATTGCGCGCCGGGGAATTGAATCGCCGTGGATCGCGAACTGGCACAGTTAGGAGACCCGATAGCATCTAGAACTGGAGGGTGACCGAACCTCCGTCGTTTTCTTATTCGTGCGAGAACGTAATCAGAGAGGCGTCGTTTTGATCGATTGTGCGGAGGAATCTTTTCGGTTCAGTTGGGTCGAGGTCGCTGGCCTCTTTGGGAAAGCTGTTTTTATGAATTTAACGAAATTATGAATTTATAAAGATCTGCTTGAGAATGTTTTAGCACAACTGTAGCAAATGATACTGCGTACATTTTAGATACTGTTCGTTAGATACTGTTCTGGTCTGATAGACTGTGGATTTTTATGATTGTTAAACAATTTTTGTGTCCATTGTAAAGAGACTGGATCTTACGTAGAGCATTCCTTCGAACCGATCGATATCTAGTCTGAAAGGCATAATAGAATGCGAGAAAATCGTAAAAGAATCTTTCATTCAACTGTCTTTTTAAGGGGATACATTAAAACCGCTATTGAACAGTAAGTGTTTCTCATCGATCGGATGACTTGCAAAAATTCTTTCTCCGCTTAAGAGTGTATTTATAGATTAGCCTAGACTGAATTAATGAAGAATTTTATGGCAGTGAAAGCATGAACAGTATTAATTTTATTATTTTACGAGCTATAGTGATGTCACTTATAATGTGTCTATAAATTTATGTGTCTTTTATCTGTAAATCTGATAGATTGATTAGAAGCGTAAAATCCCACACATAAGTATCTATAATCTAACGTATCATCAGTTATGATTAGGATCGGAATTAGGAAACAGTTTTCCTTGTCCACTAAAAACTTCCTGATTGCAAACATAAAATATAAATATGCTATTGGTACTTGTTCACGTACACGTTCCTCTTATTGTACAACCTAGTTGTAATTAGAACATTTGAAGTATTCAAAGATACAGTTGTATTATTTACAATTTAATAAAATTTATTCTGCCTGATTATGTTATCAAGATGACGTTTTGAGGATAATGGAGAGTATCCACTAACAAAATTTGATACCCCATACGAAACGGAAACTTTCCAGCGAAAACAGTTCCAGGAAATGCTGACCTTTCGCTTACTATCGGGGGAAGAATGCATCTACTATCGGGGCACTACTGTATCAAGTATCGGAGACGGAGTTTCGCGTAGGTATCCCCTCATTAGTCGGACATGACGTTTCGAATAAATTTGTCGCGACGGATAAGGACTGAGAAACCGAAATTGGGGAACAGTGGGAACAGGCCGAGGCTCTTGTCAGTACAGATAACACAGCAATTTGCGCTCATTAGGGTGCATCGAGAGATGTGTGGGAAACTGCGTTTTTAATGAAATGCTGACAATGGTAGCTTCGGAAAAGAATGCCTTTGACCTTTGACAAGGCTTACACGAACCCTTGACAAAGGATTCATATACATATAGCAATTTTTTTATTCACAAAATAATTTGTAAAAATATTTGAGAAGTGAAAGGATTTGCAAGGAATTCTGCGATACTAAAATATACAGTAAACAATCGATGTAAGGAAACTGGAACTGTACGATCTAAGAAGAATGTCCCTTCCACTGCATATCCAGCTTAATACGAAGTGTTAAAACAGTTTTTACGACGCTTGAAAATAATGTCTCTAGTGACCAAACAAAGTCGTGAAACATCCAGCGAAGTTACGAAACGTCGAAACTCAGCCTCCAATTGTGACGCGCTGTAAAGTCTAATTTATAGCGCGACCATTGTGCTCGGATCGTTTCGAGTATTCAGATATTCCCCTCGGAGGTTTACGATTACACCTTGATCGTTAATTTATTCGTGGTCCGGGGGCCCGATGGCGAAGGATCTAGCGATCGCCAAACGATCGCTCGCCTACCGAATCATAGAGAAAACGGGTTTCGATCTTGCTCACGGATCATCCTCGTAAATGCACGGAGCCTCCGACCTGTTCTTTCTCTCTCTCTCTCTCTCTCTCTCTCTCTCTCTCTCTCTCTCTCTCTCTCTCTTTGTGTGTGTGTTTTATCGGCGTATTTCGATTATTCATGATCGTTCAAGGTCCCCGGGCAACGATTCCCTGTTGCCAGTCATTAACCGTGGAACACGTGGGCCTGCTCGGTGAAAATCGAGAATCCCCCTTCGAGATTTGTTGTATCGTCGCCTGGTGCTCGTTAATCCTCACACTGTTTTATCCTAATTTATCCCGTTAGAACCCCACCCCCCGTGGCGCTTGTCGCGGTTAATTGGCTCTGTTGCGCAAACATGTAAATTAAAAGCATATTGAGCAACGTTTGATTCGGACTTGGCTCGAAAATGCTGATTTGGCCCATTGTCTTCCAGAAACTCTTTGTTCAAACACCCTCGAACGATCGTTCGAAAATCTTTTCCGATTACAACTAAAAAATTACCAAATACACTTATAAATTGGAAACGAGACCCTCAGATACTCCTAATTAAAAATTAATAAAATCATCGAATCCCGACTCACTTCCAACATTAACACCTAGCTCAATTTTAAATTATTTTCTACTTTCAAACATACAGTCCTACAATTCGAACCAAGAATTGCCAAAAAGGGAAACGAAACCGGACTCACAGCCAACACTCTTTCATCAAAATCACTCTCCAAGAATATCAAGCTCGATTTCAAAACATACTTAAACCTGTACACAAAAGTCCAACAGCAGAAAATTCAATTCTTCAATAATACAAAAAAGAAAAAACCAAAACATTCGGTCCGACCACTCTCCCGGAGTCGCACTAAAGTCCGTTTCCCCGTTACCTTATCCAGCAATAAATATTTTTCACGCCGAAATAAACACAGTCTGGCGAATTTGTCGAAAGCACGTTATACGCAGGAGCCGTGCGCGCAAAAAGGAAGACACGCGTTGGTTGTAGGCTCGTTGCGGATCCTAATAAACGTATTTAAAGGAGCTGCTCTCTGACTGCGAGCGCAAGGCTCGGAGGTAACCTCTCGCGGTAAGGTAATTCCTTGTTAATTGTGATCCGTTCAGCAACTGGGAAGAGATACGGTCCGGGTCTCATCGGTTTCATCTGGTGGAGGGACCGGGGTGTCTTGGAAGTGGCGATTTTATCTGCGGTTTTGCGCTCTTGCTCGCGTCATCCGCGCTTAGGCAGCTACTCCGTTGAAATCCATCGGGGGTGTAAAGTGTAAGCGATCCGGGCATCGACGGCTCGATATTGCGCGAACGATAACCTGTCGTTTCGATTAATCGAGCTAGAGAGAGAGAGAGAGAGGAAGAGTCGAACGAGAAGAAGCGGAGAGAAACAGAGAGAATCGAGTTTGTCGCGGCGCGCGATGGGAACAGGAGACGAAAACGGGGGAGAAAGGGATTCCGGGGGGACAGAAAGGGTGGCGGTGGCGAGGAAAGGAGGGGAAGATAAAAGGTTCCCTCTGGACGGGCTCACGACGACAAAACGCAGGTACGTACTTAAGTATATATAGTGGTTAACTGCGGGAGGCAGCGCGGGGAGGATCTTCTTGGCTGTAAAGTATAAAGCATTAAGCGTTAATCTCACCGGTGGACAAGATAATGCTCGGAGTCGGCTCCGTGTGAGGAGCCTTTGAGTGGCTATTTATCTCGAGTTTAAATCGATTTGTATGCTAATCCACCAGAGAAATCCGCCTGCGTACATAAAACTGAAGGAGGCCTACAAAACTCAGCCTCCATGAGATTCCAGATATATCCCTGACTAATTAGGCCCACCGCCGCCCTGCCTCCTCTCTTTCTTCGTTCAGTCTCTCTTTCTCCTGTTTTCACCGTGGCCGCTGTCTCTTTCGTTCGGTCTTCGTCCCGCGCTCTCCTCTTCTTCATTGCTCTCTCTCTTTCGCTCGGTGATTGCCACTCTCAACCCCCTCTCGTTCTCCTTCTTGCTCCCCGTCACCCTTTCCGATGATATCGACCTCCCATCCGTCGGAATTCGACGATTCCGACTCTTCTTCCTGAAGAAATCGTCGTGTTTCGGACCGCTGCAAACGCCGAAACAACGATCGTTCTCGAGGGGGCCGGCAGAGAAGACGAGACGAGGATACGAGCAGCCTACTTCTTTTGCGAAAACGATCCGCGCAAGCGGTCTTTCGTACGATGTTTGCGATCCCTCGGCCATGCGATAGTGCGAGCTTGCAGATCCGTCCGGAACGAGGCCCCGGGAAGTTATGACGGTGGTGACGTTTGTGGGAGAACGACCGGGGAAAGGGGACCGCGAGAATTTCAGGTGGAAGCTCGGTTCTTTTTTTTTGTTACTGATGTGGCATCAATTAGACTGAAATTGTGGGTATGTTTTTGTGCAGCTAAAATTTTTCCAGCTGTGTTTATGTAACCCTCCCGCACTGAAGAATTTTTAACTGTAAAGTAAGTCTTTCCCGATTTAAAATGTTCCCATTCTGCGCCTTTTATTAGATACTGATAAATTAAATGTAAAAATTGATTAACCCTGCAGTTGAGCGCGAAGACTTGAAAATTATAATTTGTGATATAATAATAATTCGGCGATATACATGTACATACCCGGCATGCGATGTGTTAAAACAATTCTTTGAGAAAATTCTTGAACACCACAGAATCCTCGCCGGACCTGAATGAAGTCAGGCCGGCTCTCGTAGACGATTCCTAGACCTTAAAAGGTAATGCTGGACCGAAAGTGTTTGGGTCGATGACCGCTTCATCGACGGCAGCTGCACAGGTACCTCTAGGGTTCACAGGTAGGTGCTCCGCTTTCCGATGAAAATTCGTGAGAATTCCACACGGGCATTTATATCATAGTTTCCTCGGTGATATTATAATTTTGATGCGTGGACCATTGCACAGCGGTGTGCCGTTGTCCAACTGGTTTCGATCGTAGACGGAATAAAATTAACGACAGGGGTCTATTAATGAGAAACGTCTTCCTGGAGCATTTCAAACGGAATTCTACGTCGCAATTTATTCGGGAATCTATTTCGCCTGCGCGGCGGCGTAACACGCGCAGATCCCTGTTCTACTCGTAAATAGTGGCACGGTGGGCGGTGTTGTCTTCGGAATTAAGAACGCGGATCGTTTCCAGAGAGGCCCCCGGGTCTCTCTGCCTTACTTTATTTCTTGGTTGTTGGCCGCTTTTACGGCTCCGAATCCGCGCGAGCATTAAACCACCCGAAAACCCCTTTGATCTTTTATACTTGTTTCGTAGAATCGTGATTCGATGAGCCTAAGTGGGCGAACCGGGTCGGGGAACGCGACGCTTCGGACACACGCGTGTCTCGTGTTGTTTCATATGGCATATGCGCGCGATTCTTGCCGAGGAGCTTTCTTTAACGGCCTCCTTACCACAAGGGAAAAATATTTCTGACTCGTTAAAGCGGACGAACGCGCTGCCAATGATATCAGGCTCTTAGAAAAACGATCATAAAAATCCTATTGTAATTTTAACTACGCCGGACGGCGAACGAACCAGTAGCTTGCAACGCGATAGAAGTGTTGTTTTTACTCGCGTCAGCTTTTAACTATTTGTAGACGGAGTGGAGGCACTGTCCTGTTTAGTTGCAAACGAGGGCAATGGATAACGTACGGTGAAATCGAGGAAGACATTTGAACAAGTAGTTCTAATTTGTATTTACTATCTAATAAATATTATTTTTATCCCCAGCAATTTTTAATTAAACTATTTACTCTGGGGAGCAACCATAATTATAGATTGCTCTATAGGGCACTGTTCTGGTTCAATCGGAATTGAGAGCAAGAAAACCACACCTACTCAGGACATTCTACGCACACAGATAATCACTTGAACAAGTTGAAAAATTAAGGAAAGCGATAGTTCAGCAACTGCGACAAAAAATGTTTCACTGCTATTGTCTTTGGACCCTTTGTAAATAGACCGGTTCTGAGCCGAGCGCTTTATGAAGGCTGAGCAGTATGAGCATAGATTGCCCCATTGAGCATAGATTGCCCGATCAATTCTGTGTATATTGTGTGAGCCTAATGAGACGAGACATGTGTTATGAACTTTCACTGTCTTGTCCACCAGAAAATTATTATTACAGACTGCAAACCAAATAAAAATTTGTTAGCTCCTTCAATCATTTTCCTTCAATCTAAATGACATATAGATCAGTAAAAATAAAAAGAATTTTTCATCATTTTTCAAATTGTACTCTCCCAATACCTTTGCAATAAACTTTACAATTAAAATACCGAACACGATTGTCATGCAGGCCTGTGCAGGTATAATTATACCAGTTTAGCCATTTTATCTATTTTAAGTCGCGCAAAATCGATACCTCTAATGCCCCTGATAATATTTAATTAAAATCGTTGAACAATCTGCGCTAAACCGATCTCGAGACAGCGTGGGTAACCATACACTATCGAAGCCCGTCATAGTTCACGCAATAACGAGATCGGCGATACGTTTTCCTCAATAAAACAGACGGTGTGCGCGCGCGCACACCGTACGCGGTTTTATCGGGACTCGTCGGCTCGCGATTTGAATATGTTTACATTCTTGTTTTGTTTTATCGGGAGCGCGGATCGAGCGACGCGCACAGCCTGCCGAGAGGATGCAGAACGCCGATCGGCATCCGACTTTTGCGAAACAGGTGGTTTTCGCCATATAGGAGAGACGCGCGGGACGGAACACAATGAGACGCGTCCCCGGCGTGGACCATAATCCGTCTTCGGCGAGCCAGTCCAGTTCGCCTTGGCATGGAAAATGTTTCTTGTCGTTCGACGAAACTCTCTATTGTTGTTCGCCGGCTATTCGATGTAGAACAATGTCCGTACGAGGGAACGCCGGGGACTGGCGATTGCGTCGAGAAAGAGAGAGAGACCGTTCTCGATCCGATCGATCAATCCTCCCGGGAACGATCGCAATTTAGTCCATTTGCATGAACCGGCTGAATAGCCCCCGAGACGTTTAAATCCGTCTTCGGACTCCTGGACCTGCCTGGAAAATTTCGAATAACCCGATGAAATTCATTCGGAATTTATTGATTGACTTCGTCATAAGTTCTACAACGTCCACGGACGATGGATTGCGAAACGACGTATTCCAATGACTCGCGGAAAATCACGAAACGGTACAGGGTGTTAAGTAGTCCTTACAGAGAGAATAACGCTCCTGGCGATATAATAATGACGCAGGGAAAGTAGACGGGGCGAATCTTTCGTAGCAACACTCGAGCTGCACGGCTCAAAAACGACACCGTAGATAACGCCAGCATTGTGCTCGTAACATAGTGTTTGATCTACGTATTTGCACACACCGCACGAATTACGCAACACGTGTTAGCGTGCCTAAACTCGGCACCGTTGTTTGCACCTCCGAATTATGTCGTATGCGAGAAACCGGATTTTCGAGAATTTTTAACCCTCTCGTCCTCGTCGAAAATATTTTATTTTAGGCCCGTACTCAAGGTTCTTTATCCTGAAAATGACTGTCTCCGTTTGACCCATCACTAGACTGCGGGTTTCACGCACATTTATGGAAAAAATGAGTATAATTTTTAACTACAGAATATTTAAAAGAAGGGAGATATTTTTATCTGACTATTGTGTCTTAAAATCGGCGAAGAAAGTTTTTATTTTGCATAAAGATTCTAGCCATCGATCTGATCAGAAAGCGAAATTTTAAGAACAAACTTTATCTTCTAATTATAATTCACCATCAGCAGGCCGTATCATCCCAATTCGTTCAACACGGATTAATTACACTCGTCATCGGCTAGAAACGACGAGCGAAACGCGATAGTTATCGTGACTTCGCAGTCGCGAGATAAACTCGGTGGCCCGTTTCCGGGGAGCGTGGACCCGAAGGCACGGTCAGTTAGTCGATGAATTACGAGACAGTCGGCACAAGTCGAACGAAAAAGAAAAAAAAAAAGAGCGTGAAGGAGTCAATTAGCATACGTCGTGGACGTGTATCAGCGGCTCTCGCTCGGCGTACAAGGAGCGTCAATATAACCGGGTGGTTCGGACAGAAACGTGTCAGATTTGTATGCAAATTGCTAGACGCGAAATGAATATACCGTGCTTTAAAGGATTTCATTTTGAGCATTTACGAGTGGCCAGAGAAAGAAAGATGGGCGTACTCGCGAGTAGAAGCTGCAAGCCTTGCGGAGCGTAACTCAACGGCGATCGTTGAAGAGCACGCGAGAAACAAGCGAAGAAGATTTACGACAAGGGAAATATACCTTCCCATCCTGTCTGCGAGCGCATTCCGGCCCCGAAGAATGAGAGAGGGGTGCAACTCGCGTTACAAGGGCTGTAAACTCCGCTCTCCTTTGTGACGTAGCGCGTAAAGGGTTTAACCCCTTCGGCTGCCGTTGCTCCGCCGTTGCCGTTGCTGCCACAGCTTTTCTGCTCTTCGCGAAAACCAGAGACACGCTTCCTTGACGACTTTTGCCGGCTGTCCAACCCCCTCCATTCTCTCATTCGAGAGACAGACTGTCTCGTATGAAAATGAATTTCGTGAGCGAGACACAACTACGATGACGCATTCAGTCATCGTTTACGCCGGTTACCGCTCCGTCATTACGCTCTACACGCGATCTTCATTTTCGAAGGTAAACGACACAACGTTCCTTCGTTTCTGTTTCTATCGTTACCGTTCTTTTTTTCTCTTTCTCTCTTGTTTTTCTTTAAATGAGGACCACCGACCGGGATCCGCCGCGGGAATTCGTAGGAATCGTTTGTGTCGACTCGACCGTGTCGCGCGTGCTCCCTGGGAATTTTAATTGAAAGGGAAGAAAAATTCTTGCCGCTCGGGAAAGTCTGGGATCGTCGCCAAAGGAAATCTGAATTCTACCGGAATCTTGTTTTGTCGTGCGTATCTTTCTGCGTTCGCCTGTTGTCTGTAGAATGTTATAAATGAAAACACCAATATTAAAGAAGTTATTAAAGGTGGTTCGGTACCCACCGTAATAAAAAGTAGGTTCCGCTAGGCGATAGGGAGAGTGTTGGTAAAAGGTGAGAAGTGTGGAACGGGATTTGAAACCCTGAGGGGACCAAATATCCATTCCATACATAAAGAAGTTATTAAAGAACGTATCTAGGAGCGCATTCACGAAGGTTTCTCAAATAACTACGTGAATGTTGATATTTTTTGATTTTTGTCCATTGTCAACTGTGCGACGCTCCGCTGCGAGATGCCCGGTGAACGGTAGCCACCTTTAGTGGCCATATTTCCAACTTAAAAGGAGCTGCTGTCAGCAGTGATTTGGGTGGTGGGTGAAGTGCCGCTTTTATAGTACGCACGGGAGGAGACAGTCCAATTAAGGGCACATTTGTATACTTAAGTGCACCGATATCGATATATAAATCGGTCCGCGAGCCACGATTTATGGCTCCGCCGAATGTCGTAAAACGTACGGCAGCCAAGATACAGTCTGAGAACTGAGGACCTGAGGCCCAGGCCGGGCCTCCGTGTTCTTGGAACCTGTGCCCACGTCCCGGGCCCGTGTTCACGAATCGAATCGCAACCATCCGGAGAGGACCCTCTTCCTCTCTTTTTCCTCTCTTTGATCCGCTGAAAAAAGTCGATGCACGACCGGTCGTCCAACGGTCCACCGTGTCACACGAATCATCTCGGGCCCCTTCCTACACCTGAATGAAATATTGAAATGAATCCCGATGACACGCGACCATCGTTCATGCTTCTTTGATCGCGAGCTCTTCATCGAGTGCTCAACGAGTGCTACAGTTCACACTTTCCTGCTGACACAGTTCTTCTCGACTGTGTTATTCCTTTGCAAATCGCTACTAAAATTTGCCATGTTACGACTGACAAATATTTTTACATTGCTTAATTTGGGAGCACTGAAATTAGACTCTCGACCATGTCACTTGTCGATATTATTACGTTGATTGCGTGTGACACCGTTTTTTGGACAACTCTAGCGATTCAGAATAATTTTTACATTACCAAATCTGAGGAGCCATTAAAAATTGCTGTACTATTATTTAAATAATTGTTTACACTATCAGATCTGTCGGTATCTAACCAATTACTACACTTTTAAGTATTGTACGAGGTATTATATCAATTTCATATTTATCATATTTAAAAAATCATAGAGAATGGAAATATTTTAGGTCAGAAGAAACGTTTAATTTTCGAGTTAAAATAGCTCCGAGTGCAAAGGGTTAATACGTATCCGATCGATATTTTTTCTCCGTTTATTTTTCTGTCTCTTATATGTTGTACCGATTTCAACGATAAAATGTTTCCTCCCTGTTCGTGCATTATTTTAATTTCTGTCAGTGTGAAAAAATGAGTAAGACGGTTCGTAAAGAGATTTTTGGAATTAAAATCTGTGGAATTTATTTGTTAATAACTAGGGTACTATCAAAAGTCAAAACTTTCATTCCAACTGCTTCCTAAACTTGGTCCAGTCAAATCTTGCGAAGACTTGTCTTCGCATTCTCGTCAGAATTCCCATTAGTTTGTCGCGGCGGAATTTCTCGTCGTTCCAAGAAGAATCTCGATTTCTAAAAATCGATCGTCTCCCATCGGGGGGAACAAGATAGAAAGTATCGACAATATATCCCATTCGGATTTCACCGGTTTTACGTGCGCGCGGGCGCGGGGTCGGAGCGGCGGCGTCTACGTTCGCGGTTCTCGATGATAAATAGACGGATTAGAAAATGGGTGACCGTTCTCGCTGAAAAGCGTCGCCCGGCGACAAATTGCCGGCTAGTTTCTAACACACCGGCCTTCTAACGCACACCGTTCCGTATTTTCGAATGCAGAATCGCTGGAAGCTCGTTAACGCGCGTTAAGCGTCCACACGCTGCTGCAACCCCGGGGCCAGCTCCTCTAGAACAGTCGCAGGTGCATGAAATGCACGCAGGGAATCGGGAGAAAAGCGTTGTCGCGAGTCGAATAAGGAAATGATGAATAATACGTCACCCCCCACTCATGGAGAATCAGCGAGACTTAATATCGCTCTGTCATTGTTAATAATTAAACTACGAGGATCAAACATCAATTTGGTATCTTCTTAAAATGTACGATTCAAGCAAAGACATACAGTAATTATAATCTTCCAATAATATTCGAACACTCTTACGAAAACTACAACTATTTTAATATTATTTTGAAGAAGCTAGAAAAATTAGTTGATTAGTTGACGATGGCGTGGTTGCTGTATAAATAAACTTTTCGGAGAACGTTCGAAGATGTTCATTGACTGTTGCCGTGTCTTTCTCACAAGCTGAACGGCGTTTGCTGATCGAGAGAAACGATTTCCGCGGAGGAATTCGCAGACGATCCTCTCGCCTCGATCATCGACAGCTGGTGACCGTCGATTAAGTTGCTCGATATATTTATATCCGCTCGTTAGAGATCGAAAATACACAAAGCGAGAAACGAGAGACCGGTCCCGGGAAAGGGGTCTGTGTGTAAAATAAAAAAAAAAGAAAACGAGGAAGAGAAGGAACGATGAAATATATGCGGCAGTTAATTCCGTCGATGGAGCGTGGACGCGCATACGGAACAGGTGCGTGAATTTATGCTCGCTGGAAGACCGAATTATTACGCTTCGGTTCTCGCTCATGCGAATGCGAGAGACATACCGCCGGTATACGCTACTGTTTCGCGAGGAACGCGCGCGTGTCGGTTCGGTTTACGCAACAGGGTTAATTAAATATATTAGAAAATGCCCGCGTATCGACGGATTAATAATGAGATAGGCTTCGATACCGGTGGAATTCCTATCGAAGTCTCCGGTGGGGGAACCTGTAATTAGCGGTCCTGATTAATAATTTACGGGACGGGAAGCAACGATCTTGCCTACCCACCGAGCGGGTTCGTGGTTTTTCCATCGCGGGTACTTTGTCGCTAATCGATACCGAAAACAACGTAAAAGTGTTTAATTACGGGGAAACGAGGCAAGGACGCGGGAGATCGAGCTCTCTCTCTCGTCCCTGTGATTTTGATATCGTATACTATATTATATAAGACGCATCTTTTCCCGGTCTCTTTCTTGCTTCCTGTATTCCTGCGCGAGCTCGAAATTCCGCTCGTCGTTTTTATTTTTTTTTGCAAACCCGGTCGGTCTCTTCTCGTTAATGCGATCGCGTGTCTCGCTCGACTTCTTCTTCGTCTCCCTCTCGAGAAAGAAAGAGAGGAATACGAGCGGATCTCCCGAGCCAGCGAATTTTTCATCTTCGCCTAATTTATAACGGGCTGCCAACAGGTTCCTCATTTTATTATCCGCCCGAATTTATTCCGCGAATTAATGCTCCCGGCCAATGACAGTTACAACCTCTTCATTTCGGAGACGCGAATAATGGGGCGACGACTGACCGTGGGATTCGGGACGCGAAAATCATGGTTTTCGGGTCGCTCGATGATTTCGTTTAAATAATTGTTGGAAATACTTCTGTGAAAGGGGTTAGTCTATTTATTTTAATGGGACACTGTACATCCGAACTAAACTCGGGGATGATTTATGGTTTACACCCAAAATCCTGAGAATATATTAAATAGAAATTATTTCAACAATTATTTATAATCAAACAACATTTAAATTGCAAATTTGTTGTTCTAGAAATTAGATAACGTGCCAAGAACTGGTAGACTCTCAGAGTATGTTAATCGCGACCCAGTGATCAAGGATGATTTACGGCTCGGCATTCAAACTTCTGTAAAATGAAATTCTGAGAATTTCTTTGGTATAAAAAATACTCAAATTGTAGATTTTTAGATATACCTAGAATACCTATATATCAAAGATCAGAATGCGTAGAACGGAGAGTAGAAACAGTCTAATAATTTTTTAAGAATGATAGTCCGCGATTGACGCAATTGATCGAGAACGATTTATTGCTCGACCCTCGAAATCTAGCCAGTCTGTTAAGCAGAACGATTACACGTAATTTATTCGCTCCGTAAGTATATGTATCTCCGTAGAATTTGAAGGAACGATCATCACAATCGATATGATCGCTACTGTCAAGAATAAAAATAATCTTGTACAGTTCTTGGAGAGAACGCGAGGTCACCGATTTTCCTGTCAACGTGACAGGAATAATTCCGAGACTTACTCATCGGACAAATTTCCATTCGCTACGAGTTTCTGCAACATTGCTTGACAATGCTCAATCATGGAAAAACGAAAATTTCTACGCTAATGGAGGATTACACAGGGGAACCCTGAAGAAAGCAAACTATCGCGGAACTGTGCTGTGGAGGCACGTGCGATTAGGCACGGTCTGTTCAAACATAATCCGGCCGCTGTTGCCGAAAAGTCGAAAGCACGATTGCTTGTTTAATTTGAAATAATGGTTTATTCTTAACTAAATATTTAAAAATTCGGAGGAACCGGGGATCACTTCAAACTTCAGAAGATAACATACATCGGAGGTCTTAGGTAATTTATGCCTGTTGCAGAATGGTATGAGAGACATATGAAATTTATTTCTCTCGTGCGAGATCAAATTTCATCAGCTGTCACTTGAAAGCTTTCGTTTTATTCCCACATTTGTTAGCATTTTATCCCTATCAGGTTACTCGTACATTATTCTCAATTTATAGTGTGAATATCGTATGAAATCTCCGATGAAAATTTTTACTTTGTATACATATTTTCCGAAATTTTATACACTTTCATATTTTTATAATTATTAATTTTCTGTACACCGGATGCCCATTCAACTCGCTCTACAATGGAAGAGGCCAAGCTAAGCCAGCACAGAGAAGCTAATAATAGGATGCATGCGATTAACCCTTAATTATTCAGGTAGAATCTGACGTAATTCAATTTTGTCCTATACACGGTAAAATGTTCACACTGTCTTTAGAATCCGGCATTCAAGTCAATTCTGACTATACATCAAAATTACAGCTATTCAAATTGTCCACCAAATATACAAGTATAAATTGTTATTGAAAATCCCGCGAGATTCAGTAGTAGTAATCCACGAGTTTTCCATACTGAACCGGGACTCGAATCTACCAACCTATCAATCACAGTCAAACACACAATCACTGACTACAAGAACAACACGAAGTTCCTATAATAGATTCGAAATTCCGAAGGAGCTGAAGAAACCATTCCAAGAAAAACAGCGATCATCTTGCAAACGTAAAATTTTCATAGAAACAACAGCCGTACATAATTGAAGAAGAAACGCTAATGAGTATGTCATCAATTCAACGTTGAGACCACAATTACCAAAATGAACGACTCACAAGTTCCACAAACTGTTAAATCGAATTTACTACTCGGTTCCGATGATCACCGTGTGGATGATTCATCGACAGCGAATGTGAAAGATGAAACCAGAAAAAGTATGAAAACAATGTTTCTCGATGGTTCATCCCACATGGTCTCCCGAAATGAACCAGTAAAAATCCATGAAGAATTATTAACACAATTCCACAATTGTTACAATGACAAGATTTGACACAAAACTACAAATCAGTTTACTTATTAATTCCTCTACGAAACGAAAGAAGGAGAAACAGGCAAAAATCCAGGACGAGTAAAAAGAACCAGTATTCCCGTTTGCATATTCGTGAATCCCCGAGTCTCGCCGATTTCATAGTAATTCTCTGCTCGTCATCCAGGATGGTGACGCGGCCGATTCACTGTGAGTTGCTACTGTGCGAGTAAAAAGCAATCTGGCCGAGAAAGTCGAGGCTGCGGCAAAGCTCGCCGCCGACGCTTAACAGCAATTTCATTGACGATTGTTCCCGTGGTCGGCGAGAGACGTTTTTGCGGGGTCAATTAAAATAATCAGAAATTATCCCGGACTGGCCATTACGGGCAACCTACCAAATCGGGGAACAGGTTACTCCCTGCCGAACCCGGCTAGGACCGGAGCTACAGCCTCCTCGAGTTTATGTTTGCTCTTACTCTGTGATGAGCTGTGACCAATCGAATCCATTCTGTACCTTAAAAAGTCTTGAATGATCTATCTAGTATCATTTTAATTAAAAAAAAGACAGTATCGTGTCTATCAAAGTTTCACAACGAAAAACACTTTAAAAAAAGAAAACAGTTTTGCATTGGATAAGTGTCATCTCGCGGACTAATCTAATCCTGTATCAATTTTACACCTCTTCTGCAGCTGTTGGGTCGCTGAAAGATCACAGTCACTGACAGCATGGATAACTTTTCTCATATATCGTGTACATATCTTCCATAAATATCGAGGCATGACCGCAGTCCCAATTTCCCCGTGTTTATCACGAAATCGCGGTCGGATCCTCGCGTCGCCGGCGTGGCAGATATCCGTCGGTTTCGAGCTCATGGAGGTTCCTGGGAGTCTGTCGTCGATCGGCGTGTTACATTGTAAACGTGACCGAGCGGCCCGACCGGGCCGATATTTTCACTTCTCGCGAATCAGCCTGGGTCCCCCCGGTACCGATCACGTGCTCACGATAACAGGTCCGGGGTCCGACGATGTTTGTTCCGCCGTGTCTACAACGGAGCGCCGCCGCGAACGATTATCGACGTTCGACAATCGAAGGATTTATCGTTCCATTTGCCGCCAAGCCGCGTGCTCGCCTCGAATTCTGCTTCGGCCCGGGTTCTCTGCCAGCAGAGCGCACGACTCTGCACCGCTTCGCAAACGGGAACTCCTTACACGTACCGCGAGAGGTTCCACGAACGCCAATTCTCCTCTCTTTACTTATCGCCGCGTCGCTTTATTAGGAGATACCTTTCGACAGATACCAGCGAACCCCACGTTTTTCCTAGGTTAAACGAGACCCGCGGATACCCCATCTGACAGCCATGGAACAGCCCCCTCCCCTTTACTGCCGTCTAGGAAGACTGACTTCGACGTTGACTATCGGATGCCTGACACTGATGACTCTGATTTCACGATCGACTAATCGGGGAACAGCTTGTTGGCACCTGCTACTGCGATTCGTTCCTATTCGCTACACGGGGACTACTGTTGGCGAAGCGATCTGATTAGGATTTGATGATTCCGGGAGGGTTCACTCGTAGACACTGAATAGCTGTAATGGGAATTTGTTGCGACGAGAAGGAACAACACCTGGTAAATTATGACACTGTAATCGAGGATAATTTGCCTCTCAAAATTCTTGAAATCCCGACGCTTTATTCCGGAGAAGAAAATGCTGAAATTTTAGACATATATATGTTAAAGATTACTGTATACATAGAAGTGTTGCTTATATGAAGGAACAAGTTGAGGATTATCTTGAAGAGACGTTTAGAATTCAGACGTTAATGAGTTCATGTTGTGACTACTTTTACTATCACGACATCAATCGCGAAGCAACTACGTTGATACCAGATAGTTGGCTTGATACTTCGATTGATTAATGTTTTTATGATTACGCGAAGATTCTGTTGCTGCATCGATTTGCGTCAGATATTTCCAGAGGATTCCGCGTTGGAAACTGAGTAGGCGAGGTAGAACTTTGAAAAACAAGAGAATATAAACTAGTTTTCTTTTTCTATCGAGTTCAAAGTATGAATACTTGAAGTAGAACTGTTTCTGAAGTGACATCCAGACTACACACTCCAATGACTTTATATTGTTGACAGTTTAGTTATCACGATACAATCGTGGAATAACGGTGTTGGTATCGACCACGCGATACCTCGCCTGACTTATGTTTTTCTGTTTACGTGGGAACTCTGTTGCTACATCGATCAGATTAGGATTCACTACTTCGGAGGGTTTAATCCTAACCGCACGAATTGAACTAATTCGTTTGGAGGTACTGGAACAATAAATCTCTTAAAAAGAATACATTCCCACCTTCAATTTCAGATTTGATCTCGTCCCATTGGACGGTAAACTGGATACTTCTAAAAGAGTACTAAATTATCATTTATAAATGAATATTTAATGGAGTATATTTAATCGGCGTCCACGAAAACTGAAGAATACGACACACACCCACACACACACACACACAATTCCATCATCGAAGCCTGCTATACGCTGGTACGATCAAATCGTGAAAGAGTGTATCGACTCACCGTCAGTTCCAACTGGTAGCTTCCAGGTACTATCGTGGACCGCGCGAATCATTTATCACCGCGACCATTCGTCCGCATAATCGTGGTCTCTCCTGGCGGGAGCCTAAGCTCTGGGGTCTGGGTATATCACGCGCGCCGAGTGGTCCACACGCTCGGGCCCGCGATGAATATTCGAGGATACCTTTAGAGCACTGATCACGCACGGATTCACAGGATCGTTAGCCTTCGGATCGCTATCCCCCGGCAGTGAGCGCGGGGCCGATGCGATGGGCGCACTACGCGAGCACGTTTAAAACTAATTGAGCAATCATCGGGAGATCGCAGGCGGACTGCGTTCGAACGGTTTGCCGAGCCGAGCGGAGCCGAGCCGGTTTTCTGTCACCACAAAACGATTCCGAGACCGCGAACAGAGCGAAGAACCGTTTGCGCCGGAAGGGGGACCAGAATCCAGGCCCCTGGCTGTTTGTCAAACGGAAGGGCTAGCACCAACAGACACCAGTTTTGCGAGCACACACAGAACAATCCGATCCAGGTGAAATCCGGAGAATCCTCCGATCTTCGAATCCTGAACGATCAGAAGACGAGATAGAGGATCGAAGAAGAATATACACCACGAAGAGGCGACACTGGCAAAGGGTTGTCGAACACGGGACGTCACTTAGCACCGAAATTTTGCTCGCCGATCTCGCCGGCAGTCAATACTCGAGGGTATCGACTCCGATCCACAAACCGAAAGGTCACGAGTTTCTGTTCACGCCGCTCAGATCGCGCGACAACAACGACAACGACGACAGTGAAACGACCACGGGATGACAGCGTCGATATATAGTTCCTCTATCTAGCACTGTAACGATTCACGTTCCCGATATCGGCGTAGAGGGCTGGGAGATGCCGGCGATGACAGTAGGCGGGAACCGGCGCGGCGTTCCAGAACAATTAACCCCAAAGTCTAATCGATTTAATTAGGCGTCGGCCGTGGCGTGTTTCCGATCGATCCTGGTCGCCTCGTCCGTCGAGACCCGAGACCTCCTTTTCTTCCTCCCCGTCATCGGGTCCCCTCGATCCTAATCGACAACGTCTTCCTTCTCGTCGCACCCTGTCTTCTTTCTACACTATATCTTCTCTCTACACCTTCTCTTCTCTTTGCACTCTATCTTTCCTCTACGCTCTACCTTCTCTTTAGGCTCTTCTCTGTGGAAGAGAAATCGAACGAGTAAAATTCAACAACTGGCGACAACAAGCAGGTCTCTGGACAATGGTCTCACAAAGCAAAGACGTTTCTTCGCATACTGCTGACACAGTGTTTTCAAGCTTGATGTTCTCAGATTTTCCCTCCAAACTATTTTTCCTCTCTCTCTACGCCTTCTCTTCTCTCTAGACCCCGAAGAGAAATCAAAGGAACAAACTGGACACTGGGCCTCACTTAACAGGGACCTGCCTTTACATACAGCTGATTGCCACAACGTTTCCCAGCTCGAGATCTTGAACTAATCCCAATTCTTCTATGGAAAGGAGCCACCTGACGAATCTTAAACAGTGCAAACCAAAATGGTCCCTGGATCCCGATCTCACCTGATGAGGAAACCTTTCTACGCGCCCAGGTGACACAGAGTTTTCGCACTTGAAATCTTGAGATCTAGCGATCTGTCCAGTTTCTCCGAAGGGTTCTCAATCTTCCGAACCAGACAGAGTGAACAGGTGGTGGACCACGCGGTTTCGGCGGTGGGCGTACGTGTAGAGGACGCGTGTGCGGGCGGCGATGCAGGTGATTTCCCACGTGTTCACACAGGTGGGCCGCCCCGTGCGCGGCAGGCTGTCAGAGGGCGCAGCGGTGACACCTCGTATCCCGTCATCCTTTGACCTGTTCGACGAGCTTTTCCCTGACGGAGAATCCTGCTTCGTGAAAACCGGGGGCGAAAGCTCGACAGAAAAGCACACCTGACACAGCTGGCGGGAGAGGGAGTAGCCGGCCGCGGCGTGGCGCGTGGACCGGCTCACGATCCAGGCCGGCGATCTTGCAGGTTTTCTGGATCGTTTGCAAGGGGTTCGCGAGCCGCTCCGACAACGATGACAGAGGAGAGGTCGCCAGGTACTCTCTTCGGGCACGTCGAGCGATTTTTCCTGGAGGTCGGAACGAAACACTCGGGGCGGAACGTGGATCACGGCGCGGCGGCGACGGGCGCGAATCCCCGCGGTACGATGACAATGATAATGATATAACAATAGCGTGCGTTCTCCGCTGGTTCAGATCTTACACTGAAGACCAAGGTACACATACACATGTGTGTCGGCCGGCCCGGCAGGTAGAAGAAGGAGGTAGAGGCTGGAGAGGTAGGAGGAGTGTGGTGGAGTGTGGCTACGGAGGGAGGGGAGCCACGCTCTTGTGCACCGGCCACACACAATCGCGTGGCTCCGACCTATACAAGCTCACCTCTCTTTCTCTCTCTCTCTCTCTCGTTTTCTCTCCTTCTCTGTCGGGCCTCATCGCCGGGGCCCCCTATCTCTCGCCTCTCCTCTCCGGGGACCTAACGTGCTGCCTCTATACAGGCCGGACAGCTCTCCGTAGGAAGTCTCTGTGTGCCGCGGCTCCGTTCCGTTCGCTCGCGTCTCGCGAAACCAAACGAACCTTCTTCCTCCTCCTCCTCCTTCTTTGCTTCTTCTTCTTCTTCTTCTTCTTCGTTGTACGGTTGTTCCGATATCTCTCGTTCTCTTTCCATCGAGAGACACACACACAGGGAGAGAGAGAGAGCAGAGGATGCGAGTCGCAAAACCCAGCGTTTGCGTGCGCGTAGCAAAGTGCGTGAGGGGCGAGCACGTGTGAGGGGAGACAACTGTGTGTGCCTACACGCGAGGAGACAACGCCATGCCGCGCAGCCACACACAGGCAAATCCAGAGAGAGCCCGAACGAACCACCTCGCCTGTATTGCTTGCTTGCTTACCTGCTTACCTGCCTGCCTCCTGCCTGCTTCCCTTGCTTCTCCTGCTTGCTTCTCCTGCTCGCTCCGCTTGCTATGCCTGGCTTGCTTGCCTCGTCCCGCCACCAGCACCTCGCTTACATACGATACGATACGAAGAGAGCCACAAGGCAGGCAGGTAGCGCACAAAACTAAAGAGACTCCGAGAAGCTCCGCGAGAGAGATAGTGACGGGTCCGTTGGTTCACAGAAGAGAGGAGATGATCGAGAAGAACGGGGGGAGGAGAGAACCGCCAGAGACAACGCGTATCGACAGGAGCGAGAGAGAGAGAGAGAGATCGCGAACGGGAAAAGAGGGAGCCCCGGACTAACCACTCGCGAGGTAAGGGAAGAGAGTGACCAGAGAGGAGAAGAAACCGCCTGTGATACCCGTGGAGGGGTGTTCGTTCGATGCTGCTGCTGTTCCTGCTCCTGCTGTTCCTGATGCGGCTGATGCTGATGCCGATGCTGCTGCTGCTGGTGCCTGTTGCTGCGAAAGCCGCGAGTACGCACGCTTTCAGCCAGTCGCGCGAGTATTATACCCCTACCATCTTCTAACCCGGACGAGTCCCAATCGTCCTTCTCGAACTACTGTTCCAGGGATGACGCTAACAATAAGTGATGCTGAAGAAGGGCTGAGCGACTAAGTTGTTCGAGAGCTAAGAACTGGACAGAGAGGGGGTAAGAAGAATAGGTTACGAACTGGTTGGTTTAGGGTATTCCTTTTATGGAGCCTCGTCTCTATAGAAATTCTAGAATAATATTATAATTCAAATAAAATTTCTAGCGTCCCTAAAATTATCACATTCCAAACCTTGACCAATCCACATACTTTCAATCGCTTCTCCACTTACCACAAACAAACACTAAATAACTTCCACGTGCAAAAACCAACGCTGCAAATTTCACGCTCCATGAGTTTACAATTTGAATTACCCGCAATTACAATGCCGGCAAAGGTGTCTAAGGTTCGTCGCAAATATAATTAGTTCGAACTCGAAGTAATTCCTAACAAAAACAACCTACGATGCCTTTAATTATACCTACAACACAGAGAGCAAGTTCTCACAAGCCAAAGAGTGTGGTTGACACATTATCGCGTCGATTCCAGAGACCCTGCATTACGAGCTAAATCGAGAAAATGCTAGGGGTGGACGCGTTGATGCTCTTGAAACAGGAGCCGATTCTGATCTACAACCGTCGCGGATTAACACTCCTTTTGCACGTTACAAGACGGAGGAAATTGGAGCAATTTTCCAGCGGGTTCGAAGCGGCGGGCAATTAGTCGCGGTTGGAAAGCCGTGAATTCTACCAGTCGAGGTGATATCAGTCGCAAGGATCGATAACACCGACGCGACCAAAGTGTGAGGGAAGGATTAAGACGATCGGTGGGTGCGTTCGTTGGCCAGCTGTCTCGTTTCCATCGTCCGAATTACCTGTCATCTCTTCTTATCGCGGACAATCCGATCAACCATTTCCCCGTGGTGCTCTCGTTTCATTCCCCCAAGTTCTTTTTACTCGAGAAACAGTCGCCTCTCCTCGATCATGAAATTAAAGGCGAATTTACGCGTCGCGTTGTACATTGCGGATGAATCCTCGACGATGAATATTAATGATGAGAACCCGAGTATTTATACTCCGAAATTAAGAGGACAATATTAAATATCTTACAGTTAGGCCAAAAAGAATGTTGATTGGTCAAAGTGGAACCCTCGAGAGTTTCAGTACGATCAATCAAGTTTAAACAATTTGAAACAGTCATCGGGAGAAAAAGATGTGCTCGTACAAATTTAATCGTGCACTGTCACACAGGTGAACCCGAGGTGCTCGTCCCACCTGAGCCAGCTATATGGTCCCGGTTCGATAATCCACAGGAACGAACGACCCGCGTCAACAATAGCAACGCCGGCCGGCACCGTTACATAAATCGAATTACCTAACAGTCACTCCGAGTCATTGCACAACTGTATTTGCGCGCGAGTCGATGGTACCAAAGTGATTTGTTTGCGCGCGATTTAGAACATCTGTGCGCACGGCCTTCACCGACTGATTCCGTAGGCACTGTCGCGATAATAACCTCGCGCCGACGACGATCGCGAAGGATGGCCGAGAAAGCTCCGTTATTCTTTTGACGACTGTTGTCCTCGATTCTGAGGCGATTCCATTCGTGCTTCATAGATCGACACTCGAGAAAATGATTTAGGTAATTCTCTATGCCTGAAATCTCGGTTAAAATAGTCTTAATTGCCTACCATGGCTGAACACTGTTTCGAGTATTTTTCAACAGCAACAGAAATTCAATTATTTACCAGCCCAGTGGTTCCTAACCTGGGAGGTACCATAAGTATTTATTAAAAAATTAATTTGTAGTTTTCACTTTTTTGTAATAAATTTTTTTTAATATAAAATGAGTCTATATTAAAATTTTTCGGAGAGGAATCAACCAGTCATCTCTTGAGAACAGCGTTTCAGATAAAAATGTAAAAGTAAATTTCTAAGCTATCTTTCGGTACAGTACAATTACTACAAATGCTATTGATAGCAGTCAGTCACTTTTTTGTAATAATTTTTTTTTAGTTTAAAATGAGTTTATATTAAAATTTTTCGGAGAGGAACCAACCAGTCATCTCTTGAGAACTGCGTTTCAGATAAAAATGTAAAAGTAAATTTCTAAGCTATCTTTCGGTACAGTACAATTACTACAAATGCTATCGATAGCATTCAGTCAACGCAGATCCTCCAAGTCAACATTAGATGCTGAAGGCACATCTCGCGGCTGTGTTCGTTCAACCCTCATCCTCCAGGCACCCACGCAGCATCTCGAAACCGCGGTTGACATTCCACGGATAAAATAAAGAATCGGGCCACGGCATTGGGGGGATAGTCTTTGATTTATCGTGGTCGGTTCTGGGCCGCAAGAAGTGTCGTGGGGATCGGGCGTGATCAGTTGCGCCAGTGCAGCGTCTGCGTCGCGTTCCAATTTTTAGTTCCACCGGCGCATAATGAATCGGTATGCAAAACCACGAATAAGGATCATAACTCATTCGTGCGATATCGTGTTCTCACACGCGGTCAATCGGACGCGGCTCGTGGGATCGAAACGGGGACTCTGTGCCATGCACCGAGCCTGTCCTCCGACCAAGATAAGAAGTAGGTATCGAAGACCGAACGAACGAATGCGAACGGTGCAATTACAACTGCGTATATTCCCGGGGACGTATACAACCGTTGAACCCGCTTTGCTGACGAGATTCGATATGGAAGCTCTTTCCGAGAGGGACGACGGCAGAGAGAAAAAACGGACAGAGAAAGAGACCGGCGATTAAAAAACCATGGAGAAAAAGGTCGAGTCGAACTGACATGAAATATGCGATCGCGAACGCGTAAAAGTATCGGCCCACCATCGTCCCTGTTAAGTGTCCGAGCACTCGGCCGCGAAACCCACTCGCGACCGGGTTTCCTAGCTACGCACCGTGCGCTGTTTCTATGTATGAGCTTGCATAAAATTCGATTTTGATAACCAGACTGCGAACCTTCATGCAATTTACGTTCTTATACAGAATCACATGCACACTCTAATAATGAAAAACATTTCGTTCATGGAGTAAAACATTCCTTCCGATAAATATGAAAGAAAACTAATATTTATTCGTATTCACGTTTTCTTGTATATCAGAAATTAGCACATGCCAATAAAAAATCATAATAAATGAAATGACATCGAATCACACGCGGGAGCCTAACAGCGTGATACACTGAAGACACCCGCATCGAACAAACAAAAAAAATGTAATTTTCGAATTCCGAGCGTGTAGCGTAAGGATCTAGACCACGGTGTGCCGGCAACGAGCGATTTTGCGTTGGGAAACCGGCTGGTCAGGTGATTAATGGCCGTCGCCTCGGGGACGCGTGAACCGGTGCATCCGATTACGGGGGTGAAGCATTGCGGAAGGGGAGATCGTTTCTTACCAATCGCGTCTCTCTTTCTCTCTCTCTCTCTCAATCCAACGATCCAACCGGGGAACTTATTTCTTCGAGGATCCCGGGACAGCCGGGACCATTGTATTCTACACCTGATGCTCGCGCGGACTCTTTCCC
The DNA here is from genome assembly GCA_916610235.2 of Lasioglossum morio. Classification (NCBI taxonomy): domain Eukaryota; kingdom Metazoa; phylum Arthropoda; class Insecta; order Hymenoptera; family Halictidae; genus Lasioglossum; species Lasioglossum morio. Next base: position 11,714,774 of record OU744334.1, read on the forward strand.
GGCGACGTTAACCGATCGAGGGACGCCAGAAAACGTCTCTTCCCTTCCCCCCTCTCTCTCTCTCTCCTTCACGTGGAACACAAAGCTGCGGAGAAAGAGATCGAGGCTTGGAGAAGAATATAATGGATTTCACAAGGGCGAGAGACACCAAGAACCGGCGCGGCGCGCGAGTTTAGCGTGATAGCTAACAGCGTCCAAGAGAGAAGAAGGCTTAGAGAAGAAGATCGCCACGGCCTCGGCCTCCGCTCGGCTCGGGGGCGGATTTATCGCGGCGGCTCTCCTGGACATTAACTGGGCAAAGTGTCAAGGGCGACTGAGCTTGTTGCGGCACGGATGGTTCACTTTATCAGCGGCCGAACGTTGACGGGAAACCGTGAGAAAGAGAGACGGATAGGCCAGATAGAAAGCCTCTCCTCTCCGTGAGAGGCCCCCGGAGGAGGACGTTGCTTGCGGAGGCTCGAAACGAGGCTCTGTACGAGGGAAAGAGAAATGGAGAGACTGCAAAGGGTGGAAGGGTTCGGGTGGTGCTGCTGGAAAAGCAGGGTACCCGTGTCCATTGACCGTAGGTACGCCAGTGTCGACCGCATCGATAATTCGATAAAGTGTCCTCACATTACCCTATTGATTGCTCCATTGTCCCGCGACGCTTCTCCACGATGGCCTCGTCCGAAGCTTTCAACCCCCTCCCCCCTCCCACCCCACCCTCAGAAGGTTCAACGCTTTGCTTCCTCTTCCTTAGTCGCGACGAGCCGGGCCGAGTCGTTTGTGTACACGATTATAACGATATTTCCATACGTAGGGATAGTTTCCCTATCGATCCAGCTGTCGACGACGCTACGCTAATCAGTATTCGGAGGGTGACACTTTGTCTACGGAAGTTCCAAGGTGCTGCGATCCTTTTGTGAAACGTCTTGGAACCGGCTTGACCTCTTTTTAATAAGAGCACTATGGGAATGGAAACTTCGAGTGGTCTGACAAACAATCTACATAGTATTTAAGGATTGGACAGTGTTCTTATCGATTCAGAAAGACCTCGTCCTGAGAAGAATTAATGAAACGCGTTCTCATCCTAACAATAAGTGACTCTTCAACTCTGGAAGCTATTGGACGTTCGCAGAATTAATATTCAAAGAGTTCGACGATTCACTGGCTCGCGCTATCCGCGTGATCTTCATATATCAAGAGCCACGCGATCCCCGGCCCCGATGGATCTCTCGTGAAATCGGCGATCGATTATACCCGAGGAGGGTCTCGAAAGAAAGCTGGCGCTGGAAGGGCGCAGAGAGAGAGAGAGAGAGAAAAAGAGAGAGAAAGAGAGAGAGAGTTGTCTGAGGCGAACAGAGAGAGAGAGAGACAGCGAAAGAGCGAGAGAGATCAAGGGGCCTTCTACTGCATGCCTGAATCCTAATTGAATCGTCAGGATGCTCGACTACCGGCCCTTCTCTGGCCCGCTGACATCAAGAATGTGACAGACAGTCAGGCATCGTGCCCTTTTCAGAGTCCCTCTTTCGCGTCGAACTCCGAGCGACCTGCCGTCGTCGTACGATCAGCGATGTATTGCCCGTCGTTCGTTTGCGGCCAGCTCGTTTACGCATAATTTGGCCGGCCGTGATTTGGGTTTACGGCGTGCGAAGAACCGCTCCGAGTCCTCGACATTTTAACACGCAACCAACTAATTATGTCTTCGCGAAACCGCTGCCGGCTGTATTTCTTACCCGCGACAGAAATATTCGAAAGAGACGCGCTTGTAAACCCGAGCCCTGACGCTTCCTTCACGCCCCTTCGCCTTCTTAAACGTAATTATAATAATAATGAAATTTTAGGGATAACCGAGAGTTGCTCCATTTGTCTTGGATAAACCTAATTTATGATCTATAGTCGGTTAATACTACTGTAAATATATATAAGAAGTATACTTCTTAAACATTCGAATTCTACCGCGCTAGTCGAGTAGGTAAAGTAGAGTACTGATAAAATATGACTCAGCAGATTAGAGAGTAATTAGCACGCTTTGAGCAATATAAAAGTTGAATTAATTTGTAATCTGTGAGGGACAAGATTGTAATTAATAAACGTTGAATGTTGTTTCTCATTTTTACAGGTTTGTAAACTATCTTATAAATAAGGGGGAATATTGTAAATAGCTGTATAATATAATAAAACTCATTTTTACAGAGAAACGTTTCGGTTTGTTGTTATATTAATCTTGCCCTAGATTAATAATAATTAAATCACATATTATATATATACTGAGCCTGTGATATTTAAGTAATGTCACTGCTGTGTCGACATGCGTCCTTAAAGTGTTAAAATTTGCTCTTAGTAAATGTTTCAATAAGATGCTGGAACAAACGGAGCTGAAGAGTATGTTTGAGTAAAAGGGATATGTTTGTTATAGGGAGGGGTTCGAAAGTGTCCAGGATGTTCCAAGGATTTTTCAGCGATTTTCCCGTGGTCGAGGTCAGCCTAGCGGTTTTCAATCTCTGCCTTCATCTTTTGTTACTCCGCTAGTTTCACGTTTCCCGCTGTGTCCACCTACGGTGCAATTAATCAAATACCTCGTTACTTCTCTCAGAAACAATTTGCATCAGGTTTTCTTTCCCTGTCCGACGCGGACTGACCTTTCGGAATATAATTTCGCTGGTTACGAGCGCGGTTAATTCTATGCAAAGAACAATGCGAGTGTGGGTTCTAATGCTTGGGGAATATCTCCGGTTACCTTGCGAGTTTTAATATCGTATATCTCGATTTTTCTTTGCACTTGGAGATAAGCTAGACATTGAAAACGCTGAACTATCAAATCGACCTACTTTGATCCCGTACGAAAACATCAATTACAATTTAACGTATCTTTTATTGCAATGACGCACAAGCCGTGTCGTTTCCGTTCTGACCACAATTTCATATAGAATGTTTATAAATTAAGAAAATTCTCTTAAAAAATAAGTGACAGGATTTTGCCAAAGATTAACTTTTACTGAAGATCATTAGTATTTTGACACGATCAGCCCAATACGTTTGCGAACATATACATTTCTCACAAAAGCACCCTCGTAATTTCAGTTCGCGATGAAAGAAAAATCGAAACTCATTTAATTTTCCTAGCAAGGAATAAACGGTGAATGTCGGAAATTTTTTGTGGCTGTCTCTCAGATTATGTAGTCGGGATTATGACATAAATCGCGTGGATCGGAGGCCGTTCGGCATATTAATCTCCAGCGTATAACCGATGAGTTTCGGTTTTGGTTGAAACATCAAGCGCGGCGCGCAGAATTCGTTTCTGGCCTCTGGGGAATCTTCTGACATTGGACTTGAGCTAAGCCTATCGTGTCGTGGTGTTTGTACCTGTTCCTGTGGGCGGAGCACGGCGTGCCATTCTATTTCAGCTCGGCTTTCATTCATAACTTGGGTTTTTAATAGCTTGCCGCAGCACAACGCGCAGCGCCTCTGGCGACATTCGAGGATAGCCCCGATTTCTTCGTCCCCTCGGCGAGAGTAAACTCCCTTGACTTTCTTCGCCGCTCTCTCTCTCTCTCTCTCTCCCGAAAACTCTCCTCTCGATTTCAACAGCGGTCTATTGCGAGGAGAGAATCGAGCGTTTAAATCTTTATCTATGTCCCCTTTTCTGCGAAACTCTCGCGAGATTCCATACGGTCCAAATGTTGAGTCATTTTATTCGCAACATACAAACGAAAAAATAAATTTAATGAATAGAATAAATGTAATCGTAAATTAAAAATATAAGTCTAGTGCTATCGGAGATCTGCAGGTTTTTGAAAATTGTCCAGTCTGGAAAAGTGCAATCTTAATGGTTGGACTGTGCTAATGTTAGGCATTAATGGCAAAACTATGTAGATCAAATGCAAAACATTTTTTTCTTTTGTTAATCATTTTTTTTATATTTTTAATGAATATAATAAATGTAATCGTAAATTAAAAATATAAGTCTAGTGCTATCGGAGATCTGCAGGTTTTTGAAAATTGTCCAGTCTGGAAAGGTGCAATCTTAATGGTTGGACTGTGCTAATGTTAGGCATTAATGGCAAAACTATGTAGATCAAATGCAATACAATTTTTTTCAAACCTCGACAAAGATAGACCGGTAAAAATTGCTTCCGAAAGCAATCGATAACATAGCATTTGAATTATTCGTAATTAGTGGTTCGTCAGGGTTCCACCCAGTATAAAACTCGCATCGGTCCCCATTCCACCCGAAAGTTCGAGCGGACGGGTTGATCGTGGAGCATCTGGGGCAGCTCGAAAACCGGAAACGCGTTCGCGAAATACGTCCGTGTGCTGTCGGATTAATTGCGAGAGCGTTTCGTTTCGTCGCTATCTCGCGTCTCCGCAGAAGAACGTCGGCCGTATTAAGCATTCCGAGACGATCGCACGAGTTTACCGTTCGTCCATATAAAATTCAGCGATAACGATCTGATCGGTAGGTGCCGGGACTCGATCCGTGGTCCGAGAGTCAGCTCGGTGTCAAACGAAATTTCACTTGGATCGAGTTACCAGACGAGCAGATGCAGATTTCGACTGGAAGAAGTGCGCTTCCGGTTCTATGGTCCCCGGAAACTCATCGATCTCTCAGGTGATCGCGACTTCGAGAGACCGATTAGCTCCGTTTCTCCTTTATCAAGCAGGAAACACGCGCATTCCGCGAGCGTAATATTGTATCTCCTCCCGGCCATCTAATCTTCGTATCGCATCTATAATATATCATTCCCGGGCAGAGCATGAGTCGGTTGCGTAATTCCGGGTTTCTTGCGAATGAAATTGCTCGCGATCTCGCCGGGACCAACAGACACATACACACACACGTTTTCTGCTACACGGTAGTGCGTCTGATTTCTTCATTAACGCCCTCTACCCCTCTGTGTACTCCGTATTCCAAGTGTTTGTCGGACGAGATCGTGTTGGTGGCTGCATCGCGCACAGCGTTCGTGGAGATCGCGACGGAACACAGAGAAATATGACCTGCTCTATCTACGGGGAAAAACTAGCTCGAGGTTGTTTCAACTTCTTTCGCCGGTAGAGTCGTTCGCCGTTGTGTGCTCCCGTAGGACGCAGGATGAAATTAATAACACCGCGGCGCACACGGCTCGATTAGTTACCGACGTAATTGCCGAACCACTTTTACTCCGGAATTCGTCGAGATGGAGATGTTCAACGAAATTTGAGGTCTTTCCAGGGTTTGATCAGATTATCTTGGTTATTATTGATGCGTTCTGCTTTTGATAAATTAGCTACGGGCTCACGCGGAATCCGAGCAATTAGACTGCAATTAGGATTGTAACGAGGAGGGTGAATATATTTGTAGCCTGTCGCGTTGAATTGATGCGGACATGTGTTTCTTTTTATCTGCAGTGGTGCCTTGAAGCTTTGTTCTAAGCAAAACCCTCGGGTCTGTTTCTTACATCGTTTGGTTCTTTGAAAAACATGATTTATAAACCCTTGAAAAATAACCTGATAATAATCCTTCACGCCGATCGCAATTTCGTTCATGCAGACTAAGAACGAGAAACTTTCCTCATAAACCTGACGAGAACGACACGTTATAAATCCACGATGAAAATCGTCCAATAAAAATTCCTCTCCGCAGTTCGCAGCATCGTTCACGTCGTCCGTAACCGGGTTTCCCGGTTGAATCTTTTGTGTCGGCCTGCGCTCAGCCTGGATGTCCGCGTTCCGAGAAGTCGGTAGATCCATCAGCGTATTGGACGTCCACGAAATATCCTCTGTGGAGAAAGCTTTCTTGAGCCGGGTCGGGCGAACTCCATTTTTGTCGCAGGTGCGGACGAATGTTCACCAACAAATCATTCCCCGTGGCCGGCGAGCCGCGAGACCGTGTCTTCGTAAGCCGATTAATCCTATCGAGCGTATCTCCAAAGAACCCTCTCTCTCTCTCTCTTTACATCAGGGATGGAAGAAGTAAGTCCATGACACGCATATAGGTAGAAAAGCGAGGTCCTTTGGGCGCAATCATCCTTCGAACGGGATGGAGAAGAAGAAGAAGAAGAAGAGGAGGAAAAGGCAGACGACGAAGGCGAAGAAGAAGAAGAAGAAAATGATGAAGAGGAGGAGGAGGGATAGGGGGGGATGAAGATCCGAACAAAGAAGGAAAGAGGGATAAAGGAAGGAGGGTACATGCACGGCGCGAAGACGAGGGGGCGGGCAGAGAGGCGAGGGCGACGCCACGAGGCTTATAAATAGACACGCGGATAATCACTCAGGATTTATGGTAACCACGGATTATCAAGTTGTACAAGGGGGTATATTTCATATTCGCGACGTTACCTTATTTCAATGGGGGAATACCTGTTCCGCGCGTTACAAACTGCATGAACGCGCATACACGGGACGACACGTGTGTTGCGCCCGCGCTCTCCACGGCTCTCGGTGGAACACTCGCCGAGCATACCAGCACACTGGCGTGCGCACACGCGAGCAAGTAAACGAACGAAGAAGCGAGAGAGCCGACGAGATACCGTACGAACGAGAGAGCGAGAAAGCGAACGGCAAGACGCCACGGAACTGGCTCGAAGAGGCGTCCAGGTGGATCTCGCTCTTTCTCGCGAGGGCCGCTTATCCGGCCTTCTCTGTCCCGATCTCTCCCTCTGTTCACTATACTGTTCGCTCTCTGTGTTGCCCTTCTCTCAAAATCATTCCCACGTTCGCCGGCTACAAAAGTGCCCGGCCACTTTTCCGAGAGACCGATCCCCTGACCGATCACCGACGACACCGTACACCGGCTCGATATCCGCTCACGAGATTAGAGCCGGGACTCTTAACGGCCGGAACGGCGTCGTTGGCGTCGCCCGTCAGTGCTGGAATTTCGAAACCACTCGACCGAAAGGATGAAATTGCAGGCGAGATACAGGGAGGATGAGTCGCGGGGATAGACGCGAGACAGGGAAAGGGGGCCCTGAAACTGCTACCACAGAACGCGCGCGCGATCCGAGAGCCTTCTCTACGAGGTGCAACAAGCCGACAACCAACACGGAATGCGTTTCCGACCCGTCACCTGTCGAACTTCGTACGCCAAGATCCGCATACGGTATTTTCAAGTTTCACCTTCCTCATCCAGAATTGTTCCAGCAGTCGGGTTATGGACGATTCCTATTATTTCGAGATTGGTACGCGGATTGCTGGCCGAATGCGTAATCGTCTTATTCTCATTCATGGCTGCTTCACTTGCTCGCATTCGCATCATCGATAATCCCAATTGTAAATGTAACCAGGAGCAGGAAACGCTTAACCATCTTCTATGGCAGTGCAACCTATATAAAGATCAGAGGATCAAACTTGTCCAGAACCTTATTAGAACAGGTTTCCAATTGCCATTGGACATAGGTTGCTTAATAGCTGAACCCAATATTTTTTTTTCTTTTATTATTGAAAGCTTAATTAGAACTCCCCATAGGGGGTTATAAAGCTATACATTAGTAATATACACCTTACATTTGAACATTAGTAATGTAGGTACAGTAGAACACATTAAGTATATAATATATAAGGAACATAACTTTAAATCTTTAAATTACATTGCTTGAAAAACTTGAAAAGAAAATAACATGCCTCAATATTCGGTTCACAAAGCAACGATCTGATATTTAAAGGTGGAAACAAATTGTTTATATATAATAGCCTTTTTAAATACTTGTAACCTACGTGCCTAAGGATTTTTGATTTTTCTATTGCAAATAATATTTTTGTTATACTATACAATATACTCTGTACTAATACTTTGTTATGTAATACTCTGTACTAAGCATTATGTTGTAATAAATCTCATATGAAATTTCCAAAATCAAAAAAAAAAAATGTTGAAACTGAATGATACAAAGGCTACAGTCGATAGAAAGATTCATTTTCCAAGTTCTTCAGTGGTTAAAGGAAATTCTCTATTTAATTGGAGCAGCTGTATGCTATAAAGTAACAAGCTTATTACAAGCAAGAGGACCCATATTCATTAAAGAGGACATAGATTGGGTCTCTTCAATGTCTCTGTGTGTATGAACGTATACTAGCGAGAGTTCTCTTCGTCCGTGTACTGGAGGGTTAACCTGACGACCGGAAATTGAGAAGTAAGATGAAATTCCTGACAACCTGGATTAAAAGTAACTTCAACACCACTGTCTGGAAAATAACCTCCTTCTATCTACTGAAAGATAAATCGCTTGTGCCACGGTCGCGAGAATGAAGAAACTGAAAAACGTATGAAATTATTATCGACTCCATACTCCTATCAAGAATAAAATTAGTTTGAATGCCACACATCGAAGACGTTGCGAAAATTTGCCATCTTTCTCTTTCTATATAATAAAAATGAAATGCTGTTCGTTGGTCACGACATCACGTGAGAACGGCTGGACCGATTTGGCTAATTTTTTTCAAAAAATGTTCGTAATAGTCCGAATAAGGTTTTTAGGGAAAGAAAAATTGGAAAGATTTCCCGGAAGAATGAAAAATTCCGGAAAAAATAAAAATGCTTTTCTCTATGGGATTTTTGTATGAACTCATAACAATAACACAAGACTCGAACGATGGATATGCGTGATTCGTTTTTTGTTTTGTTCGTTATGGTCCTGGAAAAGTTTTCAGGAAAAAAATTCGAGACAATTACAAAGGAAATTTGTACAGGACAACGTCTGTCGAGTCAGCTAGTTCTAAATGGAAGGTACACAGATCCACTTCTATCATACAGTTTAATCGGACGAATTCACGTCTTCGTTCTCCGTCGACAATTTTCATAAACAAATCAGTAGACGCAAGAAGACTCGACAGAATCCCTGCAAGATCTGGCGAAACTTTTACCGAGTCTCACGTGGAAAGATGCGTGAGAAATACCTCGAAGCGTACCCCTAACCGTCTCTTATCTCGTCTCGATCATCTGCCGCGCATGCCTCTCGCCGATGCATCGCGATCAATCGTCGATCGTGGAAAAACGGAAAATGATTCCCGGCAACGTGTTTATCGATTTCGAACAAAGGTGCGCCGCTAAACGAAAGCCCCGATAAACGAGCGTAGATCTGTCCGCGGCGATTGCCGGGTTCCACGGCCGATTCATTCGTTCGCGGCAATTACGAAGGAGCCTAAGCTAGCCCATGGGGGGAAGGAACGCACACGAGGCTTCAAGCGCGAGTCAACTCTGTCGGTTCGCCGACAGAGGCATCGCGTGTACCGCAGATAATATCGCCGGGATGTAACAATAGAGGCGAGCAGCCTCTCTTTCTCATCTCTTTCTCTCTTTCTTCTATTTCACCCTCGCCCCCCTCTTTCGTGGCCCCCCTCACGAAATATTCTCACAGAACAACCTTACATGCCGGATTAACGCACCCACTGGGCTTCCCATTGTCAACAAGCCGAGCACACACATGGACGCGTATACAGGGTGTCTCTTCTAACTCGAACATCATAAACATTCAAACAAACTTGAAGAAAATAGCGTCAGCCATACATTTCTCATGCATTAACCCTCATCCGTCCCTCATTTCACGAACCGAATCTGTCCCTTGGTGTCAAATTGACACACTGGTAAAAAAATAGCTCACATAACAAAGTAAACATTTATTTTTCGACATTTTTATATCCAGAAACTGATGAGTTAACATTTACATCTTAGGTTTCTTGGTTATATGTTTCGCATTTAAAAAATTAAATGCACGAAGTTTCAGGCTTTACGTAGTATAATAACGGAACAGTATAACTTGTTTCGGGAAAACTGTGTCAAATTGACACGAGGGACGGATGAGGGTTAAACAAACTACTAAAAAAACGTATGTACGTGCATTAACATTAATAAATTATTGTTGACGAACGACTCTCTAGTCCTCGTTACAATTTCCTCGCTGATGTTAGCACATGTAGTTCGCTTCGACATAACGATTCGTAAGCTACGACGACGACGAAGCAAATGGAATATAAAAATTGAGCGGTATGTTTAGAATGCTGGAGTTAGATGGGACACCCAGTATACACGTGTGAGTGAGCGTCTACCTCGCTCCGGCATCTACAATGCCCCAATATTCCTCAATCTGAAACGGACCCGACGCGTCTCTCTACGCGATTGTTAACGGGCAGCTCCCATTATGCAGCCGGTGCGCAAGGTCCCCTCGAGTCCCCCGGATCAGGTTGCCCCGATTTCCACTATCAGAACCGGGGACCAGATGCGTGCTTCGTTTGTCATTCCTGCTGCCAGCGATCGGCACTTTCGAAACCGGTAGAAATTTATTTTCATGATAAATATTGGCCGACAAAGATCAACGATCAAATTTCCAAAACGTGCGGAATATGTATCTACAGGAGTCTACATTTCGTATTACAAACCATAACGCGTTCCTCCAATCCTAAATCCCCATGGAATCCACCCACGGCCTCCCCGTGTTCCTAACAATCGCTCGAAGCTGAAGAGAATGAACATCAGTAGCGCTTTAAAAGAAAACGGTTCCGCGTCGCGACCCGGCTGGTAATTGAAGAAGATGCGCCCCTATCCCGGGGCATTCATCTGACAAATCCATTCATCCGTTCACCGGAGGATCGCGGGATCAGAAGCGGCAGGCGGCCTTGAACGATCGCGACGCAACGGCATACACCGAGAGGAGCAACAACCATCGCATTCCAGCGGCAATGAAAGCGCTCACGATTCGAGGAGAGGAACGAAGTCGAACGGTACACCTAAGGCTCGTCGCGTCTCTTTCGTTCTTGGATCAAGAAAAACCGTTCCTCCCTCTGTGGAAGCGAAGTAATCATTCCGGACGATGACTATCCGATTCCCCGTGTGCTCTCGCGTATCAGAGCCAAGGTCCACGGAAATATTCTGCTGATATCGGGATCAGCTCCTCGAAATATGCCGCGTGCGGTTCGTTGCTCGCACGCCATAGCACAGCTTGATCCCCCGTGTGTTCATTAGCTCGATAATGGGTTACTCGAGCGGAGCCGGAGCTCTCTCGCGAACGGACATTAGATTACACGCATTCCTACTGCCGATACTTTGCTTTAAGAAGCTCTACCGTAGCTGTTCCTCCAGCAGCATTTCGTCGTCGGAGAGAATTCCGCCGGCCAGGCAATCCTCGTTTATCGTAATTCGAGCGGGACGAGCAAAAGGCACCTCGAATTCGCCCGGGTACACAATGTCACTCATGGAAAATCCTGTCCCGGGGTCCAGATAATGCGAATCTACGCGCCTATTAACATTCCAGGCGGGACGAGAACGGGTTAATGTTATTCCTGTCTTGTAGTACGACGTTCTTCTCCGCTCCAGTCCGAGCCTTCTAATTAGCCGCGGATTTAATGCCGTATCGATTGATCATTTTAGGAGCCGCGAGCGCTTATCGGGAACGCGCCGAGGCTTATTATCATCCAGCCGAGCTGATACGCGTAACGAGCCCGGTATGAAACGGGGCCTGTTGATGGTCGATGATCCCCGTTCTGACCGGGAATAATGACTAGATGGCGAATCTTTATGTGAAATGAAAACCTCGCAATTTTCCGGCGATATAGCATGTAATGAAAATTTATTCCTTTTCTTAAGAATCTTAATGAGTAATGATTTCTTTCTTCGCGTTATGTAGAAAGCTAAATGTTCCACTTCTCAAAACTAAAGATCATTGGTTGTCCCCAATCGGTGGACCGGGGTTCGATTCCCGACACGGTAAGAAATTATTTTTCTCCGTTTATTCTCAGTTTAAATTTTCGCGCCCGACTTTCCACTTCCGTTGCATCGACACGTAGCATATCCGTTCCGTCAGAAAATTGTTACCCTCAGCAAAGAAGTTTCACTTAAAAAAAATCCAGACGTAGAGTTCAATATTAAAGGAACATTAATAAGAGTCGCTGTACACATTTCTCTGTAGACTTTCTTTGAAACTTGTATCACAGAAGTTGCTCACTATTATTGAAACATGTTCCCTGAATGGTCGACGATCATCGTCATCGAATGGGACACGCTGGACCGCAGGATCCGTTTGCAACGCGTATAGATCTCCTTATTAATTTTGCGCGCGGATCGTAATGCCTGGCGAGGGCGACACGTGTACTTGTGTGTGTGTGTTCACCACACACCCGCGTCCCGTAATTATATCAGCGACGATTTAAATTCTAATGCTCGCGCAGCAGAGGCGAGTCCGCGCGACACGGCACGGTTAATGATCTCTCGTCGAGCGACGGGAGTGAGAGAGAAAAATTAACGGCGCGAAGTGCCCGTCGCAGATCAAAGTGAAACGCGCAGCTTAACGTCGTCACCGGTGTTGTCGAACGTGAAACGACCCGCCGCGCGATATTCGTCGTTAGGACACGAAATAAGCAACATCGCTGTGCGACGCGGCCGGCCGTTCAAACGTAACCACCGACGACGACGATGCGAGATTTTTCCATTTTACCGGTCGCCTACCGGTGAAATTGCGCGAGGCATCAGCTCGTTAGACGCATTCTGCTTTTCGAGCGCATTGTGGCCAAAGAAATCGATTTTTGCAGATCGGCTCCCAGATTGAGACTAGTCTCCTCACTCTACGCTTCCGCCACGGCCCGGTCACGTGAGAGGATAACTTTTAACCATTCATTCGAGTCAATTCTCCTGATCCGACGACTCTGCATGGACGAATCATCGAGGTAAACTATTTTTTTTAATCAATACTAGAATCAACCACTTAAAAATATGGCTTAGCTTTATATAAGTAACAAGATGAAATTTACTCAAATTTTGTACGGTCAATATTATCATACAGGATAGGATGAAGGAATTAAATGAATCGTTTGTATCTTCACAATCTTAATCACTGCAAGGTAAAAAATATATGAAATGTCTTGACCGCCGGTAATTTACTGTTAATTAATGGTCAAAGCCACGGCGATTTTACCTGGTTACTTCAACCATCGTATCATCCATAGTTCATGGGAATTCCTAGGGAGTCACGTATTTTATACTCAACAAAACTTCACTCGCTGACTTAAGATCAGCTTCAGCCTGAAGGTTTTGACACTTGGAAAGTCCAGTGTATTCGAGTATGCGGGTCAATCGGATAGGGTTACCACAATGCGAGGATAGTGTAACATCTGATGAAACACCATCGTCTCTAAAATATAAATCACAGTGAACGATTTCCATTTACAAAGTAGGTGTAATGTTCAAATGTAAGATGTATATTAATAATGTATAGCTTTATAACCCCCTATGGGGAGTTCTAATTAAGCTTTCAATAATAAAAAAAAGTAGGTGTAATGCAAAAATTCTTGTCCAATTGTTCAGGTACAACGACTTGGATTAACGATGACGTAAACATTGAGTTTTAATGAAATTGATTAATTCCACGTATGAATTACAGTAAAACAGACGAAATGTCTATGGAAGCTAGCTGTTAATTGAAGTTTTATTTGCAGATGTACAATCTTCTAAAAATCGCACGACACCTATGAACATAAGTACATTGCGATCATACGCGAGTGCAAAGAACGGATCGCAATCGGACGAGACGGAATACTTAAGAAACAGCTATATTAACGGAAGGTTGACGTAATCGATGCGATGGTTAGCCTGGTACCTGCAACGGTAACAGGCAAAAATCGTAGCAGCAGCGCAATGAAATCAGCGTTACGTTGGTCGTCCCAGCCATGAACGAGTCGTTAGGCTCCGTTCGTTTACGTGACAACGGCTTATTAGTCGCTATGAGCGTTGCGTAACAATGATATAAATGTGCGATGGCTGATCGGGATACATTAACGGAGTGAAACGCGACAGATCGCTCAGAGGGAAACGGATAATGAACGGTTTCGATCTCGCGGAACAACCGATATATATATATACCTGAACACCGGCAAAGAAAGCGGCGGGTAAACATGTCCGCGCGAACAGGTTTCCCGTTTCTTAATGGTTTCCATAGTACTCTTTGCTTTATTGTTCTCTTTCCTTAAACCAATCTCAAACACCGTCATGTAATTCCATTCCCAGCTCAAAGCACTCTGCAATCTTGTCCATTCAAATTCCTTCAAAATCACACACTGTACACTGTTACAATCTACCGTTAATATTCTATAGGCATCAATGTCGCGGTGAAATTATATAACTGCGACACTATACCGTTCGATTAGATACTTTGATTCTGTTTTGAGAGCCGGTGTAGTTTTTCACGAAGATATCTCGCTTGGAATTGCAGATTTCCGGTTGGACGTATATAATTCACTGTAGCGAGATAATTAGTAAATTCTACTGCGAATACAGTGTTTATATCACAATGTTAGAGTCTTATTGGAATTATAAGATTATTAATAGACTGCGGATCCTGTTGGAAGACGCAACAGTCACTTGGGAATTTCTTTCTTCATACATGATTATCATGCTAGATCGCATTGACACAATTCGTTTCTTTTTTTAATTTGAAAATGAATATGAAATTCCAGGTCCGGGGCTCCGGCAGCTAGAATCGGTTCCAATTAAATCAGAAAAGCTACAATTTCTTTTAAAGACCACATCGACCATTCACAAATCCCACAGACACAACATTCCCTAGCCTAACATTCTCGTCCCCACTTAAATATCTCTCCCCGGCATCCATAAAACACAATCAAACAGAATCGAACCGAAACACACGACGAAGACTGGCTACGTTCAACGATCCCAGAGACCCAGCGACACTTCGATTTTAATTACCCTCTCGCGCATGTAAACAGCGCTATGAGTAATCCGAAAAGAGCAAGAGGCCTCTCGTTAATGGGCCAAGGATCAACCGAAAAATTCCAGGGTCCGGGGGTCCGGCAGCTAGTCGGTTCCAATTAAATCAGAAAAGAACGAACCCGACCGGTGCGCTGTGCGATCCTAAAAAGAAACTCGAATCGCTCGGAGAGGAGACCAGAAAGGGGGGGAGAGCGAATAGGAGAGGAAGGAATAAGCGAAGGTGGGGGGATCTTTGGAGGTGGCATTTTTCCAGCGGGCTGGAATACCTGCAGCTGAAAGAGATACGTCACGCACACACGCGCCCGTACGGAGGGAGGCGAGGGAGAGACAGAGAGAGAGAGAGAGAGAGAGAATGAGAGAGCGAGGGAAGAGAGAGCAGCGTTACCGGACAATGCCGTTTCTGCGCTACGACGACGTGCGTACGAGGTGACTGCCTGTGTTCGGTGTTTCGCGAACAAATGGGAGAGCATCGTGCCGGCACCCTGGCCCCGTGACGAGGGGGCCAAGGGGCCACGGGGCAAAGACGACGAGGACGAAGAAGAAGAAGAAGTGGAAGAAGAAGAAGAAAAGGTTGAAAGCATTGTTCCTGGCCCCTCGCCCCACCTGCCCGGCCCCCCTCGTTTTTCGTCCCACCACATTTCATACCGATGCACCATGCGGTTCTCCACAGATTCTCTCTCTCTCTCTATCTCTCTATCTCTCTCTCTTTCTCTTGTTGCCTCCTTCCACCAAAGCCACCTCAAACGCACCGGCCCGTGCTCAGGTGTGCTCCATTGTTAAACGCCCCACATATCGCGTACGCGCTCCTCGCTTACCCTCTTTATTATGTGTTTGCCCATTATAACGAGAGGGAGACAGAAAGCGCGGAGGGGTGGGGAGAAGGGGGCGGGTCGGAGAATGAAAAAGAAAAACGGGAGGAGGGGGAGGATAGATGTAGAGCCACTGGCTCCAAGGGATCAAGTGGCATTGTCCGACAACGGGATGCTTCTTCCACAGCTGGTTTTCGGTGATTTTTCTGTCGGTCGATCGGTGGACGTTGTCTCGAGGAATGTTCGGGAGAGATTCGTGGTTTGAGAGCGTTTGGAATTAGTTGGACTTGGATGACTTCGCTTCTTTCGTATTTTTAATGTTGCTTTTCGGTAGACGCCGTTAACAATGTGGTACAATTTTAAACCAGATACCGGATGCAGATGAACATCAGAACTTTCGATCAGAGTATCCAGCGTCAGAAAATAATAAAGACCCTTAGTGCCGTGGACGTTGAGGAGCGCAACGCGGAACCGGTTACCAGAAAACAGTTCAGCATCGTGACAGGTTGAAAAGCGATTTACAATGTTACACGCGGTCGCGGTTACAAGCTCGGGCAGAGGAACAGCCAGGATCCGAGGCGTCGGTATATTTCGCCTTTGTCTTATCCTGGCGTGGTCGTGAGGGGTGTAAAATGCGTGCGGAGTACGTGCTATGACAAGGGTCACCGATACACCTGCACACGCCGGTGCTTCTAGAGCGCGATAATATAGGATTCTGATCCGACAACTGCGACCGGTATCTTCTTCCCCCTATTCGCCCGGTCTCTCTCCTTCGGGGCGGGGAGTTGGGAGGGGGTATAATACCGTGTAGAGCGGGCACTCATAACGCCCGTGGAAGGCGAACCTGTTGAGATATAGCCCGGGTAGTGTTTCAATCGCACGGGGCGAACGGACCGTCGACAATGATACGCGCGTACGTATGCAAAACCTATTACAATATTGGATACCCGGCCCATGCATCACGATAGTCGAAATAAATCAACCGCGAACAAGCACCGACGCGGTCAGCGGAGAGTCTTAAATAATTTACTAATTTTTCAATAGGCCGACCCGAAAGGTCGCGCCGGCCAATACCGCGTAAATCCCTTCGCCTCTCCCTTTCTCTCTCCGCAGACGTTTCTCTCTATTTCTCTCGAGGTTCGACGAAGCCCTCTCCCGTCGAGCGAGTATTCCATGGGTGTTGGAAACCGACGGGAAATCCCGGAGTCGCTTGAAAAATCCACGAGAGCGTAGCTCTCCCCGTGCGTGGTGCACGAGGCGGCAATAAAGAGCCATAGCTCTTCGCAACAGAGCGGATCCGCGAAATGCTTCCGCAAACCGAGCAACAAAACGCGACGTGCTCGTTCCCTGCTGAACATAATGTAAACATCCGAACGAGCAAAAATACTTACTTATTGCCCCACAGTTTCCCCAACCGGGCTGCTCGGGTCACTGCTGGCCCTCCTCCGGAAAATCAGCCGCGACGCTGACAATGCGCACATTCCCGTGATTTAGCGTTCCGAGAGGTTTTCAAATAGTGTGTAGCTTGATTTAACCCTTTGCACTCGGAGCTATTTTAACTCGAAAATTAAACATTTCTTCTGACCTACAATGTTTCCATTCTCTATGATATTTTAAATTTGATAAATATGAAATTGATATAATACCTCATACAATACTTAAATGTGTAGTAATTGGTTAGATACCGACATATCTGATAGCGTAAACAATTATTTAAATAATAGTACAGCAATTTTTAGTGGCGCCTCAGAGGCGCCACTCGAGTGCTAAGGGTTAAGGGATATTATTGGACGCGAAAATTTTAGTTTTTACGAGTAGGGTTAGTTACGATTGCAAATTGTAATATAATAAGTTTTTAGACAATCTCATATAATTCAGTATTGGCACGATTTAAATTCCTTAATTTCAGAACACCCTATATGAACACCCTGTCCATCATCGCGGCAAACGGTCATGCGATCGTGGAACCTCGTCCCTTGAATGAAATAAAACAAACCCGATTAATCGAAATCGCTGTCAATCTCGTTGAGCAATAACGAGTCCCATTAACGTCTAAAACGGTATTGAAAGATCGGCGATCCGCGACGATCGATTCAGGTGAAGGTGTCTCCGCGGCTGAAGAAGAGCCGGGGCGCGTTCGTTAATTTTTAATGGAGCTTTTTTTCGTATCGCGGTTCCCGTCGATAGCCAGCGGATCGATTAACGGAACACCTGTACACGTTCGCATAATTTAAACGTGCGAGTGGTTCTCTCCGTTGCTGCGTCGTCGTTGTCGTCGTCGTCGTCTGCCGACGAATTTCACTTTGCCCACTACCATTTCTCATCCCGTCATTTCCCTCAGCCGCGTCTAGTTTCTACCGCGTCGTTAGATCTACTCGGTACTGGCCGAAACGAGCAAAAAACTGTTTAATTTTCACCGTTAAATAAATTTCTCTGGGTAAAGATCACACAGCCGGGGAGACTTTCACGCGTGCGCGAAAAATCGCGGAATCGCAAACAGCAGGCGCGAGCGAGCGAGTGTGTGTGTGTGTGTGCGCATTCGGGTTCGCGAGTTCCACGATATGCTAACGTAAAGTTACGCCAACCTGGACATTCAATACTGCCAGTGAGCCGCGCGGTAATGAAACATTTAACGCGCGTGCACTTATCGGCCGTGATCTCGTAATAAACAACGGACGAGGAGGCGTGATAATTCGAGCTGTCGCGGTTAAGGCCTCTGCGCACCCTGGAGCGGTCCCGTTGCACAATCGCAATGATTATGGCAACGGTCGACGGAAGATGGGCTCTAAAACGTGGCACAATGCGAATTTTATGGCATCGATATTGAAAAACTAGCTTTCCTCTTGGTACTAGTTCACATGGCGATGTAATTGGAATGATTGTAAAATTGAAACTAGCTTGAGCATAAATTGAGGAGTCTCGATGCTGTGAAAACGCTTTGCTAATTGGTACATTAATCCTTAACATCCCTGCATCGTATAAACCAATTTGACCCGACGGTTAACCTTTACATATCATTATATTCCTTCTTATAAAATAGATTTTATCACATTATTGATCTTCATGGTGATGCGAAGGTCACGATATAAACATACTCTTGAATTTCAATTTATACTTTCAACAATCACCATTTTCTACCAACGTTTTTCAACACAATCGAGGTGGTAATCGATGTTTGACTTCGAGAGAAGCGTTCCGCTTTCTCATAAATATTGTTCTGCAACATAGTGCATCAAGGATGCTGTACTACCGGGAGTATCATCCTTTCTTTTGCACCGTGGAACCTTAGAAAGTTTCCGTCTGTTACGTCTGTCCGTTACACGCGTCGAATCCGGCGCCGATTCTCTAATTCATCTGGGATCTGCGCGATTTATCGCGAGATCAAGCTGCGCACTCCACCGTCTCTCCAGGGGGAACACGGTGGTTTCTTTGCCCCGTGGGCAAACCGTCTCTGAATACCAACGTTCCACAATAATTCGCCTTGACTTTTGTTCGGAGCAGCTGAGTTATGTCCGCGAGGTTCGAGAGCAGCGCATCGCCTCAAGACAATCGTTGCTTTCTGCTGTCGCGCTGGCATGCCCGTCAATATCGATGCATGTTCCTCACCATGCGGTTTCTTTTCTGTTATACGGGTTCATTATCTGATAAAATGTCGGCAGCGATTGCTTATTCGCCGCGGAAAGAATGTGGCCATTCAGTGTTCGCGTAGACACGCGTAGAAATCGGTCTTGGTGCCGGTAGAATCGGTTTGTGGACGTCCTGTGTCAGTGTTTCTCAATTAGGATATGTTTACGCTGAAGGGTAGCATCGAAGGGTATGTTGCTTCATAAAAAAATGCCAGATTGCATTTTTTTCTTCGCTTTTCAAAAAGAATTAGTAATGTTTTGATTAGCAGTTTGTTTGTTCTATTTTCTGCTTTCTTTTATGAAGTATAGTTTTATAATCATAGTTCTTTAATTATTGTATAGAATAAAAATATTTTCTGTTTATTTTCAAATTCGATACGTTTATACCTTCTTCATAAAATTGCTCCAACATTCAAACCAAATACACGACTGAATGCCTGGAGAAATTTTTCGAAAAATAATGCATGCAAAAATAATATTATGCATGCAAGTTTTAAAGGGTACATGAGAAACAGTTTGTACAACAGGAGGTACGTTAAGAAACGAGGTTGAAAACCACTATTGTTCGCAGATCAAGAGAACTAGGATTCATGAGTTGCAATATTATCTACCATAACGTAATAGACATTTTACAATTTATGATTCGAATTCTGCAGTGAGAGTCTTGTAATTATTAAATACGCTACGAGAATGAATATACCTATTGACAACAACGTGATCGATGGTGTCTGTATTGTTAATAATTATCACCTGATGGTGATCAGATAATATATTCTTAATAATTCTATCATCAGACAATAAATCTTAATTAAATCTACTATTTTCTGGCTATTGAAAACCATTGAAGCATCGTACACCTTCATTTACGATTATAACAATGTTTCATAATGTTTAAAGAAAATCCGACCATTCTTCGGCAACAATTGTAATCTGCTTTTCGAAAGGAGATACCTGAAGTCATAAAACCTGTCCACCCCATTCTTAAATTGCAAGCTTGAAATAAGTGAAGTGGTGTGAACAGTTATTATGGAACTGTATGTAAACAAATAATATTCTGAGATGTGAATTATTATGATTATATATAGTGTAAATTATCCTTAATACTTGTACATGAAATCTAGAGATGGAAAACAAACAACATTCAAACAGACTTATTTCGTAATGTCATCTAAAGGTAGTACGTCGATCAAATTCCATTAACTACAATCGTATCAAAATAAGACGAGCATCTTCTGACACTAAAGAACCAAACAAAGGATAAACACAAAAGACTTACTGTCACTGACAGCGTATCAATATTCATCGGCCGAAAACGTTCAATCAAATGTTTGTAGACAGTTCGCTTCTACGACGTACACATTCACACACTTTGACAATAGTTCTCGGATGAACAGGACACAGCGAAGCACGATTGTATCAAGCACAGGATCAACGATTGATTAATATATGTAATCACGAGGAACGATTGAATTAATACATTCACGAGGAACGATTGAATGAATACATTCACGGGAACGTTGAAATCGACGTGCATAAACACAGAACGTAATTTCACGTATCGTAGAAAGAACGGAAGAACACTCCGTGTCCTTTTTCGATCGACAACATACGACAACTACATAGCAACACGTGGCCATATTGGTCTTTTCACAGTGACAGGTGAGGCGCGCTAATGCTCCAAGCGGATAAACTCGAAATTACAGCATCGCGTACACGCGGTAGTGTTTACAAACACGCTATACAACTACGCACAGGAAACTTTATTTAAAAATCAATCCTTATGAGAACTTTTACGGATTTTCTTTTCGTAAATACACTAATTATAAGTGTTATAAATTTAGGAGTATTTTAAATCACAGTATTAGCTTTGAAAGAGTGATTGTACAAATACTTTCAGGTTACAGAATATAGTAAAATATAAACTTGAAGTAACATATGCTCTATTATACACTGGATAAATTCTATCTGTAAGAATGTTAATTGTGTAAGCACCGTGTGGATGACTGAATGTTTCTGTTTATCTGTTGTATATAATTTTATTGATTTATGTTGTTATATATAGTTTTATTGATTTATATGTCACGTTAAGGCTTTTGTTAACAAATGTATGTTACGTTCAGTTTTTGTTAAATGAAACAGTTCCCTGTAAGCAAGCAACGGATCACAACGTGTCGTGTCGAACCTCCGAATATCCTTACATATCTTCGCTTATTTATTAATCAAATCCCGATTTACAGTAACAATTCCAAATATACATGGTTTTCTATCAGACAAAATTTTCAAAATCGATGAAACTACCCTTAACGAATCAGTGAACAAACAGAGAGTTCCCGAGCGTCATAAACCGCAGCTCACGAAGCCGCTCGCGCATTCTAATTACACATCTATTCTAATTACCCACGGTGTTCCACGGTCATCGTGGACCCGGTCTCTCGGCGCTAGTGTTGTTAATCGATCCACGTACGTCCGTCATAGCTGGCGATTCGTTTCTCGGTGCCTCGATTAGTGATTCAGATCACCGACGGAGTAAGACATTACGCGGACGGAGTAATTACAGGCGTCGGTGCTAGTTCTGAGGAGTTCCGTAGATTTTTCTGCCGACGTGAACGCGTCCGTTTAGGCCTTGCCCGGTAATTAACGTCTCGGTAGTTTGAAATTTAGCAGGCATAATCGCGCGGGTTAATTAGCCGGGTGGAATTTGAGGTATCCGATCGAGAGGGGAAGTCGGGGAATAAGAGGACAAGCACAAGCGGCGTAGCGATCGAGGCGCGTGTAGATCGCGTCCTTGCGAGAACCAAATAGGCTGTTGGCGACATCTACGGTGGCGCCAGTCCTAGTCTCTCTGCCATTCGGACACGTTCCGTTTTGTCCTGGACAAGGTGGTAAAGGGCAGCGCTTGGTAGGAGGGAGCAAAGAGTTGCACGAGGAAGCAGAAACGAAGGTGACGAAGAACGAGAACGACCGGGGTCTACGATTCAGCCCGCGGCCTCTCCGAACAGGCCAGGGTCCGAGGAAAAAAACTTCTTCTTCTAGCAAAACCCAGCGCCGGGTAATATACGATCCTAGGGTCCCGACCGAGAGCGTCCAACGTTTATCTCTTTCCGATACGGAAGTCTGCCGCCAGGAATTAATTGCCTTCCGTGGCACCTTACCACGGCCACGGCGAGTCCCGATGCAATATCTGTTCCTCTACGAGCCATTAGCCGGGCGCATACTTTACATTAGAAAGCACGTAAGCGAACCGTGGCCACAACGAGGAGACCTGTTCAACGGCGAAACCTTGTTTCGCGGAATTCTCGCCTCTGCGATTGGCTCACACGGAAAAATCCCCGGGGAAAAGTTATCGGCGTGCTGGGGATCGTTAGGGGACCCCGTTTCGAGAACCATGCCCGGATCGGGGTCTGCTCGCGACGACATGAGAGGACGCCGTGATCAGCTGTTCCGGGGACTAGATGTTCTGTGTCATTCGTTGCACCTTACACTGCTTGCCGAGCTGGAGGATGGGTTCCGAGTAGGGTGGGTTCCGTAGGTGGGAATGGTTATGGGTGTTGTTAGGGTTAGAGGAATCGATATTGTTGGTGAAGCTTGGCTCAGTGAAGTTTCGCTATTGATTCTGGTTTTATGATCCGGGTTAGGCAACTAGGTGTTCAGAGAGGACGCAAAGCCATAAAAATTCTGTCTGACACCGTCGCAGGGAAACTGACAGGGTCCGGTTTCTTGTTGGCCACGTCTCGTGCTTCAGCATAGTACGAACGATCACTGCGGTCGATGTTTGATTAGTCCGATCAAACGTTTTCCGACAGGTGTGCCATTAAGCACCGTCGATTCAGCGATTGCAGAATCGATTACTCTCGCCGTGGCCTCGACAGGGGGTTATCAGCTCATCCGTTGTCTCCTAAGCTCGCTGGCTGTCTGTTTCGCGATCGAATCGACGGCGGCGCGGCGCCGCGTCGTGAAGTGAAAGTTCCGCTATAGCCTGCGACGTGAGAGGAGAGCTATTCTTTTTCGCGATTGTCTCGTCACACACATACTCAGGGTGCAGCGCGAGTCTAGGCGAATCACGCGCATTATCGCGTCCCGAAGAAGGAAACGCTGAAGAGAAAGAGAGAATGGATGCTGAGGCAGCGTCGTTGATCCTGAACGATCTCTTATCCAGTCCTCGCGAGACAAATTCTCACGCCTCGCGGCCGCCGTACACACGTATCGAACAGCCTCGACGCCACAGGTTAATAACGACTAGCTCTCCGCTCCGCTCCGACCCGTTCCGACCCGTTCCGTTCCGTTCGCGGTATAAATTAACGGCTCGACCCAACCTGAACGATCCTCCGCTCTACGCGCGCTCCTCTCCTGTCCCCTGGTTTCTCGCGTGGCTCCTCTCGCACGATTCGCTCCGATCGTTTCACTTTCACGCATGCCAACAGAAAAAAAAAAGAATCGAACGATACCCGCCGCTCCTGCAACGCTCAACTCGGATCCTTCGAGCTGCTGCACTTTTAATGCACGCGCATAACTAAGCGAGCCGCTGTCCAGAGACGATTCGCTTCGACTAGCTTTCAGCTTCCACAATGCGAGACAGAATATTCCCTAACTTGATTTATAATCTAGCGTCTAATCAAATAAAAATCAATTGTTGCAAATATCTAATTAGAGCCGCTAGAATAACTCATCCGGTATTGGCAGAGAGGGGGAAACAAATAAATTTTCGTCATGCAATGTTATAACAGTTCTCTGTATCTCGATCGACAATTGTTCAAAACTACAATTAATGTTATTGCCGCACTGGTTCGATCAATTGATCGAACAGATCGAACATCAATTGACATACATAAAGAAAAGAACGCCGTCGAACACATTAACCATATATTAATTAATTGATAAATTCTTACAGACGCAATACGGATAATTTACATTCTTGAAAATGATCTAAATGTAGACCGAAACGTTGAATTAAATTTCATGTGATGTTTTGCAAATTTGCTTATTGTCTCCAATTGATCGAACCAGTGCGCCAATAACATTAATTGAAGTTTTATGCAACGTTATAGTTTCGAAAAGCTTCAGTCAACGTGTTAAGAGAGACTCCCGACCATTACATCTTCAGCATTGATTTTCCTCAGCCACGTCCGAAGGTAGCAATCATTATGATCGAAAGTCCATAACAAATGGCCATCGCCGTCCCCGGAAAACGAAACACGCCTCCTCGGTTTTTGCTGAAAGTTTTCACTTCAGCCATACGTTTGCCATTTGAATTTCTCGTCAGTGGCTCTCGAAGCAACGGGTTCCTCGGTGTCTTCACGGGTCGTTGCGGAGTCATCGTGTTATCCCTGTGGATTTTACGCGTTCGCTTTATCCGCCGTTGATTTCCGTCTACCGGAGAAATCACATATTCTGTCCGTTGCGCGCTGCAGGAGCGGTAACAGCAACGAGATTGACTCCTTTTCCCGGTTTCGCGAAACGGTAACTTTTCTCCAACTGTCGGTGGAAAGCACCGTGCAATTGTATGATTTATGCACACGGCGATGACAAGACTCCCAGCTACTCGACAGTCGGTTTTACTTGCGTAACCGGCAAATTATATGCTGGGAATAATGGTTTCTTCGCGGTGTGCCGCTCGCGGTAGACGTTTACTCGCGTCCCTGTCGTTCGACGCTTAATTTGAACGCTGTTTTACCCAGCTAGTGCTGCACGCGTGCTTGTAACGAGATACTTTATGCGTTGAATAAATTCCGTAATTTGAAGAGTGCCAGGATAATCGCCCCTTCAATTCCGATTCTCGCGGAGTACAGCAACGGAACACGGTGGTTCGGGGTTGAAACTTCGCTGCTCAAACTTTCAACCCTCTTGATGTATAGATAGAGTATATTCATCGTTAGACTAAGGATTTTACGTATTTATGAAAAAATACCAAAATTTCAAACAGTCGAAAGAATTGAAGAACGTCAATATAGTTTCTGCACCGTTTCTTAAGAAACCTATGTGTAAAAAGAAGAATCGAGCCTATCCTTGAGGAATTTAAAATTTCGGAATGAAGAAGAGAAGTCGCTTTCTAGCGATTCCAAAGAGGCACATTGCCATTCCCCGAGGTGTCCGTGGCGGACAGCATGCTCGTGATCCTGTTGTCTCTGTCGAAACGAAAGGTAATGGCTCTTTCCTAGGCAGGTGCGAAGCCCATTCATCGGTCGGGGTTATGTGCTAGCGTTAACAGCCTCGGCTCGAGAGATGAAATTAATTCCGTCCACGTCTGCGAGACCGTTCAATGGCTTCTTACTTTCCGTCGTTGCTGGTCGTCTGGTTCCACACCGTGCTTCATCGACTATCCCGGGCTCTCGTTCGGTAATGGCTTGTAAGAGGAAACGGGGCAAAGATTTATAGGTTGCCAGAACGAAAATGTATGTGAGTCAACAATACGTCGATACAATATAAAGGGGAGACAGAGGGAGAGAGAGAAAGAGAGAGCGAGCGAGTGGGGGGGAAGGAACGATGCAACGGCGTGGTGTACACGTCCGACAAAAACGCGTGCGCACACACAATCGAGGAGCGATTTCCAATGGAGCCTCTTTTTGCGTGGCCGCATGATTAACGATTGAACGCGCTCGACTTCCGATCCGTGCCGCCTCGACATGCCTCGGAACGGTAAAGAACGCTTGCTCTCCGCAAGTCCTCGATCGTATTTGATATTTATTTCCTCCCCTCCCGTCGCCGCGAACGTCTCGTTCGTTGGCTCGTTCTTTTCCTCTTTGTCCGTTTCGCGCCTTCGAATTCGTTGATTTATAGTTCCGCGTCGATTCGGCGTCGTTACAAAATTGCCGCGCCGACAACACGACGGAATAAAGTACACGTAATCGATTGGTTAGTCCTAATGGAAGATGAATTGTTGCTTCTTGTCCCTCGCGGAAGTCGCGGTGCCTTTCGTTGTTGGTAACGGGTTTTAAAAATATGTATCAAATGTCTGTGGAAGGGATGTTTCTGTATTTATAATCGTTGGAGAATAAATACAGACTGGAAAGAAAGAAATTCAAGTGTAAAATCTTCAGGGTGCGCAGCCGATGCTGTCGATAACGCAACGGAATCCATAGGACTCGCCGCGAATTAGAGTATAATATATCACACGCAACGAAGGCACGCACCTCATTGTGCAGCTGGCGTAATAGGCTTAACATCCTGTTGAGAGTGTTGCGTAAGCAATATTAACGGAAGAAGAATGAGATAGCTATTAAAAGCGACTCGGGGACCCGGTATATAACGTCTTTATTCTTGGCGTGACGAGCGAGTCCCCGAGTTTTGCGACGTGTAGCGTATTAGTTATGATTTATTAATAGTTCTAGCAACTTCGATGCAGCGGTAAAATTAGTGTTCCCTTCCGATGGGGGCTCGTACGATATCGCGAAGGCTAACGCTAATTCGTAATCATTGGATTCAACGATCCTTACCTTTCCGAAGCAACCCTGGGAAAAATTCAACGAAATCCTACCAAAAACGAGATAAAAGCTTGCAGATGCAAAGGATCCACTTGGACTGGCAGACTTATTTGCCGTGGGAGCTATAAAAGTGGCACACAAATTTATTAGCAGTTTCTAAAATATTTTTTGTTGGTATGCAAATTTGTCTGTCAATATCAATGCGATTTTATACGAGTATAAATCCTGCTGTTTGGAGAAATGTCGCAAGATATATTGAAAGCTTATAAGCCAGAGACACGCTCACTATTAATACCAAATGAGAGACAATTTATTTAACATTGACACTCTACCGATGTCAATGATATATTAATCGACTGCAAGTCTTTCCGTTAGCAAAGATGATAGGAAATATCATAGTCCATGAAATTGTAAAAGAGGATTCGCCGGAAGCGGCTTTCTAAACGAAAACACTAATTTATTAGCAGTTCCTGAGCCCTATTGATTCATTGATCTAAATTTCTGACTGGTTACAAACAAAGTTAAAGCACCGAGCTGTCGATATATAAAGTGCAAGGGGCTTTATTTCGGCATTGATAGATTCCCACTCAATATAGGATCTATTTTGCCGATGAAGTTTTGAGCGCCGAAAATCGAGTCGCTGGCCGCCGAATGACCACGGGCATGGTAGATCGATTCCAGCAACGGCGTGCAGAATTTCCGCCGTTGGCTGTGAACCGCACTTTGCAACCGTTGGATGCAACGTTCAATGTAAATTTTAATCTAACGGTTAAGTGGCTCTTTCGTTATGATGAAACGGTGAAAAGCTATACGCGGGGATCGATCGGATAACAGGAATTCCCACTGTTTAGACTGGGCGATCCGTTTGTAGAGGGAAATTGGATTGACGCGCGTGCCAACAGATGGTCATTTTGTGAAGAAGAATTACAAAGTAATACGAGCGCGGCCCGGTCATTCAAGTAATTGCCAATCCGGCAAACCAAATAGTTCCCGTGCTCCACGGATAAAAATAGACAACCGCGCACGCTTATCCGATCTCTTTCCTCCAGGCTGTACATCGCATTAACAAATATTAATATTGCTTCGTCCGGTGTCTACGTGCCGAAATCCGGGTCTCTAATTAATTAGGTAACGCCTCTTTTAATAGGATTGCTCGCGGCTCTGTAAACGTTCTCTAGTAAATACGAACGAATTAAGATATTACCGCTGAAAATAGAAATCGGACGTTTACCATCGAACGATTCTCGCGCTCGTTCGATATTCTTTCGGGATAACCGATACTCGAAACATTTCCCACTCAAATACCGTGAAAACCTGTTTTTCCTCGAAAATTCGCATACTGATTCATTGCATTGTAGTCTTATACAGTGTTCGTTGTAAATCGAAAATCTAAATTATTTCAGAAACAATTGGTGTACGTGGATTTGAATAGTTTCAAGATGCGCTCCATTTTTACATTCTTCGAATTTGAACTGACTTTTCACCTACAAGGTAATTTTTAAAGATCGAGGTACGTATCCAAAAACTGATATTTTCCAGTGGACCAATTTCTGTAGCCATTTCCGTGCTTCAGACTGACTGAAACTTATTAAAAAAGACAGGGTCGCGCAGACCGAGCGGAGTATCGTTGGCAAAGCGGCCTCGTAAAAAGTTTCGCGAGTATGGCAAGTGGCGGAAGAAGCCCGGCCGACGAAATTGGTCCGATAGATCGTTTTCGCGACGTAAAAATTGCACGATGACCGAAACCGCCATTCAATTTCGCGTTCTTACCGTGCTTGGTTAACTACTTTCCTGAGTGGATCTTGAGAAACGATTTCTACTTTAGGAGCAAGAGAGTAATTCCTCTCAGGCAGAGCTGAGAACAGAGTGGTGTGTGTGTGAGAGCGAGAGAGAGAGAGCGAAAGAGAGAGAGAGAGAGAGAGAGAGGAGAGAGGAGAGTGAGAGAGAGAGAGAGAAAGAAGGGGGGCAACTGGCGCGTATATACGCGGCCAGAGCGGGATAAGTTTCGAGCTGATCATTAGGTAAGTTTAGAAAAAGGGCCAATCCGAGGAGGTTTCATTAGGAAATGGATGAAACAGTGGATATACGAGGATTGGAAAGGAGGCGGTTCTGCGCGCGGAAAGGGAACGAGTCGAGCTTTGAAGCTCTCGCGATGACTCGAACTGATAATCCATTAGGATCCGTCTACTTAGAGTATAACATCTATTTGAATGCAAATCAATAGGGAATGGGAAAGGACGGTAGCCAGTAATTGGTCCGGCTTTATTGGAGCTCTCAGTGTCTCAAAGAGCATCTCGTTCGGTCATCTCCTCTGGCTCTCCGCTTCAGCCTCTCTACTGCTCCCTTTTCCCCTTTCTCTCGGTCCAGGCTCTCTCATTCTCCTTCTCCCTTTCGTTCGGCACCGCCATTTGCTCGCTTCCTCTTCCTTCGGCTTCTCGCGGGGCTTATGTCGCTTTCCTGTTCGTTCGGCCTCCTTCCACAAAATATATATTTGTATTTATATCTATATTTATATATGTATATAAGTACGTGAATATATATATATAGATTGATATTGTATAAGACTCGACAGTAATTAACCAAGAACTTGTCCCGTCTGGCCACTTCACTTCAAGTGTCCTGTTTGCGTACGAACGGCTCAAGAATATTGCTACCGATCCGGACACGGTGCGTTCATTTCGAGCTGGGAAACAAAAATTTAAGGAAAAATCGCAGTCTTTGGTCTCATAGTACTCTGATTGGGGGATTCGTTTATCTGTAGCGATGCGATGGAACGACAGTGTAGTAGTCCGGCTCCGTGAAACTCGGTTTAAAAGCGAACCTCATTGGAAACACTTTGCATTCGAAGCTGTTTTCACTACAGAAATCACATATTTCATCTAGAATACAAAACAATATATCTCACAACAAAATCATCGAAAGAATCCACCCAACACATCCTCCTATTTCACCCGGTGGAAGGTTCCACCCAGCATCCAGGAATTTATAGTAGTCCGCGGTGGACATAGGTAATGCGGTGTCTAAGGAGCGATGTTTCCGTGATCCCGGTCGCTTAATTTGCGCGGGTTTTGCACACACATATACACACACACATAAAGAAAAGAACGGCGTCGAACACACCGAGGCGGAGCCGTGGTCCCTGTATATGGAAGGTCGTTGCCAAGTATGTACTCCTCCGGCATCACTGTTGGGCCTCGGTAGCTATGCCGGCCATACGTCAACGTCCATTACACTTCCACCCTGCTGCTGGCTTTAATGTTTTCGACTCGGGCACTCTTTATCCCACCTTGCAGCTAATTAGCGAGCCGGATACCGGACACGCGCCCTCCCACCAGCCCCCCCACACCATCCTCTGGCCCTGCCGACGTACTACGGTACCACAAAGTCGTCCCGCACTTGGTTCTCTTGCTTTTCTCTCTCTGCTCTCTCTCCCCTTTTTCTGCCTCTTTTCTCCAACTCTATCTCCGACCTTTTCCTCCTCGTCCTCCTCCAACCTTCTCTGGATGCGACCGTGGTCATTGCGCCAGCGGTGAACCAGACTCCGCGATTATTCCGAACTCATTTTAACTCATTACCCGGGTCCACCCCGTGCACAGAATGCTGGCTTTTCCGACACAAGTGTGCCCTCTCTTTCTTTCTGTTAGCAAAGCTTCCTACACGCCCGAAATCTGAAGCACGGAAATTCGTATCGCGCGCGAGCGCCACGGGTTTCCCTTAAATTATCCTCGGCTAAGCGATTATTACCACCGCGAAAGATCATTCGAGGAGATAGGAGGATGAGATTCGAGGTAGCTCTGTGTGTCTTCTCTTTCAAGAGTCTCTGAATGCATTCTCGGAATACGCGGGATAGGCAGGTGCTTCCTCCCCGAGGTACAAAAGAGAGTCTGAATATAATTATAGGCACTGTAATTATCGGTGCTACGAACTCTAATGAATACCACCACCGGTGCAACGATAATTCTCTGTCTTGCGGCCGCGAACGCCGATCCGGGCTAAACGGTGACTGCACCCTCGGGAGAATCTTTCAAGATGTGGTGCATACGTTCCGTCACGAATATCAAAGAATTGTTCATTCAGGTGATTTTACATTGTTGAATTTCACAAATGTTTCGTGGACAAATATCGGGGCACATTCTCTAGACAACTGTATAGAAACCTAACCACAAGATAAATATGTATGTAATTGATTAAATTACTGAATGAGGAAGACTACACTAATCAATTTATGTCTTCAATTAAAGAGAAGTGTGTGCGATGTGAGAGAAGGCTCAGAAAAGAAGTTTCGTATAACGGTGCAGATAATCAAACCATAATTTATATAGCTGTTTCAATTAATGTCTGAGCATGGCTGGGTTCTTCTATACCTAATTTAAAGGGGAGTTTTGTACATTAAAACTGTAGAGTTGAATGTAGCGTTGACGATCAATTATAAAAGTGAGTTTGTCACGTACAATTAGCTTTACTGTTGTATTGGACACAAAATACCATTAGCGTGGTAATGATTAGACACGATTCGTAACCATTTGAGTGAAATTCATAACTGTAAAACAATTTCTTTTTGTCTCAATAATTCTAATCTTTAAATGATTTTACTATTTTGCATTTGATCTAGTCATTTCTATCACGACTAGACCACAGTCTATTTATGAATGAAACTAAGTGTACACAAAATTATGGAGATACTTTTTCGCAGAAAATGTACTTCAATTACTGGACAAAGGGGGTACGACTAACCACCTGACATTTTCCATAATTTAACAGAACAAACAGAAAGCTGCATGCATAAAACTCGTGAGAAATCTTGCTGACCGACCGAGCAGATTTACAATCGACGCCGGTCGCGCCTGTTATCTCCTCGGGTCTCGGCGCATCAATCTTGAAATTAAAGAGAAGTTTTCGGTGTCACGAAGATCAGAGAAGATTCTCCACATAACTGCCTAAAGAACCCACCGAGGCAACAATTTATACAGCCGTTTCGACTAATGTCCGAGGCAAATCGCGGACTTCAGTCCTTAAATTAACGGGAAGTTTTCGGTGTCAGAAGGTCCGGCGAAGATTCTTTGCATAACTGCATAGAGAACCGCAGCACGACAATTTATAGTCGTTTCGAGCGGCGCTTGTGCGAACGGGTCGCGGTTGGTTCTCAATGCTCGAATCAACTTTTTCGTGTCGCGGGCTGGAGCCTGGCGGGCATCGATCCAGTCACAAGGATCGACGGGAAGAGATCATCATTCGTGTCCGAAGTTAATCGTTTTCCCGGCGGCGCGCGGCAGGGCCAAACGATCGTCTCTCGAACCAGATGTGCCCAGATTTCACAGTATTCGAATGCGTCGTCTTTCACCGTGTAATTTCGCGAGACTATTATTCCCCGCGGACCTGTAATCTCGCCGTCATTCTGCTACATTGTGGCAAGCCGGTGTACCCGGCGTTTTTCGCCGTGAGATGGCTCCTAGACACGCGTTGCGCTGCGCCTCGCGCACTCCGCGCTACAAGGCCCTTCTTGATCGCGTGTTCCGCGGAAATCGGGGAGAGTGCGGTTTGCATTGCTGCAGCTCGAGTGCAGGCTCATCCAGGTGCGTATCACGTACGCAGGTGAAATTGACGGAAACTTTCGAACCGCGAGATTAAAGGATCCGAGACGGAGTTCGCGTATCCGATGCACTCGACGGACAAATGCAGTGTTCCGCACTCTCCATACTACATTGTAGGGAACACACTCCTAGTATGTAACTATGCTGCAAATATATTCTGCTCTTATGGCAATATTCAGTAGACAGTGAAAAAGAGCTTTTTTAAAAAAAATACAACCAATGTGATAAACAGAGGTACTTACATACCAAACACAGATCAATTTCAACAAAAATATTTAATTAAAATGTTTTTCAAAGTCGTTCGTCGTGAATTTTATTCAGCTATACCGCCGATTCGTCGCACAGTGTCTCGAAGCATAACCGATGGCATTCTCGAACCTCATTACACCCACAACACATAATCTCGTCGAACGTATAGACACGATGTGCAACGGCATTTTGAATAGGCGCGTTTAAGTTGCGATCAAGAAAGACCAGCACTCATCAGACTAGATAAAAACGTTGGATTTATTCCGCAGAGTTTGAGGCTGACCATTAATTCGCAGAAGATCCAGGACTTATAAGCTGTGGACTATAGTTACGAGCGTGGAGGGTCCTCCGATTGAAAGTCCCGCTGCGTAGGTGTGCGAGAGGGGGTGGCATGAGGGTACGTTGCTTTACGATGACATTATTTGCGCTAACTCATGGCGGAGCGTATAATAAAGTGCATGGGGTCAGCGGATAGGCTAGCGAGGCTGCCGGCTTTCCTCTGGAGCGGTCCACGGTGTCCGTTTAGCAGTTCGTGGGTTTCATTTTTGCATGCGAACGGCTTTGATGAAACCAATTTGTTGGAAAAATGACTGTTGTACGCAATGTTTATGAATAGACTGCGTTTTTTTTGGACTTATGGGAAAAGTATATAGGTGCAATTTTAAATAGGTGATAAACTAAAAGTATTTAAGAAGTTACATACAAATCTTGAACTCTACATCTACCTTTTTATGAATAACTTTTTAACGCGCAATGAGCGGTAGCTAAAACCTCCCGAAGACTACTAGTGAAATCGCCCCGACAAATCGCCACAACAAAAGAGAGGATCACGGCGATCATTTCCTGCACTTTCAGAAAAGTTGTCTATAATAATCCCTCGCCGCTGAATCCTGATTTGGGACCGCAAAGGTCCATAAGGATCACCCTGTATCGTCGACCACCGCGTAGATTGCGGGAGCTGTCTTGGAAAGCGGGCAGGATATTCAGGCGTGGTGTACGTAGGTACATCCTCCACTCAGCCGGACACACTTGATGCACAAATTAAAGCATAAAAAAGCCCCTTGGCATAGAGCACCGTTGGTCCCGAAGAGGCAGAAAAGCGACGCGGTTTATAGAAAGAGACAGGGACGCCGGGGAGATGAGTAACGGGGGCTAAATGGGGTTCAGGCCGACGACTGAAAGAGGAGGTCGCGTGTTGGTTGGTTGGCTCCGAACGAAGGGTAGGAGGGGGATCGGCTGGTCGGTCGGATAGGTTATACCATCTTTCATGTAATTACTGACATAAAATGCCAGATTTTCGCCCTCTCCACCCCACCTGTATGCCGGCAACCCTGGTCTTTCGATCACTTTTTACCGTCTCTCTCTTCCACCATCTGAATTTCTTCGTTCACCTTTTTTCGCCCTGGCCAGTCTCTCTCTTTTTCGCGTTGCTCCCTCTCCTTCGTACCGATCCGACTCTCTCTCTCTCTCTCTCTCTCTCTCTCCCTCTCTCTCTCTCTCTCTCTCTCTCTGCAGCTCAGTTCCTCTCTCTCTCCGTTTCTCGCGCTTCTTCGTGTCTTTTTTCTCCTCCGCGGAGTAGAAAATTTTCAATTCCATTCATGTAAATTATTGTAGCGCACCGACTCTCGACATGTGCAACTTGTATTAATGACGCAGTAAAGGAGCAGACGGGCGGAGAGCTGCCCATTAGCGGATGAAAGCGGAGGGCTCTCAGCGCATAGCCCGATAATAGCCCGACTTATACCCACCGAGGCTGTGTAGTTTAGCCCACGTTACGAGTCTGCCGTGCCTCTGCCCTGCCTCTCTGCCTCTGCCTGACTGCCGACCTGCCTCTGCCCTCTCTCTACCGTTTCCTATCCCTGGCCGTTTGCTCGCCCGCGCCTCCTCTGCCACGATAGCCCACCTTTTCTTATCCTCCTCGCACCTACCCTCCACCCTGTTCGGATCCTCTTCCTTCCGCCTATCCCTTCCTTCGTCTTCTATCTATCAACTCGACTACACTCTCTGCCCACCCCGAGAAATCCCCCCCCCCCCCCTTCCACCGAGCCGCTCGTTTTGCTCCTGCGAACCATTCAAATTCGGACGATTCGAGTCCTGATTTGTCACGGGGATCCCTTTCTTCCCAGCCGCTCGTTAACCCGCCGGATAGACAACTCCTCTCTATTAGGGTTAAACGATACCGGTCCTCCTTCCCTTCTTCCTTTCTCCTTTTCTCTCTTTCTCTTCTTCTGCACCGAGTTCTCCTTCTCCGAATCCGCTGCGTTCTCTAAGGCGTTCGAGAGCCTTTACCGCGGTCCACCGTCCTCGCCGAGGTGCGACCTTTATCTCCGCCGACGAACCTTGTCGCTCTGACATTACAATTTATCGATGAAAGGAGCACCGATCCTTCGATAAGGTCCTGTTAGCACGCGTACGCTCTCTTGATCTGGGGACCGTGCTGGGGAGATCATCATTAGAGACGGTTCTGTGGTGCGTCTGATGGTGACGTTGCGGTGTTTGGGTCTGCAGGCCAAAAACTATTTTCACTCAGAGAACTTTAACATCTCGGTGTTCAGATATAACATTCAGATAAACAATGAGAGTTCTGGTATTTTTAAAATAACGTCAACAGTAACTTGAACTGCTACATTGTGACCTATGCATTGCCAATCCTTCGGCAAGCTCTCCGCTGGCGTGTATCGTTACTAACATTTCTGCGGTTGGATATAATATCGATGTTCTGATGTTTCTTTCTAAGGTCAGTGAAGATTTAAAACTGCTTCTTAATCATCGGTAGCTAACTCAATTACTTGGACATTGTACCCATTAAGGTTGACCTTCTCCCGAGATATTACGATTTGTCAAACTAACTGCTTTCGTTCTTCACCCCGTTCAATTCTACTCTTTATACATAGGAGATCGTTATCAACAACATTTCTGCATTTAGATACTACATTGAGCACACAACGTGTATTGAGATTTTTATATTTGTTTCTGGAGTACTGGAAGATTTAGAACAACATCTCAGGCAATGACAGTGACTCCAACAGCCACGCTGCAACCACCTGATTACTGATCCTTAGATAAGCGGTCCTGTTAGCTTGCGTACACTTTCATGTATCGTTCTCCAGACAGCAGTAGGAGAAAATCATCATTAGAAACCTAACGTTATTGCAGACAGGTGTAATAATCTACGCCAAAATTTCTTTCCGCGGTCACTGAAGGTGTAAAATCATTTTTCTGCTACTGATTGCGGAATCAACAGCTACTAGCTGCGAACATTCTCAGGCGACGTTAGAATTTATCAACGAAAGAATTACTGATGCATCTACAGGATATTCTGAACGTACATTCTCTTTCGTTCTAAATTCTTTCCGATCTATCATGAAACACCCACCACAGACTTTCCAAAATTTCCTCGAAAAATTCCAAAGCCAAAGTTTTGGAACCTCCTCGCGTAAACAATCCCACGAAAGACTGGGAACCAATCTGCAGTTAATATTATAATATCTGTATTTCTACAAGAAACCTATTCTGTTTTGTAATCTTCATACTCTGTATTATATGTAGTGTACTTCTGTTTTGTAATTATGTTGTAATAAATCACATATGAGATTTTCTATAATAAAAAAAAAGAAAACAATCTGCAGACACGCGCGGGTGCTCTCATCACTCTCTCGTAAATCGGCTGTCCAAGAATCCAGCGTCCTCCTCGAGCCACGCATTCCCGGCGCGGATCCGACAACGTTTCAACAAGCAAGGATTTTATTAAAACACCCGGCTTTGGGTTCGGCCTCGGCGCACGGTCGCCCGTTTTAATACGCCTCGACCGGCCGCTGAAAGAACGCGTTGGAGCGATTTATTAACTGGCGTCGATACTCAATTATCCGGCCGCGGATAAACGAGCGAGCGCGGAACGCAAGTGGGAGTACGTCGCGAAGACAAATTGTAACATTACATCGCGGAGGAGACGAGGCGCGATAACGGGGCCCATATTCCCGGGGAAAAAGGTCCACTCGCATACTCGGATATACTCGCTTGCTCTCGTGCTCTCGCTCGCAACGCTCCCGAGAACGATCCCGGGCAGAAAGGGAGACAGAGAGGGAGAGAGAGAGACGCAGAATGTGGTTTCAGTAGCAACGACTATATCGCCGGCGCGGTAGCGGTAACGGTATCCGTGCATCGGTTTAAATTTACCCGATCGAGCCGCTGCACCGAGCGCTGCACCGAACCGGCTGCGTTTCTGCACCTTCACGCACCTTCGCCTCGTGAAAATCGAGACGAGCTTGTCCCCAGATACGAGCAGGATATGGGCTCGTCGTGTTTTCTCGTCCCCCTCTATCGCACCCTTGAAAAAAAAAACACGCCCACGCTTCGATACCTGTCCGATGGGCGGGGCCAACTGGCACCCGGTCACTCGACCTCGATAAACTTCGTTTTATGTTTGTTATGTTGTTCGCGTAGTGTTATGTTTGTACTATGTAAATATATAAATTTACTTTTGAGCGTGTTCCTATTTATATTGAATTTAATAGAATTAATCCGTAATCTGCTTCAAATTGCATCTACTACTTTTTACGATAATTGCATAAAATCCGCAGGCGATTATAATTATGAAGGTAATTGCTGAAATAAGTGCAGGTCGTGAACGCACTCACCCCATTCCCGCTTCCCCGGAAAAATGCTCGCCCACAATTCGATAACCGACCGGTGGGCGGGGCCAACTGGCACCCGGTCACTCGACCTCGATAAACTTCGTTTTATGTTTGTAATGTTGTTCGCGTAGTGTTATGTTTGTACTATGTAAATATATAAATTTACTTTTGAGCGTGTTCCTATTTATATTGAATTTAATAGAATTAATCCGTAATCTGCTTCAAATTGCATCTACATACTACTTTTTACGATAAATGCATAAAATCTGCAGTCGATTATAATTATGAAGGTAATTGCTGAAATAAGTGTTGGTCGTGAACACACTCATCCCATTCCCGCTTCCCCGGAAAAATGCTCGCCCACGATTCGATAACCGACCGGTGGGCGGGGCCGATCGGCTCCCAGCCGCAGAATTTCACGCGCCACCGTGCGCTCTCGGCTTTGCAATCGTGAAACGACTACCTACATTCCTCGCGGACGTGTTTACCTGGCTGCGGGACGCGTAACGCCGTAACACTCTGTTTGTAGACGGACGTTAAACGCCGATCCGAATCGCCGATGCTGCGCCAGGTAACCTACGAGCTACGTGTTTCGATCGGGGTATGGTGTAAGAGTCTGCGCCAAGTGGCAGCAGCCTTTGCCGTAAAGAGAACGAGTTCACGGGATTTCCGGAGTTTGTTGGAAATTTTGTGATAGCCGACGGGTCATCTTTTCGGATGTTGATGGGCCTGGAAGAATTCTTGTACAGGGAGCTGAGGATTTTCGGAGATTCTACCTTGTTTGGTGCTGGTCTCGTATTGCTGCTCTTTATTGCGGTACGCTGGTCACGATGTGGAATTTTGTTTTCTTTTGGTGGAGGTCTCTTTGGGTTTGTAACGAGATCATTCGCAACTTTTTTGTTATCGAGCTTTCGATTATTCGAATTTCTTCAGTCTTGCGTTCATTGAGATTTTTGTTATAGTGTGTTGACTGATTAAAAAATTATTTAAAATCGAATAATTGAAATTCTTTTACAGCGAGGTTACAATTTCAGTATTGGTAGAGTAAAATATGTGAAACGGTTCGCGTTGACCGCTCAGGTATTCCTCCTGTTACATTTTTGTGTCTGTTACACCTGTACGTCCCGGCGTCGGTTTTTGCGATCGCTATCCCAAGATTGAAATCTCATTTGACTGGTTTCATCGGACGCGGGGCACCATAATGGCTCGTTAGAGTTGGTTCCGAGTAAATCCGCAAATGGCGAGCGTTCTTTCGTGCGACGAACGCATCGATTCATTTGCATAGAATCGTATAAAGGACATCTTCCATCTTCCGTTCCTCTCCTACTTAAACGGGGAACACTTTTGTTAGAACTTTTTCGACGGTGCCACGATAAGAAACCGATCTTATCTCGCCCGGAATCGTATTGAGGACATGCAAAGTACAAAAATCGCACAAGCCACAGTTCACAAAAAATACCTGTGCAAAACTTGCTTATACCCTTGGTTATTATTCCTGTGCAAAAATGATTTGTGTCTATCGTAGAGTCATTGTTAGTAAACGTTCTAAATAAATCGTTTTCATAGAACATTTTATTATACAGATTATAAAATATCTGTTACACAAGAAAATTTTTTAAAGATGTTTCACAAAAATTAATTAACAGACATTTTTCCAAATAAATCATGCAAATGCAATGAGAATTTTACAGAAACAAAAACAGACAACTATTTGCTTTGATCTCCACGAGGAACACTTTTACCGGAACTTTTTCGACGGTGTACCGATAAGAGACTGATCTTATCTCGCACGTAGTCGTGTATCGGGGACACGCGAACGCGCAAAATTCAGACAGGTCGGCGATTGTCTCAGGAACACGGACGTTTCACGAGGTACCGTAAACGCTTGTTGTCTCCGGGATTCAGGATGAAGGCAGCCAGAGAGCCTCACCATTTGCCGATCATTCAAGAAAACTTCTTGCCGGGGACAGTAACGGGATCGGCGGCTCGATCGGCCGGCATCCAAACGTAGATCGTTATATCGCGCATCGTTATCTCCCCGCGGTCGTTAAAGATCGCACATAATACCCGCGTCGAGTGAATTCGAGCTAACGGGACGGCCGGCGAGCTTGTCAATTGTTAAAGAAACCGTCGACCGAAACGGTACACAAGTCCCGGAGTAATAGATTCGATGCACCGCGATGCACTTTGCAACGGAACGCCTTCCAATTCTTCCACGTACGCCGAAATTTTAGTCCTCGGAAGGTGGACATGTTTGGAAATTGCAAAAATAACAATCCTTATTGTTAGAGCCACTTAAATAGTTGTTTAGACATTTTCTCCAACACATTTTTAAAGATACGTCATTAGTAGATAGCGAATCTTTATGCAAAATAAAAATTTTCT
Source organism: Lasioglossum morio (assembly GCA_916610235.2). Taxonomy (NCBI): domain Eukaryota; kingdom Metazoa; phylum Arthropoda; class Insecta; order Hymenoptera; family Halictidae; genus Lasioglossum; species Lasioglossum morio. Next base: position 11,754,154 of record OU744334.1, read on the forward strand.
ACCTGGATTGCATGAAACTAGAGTGAAATAGAAATTCATTTTCTGTCTTAATATTTTAGACAGGTATTTTTAAATTCTTCCAATACCTTTACTGTGTTTTAAATTACGCCTACCCATTTTCGTTAAAAATGCATAAAATCCGCTGTCTAGTCACTAGTAAACAATGAGTACGCAAAATAAAATGTTGTACCTGAAAATCTCTCAAGAAAGCCTATTGGAAGAAAATAAGAAGATCGTTCGCCACGTCAGCTTGTAAGAAATGTGATTCTGTCCTAATGAATTTTTCTGTGGTAGAATGAAAAACAGGGAAGATGGTCGTCGGCGTGTGCAGTTATTTTCCTTAGTCGTTCCACTACGCGGCAGCCGACTACCGTGTATCTTGGTCAACGATCCGTGAGAAAAGTGAGCAACGAAAGTGCACGCGGTGCAGATTGGACTATCGGGTAAACGGTGGTCACGGCAATTGACCGTGGAGAGTAATCGACGCGAGCGCTGGAATCACACCTTCGTTTTCTAGATAAATACTTCAGGAACGTGGCTGCGGCTCCGCGTTTTTGGGTTGATCCTTTAAACGACGACCCTAAATCGCACAGGGATCCGTTCCCTTTAATACAATTTTCATCGATCCCTTTCGAGTATCTGCCAAATTTTCAATCCATTTTTTATGTTCAAGTTTTACGATAACGACTCATGCGAATGTTAATCGATGTTTGATAGAAAGATAGACTTTCAATGCCTCCTTTCAAGTGTATTGTAGAACGTGTGCCAATTTTTTTTGCTCAATTTTTGTGTTTTAGTTTCACTAGAATGTTGAATGAACATTCTTATCGAATAATAGGAATTATTTCTTTTGAGACATACGAATCTGTTTCATTGCAATATGAAGTTTATACTATTATAGATTTTCAATGTTTTTATTCAAGTATATTGTAGAACGTGTGCCAATTTTTTTTGCTCAATTTTTGTGTTGTAGTTTCACTAGAATGTTGAATGAACATTCTTATCGAATAATAGGAATTATTTCTTTTGAGACATACGAATCTGTTTCATTGCAATATGAAGTTTATACTATTATAGATTTTCCATGTTTTCTTTCAAGTACATTGTAGAACATGTGTCAATTTTATCGTTCAATTTTTATGTTTTATTTTCACCAGTATGTTGAATGAACATTCCTATTAAATTATAGGAATCTGTCTCCTTTCAAATACCGAATGTATTTCCTTTAATACGAAATTTAAAGAGAGTAATGCATTTTTACTATAAAATTCCACAAACAATGAAGACATTAATGAGTCAAGGAAGACTCAGAGAACCTAACAGGACCACAGTTGTCATCCCTACATAAGACTATCGAAAATATCCACCACTATAAAATTGCTGAAGAAACGAACACGAATAAGTTTAAAAAGAATCAAATTCGATTTAAAAAGCCCGTGTGTGTCCACAGCTTGGGTTTCAGTAATTCCACAACACTGTAGCTACAAAAGTAGCAAGCCACATTATAAACTTTGTATCTCCCGGTGATTCCCGTGGACTTGTTATCGCGTGGAATCTTGAGTGAGGCGTGTGCACAGGATTATACGATAATGGTCGGACCCGGGCCGTTGTCTTTTCGATTTAGCACGTGGCGCGAGGCGATACGGAAGTGGTTCTCTGGTATCGCGTCGTCGTCGTCGTCGTCGGTCGCTGCGGATACGTGTCCCATTTAAGAACCCGAGGCGCAGTTGCGTAGGTGTCCGACGAAGTGGCATGAGCTTCTGCGAGGTCAAGTTTCTCTCCCCCTGATCGATAGATGCTATCGGTACGGTTCAAATCTCGCGATAGTCGCCTAACCATACGCCGCGCGATGCTGCACCGTAAACGACTTCCGGCAGTGTCGAACAAGCACCGGGGATATTGGGCTTTGAAATTCGCTAATTCACCTCGCACTGAACCGGCTCGCCTTTAGCTCGAATCCTGCCTGCATCACGCTGCAACTTGTTCCACGTGTCTTCTCTCTGTCATCCTAATGAACGTTTAAAGTAAACACGACGCGATCTTTCTGTTCTAATACGCGAGACAAATCGCTTCACTGCGGTATTGTGTCGGGCTTCGTTGCCGCACCACGGGGTAATTTTAGTCGTTGCACCTCTTGTTCTGAATTGTTGGTGTGTCATTGGTAGACTGTGGATCGTTATCTCAATGAAAATATCAATGATATCTCTGTTAAAAGATTTGATTCATTCATTAAATAATTATACTTTTATAAAGTGTGTTAGCATATTTTAAAGAAAGTTTCATTTCCATTAGCACAAAGATCTATACTTATAAAAGATTTTTAGATGAGTTGCAGAATATGCTAGAAACTCTGAAATAATTTGCACCAGATTCAATATGGGTTTTGAAAATAAATTGTACAAATTTGTAAGCCTAAGATTAAAAGAAAAAGCTTTCGATGCATTTCTAAATAGTTTCCTAATGTTTTCTATAAAATTAGGCTGGATACGAAGACATGATTTCGACAGTATCCAATTACCTAATCGAGTCAGACAATCTATCAGGCGCGAAACAAATTATTCGACAGTACCATTGTGTAATTTCAAAGATCAATTGGCAAGAAGAAGATATAATGCTGATGGACGCTGGCTGATCTCCGATTACACTACAAGACAGACATTACAGAGACACGGAGTTAGGGTGCCGTCATCATGTCATTGAATTACAGAGAAAATTGTACGGGTACATGGTCGCAGTGACAGGGAAACCTAGAAGAAGTTTGCATACCTACCACGAGAAAGTATGTATACAGAATGAAGATACTAATCGATGTTGCCAATGGATGTGCTTCGGGAATGATGGATTTCCCAGAACTGGTCACGGAAATTAAGCTTCGTATCAATCCACGGCGAGAAGCTTCCGGACAGTTCCGTTAGAAATTGATTTGAGAAATATATTATATTCCGAGATTAAATTACAGGTGGGGCAAAATTGGTTGGGTGATCGACGTTGTGTATATTTAGGATTTATTGATCACCGTTCGCCAGTAAGTCTGTGCTCTAACCTCGTTAGATTATTATGGAAAATTTACTTAGTTATTCCGACTTCTAATATTAATTTCAGGATGACATTTCTACGGATTGAAGAGAACTGAACGTACAGAGAAAAATCATTTATTTTTTTAAGGACAGGCTTGTAAAGTTTATCACGATATGTATAATTTCTATTCTGCACACACAACTAGTAGAAGAGAGTCCTCTTCGACTTCGCAACCTTTTGATCTTGACGGGGTGATTACGCCAGCGACAGGAAGTAATATCAGAAATTTGCTTAGGCAGGCAAGCCGGTAACGGGGCACAATGACTGGGTTGGAAATGTCAAAGCATATAAATACCCCGATATCGGAAGAACTGTAGGAACAGAGGGGTGGCCGAGATAGAAGAACTCCGTGGCGTCTCTGCGACGGGCGCGCTGGCTCGCTAGCCCCAATAACATAATACATCACGCGCGTACCGGCAGACAATACCCGGAGATTACCTCACAATGGCCGATGATTTACTTCTGCTCTCATTACCCTGCTTTTGTCGCGGCACGCCCCGATTGGCGCCGTTGTCATTAGAAAAGTAACGGAGGCTTGAAAAGCAAGCCGCCCTACGAGTCCTCCTCGCTCTTTCATATTATCCGAGCTCGCAGGGGCAAAGTACAGACCGGCAACAAATTAGAAAGAATCTCCGTGAAGTAGCAACTCCCGAAAACTCGATTACCATCACACCTCCGTCATGTCACCGATCTTTGCCTTCCGTTTCCTTCATTTTATTCTTGGCCCCTCGACGTACTTTCAGTTTACTGCGAGCATCATGATCACAAAAGGGACTGAATATTACCGAAATTGCAAGCTATTGGGTCCAAGTGAAAGTTCTTTTTCATATGCAATTAATATACATGTCTTGCATATTGTTTCGTTACTACATTTTATGAACAACTCTCTAAATAAATGTAACTCTCCGTAAAAATTTATTAAACCTGCTCCGGAACATTTTGCAGAACCTAGTCAGATTTTTCAGGTTTCTTGTGCGATATTCGACTCCGGTTGAAATTACAGCCGCTCGAAAGGGCACTAGACGAAATCTCATTGGGAGATAAGTTAACCCCGCCCCCTTTCCATTACTCTCAATTATTTCCTCGAAAAGGTCGGTTCGCTGCAGCAATCTTCACGCGTGCAAGTCAAACACTCTCTCCGATTCAACCTCTCAATAAATCATCGTATATTCGGCGTGATCTTCATCTACCCTTCTCTGTCAACGATTTCACAAGGCAGGGTTCACGGTTTAACACAATAATTCACCCCTTTCGCAAGATTTCGACGCGGATAAGGGGACCGATTACGGGGCAATCGTGGAACACCTGCCTCTCGGTAGAGGTCACCGTCTAGTACTCCAATGAACTTTCCTTCGAGCTGCGCACACATCTGTTCTTCAAAAGCTCATGTACACGTTGAAGATTCGAGTATGTTGCGATCCGTGCATAAAAATATTTGTTCCTAATTTTTTTTAAAACGTGATCACCCTTTTTAAACACCTACAATGATAGTCCCTTTCTCTGATAATTACTCAAGGTCATAGACATATAAGATTTCTATATTCACCAGGAAACGATTCCGCAACAGACCCTCGATCTCCCAAAGACATAAAACTTCTCTATGCCAAGAAAATCACTAAAAGCTCTAATTAAATAAACAACCCTCGTCCCGTCCGGTAATTCAATCACCAGCATCGTCGTCTCGTCTCGACATCCGAGTTCCACAGCGCTCGGTGTTCGCGAGCTCTGTTTATCCTCGATAATATAACCGGGACATCAGCAGCTACCAGAACGAAATCGATTTCCGGCTCGGTCTTGTTTCACGGTCGATCGAGCCGAGGCCATAACGAAACAAGGAGGAAATCGAACGGCCATGAAAGGTGGAGGAATAGTAGGACGAAGACGTCGTCTTCTGGTACGCAGGTACACACAGGTGAGCACCGAAGATGCGAGCCGAAGTCCATGCCTAAGAGAAGTCGGGAGAGCCTCTCTCGACTGGCATAACTTGTTCAACACGTTCCTCGCGCGATGGGGTCACCGGCGAACGAAAGATGCATTGACCAGCGGGGTCACCACGGGGTTGCACGGTGCAGCCGGCCACGGTGCAGGAGGATGCACACTGCACACACGTGGCAGCATGCCGCCGGCAATTCGGTTGCCTGCCAATAGTACTCCCGCCGCGGATCTTTTGACCCTCGGAGTTCGCCTGCACTGCACGTATAAATCACTCGAGATAATCGCGGCCGATGCACGCTTAATCGTAGGATGTATCACCGGGTCGCGAACGAACCGCACGCCTATTCGGTCGCGAGCCACTACGGCCAATTATTAAGCTCAATATACTACGGGCGAGCGTGGCGCATGCTTCGGCATCCAGCTTTCGCGAAACCTGCGTCGGAAACGTGTACGAAGATTTTCCATCTCCGAACATTTTTTCAAGTAGAACGGCACTAGGAACTGTGAAGATGTGATTTCTTAGGGGTCCTCGTGGAACCATCGTTGGGGATATTTTTCCAATATTTATTTTTCCTGGATTTATCAACAAATTTTTACGTTAATATTACTGGCTATTTTACTTCGCCTAAAGATCCGCAGTCTACTAATATCAACCCCTTAGAATTTCTACACATCCCCGACCAAAAAATTCTCATGCAATTTCATTTAAGATTCATGTATTCCTCTACCTTGAAACTCATGCATACCCGTCACCATGGTGCTTTAAAAAAGCAATTTTTCTTCGAAGAGAGTCCACTTATAATAGCTTCACGTAGACGATCGGGGGGGTCCACGCGTGTCAAGGATAATAGTTTGCGGAGCCGCGGGTTTATGCGAGCCCAGCGAGGTCAACGGACGAGCCACGACGTTCCCGTGCAAGATGGGGGTTGGGTGGAAAGCTACCCCTTCTCCGGGATAGCTCTTGCAGACACCTACGACAACTCCCTTTCCAGGTCCAGGCGAGCGTGCACCCCTTCCTCCTGTATTTGCACCCTCGTTTCGTTGCCGGCATTCTAGCCGATGCTCGCCGAGGTGCAGCGGTCTCCTTGTCTCTCCCACCCCCACCGAGATTCGAATGCAGTGCAACCCCTACCAGGAGACACCCCCTTTTGCCTGCCATCCCCCCGTTTCCACCCACGCCTTTGGATCCCGTTGCTGCCTCGGCCAGGCGGGCGTCTCTTCTTCTTCGTAGTTTCTCTCCACGCTCCGCCTCACCCCTGTCAGCCCTTTCTCTATGCATATTTCATCGCAGTGCTCGCGATGCGCTTGCCACCCCCTCGTGCACGTCGCATCATCGACCTCCTTCGTCCGACGTCTTACCTCCTAACCCCGGGACACAGGTCAAAGAGCTCCCAGGATCGGCCGGATCAGTCGACGAGATCGGGAAACTGACGTTTCATTAGCGGCCTCACGGTGACAAGGGCTATGAAATGGCCCTTAGGAGAACCGCTGAGTTTTTAGTTGATGGGAGATGCGAGTGGAGAAATTCGATCTTGGAAGTTTCAGAGCCTTGACTGCTCGATGAGGAATTTTAGCAAACGGTCTGGGACACTTCTACCGATTCCGAAGTGGATATCGTCCTGGAAAACAAGATCCTTGATCTATTGAAATTTCTGGTCAATTTTCGAGAGCTGGTAGTCTTTTTATATTTATTTAACGTCGCTTTCAACTCTTTGCTAAGGTTATTTCACCCAAGGTGGTTCGGAACCCACCTTAACAAACTGTAGGTCCCGTCGCGAGTCTCAAGTAGATCTGCTACGTCGATTATCTACTGTAAAATTCGGCAAGGATTTGTAGGACATTTCGAATGAGACTTGAAACTTAGTCTAAAGAACACCAATTTAAAAATGCTCTCTGGAAACGAATCCGTCACGTACTAAAAGTCCAATAATCCTAAAAGCGACTATAACCGAACTAGCTCGACATTACATTTCAATTGCCTCGGAATGTTTACTTCCTCTCGCGGAAATAAATTACAACACGGGTTCCCCTCCTTGCGTTGTAACGAGAATTTAAATGCGACGGAATAAGGGCTGCGTAGAAGGTCGGGTGGTAGGGTGCTCGGGATCAAACAATTCGAATTAATGCATCCGTACGTCGAGGTGGGCGACTTTAAAATAAATACGGTTGTCATATGGCGATTAGTGGGGTGTTCGTGGCGATCCTGCCTAGCCGGACGATGATCGATGGCGGCCATAAATAATGCAACACCCCTCGGCGCGATTCTGAGTTGCCGGGTCACCCTTGGCATATAGGAGAGAGAGCCAAACCCCCTCGTGCCTTCTACGGGGGCCACCCTATGCCATTTCCGATACACCACGCGTTGCGGCATTCATTGCTCCGTGTCAGCGGCCACCCTCGACCCTTAAAGCCATTTAATTCGGATCCGGGTTATTAATTATTAATTAGCGCCAGTCCTATTATATCTCTATCGCGGTGCAACGCCTCCCGGAGAGCGTAACGAGGTTATACCATTAAATTGTCGTCTCTTGTTAGTCTCCACAAAGGATTTAAAGTGTACTGGGTGAACAACGTTACTTCATCACCTTGAACATTTCGCTTGTTTATCGCGATATTAAGAAGTGTTTATCCCTCTGTTGTAAACTCTAGTTCAGGAAGTGGTAGGTAATTTTGAAGAGAAGGTGTGAAGCAAGTTGGTAACGAATGACTATTTATTTAATAAATGAAAACAAGGAAATACACAAAATATAACGATAACAAGTGATATGGGAGGTGACTGAATGATCGGCGAAATATCGCGGTCGGCGAGAAGTACAAGTATTGTATCACCCGGGCGCGACAATGAGCGTATAGCGGTGTCAGTATGACAAGTGTGAATTACAGTTGATCTGTCTTCGCGTGACAGACGTGTCTCTCTTTTATACATAGGTGGGCCATCGGTTTCGGAAGGATTGAGGAGTGGGGACTTTGAAATTAAGTAGGCAGGATCGTAGCGAAGTTCGTTAGGGCAATGCCCTAATAACCGGAGCAGCGAGGGAGACCAAGGAATTAGGTAACGGATTGGTTTTGAAGGAGAAACAGGAGACGATGGCCCGCGAGACAATGTGACGCGTTTGACAACAAGCGGTGAGGTGACCGACCGGCGATGTAAACCTCATCGATGCGAAGGTTCGTTGAACTCGACCAGCTGATATCGTTGGTAAGGCAAAAACTAGCAGGCGCGATCGGGCTTATGCCTCATCACCGTGTCGTCTATCCGAAATATAAATACGTGTTTGACGCGAGTCGGAATGGCAGTAAAACTGCCGTGTGTTTTTGAACACCCTCGTACGGTCCTTTCTGTCAAGATCATTTTACACTGATTCTAAACACATAGTACATCTATTTGTTCTCTGATTTGTTTTATTACTTGCGAAGAATGCCAGCAATCTTATTGTTAAATAGCGCTCGAAAGAGATATTTTCCAACCCCTCGCGGACGAAGAGATTATAAAACATTAAGAAAATAATGATATTCATTCTACGTTAGGTAAAGTTAGAACAGATCAAATATCAAAGAGTGCTCCTGTAATTTTACACGCCACTGTATTATCCCCTGCTTCCCACTTATTTTTGCAAGTGGAGTCATCAATTGGGCGCTTGAATCACGAATTTGCGAGACACCCAGTACAAACCGAATAAGTTGCATCTCCCGCTCGAGGCCTTTGTTTCATTGGAGGAGAGACGTGATTCGAGGCGATTCGGCGTGTCCCGGCGACGACGTCACGTAATTAATCGCTTCGTTATTACGTCGACGCTCCTCTTCTTTTCTCTTTTTCGCTTCTTTTCCGCGGGCGTTTTTTCTTCGTCTTTTTTCCTTCTTCCTTCCTTGCTTTTTTTTTTCTTTTAGTACCCCGGCCTTTATTAGTCCCCCGTCAAGGGGCGCTTTGATCGCGCGCGCGTCTTTTCTCTCTGGTCCGTTCTACCGCGAACTCCTCCAGTCGCTTCTCACCGGCGAAAACACAAAAGCGAGCACCGGTGAAAAGTAGCTTCGATCCGCGGTCGCGTAATTGCTGGTAATAAGAAAGCGTCTCGCGCGACGTGCTGCTGAACAAACGAGTTCATTAAACATTCAGCTTTTCAATCCACTGTTGCGGCTCTCGCTTTCAATCCTGTTTCCCCGCATCGCGTGCTTCTTCACGGAAAAAATACCGCGACGGCCCTTTGCGTCTGCGAACGGAGAGTTTTGCTGATGCTCGATACGCTTTCCGTGATAGCGATCGAATCGATTCAGACAGACAGGTAAGAAACAACTAATTAACAAATTCAAGTTCCCAATAAAATCATTCTGAAAACAATTGTACACAGGCTGGCAATTATTTTATATTTTGTACGATACGTGTTTCCAACTTAAAATTCACTTCTCGCAACCGACGATTTTGTAATTGACATTTTTTTATATGAATCCTTCAATCTGGAACGCGCAGAATTTTCCGAATATATTCAGTTGGTGTTTTTTATCAATCGAACTGTAACTAAACTAATATTTGCCAACATTCTGTGCTGCGAAATAAAAGCCGCGAGTGTTTCACGTTAATCGAAACATTCATTTTTCCAGTGACGCGATGTTTTTCATATTTCAATAATTGTCCTCGCTATAGCTCGATTCACGATCGCGTTCATACAGTTGTAGAATTTCAAGTTCTCAGGCTCGATACAGTTACAGAAATGCAAGGGTGTAAAGTACGTATTCACAACCCGGTATAAAATTGACGAGTAATCGGGCTGGTCATTGTATTACCCGGAGCATCGAAATAAATCGATCGGGGAAGAAAATCGGCGGGCAAAGTGCGAGAACAAGGATCGGTGCCGCGGAGTATTCTCGCGAGAAGGAAGTCGGTGTTTGCGGCTACCAGCGATCGTGGCAGTCGTTAGCTCTGTACGGCGAGCGGTGGTCGCGAGGCATTAGAAAGCGTAAAAATCGTGGGATATCTCTAAGCGACTGCAGTCATGACCTTTCGCACGCGCGCCGTCCCGCGGTGTATAATGGGCCCTCGTCCTTCTGCGGCCGCGTGGAGGATCGCGGGAGATCGATTGTTCGCGGTCCGAGGTTCAAGTCCTGCGATAAAGTCGAGGTCGTTCAACCTATTATACGCGATCGACGCATACGATGGAAATCTATCTATCGGGGGCCCGTTCGAACGCGGCGCGAAATCGTTCGGGGCGATCGATCGATCGGTGGATCGCCGCCGATCGACACGCGGAAATGTCAGTCAGGTTCGCGGTACCAGCGGGACAATGGGGACCCCGGTAATGGACCCGTCTTCTCTCGATCGGTTACCAATACGAGAGCTCGAGAAACTCGCAGTTTACGCGAAAAAGATTCGACGTTTAATTAATGACCGATGGAGATGGCACTGCTGTGTTACGCGCGCGCCGATTAAAGCGTACAAGTCCCCCGCTGATGTGGTGCGCAGTACGGAGGGCGAGGCTGCAAAGTGGCGAAACAAATTACGCTGCTTTCGAGCAAGCGGAATCTGGAAACATCGGTGAAAGAGACGCGTTCGCCACCGTGAATAATTACCGGCAGTCGGCGGCGGCGTCGCGTTATTATTCGCCCGTATTCAGGTAGAGATTATTTATCGGGTTGAGTAATAATAAGGATCTTCGAGGATCTCGAACCTGACACTCGGAAGAGAAACGCTTTTCTCTATGCCGCGCCGTGTACCGAGAGAATAGGCGTGTATAATGAGCCACGGGCTACAATAAATTAGCATTAGAGAACGAAGATGGCGAGGGATCAATGGTATGTGAGGATGATGGCTTCCAGCGAGACGGTAGCGAGAACGAGTCGCCTGATGTGGGTGTCGAGAGCTGCAGGAAAAACTGGCGGATCGGTGGAGAGACGATTGAGACGGGTTTATGGGTCTGAACTGTGCTTGTTAGAGGCAAATGATCGCTTATTGAAGATGGAAGACAGAGAGAGAGAGAGAGACACGAGGCGCGAGGGAAGAAAATACATATAGAGGTGCATATTTTGTTATATAATTATATTACGTGCTGCATTGTGCAGTTCGCATTAAAAACGTATTCATCAATTTAAGGAAAAATGGCTTAGGAGTTCACAGGTGTTAATGATAATGATAATTTTAATTTTTCATAACAACAACCGAGATTCAAAGATTTAAATAAAGAAATTAAAAGAGAAATCAGGGATAAATGGAACAATAAATGGTCTAATTCCCCTCCCTCTAAACTATCCTTAGTAAGACAAGATCTCTGTAATAACGACTGTCCCCCGATTATTAATAGAAGAGACCAGATAGTTATCACCCGACTTCGCATTGGCCACACTAACTTGACCCACACACATAAAATTCTAAAAGACCCCCTTCCTGTATGTACCCGATGTAATACACCACTATCAGTTCAGCATTTAATCCTGCAATGCCGTATTTTTTCCTTCCAAAGAAGACGCTTGGCTATCCCTAACAATTTGAGTGATTGCTTCAATAATAGTTCCAACATAGTCCAAGCTTTAAAATACCTAAAATCTACAAAAATTTTCCACACGTTGTAATTTTGTATACATTATACTTATGTAAGTACAGTACACACATAAATTAGGTTAAGTACAAAGACACAATAGTGTAATATTATGATATAATATATGTGGTCGCTAATGACCTAGTTGTTGATGCGACCTGTATAAATAAATAAATTTAAAAAAAAAATAATTACAATAACTTCCCTATAAATCGGGAAGTTAAAAACAACCGAGATTGTCTATTCAGTCCACGAGTCTCCATTTCTGACAAAAACAAGTTCGCAAGAATAAAGCCATAGATATCAACACGTATTACCCATTCAACAGGATCTCGGGTCATCGTGCAGAAATACGAAAATCGAGCCGCGTGATCGAAGGGCTGGGAAGTTCGACAATGCAACGCGTCCAGCACAATGAGCCCCGTAATACAGTTATCCGCGTTGAATGGGTCTGGCGCCGGGGGTAAAAAGCGGCTCGTAGGTAAGTAAATTTTGTAGGCTTCGGGCCGATCGAAGGCGAAAAAGGAGCCTCGAATTTATTCTTTCTCTTTCTACGTTCGCTACGCGCCTTGCTTCGCCTTGTCGGTAGTAGCGCGTTTCACTGGCGGCAGGATAAAGACCACATTCAGCCCATTGTGGCCCCGGAATAGCATGGAGGGTGAGCTTTCCGCTTGTTGCCATTGAGAGGCATTCGAGAAGCCCTTCTTGACAAATCGACGCTTGTCGGGAAACTCCATTCTTCCCGGGTGGAGAACGCGCGGCTCCTTCGATTTATCGCGTGCCGTACGTACGAGCATCGCTGACATGAATATCGCCAATAATCGGAATTTATGCTTAAAACTGCTTCCTTTCCGGGAAACGCGCACTCTCCGATGACGCATCATACGCGCCTACCGGAAAAGTCGATCGCGATTCTACATATCTGTGCTCGAAAAATTACGATTACTCGTACGACGATAAAAGAAACTTCTGTCGACGCGATTTCTTTTTTTTTTTTTTTATTATAGAAAATCTCATATGAGATTTATTACAACACAAATACACTACATATAATACAGAATATGAAGATTACAAAACAGAATAGGTTTCTTGTAGAAATACAGATATTATAATATTAACATATGATTGAAAGGAACAGTATATGAACAGAGAGAGAACAGTATAAAAAAAAAAACGCGATTTCTTGATTGTAGTATTCTATGTGGCTCATGCAGCGTTGATTAATTGAACAATGTACAATGAAATGTTCCCATTTGTCTTTCTCTTTGAGGTACATTGAACAGTTTGCCAGACTTGCGTGTCGCTTTAAAGTCCCACGGGCGACAACTGTACCAACGATCGAAGGGTCCGGGGAGCAGCAGAGAGCTCTCTGCTAAGTCCCCAGCTCAATTATAGAGTACAATCAAAATTGTCAGAACCATTCCCGAACAATGTCTCTTTTCGAGGTATTTCGGAAATTGAAGTCACCCAGGGCTTAGTCGGATGATCTCCACAGAGGCGTGCGACGTTCATGGAAAGGCGGTAACGGCGAGAGAGAAGAGTCGACAGCGTTGGATTATCGTCGGCAGTCTGGGGGAAAAAGAAATGGGAAGCCATTTCCGTCGTGTCCTTATTTAGAGGAAGGGACACGTCCGGGGTAAGCAAGGAAACGAAAGCCGAAGAAGAGAGGCAGTGTTTCGCGCGTAAGTTATTGCCTGGGCCCGCGGTGCATATAAATCCACGCTTTAGCGTATTGTTTTCCAGATCAGGAGAAAATATATGTGCGTGGCCGGGTGTGTGCGTGTCTCTCCCTCTCCTATCTCTCTCTCTCTTTCTCTTTCTTTCGTTGGAGAGGCTTGTACGATCGCGTTTACCCTGCTGTCGGGGACGAAGACTCTCGAGGAGGAAGGTCGCGCCTTTATGCCGCGCTCACTTTGTGCTGTCTGGCCGCGAAACGGGGAAGCGAGGAATCGCCGGAATGAGATTCTTGGATACGAAACCGGTGTCGGATAGTTAAGCGAAAAGTTAAGCGGCATCGCGGAATGCGCGCGCGAGCTACGAGATGTCGAAGATATCACCGAACAAAGTGATGTCCCCCTCCCGTGTCCGCGAGCTCTGATGTTCCGTGGGGTTGTCTGGGGTTCGGCGGAGTCGTCGACACTGATTCTCCCTGGTGCACCGTCGAACGTTTTAAGGGATGATTATTAACTTCCCGATTCGTAGGGAAGTTACTGTAATTTTTTTTTATGGAATTCGACGAAAATCTACAATAAATATTTTGTTGTACATTGGCTTCGTTTTGACATGATTAACAAACAGATGAGAAAAAAAACGATTTGGAAAAATAAATTTTCGGAGCAGCAAACAATTATTAATTTACGGAATAATTGACAGTGAAGCAAACATTGAATAATTATGATTTTTTAAGAGTCATCAATGTTGTAGATTATTAATATAGACTTCAGTGTGCGGTCTCGATGAATTATCTTTCCACGTTCCCTAAGATATATAGGTTACGGACTCTCTGTTTTAATAAAACCAGAGGGTTACAAGGGGATATCATGCGTTATTGTGGCTCCGATGGTGCGCAAGTATACCGAACGGGTTGCTCTACAAGCTTGAATACTCGAGAAATATTGACATTGTGCCGGGTGCCGTTAAACAACTCGTCAAATGTTATTGCAACTTCAAAGCGATATAGGCTCGACTGTGTCGATGACGAACCAGCATATATAACGTTTTGTTTACAGCAGATACGACTAACTACCAGTTCAACGTATACATATTTACAGCAGTTTTCATTTTATCGAACTCCACAAGAGTTATCGAAAACAATTTAATGAACTACCTGTTCTAAAATATCATTTACGTTTGCAATCTGCCCACTTTAAAAATCACTTTCATTGATGTTCAAAGGAACCTTTATATCGCTGACAAAACTTGTTTATAAATAAAATTCAATGGTTTTCGTGTTATACGAAAAACCTGTGGAAATCTTGCGAATTAAGGACGTTACAGTGATCGCAGAGGCGCGATAAGAGGGATCGGAATAAAATTCGCTCGCGGAGGCTCGGTTGTCTGGTAAAGAAGGAATTGCGCCGGTTTTATCGAGTATCGCTAAGCGGATCGGAGCGGGTAATCCATACACGTCGAGAGCCGAGAGCAGCGAGTAGGCCGCGGAATTTCACAATTGTTTCACTGGCGATCGGATCGGTTGAACGGATCGGCGTGGCTCGTGACTTCCCGCGCGAGATATCGGCAGCCGCGCGCGCTAAGCTCTGACACGAATATATCCGTGGCGATTTCTTTTCGCACCTGACTGGTGCGGTCTCGCGGGATCGGTAAATCACGCCTCGCCACGACACACGTGGGCAATTAACCGTGTATCCACGGACGATTAGGTGCGTCGCGGATTACAAGCGCCCCCGGTAACGATCCGAGAACCGTGAACCGGCCGAATCGGGGCGGGGAGGGGGGGCTCCTTGCCTCTGGATCGCGTGGGCGTGCAAACGAGAAGCCGAGAGAGACCAGAGGAAGAAACCTGTCGAAGCCTGACATTTATCACCCGAGTTATCAGCGGAGATTAAATCCACCGCTCCTCTTTAGCATTCCCGGCGTCTATCGATGTTTCCTTAACGATACACGATATACATACATATTTCATTCGGTCCGCCTTTTTTCGAGCGCGCGGGCTTGAATCGATGATCGCCTCTCTTTCTCGCTCTTTCTCTCTGCTGCATATTCAATACGCCGCGTTTTCGTTTACCCGAGCATTACGGATTCTGCTTCTTCGATCGTTCAACGGATCATCGCCGTCTTTAAGAAAGTTCACGTTTTTTGGCCAGGTGGTTGATATAATTGTAGCGCGCGTATTGAACTACGCTCGGTGAAGCGTGCAAGGGTTCTTTTTTTTAATTTATTACAGAAGTGAGTCTTTGAACTTCTTGCTGTAAAATACACATAATTTCTCGTTTAATAGCTAGTCAAGAAAGAACCCTTTCTGTCAGGTTTTTGCGTGTTTACGGGTAGAAAACCAATTTTTGTCCTATTTTTACCATTGAATCGCATCTGAAAATTCTTTTAAAAATGTGACATATTTACCATATTGAACCACATATATCCGAGAATTTTTTTCCGATTTTTCAGTTGCGAGTTTTGGGTCGTGAAAAATGAAAAACACGACAAAATGTTCATGTTGAAGTTCAAGACCGACGATCTGGGAATTAATTGATATAACAAAATGATGGAATGTATAATTCTTTGACGGAAAAATTGAACAGCTAAAAGCAGTTTGCTGTATTTCTCTATGCACCATGCACTTCGTTATCTCCAAACGCGTTAGTCCAACTTGATCTCCTAAATGAGGCAGTAACTTCTGCGATCGAGAAACGTCTCCATGGTCACGCTACTGAATATATATAGCCTCTTAAACGAACATCAATTAGTCCCATTCGGCTGTATCTCGTGGCAGATAAAGCAAACGACAAATTTCAGTGCGTAAAAAGACACATGTTCCGGGAGCATAAAATTCATGAAACTTCGATCGCCCGGTACGCACGGATATCGTCGATCTACAGTAAGCGTTTCCTGAATGAGCAACGACGCCGAGAGGACCTCCGATTATCGGTCTTAAAATTACGAACTGAACTGCCTCCTCTCTCGTCTCTCGCTCTCTCGCGTGTGCTCGTCGATAATCACTATCCTCGATACGCGGTTTCCGTGGCACTTGCCAGATCGGTATCGCTCTACGAGCCATTACTTGGAAAGACGTACTTTCACTCGGGTGCGATACTGATCGGTTGCCGTCTAATTAAATAGGGTACAATAGAGCCGCGGAAGGGCACGCAGTGCGTTCAGCAAACCGGACAAAAGTCGTATCTTGCATTTTTATGAGCTGCGCCGCACATGCAATCCATCCCACGCAATCGGTTCACTGCAAATATCTTTCGCATTTTAAATGACAGAAATTGTACTAATGAAAATTGTTTGAATTAGCGGAAGATGTAGAACGTCTCAATATCTTCTCTAAATGTTCTTCTACGATTATTAGAATTATACAAATGTGTGTTGCCGAGTCTTCCACGAATATCTTTTGCATTTTGAATGGCAGAAATGGTTCTAACAATTACTCTGTATTATATGTAGTGTATTTCTGTTTTGTAATTATGTTGTAATAAATCTCATATGAGATTTTCTATAATAAAAAAAATGGTTCTAACGACAATTGTTGAATGTACTGCTGGAATTATTGATACAAAGAAAATACGTAACACATGGTTAGCATTTCCATGCTGTGTACTAAAATTATAACCAAAGGCAAATTGAAATTCTTGAAAATCGGTAAGTCAGTATTTTAAATGGCAGAAATAGTTCTAACGACAATTGTTGAATGTACTGCTGGAGTTATTGGTACAAAGGAAATACGTAACACATGGTTAGCATTGCCATGCTGTTTACTAAAATTATAACCAAAGGCAAATTGAAATTCTTGAAAATCGGTAAGTCAGTATTTCATCGCTGGACGAGCCGATGTTTTAGCTTTCGTCGATCGATCGTCGATTGATTACCGTGGCAGCACATAATTAGTTATTCCGTGACGAAGGAATAATTCCGTCCGGAGCCAGGGCCGATCCTGGACACAGTACGGGCCCCGCCCCGGAATTTCGGGGCGCCGGTTTCTACACGGCGAATTTATAGAGCGATCAGGCGTAATTTGGCTGCGAGGCACCTCGTAATGCGGCTTTAATTACGCGGGGATCGGAGCCCGATCGGCCGAAGATATACCGGCTCGCCGCAAAAATGATAATACCGCGCAGCGTCTAATTATATGCGAGCCAGCAGCCTGCTTGTCCAGACTTTCGTGGAAAAAGGCAGGTGATTTGTTGACGCGGCGCAAATGAGCCGCGGCCCGGCCGGTTACCGGTGCGTGCATTCGTGCGTGCGTGCGTGCGTGCGTGCATACGAGCGTGCTCGCTCGCTTGCGTACACAACTACGTCATGGTGTACCTGCGAGCTAGTCCAGAATAGAAAGTAACGAAACCGCGAATCGTTTTATTCACGCGGGAATTAGGAACAAACTGATCGAACGATCGCGACGACCATGACGACGACGTTTTCTTTCGTTCCCGTATTAGACTGAACATGTTGATACTTTCCAATTGCGCATGATTAATTTGCCGGTTCTCATTCGGTTCTAGTTTGTACAATCTCTGGAGTTGTTTGTTTTGCAGCGGTATTGCTAAAAATCGATGATTTATTTGAACTCGATAATTCGTTCAACTTTGTTCTTGAGCGAATCTATCGATTTTGCAACAGGAGAGTAGTGATATTTAAACTAACAAGCAAAACAATAGTATTCTAGTGTTTTCAGACGTCTTGGTATTACCTTTAAGAATAAGTTATCAAAAACTACTATAGGAATACAATTAACATGTACCCTCTTCTATATCCTAGAACGAAGATTCTCTTACGTTTGAAATATTGTTCATATAATTTTTGAGTTATGGCATTTGATCTAGAAAACACGTATCAACGATCCCAACAATCCGGTTGCGAAACAAACGGTTGCGAAACAAACGGAAGCGAACGGGGCCGGTGTGCGGCTCCGTGTTTGCATACTTGTTCGATACGTGTCCCGGTTGAATCGGAGTTCTCTGGAAGGCTCGTCGTTTCACGGCTGCCAGGCCACGTTTTCATGCGATCCCCGCGTAGTTCCGAGCACACGGAACAGGTGCGTGCGCCGCGCCGAGCGTAGATACGTGCGTACGTATAGTATACGTACCCGACACGAATGGCAGGTGGTAATCAATCGGGAGATTTACAGGACGCCGCATAGAATTGCGCGAACTTTTCTAATTAGAATCGCGGACGCGATGTATGGTGGGGAATTGCCGCTTGTTGCGTCGCACCGTCCGAGAACCCGGCAATTACCCCGCGTAACGACTGTAATTATTACCAGTGACAATTTGTGCGTCTGTGTATTTAGGCGGAGCACGGAGGACTGCGGCCTATCATTCGAATTCCTTCGCGACCGGATAATTCAGGAATCGAGAGACGCTTCGGTTACACAGGGATTATTTCTGATGCTGGAAGCTGCGGAGACGTGTGGTTATTTGGCTGAAGACCCCCGAGGGTTCTTACCAAATCGATGAAAAATTTAATACCGGTATACTGAGAAACAATGCTGAACCAAATAAACCATTCTCTTCAATTCTTCTTCTGTTTCTTTTTGGAGTTTAAAGTCGCATGGACGGCTGTCACATGTTCTGCTATTAACACTATTCGGTATACGAGAATTAACGTGAGGAACAGGTGGGAGTTAAATAATCAATGAATCAATTTTACCAGGTTCGATCAATAAAATCTTGGAGCACTTAGTATATTAACCCACAGCACACACCTGACAGAATAAATAACCTTAAATATTCCTGCACATCTAGCTTTCGTTAAGAATCCTGTGAATAAGATCCGGCACGAAACGCTATCGCAATAATCTCGCGAACCAAACGATCGTCGCGTAAACTGCGCGTAGAACGAGCCAACAGGGTTTATCGGTGAAAAGCCAGAACACCCTGCAACACTTTATCTTCTTACTTGGAGAGCCGACGAAAAAATTGTTAAGTGAACCTGTCGCTCAGTAAATAACGAGTTCTCCGCATCGAGCGAGATTAGCGGAAACGGCGCGACGGTTAAACGAAAATCTAACCGAAACCACCTGCCGGGCATGGGATAAAACCGAATAAAATCATCAAGAACCGTGAAAAAGAATCGTCTCGGTTTCCCTGTTTGCTGTCAGTTCTTCGGAGTGCCTTCTGTATAAATAAGATGGAGTCGAATTTCGGTCTTTTATTTGCCGGGGAAAGTCGTATAAGGTTGTGCCGAGATAAACCTGTCCGTGTCGCGACGTCGGCAAATCGGTAGCCGGCACGGTTATCCGGCTACACGAAGGCACCCTGTGCGTCCAGGATTGTCCCGATATCTCGAGACCGGCCCACGTGCGACACTCGGGAACTGCGGGAGCGTGTTACGCGCTCGAAACGACCGCTCGCGACCGCTCGCGGACACCACGACCGGATATCTCGAACGGCCCACGTGAAAAGCGAGACACCATCGCCGCCATTTACGTGGACCGCTTGTTTCGGACCTGAGATACCGTCAGTTCTCCAGTGAAATTGGGAAAATAATATTTGCACGTCTTTATAAAATTTTCACTTCCATTGTAACAATGTAAAAATTCCATAAAGTGCATAGTTCATTGAATCAAACGAAAAATTTTCCAATGGGCTCGTTGTTTTTAAACTGATCATAAATTTTGAACGACATTAAATGACATTGGAAGTCGACAGTGAAATTTGAAACTTCGGTAGCACCTAGAGAAGATTTGTGACCACCATAAGATGTCTCCATCGAAACAGAGTCGATTTGATTTGAAATATTTTTTATGGTAGATGAATATTAAAACAATAGAAAGCTTGAAAGAAGTATTGCCAGCTTATAAGAATTATAACAAGAAATTTCCTCTTCCTGCACTACAGAAAACGAATTTACTCCAAGATCCTCGACCAAACCACAACTTCATAAAATTGTGAACTGACATGATCGCAAGACAATCTAACCAATTGACCATATTTCCACCGAACAACGAAACAAGTATTCCACAACAGAAAACTGACTCTCGCAGTAGTATAATCCCCGAGCGTGCTTTAATCAGACAAGCATCGGTAGCCGTCCGAGCAACAGAATTCTGTCGTCGTTCCCATGGTTCTAGCAAACAACTGGAACCGAATCGTAAACCAGCTCGAGGGGCAGCGAGGGGCACAAGAAACCGAAGAGGCTCGTTTCTTCGATTGTTTCTTCGACCGCAAGAAGAAACGAGCCCGCGGCCGATCCCGGAGAAATCGAAGCGGGTAAAAAGCATGCTCGGTTCTCTGTTAGCGGAGACGATCCTGGCGAGGCGTCGGGTATTGCACGCTGTCTCGTTTTTATCGTTTGCAACGGACAGAGAGTACCAGGGAAAGGGAGAAAGAAAAATAGGAAGAGAGAGAGAGAGAGTCGCTCGTCAGCGAGCCACGTCATGTAAATCCAGCCGAGTTAAAACCGACTGCGAACTGAAACGAGCCGGCAAAAACAGCCATAACAATATCTGCATAAGGCATATACGCGGCGACCGGGACTAGTTAGCGAGGCGTTTCATTAGGCAGATAAGGCAATCAAGCAGCCTCGCCGTTTCGTTCGCTGAATTGTGCGCCGCAGAGACTCGCCAACACAGCTATACCGATTCCGAACACACTGACGAACTAACTCGTCCGTGTTTATTTCAGCCTCAACTTATGCTCGCCTCGGTACCCGCCGCGGCTACCCTAATAAGCTCGCGGCCGAGTCGCCGGTGCGTCAGTTTATGGAATCCATGGAATCCGTCGTCGTCGTGCTAGTCTTCGTCTTCGTCGAGAACAACCGCGTCCAACGAACGACATTACTGAACTATGGTCGAAGAGGATACGACTAATCGCGTTAGAGGCGTCGCCTTTTATGGAATAAACGATGCGATTCGTTTGCCAGCGATACGTATGAAGAAAGTATTTTCTGATCACCTTCTTATTTTACTTCTTTTTTTTTATTATTATTATTGAGCTTAATGTAACTCTTCTTTGGGGGTTATGAAGCTTTACATTTGTGTTAATATAAATACAGCGTATTTGACATATACATAATTTCAGATTTGTAGATTACATTGTTTGAAGAAATTCAAAAGAAGGTGACACGCTTGAATGTTCGGTTTACAGAGCAACGATCTAACATTCAAGGGTGGGAACAAATCGAGCTTATTCAATCCCTTCATAAGACCAACTCGTTGTCATTCCAATAAGGTACATTGCCAAATAATATGGTTAAGGTCCTATTTTACTTCTTCGGATGTGTCTGTTCAGATTAAATGTTTCTAAACCATCCCTTCCCGACGATTTTATAATTTATGTGAAACTAGTCGAACGATTTTTATGTACGTCTCAATTGACGATGCTAAAATATTCGTGTGATTAAATATTGCCAATCTTGAACACAAAACAACACACCCTTTCTTCCACATTACTTACACACCATCACTCTAAATGTCTCCCCACAACTGTACCCATTCTTCAAGCTCAAATCTACATTTCTGCCCGAAATTCACTATCTCCGCGTTCTTTTCTAAAATCTGCAAGCACACTTCAGATTCTATACGATTTGACGACGAGCGCCGAAGAACGTCTCCCAGTCAATCGAATCGCAACGAAGACGATCGATGCGCAACAGAAGTCCAACTAACAATCAACGTTCTCTCGGACGATATAACATTCTGTCTAACAAGTACGAATGCTGTTCGCAGAAGTTTACTGCCGCGATTCAACGAGCGCACGCGTGTCTAATAACGTCTTCAAGCGCGGTAAGGTACGCGGTGCCATTCAGTCGGACCGCAGTCAGAGCCGTAGGCCTGAGACCACGGTCGAACGAGCCTGCGAATATAAATCATGCTCGGCCTGAGAGCTGGCTTCTGTAATTTCCTGCGATTTCCACGCGATCGTTGAGTCGTTCCTGATTTAATGGAGGCGTCGCGTCGCGGCACAGTCCCGAATCAGGGAGCATCATTAATTTACCCGGTCAGAATCAACGCAAGTACCATTCTCGAAAGTTTCAAAAAACCACCATTATCCGAGTTCAATGTTTGTTAATGTAGCCGATCATGGTTCAACTTGAAGTAAGATGTAAAATCAAACTGTACAGACTTCTTTTCAGAAATCTACATAACGCAATCTTTCTTTCTTTTTTTCGTTTCTTTAATGTTGTAAACACATATGTAAAAGGGCTTCAGTCCGTCTATAATAAATAATATATAATTAATATATGTTCTCGGCGCACATTTTCGATCAATGATATTGTGAAATACCCAGTACATTATTTCAGTTTATATTTACATACGCAATGCTCTTCAAAATGATCCAAACCAGGATCGAAACGTCATACAAAAAAAAAATATCATTGATCGAATCTGTGGGCCGAGAACATATATTAATTGTATATTATAAAAATTTACGATCGGGAAATATTAACTATTATAATAAATAATAATAATAACCTCTATCTCGCAACTCTTACAAACCAACGCATGTCAGTCAGTTTTAATTCTCGGTAGGTTCAGTGTTAAGACCGAGCATACTTCAGGTGTTTCGCTTTTTTCAAGTCGTATGTACGGTCTCCATAATAATTCTAGTCGATTCCAGGGACAGCTTATGCCAACTACAACCGCCGTTTACTGTCGCGCTTCAAAAAGTGGTCCGGCGGTGTTAAGCTAATGCACGAATTATTCTCGCGGCGGACATACCAATTACAGGTTAACCTTTCGTCACCGGAGTACGGTACTCTCGCGGATCGAAAATACTGTCGGTGCCGTGCCAGGTGATAGGTCAAAGGCTATTCCGGCGTTTAGCTCGACGGACTATCTGCAGCCAGCGATCCCTCGATCTTCGCCGAGTCTCGTTCCTCTTTCAGCCTGTCAGCTGATAGATACTTAACGAGCCGTCGCTTTCTGCCCCACGCCCCCAGCCCCCGCGTCCCGAACTCATTTTCTCGTTTGTTCACGGTCGTGGACCTTCTCCCGGTAATCGGCCATTAATTATCGAGCACTTGTCTCGCCGGGATATCGGGTCCAAGCGTCGCGATGCAGACGCCCACCGACGCTCGACATCGATCCGAAACAGTAATTCTTCGAGTTCGCAAGTGTATTGATCTACTTGATGGATGGAGACGGATGCGTGCCTCGATTGTGGGGTAAACTCGCGTGTCCGCAATTTGCAAGTTCACTTTGTTTGCTTTTTAGAAGTATAACATTTCAGGGAGCCCTGGCATCTTCAGCGTCGATGCATAAAATTTTACGTGTAATAAAACCATCTCCGCGTAACCCGATAAGAACGATCTCAGCGAGTACTCAGAGAATGGTGGAAACAATGTATGTGGAAGGCGCAGGCAAAAGTTGCGGACGAAAAGAGATCCTGCTGGCAAATCGTTGACGGGCGAGTGCGTGTGTGTTCGGGTTCGCACGTGTTTACCTGCGTCGAAGGAGGCTCACAGGTAACACAGGGCCCCGGCCGAGTCGATGAGCTGTAAGAGGAGCTTGCTTCTGTTCGGAGGCAACTGGTGTGCTCTTAACATAAACGCGCTGCATCATTACGGGACGGTGCGCCCGCGGCGCTCTTTGTGCCGGGCGTAATTTCATTGCTATCGGCGTGCATTCGCTCGGACAAGAGAGCGCCTCTCCTTTCGATCCGATACGCTACGGCCGGAAAATCTTTGCCCTTCTCGTTGACTCAGGATTAACTTCACCTTCGAACAGAACGCTGACTTCGAGCCTGGCTTCCACGACGGCTCTTCGCATTATAATCTGTTCCTTCAACATTTCCAATGAATGCATATTCGCGATTTTTCTATGAAATTACCAGAGGGTTTCATGTATTCGTGGCAGACACGAATGTGCGAATCTTCGATAAGCTTGAACTTATTTTTACTTATACTAATTTCATGCCGCAAGCGACACCCTGATTATTGCTCCCCAAAAGTTGTACTCATTAATATACATCGAAAATTGGATTTCCTTGTCACTTCATTTCAAACTCATTAAAATTCGTAAACAGAGTAAGGGAAAATATTACATTGCTGACGAAAAACTTTCTATCGATGGAAATCAATTAAAATCGACCGTAATAATTATTCATCGACGAGTTTAATACTTGTTTTCTTAAATTTCACAACAATTTCTGATCTCGCGCAACGATTCACAGAAATTAATTAATCCATTTGAACATATCGTAGTTGCAGAATTATTTCAATGTTGTTCAATCGAATGTCATCACGACTGAATCTCTCGATACGTAAAGAGCGACTGTCTTGACTGACAGCATTCTTGTCTTGTTTGACATTTAATAAAGACACATATTACATGGCTTTTCTCTGGTGAATGATGGGGCCGTACTAGGCCTGAGGAACGAACATGGTCGTTGAAATGTTTACACAACACTATAAATGATATTAAAATTAATTTCTACAACGAATACAATATTTGTGAATTCTTCAAATGTTCATTCTGCATCTATTCAAACTTGTCACAACTGCATAAAATTCACAGTCTGATATAATCGGCGACTTCTGCGCGACAAAAGATAATATTAGGTGTGCAAATGAATTCGTAGCCTGTTCTTTATAAGATTATTATTCATTCGCGCACGGACGGGACACGTTCTCGTATGAGAACGCGTTCTAATCGGCACTGGATGTCGAAGATAATATAATCGTACGTGTTTTGTGGGTCGATAAATTCCGAGATAAGAAACGTTTAAGACCTTCACCGTACCGGGCATAGTAATTGCGTCTATCATTCGGATTGGTAGCAGCGTTCGAATTCCCGGGTGCAGGCCAAGGCGAAGGGAACACGCGAACCCGAGATAAACGCAAGAAATCGGCCGGCTAAATTGAACCGGCGCGGCGCGCCGCTTCTCTCCCTCTTCATCTTTCGAATGCAAAAGGGATCGCTAATTGGGTACAAGATTTATTCTTCGACGCACTGCGATTTCAATTCTTCGGCCAACTAGAGCTACCTCTCGTAAAAGCGTCTCTCTCGCTGGCATTCGCGAGAGAGGAGGAAGGCTCTCCCGGACGCCGGATCGTTTCTACTATTGGCAGCATGCATATTGATGAGCCTCACTTTCAGCGAAACTGATCTCCGCGGATTTTATTGGCGACATTCATAGACTCCCGGCCTGGCAGCGCGGTGAAATCTACGAGCTTAACGATCCACTAAATTATCGAATGCATTCGCTCACCCTGCTACCGTTCCCATTAAATACAATGTCCGGACTGTTAATGCTGATTAACAATTCAGTGGCACAACGACGAACGCCGCGCACGAAGAATAAATTCGGAACAAAGTCCGAAGTTAATCATTGCTTAGAATCAACAATTGGTTTCCCCATTGGTTTCGCACTCGTCGCATTTTTCTTTTGATACACGCTTCCGATTTTATCCGAAAGTCAATTATTTTATGTGAATTCGTTGGACAGGTCTGTATGTAACATTTTAATAAATATCGTACGAGATTTCTAATAAAAAGGGAAACCGAGGCGGGAGGATCGGCGATACATCAAAAAGTTCAGAGCCGTTCCGCGAGCACGGTTTGTTTTCCCCGCGGTGCGGTGTGGGAGGAGTGCAAAGTAGAGACAAATCGCGAGGGTGGCGACGGGTATTCGCGAGGGGTGGCGAACGGTAGAAAAAGTCGGGGAAGTTCTTTTGATTAATAGCATATAGAGGAGCGAGCTGAGCATTCGGTTATTGAAATGGAGAGGGTAGTTGGCGGATGGGTGGCGGCGGTCGGGTGAGTGGGTGGTTGGTTGCTCGAGCGAGCAAGCTAGCAGGCGAAAGAGCAATAGAGAGGGGGAAGAAGCAACAGAGAAGAAGAGTGAGAAAGGGAGAGAGCAAGAGTGCGCGGCCCCTTGTGAAAGTTCCCTTTACCTTGATGACAAAGAACCGGGCGAACGGGCGAACCGAACCTCACTCAATGGAACGGACGAATGGTTATGGAAACAGCATTTAATTTGCTTAGAAGGAGCCTCTTTGTCGACCGGCTGAGAGTGCTCCTCGCCATCTCTCTCTCCTCTCTCTTTCTCTCTCTCTCTCTCTCTCTCTCCTCATCGTTTCTTCCTGCCGATCCCAAGCTCTGGATCCCCTCCCGCAGGCGGTTCGCGGTCCTTTCCTCCTGCGTAGCCGGCCGGTGAAAAGAGCATTGTCCTTTATCTATCGATTCGATCGTATATTTTATTCAGATTGCGCGAGGCTCGCGCAAAACGGCGAATCTCTTTATGATTGGCCATCGCCGCCCATTGTGACGCGGCGCGAGGGGTGACAGGCTCGCGTAAGCTCCGAGACTCGAGACTCGAATCGACTCGAGCTAATTAACGAGGCACGCGAGCCCGAGAGCAAAACCAAGGAAAGCCCCTTGGGGTACCTTTTCGAGTCGCGACGTCGTCGTCGAAGGACTTCCAGGAGAAACAAGAGAGGAGAGCGGGGGGTGTCTCCTGTTCCTTTTTTATCCTCTCTGTTCTTCGTTCTCCGATAGAACGGAGCCGACACCGAGCGGAAAAATCGAGCGTGTGCGCATAGCACGACATGGCTCGCTTCCACGTGAAACCCGCGAGCTCGACGCTTGTCAAACGAATGAAAGATGGGACCGCGATGAAAATTCCCGGCCGGCGTCCTTTCGTCCGAGAACGGTCGAGTGTTAATTAATAAGATTGATCAACGAAGTTATCGACGTAAGAACAGGTTCGAGTATGGACGGGCGATAGGGTCGCTGGTCGAGGGGACCGACCACGGTATGTCTCTTCTTCGACGAGGTTCTTGCGACTTGCGACCAGTACCAAAGGACACGGTCCGTGGGACCAACCAGCCACCACTCTCGATCGGTCTCCTTTCTCGCGTAAACGGTGATCGACGGCCGACATGCGCGTAATCGCTGTATACTTTTGCTACACTCGCGGTTTCTTTCCTGACGACGCATGCCGAACGTCGGGGGGACCTCGTTGCAACGATTTCTGCTTGCGCTCGCCGAGATTTATTGTCCGTCCGGCACGGACTCGGATCTCTCGGACTTTCTTCATTGGCTCGACCTGTTGCGAATTTTTCGATACATAATTGGCAGAATTTATGAAGTTACTAAATGGTCAAACAGAAGACCGAGGAACCGAATAATGTTGAGTTGTTCTCCGGTTAATAATATTATCCAAAAAATGCACTTCCATTTATTTTGTGTGCCTTATAACTAGTCTTATTTTATAAATTCATTTCTAATTCTCTTAATGTCTTTACTGTTTTAAATCTAGATTGTGAATTTTATGAATTCATAGCAAAATTGAATAGATCATGTGTAACATTGTGGGAGAATTAAAATTATTTAAAGATGTCTTATAGTATATTATAAATTGCTAATATTTGTTTAATGACTCGTAAAGCAGTAGAAGTACTCAACGATCCCACAGTAAATATTAGCATGATTTGCAACATGATGGATGATATTGCATTTGCTCAATGATACATATTTGCCAATATATGTATGTACAGTCTAAGTTTCTCAGATCCATAATAGGTGCATAAAACTTAACGACTAATAGAACTCGATTCTAATAATCGAGACGATTATTCAACGATTCCAATATAAATAAAAGATCTCAGGTCATTCCATACATTTACAAAACGATACTAAGTGTTAACGAGAAAGTAATGGCACGTAATTATGGTCATATATCGCGTAACGTTTCTCTTATTAGATACGATGTAAATTGGAGAAATTCATGCTGCATTGGTTCCGCCGTGTTGGAGGTGTGGGTGAACCAATGTACATGTATCCTTGGAATAACACGATTTTCCGAAGATAAACCCGAAGAGAACTTCGCTACGTGAAAGTTTTAAACGAATTTAAATAAATTTTAATTGAAACTTTTCTTTCCTTCATCAACGACTCCTGTAAATTGCAAACGAAACGAAACGAAACTGCATTATGCTCAATTACATCTCGAGTTTCGATATTCGTTTGACGAGTTGGTATAATTTTTTTTATCAGTGTTTATAGATATAACATGGAACTTTATACTGAAATCTCATGCATGATAAGATCCACGAAAGATAGTCTCTTAATTTTTGTAAGATATAAATTGAATGTATTCCTCTAGTACCAATTAGATAAAATTTATTAATCTATTGTTTTACGATCACTAACATTTTTAGCTCATCGTTATAACGATTCTATACACTATTTCTCTACCGATGACAATGACCAGGAGCATACAAAAGAGAACCAAACACAATACCTAGGCCATTAATTGTTTAAGGAATCGCATAAAAAGAAAAAAAATTCGAAATGGTCCAGAACGGCTGGTCAATTCGGTAAGAAGACGGTCGAAAGTCGCCTTGAGGGGGGTCCACTCTGTCGAGCGAGATACATCCTCGTTTCCGCGGAGAATCAGCGATTGTTTGCAGAGGGTAATCAGGCGACATCAAACGAGCCGATCATCAAGTGGAATTGTTTACCTAGCTTAGAGTCCCGCGGGGTGCACGCCGTCCTGGGTGGCCCCGGCCTGCCGCCCCCTCTTTGTCACAACAATAATGTTAATTTAACCCCACCCCCTGGACCCCCTTCTGTCTCCCGGCTCCCCCTCCCCTCCTTGTTCCGTTTCTCTCCTGACTGTGCCACCCCATTCGACATTCCTCTTTTGCTCGTCTCCCGTACCGCCGGCGACAATTTGCCGAGCACACAAAAAGAGTTGACAACTTGAAAGGGAAATCGAGCCTATTGACACAGGAAGGGCACGGACCGGCCAGCAACGTTCGTCTCCTACTCTCTCTCTCTCTCTCTCTCTGTCTCTCTTTCGTCGAGCATAATACGTCCCGTTGGGCGATCCCCTTGGCTCCCGTTTTTCGGTTCGGTCCGTCGAGCATAACATTATCGCATGGATCCACGAAATCACAACCTACGGCCCTCTGTCCACGCGTCTAACCCCCGCACCCTGTCTCACACAGCCCCCTTCTTCGGCCCTTTGCTTCCGTTTTTCCCTTTTTTTTCCGTGACGGTTTGCCGTCGCGCCCTTTTTGTCCTTCCCGTGGATCGAGTCGTCTGTAGCTCGCCACCGAAAGGTACCTCGCGTTTAAATATTCTGATTTTGTTGTGTGCGAAAGGGTTGAGGGGAGGAGGAGAATA
Organism: Lasioglossum morio; assembly: GCA_916610235.2. NCBI lineage: Eukaryota > Metazoa > Arthropoda > Insecta > Hymenoptera > Halictidae > Lasioglossum > Lasioglossum morio. The sequence goes on from OU744334.1 coordinate 11,783,440, forward strand.
TCAAAGTATAGCATTGCACAGAAAATATATTCTCTAATTTATTATTCCACTCTGTTCATGTATAAAGTGTATCACGGTAATATTCGAACATTGTTCTAAGAAAGGATTTTTTAATATTGGATCATACGATTTCCCCCTAGTTTTCTTTTGAATTTATACGCTGAGTAACGAAGCCTGAGCAGTTCAGTTTCCTAATCCCAATAAACTGGGTGAATCTAGCGGATTCATTTTTCCTCCGTTTCCTTTTTGGACGGTGACTGTTCTCGTGAGTGCGCAATGAGGGCTCGTCGCTCATTAATTTCCCGTTCGCGCAAAGAACAGTGAACGGGGTCAACCGCACAATGCGCAACACCTTGCTTGCCCCGGCATAATGCGAAGGGGTGGATTAGAAAATGCAATCTTTCCTAATGGATCAGAACGAGGGGGGGAGAGACCGGGGGGCAGGGGCCAGGGAGTGAAGAGACAGTCGAGAGGAGTGAGAGAGGGTGGATGGGAGACGAGAACCAGAGGAAAAGGGGGGCATAATGAATGCAGGATCATAGCGGTGGTAACGTGACGATACAAAGGAGGCTTAGAAAGCCCGATGGAACAAAAGCGCGCGGTGATTGATCAGGCCTCTAGATGCAGCCTGTTGATACTACTCCCGTTCGAGAGCCGATCCATAGAATTCTACGGCTAAACGGGAACGAACGGCGGAGGGACGATAAAAGAGCCCCGAAAAAAGGATAAGAGAACCCAGGGGATGATAGGAAGAAGAGTCTGAACAAAGTGACACGTACGGATGCTACAGACAAGGGCCATGGAACCCGGAATCAGGTGTTTCCCAGCGCAATAATCGCACTATGCTTGGTGGAAATAAAAATCTATCTTATCTCTCAATTTTAAAAATAATTCCTCATGGATACACTTGTACAATTTCAATAATCACAGTTGGAGCTACTTTAACTTGAACATTAAACACGTCGTTCGACCTAGAATAATTCCATAGTATACGATGTTTTTCATTTTATGGATATGAAATTGATATTACACCTAATACATTTATTATTATACCTCAACCTATTTAATAATGTAAACAATATTGTGAATAATGGTATAGCAATTTTTAGTGGGGACTTTGGGCCACTCTCTTGTGTGGGACTTTTACCCCTCGATTGTTAAGGGTTGAAAATATTTCAACCCGTCATTTTGACGCAGAAAAAAAAAATAGCAGCCGCATTATTAGCTTCTTCTAGCCTTTGTGCGAACGCAATCGTCCGTTTAGCATTCCAGAAGGCCGAAGAAGAAGACAAACGAGAGTCGCATCCGCACGGCAGTGTGTAACGATCCGGTTGCTCTGTCACGCGAGAAATTTACATGACAGTCGAGCATTCCGCGTCAAGCCGATCAGCGAAGCTAGCGTGCCACAGTAAAAGGAAGACGCACACCGCCAATTGGCCCGTTCGCTGTTCGATCGACGAGTTTATCTGGCCGCGAAAGCGAGACGTTTCAGCTCGCACGAGACGAGCCTCGACCGGTAGCGACGCCGATAACGGCTAATAAACAGTCCGTCCCACCGATCTCGAATACGTTGTATCTATTTCGCTGAAAAATCGCCGGGGGATCGGGGCCTTGTACCGTCATCGGCTGGACAGGCGGCAAAACGAAAGAATCGATCCAATCGACCAAAAAGGAACCGAGGAACGAAGAGCGAATGAGCAAGAGAGCTGGTTACCTTGAACCGGGGGAATGAAAACCAAAGTAAAGACGATTCTTACAGTTCTAATTAAATTACTCTTTTAGTGGTACTTGTAATGTTTAAACATTTCTAGGACTCCGTGATTAAAGTGGTACGAATATTCTTCGTTCCCTAGTAGATCTTACAAGCTTGTCTTGTGACATGATTCAAGTTCCTGAGTCACAAAAATTGAGGATACAAGGCAATGTAGGTCAATTTTACGGGGAACGTTCGAACACAGGGTTGATTCGTTAATTACTCCAATCGATAGAGACAGAGAGAAGAGTATTTAATTCGAGCATCGTAGGGAGCAACATTCCGGTTAACAATTATTCGAGCACGCCGAGAGGCGGACTCGTGAATTAACAAGACCTATCAGTGCCTTCCTCCCCCGGACACTCCACCTTGCAAGGATCTTACTGCGAATCATCGTGCCAAACGACCTCGGTAACGACGAAGCTTCCGTCGCTTGTTTGTACGCTTACTTTACTCCCGTTTCCCTCTGTCACTCTCTGTCTCTGTCTGTCTCTCTCTCTCTCTTGCTTCGTCGTCTCCACGGTAAGTCGGTCTTTCTCGTTTCCCCCTTCTCTCTCTCGCCCTCTGATCCGCAGCTCGGCTCGTCTCGTTCGCTCGCCCGCCTCGAATCTTCCGCCATTGTTTAAATACAATTTTGTCGTTTACTAATTAATGCGCTGGTACATCAAAGAAGATGTTTATTGGTTCATGTGATACTAAAGAGACGGTAACGAAGAGGTAACTCGCTAAGGGAGCGGTTGAAGGAGTGACGAGGGGGGTTGCGCGGCTGCTTGCGGGAACGAGGGGCGGTCTACGCCCATGAAAATATCTATATAGAAGCGGCAAGTGGTGTTCCTTCTCCCACCGCCGCCCCTCTTGTTTGCAGCGGTCCTACTTTCTCTCTCTATCCGCCCTCTGTGCACCTCCAACCCCCGTATCATTCCCCCCGCGTACCTCGTCCTCTGCCTCTACCTTCTCCTACGAGCCCCCCAGCCTCCCCTGTCCTTTTATCCCCGACAAACGACGCCAGCCACCCACAGACTCATCAGCTAACTCTGTTTCGGAGTTACAGGACTTCTCCTCCTCCTTTCCTCTCTTTCTCTCTTCGTATTCCCGCCCTGTGTCTCGCGCTTTACCGACTGCTCCGCTCTGCTCCGCTCTGCTTTGCTTCTACTTCTGTCACGATACGCCGAGCGGTGCGGAGCGGATCGCGCCCGTACCTACGCCGAATCAGCCGTAGTTACCTACGTAGTTCTCTGCCGACGTCAAACGGAAAGCGATGGAGGCACAAACATCGTCGCCCGGCAGAGAGACCTCGATGAAACGGCCACCGACGTTTGCGGGGGTGGAAACCACTCCAACGACGACGGAAACTTGTTCGAGCGTGTGATTCGGACGTCCCCCTTGTGACGGACCACTCGATAATTCGTCTGTTCGGGGATCAAACCGTTGTCAAACTACCGGATACTTTTATTTCACGGTTTGCACGTGATGGAGTAGAATGGAGTTTTCATAAGTAATCTCTAGACAGCGGGTCCTAATGCAATATAAAAATTGTCTAAATTATTGTATTCTCAAATGCTTTATATATGTGCCCATAATTATGAAAGTGGTCTCGGTTATTTCTTGTCTCGAGATATTTAAAGTAAAAGGATATATTGACATTAAATGAATTCTATACAATGTTGAAATAACAAGCACCATCTAACGATTCATTTTTGACAATATCGTAACAATTACATTGACTTTCCCATTTTAAACACCTATTCTTTCTAGTCATAAATGCATCAAGTCTGGTAAGGTCTTTGTTCGATACCAGTACAAGAATTTCTATGCGGGAAGCTGAACGATAAAAATTTCGTAATCAACAGTATTCAATTTTTTCATTGCATCAATAACTTTTTGAACGTACCGGTTGGGAACCGGCTTGTATATACGGGAAATGACGCGTCCACGGTACCAGGCATCGTCCGAGTGTTATTTCCTAGGAGGCAGAGATCGTATCGAAAGAATTTCCAATTAGGGGAATAAGAAACTCGTGAGAAGGGGAGCACGGGGGGAGGAAAGGGGGGTTCAGGCGAACGAACGGGACTGACGAGACTCTGACCAGTGTCAGTTCTAATTGGACGGTATCGTTTATCCGAGAGAGAAATATTCCCGGTGACTTCACAGGTCCTGGCTAGGCTCCTGTGTAACATTGCCGATTAATACCTGCGGATACGCGTAGCCGAGCGTAGTCGAACGCGCGTTTGATTGATTTAAATAGCCCCCTCCCCCCCTTATCCTCTGACAGATATAAATGAATCGGATGCGTCCGTTACTAAGCGCCATACAGATGTAATCCTTTAAAGGGATATTCGGCCTGTGTTTCGCTTCGGTTAAGCTGTACAAATAGACGTGGGATGCTCGCAATCAGTGTTGGCCTCGGCGAGGGCGCAAGCTTTCTCTCTATCTCTCTCGGCTATTTATAAATGAATCGTCGCACGGGACACACCCCTCGGCGAATCAGCGTCCTCCCGTTATTATTCGAGCATTCAAGGACTCGCGATTATGTCCTTTTGCCCGCGGAAACTTTCTCCCGCCGAACGGAGAGGCGTTTCATTAAAAGACGCTACCGCGAGATCTTAAAACGTCGGGAGCGGTTCGGAGGTCTTTGTGCGAAATAGATTGGCGGACACTATTCCCGAGGATTATCGAAAACTAATCCTGGGCCATTCGGGAACATCGATGGGAAATTTGGCCCATCTTGCGGCACAGTGGAACGTAGAAGTTTCTCAGTAGCTTTCGGAATTGTCGGTTGAAAAGTTATTGATCAAACAATATTTTCTAGAACCGTATATGTAACTCTAGGACGAAGTAATTTTTTTGTCGTGACGACGAAAACATATAGTCCATATATAGGTTTTCTCGCTAGTTACTGATCCACCACCTATCAGTATATTAACGTTCCCCAAACGCCTTCCAACATCCCGTTGTCTAAGGCAGGGCCCGCTAGATAGCCTTACTGATGAGTCCTCTAGCGGGTCTAGGACGAAACACCACCTTTCCTTTTCCTCTACTATTTTAGACAGCATACGTATGACAATTTCTTACAAAATTGCTACAGGTAGAGCTAATACAAAGTAATAATGATCGAACCAATGCGCCGCGAAAAACAAAAATTCCTATGATTACATATAGTCCTACTTAAAAAAATTTCGACGACCTTGATACCTCGAAAGAACTGACTTTGAGAACATGTTTGGACCTTTGAACCAAACGCTCTTGTTCTGTACCATTTTCTGTTATCAGCGAAAAGTTTTGTATTCAGCATCCGAGCAAACCAATATTTTTTCAAATTGTGTCGAACAAACACGAATCTAGCAGCCACCCACCCCCGATACCCAACCGAGCCGGTACCAAACTTTCGAGCCCGATACGTGGGTATCACCGATGCGTTAATTAGCCACAGTGTGGTGAGTTTGCTCGTCGTAAGGAAACTTCGCCAGTTAATTCTTCGCGATGCTGACATGACGGTAGCGTAGAGAGACAAGTATAGAGAAGTCTCTTACCCCCGTGGGCGTCCTTATACGGGCGCGGCATCGGCTCCGCGGGCTGAACGTAGCCGCTCTTCCACGGCTATCGAGTATTTCGTCGAAGCCTTGGTTCCCGATATGTATACACGCAGATTGCAGAAACTCGGAGAAACTTATGTGGGAGAGAGAGAGAGAGAGAGAGAGAGAGAGAGAGAGAGAGAGAGAGAGAGAGAGAAAGAGGAGAGGAGCGCGATCGTTACCCCAGGAGGCACAGGGAACGGGAACGGAACGGAAGCGGTAATCCCGGGCGCCGGGGCGCGCGGCTGTTTGTTCTATACGTAAGATCTGCGCCGTGCTGTGTATCTTGGCCCGCCGATATCTCCTCAGTCAGTCAGGAATATTTAGTCAGATGAGGAGACTCGAACAAACGCCTCTAAGGCTTTCTATTAAGACGACTCTTTGATGTGAGCTACCGTAGAGAGCGCTTTGGTCCCTCATTCTCCCTCCGCGCGACCCTCTTTCTCCACCCCCAATGGCCTCTCTCCGTCGCTCTCTACCTCCGACTCCCTTTCCGCCTTTCTCTATACGCCTCCAGCTCCTCTCTCTCCCTCTCTCTCTCTCTCTCTCTCTCTCTCCGCAAGCTCTCCGAATCCCTCCTGTTTCCCGGCCGCCCTCTTTTCCACCACCCGAAACCCCCACCAGCAATCCACGCGAACCGAGACATATACCCACCTACGGGCGAAGGGGTTCTCCCTCCCTTGGTCCAAGCTAGATCTCCGTATCGTTCCGCGTTGCGCCGCATCCGATCCCAAACTACCACCCCGTCCGACCGTTATTTGTTTCCACTAATTCTGAAATTCGCGACCCACCCCACCGGAGAGTACAGCCCTCGATGTTCGTCCCTAGTCTCGGACGCCTTTGCCTGCACCGACGTCGACGATGCTTTGACCCAGCCGGTATACGCGTACCTTCCCCGCTTGCTCGTGCCTCCCTTTCTAACGGCCATATTGTTTTTTTTTACGGTCATTGCGATGAGCCTTTAAAATGGACTTTCAATCCTCATTGTTTATTTCTGTTTAATTAAAAAGCACATCATTTTGATCAGTTAAGGATAATTTAAAAGAAAGTGACAGATGGCTTGCAAATTTAACCCTTTGCACTCGGAGCTATTTTAACTCGAAAATTAAACGTTTCTTCGGGCCTACAATATTTCCATTTTCTATGATTTTTTAAATTTGATAAATATAAGATTGATAGTACCTCATACAATATTTAAATGTGTAGTAATTGGTTAGATACCGATAGTGTAAACAATTATTTAAATAATAGTACAGCAATTTTTAGTGGTGCCTCAGAGGCGCCACTCGAGTGCTAAGGGTTAATACTAGCGATTAAGCTTCGAAAATTTCCATTCGAAATCGATGGAAATGAATACCATATCTAATTTCAATTTTAGAAGTCAAAGGTTACTTCAAGGTATTATTAATACGTCTAAATGCGTTTTAATGTTAACTAGAATATGCAAGGAAAAAAGACCTCGAGAAACAAATAAAACTTGCAAACCATTCACCTTCTGATACATTTCACATTACATTAAAAACATTTGTTATGTCATCAAAAATAAAGGAGACATTTAGATGTAGTCTACTTCACACCTTTTCGTTTCGACTTCTTCTAAAATGAAAGATGCTCCAATATATCATTTCAACCACAAACTCCAACCCCCCCAACGTCCCACAATGCTGTATATCATTCGAATGATTCCATGAAATCAGAATTACCTCCACAACTCCGAAGAGGAAACGATCTTCTGCCGAGCATCTGCGTGTCTCAAGTACGTAAACGCGGCAAACGAACGTGCTATACGAAATCCCAACGAACCACTCGCCACGAAATAAAAACGAAATTACAGCGAGCCTCGTCAACCATAATCCGCCATTATAAAAACTCCGCGAAACACTAATCCCAACCCCTAAGTACCAGGCGGAAGTGTAATAGGCAATCAGGTTCGATCGGCATGCTACTTACGCGTCGCGAACACGCAACGTGTTCCGCGTGGAATTTCTCCGGTGCAAAGTATCCGCGATGTACCAGGTGTACAGGTGTATTGTAGGGGTTGAGTATGGAGTCGAGCGTCTTGTATCCTTGGCCAGGACAGAGATCAGCTCGCGAGCATCAATGTTAACTGCGTTCGGTAGATGGGAAACCGTCGGTATGCCTGGCAGGCCACAAAAGCCATTTCAGCGACCACAATGCTCCGGCGGAAATGCACGCTGCCTCCGCGAATACGCTCGCGCGTATTCCGCGTCTCGTTTAGATAGGCTCGGCAATATGCTCTCGCGGCCGCAGGCTCGCGGAAAAAAAATCGCGGGAGTAACCGCACTTATTAAGACGTCGTTGGCTGGTCGGAATTTAAAGTGGTCGAGCACGAGCTATGATGGCTATGGCGCACCGTAAGACGCGCTATGGCCCCACGCTTAGCTGGCCACGAAAGGGGTGAAACACGACGGGACCAGGCCGATAAACCTAAGAAATTAATGTTCTCGTTATAATCACGACCGTCGGCTGATTTCAAATGTGCCGTCATGCTGACGAGAACGACACCGGGTTGCAAGTATCCACCGTACCGCCAGATCCGTGAACAGAGAAACAGCGGAAGAGCCGCGGACAAATTATACCTATGAATTACCAAAGGAAGAACCCTCGGGAATTTTAAATTGCTGCCTGTCAACGATACACGCTCACCGCCGGATAATTAATAATTACTTGCGGCAAGGATGCGTCGCAACTTGTTACTTTGTTGGGCTTTTATCTTGTTCTTTCGAGTAATCTGAGTATCGCCGGGATAACTGACTTCGGAGAATTAATCGCGGTGGTATGGCCAGCAGTTGATGAAGTTGGAGTTCTTCAGTGGAAATGATGTCTCTGTTTTAACCTTTTCTTTTTCTTCTTTTTTTTTATCTTCACTGGGAAAACCAGGCAGTTGGGTCTCTGTACAATATCGTTTGAACGAATGGTTATGTTTGTTGTAAATGAGACTGTGCAAGTGATTAATATCTTTCGTTATGGCCAGTGAGCTCGCTCGGTTACATTGTTGCGAAGATGCTAATATTATCTGAAGCACAAATTATTTACAGGTCTTTCGTTAAGAATCAACATAGTTGATGCAGTCTTCTTGTTTTGTTCTACCTTGTTAAACACTTGAAGAACACTATCTAAAGGAATGTTAATCGCGTCTTGTTTTACTTGTGAAAAAAATTCTTTCTTGACTGAAGTACCATTAACCCCTGACTCTGGTTATACTGGGCTCCCTCGTGACCCGAACAATAATTTCTGTACGCTAACTTTTTAGCCCTTTGCTATCGCATATACCCAACGAAATAAATTCGTTGAATAATTGGATCTTTAAAATCTCAATAATCGTGAATTAAGGGTTAATTCTCTCCAAAAAATAAAGTGATTGGAGCACAGTGGAGGAGAGTAGCTAACAGCCACGAACTAGAATATCAGGTAGGACTAGGTGCAGCAAGATAGCCAACTCAGAAATTAGTGGATGTGTTGCAGAAATCGATTGTCGGCGCGGCACGGCGCGTAAATGGAACGCCGCGGATCGGGTTTCGTCAACTAGATTAACTTCAGCCGCGAACGGGCTATCCGGTTATAATGGCGAGTGATATCGCTCGGCTAAATCGAACGCGCGTCGCGAATCATGGCTATCACGTTTTTTTTCCGCTGTCGGATCCCGTTCGAGATTGCCACGCGTGTCCCACGGAGGTGGAACGAAACGTTTTAACGATTCCTCCTCCAACAAACCCACCGTCTTCGTGTTCCTCAGATCGTCATCTACTCGAGCGGCTACCTTTCACAAAAGAATTGCAAAATTCCTTGAAACTGGTACACGATCATCCTGCAAGATTCTCGAAATTTCTGGTATTGATAAATATACTTTAACTTCATTTAATTGTTCTTCATAGAATCTTTAATCATCAATGTCTAGTTGTGTTTTCATACTCTCCGGTTGTGCTATAGCACGTCGCTATATTTTTGTGGCAGAAAATATAAAGGGAGATCCACAGTCTAACAATTACAGTCCAAAAACCAAGAAGCTCTTTTTGGCCAATTCCAACTCCTCTGGCAACAGAAGCTACATGGATACGTTTTTCTTCCATCAATATAAAAGGATTGATCCAAAATTAAAATTTGACTGAAACGGAGGATTCAACGTTGAACGCAGCGCGGTTAGCTGAATCGCTACATCACTCTGCTCGTTTGAAGAAACGGCAACATTTTCCGTCTCCATCTGTGCTCGTCTACATCATGATCTCGTGTCCGTCTGCCACTGTTGCCCCCAAAGTCGAGGATCTCGCGCGAAGATTACAACCGCTGTCTCGTGCCGACAGTTAGCCACGCGCTGGCATTCTTCCCGATCCGGAGCTCGTCACGAGCCTCCTCTCGGTGTCAGATGGTCGTGTAGACACCGTAGCACCAGGATGCACACCGCACCGCCGCCGATGCGTTGCGTAATGCACCGGGATCCACGTGGCTCGAGAGATAACAGCGTTTGATGAATCCCCTTCGTGGAAACGCGCCGCAGGGTTTGTCGAATGGACCCATGTGTTTACGCGCGATCCTGAAATCAGATAGCAAGGATTGACTGTGCCAATGGCAGGTGTTTACTTCGATGGATGCTGTCTAACCCCTGGAAACCAGAAAGCGCTGTTCCGCACAGCCTTCGGATAAAATGACATTTTTTTCGTGTAGCGTTCAGATTAATTGCTGATTGCTGGACATATCTGTCATATCAGCGTCTTTCCAAAAAAGCAGCTAAATGTAATGAGGGAAATCTAACTAACATATGAATTGAACACACATGAAATTTTTAGTGGAACTATAGAAATTTCCGCTGACTGTGGTTCGACGAAAGAGACCGGGTCTATAATTCTACCATTTTTGTTCTAGCTGGCTGGCAGCCAGTTTCAATTTGTGCTACGAATGATTTGGTGATGGATCCAGAAGAGTCATTCAGGAGAAGCCAGGTTTGATGAGAAAGTATATATGCACGAGTAAAAGTCCAGTTATACGAGCATCATCTCCTATTATACGAACGAATAGACACTAATAGACAGGAGAATTAGTAGACTCTAATTATTCGACCCGTCCCGTCATCCGAACCGTCATATTCTCCGACAGGCTGGGGTAATTGGAATTTAATGATGATTATCTTATACAGCTCTCTATTTAATGAATTTAAGAATGACGACAAAACTGAGAGGATTGAAAAAAATATCGAATATATTCATTGTTTCGCACAACGATGTCCAAGTAATGGAAACTCACGCATCATTGAAATCAACATTGATGAAGCTCGGCCTATCTCTGAAGAGACACAAGCTTATGAAAAGGACGCTCGAGATTCAGGGTTAGCCGAGGAATTGAGAGCCGACAAGCTCGCAGTTCTTAGAAGATTGAAATTCCACAGCGGACGTAAGTTCAAAGAGGGGGGTCATTTTAGATACGAGAAAGATTCGGAACGGCGAGGTCGTCCGAGCAAAGCGAGAGTGGTGGATCGCCCGGGGCGCTGCCGGATACTCGAGCGTTGCTCCGACAGTAGGCTAACTACGATAGAAAGTAGGTCCGTTCTCGGCTGTCTTTTGCTCCGACCGAACACAAACGAGCCGTTCCAGCGCAGCGTTGGCAACGTTAAGCCCCCTGTACACCTTCGAACATGCGATGCACGCATCGCCACCCGAGTCTCAACCATCGTCAGCTTCAACTTGCCACCTCACTATCTATCCTTCTCAATTGATCCTAAAATGACAATCATAAACAAGCAGAAATGATTGTCGTATGCTGGAGGTGATAATAGAATCGATAGAATTTTATAATTGGATTAAGGTTAAGAACTGTATGTATTTCATAATAAAATTATGTTACTGGTGTGATGCTTAAATTTATAAAACTTTAAAATTCATAATCATAAATTATTGTACGTAGGTAAATGAGATTTTATTAAAAATTATTCTGAAACTATGAAGAGACGAAATCATTTTACAGCGAACTCCTGTTTCCTGCAATCGACGACAATTTTGATGTTGCTTAAAGATTTAATGATGATGCTCGAGGTCTGATGAATGTACGGACATGTTTTGATCGTGTGTAGGGGGCTTTAGCGGTGTGGCAGCGTCCGCGGCCGAGTTTCGCGCGAGAGAATACCTTTACGAAGAGAGTCCGAAAGGACGTTGCACCCCGAGAGCCGGGGCAGCTCGATTGAAACTCGCGACCGAGAATAGGACGCCTAATGAGGCTTTGCGTAACGCGAAAATGGGCTCGCGTGCCCCCCGTTTACGGTAGCACCGACGCGCGCTTTCTTGCCGCGTTTTCAACTTCACCGATTCGGAAGACGCCGGCTTCCTTTCCCGCCACGGACTTTCCGCGTAACGAGCGCGGGCGACCGTTTTCGACGGCTCGCACGTCGATCTCGAGCTCGTTACCCGTTGACAATGTCCAACCTGCCGGGAACTTGTCCGCAGACAATGCTCGGTATGGGAAATATTTAACGGCCACCTCTGTCCTGTCTTCTAACGTCGTCACACCTCGGTAGACCGCTCCAAAAAATTTTCATAGCCCCAAGGGATGTTTCGCAGTGGTTACAAGTCTACTATTGAAATTACTCGTAAAGATTGGATGTACGAAAGGATTTATAATGCTTCCTTTATTTTGTGTATATAAGATCAGTACCATTGAAATCAAACATTAATTTCATTGACTATTAGTGGGATGATTAAAAGCTGGGAAATCATTTTGGAATCAATCAAATCACACTGTGACACTTCGACCTTTTCTTTCTTAACATGATCAATAGGTTGAAAGTAATACAACAATAGTATTAAATTCTTTTAAAGTGTTCACTGTTTTAAATTACATCTACTCATTTTTGTCATAAATGCATAAAATTCGCTGTCTATATAAATTACATTTGTCATTTGACCTGTCTACGGGCAGGTTTTGATAGACGGAGGGAAGGGAGCGGGTTCGGAAATTTGCGTCAGCGATTCGCATGATCGCGGGGCCTGGGAAAGTCACTGGAATCGTCCGATTTCGAACGATAACGATATATTTTTCTCTCTCGGTGGACGGAAAGAACGCGCGGAGCGGCGGCGCAGCCCAGGAAGATTTACACGCGTATTAAATTACACGCGACTTCGTGGCACGCAAAGCAAAGGGAGCCTTTTCTGGGTGGAGCGGCCGCGACGAGGCGTGTTTCGTTGTAAGAGACCCGCGACTCGTTGTCCGAGCATAGAAATCAAGATAGAAAGCTCGTATACCTGGAGACGCCGGAGACAAATGGTTGTGACGTACGGCAAGGATTCTCAACTCTCCTGCGCCGGTCTCCCGCTTAAATCACACCCGGAATATTTACGATACAGCGTATCACGTTTCAATATATCTTATTGTAGTCGCGGCCCGCATCCCTGTAATGAAAACGTGTTTATGTAACAGCACACCGCGGGCCAACGTCATATCCTAACCCCCCCTTTTCCACCCACGCTTGCTTCACCCTCTCACACTCCCCTAAATTTGATCGTCATTACTTCGAAATTCGACTTGTTCAAAATCACACTTTTCTAGCCTCATTCAGAACTTTTTATTGTGAAGATATAAAAAATAGAATTTGCAAAATAAGAAGAATATCAATCTAGCCCCTGTGTCTTGCAATTAAAAAATGTTTATTTTACATGAGGACCAAGTAATAAACGAATTATAAAAAGAATTATAAAAGTGAATTACTGCAAACAGGATAAAAGTATAATTTTCTCTGTTTTCCCTTCTCGCAGTTTCTGTCAGAAATTATTCAACCAAGGAATGAAAAGTCATTCAAACAAGACAGCGCAAAAATGTAATGACATAGTGCAAATAAAATGTGTAGGCGGAACACAACAGCCCATTATCGGATTTCACCATAGATCCCTCGATCGGCATGATTAACGGTAAATCAAGCGCTACGGTGAATTTATTAATTGATACTGTGCCCCGTAATATAACGGATTACTTACTTCCATCTAATAATATCGGATCCGATATCGCGACTGTGTGTCTGAGCATACGAGACTAATTTCATTAGCCGTAATTCCTGCTCGCCAATCTCCCCCGGTCCGCGTAATATTCGCGATATACTATTGGCACACTGTCGAGTATTTGTTATTAAGATCGAGAAAAATCGACCGTTGCGAAACCGACTGGAGACTGGACTCTCGAGAGTCGGTGCAGCCGTGGTTAGTTTACTCTGTGGTACAAAGTCGAAACTAATTATATGGATATTTGTTTCAGTCTCCTGCTGATACTACCGTGGAGCACAGTAACTAACGTAAGTTTCGCTAATATTGTCCGTGCCAATGTTTCCGAGCCTTTGCGTGGCAATGCAAGTCTCGAAAGAATTTTTGTTAATTGTTTTCACTTCTCTGAATAGTTTAAACCTCAGAAAATTTCTATAGAATAGTTTTAACATTGAGACACATAGAAAAAATTGTTATTAATACTTTCAAATATTGTCTAATCTTTTGGTTGTTGAGGCAGTTCATTTTCTCTTACTTTGAGGTTTGGGTTTTAGATTAGACTGCGGATCTTTATGCATTTATGACTTCTGAGAATTTTTAAAAAAGGGTGGAATGTATAATTCGACGGAGCTTAGTCCAAAATTTTTTTTTAGATCTGCAAAGGCTGCCACTACTGGAAATAAGATTCTATCTTATTCCACTTTCTTGAAATTCGTCTACGAAAATTGAAAATTGCATAAACATCCGCATTCTAATCTAGATGTACATGTTTCGCGAAAGAATGATGCAATAGGTGATGGATACAATAAGCACATAATTAACGTGCCATCAGGTTCCTCGGCACAGGAGCAAAACAAGTTCGGAATCATATATAATGCGTTTCTCCAGGAGTCGGTAGCTCTGCCGGGTAATACGTCTCTGATCGAAATGTCATACGAGTAACGGTGGTGGCAGCAACCTGTAGTCAACCGACAGTAATCGCAATAACCGGTATATTATTAAACTAAACAAGGTGGCTCGAATTTTTCGCAAATACCGTGGAAGGAGGCGGGACGCGTTGCTAAAGAAACATGGAGAACTACGAGCCATATCCGTAATTTCCAATTAACTATACCTAGACAGAAATACAAAATTTTATCTAAAATTCCGAATAATTTATAATTGGTCAGCTTTTGATTAAATTTATCGCTGACATCCATCCCAAAATGCAGTCGGCAGCTGATCAATGGATTGCTCACCAATCGTCCGCGCGATCGCAGCAACAATATTTGTCAAGGAAGCTTGCTCACTGTTTTGCAAAAGGAGGGGTCGGGTCCTCAGGTTTTCCACGACAGAAGTTATTCTACTGTCGAGAAGCCGTGAAGAGTGAAGGTAAGGATATCTGGCAGACAGATTTCTACGGCTGGCAGTAAACCCGGCTAACAGTGGCGCACCAAAGTAAATGTTATAACAAACACGGTGAGCAGAGGCCACGACGCCCCGCTATTTAACATTATTTAGTTTGCTTTGTGGACGTTTAAACAGTGCCTGCCTACTTTTTGTATGGATATTTGATGTGCCTCGGCCGGCCTCGAACCCTGCCGTATGTATAAACGGGGATCCCGCGTGTGTTTGTTTTCTAGGAGGCACTGGCGTGGCAAGGATGGCCGAATCGTTTCGTATGCAAGCATCCGAAAGAACACGCGACTCATCCATCCATTTTGCCTTGTGAAAAATATCGCTACACCCTCGTAAACCTGTCGAAACGCTCTGTCTACGAAGCAACTCGTACCGAAGCGTTGGGGAATATTACTGATCCTCATTTGCTGCAACAGAGACGTGCAACGTGTTCTATAGGTGAAATTACCACCTACACTACGTTTTATGCATTCCCGAAGAATTTATTTATTTATTACATTAACCCCTTGCACTGTAATATCAGGTCAATGGTGAAGACTTCGAACAGAATTTGAAGAATGATATTAATATTATGTTTTATTGTAGTCAATGTTTAGCCATAATTTGTTTCTTAATAAATTATAAGCATTAATGAAACTTTATAATTTATTTTTATGAAGCCATGTGTAAGTGCTCCGTAAATCCAGTGTTAATAAGTCGAGAATAAATTCAATCATGAATTATGCTTCGAATGCTTTAAGAATACACAATTTTCTCGATCGCGATCGCTTCCGAACCCAAAAAAAAGCGATTTCCATGCACGCCACAAAATACAACCCAATAAACATTCATTTATTTTCTCCAAAGTGCACTCTCAAGAGATAAAATACTATCTCCACACTATCTCCGCGAATAATTCATCTAAGTACTCTTCCAGGGTATCATTTAGATGCAAAACCTTATTGTAAACGATGCCTTCTTTTCCACGGAGAGCGTCCCAACAGGAATACATATTAATCATTCGTATCGGAGCGCACTCTCCTTTTTCCGTTCCTAAAGATCTGGTTCTAAAGACTTAATAGCGGCGCAGGGCGAAAAAATTTGCATCGGTCCTTTTTGTATCGTCGGCTTTATCCGCGTCAATTACACGGAAAATGATATATCAGCTGGAGTACCGGGCAGGCGATAGCAAGGAGACCTGTGCAGAAGGTGTTCATTATATCACCGGAGATGGGAAAAATTCGTAATTGATTCGCGAGTTTCGCATGATTTATATGATTCGCGTGGTTCATTAAGGAAGCGTCGAATGTAAGCTGCACGCGTGCGAATCCGGTAATCCTTGTCGTTCGATCGAGGGGACACCATTACGAAAAAGAGTTTTGTTCTTTCTGTCGCTCTGGAAAACGTGTTCGCTTGAGAAATTACTGAGAATGATAATTAGACAGGCCAACTGGTTCTCGATTGTATGGAAAAATGTCTCGATCAAAGTTACATTTTTTAAGGAAACATTTTCCTTCCATATTATTTCAATTCAATGTCGTATAATCAATTTTTGTAGCACTTCCAGATTAAAAAATTAAGAAATTCAATATTCATTGTTCTTTTCCATTATACGAATCAATTGCAAATTCCTAAAAATTTAACATTTACTATTTTCTTTGTAATTCTAACCAACTGCAATTTCCAAAAAATTGACGATCGATTCATTCAGCTTCTAAAAAATTCTCGAGTCTCCTACTTCAATTTCTCGAAAAATATTTCTCTGATCTAAAGGATATCTGATCAATTACTTGATACAAGTTAAGAATGCGATAAAAGAATATACACGGTGCAATTTAAACAAGAGTAAGATTACAGTGTAGAGACGCAGTAAAAAAAAAAACGACTCTCGAGTGAAATCTCATACTAAATCTCAGTCAAACCTTACGCAAACCCAGCATCTCCAAGCCGGGACAAGAGCGAGTGGTTTCCTGGCTTAGTGTGTAGCCTGCACTCATTATCTTAACAATGTGCGAGGCTTTTCTCTCGCCTGGATTCCTGCGCGTCCGCGGTTTTCGTCCGGCATTACGGTTAAGGTTATCCCGGTACAGGTGCGTCCGCGTGCGTTTACTTTTACAAAAGCATCCGGCTGCGTCTCCGGGGCCGCGTCCCGTCCATCTCCGTGGACGGGTTTCCATAAGACACAGACGGGAGCCGGGCGCAAAGAAATCGGAAGTTACAATTGTAGCAATCCTGGAAAGCGACGCGCCGCCGCACGGATCCGTTGGCCTGGGCCTGGTTTCTCGAAGATCGGGCCTTATAAGCACGTTATCACGACGATGTAGGAAGCCACCATCCAGCCAAAGAAACGTATAAGGCCGCGGCGAGTCCAGTGATGCAACGCCGCCTCGTTGCATGTGAATCCCGCGCCGTTGCACCGGCGTTGCACCGCCGGTCGAACACGTTTTCCCGAGCGACAGAAAGAACAAAACTCTTTTTCGCTCTGTAATGGTGTCCCTTGCACGGCGACAGAAATTACCAGACTATGGAATTTATGCGTTTATCACAAAAGTTAGTAGGTGCAATTTCAATCAGGTTCAAAACATTCTGCCAATAATTTGAAAGTTGATTGACTGTATTATCTAGTATATTTGTATTATGATTGAAAAGCAATTGAAACGTGATTTATGTGTAAAATTCTACTTGGAATTTTATCCCACCCTGTAGATACACTGTTGTACTTGAACCCGACCCGTAAGGTACACGAATAATCGAACCTCGTTGCGAAGTACCGTACTTCAATATTGAGTCCATAAATTGGAGAATGTAATGTACCCGTGCAGCTTTGTGTTCGAGCTACCGCTATCTCTTATCGTCAGCTATTCCGCAGTTAGGACATACCTTACTATAGTTAGATTTATACATACCTTGATTTAATGATTTTTAACTGAACACTGAAATTTAGAAAATGTTTTCTAAAATTAGTCATTACATTTTCTGAAATTCTATCAGTTCGATGCTTTCTTTCCCATGTTTTTAAATCTTAAAAATATTCATTCATTTTAATGCTTACTAGAATTGAAAAGTGTTGCAATAATGATCCGAGAACGAACTTATGTAACGCAATGCGTATTAAAATTCTATTCGAGCAATTCAGATGGTCGACCCAGCAACAAAACCAAAAGATCGCCGAGCACTGGTTTCTCGAGTAGGCGAAGTACTAATTGTGAAACATCGGAGCCAGCGTTCGCGGCGTTGTTCTGGTAGTTGTCCGGTCGGGCTGACAGTAATATTCAAGTGGCCATAGAAAGCGGTGCTTTCCTATTTTCCCGGCGTGGCACTTCAAAAGACCAGGCGCGGAGTGGCTGTAGCATGCACGGGAGCCATGTGGCGATCTTAGCGTAACAATTCTCTTAAACTGGCCGGTTTACGGTTCGCAGCCAGCCAGAGTCTCGGTAGTAAAGAGGCGACGACTGATTGATACTACTCCCTTCCGTGGGCTGCCTTTGCTTTGCCTCTTTCCCAGAGCATCCTTGTGCCAGAGGATTCGGCAGGCCGAGAATGTGCCGTCTATTCGCGCGACGAGTGATGCACTCCACGTTTCCTTCTCCCGGATTCATCCTGGTAAACACTATGCTAAACGCTTCCGTCTTTCTTCTTCGTTTTTTTCCTACGCTTCGGCTTTGTGCGGGCGTCGAACAGGGCTGTTCATGATTGAGACCACAGAACTTCTTTAAAGAACCTCCTTATGTTCTCAATTCCGATTGAAATGCATGAAGAACAATTCTAGATGAGATGCACAATTCAATTATTTTGCAAACATGTTCCTGACATTTATCTGATTAAACCGAGTACATACACGACATCGTTCGAAGCATATTTGTTTGTTTAATACACTGTTTAGTAAAACCTCCGAACAAATGGTACGATCTTTATATATAACGAAACATCATAATATAGTTTGATTTTATTACAGATTGCTGCTGAATAATTTGGGTGTGTACATTCAATTCGAATAATAGAGGTTTTACTCTTTCATGAATTACACGAGTAAATGTGGTCGAAACTGTGTCGTGTCTGGTATCATTTTATTCAGAAAAGTGTCGCCAATGTGCTGGTTAAAGAGATTTATGTTCTGCGGATTTTTATGCAGAAGTGCTAATTTAAAATGAATGATTTTACTATTTCTGATTTCTGAGGAACGTACGAGGATTAATTATCATCTTTCTATTGTGAAACGTAGAAGAATGTGGACTCAGGAAGTTGATATTAGCACGTACGAGAGTTAGAACCTTCACAGAATCGTCCTGGAAGATTCTCACTGCGGGCCACGCGTATAACAGATACCTTCCAGATGACGGGGTCCATGGTTCTCCATAGAACTTGTTGTTCCGACAAGGGGAGCTGTGCGGAGACCGTTTCGTAAGCCTACCGCTAACTTTTGTTCCCGAAATAGTCGAGAGCGTTCACCATTCGGAGAACAGAAGAGTCTCCAGAAGAGTCGGGAACATAAACAGCGTCTATACAGAGGGATCCTGAACGGACGCAATACTTGGCCGTGTTGCGTAGGATGCAATAACCTATGCGTCTCGCGGCGTGTTAATCTCGTGTGACTGATGAGTACGACGTGTGTGCTCGACTCGGTGAGAGTCTTCAGGATAGTGTGCGGTTCAGGTAGCGAAATCGCTCTGCCTACTGCATCGGAGGAACCATTTGTCATACCAGCTTCATCTTCGCTGGTTAATGGAATTGTTTCGGTAGATTGGTAAAGATAACAGTGTTACCCCAACTCCTAAAATTCCGAAACGAATTACCACGTTGTATCTAGAGCAAATCGAATTTTTACAAAATTTTTATAAAACCTCAAAGAGAAATTTTCAGAACGAAAATTATTTCTGTCACGCCCTAATGTTGTCAATTCTTATTTTGTATTTACAGACCTCCAAAATTCTTCAGGATAATAAGTAAAACATTGAGTAGAACTAAAAAAAAAATATTTCTATCGCATCATTCGACTTCCCAGGAAAATCGTGCAGGAAACCTAAACAATTAGTAGAATCTTCCATCATCTTTCATAGAATCTTGTTGTTGCATTTTTCTGCAGGTTTGTATAGAGTCTCCAGAGTATCGGTCAGGTTTACGTTCCGAAGACAAAAAGATTGCTGAAGCGTCTATCCCTCTTGTGGCGGTTTTTACGGTTCTTTTTGCAAGGTTTTCGCCAGGGCAAGATAACGTTGTCGTCGACGCCGGTATTAATCTTACGCAACCCATCCCGTTCCTGCTGTCCGGCTTATTAATCCTAATGACGACAACGACGATTCACTTTTCCGTGAGATTCCGTGCTAAGAGCGTTCCGGTCCGACAGGAGTTCTTCGAAGAAATGTCAGCCTCGTCTCCTCGTTTTCCCGAGGCAACGGATATTTTTCTGTTCGTTTTGCCTGGCTCTGCCCCTTCACCCCCGTGCTTCACCCACCGTCTGCAAAACCCGCCTCGTAACGCATGGCGTTCGTATAAATTCCCGGTGCAATTTAGATAATTTTCCTGACTGGTAATAAACTAATGCGGGGAAAAAGAGCATCGCGGGGCAAACATTCCTTGAACGTGTATAATGAAAATGAGGGGGAGGGAAGAGAGAGAGAGAGAGAGAGAGAGAGAGAAGAAGGGGTGCAGCGAAAAGCGCAGATAAATAGATAAGTACGATGAATGGAGACGGGAAGACAGACCGTTTCAAGATAGACGAGGTGAAACCGGTGCAGAAACAGCTAGGAGAAAGAGAGGGAGGGTGCGCGAGGAAGAGACAGAGAAAACGTTCTCTCTATGCGCGATCATCGTAAAATAGGATTTCTTATTGGCGAGCGTTTGCGCGCGTGCTCTCTTGTATCGAGATCGTCAACAAATTCTCGTTAATTCTGGGAGAAACCGTGTCGAACGCAAGAACTAATAAACGATAACGAAATAACACACCGGCATTACGACTTCCCGTTATTCAACAGCGAAACGAACCTAGCCAGAGATTGCGAGACTTCCACGAAACCGTTCTAAACCAGGAAAATCCATCTCTAGCGTGCTTTTCCATCGATGGCGACGCTCTTCGCGTTTCGCAGAACGAGGCTAGCCGAAAACTTTTTACCTCAGCTGGTACGAAATTTTGTTCGCTTCACCCTCCTCGTGTTTGCGTTCGCTCATTGCGAGAACCATGATTTTCTACATCACACAATATTCCCAGAATTTATCGTTCTATTGCAACAATTTAGTCTTTCATATTTTACAAGACTTGCACTGATTCGTTATGTTCAGATTATCATAATTAGACTCTGTCTAGAAATACAGATCTGTGAAGAGATCAGAAATCGCAAATTTAATATCTGCATGAGAAATGATGACTAATAAAATGAAGATGTAGGTACACATCAGAAAATAAAGTGTATGGAAATGAGAAGGTTCATGCCAACGTTCGAAACAGGAAAATCCGTCTCCTGGATCGGTGTTTTCCGCAAGGGACGTTCCCAGAGGTATCCCAGAACAAAACCGGTCGAGAAAAATTGCGAACGAGGGCGGCTGGAAATCCCTCGGCTGTTTAATCCGATGGAATTAGCCGGGCCCGTGGAACCGCGCTTTCAGCGCTCCTCATTTTCTCGCTTATCGGAGGAATGCTCGCAATCAGGAATACGTAATGAGGCGAAGAAGAAACGGGCTGGCGTTCTTCGCCGGCTTCGCAGTGTTATGAGTGCACCGGACTGAACCGATCCCCGCGTTATAATAGCAAAACGAAGCTACGGAAGAGAGCATGCTGTATACATGCGTCGCGTCGGATCGGTGGACGCGAAACTGGAAATTCATTATGCGTTTGTTCGAGACGTTTATCTGGTATCAATATTTCATGGATTACTGTTTGATCGAGGACGATCGAGACACGTTTCTGGACTTTGTCCTTTTGTTAATCGACGACAGTGCTGAAAAGAAAACAATCGTCATTTCAATAATGATCCAGGAAGAAATTATTAGATTACGATTTTCGAGATCGAAGTGTTGATTAACGAGTGCAATTAAAATATTTGCTCTTAAAATATTAAATATATTAAATACCAGTGGAGAATGTGGTAAATTAATATTAGTACTATGGAATATCAAATAAAGCCTGTGTGCTCTGAACCCGTGGTCCATTGCATTAAAGGTCAAGACAACTTTTTCACGTTTTCGTGTTCGCATATTTCTGTTCATCAGTCATCCTCTGGCAGGGTGGACGCTCGAGCGCAACAAAGTAGCAGCCTCCATCCGAGGAAGGTGGAAAGAAACGCGGCCGGTGGCACGCAGCGCGTTTTGTTTCAACAATTTAATCACCGGAGTTGGCATTCCTACTGGATGGAGCCCGTGTCTGCGACTGATGGGCAAATCTAATTGTGGCGGGACGAAAAAATTTCACACGTAATAAAGCTGGTTGACATCTATATCGTCTCTGTCCTCAACGATGGCAAACCCCCATTTCATTATTTCAGCAATATGCTGTTAGATGTATCCCAATGCACCTCATGCTTTTTTCGTTGCAATCGATTCTGACAATAATCTTGAAGTATTTAGTTAAGTATTGAACAATGAGTGTTGTCCAACTTATTGTCCACGGAAGGCCACGAAGTTGTCCCCGGAGCCGTCCGGCCCACGGGAAAAAACGGGTGTACGTCGTGTTCGGTGTGCGGTGCCCTAACAATTATCTCTAATGGGCCGCGATACTATAAATCGACATGGGCTAGAGGCCGTCCCGATGAAATCGGCCTGGCGCGAATGCCGAGATGGCAGAAAATAGAAACCGCTTCGGTACCACCGCACCGGTGCGGTGAAACACACGCTCTGGTCGTCCGAGTAGCCGTGTACCCGCTCGCTCGTTCGCTCGCTTGCTCTCGGGTCTCCTCCATCCGGCTCCCGAGATGGAATCCGCCGGGTTGTGCAAGTAGCGGCACCTGACTGCAATGCTGATGACTCGGCCAGACGGACGCGCACGGACAGAGGAGCCGAGTGAAAGAAAGAATCGGATAGACAGGCAGATACGGTGCGTGAGCAACCGTGTGCGTGTACCTACAACCACGTAACTTGGCCGCAGAGAGAGATCTGCTCTCCGACTTATCCGCGGGCTAGATCGTGCCCGGATGAGAGGCTGTGTCGCCGCCGTTCGGCTCCCTGATCCTCGAGAATCACGCTACCGTCCTCGTAAACAAACAGGATCAAAGAGAGCTTATGCCAGGATCTCGTTTCGCATTTATTAATTGGTACGGATTCGTCACTTTTGCGTTTCGCTAATCTGCTTGCGATAGCGACTTTTCGCGGTCTGCGATGTGCTTCAGGAACTGACGATGATGAATCTTGGTTTTCAAACTCGGAGAAGCTTCAAATGTACTGTAAGCTCGACATATCGTGTGCAGACACTGGTCTGTGATCGCCTACTAGTTGGCTAGCTAGAGGATGAATTTGAACCAAATGAGTTGTGGCTTTCTGTTAAAAAGTTTTGAACGAAATTACTACTAACAGTTTTATTTTATCTCGATCGCCAATTTTAATAGAAATTGCAATTTCGGCGCACAGATTCAATCCTATATTACTATTTTCCTAAGCAGTTTTACAAGTTTATAATTCAACGTTTCGGTCTAGGTTAAGACCATCTTCAAGAATATAATTGCGTCTGTAAAAATTGATATGAGAATATATATTACCGTGATGAAAAGCAAAAAGATAAATAAAAGAGAAAATTACAGAAATGAACCACACTTTTTTACTGGTATAAAATTACTTGCTTAGTAACAAAGTTTAATTTAAATTTAACATTTCAAAAACACTTGTTGACCATGTGCCGGCATGATACATAGTAAGGTGGATTACAAACGTTACAAATTACTACTGGCTGGAATTGGTTAGACGATTCCGATAAAATTTTCTCTGGGTATATAATGGTTGTATATTACGAACCGCATCGATTGAAGTGTCATAACAGTGAACTAATTGGTCTAACAAAAAGTCTCAACTAATTTGGTTCAATTTTAAGAGAGTGCGAGTTTTAAATGTGACCGAATGCTTTTTGCCAGGGGCTGTGTGCTTCACCCTCAGACAAACTCGTGATAACAGCTGTAGTAGACTGCAAGTGGTACTATGTAGAATCCTCTAAGATATGCGTTCAGGGAAGAAGTTGAACTGACAGTTATTGTAGATCAAGCGGAGACGAAAGAGGCAGCGATCGCTAAAGACACGTGTGATCCCGGCGCCGTAAATGATGATCACGACAACCAGCTATCAGGTTGGCGAAGAGTAACCAGAAGGATGCAAGATCGTGAACAGTAAAGATGGCTCCGGGGATATTGGTTTGAGGCCTGCGTGGATTGCACGTGGACGTTACGCAAACCGTGGAGCGGCGGGATAGTTCGCTTCATTAGGTACTGGCCTACGAGTCCTCGATATTGTATCACTGTAACGATCATACATTCTACCAACTTCTTGTCGATCGCCAAGAGATACTATTGAAACAGAAGTAGATCGCTTCTTGCGGGATCCAGCTGATTTCTGCGAACGTTACGGACTCCGGACGAGGATTGCGGTCCGCCCCGGACTTTACATTGTTGCTTCGTCCGGGTACACGTCGTTAAGCCTGTGTAATTAGATACAGGGAAAGAGCGAGACGAGCATTGTCGTGGATCTCACTCATCATCGCCATATACTGCTGCCATTCGAGCGTTCGCAGGCTGGCTCCGAGAATCGGACAACTATTCCCAGAACCAAGACTTAAAAGGCGAATTTGAACAATCCAGTTTGTCCGCATTTTTAACAATGGCCTGGCTACTGCAAAAGTTTGTTGCCTGGCGATCCCTGTTTCTTGCGTTTGTTCATTGAAATTTTAGCGTTGCACGAGGAACGATCCCGAACAAGGGAATTCGAGAAATTATTAAACTTTCGGGATATCTAGTGCATATGTAAGTATTGCACTTCAATGGGCTGAAATCGACCCGCGAATATTCAGATACTTCTCCATTCTTTATCTAAACAATTGATAAATGTTTTTCCTATTCATCATAGTCTCCTAGTTGTAACATAAAAATAAAAGAATTGTCGATTTCACGCTCTTAGAGTGAATTTGGACAGTAAAAGAAAATCGATAATTTTTTTTGTATTTCCTGTCCAATCAGTTCTCTGTAGTAAATATTCAAAACTTGAATTCCAGAAATTATTAAACTTTCGAGATATCTATGTAAGTATTTCACTTCAATGGGCTGAAATCGACCCGCGAATATTCGGATATTTCTCCATTCTTTATCTAAACGATTGATAAATGTTTTTCCTCATAGTCTCCTAGTTGTAACATAAAAATAAAAAAATGGTCAATTTCACCCTCTTAGAGTGAATTTGTACAGTAAAAGAAAATCGATAATTTTTTCGTATTTCCTGTTCAATCAGTTCTCTGTAGTAAATATTCAAAACTCGAGTTCGATGATTTCGAATGGAACGGTTGACATTGAAAGAGGACGAGGTTAGAAAAGAAATTTCGCTGATAGTTTCTAAGGAGGCGGTGGCAGGAGACGATCGGGAAGCAGAGATCCAATCATCGGCACAGAAAGAACGCGCGCGGGGCAAAGATTTCCTGCTGCGCGAACGCTTTCCAATCAATCCTAATGTGCGTGGAGTCTATCAAGCGATCAGCGAGAAAGTAATTTAAAGCGAGCCACGAATTCCTGGCGATGCAGCAGTACCGCCACCAGCGAGTAGAGCTAGTTGCATTAGCATACCCTGAGAGCATAGCCGGGTGACAGAACCGATTCGTAGCGCGGTGGGTTTTCGCGGTTGCGCAATCCACGGTTATCAGGAACAGGCAGACGCGGACGGCCGGAGTAATTGCAGGCAATCGTTCAGACGGACGCGGGCCGATTCGTTTTCCCGTAACCGGTCCCCGGGAACCGGGAGATGCTTTTCTGATGGTTTCTCAGTCGGGTCTCTCGTACAGGTATACGTACGCGTACACACCGAACAGCCGCGTGGCGGGTCTCGCCAGCGACTTATCAGCAAGAAATTGCCTTCGAGAAAACAAGACGCTGCATTCTCGCACGCTCTAACGACCACGGCCGTCTTTCAGGGACCTGCGTCGCCCTGGACCCTTTACCTACGACGCCACGCTGATGGCGAATCTAGCTGGACAAAATTCGATAATACACGCAAGTATAATCATAACTTTCAATTATTCCCGAGTAGCGCTACCACAATATGTACAACACGTATAACTATTTCTATTATCTTTTTTTTTTATATTGGTTATTTAAAAGGTCGCATTAACATCAAGGCCATTAGCGACCACTTTGGTATATAATTATAAGTACAATGTTTTGTTACCGCAATAATACATGAGCGTAAGTATAATTAAATTTTGTAGTATAGGTGTACATTTTTGAGGAAGGTAAAAACATTTGCAATTGTCTTTTGGTCGTTGAGGCATTCACTCCGGCTTGTTGGAATGTTCAGGGCTTGTCGTTGTGTCTGGAGGGCTGGGCATTCGAGAAGGATATGTTCTATAGAGAGTGGTATGTTTTATTGTAATTCTTCTTCAACTTTTCTTCTGTTAAATAGTGTTTATAAATTGGCTGTGGGCAAAGGTAGCTGAAGTGCTTATTAAAAGTCTGCCTCGTTACTGTATGGCAAGGAATTAAAGAAGTTATCCCCTGTTAAGGGTTGAGCGAATATTTTCATCGACGACTGTGTTGTTTCGAGTTTTGTCACTTTTCCAAGAGTAATAGTGATTATATTAGCATCAACGTATCAGAGTTATCAAAGGAGGAAACGAAAATTT
The DNA here is from genome assembly GCA_916610235.2 of Lasioglossum morio. NCBI lineage: Eukaryota > Metazoa > Arthropoda > Insecta > Hymenoptera > Halictidae > Lasioglossum > Lasioglossum morio. The sequence continues at coordinate 11,809,909 of OU744334.1, forward strand.
GATCAGAAAATCGTGTGCTGCAGAATGAAATCCTCTTCCTCATGTGCAGGCTGTTGGAATTTATCTAAGGACAATTTGTCAAAAATAATCTACTGTTACTTAGTAGGTACATTCGGTTCTTTGTACCTCTCAAGCGCGTATATAAATGATACATTGTATCATTGCTGTCCGCGTTATGGGACCCTCAACTCTCATTTTATCTGAGAACGTCATCTGGTTTTTCAAGAGCGCTCCTCACTTCATTCGAGTCTATCGAATAGTAAAGACGTGTCTCACAACGTGCCTTCTAAGATATATATTACTTTAAATAAATACTGTTTCTTACACTAATAGATTCTAGTTTTATATACCCATATTCCAACACAGGCCTCCCTCCCTCGATGTGCAGCTCCCTGTCCGCCCCTGTTCCTCGTCCTAACTCTGTTCTTGCCGTCCCTTCTTCCTTCAGTTCTTCCCCGCGGTACCTATGCGCCCCTCCGTTCCGAGTCTTCCAGGTTTCACTCGATTTCTTCTGCTCCTGTCCTCCTCTTCTCCTCGACGCAGCATCCCCTAGCTCCCTCTCCTTTCCGTCTATCCCCGTTCGTTCCGAGTTTCTCAGCTCGTCTGGTCCCGGGTTATTTATTGCCGGCAGCAACGGCCGCAAAACTTTAAAGCCCCTTGCACACGCGTGTACACTTTCTGCGTGTACGGGTTTTTACACCGTGCATTACAATGCGCGCGCATGTACGCATTATACTGTCCGCGTGATTCATTACCGGCCGATCCTCTCCGGCTGCTTAAGAAAATACGGAAACTATAATTGCGCGAGACTTATGATGCCCCGGCCGCGGCTTTGCGCTCTGGTCGAACCTCATGGTTGCCACTCATACCCTCTCTCTCTCTCGCGCGCGCGCGCTCGCTAGGGCCCGGGGGCCCGGGGCCTGTTCATGGGGGAGAGAAAAGGTTTCTCTATGGGGGCCAGAGAGCGAGAGCCGTTTATGATCGCCGAGAAACTTCGCGAGATCATATCGCCGGATCTCTTCATCCAACGCAACGCGCGCGGCGCTCTCCCGCCATTGAGTCGTCCATTGTCGTTGATCGTGACAGTGCGTAATTGTCGGTGTTTTATTGCCGGTTGTAAAGTAATCAGCCGGCTGGAATGTTTAGGTATTTAATGCCCCCGAACACACCGTTGTCGTTTTAGGTGTGCGTTCGAACGTGTGCTCGTGTGGCGAACGGCCACGCGAACGCACGCTGTTAGACAACCGTCGCGCGTTCGGATACGAGAGTCCCACACACGGGCCCGGAGCCGCCGATGGATACCCGTTTAGACGGGAAACGGTGATTATAGATAAATGTGAGCTTAATGGCCGCTATAATTGCGGCTAAACGCAGCCTGTTATTACCGACAGCCACGTAATTCGGGCGACAGAACTCTGCTCGATCTCTGCGCGCTCCACGATTGCGTCTTTCTTTCCAGTACGGTTTGTCACGTTCTTCTTTTTTTTTTCATCATCCTAACCATTCTTTCAAACAAAACCTAATTTCGGTTGTAAAACCCGTGCACCGTCCCAGCATTTTCACCGATGTTCAATCTTGTTTTATAACGGATGCAAATCTTTCTTTACGGTGGTCTTCGGCATGTTAACGAGCAGGTGTCGCGCGGGTGAAAAGAAAATATTCAACAATTTCGTTTCGATGTTCACTGTCGTCCAATTTATTAACACGTTCTTGGGAACATGAAAATTCGTCAAACTCGCACTGAATCTGTGAAACGAAGTAGAAGTGGCAAGTCATGAACAGACACACGGCAGCCGTTCGCTGTTCAACAGCGCGTGCGAACGAAAACAAAGCCCCATGTAAAAAAGCATTATCTCACATTCTCGCTTTACTTTTTCACAGAGTATCACCCCCTCTTTGATCGCGCCATTAACACTAAAACATCCTGTACATGCTTATTTCATTCTCACTACATCTCAATCAGCGTTACGCATCTTGCTGAACCAATTCGATAATCAAAATAAAAATACTAGTCATTTCAAATAATTATTCAAAACATCAGGACCAATTCTTTCAAATGAATCGTGTTACTTTCCAAACAACGAAGATCAATCTTTTTTTTTATTGAGCCACTGAAACCTATTGAAGGTTTATTTCGGCTTTAACAAAGATACACTAGTTTTACAGTTTGAGTACATTTACAATATAACTAACCACTAGAGATGCAGATTGCAATCATTTAAAAACTGAAAGACAAATTCACAGGCTTGGACATTTGGTTCTGCAAAGAAGAGGTCCGCTTTTAGTGGTAAGAAAAGCTTAATTTTACGTAAATTATTTACAAGTTCAATTCTTTAGGAGTCATATAAACAGCACTGCCATAATACATGATCCAAGTCCTCAGTGGCTGAGTTACACTCACAACTGGGATCATCGATAATATTTACACGATGAAGAGAGGCAGCTATGTTACAATGATTAAGATCAAACGTTCATACCGACTGAAACACTTATTCAATTTCATTAGTTCATTCACCGTCCGCAGACCTTTCGAATCAGATTCAATGGAGACCGATTAGAAAAAATTGTCTTCCCAAACAAAAGATCGCTAAATTCCTGGATCGGGACCACTGTGGAAACCGATCCGGACAGAAGAGATCGTTACGCGCGCCCGGTAGAAAGCAATCGAACGACCATTGTGTCCCCGATGGATACAAGTGGAACGAGGCAGAGCGTTCGGTACAGTATCGCGACCGTAATTTAGATTGCTGGGAACATCGAGACCTATTGAATTATCCGCGGCACGTTGACGAGAAGGAACCACGGGGCTGGCCGATCCGGTAGCATGACAGGAGCGGAAATCGGTCCGAAGGAAACGGGGTATTGTTAGTTTGTCCATGGTACACGAGTCTTTAATAATAATTGGCTGACAGAGAAGCCGATTCCAGGTCGGGCCGGCGACTTTTCCAGGCGTCCCCGTGCTTCTCGCCTAGACGTCTTGATTACAGGTTGCCCGCGCCGGTTCCCACTTTCTAATGCAACGTATCGCCTCGGCTAGGTAGATTTTTATTCGTCGTTTTGACCGGCGCGAGTGAAACTCGAATCGTACCGATAAGCGGCGACGACGACGACGACGACTGTGCTCTCTGTCTCGGAGTTAGATCTATCTTGTGCTCGAACTGGATCCGATCGGACGATCGGTTGCGCAACTCCCGGGGCCCCGATCCTATTTTGACAGGCCGGTATGCTCGCCCGGCGATTTCGAATACAAATATCTTCCGCACCTCCCGGCTACCGTGACGAGGCCGCTCGGGATACGTTTCAGAGCCGACTATAGCCGACTATATCGTGCGACCGGACCAGGTAGCACACCTGTCCCGACGGACCCACGGTGATATTTCATAACGCGCCGAGGTGACTGATGACTGCATGGAACGCGACACAACGGAAATCACGGACTATCTCACAGAGCTGGTGCGCTGCCACGGGCTCCTGCGCGCCGGTTACCTGTTACCTGCCCTAACGGCCGAGGCAGGTAATCGGAAATTAATTGTTTTTATTTTTTTTATTTAGTGCAATTTGAATCTCAAGGTAGAGATTATTTTGCTTATTTTTTTGAAGTGAAACTTCTTTGCTGAGGGTAACAATTTTCTGATGGGACGGATATGTGACGTGTCGATGCAACGTAAGTAAAAAGTCGGGCTCGAAAATTTAAACTGAGAATGAACAGAGAAAAATAATTTCTTACACCGACGGGATTCGAACCCCGGTCCACCGATTTTTCTTATTTCAAGGATATAGGGATTCGTTTCTGTACTTATGTTACTTTGAAGAAAGGTGTGCACTAAGAGAATCCGTGAAAATAAGAAAATTCTGATTGGGATGATTCAAAGCTATTTTAACGGGGAAATTAATTGTTAGCGATTTTTAATGTTTAGTCATTAAAATTTGCTAAACGTTGCATACGCTAGAAGGATAGGCTCGACTGGAGGAGGTTAGTGGAGTGAGGATGAAACATAGCTCGTCATAGAAACTGCTCTTAACCCTTTTAGTGCCGGAGGCCAATATTTATTAAAACAAATTTAGAAAAACTAGTGTCATTGTTTTGTTCTCTATTTCGTCCTTAATATACTGCTTTTTGAATCATGTAAATATTGCCTCTTTTTTAGTTTTTATGAGCATTTTCCTAAACCCTAGTAAAACCGTGAAATTCGACCGGTTATTCTCGCATAGGCACATCTTTTTCTCCTGGCACTAAAAGGGTTAAAGAAACTAAGTGATCGTAGAAAGTAACTCCTTGAAAAAAACTGCTGGTCTTAGGAAGTTGCTGGTCACTAGTTGCTGATAGAAACGAGCCCTTCCAAAAATCATGTTGCCATGGTCACCTGCAGAAATCAGATCTCGGAGGCATTCCAGCTGGATCCGCTTGTCGCCTAGCAAACGAGCAAAGGAAAGGGAATCGTCCGCGATCATCGTGCAGAAAAAGGGCGGCAAGAAGAGCGGGGAAGATAGTCGGCAACATACTCGCCTCGTTCACTCCGCGCCGACGCGGCGCGCGGCCGAGGGTCGTCCCATTGTTGTTTGTCTTGCTGAATATTTTAATTGGACGTAGGCTCCGCCGCGCGTTATTTATCGTCTAACAATGCCTGGAAGACTGGTAATTAATTACGTTGTTTTGTGTTACTTTATATAAAGATAGCAGGTCGATAGGAGTTAACCGGCTGAGAGCAACAATGGTATACAATGCGCAATTAGCGGGAGCGCCTCCCCGGAGAACAATGCGCAGTCGGACACAGTGTCCGTGTGGCTGGTTGGCTGGCTTTCTGGTTGGTTGGTTGGTTGGCTGGTTGGTTGGTCGGTTGCGTGCCGCGCAGGTATTAACGGCCTCTGGTTGCGCACGCTCTCGTGTGCGATCCTGTGCGTGAATGCGCGCGATGCAACAAGGTGCAGCGGCGCAGTCTGACAAAAGCCCGAAAACTGAGACGTTCGATGTTCGTGGGTTGTGATACTTCAAAATACTCGGGGAGAAACGAGGATTTCAATAGGAATTATCCTTATCGAATCCAACAATTTGTTGTCGAAACTGACGCTCCACATTTTATTGTAATACTTAATCACGAAGAATGTGCTACACTGCAAATATTGTTCTGTGGAAATTCTCAAACTTTAGAAATAATAATTGAAAATTCGAAATTTTATTAAAATTAATTGCAGTGGTACGCCAATAGGTAACTTGTCTTCGAACATGAATAATAAATAAATGGTTACCTTTTCATAAACATATTTTATTAAATAGTCTTTCACTCGTCACAGGGTGCAGCGCGGTATTATCGCGCTGCATGAAGGGATCGGTGCACTCTAGTCTGAATTCTTTCCCTTCGGGCCTGAATTTTTGATTGCAGTATTGAGGGGACAGGTGTTTGGCTATAATAGACCGCGACACGCTCTTCTTCCCATCACCGAGTAAAACCGGGCCGATCCTTATCGGTATGCAAACGCGTCGGATAACTGTGATTAATTGCATGCTGCGAAACGGAAGTGGCTGCTATCGATCCTTCTTATCGCTCCCCGCCATTTCTCCTTTTGTCGACGTTTAACCAGCCTGTTTAACGAACACGAATCGCCTAAGCGGCGTTCTTTCATTGCGTAATTGTATTATTCGCCTCGGCGGACCGGCTCGGGAGATCGGCAATTTGAATAATTGGCCACCGAAAAGTGTAGAAGGCGAGTTCGAACGGCGAATAATGCGCGAACGTAATTAAGAAGCCCGGTGGAAATCGTTTCCAGAGCGTTATTATTTTTCTGATGGAATTATATCGCCGATTTCCGCATCGGAATTGCTTCCTGCTCGCGCACACCGGAAAATAGCGATGCTTTCACCGCGAGAACTGTTTCTGGACGCTTGGGGTAATTAAAATGCTTAATGCAATGTCGTAAAATGCAGAACATACGCTGTCTGATTGGTTAATGCGTGGTAAATGTTAGATGAACATTCCTAGCTATGCGTCTTTGTTTTTGATACGCGTAAGGTGCAAGAACGAAAATCGATATACGTGGGAGTATGATGTAAAAGAACAATTTTTAAGGAAAATGCAATACATCACAATTAATTTCATTAGTAACTTCCGCAATATTCAATTGAACAACTGATAAAAATTCACAGGATTACTTCAAACGCGTGTAAATACATACCTAAAACGTCAGTGAAATAACTCGAATCGTATTCTTCAAATAAATGCTGAAATGTTCTACCGTTTACATCGTAATACCTCTTAATTCGTGATGTACTCTTCGCGGTATCCTTTCGGAATGGCTGTTTATCACATACATATTAAATTAATCGGGTAAATTAATGCGTACGCGAACGGCAGAAAGAATGTTACGAAATATATACAATGAATAAACATAGGAGGCACCATACAGCACATAATAAGAAGGATGGAAATGAAATAAACCGGAGATAAGGACGGACTCATTAACCGAATAACATGAGAGCAGCTCACCAGAGAAAAAATTCATCGTGTTGAACAGTTACTCTACTATATTCAAAATCAAAATGAATTAGCATACAATCTCGTAATTAGACGGCGCATAAAATTAAACGGCGGTATCAATCCCATCGGGATCACACAATTTTCAAGGTAAGCATTCCCTCATCTTTTTTTTTCTGTTCCTATTCTAATGTCTCGACGAATCTACGAAAATTTCCTCGTGATCGAAGATAATTTTCGCAGAATGCAGTTCGCAATTTTCATAGTGTGCATCCCATTTTTCGTTCTAATTCCGTCTCAGGGGATTTACGAAAATTCCCTGGAGAAGGAAACGATTTTCTCAGCGTGTCGCAGAATGCACTTCACGTCCCCGGTTTATCTTTAAAGCTTTAATTCGTCGAGGCGCGGGACGCTCGCTGCCAATCACCGGCGCATTTACATGAGAAAGGTCAGTTTCATTGACTTCACTTACGAGAGGGTGCCCCGACAGTGTGGGGTAGGCGATAGATGAATAGCCCGAAGGTGAACGTCAATGTCACTAGGTTTCTGGGCGAAAACGCCCAAGTAAATGCAATTACGTTCGAATCAATGAAAGGGCGCGTAGTATTGATCGCCGTGACGTGACTATTGCCCCGCGTTATCGGGTATTTGAATGGACCGTAATGGAAGTTTCACCGTTCCCATTCTGGCATCCGGAAAACTGAATATATTTCTTTATGGAATTCGTTACGGCGAAACGACTTTACTACGAGATTTTTATGGATGATCGACTTTTCTTTGCTTCCGAGGCTGACTGAATCTGTAAGTTGCACTTTATGCACAAGTAGCTTACGTTCTAGAACAGGTTTTTAATTAGCATTGGCTAGTTCTATTGAGATGTATATATTGTCTGACGTGATCTGTACGTGTTGAGATGTATATATATGTTCATATACATTATTTCTAATAATTTGATCACCCAGTGCATACATAAAAAATGTACCCTTCGAAGCTCTGTCAAATCGTTGCTTTACTACTCAATTTTTACCGATTGAATTAAACGCGTTGGCTTGAGAATAAACGGAAGGATTAATGTCTCGAGCCTCTTAAATTGAATAACTGTAAAAAGAGCTGAAAAACTGACGTTTTCCTGTCGACAAACACCGTGTCAAAATAAAAGAGAAACGTTTCCGCCAAAAAATAAAGCGTCCTCGAGTGAGGCGTCGGTCGCTAGTCAGGAGACAACGTTGGCGAGTCAGGATTCACTCGGGGGCGCCGGAAAAAGGTCTGACCGAGTTCGAAAAAAGCGGCAGCCGTCTGCCGCGATCGGTAGCAAATGAACGGGGCGCGCTCGTTCGCGCCATTCCGGGAGTTCTCTAAGCCGATGCGCGACGCTGTGCTCTCCGTACCACGAATACCCGGCATTGTCGAGGAGCATCCATCGTCGTCGGGGGGTCACGGCTTCGTCTGTTAGCTGGGTATTTCTTCTTTCTCTTTTTTTTTCCCTCTCCGTCGGGATTACGCGTCGCATCGGGGCGTTGTGTGCCTCGAAACGGCCACCAACACCATCCAGCCGCGCCGGTGCGCTGGCAAGAACCGTCGACGACGAAAACGATGGCAATGACAACGGACAGAGGGAAGAAAAAGAGCGCGTCCCGAGACAAAGAAACAAATTTCTAAAGAGGACGCCGGAGTTCGTCGTTGGTGGTTCCGCGTATAATGTTGTACGCACGCGATCGCGACTAACGATGGTTAGGGACGTTCCGGAAGAGCTGCGGGGAAAGAGAGACGAAAGACAGAAAGAGATAGCGTGGCGGTAGGATAGAGGAGGATGGCGGAGCCGGAGAAAAAGTCACAAAGGGCGCAGCACGTATCGCGCATATAAATGACAATGCCGGCAGTTGCCGGTGGAACTGATGAAGTGTCGTGTCTGTGTTTCTCTCGTCCGCCCTCCAACAACCACCCCCGTGAGACTTTGTCGTCGGGGGCTTCTCATCCGTCGTCGCCTCGCCCTCGCACCTCGAGGGTGCCCGTCGACCCTCCGCGACGGTTATTGTTGCGGTTACCAGAAGCCCTCCGACGACGGAGTTAATTGGGCAACGATTGTGCCCGATGCTGCTGCTGCTGCTGTTGCTGCGACTGCTGCGGCTGCTGGCGCTTACTACCCGTCTCGCTTTTCTTTATTCTTCGAAACAGGTACACAAGCGACCCGCTCACCTCGGACCACGACAAGACCCTGACCGTAAACGAAACAAAGGTTACAAAAGTTTCTTTGCTTCCACGGGAACCGAAATAACGCTGAGGTCTTCGGGATCGGTCAATGCCGACTCTGTTGACGATCGATTGTGATTCAGGACTCGGAAGATACACACTGGTTACGGTATTCTGCACGTACGACGTTTATGCAACACTTTAGAGCGCATGTAAGATTGATTTACAAGGTAGAGCTGGAAAGTGGATAGAATTTATTGGACTTCCGCGCGACTACTGGAATTGTAGACTCGCGCATTCTCATGACCCTTAGAGAGAACTGTAGCTCTCTTTGTGGCCATCGATTCGTGACCCTTTTACATTCTCAAAGATCTTCGAGTATTGGATTTTTATAGTGACCTTTAGAATTGTGGTCCTTTGAAGTTGTTAACACTTGAATCATTCAGAAAAAGAAAAATATTTACAGTTTTTCTGCATCACCAAAAATAGACATTAAGAGAAGCAATCTTCCACTCAGAATGTTAATCTCATTGAAACCAATAAAATAATAAATTGCAATTCTCAAAGCTCTTCGAGTATTGGGTTTTATAGTGACCTTTAGAATTGTGGTCCTTTGAAGTTCTTAACAATTCATTAATTCAGAAAAAGAAAAATATTTACAGTTTTTCTGAATCAACAAAAATAGTTATTTTCAGAAGCAATCTTTCACTCCGAATGTTAGTCTCATTGAAACCAATAAAATAATAAATTGCAATTCTCAAAGCTCTTCGAGTATTAGGTTTTTATAGTGACCTTTAGAATTGTGGTCCTTTGAAGTTCTTAACACTTGATTCATTCAGAAAAAGAAAAATATTTACAGTTTTTCTGCATCACCAAAAATAGTCATTTTGAGAAGCAATCTTCCACTCCGAATGTTAGTCTCATTGAAACCAATAAAATAATAAATTGCAATTCTCACACACCCATTAATTATCTCATTAACGCAACTCCCTTCACCCTTTCTACCCTCGATCTCCGCAACAGCCCGCTGGAATATTGGACAAACCCTGAAAACGAAGGTTCACCCGCATCCGCCAGCCATCCCAGAATTTGCATATCGCTAGACAACGCTTTGATTCATCTGGCAACAGTCACCGGGCGTCTACACGAGAGAGTCTTGCGGATAGCGACTCGAGTCGACTCGGTTCGCGAGCACGTCCAGAGCATTTACATGGAAATAGCTCGCCTTGACGTGAACCAGGGTATCCTTTCGGCGGTCTCTCGGCAGAGCCGGGAGTTTCGGGGCGATAATTGCAATAATTGTCGCGCGGTGTATTGTTCGTCCACTTGGAGAGCGAGCGAGCGAGACAGAGAGATTGGAGAGTAAACACGTCGGTCCGTCTACCCTGCATATGGAACAAGCGGTCGCTTGATTCTCGGCTGATTGTTCCATTCTGAGAGCATCCCCCGGCTCGGACGCGCGCGTCGCCTCCTCTCCACACTCGGCGTCGCGGCGCCCGGCGTTGGCCGACTACAACTTGCCGGCTCCAATCCCGAAACCACGTCCATCCGTGTCCAAGTGTACTTTCGTGAGGCCGTCGTACGTGTGCCGGCAAACACGAGGAGTGTCTCCTCCTCTTTCTCTTCTCTTCCTCTCTCTCCTCCACTTCGTCTCCTGCTCGCAGGTTGCTCTCCGCTGCCTAACCTAACAACCCTCTCCTTCTACACGCGACGACGAAAACGAAACAATCACCGATTCCTTCATACGTGATTGCCCGTATTGTCTGACGCTGCCCGCAGACAATGGCTACGGGGTTTATCACGCTGCTCCCTTTTCAAGATCAACCTCGCTAAAATGTTCCACTGTGTGCTGGATTGTCTTGCTTGACAACGGTCGCATTGCTGACTGTCATAAAATCTTTGCTCCTGATGATGCTCCTTTATAATAATAACGGGATTGAACTCATTCAGATTACACTAGATTTGTAACGTGTCCTTGAATAAGTACACTTAATGTACACTTGAAAATTTCTCAAGCAAATATTTCTATAATTTCACGGTTTTATAAAAGTTACGATTGAAGTCCGCCCATGAACGAGCATGAGTTTTTATTTTCCAGAATGCGTCTGGCTCACAGTGCGTCGCGGCGGGATATCGAGGTCGCCGATACGTACCGCGACGCGATTAATTTTGTCCGGTGAAAAATTTCATTGAAAAATCAGTGAGTTATTACCGCACGGAGGCCGTGTTCTGCGGATGGTCTTGTTTTGAACCGGAGCGAAGGTGGATGTTCAGGATTATTCGCGTATGTATAGTAGGTGTTTTGCGAGGAAACAGCTTTTTAACGCTGTTGTTAGTTGCTTGGGTTTGTATCGGACGAAAGGGAATTTAAATTGTGGTGGCGATGTCGTGTTCAATGGATATACGCTGGTTTTCTTCTTATTAACATTAACATTCCCTGCTGGGTGTACTGTTTTCGGTATGTATCGCGACGTATTCTCAGGGTAACTGATTATTTCGTCGTTGATAAGTGACTGCGGATCTTTATGCGAAATAGAAATTGTCTGTAAAGATTGCAAGAAATAGAAACACTAAGACATATATTGTACAAGTACATAGTAGCTGTCTTCCCTGCCATAATCAGTCGAGATTGCAAACTTTTGAATGTTTAGAGTAGCAGGGTCTCCTATTGTGACTGTCAGCGCATCTGAAATCCCTTCTTCCAAAGGATAGACTCGAATAAAAGCGAAGGAGAACCGACGAGACAGGCAATAAGATTGACACCCTAAACACTGAACTCGCATCTAATGATGGGCTGAACGATTACTATAACCAACAGCCCGTCATGATTCCGCTTCCAAGAATCGGGCTCTACCAATTTGTATTTTCTGACTGTCGAACAGAAAATAAATTATAGATTGTCACAGTCAATTGCTAGAATAGCCGCAGCAAGTAGAAACAGCGAGCAATGAACAGACACGTTTGACGAGTCCTATTCGATCACAAACAGCCGCCATAAATCTTAATTTCGCGAGTACCAAGCTTCGATTCCGACGTTCTATCCTTTAGAGGGAAGCTTACTTTACCACACAGCTAGCATATTAACTCGGCGAGGCTTCAATAATCGATCGCCAATACCAATCACCGATTGCCCAACGACCGTAATGTCTTCACTCATCACATTGTCTTCGTTATACCTCATCAATTAGTTCTAGCTGAACGGCTGAAGGCTGGAGGCGCCACAATCTTGATAACATTTCTATACATTCCCGCGTCTTCGTTTGCCATACCAAACGTATAATTTCCCTAGCAGTTGAATTAGAATCCCTCAATGTTTCCAACATTTTTCACTTCACGTCCTTAGAATTTTCTCAAATATACAATTGCATTAAATTTCACTAATCATTGTATATAAAATAGTAAAACTTCAAAAGGATTTAAAAATACGTTTTCCTCCATTTCTTAAAGTTAACAGAAAACGAATGAATTTCTATTCGACTCATGTTTCATGCAACTGCTTCAGAGAAGTTTGATCTTGAAGACTGAAATGTTTTCGTGTAGTTCCAATTCCATAGTCGGGGACTATATATGTATAATGCAACTTCAAATTGAAACCGCGACTACAGAAAAATCACGAAGACCGAAAACTGTCTGTTTTACAAACAAATGAGGTAATGAATAAATGAAATGAATATCCTTAACGATTTGGCTTAACACCATTCAATGACAAACGCTGAAAGAACTTTCTGTACTTTTTATATTGAGCAATTGAACAATTTGGCAGATCAAACATATTGTAATAAAAAAATCTGACTAAATACATTCCTCCCTGAATAATAAACTTGTAGACGGAGTATTTAGTGATCATAAAATTAATGTAGCTAACTAGTGCATTCGTGAAATTTGTATAAGATAAAATAGTGAGTTTTAGTGGTCCGTAGTGTTAATGAGAAATTCGTTGATTGGCGATGTTCGATGCACCGAGATGGAGGATTCCGGTGGACGCAGAAGACAGGTAGCATGGAGGCAGTGGAGTGCGCCGCGGCGACAACTATTTGACTAATTATCGTTGTAGAGACCGGTGTACGGGTCCGGTCGTTAAGGTTACGAGCGGCGTCGGATACGGCCGGTCGTAATCCTCGCGTCTGCAACGAGTATGACGCGTTTCTCGGACCTGATTTCCTTCTGGACCCCGGATCCCCTCGGCTCTACCCTTCGGGCGCTGTCGCGACGTTGCCTGGTTCTGTACACCGCACCGTCGGCAAATAAAAATAAAACCAATTAAATATCTTAATTAAGGCTATTAATCAAGTTGTCGGGACGTGCGCGGCTACCGTGCGGCCTGATTCAGGAATGGCAGCCGGCGCGCGATTTCTTGCCGGTCTAACTACGGCGCTACATATTATATTCCGTGCACACCGGCCCGCCGGATCTCCTGGAATGCGACGTACGTATACGAGAGACCTGGACTACTCGATCGAATTGGAACGAAGGATCGATCGATCGATCGATCGATCGTTCGTTTACTACGTGTTCCACGTTGCTGTTTTTGGTGCGCAGATTTTCTTGAAATCTCGTGACGACGTGTACAGACGTACAGGGGTCTCGCGTGTTCCGACGATTTCTGACAACGTCGCGTGACTTCTGCAGTATGTTACGCGTCGCCTGGCGAAATTTATGCCGTTCCGATACACGGCCGGGGTTGTTGCGATTGTTCCCGGCCCACTGCTAAGATGAATTTACTGGGGTTCGCTTTCGGCGAGAGCTCGAGAACATTGTCTTCGGAACAGCTAAACTGGTCGTCGAAAGTGAGAAGTGGAGTTCGTGGGATCGACTGGACGATTTACCTGTCGGTGACGAACACTTTTACTGCCTTCCCAGCGACCCCAATAGCTCTATCAAATTAAAGTAATTGATTTGATCAATAAATATTGATTGAAGAAGAATAAACATTTCATCCTAAACGACATGGCGTAACGTTCGCATCGAATAAGTTTTGTTCGGAATATTCAGTTAAATCAATTCAATTAATTTGATTGATAGATCCTCGAGCAGTCAATGCGAACAGTGCGATTCTCACGCAACTCCTGCAAGAGAAAAGACTCCCACGCGTTAATTGAAGACGTATCGAGAGGCTCGTCGAAAGTCCTTCGTTGATTCCTGAAGCTCGGATGTTAATTCCGTGTTTATTAACTGTCGAGGCAGCCAGGGGACGCACGGAGTTAATTAATAATGCGCCTCGGTAATTAAGTGGCGGCTCGATTCAACGCCCGATACTTTTTAACGAGGCCGGTTGGTGTCCTGGTGTTGCGCGGGGGGGACGAGTAATTAAGACCGTTCGCGAACAATTAAAATTTATCGGTGACGATTGCGGGCTTTCGCGTTCGGCCTTTTCGCATCGTTGTCGACGTAATCCAACGCCCGTGGTATTTTACACCGCCATAAAATCGTAGTATTTATTCGCGTTGCATAAGCAGTCTCTCGAACGTGCGCGCGCGCGTAATACGCTCGCCGATTCCATTATTAGTCACAGTTTCTTAGCTGATCTGCTCGATTTTTGCCCTCCGATGAACTCACGGTAACGATCGCCGACAAAGATGTTTCGGGAAAAATCTAGGGTCCCGGAGAAACCATAATTACTGCACCCTAGGATCCGTCGGGCATTTCGTTTCTAATTAGACTCTACGATCTCGCGGATCGCTCCGCAGACCGTTTGTTAAAAAAAAAAAAAAGAAACACGGATTACTCGCGAGAACCTCAACGTTAGTTTCATCTATTTCAGGATAATGATCTTCGACTGTCTCTGATCCAGTTAGGCCAGTCCCCTAATGGGACTCTGTAACCGGGGAAATAGAAAAGCGAACGAGATCCTTGTTGCAAGAGGCTAGAATGAGATCCTTAGCGAACTGTTTAATGAATTGATTGGAGGATGATAGCAACGCTTATCTGACTTGATCACCGTTGATAATGACTCGAGCTTTTCTGATTTACAAATCTTCTCGTTATCTTGTAATGGATTTTCTGATGTTTACTAGACACCGACCGGAAAGTTTCTGAGAATAAATATTCTTATTGTCAATCGTAAAAGACGTTCTGGAACTTAGTAAATCTTCGATGGAGTGAATCGAGTAATAGATTACGGGGTATTTTATTGAGTTGATTAAGCTGTAGGAGTAGTATGATACTAATTATTGCCTAGATTCGGACATAGTATTACCGAGCGAATTTTTATAGATACAAATAATGGTACAAAGAGCAGGAAGAAAATATAATTGAAGCTAAAGTTACGATTGGATAAAAAAGGCATCGAATATATTTGCACAGCTAATAGAATCGAGCGACGAATCCCTGCATCCCCAGACCCTTTCACCGCCTAAGCGAAAGGAGCGGAGGCATCGAGACGCGGCGGAACTGGGACAAGAGGTCTAATTATTGTCGACATTATTAGTGCTCGCGGTAACAGAAATCGCGGAGAACGAAGGCCGGGTGAATAGATGTCGGAGGGCGGGTCGGCGATAGATGGGTGACTCGTAAACGCTGAGCCCGAGCTTCTCTCGTCGTTTCGTCTCGAGGAACGCTCTCAAGGAAGGAACCTACCAGAAGCCTTGGCTTCGGGTATAGACGCGCATTATGTCTCCGTCCGCCTAGCAGCGCACCGTGTGACGTGACGTGAGTGTTCCAGACAACCTAATTACATCACAACATAGCGCCACGCTATGGGCTACCCTCTCCTATATTCTCGCCCACCTATAGACCACCTTTCCTGAACCTTGCTTCCCCACCCTTCCCATCCAACCCTCTGCCCTCTTCTCCGCCTGCTTGTACCCCTACGAATAAGATTTTCCACGATGGAACATTATTGTACACAGCCATTGGAACGTTTTGGCTCCATGACCTCCCTAATTGTAATGCCTGCTATGATTTTATTGAAATTTCGCTTTCGTCATATTACTCCTGATTGAAATCCAAATAATTTTCTTCGTATCTCTGTAGAAGGCCTGCGTACCCTCATTTTCTAATTTCACCCCGAAATGATTAACCCTTAGCACTCGAGTGGCGACTACGAGTCAACACTAAAACTGGCTATACCATTATTAAAAATATTGTTTAGATTATTAAATACGTTGGTATCTACACAATTACTGAACATTTAAGTATTGGAGGAGGTGTTACCTGAACACTAGAACTACCGGACAAAATGACTAATGCGAATTTTTTGTCGATTAGAAATATTAAAAGTATAAATATGTTTTTTTGAGAAATTTTGTTTATTAATCTTCTCTATTGAAGTACATATTTAAATATCCCGTGTACGAAATCTAAATAAATGTCATATTGTCATTATTAGATGCCAATGTATACCCACTGCGTTTAGTGCTCGGTAGTTCTGGTGTTAAAAGGATAATAATGATATAGAATGCAATTCTTCTAGGTAGGAAGAAATGTTTAATTTTTGAGTTGAAATAGCAGAAGCAGCATCGAGCAGCGACTTGATGCGAAGCTACTAAGACAATCATCTCGAGCTGAACTATACGCGATCGCGTCGGTATTCGGAATCGCACAGGTCGGCCAATGGCCGGATGGGAATAAGAAAAAGAAGAGGGGGCGCGACAGTCATTCATAAGCGACGACGAGAGAGGAACCCTGTCGCAAACTTTCACTGCTCCCGAAGTCAAGGGCGTCTCGCGGGGACACACGATGCGCTTAATCGACGGCCTGGTAAGTTAAACATCGGCTAGGTATCTGCTGGTTGGTATCGGTACACCGGGCACGATGGGAAAAGTGTGCTCGCTCCCGGCGGGACTAATCGTTTTGTATCGCTATCGCAGCGGCGCACGCGGTCTTCCTCGTTTAAGCTAGCGGATCGCGACGTACCAATTAACGGGCGGGACGTTTTAACAGATTACACGGGAGGAACGGCGACGTTGGGATCATCTGTTAGCGATTTTTCGTTTTCTCGACGATATACGGAATGGCTGCCGCGCCGGTATCGTTTCTAGCCTATCCCAGTGTTCGTTCGATAAATTAAAACCCTTTCGTAACTCCCGAGGTGGGACGCACCCGGCGATAATGTCGACGAGAGGCCCGATCGGGAATTAATAACTAAGTGGAACGTGACCTCGTAATAAGCGAGAATAGAAAAGAGGCAAACCTTGATTATAGCTAGCGGAAAATACGCTTGTGTCTCTGGTTGTGCGTTCCCGAAGAGCAAAGTGAACCACCCCAGTTTCGGACATTTCTTCCTAAAATATGCCTCATTAAGTTTGTTTGAAATTTTGCTTGAAATGTATATTAACTGATTCTACTACGGATTAGAACATTTTTTTTTAAAAGAACATCATACAAGGTTTGTTCCATAAGTGTAAAAATGAATGTGTCATTATCCATGTGCTGGATGGAACGGATTAATGGCGGAATCTTCCCCGCGAGTGGTTCGAAATTTATATGATCGGGACTGTGATGTCGGTGAAGCTCGCGGTTTAAATAAATAACCGGCGGAAATTTGGAACGCAATTAACAGAAAGAACGGGGCCGAACGCAAAGAGAGATTGGACACGTATGAATCGGTAACGGTTGCGATTCGTCAATTAACGCGTCGATCGCGAAAGTACCGTGCGGTGCGCTTTGTGCGATACGTGTTTGCCAATCAATGGTTCGTTTCAATTTGTACGCGGGCTCCGGCGACGTCCGAGGCATTATTGCTACCGATTAACATCAACACCGCGAAGGGCTCCATAATTCACAGTAACGGAGAGAGAGAGAGGGGGGGAAGGGGAGGACGGTTGGTGGTGTATTATTTGCGCTAGCCGACAGATATTGCGAAAAAAAGGCACGGCCGTCGGAGAGAGAGCTCGTTTGCGGGTTTCTTGCGTCGGGACGCCGATAATGGCCAACTCGCCGCATTTGCTTTTGCTCCACGAGAGCGGGCGTATGCGCGCGCGCGAGATTAAACCGTTTTTCTCCGGTTTTTATCCGTCTGTTTTCTGCTAATGACTCGCCGCGCGCAACAAAGTGGTTCTATCATTATTATTGTTATTACGCTACGAAACTTCATTAAGAGAACCATTTAATATACACACCGTGGGGAGAGAACTTCTTCATCATACGCGACACCGCGGTGGCGCACACCGTGGTGAATTCTTTCACAACGTGTGCGCCACTAAATGGTACATAAATAACGCGCAACGCTATTAAGATAAATTGCCAGGCCTATCGGACGACACTTGTGCCGGCGTTGCCTGAAAAACGCGGATTCAATCGGAAAACCAGGAGAAAAGTGCATACCGTCGGCTTATAATTTTATTCTGTCGTGGATCGCAGACGCGAGGCGAATGATTGATACACGAGCCGCGCCGCGCCAACCCCGGCCGACTCGGTTTCCAATCGTTAACCTTTTCCTATCATTCGTGCGCGCCGGTTTAATCTCGCCGACACGCGAAACCGTTGGCCGAGAATGTCTCTATCAACCTCGTAATGCGGCGATTTTTATTTTGCAACTGCCTGAAGATTCCTGCCGACGGATATGTGGGAACGATGGGCATTCGTGTCTATTTTTTCTCATTTATTCGGCGTGATTTATGTAGGTATATTATGGGGATAGATGTAAGGAATTTATTTCAATCCCGCGGGGTCCCGCAGTACTAAGGATTTAGTTTTTCAATATATAATACATATACATATATTTAATAAAGAAGAAAATTTTACTTAATGAGATAACCTTTAATCGTAGTAATTAAAATTGATTAATAAAATACGAAACTAAAGTCTTTACAGTTTGGTATTCTTCTTATCCTTGTTCAGTAGAAGTGCATAAAAACCGCTTTCTGGTAATAATGACGTCTAGTACTTTTTTAATGAAATATTTCAGTGACGCACAAAGTGTTAATAATAAATTGTATGACCCCTGGATTTTCAATGATCTGCACAGTTCTGAATTAAAAAGCTGCTTTCTTACTGGGGCTCGCCTTATAAAAACACACGGTATCGTTAGAAATAATTATAGCAGGTGCTCGAGGTGCTACTAGTTTACCCGTGCCATTCGTGAACGAGCAAAGTGTGGCTCTGGTAATATTTCTGTTGAAGGTGTTCCCGGGGGCAGGACGTCGTGACGGTGGAAACGCGCTTGCGACTCAGTGGAGGCAATTTTTCTGATTTCCGGCCGTCCGCAAACGTTGTTCAGGATTCCGGCATCCAGTTCAGGATATGGCTGGGGAACGAATTTAGCCTCGCCTTATGTCCTTATCAGTCCGACATTGGCGCGCGCGTGCAGACGTTTGCGGCACCCGAGGCAAAGAAGCAACTTCCTCGGGACACGACGACAGCCAGTCGGAACGTTGAGAAGTAAAATCGAGTTCTGCATTCAATCATAGGAATTGCCAGGGACCGTCTCCTTAGTTCTCGAACTGAGATTACTCGAGGCTCGCTCCTCTGTTTCAATCGATATAGATAAAACTTCGAGTCACAGAAACAGAAACGGAGATAGAGGTAGAGGTAAAAGAGAGAGAGAGAGAGAGAGAGGGACAGAGAGAAGCAAGAAAGCGGACACGGGTTATAAATTGTCGCCGAGAGCTTGGGGCGACCGACTCCGTAATTTTCACGGTTAAAGAAATTCCATTGCTCCAGGTTTCACCGGAATTTTTTAATTGAATCACGAGTTCAAGCGAACTCCGCGCGGCTAAAGCCTCTCTCGCCGACGCCGCCTCGCAAATCTAAATTGGCAGATCCGTGGAGAAACATTTGTAAACACGTTTAATGGGGGCTCTCGCTGGTACGCGATAAAAACCAGTCGCCTCCTGGAAACCGCGGCCGGTTTGCCGGTTTGCTGGTCTGAAGTTTTCGGTGGATGCTCCTCTCGCAGATCGATCTCGAAAAATCTGCGAACGACGCTTTGTGGCGGATCACTGGCGATAAATCGGAACAGAGAACGCTGCGCGATGCGTGTTCTATTTTTCCCAGAAATTTTCGGCGATTTATGAGGATGCTTTTGACGCGCTTCAGCGGGCGAAATAAATTAATAATAAATAAATAACAAGATAAGCACACATGATAGTGGAACTGGGTCAGCTTGACGATCGTGGAATAAAATAATGTTGCTTGCGGAGAAATTGTGGGAGTTTCCAAATTTGTTGGATATTTCATGCGATTGGGTCTATTTTGGTAGAGAGTTACGTTCTGTCCGAAATCTTGTTTTCCAGCTAAGATGAATTTAAATAAATAATCTTTTTAATCCTTGGTATTGATCAAATTTCTAGAGTAAATCATCCAGCAGCACAAATGAAAGACTTCAGGAGTCTATTTGATTAGTACATTAGCATCATTTTGTGCCCGTTTTCCTTTTCCCCCTAATTTATTAATACTCGTACAAAATTAATGAAGAGCAAATCACTCGTCTGTGGAACGTAAAGATTTTCCCGCACAACGATTCGCAGATAAATCCATTGGCGTTAAAAGTTATCACGCCGTACGTTTCAATAACGTATTGCATTTCGACAACGCGTTATATGCATCCAACCGCGTCGATATTGCATCTAGTATCGCGTTGCAACGTGTACGGATTTTCCCTAGCCCGTTGCAAGCAGTATCACTATTAACTCATCACAGTTTTTAGCCGATGATATTACATTTAATGAGAATAACGGTGTCTGCGACGGGATTCTTGACGATCGCTTCTTTCAAGGTACATACACAGAAACCGCGTTGCAACATTGTCCTGCTTATTTGAGCATTTATTATCGAACATTCATAATAAAGGGATAAAGATACCAGTCGAATATGTGTTAAAAAATCGAAACTCTTCCACCCGCCCACAGTCTATCGTTGCAATACAGCAAACTCCATTAACAAC
The DNA here is from genome assembly GCA_916610235.2 of Lasioglossum morio. Taxonomy (NCBI): domain Eukaryota; kingdom Metazoa; phylum Arthropoda; class Insecta; order Hymenoptera; family Halictidae; genus Lasioglossum; species Lasioglossum morio. Next base: position 11,830,393 of record OU744334.1, read on the forward strand.
GAATCATTTATTAATTCCGTGGCACATTAAGGAACATTCCCACGTCGCGAGCGATTCGTCAGCAAGCGAACGAGCCGCTCGTCATCGCGCCGGGGACAACAGAATCCCGCGACGACGCGACAGCTTTCGACGACATCGTCGACGACGACGACCGCCTTTGCGAATTCCGTTTGCGAATCTAATATTGTTTATTTAATCGAATATCCGTCGGTGGCGCACAATCAAACGTCATTACGGGCGGCGGGCTGAATAGCGCGCGAGAGGTGGCTGCCGCCTCGTAATGGCAGAGAGAGAGCTGCCAGGCATAGTGTTCCCGGCGTGGTAATTGTATTTCCATGCTCGGTAGGTCGGCAACCAGTGAGACTACTTGAAGCACGGCTGGCTGGCTGACTGACTGACTGACTGAGCCCGGAGAGGCCTGATTGACTGCCACTGATGGGAAAATGGCTCGCGCGACGACGACAATGAACCACCTCCCACGCGACCCCCCCCCCCCCACCCGTCTGTCTCATTCTACGATTCACTCGGACCACAATAATCCATTCTACACCCTCAGGTTATTCGTTCAACCCCTACAATCCTCCTGAAAACCCCCTCGCACCACAGGTTTAAACTATTGTTGTTTTCTACGGGGTAGTTCATCACACACACCAGAGATTTATGTGATTACTGTTGCTAGCGAAAAATGGTTCGTCATGCATTAAATGGATTCAGAAGAGGCACATTATGATGTTAATGATTTCCTTGTGAAATAATCGTGTTGCACCACTGGGTCAAAATAGAACCAGCTAGAACCAATAAACGAAGATGGCTTTCAATCTTTTAGGTTCAGAAGCAATATTTGCATGTGTACTTGATATGGAAAATGTTTTTCTTCATATCTGACTTCGGAGGTCTCGTTTTATTATGTACACGAATGAATTTTTCTTGACACAAAATAAAAATGTTATATACTCCTTTTCCAATTGATTCGGACCACCCCAATCCCTCCTGCATCCCCAGATTATTCGCTTACCCCCTCCTCGAACCGTCGAAACCATCCTCTCTTCGCCCTCACCTCGCCTCACCACCGGTTTACGCTATTGTCGTTTTGTATGGAGCCGGGCTAACCGTGTTGCTCCGCGTCGAAACAATATCCGCAGTGATATTGCATGGGCTCGACAAATTCTCGGGCGGGAAATGCGATTGTTGGCTCACCCTCGAGCACCCACCCCCTGGCAGACGCGTTACGCTCCAGGGGTTCGCCCAAGGAAGTTGCCGGCGGACGTTGTTACACACCTACGGCCCCTGCAACACGCTAAATTCCGGAAGAGGGGGATGTAAACTGTTTATCGAGCGGTGACAATATCGCGAAGACGACGCGCCACGTGTGCCACGAGATCCGATCAGACGTTTAAAGTTTCTTCACGACCTCCCGATGACCCTTCACAGTCGTCATTGGATTGCGAATTCTCTGCATTTGTGATTTACAAAAATGAAATGGTACAATTTAGAATAGTGAAGAGGTTAAAGGGATTTGAGTATGTACATACATCATACTGGCTACTGTACTTAAACTCAACCCTTTGCACTCGGAGCTATTTTAACTCGAAAATTAAACGTTTCTTCTGACCTACAATATTTGCATTCTCTATGATTGTTTAAATTTGATAAATATGAAATTGATATAATACCTCATACAATACTTAAATGTGTAGTAATTGGTTAGATACCGACATATCTGATAGTGTAAACAATTATTTAAATAATAGTACAGCAATTTTTAGTCGAGTGCTAAGGGTTAATGCAGATCATTCTTATTTTACTGATGAATGAAATGTACCTTCTAAATTCGAAAAATCTCTTTCACTAAAATATTTAGTTTCACACCCACCATTTGTATCTATGAATAACGTCAAGTTTCATCAGCTTGTAATCTTGAACATCGGGACAATATTTTCTACCGGTGTAATTCGTTAATATTCAGTTAGACCTCCCGGAAGGGTAGCAGCCGGGCAGCAGCGAGCTGTGTGTGTGCTCCATAATTTGTTTCGCCTGTGCTCGCCCTTTTTTCAGCGTTTTATCCCGGCGTCGTTCGACGTGGAGCATAATGCCGGACCCAATGAGTCGGGTAGGATGAGGCGCGGAAAAATCCCAGGGAGGACCTTAGGCGAGGACAGCGTGCGAGACAATGCCGTCGAAATGAATGAATACGCTGATGAATGCGTACAATAGGAGAGCAGAAGTGGCAGCAACCCTGACTAACACAATGGGGCGACAAAAACTCGGCTCTTCTCCGCGCCAGCCAAGTCGGAGAGTCAAGCGAGAGAGAAAGGGACCCTGGAACCGAAGGGAGAAGACTGTCAGCCGAAAGAAGAAAAGAGAGAGAGAGCGCGCGAGAAGGAGAGGAGAGCGTGCGAGAGTGTGCGTAAAAGAGAGAAGGACAGCCGCGTAGCTGGCCAACGAACCTGCGTTATTTGCAGAGAAGCGCGACTCTTTCACGCTGTTTCGCCTCCGGTGGCGGGGCGTGGGGACAGGAGGGGGTTGGAAAGGATTAAATTGGTTTCGATTGCCGGGCGAAATTGTCTGGACGAATAAAATGGGTTCAAAAGCACGGGCTCATCTTATTTATGGGGACGGATTTTTGCACGCACGCGGCAACACGTCGCTAGCGATGAAAAGGTGGAACGGACGGCCACTGTTATTAGCCGCTCGAGAACACCGTCGCGATTTCTTTGAATTCTTTCAGCGCGTTTCATCGCGCCTGCGTGCTGCCATACTTTGTTGCTAAACTGCGGCTTCAACCGCTCGCGTGCAGAGATGTTTATCGTTCGAGTGCACCGTCTTTTTTCTACTTGAACCGCGTGAGATGATCTTCTAAAGCGGTCTTGGCTCTAGGGCTAGCCACGAAATCTTTTAAATGTCATGTACCCAGGGTTCGTGTCGTGGCCGCTGGCTTTTGGCTATTTTCTGATCTAATTATTCCTTTTCTCCTTCTCTTTTCGTCAGAGCTGCAATGTCTTCGCAAGTTTATTTAGTTTGTTTTGGTCCAGGGGGATTTTCAGGGCTGTTCTGTTTTGATGACGAGTTGGTTACAACCCCTTCACTGTATCTTCACTTTAGCACGGTATTAAATTGTCTCGGGAAATTGTTTTTAATGAACCTCGATTTTGTTGTAAGTTTTTTGTACAGGGCCTAAAATGTTCCTACGAGTCTTCACAATTTTTTCGTACATCCCTGCAATTGTTCTACATACCTTAAAGTTGCCTCATACGTTTTCTACACGTGTCCAAATAGCTAGCTGTGTAAAGCATATCTGGCTCTGCCGAACCGAAGAGGAATAATTTCAACTTCTTTTGTAGATTGTTCCCCGGTCGACCTTCGTGTCCAGCTTCATTCAATCCTCTAGCCAGATTGTTCAGATTCCCGGCTCGTAAACAATCTCAAGGCCACAGAAACATCCCGTTGTTAAGATCGATCATCGTTCGGATCGCCATTAACCCGTTTGGACCGCAGGACACGATTATTCCGTCGGCATAACGCGATGAGAAAGCGACGATTTATAATCGGTCGTAAAGGACAATCTTTCCGTCGCGAGGCGATTAAACTTTTATACTGGTCCCTTGGTCAATGAAAGCAGAGCCCCACGGCCATTACAATTCCGAACAAATAATGCGTATGTCGCAACTGTATAATTATGAATACCATTCCCGTTGGTACCGTTACGGAAGATAGCCGTTTATGCCTTTCATAAAGATTCCTGGATTCGAGGCAGCGAAACGTCGAGAGAACGAGCACGAGAGAGAAAGAGAGATGGATTGACAGACAAAGGTGTATAAGCGGGGAAAAAGCGAGAGAGGAAAAAGAGGAAAAACGGTCGCACTGACATCGTTCAACGACGCTTTGTACTCGGGGATTGTGCAACCCTGCGAGCCAGGTAGCTGACGGGGAAGTTAGCCAGATATATGTACGCAGATTTCGATGCGCTTTTAGCGTGGCATAGTGCTCGAAAAAAAAATGTTCAATACATACTTCTCCGTATCCGCGAACGGGTGCTCTGCAAATAGCAAAAATGCCTCTTCAGGCTCAGTGAAAAACGCGAATATTTTGTATTATGTTCCAAACACAGTACAGCTCAAATTAAATTTTTCAAAATGCTGTCAATGTATAAAATCCTTGGTATAATCGTAACAGAACATTTCATTCGTGGAAATCCATTCAGTTTTTGATTGAGTGACTTTTTAATTACATACCTTTCGACGACGCAATGCTTGAATCAGTGATCCAAGAAAAATTTGATAAATTAATTTAACAGCCCTCAACATAATTTCTGTGCTTACTGCTATGAATTCTGAAAATGCACAATTTGCATTTTGTTACAACCACTAGCTTCCAAGACATTTTCCACCCCCAATTTCAAGAACAACTTTCATCCCTATTAAAATAGAATATTGTAAATAAGAAAAGATACTTAGGCTTAGCATAATAATTAAATGTCACTATTGTATCACGATTCGAATAGATTGTGTCTAAGTTGCACGAGGATATCCAAAGTGAACGCAAGCCGGAATGGGATCGGGACCGAGCTAATAGAATATTAAGCTGCGGTTGACGGAGGTACTATTCATATTCCCGAGACGTATCTAATACGTCCATTTGTCTAGCAATTAAACGGCATGATCGATAGCATCTACGTAGTCTGACGTGCCGGGGTTAGGATCTACCGAGAGGAGCAGGAAGTGGGTGAAAATAAACTGGCCGGTCGGTTCCGTTCGCGCAGGTGAAGCTAAGACTCCGAGCTGATATTTAGCTGTCTCTTGAAATTAACCAAGATATTTATACGGCTTGTCCGAAACGTTCTGTCAATTTTTTTTAATTGCCGACGGCATTAGAGAGCTTAGACAAATCACGAGTGCAATCTCGATACGTTACTTCCTTCACTTCCTGCTGTAACTTTGTTGAAAGCGAACAGTTTTCTTTCAACCTGAGAAAGTGAACGATTTCAATGATTTCTCTTCCTGAAAACACTGAAGTTCTATTTTGTCAATTTTCTAGAAAATATTATTCTTTGGAATGAATTTATTTGTGAACGAATTTATGCTATCTGGATAAATCCAGTCTGCACGCAGCGTTTTGATATCCCAGAGCCTTTTATACTTCATTCGTCATACTTCGTCGGAACTGCGTCTAGACGTGAGCCATTGCATCTAGAACCGCTACATCACAGGAACGCAAACTTCTGCATCCAGAGAGGTACGACGAATGGAGTATGGATCGCAAAACGTTCCGTCGCAGTTTACACAATGAAGCATCTCATTTTCCGTGGAAGCATAATTGCAGGCCACAGTGTGTATCGGTGGTAAAACGCGAATAATACACGAGAGGCCTGTGGACCGAGAACGTTAAATACGTGCCAGTGTACAAGTGTGTCAGCGAAACGAGCGAATCTCTCAGCGGAGGACTAATTGCCAAACATTGACGGACCCGTTCGTTGTGGTATACGGATCGGTGTAATGCCCGAAGTGGCCTTTGTTGACACGAAGACCTTTACTTGGACAACGTCCGCGCCGCTTCCCACAAAAGCCCTACACCTTCCAGTCCATTTGCTCGTCGCCTATCCTCTCGGCCGTTTGCGCCGTTTCGCTCCAAAGGTGATTCACTCTAATCGCTCGAAAACCGAGAAACATAATACCTCTAGCCGCCCTCGCTCCCTCTGTTCTCCTTCAACCAACGAACGCCGAAAAAACGAACGGTACGAACAATATTCTTTCTTCAAATATAAAATTCGTAATGGTCACGAGAGATTCGTCCCGGTGATATCATAATCGTGTGCCCGGAGAAGAAAAGGATCATGTTTCCATAATAATTCAATCTAGCCTGAAACGAAACCGAGAATCCATGGAATCGGTTGAATTCCTCGAGAACAAAACACGTATCAGAGATTCCCCATTAAACGAACATCTTGACGATCTTCCGTTGACGTTACTCACACGGAGCATTTGGTCCGCAGAAGATTAACCCTTAGCACTCGAGTGGCGACTATGAGGCGCCATTAAAAATTGCTGTACCATTACTGAGAATACTGTTTACATTATTAGATATGTAGGTATCTAATCAATTACTGAACATTTAAGTATTTCATAATGTATAACAGCAAATTCATATCCACCAAATTTAAAATCTCATAAAAAATGGCAATATTTTAAGTCGGAAGAAATGTTTAATTTTCGAGTTAATATAGCTCCGAGTGCAAAGGGTTAAACATGATTCTTGTTGCCTAACAATTGATTACTTAGTCTGTATTGAATCTCGAATACCTCACAAAAATAATTTCAGAAATTTCCACTGTGACTTTTATAGGTTAAATGTAAATTACCATTGGTCGACACCGAAACATTAAAGAATTTTTGTTTGACAAGTTGAAAAAGTAGCTGAAAAAATATAAACGACTGTGTATTGGTTAAATACGGAATGTATAACGTACCGGTAAAGAAGTATCTCAGTATGTGAGATGTTTCCATTATTTGTCGAGCCCCAGTCGTCTCCGCGAGGCAATTTCCCGAACGAGCCGATCGGAAATTCATCGTCAGGCATCGGCTGGTAAACGTATTCCCTGCGAATTCCGGTCGGCTTTTATTTGCATAAGCGAGCAAAGGATTTCCACGATAATCCCATGGAAATTGTTAAAGTTGGACCATTAGCGACAGAACTAATGTCGTTTCGCCCCCTCTCTCCGAATCCGCGAGCGATGTCGAACGACCGTGCGGAGGCGGACGAATATAATATTGATGGGTTTGACATGGGCTTACCGTTCGATTGGGGTGATAGAGAGAGGGGCTCGAACCCCTCATTATTTATTAAATCATCGCCGCGGAATCGCAGCCAGGTACGACGCGCCCTGGAAAATTCGTTTTGCTTGAATAACGCATCAGGTTAAAGCTGCCGCATCGCGCGGCCGTGCATTATGCAAAATGATAACCGCGGGAATAATGGATGCCGCTTTTAGTCCCGCTCGTCTGTTCAGCCTGCTTGCAACGATGCGCCCGGATTTCTCGCGCTGCGAGAAAAATGGCCGACTTCATTTTGCTCTAGCTAATTGCATCTACTTCGTTATGTACGGTGTCACCTTTACAATATTTTCATTTCTTCTTTTTGATCCGTAGAATAATTCTTTTAGTTTATTTTTCATTTGTTGAATCATTCTTTCGGGTTATTTTTCATTTGTAGAATAATTCTTTCAGTTTAATTTTTGATTCGTCGAGTAATTTCATTTAATTTGTGGTTGGCGAAATAATCAACGAGCATACAGTGTAGCGAAAGTATAGCGTATGAAATCAGCAAAGCAGCGAAGCGTTCGAGGTGGGGGAGTCGATGTTGAAGCGGGGTGAAGGTGTAACGGAACCCCGATGATCCACGTATTCATCATCCGCGACCTCACGCGGGCAAAAAAAGTGACAACCAATTTATAACTGAGATAATTACAATATCAAGTGGCCGGGCTTTTAATATATGCTTAATAACCGATAATGAGCGTGTCGACCGATCGATTCGCTCTTTCTATTTATGGATTCTCCCAGCGAGGGCCGAGTTGAATCGTTTTCGCGAAAATTGCAGCCATTATCCTTAACCATTCGCGATATTCCTACCGCCATTAAACCGTCAGGCTCTTTGTTGCGTAAATTCATCTACATTGTACGGAACCAACGACAGTTTATAAATCGAGTGTAATTCGCGGGTAATTACTCACCGGTAACGTCGTGTTAACACCCGAGAGCCTTCAAGCTCCTTTTCGACAGCGTATTTTTCAATGACAGTGGAAGATCACAATGTATCGGGTTTACGGAACGTTAAGATTAATTATTTTTTTTACTGAAATATTCATTGGTTTTCGGTAGTAATCGATACGCGCCATTTGGGGAACGAGTGTGTCGCGAGAAAATATAGGACACCCTTTTACAGGTAGCCATAAATTTTCGTTTAATACTTTGTTGCTTGTCGCATGTGTATCTGGTACGGTGAGTTGTTGTAATTGCACAGCAGATGCTTGCGCGAATTTCCTTTTTCGCAGAGCGATTGCGAGAGAGTGCTGGTAAGGTTCATTTTAAAATTGTCTTCGATTCTAAGGAACTTAATGTACCATTTTTTTAAATAACCTAGTATCTTAATATTATTATTAGACTGTCTCGGTTAGACTAAATTAATATTATAAAACGCACGATGAATATCAAATTACCTTTAAGAACATTTACTTATATCGCGTACGAATTTTGAAGTCATCTACGTTGACAGATATATGAAGCTTATAATAATACAAATAAATCAAAGTCAATGTAGCAGCACTCTTAAACTCTTCTTAGATGTTCGTAGATTAGCGTTTGACCTATTCATTACTGCCATAAATTCTGCAATCTAGTGATCTTCTTTCGAGAAAAGGAGATTGGCGAGCGTTCGCTCGTGCTGATCGACGAGGATTTCTCCATCGAACGGCCGATCGGCGATCGTAGGTCGAACGGGGCTCGTTTCAATATCGATTTCAACAGCAGCCACGCGTATCGTTCCGCACGATATCGCACATGCAGAGAAGAATTTCGAGAGCGTAGCTAACTCCCGCAGGTGCACGGACGCAATGATGTCCGGAGACGATCCGTGGCGCTCTGACTCGAGGAAGAGCGACTTCGTAATCGGTTTCGAGGAATCCCATCGTCGAGTGGAATCGATGAAGACACGTTACCTGGCCAATAACGATTATCCGGCAACGAGGCTATCGTACTCTTCTGGCCGCGGCCGGGCGGCTGCATTCAACGAGCCTTGTTGTTATAACCTCGTTGCGGCAGCACATTGTCGATCCTGGGCCCCGAATGGTTTCGCGGAATCGGACGCGCGCACGGTGCGCGCCAATCATAATTGACGAGAGACCTGGGACCGATACTAGGCCCAATCAGGTGTCAGCAAACCGCCACGAAACTCGCACGGTTGTTGATCTTTGGACCCTAATCGTTCCCTCGCAATCGGAAGATTACGTTGTCGTTCTAAATTGTCGAAGATGTACAAATTGATTTTTTAAAGAAGCATAATTTTACACAGAAGTTGTTTATATTTCCCCGTGGTCAATAATGAACGACAGGAAAGGAAATTCAGTGCGAGTTCGAAGAAAGTCAATTTCCTGGATCTCCGACGGCGCAGCGGTTGATTACGTACGATGATCGAGTCATCGGTGACGCAATCAAGCTTGATCGTGTGACGCGCAAATAGAAGAACCGCCTCGCGGTTGTCCGGTATTAAATCGTAAATACAGACAGTGGCCACCGAGGAATCTTCTGTATCATCATCTAGACGGAACGGGGTCTAGAAGACGCGTCCACGTGCGTGCGGTTCATTCCTGCGTGGATCGGCGTCATCATCATCATTATTATCGTCATCATCGGCGCAGCTTTCCTCCCTCTTGTTCCCTGTACCCCCCCCTCTTAACGTTACGTTCAACAAGAAATTCCAGCGGGCGAACGGTATTGCGACCGCAGGGCAATCAGCGTTAACAATGTTTTATTGTTACGTCACGGATCGGATCGGCGAGCATGTTGCAGACGAACGGACGGCCGTGCATTAAGCTTATCATAACGGTGTGCCGTTAAGTTCGCCGTCACACTGTGGTCCCAAATCGGAATTCGCAAGTTTTTAATGTAACTTACTTTTTACAATGTTAGGGATGTCTATAAACGTTGACAGTAAATATGTCAGGGCCAAATGACCGGTCAATTTTCAATTCTTGAAATTATGAAGATTATGAGAAATTATAAGGAGACTACGGATCTTCTTAAGCTTAAGAATCTTCTTTCACGATCACGTTATTTGGCTTGTTGGTTTATGATTGAAGTCGCTGTTGAAGGATCTGTGAAAAATGCCTTGAGCCATAGACTTCCAGAAGTAATGTGTGAAGGGCTAATCAGTCAGCCTAAAGACTTGCATCGAGTCGTCTAGGGTCGTTAGCTACTATGCTCATCAGAGAGAGTATTCGCGGTTCGGTTCTCCCGAAACGAGTCTACGGAGTAGACAGCGTTCAGCAGGTACCCTGAGCTTTGAGTCGGAAGGCTCGTCCATCTTCCGGCGACGTTTTGTTACCATCCTGGCCCGGTGTCCGACGATTTCGAAAACGAAAGGAGAAAACGAGAAAGAGAGCGAGAGGGAGGAGGATGAGGAGAAGGAGGACAGAATGAGAGAGAGAGAGAGTGACGCGGGGGTAAAATCCGTGGGCGGGATGGTGGTGAGAAAGTACGAAAGAGCCGGGAAGACTAGGGGGAGACGGCGAGGGCTAAAGAGAGGGCAACAAAACGCATGGAACATGCTTGCTGGGACGCAAAACGAGGACCAAGATAAGCCGTGCCTCCATCAGGCTGCTATTTCTCCCGTGACAATAAAAATTATAGGCTATCTGGACTGGAAAACAACAGGTCGAGCGGGCTGCCTCCGGATCGTGGTTTGCATTCATTAAGCCTCGACACGCAAGCAGTGGCGGTTGATGTTCTCTTTCTCTTTCCTCCGCCCTGTCCCCCTTGGCCCCCGATCATCATCCTTTCTCTCTTTCTCTCTCTCTCCCCTGTTCGTTCGTACAGAGATTTCCTCTTTGTCTTTCTTCGAGGCAGCCACCACTTTGTCTCCTTCTCGCTCCCTCATCCCCCTTACGTCGTCGTTGCCCTCTCGGGGCCAGGTACCCCATACGACGCCCCTGGAGCCCCCCTTTCGCCCCACGGTGCCCCCTCGCAACATCTCCGCAGCCAGTTGCCCGGGCTGCTCGACTGCCTCGAGACTCTCTCAACCTGCAGTTCCAGGCTGCATCGAACGCGACCACTACAACCGGCCGTCCATTACCACTTTACATATTACACATTATAAATTACCAGTCTCTCTCTCCTTCTACCGCTCCCAACCCCCCCCCCCCCCACTCCCCATCCCCCTCGCAGCCCCCCACGTTCACAGCCGCCGGATTTTTGTCTGCGGATGCGGAGCCGCACGAAACCGCCTCGGACTCGTCAAACTTTCGAAGGGCAACGGCTCGTTATCGCGAAAACACCGCCACGCGATCCACACGACGAACTTTCACGATCCACGAATGATCCTGCGACTACACCGGTGGACAAAATTTTTAGACAACCCATTTCATTCTCGCTATCATCTGCACCCACGTACAGATTTATGCGAACAGAAAAATGCATCTAGAGAGCGTATTTACAGGGTAACACTACGATGTAAAAATACAGATAATAGTCCATGACAAACCACGCTTTTTCTTTTATTGGCTGAAGACAATGACAGCGCACGACAGCTGATTATACCGAGATTGTAGCGGACTTTGTAAATTCTGATGAGCTCGACAAGGACCAACGACTCAGATAAATAAAAGCGTTTGAAACGCAATGTTCAATCAACTTTTCCCATGTTCGTCTTGTGTATTTCATCCTGAGTTTCCTTATCAGCAACAATTTGCCGGTGGTTGCCCCCTTACATCTCTCCCCTCTCGCGCAATCGAACACGCGCCACTCTGCCCGTTGGAAATCTATTAAGAAAATAACACCTCGTTAGACGGATCGGCTAGAGGCGAGACACAACAGCTTTCACTGCCCGCGTTCTAATAGATCGATGTTTACAAACCGGTAGCGAGCAACGTGGAGTTAGGCTACAGATCTGCAACGCTCCGGACTGCAATTTGGGTAAACTGCGGGACGCCGGAACCTGATATCCCTCTGTACGATCTTGTGTCTTTTTGCAATTTTACAGATTGATCGCTCTAGACAAGCCTAGAGCACCGTTCGAATATACCATGTAGCGCATTATACGCACCATCGGTCGTTGATCGAATTATGATCTAGCATTCAGATTCGAATCTCAGACAGCGTCTCTATATAGATGCAGCCTGCGATTTTTTAAATTTTCATATCAGCTACTCATTTTCTGGGCGTGGATCTTTGTGCAATTATATTCACGAAATCTTAAAGAAAAATTATGTAGTGTTTTTTTATTTCTGGTACAGGAAACGATCCAATTGATTGAAGTGATTTTATTGCGATTTTTATTAACGAGCCCGTAAAATGGTTATTCCGATGAATCAGATAAATATCCGTGCTTACACAACACTATTTTTCACCGAGGTACATAATTCTGCCAGACTTGAACCATAATTTATATTCGATAATAATCAATAACGCTGCAAATATTTTTTCATTCCCACTATACACATGAAACTGTAACTTTTGAGTTAAAACAATCTTTTTAACATTCAGCATGCCACTGATTAAAGTTATTGAAATGTCTAGATTATATCTTTCCCAAATTATTATAATTATTCCTACTTACCAGTTCAAAGTGCCATATATGAAAATTTTTCTTTAAGCGTTCATAAAGCGTGCACATGATAACAGGTTGTACAAGTGTAATTAACCATAATCCATTCCGAAAACTCTTCAAAAATTTGTATAATGAACTTGTTGAGATTGTTATCTTAACAACCATACTTTTATGTCAACCATATAATTCGCACAGTGGTTTCCAACTTTGTTTGGAATGCACGTGAATCAAATGACTGGGTACTTGAATCGTTCGTTCGAACGACTGCATCTAATGTGTTTTATGATTGATGAAGCCAATTTCTACGATGTCCATCTTGCTGATCAAAATTGGTATACACTTTCCCCCCGTCGGAATACCTAATACCTAGAAATCTTCATTCATCTGAAGAAGGACTTCAGCTAGACTGACAACGATGGGAATTTATCACGTCATCAAAAAGTCTCTACAGAATATTTTAATAAAAATACAAAATAATCGTTGCACGTTACTGATCATTTCGATTGAGCTTTTAAATTTGCGTATCCTACAACTTTTGTTTGAAACATGTTTTCGTATCGGCTACAATGTTCAAGCAATGTAATTTCGTGGAGAAAACGGACTTTTCAGCGCATTGCGCGTCGCCTCGTATATCACGTCTCCAAACCTGGATTGCAAACTAGCGTGCAAAACTGGATTCGGTTCATGTCTGGGCCCTATCAGTCTTCGTTCATACTTTTAAGGCGCATTTCGCTCGTTTTTGCAGCCAGGTAGGAGTCATTAGCATACTGTCTCGCGGTGGACTCGTTGCACAAAACGGCCGTGAATCTTTTTCCCCTGTCGATCGGCATCGGGTTCCATTATTCCGGGCATCACGTGGCCGAAGATGAGATCGCGTTTTCGAGAAGGGTTCGCGCCGTTAGGCATCCTGCGGCGAGTTTAATCGCCGGCAATTTGATGGGGATCAACTGTCTACGTTCCTCTTTACATTGTAACGCGACAACTTTGAACGGCCTCCTCTACCGTAGCTTAGGGGATACTTAATATTCTCCTGTTCGATCCCGGCGGGCAGGGAGCGCGCGTAATTTGCCCAGTTATTTTTAATTTTCGGTCACAAAGTGTTCGCGCGATGCGTGCACGCGAGAATTAGCGCGACCGTGTCACGCAATACGTATACCGGTTGCCCTGCGGAACTTTTGACGGGTCCGATGACTTTGTGCGCCTTTTCAGGCCAACGTTAAAAGCCACGGAGGCTTGCCCGTTTAAAAACACGTTACCCGTATACCCATACGCGCCGCTGGTAATAGCCTGTCCGACCATAATTGTCGATCCTCTTAAACATCGGCCGGACCCGATGCGTGTTCGCGGTTTCCACGGGCAGGCCGTTTTTATCCGCGTTATTAACTTCAGATAGGTGCACCCGATAAGCGCTGAAACTTCGACGTTTTTAGCCGCGTTAACGGAACGCCCCGAGAATCACCTTCTTATCTCGAGGACCGGGCCCCGAGATTCGCCATCTTGTCGCTCGTGAAACTTCGCCGGTCAGTGTGTCACTGTGTGTTTCGACGGATACGTTTAACCGTCGATACTTTCAAAGGAGAATGACATTACAATTTTAATCATGTTTCAATCTTAGGGGCTCCATGAAATTATTTGCAAGAATGGTAATGTGCTTTAATTATACAGATCCTTGGAAAAGAATTCAGTGCTACATGTTTCTTAACGTCCCTTGTGCTCGGCGGCAGAGAAACGAAACGCTATCGTGGAAATATCCTGTGCAGATTTGTGATCGCCACCAGGTCGTTTCGCCCCAACTGTGCGTCGTGCATTAACACTGTTTTATCAAAGCGGAGACTGGTTCGTATGGTTGTTTCGCTAGTGTACAGCGAAAACGAATTCGCCAATAACGTTCGTTCCCATCGCGTAGGGGAAAAACAGGCGAGGCAATCTCTCGCGGTGGTAGAAAATCACGCGACGTCGCGAATCACAATTTACAGGTAAGGACGAGAATAGACTGCCACCCGCAATCGGGACAAAACGACCGTCCCGTGCGACGGCGGCGGCCTGTAACCGCCAGCATATAATTATACATAAAGTATCATTAAGTTGCCATAATTCTTATGTTATTGCATTATTTAGCGGCGGCACCCCGCTGCGGGCGTACGTGGAATCTTCTCCTCCGGTTAAGGGGGCGCAACGCGCGTTTTACATCTTTGTACATAGCCGCGCGCGCGCGCGTATCGCGGCTATTATAAGTAATACACATGCCGCGCGTACTTTCCAGCCGATTCCACGCGAAAAAGAAGCACGCCGAGCGGTTCGCGAACCGAACCGACAGGGTTACAGGAAACCGAGGATGATTTAGGGGTCCGGCTTCGGTCATACTTCGCTATTTGTAGGCGGCACCGGCCATTTTCAGATAGCGAACTCGGGGGCACCGACGATTTATGACTGTTTATGCGGATTCCCACGCGGTGCCCCTTTTCTTACACGATTATCGAACGTATGGTACTCTGCGAACGGAATGACAAACCCTTGGACCAATTTTTACCATTAGCCTGGAATAGTGGAGTGACCGAATACAATAAATCAATAAAGTGTTTGTAAATAAAGAAGCAGGACATTCGTGTACACTTTTTAATTAAAGCTGTTGATTATACCATTTCTTTATAAGTTGCTGATTTTTTTAGTAAGTGTACTTTGTACATGCATGATGAATATCTTACAATTAATCCTATAGTATCTTGTTACTTGTATCTTGTTGATTGTATCCTTGACTGTATCATCGAGCTCTACCCCTGAATTGTACCAAGAGCCTAATAAAATCTCCAACCTACACCCAAACGGTCAAACAATCCTCATCCACAAACAAGCTAACCACGCAACATACCATTCTAACTAACCCAATATATTCCCTCACCATCCCACTTTCAGCTTCTCGATTCATTGCCGAGCATCGAACCGCTACTCAACGTCAACGCCTTTCAACGTCCTCCAATCCAAGCCTAACTTAAACCTGACAAATCTTCCACAGCTGACTCCCAGCGCCCTATCAGCTTAGCCCTAGGTAGAAATCCGTCCTTCCTCTATCACAGCGATTGCGTTTCTCCGTCCGCATTATCGTCGGCGACTAGTATTATAGTTGTCAGGTTAAACGCCGGGGCTGGCCGTTGTCACTTTTACAATCCGCGACCAGTACGACCGCTTCGTTCTGACTCGCAGGTGTCGGGCTCGGTAGAGGCCTCTCTCTCTTACTAGATTTCAGGCGCCGGTGGTATGCATTCGACGTAGATGCACCGTCCGCGCTCGGATGCACCTAACTCCGTTGCAGTTCGCGTTGCCGCACGCCGCCGCCGCCGTCGCGCCGCGCCGCTTGAATCCCGCTTTTCGCAATATACGCCGGACGTTTTGTTCGTCCCGTAGGCTACGATGCACGCTTAACTGACTGCGAATTAAAATTCCAGAATATAAGCGATTGCTTACGACGATTAATCGCACCCCTGCTGCTACGCTCAGGCGAGCTGCGAGCGGAGAGAGAACGAGCGAGCGAAACGTTCTCGCGCACCGCGCGGGCGAGTGCGCACGCTCACGTCGACTTCTCTCGGCGACCGAAGCCGATTTCCTTTATTTTTCGTATCGACCGATTCTTCGAGCGTTTTCGTACCCGGCCCTCCCTCCCCGACATACATATATCGACGCATTTGCCGCATCGGGTTTCGATAAATCTTCCAGCGTGTCTCTTACCGGAGGCACACGGTCACGCAGACTCTCGCCGCCATCGGCCCACTCGCGAACGGATACACACGGGGAAATACAAAGATTCCGAGGGCTCGACTACTCGGTAATTCGTATCGGTGACAACCATTTAAGTGGCCGGGAGATAGATCACTCGATAGACGGCGTTTCGTCTCTTGTTGTTGCTGTTGTTGCTGATTGTTTATTTGTTCGTGTTTGTTGGCGCGGCGAGTCGAGTCGCGTGTAGGATTTCTTGCACGGTGTACGACCACGATGGAAGGTCGAGACTTTTATGGTGGGTATCGCTGATATAGGAAAAATCGTAATCGGAGGATTGATGGGGGATGCACTGTCTTGCACCCGTATCGCACCGGGGACGAGTGTTGCGAGAGTCACGCGATTTAATGGGTTTCTTGTGGTCGCGTTTTTGCTTGCTGGATTGGGAAAACATTGTGTGCATCGACGGTGTGTGCGCAGCTTGTTGTATCACCACTATTTTGTTAGATTGTGTTGACAGTGATGCGATCAACTGTACGAGCTGAAGAACTGTATTCATATTTTTGTTGTTGCACGGAAGTTACTTTATCAGTCGCATGGTTTTAAGGAGGCATTATGTATACAACTGTAATATATTTATTGTTACTTTGTCCGTTTATGAAGATATATTGGCCACCTTCATTTTTCTTAAATGTAACGCTTCATGTTTCTTATTGAATTTATTTAAACATCCAACACTTTCCAAATTTCAGTGGTTTAGAAAACTAGTTGGATCATTTTCCGAATTTCTACTATCCAAATAAAGAAGCATCTATTTATTGTTACATTGTCCGTTTATAAAGATATATTGGTCATCTTCATTTTTCTTAGATGTAACGCTTCATATTTCTTATTGAATTCATTTAAACATCCAACACTTTCCAAATTTCAGTGTTTTAGAAAACTAGTTGGATCATTTTCCGAATTTCTACTATCCAAATAAACAAGCATCTATTTATTGGTACTTTGTCCATTTATAAAGATATATTGGTCATCTTCATTTTTCTTAGATGTAACGCTTCATGTTTCTTATTGAATTTATTTAAACATCCAACACATTCCAAATTTCAGTGTTTTAGAAAACTAGTTGGATCATTTTCCGAATTTCTACTATCCAAATAAACAAGTTTCCAAATAGTTTCCAATAGTTTTCGAACCCGTTTGTCCAATAAATCGCTGCGTATGCAGTAAGAATCAATAGACGAGATATATTCAAGAAAATAATGATCATCAAAAAAAAAAAAACTCAATTTTCTTACAGACGCTATTTATTAATCTTGAAAATGGTCCAAACAGTGACCGAAACGTCGATTATATAAAATTAGCAAAATTGCTTAGTTAAATTATTATTTTTGTGTATTTAACGATCGAACCGTAGCGCCGATGACATTCAACGATTTTATAATAATGATCATCAATTTGATTAAAGCACCGAGCAAGAGGCTCCCGTTTTTCTACAAGGAACCTATTCTGTTTTGTAATCTTCATACTCTGTATTATATGTAGTGTATTTCTGTTTATGTTATTATGTTGTAATTATGTTGTAATAAATCTCATATGAGATTTTCTATAATAAAAAAAAAAGAGGCTCCCGTTCGGTCGGCGCCGAAGTCAGCGGAACAATAAAATCTCGACAAGAATACCGAGCAAGCTGGAATGCGGAGGTGATACGAGACCGCCCGCGCCCGTTCCGTTCTAGTTTCGATTTCTCTAAATCATCGGAGCAGAAGAGGCTCTCGCTTCTGCGCGCCAGAAAAGATTTCCATGTGCAAGACGGATGCGGTCACAGGGGTGCGCTTGCGTTCGTGCGCGCTATTTCGAACTTGCATGCGTGGCTGCATTTCTACTCTCACGCACGCACCGTATACACGTTTGTCGTGTATATACTGTAGCGTCTCTACATGCGTACACGTATCCTGATCGAAAGAAAAGGAGGAGCCAGAGCCACGGCGTGGTTGCTCGCACGACGGGCGCGCGATGCCCCGGCACAAAAAGTACATTGCATTTATAAGTCATTTATTATGAATTACACGATGGTATATTTAAAATGGGAGGCATGTCTTGTACGTGGATATATGGGATATCGAGATTATAACGCATGCGGCGAAGAGAAACCGGGACTACAACGGGGCTGGGATACGCGCAACCGGACGTTGTCGTGTAGGTGTTCTCGCGTGCGTACATACCACCAACACGGCAGAAAAAGAGAGAAAGGGAGGAAGAGAGAAAGAGAGAGAGAGAGCAAAGGGATCTTGTGAATCGTCCGCGCCACGCATGCACGCGCCTACAAATTGGTAGTGCGTAGCTGCACGCTGACTCCTGGATAAAACCTGGAAACCGTTTCCTTTCTTTTTCTCCCCCATGGATTTTCTGAGGGGACCGACGCATCGCGGCACGCTCGCGCACAGGGGTGCAAGAACTGCACTCCGTTTGCTTATGCACTTCCCTGTCGGCTCCGTTTTTCTCGCATCGGCTTCTTTTGTTATCTGAAGTAACGCACACTCGCAGGTTCTTCGAGAAACTCGGGCCGAAATCAGTTCTTCCGACAAGCACTCTTGATCGATCTTCTTTCTTTTTCAATTCCTTACCGGGGATCATTTTGACCAATTTTATTTTTAATTTGTCTCTTTTTATGCAGTGGGATGTACTATTTCCTATGAAAAAGTTTTTGTTATAGGCTGGGTATTTAATTATAAAAGAACTCCATTCCAATCATATTCTTCAAGATAAACTGACAGAAGAAAAAATGTTTTTCATCGACGAAGATTTCCTATGGTAGAACGAACGTGGAAATACATACTGATTTCAATCGTTACACACGGTTACTAGTTGAAAAATTTGCGAATGCGGAAAATGCATAAAAATCCGCAGTTTACTGATGAGGCTGAGAATGTCATCTGTGCGAAGAGGATCGGTGACGTTGAATGAAATGATAAGAGTGATAATTGCAACATTGTCCGCAGGATTTAATCGGCCAGGCGATCGTGCGAAATGAATATCTGCTTTCTAGTAAGCAGGAAGCGTATCGCCTGGTAATTTCCAACGATGACTGTTGTCGGTGATCGACGGGTTCCTCTTTGACCTTGCGCGAATGACGGTGCACTCCTTATCGCCGGCCAGTCGGTCACAGAATAAGCAATTAATTTGAACAGTTGTACGATGCGCCGGTGAAAAGCTTTCGTCAGGGATAATTAATCGCGAGGAGTCCGGCCGACGAGATTGCCTTTCATGTAAGCGATACCGAGGGCCCTAATGCCCGTGATGCTGCTGAGGTATTTATTAACTATTATACTCGACATTGCGTCGCTTCGGTTTCTCTCTCTCTCTCTCTCCTCTTCGTTCGTTCGTTCCTTACCCTCTTCATTTACGGCGTTTATTTTTCCGCGAGCGCCGCAATTATTTACTATTCAACCACGTATTACGGCAGTTTAGACGGAAAGTATCCGACGATAATCATATATTACAAGCGCAAGCGTCTTTCTATTTGTCCATTAAATCTTCGGGACGTCGCGCGGCGATGCAGGCGCAGGAATTGTGCGACAGTTTCATGAAAACCTTTCAGAATCCATCTTTATGATCGAACTTCTTTTTTTTTTTTTTTTTATTCATTAATGTCGCAATTGAAATTTAAACATTATCTACCGGTGATTATTTTATAATTTTTCACCCCCGTTACATCAACTATTAACCCTTAGCACTCGGCTGTCCCCTCTGAGGCATCACTAAAAAAAAAAGAAATTGCTCTACCATTCTTCAAAATATTGTTTACATTATTAAATATATCAGGGCACACAGTGGGTCCGTAGATAGAGCGCGCGACTGCGACCAGGCGGTCTCGAGTTCGAATCCCCGCGCCAGGGCACCTCTTGAATTAATTCAATGTGCAGTTTTTTAAAAAACTGTGGTGCCCAAGGTGGTTCGGAACCCACCTTAATAAAAAGTAGGTCCCGCTGAAATAGGCGATAGGGAGAGCTGGTTAAAGATGGAGGTGTGGAACGGGATTTGAAACCCTCAGGGGACCAAATATCCAAGCATACATTATTAAATATATCGGTATCTAATCAATTACTAAACATTTAGGTACTGTATAAGGTAATGTACCAATTTCGTATCCATAAAATTGCAAAAATCATAAGGTATGGAAATATTCTAGATCTTAGGAAGAAATGTTTAATTTTCCAAAGTGTCCAAAGTATCCACAGTAATTGTGCAAAGGGTTAATGTTATTTGGGATTACAAAAAAAAATGTTTGGCTATAAAGAAGACATCAAACGAAAAGTGAAAATAAGCTCATCAAGAAATTGCTAATTTTCCGCTGTCGTGTACACGTGATGTCGCGCGCGCGCGCAGTGGTCAACCATAATCATCACTCCGTCGTCGTTTGTGTCGATCCAGCCGGTGTGCGTCGCCGTATTACCAGACTGCGAAAGTAGCAAGATGTCTCTAAATTCATCGAACCGGACCACTGTGCGTCGTTCAGTGAAAGGCAACGTTCGCGATATGCAGATTGCAGATGACTGTGTCACGATGACCGTGCGTCGGAACCTTGTGAAGCCGGTGATACGTTTCCGCATCTGAACTGACTCACCTTTCATCCGTCGCACGACGCTGCCATCCTTCGTTGCCATTTACGAGCGAGCCTTTTAGCGGTGCCAGCGACAAGGCTTGAAAAAGACAGTTCACCTATCCCGCCTTTGCAACTGGGACGAAGTGAGTCCTTCGCCGCTTCAGATCAAAGAATCAAAGAATAGAATCTGTACATGATGCAAGTGACATTTCGGTCCGAAAATCTACACAAATATCAAGACAGTATTATAGATAGAATTTGATGGAAAAATAAAAAATTGTTGTTATGAGATTGGGTGGGCACGACGAGGCAAGGATTTGATCTCCTTAGGAGCAGCCATGCTCCCGGATCGGAACGCGAGCTACTCGTTCTCGAAACGAGCCGGTGTCCCGATTCTGTGCGTGGACGAAACGAGATTATTAGATATACGAGGTTAGTACGCGAAGGTAACGTAACCGTGGATAAGAGAGGGAGGAACGAGACGGCGAAAGAGGGACACGGGTGTGTTGTGTGTACCGCGGTGAGGGGTAAACGGCCTCGCAACAACCTAGACGTGCCTTGACCCACGGGAGCGAAAGAGAGAGAAAGGGAGGGAGGAACAGAGACGGCAAAAGAAAAGAGAAAGAAAGACGGGAAAGATGGATAGAGGGAGAGGACAGGTACAGTGAGAGGCGTGCGAGTCGGTATAGAAGGAGACGAAAGAGAGGACAGCCAGGTAGAATGAAAGAGAGAGAGAGAGAGGGGCAGAAGGAGTTTAGAGAACAGGTGCGCGACCATTGACCGCCGGCTTTGGTTACCCACTGAATTATCATATACGTAAGTTGCGTCGGCGATCGAGTGATTTAATCGCGCCGATTACCGACCAACCGTGAGCTCAGGGGTGAGGTCAATTAAGATGGGTTACCGGATAATGATACGTTTAGGGGTGAGCACCGCGAACTTTGCGCCGCAGCCGGCTGCGATTGCACGGACGTGCGTCCCAGATTGTTCTCCGGGATAATGTCCGGCAGCAACGGGACCGAAACACACTCGGTGAGCAACAAGTACATCCACCAATTTCTTTTTTTTTAACCCCTTCGACTACGAAATCAAATTTATTTATGGACGACCGAGTCGATTCGCGGTCTTTTGTATTTCGAACGATCGCAGGCACGAAATCTGACTGAAAGGTTGTGAATGCTTCGAGGATGCAAAAAAAAGGGTGAAATAATATTTGCCCGGCAACAGAAAGAAATGTGAAGGAAGTGATCAGTCACGAAGTAATTAATATCTATTGACACCAGACACGTATCGACACGTAACACTATCAGTCTTAATAACGTGCCGTCGATAATATCAAACAAGCATCGGTTACAATAATCAACTGCAGGCCGGATCGATTTGTAACGCGCCGATCATAGCAAATCGGCACGGAACGTTTCAGTTTCTTGCGAAACCACGCACGGGAACGGACGCGTCCCGTACGATAAAAGCGGCGACTCGCCGCGGGCGCCTATCAGCTGGCCGTTCAATTATTTAATTTATATAAGAATCCAGCTTCAAAGTGCGCCGCGGTCAGGCCCGCCAATTAGTCACGGCAGGAAGTAATTTACACCGATACAGAATAATAACGCCTCCGGTAATTAATAAAGTTCCCGATAATTTACGGTGCTGCCGCATGCGCTTCGATATTCATGCGTTCACTAAGGAATTTATGCAGCGGCGGTTACCTTCGAAAATTTACGGGAACGAACGACACCTTAAAATCGATGGATACGTGGCAAGTGTCATACTTTTCCAGGCTGGATACCTTGTTACTTCATAAATTTGAACAGCGACGTGAAATTATTCTCTGAACGAACCTTGACTTTAAGAATTTCTTTAAAGATCATTTATATTTCTCTACATTTACGTAAATTTTGATGAGATAAGAATAAAATATTATCTCGATCTGAAAGAAGTGAATACCATTCAAATGGGCCCACCGACAATGGCAATCAGAGGCATAGCGAGCGACCCTAATCCGGCATGGAAATGTCGAGCGTCGCGGATGAATGACGCTTCCGTCAGTTCCAGTGGTCCGAGACTATCTTGGTATCTGCGCACCGTCGACGAACAAGCGTTTTCTCGGACGTATTGTTCCGGTAACGACTAGGTAAGTGGTTCTTCCGCGAAAGGTATGTAATCGGCGAGGCTTATCACCGTCGCAGAAATTACACGTTGATGCGGAACAGTAGCGTCCTTATCTGAGGAGGATCGTGGTGCAGCTCGAATGAAAGTGCAATTCAGGCCAACAGCGCCAGTATTAACACTAAACCTACCACTGCTGGTCAAATGACCGGTTTTATATTTTTCCTTTTACAACAATTCAAATTATAAGGTTGCTTACATGAAAATTGGTACGATGAAATTTTTTCATCGAAGCACATATTGTAATCAAAATGGCACAAAATCAAAATAAATAGAATTTTTGTACGCTAAAACATTTTAATCATTTTTAGTGTTAATGAAGAAGCGTACGGGAATAGCGTGATAGAGGGGAAAGAAGAGGAAGAAATTTGAACTTCTGCTATTTATTTAACCAATGAGATCAGATACAAGCCTCTTCGCTCGATCTCGATCAAGGAGTGGAAAGCAACGGTGAAAGACAGCATCGCGAAAATAGAAAATCGTGACGAGGAAATCGAGGAAGTATGGACTGGGTACAATGAACGAGTGCGGATACGAGATTCGTATCGGACCGTGATATTAATTCCCGGTGGACGATGGATTCGCCGTTGGTTTTTTCTCGATGATTTCGACACGGTTCCTAATGAGGAATTAAGTCGTGTCAAAGGGGAAATCGAAAAGTGTGGTACTAGCGCTTGTCAGGGGATAGAGAGACGGTCGATTTAAATAAACTGACGCATCGCGTCGGTTAGTTTACAAATGAATACAACGAGGACGGAACCTACGCGCCGAGGCAAATTGAACGCGGATTCATCTATTAGCCGCGCGCGGAACGATAAGACGCGATAATGTTTACATTTGTAGCCCATAAAATTTAATTAGCCAATTACTGCCTTTTAATTAATCGCTCGGTATCCATCTTTCCGCTTCACGTACGGCCCGATTATATTAATTATCAGAGCCTCAAGACGCCTCTACGCCCGTTACACGCATTCCGTCGGCGAGTGTTGCGTTTGCGTGCTGCTCGCGGGAACGAACAACCCTTCTTTCTGTTTCTTTTTTTTTCTTTTCAGCGAAAGCTGCAATTTATTCGCGAACGGAAAACGGTTCTGTTAGTGTGTCATCTTCGCGGAAGATTTCGAATGCTAATTTCGCGGGCAGAGATCGCCTCGGAGTCGTTCGTTTCGCGAAAGAAATGTACATTATCCGTAATAACTGTCTACCCTGCTAAAATCACTTCGGGCTCGTGACGTGAGGGTAATAGGAGCGAGATGATCGCTTATTGTGATTGTCGGTGCAGGTATCTTCTTCTCGGAAACGTATCATGGCAATTGTGACTTGGTGGGTCTGCGGTATTTGGCTGGAACACGTACAGGACTAAGATCGATCAGTGCAAGTCTTACCGTTGTTAGAATCACGCGTTCTCCGTCACAAATAGATCTTCACGCAACAGAAAAATTGTTTTAATTGTAAGGGGCTACTTAAAGAATTAGTTTCTTAATAATCGTAAATTATTGACTGAATAAATTCACAATAAAGAACTTATCACGCATTTCTCTTAACAATTACATACAGTTTGTTGAACTTTCATGAAGCTCTTTATGTGAAAGTTTCCCCGTAACTCACCATGCAGTTAATAAACGCGTGCAATGTTTTCACCTGGATGGACGCATGTGTGTACTATTTATAGACTGTTTATTCTAGAAATGGACTTCATGAATTCCTCGATGGATTGTAGATAAATTTCTAGTAGAATGGATCATATTTTTGTTATTTTCCCGCCACGCAGCCATGTAAGAGGATTTGATTTACAAAACATGCTATCTGCTATCTAATCATTTCAGTGATCTATCCACACACGCTATTATTCGCTTCTAATCTTTTATTTCCTCTTCCACTTCCTTTTAACACTCCTCGTAATTAGGCTTCGGTAATTATCCGACGTTTACGGTGAATTGCTTTTAAATGCGATCGCTACGAACAAAAAATTATCAAAAACGAATGATGCGCCTTGTCAATATTTTCAAGGAAAGAAATAAACGTCTACGTCAGATTCGATCCTTCAAATCAACGTATACAACTTTTATTTCCCATAGAAACATTCCCAGATTCTCGGAAGTAGTAGAAAATAGTGGAACAACAGAACAGTCGGGAACATAATGTACATTTAAACAGAAGAACTGTAGAAAGAACGTTCGCAATGATGCTAAGCGTGCCGGGCCGGCCTATAAAGACTAGCTGAGTGAAGCGTGATTAATTAAACGAGCAGTGTTCCGCAGCGATTCCGCTTAGCGTTTACTTATTAAGCAATAGTTCAACCAGTTCGCAGCCGCGTCGCCGGTACACTCGCGAATAAGAACGGCTATCCTAGTCCCTTAAAAAAAACCGAATCTCCGTTCGTCACGTTCTTAATCCCGGTGATTCGAGCGCCGCGTGGAATCCAATCGGAACGACGTCGCCTCCGGAATCGGCGAGGAACGCCTTTAGGGGTGAGAGAACCGCGCGCGGAATTTTCGAGGAGCGCTCGTTAAAACGGATCGAACGAGCCGGATGGATCGACGTCCGCGATCCCGCGACTAATGACGTCCCCGTGTAAGCCGCGGATTCGACTTGTCGCCCGTTGCACCGAGCGTTGCACCGAGCGTTGCACAGCGCGTTGCACAGAACGTCAGCCCTCGCGTCTATGCAGTAGATGCACCGCGAGGGAACAATGGTCGGCAAGAGGGCATGGTGTGTACGCGGCGCGAACAGTCCGTGTGCGAATCCACACGAGAGCCCAGACTGCCGCGGTGCCAACGTGCGTGGGCTGACAGGCTGACAAGCTGACAGCAAGCCGGACCCCGACCACCCGACACCTCACTGTCAGACGGGCCTGGACTCGACCGTAACTCCTTTGCTCTCGTCTCTTGTCTCCTGCCGTCTCCTCGCGTACCCTACCCTACCCGCCTCTACCCTCCCATCACTCGGCGGGATCCTTCCGTGATCCTCTCGGTCGATCCTCTCGATCCGCTCACTACCCGTTTCGGGATCGAGATCAGGCGACGCCGCACAGTGGGGAAAATTGACTTTACACGATTCAAAAAGGAATAACTTTCGATAGAAATGAGATAGAGCGATGAATTTTTTTTTTAAATTAAAGCTGAATCTTTGCAGATTATGGGAAAAATAGAGAGATTATGGTACGAATGTTTTTAACATTGAAAAAGTAAAAGTATATCTGTTTAACTATAATTCCATTTTTTTAAAAAGCCAGAGGTCCTAGACAAATTTTCAGACCAGATTTGAAATCAGCGTGAAAAATCTACGGGAAATGATACGTAGCATGATAAAAAAAAATTTTCTGCTCGTGGTAATGGAAAAACCACATTTTCTTGAAATTGTGAAAGTTCAACGAATTTTCTCAAGGTTAAAAACCATTCGTACTGTAATCTCCTTATTTTTCCCATATTCTACATTGTTTCAGCTTTAATTGAAAAAAGAATTCATCGCTCTATCTCATTTCTATCCAAAGTTATTCCTTTTTGAATCGTGTAAAGTCAATTTTCCCCACTGTGCGCCGGGCACGATTGCTGCGCGGTATCTCCGAGTTTAGCACGTCGGTCATACATGTGTGATACGATCTTGCGTCTAATGTTAAAAATTAATTTTTAACAGGATTGTTCAAAACCATATCCATGTGATCGAAATATCGTTCCAATAGCGGTTAATAGCTCGCCGGTTTCCTTGAGACGGTATTGTTTCCCAGCGTTCCGGCGATTCCGTCACCCGTGACTGTTGACAGTTTTCGTTACATGAACCTACGACTTTGTCTAAGTGTCGTCTCATCTTCTGATTGGCGAACTTGAATTGTAACGTTCGATGCCGAATCGCTGCCGTCTTCCGTGCCGGTATCAAGAGAACAGTGAGAGTCGAACCGCCGTCAAACTAATACATACAGTCAGAGAGCTCGTCAGGCTCTCGCAATAAATGCAAAGAATATCCGCACACTCGATCAGTTATTTAAAAGTTATCAACACACAGTCCAGCGAGCCAATCCTAATATCCCGTTGTCAACAGGATGCTTGAACCGAATTTAATTACTGACTGAATTAGTTTGATTTTATGGGAATTTTTGGAGTCGTTGTTCGGCTAAACTTGCCTTTCAGTCAATTACTAAATGGGAAAATTGCTTCTGAGCAGTCTAAATCAATTTCTTGATAAAATCAAATCCAGGAAGATATGGATAATTGTTTCGAGCCTCAGCCGGAGCACGAACGATCTCTGAAGCAGCCCCGCAGCAATCACTCGCCGATCAACATTGTCCCCGCGGATCCTAAGGGTTAAACGTGAAAGAGGAACACAACAAGCGTGCGGTCCGAACGATAGTCTCCAGGATCCCGGCGCATGTATTTGTTATCGCTCTCGGGGCTGGTGTTCCACGAAGTCGCGTGGTTGTCGGCGCTTTTTCCGTTGCTAGCGGACAAAAAACCGCCAACCGAGCGTGGCCGATGCGCGCGCGCGCGGTCCCCGTGCTGTTCGGACAGGCAAAGGTAAAGGTAAATTCCATCGGAGAACCGTGGAGATTTTCCCTCTTGGCCAGGAAGTACAAATCCCGAACAACCATTCGTCGTTCCGATGAAATTTATCACTGAGCACACGGTGCGTGTCTCGCAGCTTGCCGGTGCGAGGCATACCTGCCGGACGACAACAACAAATAGGTACTTAGGCCCAATGGGATGTTCGGGTCCGGAGAACAACCGTGGATTCTACCGGTTTTTAATAATTGTACCCCCGGGCCTCTTCTCCCCTTTCCTTCCTCGCAATCTACGCGCGCTTATCTTCCCCGCGAAACATCGCGAAAGCCAGCCGCCGACCGGCGACTGGATAATTCTTGCATATCTCCGATTGCGAGTGAAGAGAGGCCCCCGGTGCCTCGCGGACGTTGCGCAGCGCGTCAACGCGCGACGCATTAACGCGTTTTTCGATTTGATACCCACCGGAATTCCACTCCGACAACGTTTAATGAAAATGACAAAAAAAAAACCGAGTGTCCCTCCGGCATTGTCGGATTCCTCGGCGAATCTCGCAGCGGTAACGCCTCGTAAATACGTCGGTTTACAGCCGGACACCGGTGTCCGACGATCGGGCGTCGATCATAAATCGCGATCGTTAATAAACGAACGGCCACGTTACGGGACGCTTTTAACAAGCCGGCGAACGGAGTCAGGACCCGGCCGCCGACCCACGGAAACGATTTATTTAACGTTGATTGGCATATTATTCCCAATATGCCCGATTTATCTCGCGGATACCAGTCACTTGTCCACGGCTCGAGATAGCCCTGAAGAGGCTCGGTGATATTATAAAATGCTGACGGGATCGCCGAGACGTTTTTATAAAGTCGCGAGGACCTGGGACGGGGATTCGTCGAACGATGTCGATTCGGTGGAGGAAGCTTCATAATTGAGGGAATTATGGCTGCTGGGAGTACGAGGTTTTCTGCTGGGTATAACTGTCGTTCGGTGTTTGGGAAGTGGTTGGAATTGAATTTTGATCAGCGGATTGGGTGAGAGGTGCTGTTTCATTTTGTTAGGGAGTGTTTATGTCGCTTGATTTTATATTTAGTGGTCGATGAGAGATCTTACACTTTTCTTTATTTCTACCAGATAATTTATTTCGTACCCTTTGGGAACGATTAAAATTGATCATAACTTTTTAGTGAGTATTGAATAGTTAAGAGTTAGTTGAAATATGTAGTATAGTGCTTTCTGAGGGTGATGACATCTGTAAAAATGATTATTTAAAGCATTATTTACGATGTCCATCACGATGTCCATATTAAAGTATTAAATCAAAAACAAGTAAGTTAGTTTTATGAACAATATTTACAAACAATTTGTGTTATTACATTCAAGCAGTTTAATAGTATATTTTGAAAATTGTACAATAAATATATATTTCTACAGACGCAATGCAAATACATCCTGAAAAGGATTCAAACTAAAATCGAAACGTCGATGATTATTTGATAATCTGCAAAATTGTTCTTTGATTTCTCAGTAGTAATTGATCGAACCGTAGCGCCGAGAACATTAAACTTTTGTTATTATTTACATTATTTAACATGTTGGTATCTAATCAATTATAAAACATTTAAGTATTGTATGAGGTATTACATCAATTTCTTAATTTTAGAGATAAAATTGCTCCTAGTAGAAAGGGT
Organism: Lasioglossum morio; assembly: GCA_916610235.2. NCBI lineage: Eukaryota > Metazoa > Arthropoda > Insecta > Hymenoptera > Halictidae > Lasioglossum > Lasioglossum morio. The sequence goes on from OU744334.1 coordinate 11,859,375, forward strand.
GAAGATAAAGTTAGAATAAAGTGTAAATAGTGCCACGAATGAATTTGTGGAACTAATACATGCGTTAGGATACGAGACAATAGGTTTTCCGATCGAAGTGATTATTTAGGGTGATCTGGGCATATCGCGAGGCGCTGATGGTGATTTCGGCGTGCATGCAGAGGCCGCAGTAAATCCCTTGCGACATAATAGCGCAACAGCTGCGTGACGGAGATTTACGCTGGATCGTTGGTGCTCGGGGTCCCGCGAAGGGTAGCGAGTATACCAAATTGGGAGCAATCGTACGTCTCATTAAGAATCGAACGGTTCGGCCGGTCGGGTCCCGGGGCAGAGACAATTACCGCGTGAGCGACAGCAGCCTCGAGATAATCGGCCGGATAGAAGAGAAACGCGGACGTACGTTTCACGTGGCCGGCCGTTTCTTCGATCCGTTCGTTTACGTTTTCGTTTCGTTTGCGTTTCGTTTCCATCCGCGAGTCGGCGGGCCCGCCAGTGTCTTACAATTCACGACAACGTCACCAGCGCAGATAACATCGAGGCAGCGCGCAACAATGCACCAGTGCCGGTGCATACGACGACGGAGACCCGGTAAATGTTTCGTCTCTTACTCTATGGACCGTGCCAACTCTCGGATAGGATTAACAGCCTCGCGAAATTTCGCCTTTGAGAAATGCACGCCACGCGAGAACTAGAATTAACGATCCTTCTGGTAATTTTGATTTTTGGAGATTCCTCGACGAAAGTTGCAGTGGGGAGAACATTGATTTTTACTGTATAAATAATTTGGATCTAGAAAACTTTGGTCGTAATCAAACTGTGAATCTTTGTAAAAATTTTAAATTTGCGCAGACTATTTAACAAAAATTACATAAGAATACACCCAATTCAATCATGAAAGTTAATTTTAGAGGAAAAACAAGATTGATAAGACTAGTGAGTAATTTAATGTAATGAAGACTATATGAATTATCACGAGTCAGAAAAAATATATGTAATCCATTATAAGTGAACACCGCAATGAATTCGATTAATTATTTTTTTATTATTTTCTAATTATACTGGTTCTAACAAGCCCGTGTATATTCAGATCGGATGTAATTTTATGAATGAATTTATTCAGTGGTTTCCAACAAAAGCATGTTCGTAATCTCAGTAATTGTAAAAAAATGTCCGGTACTTGTCATTTTGATGGATCTGGTAGTTGTTGCGTTAATCAGATAATAATGTTAATCCGGGAGAGGATTAATACAGCATGAAAGTTTGTTATACGTATATAATTATATATGGATTGCGGGTCTTTATGCAGATATAAATTGCCATGGATTAGTTTATGGAAATTGATGTTGAAAAAACATTCTTGATCCTATTAGGGGTTCTATCATCAGGTTGTTCACGTTAACCAGCGTTTTTCTTGCAAATAGTAAACATCAGAGAAAAATGAAACAGGGAAAACTTGTACTGGTGTGTGTAATTTATTCTTTACGACGGTGATCTTCAACTCTTCAAATGGGATGCTATGTATTTTTTATGTCGTATGAAAGTGTCTGCCAAAACGAATTCATTCTTAAAGAACATAATACACAATAACCTTCAAGATTACAGAAGGTAAAAAATTAGGACTAAGTGCTAAACAGAGAAAACATGGACAGCACACCGAACAAAAATCTCTCACGTCAAAGAGATACTTCCAAAAATTTCCACCATATCAAAATCATTGACAAACGCCAGCTAACACGTTGTAAACTAACTACTGGGAGGCCGTGTCGATGCACACCGCGGGCTATCGTGAAAGCCGGTGGATCAAATTCACGTTGACTCCGAACAAAATATTACAGGCCCCTTAATCTGAAGAAAGTCTCGATGCCGGGGCTGCCATTGATCTTCGTTAACGCAATGTCCGGGCAATTAAGCGCCTAATGCCTCCCCTACCGAATAAAAGGGTCGAGATACTTTCTTCGTATCGCGTGCAGCGTATAATTAATTCTTATGCCATTAAAGCGCTATCGCGGCCTATCGGGCCCGCGGGACATGCCCGCCCCGGGATCGTAATTAAGCATGTAAAGTAATTATCATTTTTCTGCCAATGTGAGGTAATAATTATAGCTCTTGCGTAATCTGCAAAGCCGGCCCCGGGTACGTACGATGAACGACAATGTCTTGCGTCGCGAGATTACCGGTTGCGTTAGCGGTCCTCGTAGAATCTTGAATTATAAACAGCCAGATATAAACGAATTATAATGATCGGACCAATGCGTTCGCGGAACGTGATAATATTGGAATTACCGGAGCGGCTCGCCCATGGTAATGAAGTGAAGATTCGTACATTTTTTTCGGGCCAATTCCGTTGCTCTTTTCGGCGTCCTTTGATTCTGCTCTCGTATCGGATGGAGAGATTAAACGTTTAACTCTGACAGGTTCATTTATTCCAGAGTGCATTTCGAAATGCACCGTGGAGAAATATACTGATCTTGTGTAATTGTTAATGAGGACATAATTTGGACCTGCGTACTTTGGTTGGAAGCTTTTATGCTGGCGAGTCTAGAACACCATTTGTTTTTAAATTCTTTAAAAACAACGTTTTAAAAGAATTTTATTAATCGAGAGATTAAATCATTTTCGAAAACGATTAAAATTTGCTGTTAAATGATGTTTCCTCTAATTAAGACTCTACAGCTTCCACCATATGTTTGGTAGTGAGACCACAAAGAGTGTAATTGTTAATACTAAATTAGTATACTATAATTTGCATTGAACGTAAACGTAAGGTGTAACAGAAAATCTAGTAACTCAAGTTCCTTGTTTCGGTATCATTCACCGGTATTAACGTGTTAACGAAGGTGTCGCAAATGTTCGCTCGAGCGGAAACTTAGGCTGTATTGTACAAGCAAAGAGCGCGAGATAAGCGGGACCGATTTCGCACGATAGTCGAACGCACTTGCATCCGTGACTAGTCAGAGAGAAGATTGTAGATTGGCGTAGATCCGATAGTTAGCCTATCGCCGTTCGATAAGCTGCGATAAGGACACGCCTACTTATGCTTGTAAATTCAAGAGTTTACTGGACGAGATAACAATTTCCCGTTGATGCCGAGGTGCTTCGCTGGTTCGGCGCTCTTTCGATTGTCTGTTGGGAACGCGCAGAATGGGCACAGTCCGTGAGATCAAACAATTTAGCCAGATCATGCTACAGCGTGTAATGAAAATTTTGGGAAAAATTGCTTTTCACAACTCTTTTATTTTGGCTTATATCGAAAATTTTAAAAAACTGTGTTTTGTAGATTCGTACAAGTTATATACATACTGAAAATGTCATCGAAATTGATCAATTGGTTTTACAAGTTATAAATGATTAAAGGTGGTGAGAAAATAATTATGATCAAATATGCATCATGTATGTTTGGTATCAATGAGGCTGTGTGAGTTCAGCTCGTTTTATTAAAAACGGGATAATAGAACCCGTTACAAAATATATTGCTAGATGTTCATCAAATAATTTACCTACGACATGGCACGTGTTCAAGATATTATACTTGCAGAACACGAAAAGTACTCTTAATGACTTTTACTTAATCGATGCATAATCCGCGTGGAATCAATTTCACGACTATCCCGCCATTAAATAATGCAACACGGTAGGTGTTTAAGATACCTGAAAGAGTATGGAATGTTCGATTAATGACTTTTACTTAATCGATGTATAAGATGTGAGGGATCTGTTTCGTGACTGGTTCACTCTTCGGATTTGACCTTGTTCAACCTCTGCCCCCAAAAAAATTCGAAAATGCTATCTATAAAATAACGGATTATTGCAGCACGTGTAAAGAGATAAATTCAGGGACGATGAAACGTGCGAGTGATTCAGCTATGCAAAGGTTGCAACTTTGCATCAACGCAAATAGCCAACACTTCGCATGACTCCTCTAATGTAAGAAAATTGATTTTACAGCCACATTTGACCTCGGATGACCTCTAACATGTTAGCTCGCTAAAATCGCCTGGAGATTAGCTTATGGCAGTGCAATATTGTATACTGTATAAATGCTGATCCGCCCACTCTCTTTTTCTCAGGTAAGTGTTTTCTTTGATGTCAAATCGACGAAGTAAGAGGTCAATGTGCTGCAAAGGTAAATTATCGTATTCTTCCTGCTGTGAACATTGGACACAGTGGACATTGGAAACATTGGACATTGGACAAGATTTTCCGCAGGTGTTCACAGAAAAGAGAGACAATTCCTGTCTCTGGTCATTAACGTTGGTAAACAAAAGTCGTAGATCGCGTGTTCATGGGTGTTGAACCCATCCTCGCCACGGCCAGTCGAGCAAGGGTCCTCTTAGGCGATCAGCAGAGAGGCGAGCTCGACTCGAAATGGATCGGCGCGGAGCACGTGGGCTTTCTTCGCAGCGATTGAACGCGTCTGGTCGCGGTACGAGGCATTGTTCGTCGGACGCAGTACATCAATTCTGCGGCGTTGCTCAAGCAGTCGAGCCAGAGAAAGAAAGAAAGAAAGAAAGAAAGAAAGCGAACGATCGTGAAAACAAACGAGAAAGAGAGAGATAGAAAGGGCAACTCGTGGAGCCTTGCGAGTGGCGGTCGCTCGCGCGTACGGCTGGCAGCCCACGCGAAGTGCAGGCCCGGCGTCTCTCGTAGCGCGAGCTGCAAATGTTTCTCGGGCTGTTATAGATACTTACATAAAGAGGGAATGATGTATGCGCCTCGATGGGTAATATAATGTAGGCGGCTAACGAGAAAGGGCTCCGCTCTCTGCTCTCGGTTCTCGCAGAGGGCAGTCCCGCAAGAAAAGGGTGGATCCGTAAATTCGCAGCCTTCAACTAAATCAGCGCGAGTAACGACGCCCGTCGTCGCCCTCGCCCGCTCGACATCGCGCGAGAGCGGATCGCCGGAAGGCGAAGCGGATAGCCGAGACCAGCAGCCCCCGTGAAGAAAAAAAAAAAGGATCCTCGTCGTCCTGTGAAAGCAAGAACAGACGCGCGAACGTTTTGAAGGCTTAAGGGCCCCCGGTTGCCCTTCGTCGTCCACCGGAAGAAATCGGGAAATGAGGGTCGAGAGCAATCTCTCCTCCTCCAACGACCATGCTAGGAGACGATGACGATGACGACGAAACTCCCCGGGACGAAACTCGCCCGCGCTACACCACCGTGCCACACCGCCGACGTTGCTCTCTCGCGCAATTCCAATGTTTTATGTCCGCGCTTATGCATGCGTAACGAGCTCGAGAGTCGTAACTCTCTGGTTAAACCGTCTGCTTCGGGAGTGGCGCGCGGATAAGCGGTTAACAATCGTTTACGCCTCGGATTGGAGGGAGACGCGTTCGTTTTCGTTCACGGTTTCGAACCACACCGCTGTCCCCATTAACACGTTACCCGACGGCGATTGTTTAATAGGTCTTAGAAACCACGGTTCCGCTCCCGAGGGTTTGCCGAAGTTGCTGCATTTAGTAGCTGTAATAATATCGGTCGTGTATGGCCTGTATAATTATTACCGACTGTATACGGCAGGAACGCACGGCATAAATTCAATCAAATTTGTATACATTTATTTTCTTACTTTTTTTTACACATTTATTACATTTATTTCCTCGTAATATTGTTTCACAGTGAAGGTTCTCGTCCGAAAAGGGTTAAACGAACTACCACAAAAAAAAGACAGCCGAGTTACCATCAAGTTTGATCAAACCCGGAGGTGGCCATCCCCCACGTCATCTCCTCTACATCCCGAAGCCGGTGTTCGCCGGTCCCAGTAACATTCCTTTCAAAGACGTCAAGAATTTTCGTCGGTTCGACTGTGGAAGTTGCGAGAGATGCGTATCTGGCTGCGGCGCGTTCGCAGTCGCCGTACGAAAAAAATAGCACAATGAATTCGGCGGCGTTATCGCCGCGCGTGATCTCGGTCCACCGCGGAATCCCGCCTAATAACCTTTTCGTCGATCGACATTGTTATGGGCCGGTCATTAGAGGCGACCCGAAAAAACGGCGGAACGGTGGATCGAGCGTCGTTTATCGGGCCCTTGCGCCGTTGGGTTTCATCGGCGCGCACTTATCTCAAGGGACTTGAAAATCCGGTCGCATTAAGATATCTATCGGAACAACGGATGTGCGCCATTAAACTTTTACTTTATTTAGCGCTCGGAGGAGCCGCGGCAAGCTGCGGCTCAACGGGAACACGGATGGAAGGAGACAGGTCCACGAAAGGGAGAATATAAAGAGAGAGAGTGGGAGAGACTGTTTCCAGAGAGGAAGGGAGAGAGGAAGGAAGAGAGGAAGGTGAGAGCGAGTGGTTGAAGAGAATGGTAGGAAGGAGATTGTTGAGAGCGTTCAGCGTCGAATATTGAACATTGCGTACACCATTAAGAGTGGGAAACTCAGTATTGAAGATTCAAAATTCAATATTGAACACAAAGATCCAGTCAACATCAAAAGATGTATATTACTAATGTATAGCTTTATAACCCCCTATGGGGAGTTCTAATTAAGCTTTCAATAATAAAAAAAAAAACATCAACATTATCATTGACACCATATCAACAACATTGAACATTGTACTTCTCGCGTGGAACCTTTAAAAGAACAGAAATGTTTAGAAGAAACAGAAAAGAATAGGGAAAATTGAGAATGAGAAGACATTGGGAAATGGTAGGAAGGAAGGAAACCGACGAAGAGTAGCGAAAAGCTACCACCGACGTAATGCCAGCCAGCCCAACATTTTTCGCAGTATTCGCGATTGTTCCTGAACGTGTAATTATTATTTACGTTTACTCCTAATGACCGGCCCTTGCACGACACCATTTAGAATTGCTAATGATCGACCATCCTCGGGCCCCTACTGTCAATAGATAATAAAACTCATTACCTAGCCCGGCACTAACTAATTGGACACATCTGGATTGACGGAATGCCGCGCGCGTACCTACGATTGGTTATTAAATCGAGACGGAACCGTTCCGCTTAACGCAAGGGCACCGAGGATCTTTATGTTAATGTCGCGCCATTACGGAATAGGAGCATGTTCGCGGGACCAGGGATCATTTATAAACCAATGAGAGGGTAGTTTATTAGGGTCTGACCGGACGCCATTGCCGACAGCTTCGACGCGCCAACTTCTTATTACGTCGGGTTTTGTTTGTCGAGTGGTAGACAATTTGCTCGGTGCATGGTGGTGGTTGAAACAAGGCTAATTAAAATAAGGGTGAAGAAAAGTTCACTGTTTGCAAATCATACTTTAAGATTTTCAGCACTCGGAAAGATCCGACAGCCCTTCAATTATATCAATCCGTCACAGCGATTTCCCCTCTCCGCCGATCTCGTTCACCATTCCGATCGACTATTTCCTGCCGGAGAAGCATTACAGCATTCCAGCGAAAGTTCTCATCCGTGGCGGAAGCGAAACATTCTACTCGAATGTTTCATTTAAATGTTCCCCTGCAATGTAAATGGTTAATCTCGAAGCAGGCGCATTTAAGAGATAAATATGAACTAGAGGTACAGCCGAAGCGTAATCTTCTTATTGGCCATTAACCATCGCCGACTACCAGAGAAGCGGCAGCAGATCCGTGCTCGTGTTCCTCCATCTTATTATTTTAACCGATTAGACGTGACTCTACGAAAAGCTTCCTATTCGTTTCATCGTGACTATAATTTCCTCGTAACTCCGCCGTAACCCGGATCTTAACGCCGCGCAGCAATGAACGGTGGGCAGGCTACCAATTATGCTTTTCATCTGAATAGACTTTGTTGTAGTCCACGCCGGTCAAGGTTGGTTCGTTCCGGGGGAACGGCGGATTGTTTTTATCATCGGTGGAACGGCGATCTCGAATTTGACATGGGCATTCTGGGTAACCAACCGTATCCGGGATTGTGAGGGTCTTTGCCATAGCATGGTACCTGCGTTTTTGCCAAGGGATGGGCGATATTTTGCAATGGTATATTTTCCCAAGCGAAACGCCGCCGCTGCTGCTGCTGCTGCTGCGTCCCGGACACGACCGGGGGAATTAAGCCGCGATTAGTTACTGTTGCGGTGGAAATTAATTGTACACTGTCCAACGTCGAATAGTGGGCGTGAACGAGGAAGCGAAGGAAAGCCACTGGTTATTACGAAGTCGGGGCTCTAATAACTTGTACCGCTTTCATAAACGTTCGCCCTCTCCGTCTCTCTTTCCGCGACGACTTCCTCTTTAGGCTTCTCCTCGGCTGCCGTCGCGCCGCGCCGTTTCTCTCGTTGCGAATAGAATTGGGCAATAGTGCTCCGAACACGGGCTGAATGGAACGTTTCCAACGTAATCAGTATCCCCGGGCGGTTCGTTCATAATAATGATCAACTAACCGCTGTTTGGCTCGGTGAGAAGAGCCCCTGCACCGCTGTTTCCTGACTTATTAGCCTTAATCATTGTTTGCGCTTTTCAATGCCTTTGTGCTCCCGGGAAATCATTTGCTGGCTCGTGTTTATGTATTCATTCGTTTTCGTGGAGGCGAGTAATTCGTGATGGATTTGTCGATGTTCATTATTTCATGATAGAATTCGATGACGGAACTTGTAATTCATTCACAGAATATGTTGATCAGAATGATGCTTACTTTCATCCATATTTAGAGAACGATCTGTTCGACGTGTTACTGTTCAAAATCGGACATTTCGTATCCAACAGCTTAATGCCTCGCAGAGAAAAAGCGACGTGGCGGGCCGCCATCGAAGACACAGAGCCTGTGCAGAAGAAGAAGACGAAGAAGAGGAAGGAGAAGAAGAAGAAGTGAGGTGTCCAGATATAATCCGGACGTTGCTGCAGTCAGCTGATCAATATTCCTGTCAAAGAAGAGGGCTCTCGGTGGCGATCGGAGGGACGATCGGCCTGAACGATTACATTAGGGTGTCCTTGTCGACACTCCTGAAAAGAAACACGATCACGGTGCCAAGGTGTAAGACGAGACTCGGGGCCTCAGACTCCGTACGACGACGCCCAAAGAGTAGGGGATACACACACGTGACAGAGGCTATCCAGAGGTACATCGGATGCCGAAGAGGGGCTACGGGGTTGGATGACGTTTGAGGGAAACGCGAGGGAATGTCCGACGAGGACATCGGGCGTCGAACATCTCGTGAGTTCGAGCGACACCGTGTAGAGTCTGCGGTGGCAGGTGAGTTATATTCGTTAGCCGAGTGGATGGTTCGACGAGCTGGACCCACAGAAACCCCAGGGGGAGCCGGTGGAGAGGTATCCCAGCTTTATTCCAGTTTAAACGGTCCGTCAAAGTCACCATTACCATTCCGGTTCGCGCGAACCATTTATTTACGCGGTGCCGGGACGCGCCGCTTATTTATAGCCGTCAATTAATTATCGCTGAATAATGAGCGCGCACAACCGCGGAATACATTAGCCGAATCGCCATTCTTACCGGCGTTTACTCGCATCGGGGGCGGCCGATTCTCTCTTGCTCTCTCTCTCTCTCTCTCGCTCTCTTCCTCTTACTCTATTTATCGTTCTTCTTTCTCATTCTTCTTCTTCTTCGTCGTCTTCTTCTTCTTCTTCGTTTCTCTGCCCTCTTGCTTCCCTCCCATCCCCTCGCCGAAGGCCGGCTTCGATTTGTTCGGAACGAGCTTTCCTGTCCATGCGTGGTTCATTGTTCGTGTCCCTGAACGACACGGCACGACTGTGCTCTTCGTTGTACGCTCCCTGTTAAGCTGAAATAGGATCCGGTTCAGGTGTTGTCCTTTATGGCCGAGGACGAAAAAAGAGCCGCGCGCTCTCCGCGACTGTCTACCTTGCTCTCTCCGCGTGTCTCTCCTCTCCTCGGCACCCTCTCTTCGTGCCACCCCGAGTGAGAGAGAGAGAATCGTAAATTAATTTGCCTACGTCCCGAAATTAATGCACTTATCGCGGAGAATGTACTGGCGCTAGAGCCAGTTTCCGAGCTGCGTAGTGGATCGAGAAAAGAACAGAACTGGATCGTTAATTGTCCAGTTTTCGATTTTCTGAAGAAATTGTTTCAGACGAGGTTAGAAAAACATCTCTCCAATCACTGATTTAAGTTTAGTCACAAAGTGTATGCATTTTGAATGTCTTTCTTTCTCGAATTCTTTAAATAAAAAATGAATAAAAATCATACGAAATTGTGAATATAATATGCAAGCATCTTTTGAAAATTTTCGAAAACCATAAATACATACACGCATTATAACAAATGCAGAAAATCGTTATTTCGCATGACGATCCGCGGTCTACTTATCACAAAGAGATTCTGCCACAGTCGTCAAACACTAGATCGATCGGGATGGTGCAGAATCGGCCCGGCACTGGGACAATTAATACCCCCGAGGCCGCAGCCATCCTGGTGGACGGGGGTCTCAATAAAATTCTAACGAAACGAGGAGCAAATAACGAACACGACCATTTGTCTGGTCCGTGGAACGAGGGTCCCGAAAAAATTCTTGTCGGGGCCCGGGTCCGGTGCCCCGTGACGTTCCCTGGGAGAGGGAGTCTCTACTCATCGATTACGCTCGGAATATACAGTGTTGAGTGCGGATCGCGAGTATATATGGGCTGCGGTCGAATAATAATAAACGGGGATAAATAGCTAACGAAGGACGCGGATGGTTGCATGGCTATTGCCCATTCATATAGACGCAGCGAGGCAAGACGAGGCAAAGGCGAGGCTGCTCTTCTCCTCGGAGCGGATCCGAGCGGATTCGAGCTGAGAGGAGCCGAGAGGAGCTGAGAACAGGGGGGTGCGCTCTGGCAAACTGCGCTTGTCCACCAGGGACAATAAATGACATTGGACCGTGGTTCTCGCGACGATACGACGGCACGACCGCCAGTTTCTACCCGGTTTCTCCGCTCTCTTCCTCTTTCTCTCTCTTTAACCCCTTCTCTGTCGGTCTCGAAGCTCCATCTTTCTCCCTTGTCCTCCTCCTCCTCTTCTTCTTCTTCGTTCCTCCGTCCGAGCGTAGGCAGGTTGGCATACGAGCCGCGGTCAACTCGCCAGCTCCTCTCTCTGCTCTAATGAGCTTGCTATTATTTGCTTTATTGAATGCAATTAGAGCTTACTCCGTGTCCCTGTCCCCGCCCCTGACCCTCCAACCCTCTCCGCGACGAGTCTCCTCCTCTCGTGCTCCTCGGCTTCGCAAGGTGGTGGGTTCTCCACCAACACAATCACCGCGAACGTAATCCCCCGGGCTCGCTATACCTCGCCTGCTCTCTCTGTCCCCTTCGCTCTTGTTCCCCGTCTTGTTTTCTCTCCCTCTTGCTCACGGGCTCACCTGTGTTGGTAAATAAACGAACGTGTGTCGCGGGTTCGTTCGAACGCGATACGTGTGTACAGACGCCGACGGTGTATCGCCGTGAGGAGACGCCGGGGCATAGCAATCAGCCACAGACATGCGGCCGCACACTACTGTGTAATTTCTAGAACAAAAACCCGAGCCGTAATTCTGTTCATTATCTTCGGGGATCCTGGAACAAAGGGAACGGGGACGGGATGGAATATCGCGGATCGCGAGAAATTTCCGCGCTGAAATCTCTGCCCCTACTACCGGCTACGAGACCAAATTACCGATTTCTTGCGGGTCTCGGTAGCTCGAGGATTCTTTCGGTTGGATCGGTCCCTTTGTTTTTGGTTTTGTAGGTGTTTCTGTAGAGGGGCGGGAGAAGGATTTGAGAGAGGCACATACAAGATCCGCTGTTTATCGATGACACTCGAATAGTCTTGAGAATAGGGTAATTCAATTATCGATCGTAAATGTATTTTTGATTACTTGTGTTGTAATGTCTTATCGGCGCACAGGTTCGATCATTATGTTACAAACTTTTTAATTTTTAATAAATGCTTATTCCTCAGTGATATACATCGGTGGTTCACTCCGTGTGAACCGATTTTGATGCTAATATCCTTGTTGCATACAGTTAGTGGGTTATTTCTAACTTATGTGATGTCACCCATAGGAATAAGCATTTATTAAAAATTGAAAAGTTTGGAACATAATGATCGAACCTGTGCGCCGATAAGAAATTACAACATGAGTAGTCTTGAGAATGTGTGGAAAATGTTCATTTATACATGCAAGTGCTATCGTGCTTAAAAGTTTCCAATACATTTGATTAAATATATTTTGCATTCCCAATTTTCAAGGACTACTTTCACTGCTTCAAGGTAGACAACCGAACCAAAGTATTAATAATCAAGATTGATTTCAGTGGTTCTCCTGTCCTGATCAACACAGGTGAACATTATAGAACCGCACCACCTAAGAATTTAAAGTGCCCAACGCACTCCTGGCTCGTAGCACCCCAGAAACAGCATACGCAGCGTGATGCACTTCCTAGTGAATGCATCAGCGCAAGAACTGTTGGAATTCCGGTGAGGAGTTAGTTCGCAGGTTTCGGAGGCGGGGCCGCGGGACACCTAATAAATTATAACATTCCCTCGCAACGGCGGCGGGGATCTTTTCAGTTAGCGTTAGTTCCGGGGAAATTGAGCATAGCGCCTGGCATAATGCTCGGCGCACACGTTACACCGTAATTTCGGTGGATCGGAACGCGGCGACTGCACGTTGCACTTGAATTTCGGGGTGTAATCATCGGTGGCCTCGCGGTCTGCAATTATCTTGTATATACATACTTCTCGGGAACGTTTACAGGGAAGATTTCATACAATAAGGTCTCTTTTTCTCGGAAACTTCAATTACACGGGGACGGACGTCGCGGGATCGCCGATTACGCGTGGTGCACGCGCTCATGGCCTCTGTTTACCCGTTCTCTCATCTAGAGAGACTCGCCGTCTTACTCTCTCTCTCTCTCTCGTTCACTTATTAACGTCTCGTCCGCAGCGAGACAGAAACCCGTTCTCTTCCGGCACACGCTGCCGGAGCTCCACTTTTCTTTCGGCGTTAAGGACGATGACTCCGACGACGCGGCGGTGACCAAACCGAATTTCGATACGAGCAGAGCCGAGCAGTGCCGAGCGGAGACTCCCGACGCCGCTGGATCCGTGTCATTAAAAGTCACTTAGGATAATACCCGGGGTGATTCGTTTTTAAACGGAACGGTTTCGCGGGGCAATTTATCCCGAATTTCCGCGGTGCCCCGTGGCCGTTGCCAAGCGAATGATATCTCTCGGTAGCCCGAGCCAATGCCGAACAACGTCACCGTGTGTGGCAATTTAAATTCGAGCCGGTCGGGAACCAAAGGAAGAAACGGTAAGCACGACTCTCGACGCTCTGGTGATATTCAAACATTATTAAAGTTAACGACAAACAGATTGCGCAGCCGAATCGCGGTAATCGCGGCCGAGGCTCGGCAATCGGGGAAAGAACCGGAGATAGGCTACGCGTTACCGTTGTCTCGAAATTGGTCTTCGTGGTTGTTTTTAGATTGTTTCATGATCGCTGGGTTCTGAAGAGTCGGGGTCGAACGATCTGGGTAGTTTCAGGGTTTTTTGGTGGCAGACAGCTGGAACGATAAGGGAGGTTGTTACTCAGGAATTTAGACTGCAGAATCGACGTCCATTAGCAACACTTCTGCGTCCGAAGTCACTGCCCAACAATTTCTTCACACAAGACCCAAATCCTTCAATATTCTCTTAAACCCTTTCAACTTTCATCAATGAGTACCAGTCAATCAACACTGTATTCACATAGTGTAACATCTTTTACAGTCGCCCCAATGTTCTCTCAAACGTCTCAATACGCAGCCCATGCTTCCTCAAACGCTTACAAACCTTCCACCAAAACTTCCAATACCCTAACCCGCTTACGAAACAGTACCAATGTTACCATCCCAATACCATCGGCACACATCATCTCACAGAATCATCCTCACCGTCCCGAGTCTTGCAATGCGTGTAAAACACGCGGTGGTCGCGTCCACGTAAACTTACGTTCATCTGAGCGGAGTGAGAGGATCGAATGTTGAAGAAGCGAAAGAAAGGGAAGACTGTAGAGAACAGAAAAGGAGAAGCATCACTTGGACCCGCAGCAAAAGAGAGATAGAGAGAGAGAGAGAACTTCAGAGTGAGGGAGAGAGTGAGAGAGAGAGAGAAGGGCTGGTATCAGGTAGAAGAGTACGGGGATGAAGGAGCGGGGCTACCGAGGTGGTGTAATCTACGTAGCGAGTAGGTAGGATGGGCAGTGGATACACCGGCTACGTATAAGTATAATGACTGGCACTTCTATGCATTATCATACCGCTGGCTCCGGTGGTGGCTGGCTGGCCAGGGTCCGTGCGGTGCCTGGGATCAGCCGTGCGGCCGGGGAGATGAATAATTTCAGGACGGGCACGCAATTACGTGCGCGTACGTCTCGCGTACCAAGTAGCCAGTCGACGGGCCGCGCACATGCACACGTGCACACGTGGCAACCCGGCCACGGACACCGTAGAAAACCGCGCCAAACCCCATACCCCTCGCCAGCACCCCGGACGATCCACAATCTTGGTATCATTTATATTTCACTGCGGGCAATTATTTCGGGCCCCGGCCGTGCCCATCGGGTGTCCGATAAGTTCGAACCAGCGAGACCACCGCTCGCGGTGAGGCCACGCAGGGCCCAGGCAGAAGGTGCTTGTTGCTTGTCGATCTACCCGGATCGAGGCCCCGAGTTTCGTCGCTCCGAGTATGATCCGATGAGATAAACGTCGATCTGCGTGGGTCTGCCTGTGCTCTTTCGTGGATGCGTGAAATTCCAAGGCAACCGGTCAGGCTTTTGTTTACTGGCTGGAGGATTTTGATAGATAGATAGCTCTGGGGCGGAGCTGTGGACGGGATTGATGGGTTTTGAGAAGGAAGAGTCGAGTTTGTCGGGGTTTGTTCTAGTGGTCGAGTCAACCATTAAATCCACTAGTCCGCAAATCAAAATCTATTACCCATCTCCACCAGCAGAATCAAATCTAGTTCAACCCGCACGGAACCCCCCAAAAATCAATTATCCGAAACAACCCCTCCCACCCCTCGAAACAAGAAATCAAAATCCAATCACCACCGGTGGCGAATAAAACACTTCTCACCTCGCATCGGAAATTTCGCTAGTAGGCGGCGCAGTTGCACTTGAAACTAATTGAAACGGGCACCGAGGGGGTACGGTCTCCGCAGCAATAGAGGCGGGAGGGTGGAGGGGAAGGGTATATATCGAGGGGCTCTCTCGAACGCGTTCGCAAACATATTGCATAATCGGTAATAACTACAGGCCGGTCGGGCGGTTCGCCTTAGTATCGGGGCATTAATTATCACACCGTGACGTTTCGCTCGATCTTCTAATAACGGGCGTCCAGGGGCGGACACGCGCATAAGCCGAGGCAATTCAGAACGGGCGCGCGCTTATTCCCACCGCTTGATCTCCTCGCGTGTTGGTGCACCATACGAATCGAGACCATAGCGTAGCATAGACAAGAAGAGCGAGAGAGCTCGTGCCCGAGCTAGCGAAAGAGAAAGAGCGAGAGAGAGAGAGAGATCAGGTTCCACGGTCTCCGAACGGGAACAGGAGAGAACGCGGGCTCGATAATTTATACGGGAGAGCGTAGATCGCCGGGTATAGGCAATAGTTAAAGCCTGTTAATTTCCGGCAGTGAAGTTATATCCGGCGCTAAAGTCCGATGCAATTAAACGTTAGATGCTACCGCGGGGGCTCGAGGCGGCAACCACTTCGGCTATAACGAGGACACTTTGAATCCGAAGGCTGGCAAAAGGGTGGCGCGCAGGGAGTGCACGCGCGCACGTCAACCAAGGGAGGAAAAGACACGCCCGCGTGTGCAGGCTCTTTCCTTCGCTTTAGTGATTCTATATAGGCGTGTCTCCTATATTCGATCGTCTCGAGGATTTTCTTCATTATAAGTTCCAGCGATGCGCCAGCGAGACGTATGTACTCGCGCGATGTCTCGTTCGCAGAACGCGACGAGAGCGAACGCCAAGGATATCCGCAAGCAAGACTTTCCGTTAGGAGACGCCTATGCCCGTTCATTTTCGAGTGGTTGCGCTTGAATTTCGCTTCACGCGAGCAACCGGCATGCACGACTTACCAACATGTCTTTTAACGAATTCCCCGGGCCGAGGGATCACCAGTTAACACTTTGAAGATGCTACCCCGGATAAGCACCACAGCCTCCTCCTATTTGATGACGGGGAGTATTTTCACTTGAGGTGTGCACGCCGCATTGATGGTGGCGTCAAGCTCGATCATCGGCGTGGGTCAACGTGAGACGCTTGCGAGCTCTGCTCCTTCAGAAATGAAACGCGAACGCGCACAGTTACATCCACTTGCTATATGTTTTATTCAAGTACGAACATAGCAATGAAACGTCGCAGCTAGTTTAACAACAACACAACCGATCTCCCGGCACTTTTCCTCGATAAAGATCGCAAGAACATAACGAAAGGTCACTTACACCGCCCTTAGGGAGCCCGCAATTCTCTCCACATCTACAGTTAAAGGTTCTAAGGGTTCGTCGCGTCGCTAAATCCCGGCGATCTGTCTGACACTTGCTGACCGCACTCCCTAACTGTCGAGCCGAACAATGTCGACGCATTATTACACCAGCATCGGTGTCACCCCGTCCCTTTCTTTTCCCCGCATATTTCTCGCTCGACGTCGCGTCGGCCTGGCTCCGTTGCGAACGACGGAGGATACGTATTATAATATATATTATAATAATGTGGGCCACAATGGATTCGCGTCATATCCTGGCTCTGTCCCCAGGCCGGCTATCAATTAGATCAACGCACCCCAGCCTCTGTAAGCCCGGAGATATCGCTCACACCCACCCGCCTCGCACGATCCATCTACCTCTCTGTCTACCGTCCACTATACCACGCTCCGTGTCCCTCGCTTTCGTTCACTACGTTGCCGATCGTCGTTCTTCCCTCCCTCTGTCGTCGTCTCCACCGAGCACCACGCTCGCTCTCTTTCTTTCGCGTTTCCGTGCAAGTAGCGTGCGATAGAGCTATTACCGGCGGACAAGCGAGAAACTCAATTTAAATTACAACTTCTTGCCGTTGTTACGACCGTTATTATAACGTTAGCGTTTCACGGCGATTCCTCCGCTCACGTGCGTGCAGCTGCCCGCCGAACCAGCCGCCCCGAGCCAACGTCAGCCAGCTCGGTGCTGGTCCCGATCCGATCGCCAAACTTGTAAGCTTCAACGAGCTTCCCTGGTAATTCGACGAACGTAAAAGTCGGATTTTTAGCATCCAATGCGGTGCTCACCTGTCATCCTATCACTGATACAATTTCTCTTCTCTTCGTGTATCGTTTTGTTGGCAGTCGATTCTTTGAGCTCTTGCTGTTGGTTCTGTGTCGATCTTCAGGAACTCTTGAGGGTCTGAACAGAGATACCTGTGAAAATTCTCATTCATGAAGATGAAATTGATTCAATATAATTTTATCGAAATTTTGAAAGGTGTTCTTTACACCTTAGGTAGAAGTATTAAGGTATAATAGATAATAATTATTTTATATATTAGTGTAATAAGTGTAATAAGAAATTACACCTAGTTATCAAAACATTGCGATCGATAATTGAATAGCTCTATAATAGATAATACTTGAAACATTCCCGGAAACAAATTCGCAACTCTCCCGACACCAATTCGATAGCTCGAAAGCGTACACTTTCGAGAACACAATGGTGCCCGCTAATAGACTCATCCTCCGATAAGAAATTTAGTACTTGAACGCGCATTAACCTCGGCATTGCGCGCTAAATTTCACGGAATACTCGGTCGATCCCCGTCGCCCGGGTAATTCATACTATTATCGCGAACGCATCATCATAAATTTGCATAGCCCATTACGACACACACCGCGTCGTCACGCGAAACGCATCTCTGTTCAGCTTCGAGGCGAATCGCGGTACCCGTCGCTCTACCATACGGCAGAGGGACCACACCTGGAACCGCCACGAATCTCGAAAAAATCAGAGCGATATGGATCATCGAGGACTGTTGTGGAATCTCGCTCGAAATGCCTCGAGTACACTTTTATCCGTGTCTGCAGCCGCTGTTGCAGCTGACTCTCTGCCCGGGAGATGCAACTACCTACGCGATGCGGTGACCTTGCTGTAACCTTGGCCGAGAAAAAATCTCCCGCAATCAATTAAAACATTCCGAGGCGACAGCGAGCAATTTGGTTCGATTAATTGGATCGTGTTTGCGGCGGATCGTTAAATTAACGGTAGCTAAAGTCACTGCTGCTGCATCGACTGAAACATACGGTCGCATTTATCGAAATCGAACTAGTAATCACAATGACGTCCAAGATAAATATCGTACACATAGTTGTCGCACACGACCCGCGTGGCAATTTGTCTTATTTTCCGTTCGAGGCATGTTTGCGACATTTGTCGTTTCACTATCGTTAAATTCAATGTTAGAGAATGATGATGAAAAAAACCGAGTAGATCTCGAGGATGCTAAGAATTCGAAACGGCCACAATATCGAAAGGTCGTTTATACGTCGGATTCAAACATCATCGGGTCCTTGATCAATTCATGTTGGAAAGAGTGATCAACCTTGAGAAAACACATGGCAAGAAAGATTTCTCCCGATCCATGGCATCCAACCGGTCGAAATTTATCGTTTCCGTACTTCGTTCATCGGATGATTCAAACGTACGATCGCGAAATTAATTTCCTGCTCGGAGATCGATACGAGACTGCGAAGATTCCGTTTACCCGTGGATCGTTCGCTACAGGAATCGATGGAACTTTATCTTAGGGCGGATCTTGCGTCGGATCTCGTCTGATCTTCGATGAAAATCGCAGGTTGGTTGTACGGTCTCAACGCGAATACTTGTGACCGTAGATTGTCTGCAGTATAATTAGCGTGGTTAATTTACGCGGTTCATAATAGCGATGTTAAAAAAAACACTAACCTTTAACTTCTAACATGTGAATTACTGTGTAATCGTTTATGCACGTAGGCAATTAAGTATCCAGACTTGATTTTACCAACCACAGCAAATGAAAAAAGTAGGCTGAAACAGAGTTCCAGCAACGATCGATGAGTCCTAGCCTACAAAATGAACTGGGTCGTCATCATCCATCGGAGAGGACCTAGATCTCGAAGAGCGCCCTTCAGCCATTGTGTCGGGCGCACCCTCGGCATTACCAACGAGCTGGCGGCGTGGCGGCTGGCACAATCGGTCACTCTCGTCATTACGTCGCGTCTAATCATCCATCAGCCGTCAATGGCAGAAATTAGAGAGCACGGTGCCCACGACAAACCCCCGGACATCGAGCCAATCGCAATTCCAATGTGTATCGCGTCTGGTCGCGTCGCGTCGTTTGCCTCGGCGCTCATAATCGGTTCCGGGGTTGGCATTCATCGGTTGGGACAATGCGAGAAAGCCGATATATCCAGCTCTCGTATTGTATCCAGCGTGGCCGGTTCACGTCTTCATACCGGTCCGGGGGCCCGCAATCAGCGTGGCAGCGAGGAGCGTTGTCAATCTCGTGGACGCAAACTATACTGGCAGAGAGAGGACTGGCAGTACGCGCCGCTGCGGAACGATTTGCCGGAGCAGCCGGCGGGTAAAACTTCGTTTAGCATCGCATCGGGGTGAAACAGAACCGGTCGCGTGCGTGTTCCTCTGCGTACGAACGGGCCAGAGGGTCAATCTCCTCCGCGTCCACTTCTTCTTGTTCGTCGTCTTCTTATTGATCTTCCCTCTTTCCCTTCCGCGTGCCCCTTTTTCTTCTTGCTCTTCTTCTCCTTCGCCGGCCTCTTCTTGCTCCCGCGTGTCTCACCGACGTCGGACCTTTTCCTCTTCAACTTCATCTTCTTCGTCTTGCCCGTCTTCTTTGGCTTCTTCTTTTGGTCTTCGGCTTCTTCTTCTTCTTCTTCATCATCGCTGGACTGCCCCCTTTTTTCCCCGCGGCCAACCGTTCTACCGCGTTCGCTCGCCCGGAGGTCGGACGTCATTGTCTCGTCTCTGGAAAGCGAAAGGGACCCGTAAAAGGAACGAGAGACCGTATTCAACCAGGTAGACGCAACGCCTAATCAGTTGTTTCCGTCCCCGGGATTATTAAACGCCTGCTAATTAGGATTTCGATGTGACGAGTTCGAAAATCGGGACTCGACCTCGAACCCGTAATTTCCAATATCCGCACACCCCTGAAGGTATAAAGTTAAAGTTCACGGACAAGTCTACATTTTCCAAGGAATAACGTGTAAACCGACAAAGACGTCTTCATGAAAATATTTAACATGTAGAGACATTCTTGGACACCTTAACCACGCATCAGCGGCGAATTGAAAAAGATGAAATTTTCTCGCGAATAGTTTGTAAACTTGCACGGGACAGTGCGAAGGCTGCTATTAGATCGTAAGTATACTTTACGCGGCATCATCCTGATTGCTGATAAACCTTTGTAAACACCATGGAAAAATCGTTCTTTACGAATTCCATCGGGGAACATTAATTATACACCGACGTGGATCTGCGCGAAGAATTTTTGACAGGTCTCGCGATGATGCTCGTCCCGTGGATACTCTTCGGGGCGAAGAAGTTCGAAGGCAGTTATCTTCTCGACAATACAGAGAGTGTTACAACAGTGGCATCGAATATAATGAAGCACAGGGGATTCGCAACACGTAAGCAGCGCCTCGTATAATTTACTTTATTCAGCTTGACGGACACATGTAGCGATTAACGGGGGCCCCGTGCATAAGGGTCTGCCTTCGAAATTGTAGACCGCGTTAAGTGTAAACGGTCCGGGTACACACAAGTGGCATCTAATTATCAAGTTGCACATTGTTCGCGTCTCGGTTGCTCGTTAACGACAATGGGCCCGATGCTCCGCGTTGCGTTATACTGGGGAGATAACGATCTGCAAATTGATCGGTAATCTCGGATCACCGGTATTCCTACTTATCAGCTAAATAAAGCCCTGCTGTTGGTTAGCTGTGTAGAAAATATATTTTCAACAGTCTACCTTGGACAAAATTAGTTGGTCATACACAATGTTCATTTATCATTTATACAGTTATAGGACATACACAATTTTAAAATAGAATATGTAGTTTTAATCAATGCAGGGATATTTTATACAAAATTACAAATGACACTCAACTTACCATTTAGAGACTAATCAAGTGTAATACAATTGAAGTTGATAGAAAGATCAATGAAGAATTTTGGAGCTTCTGTCAATTACTAATTAAAATGTATGTGGTATCGGAGCTGCCACGTTATCGCATGATCGACAACGGGAATCATACGTGGCGCGGCACGAAATCGGAGATTAAAACTACGTGTAATTTGCGTTTTAAAACGTCTCGAGCGGATTCATTGAAAACACGACCCTCGACAGAAGAGGATCAGCGGGAAGGGGGTTGGCGAGGTGGAGGGGGAAAGGCACGTAATCGCGTTTTACTTTATCAAAGTTAACCGACGGCCACGAAGTGAATATACATATATCTGAAGGCGAAATTGCCGCGGTTAGTACTAATTACCGACTTCCACTAGAAGTGATTAACGCAGGAATTATAAGACACCGATGCTTTCTGTGCGTCTGATAGTGTCGATTTCCAATTAGCCGCAATAACGTATAGCTTAGCCGGGGCTCTGTGGTAATTGCGTCTCGAATAAATTGCTGGTAACGTAGAAAGCGCTGTCGTTTAAATATTATATCCGTGACGGGGTACATACCGGTCCGATGCACCGAGTGCAACAGCGTCGGAGTGCGTTATTTATGTTAATTACGCGTTTGCGTTTTAGAAACGATGCGCGGATTAGAGACATCGAGTCGATTACGAGCGAGACGTACCGGTCTGCCGCTGAACCGTGCAGAATTTTGAACGGAGATTGATGATTTTCGAAACGATCGCGGATTTAGCCGACCTCCGGGCAATTTATCAATTTCTCCGTCTGTCTGCCGGAGCAGAATTGTCGTTACCGCTGTACGCACCTTCAATACTGTCTCCAAGTACCACTAACTTCGCTACTTTCATCGGAGATAGTGTCTGGGTACCAAGATTTTGCCTGTTAATTGTTGTTTGGAAACAGAGCAACCGAAGCTGGACTGAAAGCTGTACGTTCGTTGCGTCCTTTTAAAACGTAATTTAATTACATCGTTTTTCAGAACGTGGGTTTAAAGCTAATTCTGCGTTTGTTGAAGATTTTGAAACAGAAATTCAATGGTTGGTGAATTTTATACATTTATGACATGAATGAATGAAATTGAAAATAATCGATGGATTGTTTTGTAATTTTCCTTTCGTCAATAATTTTAATAAACTCATGAGTGTTACGAGAGAATCGACGTCAGTGTTAAAAGTGAATGAACATATTCTTGAATTAATACTTCGAGAGACGTGAGCATCGAAGAGCATCTTTCCCGTTGACTGATAAAAAGACTGCCCGAATGTTTTGGTTCTACTTAAGTAGAAAGGGACAGCCAGTCCCTTCGGGACAGACGCGTTAACATTCGGAACGTGTTTGGTTCCCACCGGGGAGTTTTTCCGATTCACGATGAGTTGCAAACCTAAATGCTCAGTAGCCCGAAATCCCAGATTGTACCGGCTGTAGCCGACCGCGCTATTGTGCACTCATTGTCCCCCCTGAATAAAGAACATTTTTAGACACCACTTAGACGCCTCCCGATGGGGTGACACGCAACTGCGACTCATCCTTATCCACTTCGCCCTTTTTTTCGTTCTCACGTTCATTGTCTGGCCGTTGTGCTTTTACCGGGAACGGTGCTCGCATTCTAAGCGCTCTTGAAAACGAAGAAAAATTCGTTCTGACACTGCCGCCTCTGGCAATCGCTATTCATCAGGCAAGAATTCATTTTCATTTGTCACATACTTTCACTTTCGAGATAATGCCGTTTAAAGTTTTGTCCACTAATGCTTTGGCATAGGACATCGGTTAAATTGCATTATTTTTTTAAGCCTTCCGAATTTATTATCATAACGTTTTTCTGGTAAATACGTACATCCTATACTATGATGTTCAATTAATACATAAACTCAATTTTTTGAAACTGACATACGGCTTTTTTCCTGAAAACCACAGAAATAACCACTTAAAACCACAAACGTATTAAAAGCACTTAACGAAAGCAAGTCTATTTGATCGCGCTTAATTGCTGAACTTCCACGTGGGCGATGCAACCGTCAAGACCTTCTCCAAGGCCACCGGTTCTTGATCCCTGAACTCGCAGCTGCAGCGTTCCTCTACAATGTTACAAGAAGCAACCAGTGAGCCCGGACAAGCAGAAAGTCAGATTGATATTTCATAAAATTCCTCGAAGCGTTCCGAGCATCTCGCTCTTATCCGGATCGTTCATCTTCGATGGAGGGTTAGCTACCGAATACAAACGAGCTGCGGATGCAATCTAGGTTAACGATATTGCGGCGGCTACGGGACATTGTGCAACGGGTCTTTGTTAATCGGACAAACCAGCGCGGCATCCGGGCCGATCATTGTGTCCAGGTAGGTACAACAAGAGAGCCAGGTGAGCTATCCGGGAGTAATGCCAGGAAATTGGCCTGAGGGATAGGGTAACAACATATGGGTATCATTAAGCGTAATAATCGTTACGAAAATGAATGCCGGCGCATTTATCCGACATCCATACCGCAATTAATAACGCGCTGGGGCAAAAGTATAGCGCGCATAATGCGCGCGGGCCTCGTTGTTGCAGAAACGGTAGGGACTAAGATCTGTTACACGCTCGGCTCGGCTTGGGCCCTGCTCGGCTCTCTCGATCTTTCTAATTGCGAATTGAATGATCGGCCATCGTTGCGCTTTGACTATCCCCAATGAGCATTTGTCCCACCGTGATCTCTCTCTATTTCTCTCTCGCTCACTCACACCCCCGCCTCCGTTGATTTATCGTCGCCCAAAGTAAGATCGTTCCGGCTACAACATTGCACCGGGACCTCGATTGATCGATCGGCGTCGAGCACGCTCTTCGTCTTGTCGGCGAAAATAAATGTCATTCCTCTGCCACCGATGCATACTTACCCGCGTTATATTGCTACTTGCACGCCTAGCAAAAGCCAGCCCCCACTCTGCTCCCTACACACCAGCTCTCTCGCTATCGTGAACAGATCTTGTCCGTCCGCTGGATACATATTCGCCGGTAACACCGTAACCGTGTTATCTGCGCCAGCTTAAGCTACCGGATCGGCGGCTAGCAATTTCTAAAATTGATACCGACCACGAGGGAGGACTGTCAAGTTCGAGTAACAGCCTTGGTTTGTCTCCGATGTGGACAGCTTGGCCGCTATTTATAGGCGGACAAAAGTTTCTGGGATGCGGGTATCGGCGTGGGCGAGATGTAAGTTGTAAACGGCGGATTAAACATTTGCTCAGATAACTGAGAAGCTTGGAATGTATTCGGCTTCCATTTCTTGTAATGGATACAGAAAATAGTTACTCCGTATAATAATCCGCAAGCCAGTAATTACTATAATGGTCGCATTATTAGTTCGATCAGATACCTCTTGTCAGGTTTGAGTAAAGTCTGGATTACGCTTAGATTAGGTCCGGGTAATTACCCTTACTATTAATGAAAATATTTTCTGCCTGCAATATGTGATTAATTGCTACGATACACGCATGATTAATTCGATCAACTATAGCCACTCTTTCCCAGGTCTCGGTCAGGTTTAGTCTATGCCTTGCTCCGAGTATCTGCGATTATCGTTAATGAAAACGTTTTTACTTCCGTTTTTCAAAATTATTTCATGCCATGAATTTTCTTCTCGTGAACATGTTAATTAAATTCGGTTGTGATTCAAATTAGTGGCTACATATTATTTTCGATTCACCGATACTGTGCCGTTAAAATGTTTCAACTAAAAAATCTGTCAAATCTTGGATTGAGCTGTCTACGCGTGACGGGATAATGGAGATATTCAGATATCGTGAGTTTGGATAATCAAGGTCCTACGGTATGATTAAAAGAAATTATAAAGTGGATGGTTTGTTTAAAGACGGTGTTAGGTCGTCGGGCATTTGATGGACGAGGCATTGGTTTTTCGTCGATCGCAGTTAAAGAGGTTCTCTCGACGTCGACGACGGTCGTCATTAATCAAGCCGGAGCATGACTCGCCGATTCTGCGAGGACGGAACGGAGCGGAACGGAACGGCAATTGCGAATTCGTAGGCGCCACCGGGCTGTGAAACTTGGCGTTCGACGGTGGCGCCGGAAGCGCGGGCAACCGGGCGTGTCAGCGCTGACCAGCGCAACGCCGCTTCTTTTGCCACTGTTCCGTTGCGCTGCACCTGCACTGGCTGCACTCTGCATTGCACTCGGCACTGGCAGAGTGCTACCGCGATTGGCCTTCCACCCACGCGTGCTCTCTCGCCGAGGAACCAGTCCCAAAGCAACCTGAAACCCGCACTTTTACCTGCCTCGCCTCGCTTACTCTATCACTCTCTCTCTCTCTCTCTTTCTTCCTCCCCCTCTCTCACTTCGTTTCTCTTACCTTGTCTCTCTTTCTCTCACTTAGTTTCTCTTAGCTCGTCTCTCTTCCTCTCCCAGCTCGCCAGCCAACCTCCCGAAACCCCGTATTTGTCGATACGGTGACAACCTGTGTTTAACTGTCTTAATACGCAGATAAGAGTGCTACCACAGACCCCAGGTACCAATTATCCCACGGCTTAAATCAATTGTGGGTGTCTGCGACGGAAACGCCAAACGAACCGAGACCGCCGGGTCCCGACACTACAAATATACTACTGTTACCGAGATTCGGATACTTACGCCTTGCGAATGGGTGTTCCACTCTGATCTTTTGATAGAGACGTAGCTGTTTCTTTTGTTTTATTCTGTACAGTCTTTATTCTCTTTTTTTATTTCACGATTTATACGTGGAAAGTGGGTTAACAAGATTTTAACGTGGTCATTGCTACACGAATCTGTTTCATTCATACAAGCGATAACTAGATCGAGTAAGTCTGGATTATTTATTAGAAGATTCTCAATCGTTAAGCTTGAAATGTTCTTATAATCGCGACATTCGTAATGCAGATTACTCATTAAGATTCTACAAGATGTCTGACACAAAAATGTCGACAGAGAATGATGGAAAAAGGGGGTGAAGTATAGTAATTAAGGCGCACTGTTATTAAAAAAATAAATGCTAGCCCGTGATCGCAGAATGAATGTACAATTAAGGCTTTCAGGCTTGAAATCTCTCAAGCTTTTAACCTCGGGGATCATAATGACACTGTGAAACTCTGAAGATTGCAATGCACGCTCTAACACTTTAACGCCGATGATGTAGATAATGATCGTTCCTCCATTAACACTGCAGTCGCCGCATTCTTTTCTTCAGAAAAACGATCTTAATAATCACTTTTCATGAACTTATTTCACCTTTATGCGAGATCGTAAGTAATGGTTGTTTCATAACAATTTGTGCAATGTATTACAACAATAATAAATCAATACGCGGACAAAGAAATTAATAATTATTAACGTCGGTTCTTCTAGCATGGAAAACGCATGCTACTCAATTCATTCTTATTCTTACGTTAGATTGCTGTACTTGATCGTACTTCGTCATAAAGAACAGTCACAATTTCAACTGCTATATTAACACTTTACCTACCGGAAGCCAATTAATAGGATTCTCAATAATTGTGCTGTATCAAAAGAAAGCATAGACATTTTCTTTTACATTGCAATCTTAAACGAAATAATTAGATGACGTTATTGAGGATGACTTGTTAATTCACAATGAAAATTGCTGTTACTATTGAAAGTTCCATTAAAAAGTTTTTAGCCATGTACCAGATTTTTCAAAATTATGCAATAATCACCAGTCGGTAATGTGTTAAAACTATCAAATTTATTATTGAAGAAATTCATATTTCATCGCGTCTCGTTAATCTGATTTCCCAAATATTGTCAGAGACCAATTTCCAGGGATGTGAATCCCTTTTCCAGATTTTCCGAGCGACCTGGAGCAACGTTCCCGTAGACAACGTTCTCGCAGGAGTGTAGCAGCAGCGTCTTGCTGGCTTTCGGGGTCGCGGCACCTAAGTGGAAGGCGGAAGGGCACAAGGTGGGTCGTCGATATCCGCGAAAGAGGGGGACAGAAGTTCTAAGAACAGACGGAGAAAGAGAAAAGGAACCTAGGCGACGTCCGTGGGGGGTTGCGGAGTGGGTGTTGCAGGGGTCGGTGGGGGTGGAACGGGGGTTGCAAGGGGGCCACGATCGAAGTACGTCGGACAGCAAGGAGGCGCCGGTACTGCGCGCCACACCCCAATGCAGCAACTCCATTGATTATTGTTGCCGGTGCACTTCCTTACCCCGCCTTCGGCGAACGACAAGTATGCCCTGATTCCGGGCTGGCTCCCCGGCAAGCTACCCACGGCACGGCTCGCGCCGCGCGAGGCAACATTCCTTCTTCGGAAATTTGTAAGAGGCCCGACGAGCTACAAACGATGCTAATGTCATTTAATGCTAATGCACCGACCAACCGTTCTTTTCGACCACGATCGCGCGCGCCGCGCCGCCAGCCTGCTCGAGAATTTCGAAAGCCGTTGGAGGAGAAGGGGAGCATTTGACGATCGGGTCCGATCATGTGAGGTAAATACGAGAGGATATACATTGTGTCTGGCGGTCTAGAATGGGATGTGTGGCGGAGGGGTACGCGTGGAAACATTGTTGCGGTCGTTGAGTTATCGGGTTACGCTGTTTGGTCGGAGGTGGCTGCGTTGTTGGCTAAACATGTTCGGTTTTGTATGGTATCTGATAATCCTCGGTAATGATGTAATAGCCATTGGTCATTTACCTCTTGTTTATATATTTGTTTGATCTGTGGAGGGATTTCTTGGATCCGAAAGACGTAGAGGAAACAGAAGATCTTCAAGTGCAATAATAAGGGTGTATATAATTTTTCAATATTGTTCTCAATTTTCCAATTCTTATATAGGGTTTCGAGATTTCCTGGGTTGAACTGGACAAGCTCGTATCCGTAATTTTTAAATGAACAAAATCGAAGGGACTACAAGTGCAATAATAAGGGTGTATATAATTTTTCAATATTGTTCTCAATTTTCCAATTCTTATATAGGGTTTCGAGATTTCCTGGGTTGAACTGGACAAGCTCGTATCCGTAATTTTTAAATGAACAAGATCGAAGGGACTACAAGTGCAATAATAAGGGTGTACATCACCTCGGGGGCAGCAGGATTGAATACCACCGGCGCGGCGGTTGATCGCAACTGACGCAGACAATTTTCATCCTGCGCATTCTCGGTCCAGCAACGACCATTGTTGCGAAAGTTTCAAGCAAAAGTGCTGATTCGGTGGATCGATGTTCAGGTGCATCGTGAGTAGACGGACAGGGTTGAATAGCGTCGGGGGGTCGATCGAAAGCGTTGGTCTGGTCGGTTCGCCATTTTCCGGAAAAGCATGGCCTCCGTCTGCGTAAACAAGTCAGAATGCGGGTCATGTTGTGCGGCGTAGGGTTGCAGGCATGCGGGGAAATAACAGAACCGGTGTCAAGTCTGGTGTGTGTCGAAGGGACGAGAGACCGATAGAGAGAGAGAGGGGGGGGGGAGGAGAGTAAAAAAAGAGAGGCGCGGCTGGCAAAGCGCGTCAAGCTGGCACACGACCGCCTCTATTTCCCGTCGGATTAATCTCGATAATTAGAAAGCGTATCACCCACTCGTTGCACGCGCCGTCGACTTCGAGCGTTTCACTTCATTCGCCTCATTCACCAAACTCGCGTTATCCGCTCACTCGAGTTACACACCTCACTCACGCTACTCGCTAAACCTTCTCCCCTTCTCCGTCTGCCAAGCCGCCACCACCATCGTTCCTTCAGTCATTCACTTCACGTGGCACCTGCTCTGTGCCACAACTCTCTCTCTCTCTCTTTTTCTACATCACGAGTTTTCTTTCTCGCTCTTTCTTTCGCGGTCCTACTCATTCTTGGCTTCCTTTTTGAACTCCTTCTGCGCCACCTCATCTCGCTCTCACTTTGTAACCAACAGCGTCCCTATACGCGATCGAGTAACGCTGATGTCAGGAAAATGCGCTATCAAGAACCACGGGATCGAAACGTAATTCTGCGACGCCGGTCTCCCGGGATTCCATCCCTTCACCTTGAGAGGCCATTGCTGGCTATCAGGGTTTCTGCTCTGTTCGCGGATCCGTGGGACCCGGGAGGTAATTGTTTGCGAGGTCTCTGCGAGTCTTTTGTATTTTTAGTGATTTTTGTGGAATCTCGGGAATGTGGAACAAATTTTTCCACTGATCATCAGGGCACTGATTGCCCTCAAATTATACTTCTTTTATTACTCTTCGCGATACTTACAACTTCGACCACAACCTAGAATTTTCTGACCAAGCAATTACCAATCGATACATTGTAACCACAGGTGGTCGTCACGCTTATTTAAATACACATGTTTTTTCTACTTGGAATGACATGCTTGTAATCATTTAATCATCCAATTTTCTCTGAACTCTCCTGCGAGATATTAATTGATTCCCTTCGAATCACGGACGTGATGAAGTATAATATACAGGCTTGACCAAGGTAAATGGAATACGTAAATGTTTGAATTGACATTGTGACGAGACAAAATTAGAAGTGCGAATTAAATATTGTTATTTTAAAGGTCATTTTAAGGTACCAGTATTTTTTCAATAATATCACGAATATTTACAATGTCATTCGATCACAATCATGCACAGCCAGTCAACTGATCGATGCCCTTCGACTGACATTGAACAGCACAGGTAATTCCCCGGAGAATATAAAATGATAGCTTCCAAGAAGGCAGTTTACCAGACATTTTGCGATAAACACACAAAGATTATTTATTCTTTCGAAACGATCAGCTGTCAAAAGCGTGTAATTTAAATTCGTGAATCTGTTATCGAAATTACGCATCATTTTACCAAATAAATCAGATGAACAATTCAGAGACAATGTAATTATGCCACTGCAACCGTTCATCCGAGTAAACGACTCCGTTTATCATATACTGTGCAACAAATGCGTACAGACCATTATTTAAGGAAACTGTCTTTTTCGTAATTTAAGATCGCAAAGCTGCTCTTCCAAATTACACAGAGTACCTAAATAATCCTACCGTAAGACGAACAATCCGGAGACAACGTAATTATGCTACCACACGCTACCGTAGCCGATCATCCGAGCAAATGTTCCGGTTCATCAGATACTGTGTAATAAATGCGGTACCGATCATTATGGGCTAGAAGAGGGTTGAAGGTAGCTTCTGAGAAGACTGTTCACCAGAAAGAGGGTAATAAATGAACATCGATCATTATTGCCTAGAAAAGTACGGCTTCGAAGGTACCTTCCAAAAAGACTAACAAATGCTGGTAGAGCAATATGATGAGTGGAAGGTAGCTTTCAAAAGACTGTACAACCAAAATCATTATTGTCCAACAGAGGATTGGCAGGTAGCTGCAAAAAGAGGCAATCTACCAGAAACTGTGTAACAAATGCATACCGTCCAAAAGAGAATTGACAGGCAACTTAAAAAGGACAATTTCCATCTACTGTGTTACAAATCCATACATATCATCAAGTGCGAACGAAAAAAAATTTTACCTTTACCATACGTATCATCATTGTTCAAAAGAGAAAGATATCTTTCAGAAAGATAATTTCCCCGGAGATTCTGTAACAAGTGCATGCATATCATCATTGTCCAAAAGAGAACCGGAAACTGTGTAACAAATGCATGCAGGCCATCATTGTCCAAAAGAGAATCGACAGGTAGCTGCAGAAAGGACAATTTACGAGAAACCTTGTAACAAATGTATATTATCAATTGTTCGGAAGAGGATTGAAAGGTAGCCTCCTTGAAAAGAGACAATTTCCCAAATGTACCAAATGTGCGTAGTGTCGAGCTGTCAAAAATTTTGCTCCTCAAATTTGCCAGAACCTTTTCAAAATTATTCGGTACTCTGCGCCGACCTGACAGTGAGCCGAACAATTCCGAGACAACGCAATTATGCTACCACACGCCACCGTAGCCGTCCATCCGGGTAAACGTTCCCGTCTCTCTCTCCGGGACGACGGGATTCTTTCACGACGGACGAATCTGTCCAATTGCGGACAGAAAGTACGGTCCGGGGCCGGATGCAAAGCGTGCGGGCCCGAGTTACCGTGACGAGAACGAGCCCGATCGGCCCCGGAGTACGGTGATTGTTCTCCGGGGAAGGCGTCGATCCGCTTCGGTCCGCTTCGGTCCGCTCCGCGAGTTCCGGGAATGCGGAGACCGTCGCCGGACCCCATCGCCGCGGACCCAGCAGGTAGATGGGCGAGCAGGGTCGGCAATTACGGTCAAACCGTCGATATCATCAGGTGGTGGCGTGCGCGCCGACGTGCACGGACACGTGAACGATCCTCGAAATCATCGGTCGTTAGCCATTGCTTCGCAACAATGACAATGCCAACCATTTCGAATGATCCTTCAAATTGGGATAAAAGAATACCCAAGTATAGAGGTCTGATGTTTTTTTCAGCTCTTCAACATTGTTAGCCCTCTTGGGCTTAGTGCTTTGTCTGGTTGGAGTACCATTTTGTCGTAGCTGTTCGATATTTATACCATTTTGGAGCCTTTATTGTCATGTGTGATAAATAGATTGCGGATTTTGATTTATGACAAAGTTGAATAGGTGTAAGGACGTCCGGAAAAAATAATAAAGACTCTGATTTTAGAGAAACATTTATTCGACAGAAGGCTTCGTTCGCGCCGCAACGACAACTCCGTTGCTTCTTTCCTGTCTCCTTTTAAATGCTTCCGCAACGTGGGTGGTTACTTCCGAAAACCAATCATATATACTTAAAATTAACGCACGCCCTCTAAACAATTGGAGGTACCCTCGCCTTGAGCCCTAGTTGTCTACCTAAGGCCCTTACTGTTTCGCATTTGGTCTGCAGATGTTTTACAGTACGCCAACGGCTATTGAGACCTTTAGCTAAAATATGAAGTCCCTAATAAATTATCATTAAACGGAAAATTCCGCTAAATCTCAAAAATAGCCTGAGTAATCATAAACTGCGCCCCTTTCTAAGCCACTCGAATCGTTACATAGGTAAAATATAAAACAGTAAGATTACTAAAAAAATCTAGTGACAGTGTTGTATTATTCCGCACCCATTAGAATGGAATAATTTTTATTTTACGTGAAGATGTATCAGTTTCAGCAGGTCCCTGTTGAATAGCAATTCTAGAGTTTGAGGTGTGGGAGAGATGAAAAACGAAATAAAGAAATGAAGAACGAGAGAGAGAGAGAGGGAGAGAGAGAAGGATCCAAAGAGTACGAAGTGGAAGAGTAAAGAGGGGCAGTCCATGGGGCCCCCTGAAAATTACAAGCTATACGTTGTTCCAAACCGACCATCTGAGATAATACCTGCTCACCCTCAAGCCATAATGAATATGTAAGACAGATTGTAGGCTAAGAGGGAGCCTCCGCAGCTACCGCAGCGCGATACGGTTGTCCATGCGCAGATTATATTCCAGGCCGATTACGCACGGCCGGCCGATAATTTATTATTTGCCGCGAGTAAAAATCGCCGAGGAAACGACCCGCGGCACTCGGACCGCTGCGTAGAACTTATCCTGGACCCGAGGTACCCCCGCCACTACTGTACCTGGACCCTCTAAGCCCCGATACATGCTCACATCCTGCAGAAATCCGAGCGAATTCCGCTTGGTAGCTGCGATTAGATAACACTAAATCGAGGGAGCCGATGATGAATGCGTCTATTAGCCACCAGGACATTGCAGGATCGTCCAGGATAACGTGGGAGCTGGTAAGTGATAATCTTGAACGATCTATCTACTATCAAGGTCATGTACAAATTAATTCACGATTCTGTCTTCATAAACCTCTTGTTCATTCACAAGCAAAATATTCGAGTTTTGCAAACAACGAGCTATAAACGATTAAAAATATTTGTCCAAAGAACTTAATGATGTACATATTAAGCAGATTCTTCAGCAGTGGGAAACATTTCAGAAAGGATGGTATAGAAGTGGATTAGACCATAGCAATCTGGCTGTCGATCTTCACCATTTACAGCGCCCGACGATTTATGAACTAAACGCAAACGTTTGCATTAAGTCTCGTCGATTACCAGTCTTCTGCCAGCCGTTCCGTCCGGTAGCTGTAATGAAATAATAGTAAATCAACGGCGAAGGTGTCCAAGATCTTGCAGGATCCGCCGGGACGAGGCAGGACCCGGCAGGATCAGATCCCAAGCGATCCAGCGATCGAGATCGATGAATGAAGGCTCGCGCAGTGCCGCGCCGGTTGTCCGGTAGCGGCGGAATGCTGCGCGAGATCACGAATTATCGTTATTACTATCGTACGTTAATTATTGTACGTTAGCCCGGCCGCGGGGAACCGGTATTTCATGATCATCAAGGATAAATAACACAACGTATAATGACCTGTCCGACGTCGGAAATGTATTTGTTTTTCTGCGCTTCGTATAAATTATGCGCCGTTGATGCTATCTCGCGTTGAAATTCAGCCCCGACCGATACGGCGCTGCTTAAGGAAATTACTTTTAATTACGTTGAACGGGGATACACATAGCCGGGACGGTTTTTCGCTCGTACGCTGTCCGTTACACGGAACGGATCATTCTTCTTCCCGTGGATCCAGGAAAACCGCTTCGGGAAGATCCTCTCCGGTACTGGTCTTTCGAGGGAGTGCTGGTTGCGATCACTATAACGTCCCTGGACGGAGAACTCTTGTAGCGTAATATCCTGGTCGTTCTCTTAATCGAGGAGTTTAACCCCTGATTTGAAATAATGTCTCAGGTACATCGCGTATTTCAACCCATTTTCTGTCAATCAATACAAATTATGATATATTTAAAAACAACGACTCAAAGAACACGTGTGAATCGAAGACTGAAAATTATATACAAAAATGCATCGAGCGGCATTTTATAATGACGCATTTGAAAACTGCGACCCTAGAAGGAGCCCCCATAAATGGGTAACGTCGCAACCGCGGAGAAAAAAAGTTGCATGCTGAATAAGGTGGCAAATGCTGCAAATGAATAGTTTGCGCTACCATCTGGACTTGGCGCAGCACATTAGCCGAGGCCATAAGTTCAGTAACTTTTTTTTCGATTGTACCACACTTCGATCCTAACATTTTCAACTCCGGTTTACTGCATTAGGTTTGTTGAATCGCACGAACAGCTCGACTGGTTTCGATCGGAGTTCTATTTGCTACTGTGTATCAATTGGTGGTGCACATTTGATTATAAAAATTTACTAAATGGTTCAATATATAATTGTTGGATCTGTTTGAAGCATTTACGCGAGATAATAAATATTGGAAGGAAAGGAACTCGAGAGTATAATCTCCAGAAAAATGATTTTCATCTATTCGGGGCCGTTCTCTCGTTGGCTGCGTAGTTGCCATGATCGAGACTAATGGGTGGCCGTGTTCGTTCCAGTGTTTGTTTTGTTAAAACGCGTTCGCGCCGGCCGAAACGCGGAGCGGAGAAAGTCGCGGAAAAAAGAAAAGTTCAATTGTCCGACTGGTTCTACTATCGTTCCCTCAACCGTCGGAATTCGTGCTCGAAAGAATGTTCGCCGGCGACGAGGAAAGAGAGAGCGACAGTCCGACCAGATCTACGGCCGATTGTGAGATCGGAGATTAATAAACCGAGAGAGGCTGGCTTCGCGAAGTTTTCCAGGTGATAGCGCCGTAACACCTTGCTGGTTTTTAGATGTAGATCGGAGGACAAGTTAATGAAACAGATAAATAACAGTGTGAAGTTGGAACCGCGCCTTCTGGAGACCGCAGAGAGATCGGCGGTGGTTGCTGCCAGCCAATTGATTTACGAGGAATATCCAGAAAGTCGGTTACCATTGACTGTACACGTTTTGTCTCAATTTGATTCATTGTACCTTCAACTATTAAAAGAGTTTAACAATATTACTACGTTATACAGAAATATACAGAAGATCTTATACATTTACGAATAAAAACCAGGTGCACCAATTTTGCAGCACGTTTCGACCGATCGATCAACTCCATTGTCAACACCAACAACACCAGACTCCTCTCTCACCAGAAAGTCCCTGTCCCGATCAGATCGTCGACCGCTCGCGTGGACAAAAGAATCCCGAATCCACCTCACGGGGTGACGGTTCCACGACTTCTTCGGCAGAGTACGATCTCCGGGAACACAGAACCCAGCTGAAATCGAAAAGAAAAAGGAAACCCAAACAGAGACAGAGAAGGAATACAGAGGGTCAAGGGGGCGGCAGGTGACAAAGTCGGGTGTTTAGCCGTCTTTCGAGGCTAAAATTGGGACCTAAGCGTTGGCTCGGTAGTATGGGGTGGCAGGGTGGCGACGAGGGAGACTATCGCCGGAGTACAAAGGGGAGGAAGAAAGAGAAGCCGATAAGAAGAATGAAGAGGCGACTCGCTCGGTGGAAGGAATGCCGTCGGACGAGCGCCGGAGGGCAGCCTGTTCTCCTCTCTGTCTATCCCAGACATTGTATCCCTCCACCCTTTACGCTCGCGGTAACAGAGAACGTTGTTTCCTTCCTTCTTCGAGGGTCGAGGAGCCGTCTCGGTCTCTCTCGCGGCTGATTCCTCTTCGTCCCCGTCCCGCTGGGCGCGTACGCGTCTGTGGTGGTGGCTGATACCTCCCGGGGCCTCACTTGTCACACACGCAGTGGCCCCCTCCCCTCTGACAGGGCCCCAAGTCCCCGCGCTCCCCAATCCTCGGCGCCCGAGGTCCCTGCGCTCCCTACTCCTCGACGCCCCGAGTCCCCGCGCTCCCCACTTCTCGGCGCCTTCGGGCCCCTCTTTCCCCACTCCTCGGCGTCCGCAACTCGGGCCGCCAGGTTGCATCGGCACGCCAGCGGCAATACCCGTGGGCCGTGGGCCGACACAGGTGATGCACGGGCCTCCTTACATCTTCGATCCACTCTCTCAGGCCTCTTCTTTCCCACCGGGCCCCGGCGTATCGCGCTCTCCCTCCCCTCCCTCCCTCTCTCTCTGTATCTCTCTCTCTCTCTCTCTATCTTCGTTTTCTGCTCGCCGTGTCGCAGGAGAGATCGCGCGCTCGTCGTCCTTGTTCTAGCAATGCGAAACGCGATGCGACGCGCGTGAGACGCGCCGTGTGCGCGTCCGACGTCGAACATCCTCGACCCTGCCGCGCTGTAACGCCTGTTATTGTCCGTCTTGTTACAGGCATTCGAGGGACCGACCGACACGCACCGTGACCTGGTGCAGCGTCGATGCAACGCGGTGCAACGCGTGACGGCTGCCCGTTCGGGGCCCGAGTGCACGTGTTCCACCGGCCGTTGCCTGACCCCGGGTCGCGTCAGAAGTCCCAGGACCGCGAGCCGATACCACCGTTCGACGACTAACTTGTTTCACTTTTACATATCGCTCGGACGGTCAACATCCTTTATGGGCCTCGTACTACAACGTGTTGCGGGACTCGATGCGCGCCGAGATACCGGCATGATTTGGCGGTCTTGTCGAAGTATAGTGCACTCTGATTATTTCAGACACGGTTGGAATTGATTTCTTTCGACTGATTAACCCCTCGCCCGTCTCTCGGATTCTTAACAAATTTTAATATCTTTCACATCACATAACTTGGAGAGCTGACATCTGGCAGTCACAGACATAAATTATTTTGGGTCCTTCCAAAAAAATTGTTACAGCTTTTAATGCCACCTATATTTTAACGGGTGAAAAAATTGACATATTCGTTTAAATTGCGAGCACGTATGCGTCCCCTTCGTTCGGACCGACATGTTGGTGATTTTTTGTTGATTACAGATCGAATGTTACAAAATTGTGAAATGGAAAAGACCAGTGCAGAGCCGCGATTCGCGGAATCGTGTCTCGATCGATAAGCGTGGATCGAAGCGTCGTTTTATGTGGTAACATTGATGCAGTAATTGGCGATCTTAATTTTCAGGAACGGGACGAAAATATCTGCGGAACACGCTAGCTAATAAGGAGCCATTACGGGCCCGCGACGGCCGGGGAACGCGGAAGCTTCGTTTTCCAGAGGAGACACGCAATCTGTGGCGAACTTTTCCATATAAGACGCGTTTTACCGGTCATCTCGTTAATTGATACCAAACTCGACGCGTTGGAACGCCTTGTAATTGAGCTTCACACCTCCCGATCGGCGCAAGAACGTCGTATCGAACGACGATCGGGAACCGAATCGGATAAACGCGATTGCGTAAAGGACGAGATCATAAAAAACGATATTTACGCACGATGCGCACCGCATTCCGTCGACATCGACACGAGAGATTCATTAAAAATCCGATGTTTTATGATATCGTTGCTATAAGTATCGAGTCAGAAGTATCGTTATTAGAACGTCGGATCTTTATGCGATTGGTGCGTGTGGGAACACGCTAACGCACTGATAC
Source organism: Lasioglossum morio (assembly GCA_916610235.2). NCBI lineage: Eukaryota > Metazoa > Arthropoda > Insecta > Hymenoptera > Halictidae > Lasioglossum > Lasioglossum morio. Next base: position 11,896,765 of record OU744334.1, read on the forward strand.
CTCTGCATTAAGCGAAATTGATGACATTTGCGGAGCATCTTCCAGCCGATTCAAGTAATTTCTACTCTATTCTCGTTTTTATGAAGTTATCGGTGAATAGAGGAATTTACATAATCATACGCTGTCTGCCCTTTCGCGGTGATTAGACTACGGAGGATCATGCAAATTCTCGTTTCTATGTCACTGCTTCGAGCGAATGAATGTGGGCATTAACTGTGGAAACTAATAAGACGATTTTGACTCGTTGCTCAACGTTGTTTTAACTAAAGCCACAGAACATATACTGTAAATAAGAGATTTATTATTTAAAAAATTTGATAAGTGTTGTAAGCATTAATTGTTCGTGAGAATAAGGATGACATCAACGAAAATTTGACGGCTCTGATCGTCACTAGCGGGAACGCATTAACGAACATCGACATTCCCCGTTCTCGCGGCGCAAGAAGATCGTGATCGAAGGATCGCAGTTAAAGAACGAGTCGAGGGTCCGGCAGCGAGGATCAAAGACCGTCGATCGGACAATAAACCATCGAACGCGATGATGCCGAACGATCATTACGCGTGGAACAACGACAAGATCGAAATACTGCCGCGGATCGTGTCGGCGAGAACTATTCCATTAACTTTTTTTGCGGGCCGGTGCCGTTAACATCCGTCCGATTGATATATTGTGTTTCAACGACCAGCACGGACGACACAGAGAAAGAGTGGTCCCGCAATCCGCACGATTACAGGCTCGAATCGTCGAGCGGATTTTGCGAGGCTCGCGCGAATGCACTTATCGCAATCATTTTCCCTGGCGCGGAGAGCCGTTGCCGGTTATTTGCGTTTGAGGATTGCAACTTGGTGTGCTCGCAAAATTACTGTAAACCCGGCAAACATCTGCCGGCACGTATGAACCGCCGATTTTCTGCGATGGATGCATTACCGCCGCCTAATGTATGCGTGTTTTCAACGGCAACAGCAGGTTCCCGACGAAAGCCTCCATTCGAAAGCGGAGAAAACTTCGGCGCAGATGCGCGATTACTGTGTTTCCCCGAGGATCGGTTTTCAGACGAAAATTTTTACATTTTACATTTTATACGTCGTCAGGCCCGTTCGTTTATGAAAATTTGCCGTGCGCGACGTGCTCAACGATGCATCGCACTTTCTACTTTGGTCAGAAGATTTTTATCTTCAAGGTTACGACTTTCATCTTCCTTCGGAGTCTGACGAAAAATTACGAAGTCAGCAGCTACCCCCGTAAGCTGGTTATTTTAGAATTATAGAGTGAACAATTTTCAAGTTACTTTTTTTATATAGTACACTCGCTAAGAATCTCAAGAATTAATAACAGGTAGAGATAAATTGAAATACCGGTATTCTAATTTGCTTGTACCGTAACAAATTCGTTACTTTCCTTCACTTTTCAATTACACCAAAGTTGCAGATATGTTTTTTCATTACCATTAAGATTATAACTAGTTCACAATTTCTTCACTGCTATCTGTTCCTATCTTCCGCAGTGAACTTTTCTTCAGAGATAAACTGGTATTCGAAATACGCGCGTCACTTCCTCTATGAATGTAAAAATTGAAAATGGTTCAACGACAGTGACACGAAAAATCCGGAATGGTTCGTTTTGATCGGACCGGTAATTCCAGTGTTGAATTCTGATAGTCGATATTGTCGTAATCAATGAAGGCATTTCCAATCGGAGAGGCTCTCGCGTGCTATCATTGAGATAGTCAACCAGTCTTCCTCAGCTGTCTATAGCTTCTACAAGTCTACATTAGATTGGACGGACGAATAGGATAGGTCTGGGTTTCGACGTTACGAATAAATATCGCGACGTATTCGCGTTTCGAATCCTCCGGTGCGCGAGCAGAATGATCCTTTGTGCAAAGAGAAGACTTTGCTTTCAGCAGCATTAGCATTCCTAAGGTTTCTATACTGCAGCTTTACGATTATCGTAATCCACTTCTCTTCGGCTGCGTAATTTCGCATCGAGCTTGGCCGCGACTCGTTGATATTTTAAAACCCTTAATGCTCGAAACCAGTTTCCCCGATCAGCTGAACGCGAACCGATATCCAGAAACAACTTAATGCCTCTTTAATTCCCGGCTTGGGGAGCAAAATTTTCCAATCGCAACGAGACAAGTGGCCGACCGATTGTCCGAGATATTTCCCCGTGGGAAGATAAAAATTGAATCGGGGAAGACTCACAATCAAACAATTCAGCCATACACTCTTCAATTTCTGAAGGGTTTCTGGTTTCTGTTCCATTTTCTCAAGGATTAAGGTTTTATAAAGAGAACTGCGTTTAAAAAAAAAATCTTGTAAAATGAACCGTTAAATAAATATGAGCAAATCCGTGGTCTGAATAGGTCGGGCGAGGCAAACAATGCGATAACGCGTTGTTTGCCGCGGCCAAACGAGGTAGCAGGTATTGTTTACCTTATCCGTGCCCGGAAAATTTTCTCGGCTAGCTCAGGCGTTTTTGTGGGTAAAAACCTCGTTCCCGTCCCAAGTAAGGTGAAATACCGGTATATTTTTATTCAGATAATTTAAATCACTTATTATATAGTAATTCATATACTTATTCAATTAGATAATTGAAATATTCATAATTTGAAGAATAAATGTTGAGTAGAAATGAATAAAGTTTTTAAGTAGATACTCTTATGTTTTAACTACAAGCTCCTAAAAACTCATTTTCCTCAGATTGCTAGTTAAGCTATTATAATTTCATGGAAAAAAATGTTGACGCTTTATTTTACACGTCTGTAAAACCAACATTTAGTATTTTTTTTTTTACATATAACTTGACTGTTCGTGCAAAATGAAATGTTTCTGAGGTCATCATTAGGAGAGAGGAGCAGACGCACAGTGTCCAGGATTCGGGAATGAGGATGTCGCAATTGTCGCCGAAAGGACCCGGTTCGCGACCCAGAAAAAACATCGGCGGAAGAAGGATCATCGTGAACGGTTCGCTGTAAAAAGACTTGTTGCTTCGGCGGAGGGTCTGCCCCGTCCTCGAACGACGATTGTGTAAATCTCCTCATTTCGGATACATTATTCTCGAGGGGTCCTTAAATAAGTAGCTTCTTTAACAGGGATTTCGTAGCTGACGAAATTTAATTGGTCTTCTTGCCGGTTGCGCCTCTCTCGTTCGACTCCCTCGTTTCGGCTCCCGATGAAGATCCTCATAATTTCGCAATCGTGCCGGGCCCGATCGGATTTGCAAACAACAGGTGAGACTGCCTTCCCGGGCCGCGACGGAACGTGAGAGGGCAGGTGAATGGAACTTTTATACGTTCAGGTATGCGGTGACTCACTTCGATGACGATCTTGATTTTTTCGGATCATGGGGCTGATGGACATTAGCTGCCGATGATTGTTTTGCGGATGCTGCGACGGATTCTTGCGAACATTGTTTACATATTTGCGGATCATGATTCTACTGACGTGAACAAAAATTTGGTTTTCCTTTTCCAGTTTTCGTTCAATTTTTCTTGCATTCTTTTAAAAAATCAAATAACAAAGGATTTCAATAGTTCATGCTATATGCATCATATTGTAGACCCAAAAAAAGTGAAAAGTCTGATTTTTTAATCTAATAATGTTTGTCTATAAAATATTGAATATAAAGTAATGATGTCTCGGATTAAAAAATTGAAACGAGCACAATTGATTCGAAGACGATTAATGAGACAAATACTCTCTGCTGGGAACCTAGTAGGAATTTTCAAAAAATGTCCACAATGGGACAGACGTTCTTCTGTTACGATTTCTTGCTCGCCGCGAGTCGTTCTACAATTTTAATTAACGTCTGTGGAGCTCGGAGGACTTCCGGAATGTAACAGAGGAACGCGAGGTAGCTCTGCTTAGATTCCGCGACGTTATTCATTGAGACGTCTTGATTCGACGCGACGTCCGACGTCGCGTTAGGTAAGAAGTCTCTATCGTGCACTAGTGTCGATCCACAAGTACGGCTCGATCGAGCATGCTATTAAACAAATAACAAACTTGACTAACAAAGTAATAGGTATTTGCAGGCAGCCTGTCGTCGTAAGGCTATTTTTGTTTACAGTTACAATTTAGTGATGCAGAACAATAGTTCCGGCTTTGAGATACTTTCGAGCCCCCACATATAAACTAATTAATTCGAGAGTTTGTGTTACGGGAAAGCAGACAGTAATAGAGAGATATTGGTAGGGACAGCAATAGACAACGTTCTTTACGCACTCCACGTGGACATAAACGAGTGAAATACAGCTGTACGGGGACCTTGATACAGTTCGTTCTATGATCCCTTTTCGTCTAATAAAACCATCGACCGGAGATACAGATTTCTTCGAGCTTGTTCTCGGTTGCGTAAGCGAGTCCACAAGAATCTGGATTTGCATAAATATCCGCAGTCGTTAACGTCCGATCGAGCTGGTTGTAATCTATTCCGACAAGATGCGGATATAGCAGATACTAAATAACAGTAGTACCTTTATTATCACCTATCACAAGCGCTACAGCGACATCTCTAAAAGGGATGAGTCCGATCTAAACTCTAGGAGACGAAATTTGAGAATTTATTACAAACGATGAGTCGAATTAATCGGTTTTAAATTTCAGGGCTGTTTTACCACACTATTAGCACTAAAACTACCGCACGTGTCAAAATGACTTGTTCCTTTTTTTTAGAAATATTAAAATTATAAATATGTTTTCCTGAGAAATTTTTTTAGTGAACTTCTCTCGATTGAAATACATATTTAAATGAAGCTGGTACGAAATCTGATTAAATGCAATTTTGTCATTATTATAAGGCAATGTATGCCAATCGTGCGTTTAGTGCTCGGTAGTTCTAGTGTTAGAGTAACTAAAAACGTTTTAATTACATTGCTGATGTACCTAAGTTGTAACTAAAAATATTTTCATATCCTGGGTCAATCAAATTCTGGGAGCAGATTTTTAAAATACTGTACCTTTAATATGTGCAAAGAACGAATGAATCTTAATAGAATCGCACGAAGAACAGTTGTCCCCAGGTGTTTAGTAAGGGAATCTCGGACGATGAAAAAGAGGAGGAATTGCGGGAAGCCCATCAATAAGAAAGTTATCGCGAGCGGGATCGAGGCGAAGCGAGCGAAAAGGTGGATCGCCGCGAGGGATCGGGTCCCATCGCGACAACGTCGTAGGCCAGGCCTATGATTGATATAAATTAGCGTTTACGATGCCACACAGGAAGACCGCTGGCCGTTTCCACCCTGGAACATTGCCGCCGGTGAATTCTGGGGATCGTTTCCGTTGCGGCAGCTGGCTCAGTCGGCGTTGCATTTCGGGATCTCAATTAACGATAATTGGCAGCTACCGTACCGGCGAATCGACTGCATAAAATCGGCCGAGACAGATCCTGGAGAAGGTGGATCCTTGGAGCGTTCAATTGCAGTCCGCTCCGGCCCTCTGAGAAACATTGTCCATGCTCATCAAACTAATCCTTCTTCTACAAACCAAAACAAAGTTAATCGAATATTTACAAAATCCTAGAGAAATCTACTACAAACAATTAAAAAAAAAACAAACAGCCATACCAGGACCCAGGCCACAAACAAAACTTCTGTGGAAACCAACGTCAACTTAAAACGCAAGAAGGACTCAAGCCAGGAAGACGTCGATGTCCATGGTCCCAGCAGTCTAATGGGTTAATACAGTTGTAAGACGAAGATCCTCAGACCTCGCAGCATCTTTTACCATTCCGAGCAGCGTCCATTGAATCGATGCTCGCCGATTCCTAATCGGCGATGCTGTCCGAGGCTCCGACGTACAGAACTTTTGCACTTATCCGACAGTAGCCGGGACCGGCGGTGGCCAATGGGAGTCGATGAGACGAACGGTGCACCGAAGGGAATAACGAAGTAACGCATGCGGCATAGGAGGCCGCGCGCTCTGCGCCGGGCTGCACCGCGGCTGCACCAGCGCGTGTACGATGCAGCAATCTAGCCGCGTTGATTAGAGTCGTATGTAGAATCGAGAACCGGATTCCAAGAACCTGTTTCCATGTTCACGTAAGATCCCCGGAGTAATCGACTGACGGATCGGCGACCGTTCGAGTCAGCGACCCCGACCGACCGCCGCTCGCTCGATTCCTCCTCGATCCAGCGCCGCCAACGTCGAACAACGTCGTCGTCCTGACGATCCTGCGTTACCCTCTTCCTCCTTTGAATCTCGCATGCCTACGGGACATTAGTTTATGCCAGTTTTTCTCTGGATCATTTACTTTCGGACTGCAATTGAATAGTGCTGATGATTAGAGTAGTAGACAGTCTAAGTCTCTTTAGGATTTTTGGAGAATTATTCTGATGATCTATGACGGAGATGGATCGGTATACTATGAAACAGTGAAAAGACTAAGAGAATACCAAGTATTTAAAGAAGTAAAGAATTTTTGATTATTTTCATTTCGCGATCTTTATCGGCAGTATAAAGCATATCGCTTGTTCCAAAGCCTAAGGCAAGGTCTGCGTTCTAGCAGACTCGGCACGATACTTTTCCTTTTTCCTTCGATTCATGACAAGTTGTCGTGACCCTCCCCATCGGCGGCGTATCGCCACGCTCATAGAAGCGGAAGGTTGCGCAGAGGCGCGAGATGTTAGAACTTTGTTCTTCCCGAGAGGCGTTTTATGGTGAAACGGTGGCCGAGTCGCGTGCATAATAATAACATGGTTTTATGACACACGCGTCCGTAAAAGTAACTGGCGAGGAAGAAGGCGAGTGCACAAAGTTGCCGGTGGAAACGGTACAAACGAGATTCAACGTTTAAGAAAACCCGCCGTGCTATTAATGCGTGATGTAATGGTGAATAGGGGATGCCTCGCCGGTCTGAATTTATTGGATGCTTGCCGCGAACACTGATTTTATGTTTGTTTGTTGTACGCCGTGTTATTGAAGTTCTGCGCATGTGCATAAATTTAATCCTTTGAATTTATTTAACGAGTCGTGGCGATATTTTAGGGTTGTCCGTGCGCAGGAAAGAATCTTCAGTTACCAGACTCTTCGACTTTCACCATTTTATACGAACTTGGATTTTTACAAATTTATTTACATCAACAGAGTAGAAAACATTGTTAGAAAATTTTTCGTTTTACTGTACATTGGATAATCTGCAAGTTTTTAATAAAAAAAAAAAATAGGAATTTCCTCTGGAGCTGCGACCGGGCCGGGCAATTACAGAGCCCGGCGGGTACCCGCAAGTATGCGTCGGGTAAGCGTGGCTGCGTACCGTTCTCTAAAAGAGAGACACTCTCCCGGCATGCACAGGCTCTCTATTAATAGTCCTTCGTTGCCCGTATAAATGCTCGCGCCGCGGAAACGCGAATTAACGGCCATTTCTGTCGCGATCCCTGCCCCTGCCACACGATTTATCCGAGGATCCTGATAGATGCCCCGGCAAAATCGAATCCTTGTATTAAACTCCTACTCCTCATGTCCTCTCTTCCCCTGTTTCACCCTCGGCGCTATTCGCCATTCAGAGTCTCGTTTTCTGGTAATAAACGCTTCGCGGCTCGAACGCAGTGACGTAACCCTCGGCGTTAAAGGGAAATCGAAAGCGTAAAGCGCGTAATTGAGTGCGTGTTTCGCGCGCAGCGTTATTCTTATTTCCCTGATCGAGGATGGCTCCGAAAGAATTCGCCTAACACGCTGGGTACCTTAGCGGTGATTAGTGGAGGATGTTCTCAGCGGAATGTTAAATTGTGAGCGAAACGCTAATCCATGCTGATCGCCCGGTGTGTAAAGGTTGTTGTACCCTTCACCCTTGATTACTGTCGCGCTGCAGCCTAACTTTCCTTTTGCGTGCGTTGCTTCGGCTTATTCAGGTTTGTTTTAACTCTTCGGAGCAGGAAATGTTGGAAGATGTTAGATGCACGAATTAATTCATCGCCCTCACCACAAGTAACGTCATTCTAGATTAAAATCTTGTATCCAATGAATCCAGAATTTAGTAATCTCTCTAAATAATCATTTACGAGTAGACTGCAGATTCTACGCAATTATTATAAGATCCAAAATGATGATAAAATCCTATCGAAACCAACTGCAAACGAAAAAAAATTACAAAATAAGAAAACAGCAATTTAATAGAACTCCTCGCTAGTCCAATCGTGAACGAGTAGATAACCAGATTAGCAAAATCAGCGACGCCTGCCACAAGATCTTGAAGAAGATCCAGCAGAAAAAAAGAGAATGTTATAGGTAAAAATGATTGCGACTAGGAGCGACTCCTCGGAGCGGATAATCCGCAGCTAGGCGCAAGATCGGTAGGTCATGATCGCAGCACGGTGACTATGGTTGTACCGGAGGCTGTTGCGAGGACGTCTCGCTGGGCCGCGCCGCGGGACGATCTGCGGCGATTATCTCTCGGCTAGATCGGCTCCTGGATCGACGTTGGCTCCCGTAACATTGCTACGGTGCGCTATATTCTCTGAAGCACGTCGCGCGATACCGTGACTCGGTCGATCTGGTCCCAGGAGAAAAATCTGTTCCGGCTTCTAAGCCCGGGATCCTATTAATAGAGCCACTTCGGAGGCGTTCGTATACTCGCGGCGGCAGCCTAACAGCAGGCTAACAGCAGCCTAACAGCTCTGCGTTAGCGTCCGTGCCAGATTCGCCGAGCGACGACGACGACTGCATCTATTAACGCGTCGGAGACTATGTCCGGGACTGGCTTCTGCGTTATCAGACCCCGTAAGCGGCTTATCACGCCGGGGGTGTTAATTAATTTTTTCTTGGTTGCCGGCCGGCCACCGCGTAAACACGTCGGCTCGATCTGGCCCCCGGTTTCCTGCTCTGGTAGGCAGGCTCTCCTGCGAGAGAACACAACTAGATAACGATGTGCCGCGAGACGGTAAATCGAGGCGGGCCCAGTTCTATCGGCTGAAAGAACGGAATTCGCTGCCGATTTGTCTGCTCGACCGTGATAACGCCCGTTAGATTGCCTCGTTGCAAGGTCCACGGGCTTTGGATCTTTCTGGGGACACGAGGATAACGGTACAACGGGAATCAGAAGAGAAAGAAATGGAGCGTTGTATGCTGGCATTTTTACTGCGGACTATCGCCGCGGTTAATTAGATGCGTCGGCAACCGATTCGATCAGATCTGCCGCGATCTTGATCCTTGAGAGACGATTGTGGCGTGGGTTAGGCTCGTGGGACTTGTTTCTGATGGAAATGGAAATTTTATAAATTGGGAGACGATCGAAGATTTATCTTCTTATATTATACAGCGTGTTTCGTTTAAAAGCGAGGCTCCCAATATCCGTTTTAATTGTGATACAGCAAAACATATAAATTTTCTATTCATCATCAGAAGCATCTCTGTCCGAAGTTACCTCAAGGTGGTAATGTACCAGCTCAATCGTCTCGAAGTCGCATACAGCGCCATACAGTCGAAACATACATAATGCGATTTAAAGACGTAGTTTCGTGTAAATAAAATTTCATTTGGACTTCATGGTACATAACAAACAGCTGCTTCGTACCCCGAAATCCGAAGTACGCGATTATGTGACAAACAGAGGAAGATATCCGACGAGTGTCTTAATTAAAGCGGCAATGACAAAGCGGATGCCGAGCAGGACGTAAATGGACGTACGTACTGTCCGCAACCGTTCCAGCTGTAAGAAGAAGAGGAAGATGTAGAGGAAGAAGAAGAAGAAGAAGAAAAGGGGAGCAAGGGTGTTTGCAGGCATAGTGGAATTTCGGAATTGGGCTACCTTAATTGGAGTGAAGGTAGCGGAGCTCGCGACTCGGCGCTAAAGACTAAAGCATAGCTTTTGTCAGCGCGCTTCCGTATTCACGTGATCGGGGCGTGAATTCCGCGTATTTAAGTGTCCGCCGCGGCGCGCTGCCTTTCTCTTACCCCGCGGGTAATGATCCCTTTGTCCTGCGAGCGAACGCGACTTTAAGTGAAAACGTCCATTCAGCGAACGACAACGACGCTTTGCACCCTGAATATATTGCACCGATTGCGAGGGGAAGATAAGTACCGGAGACTGAGGTCCGTCGGCTTGCTTCCGACGAGGAAGAGAACGACGACGACGACGACGACTCGAGAAAGAGCCACGAAGACCCACTCCCCCCCTCTTTCTTTCCTTCCCAGCAGAAAAGGAACTTGACGCTCGGCTCACCGAAGGGAGATGAAGGCCAATGAGGGAACGAACGACGTTTATTCATCATGATGAAGCGCCATAATGCGATCTCGCGCTGACGGAACCGTCCAAGATGCGACACGAAAGCTGATTATTGACGGTATTGTAGAGTTGTCGCAGCACGACGAACCTACACGCGTGAAACCACCAATTAAACGCGGACACTGCGCGATTCAAGCGAACTTTTCTTGTTATTCCTGGTTTGCTTCTCTTTCATGCAAGGCTATCCTTGGGCGCCGAGATGATGAGGACGAGGACACAAGTTCCTTGGCATGCTGCTTCGGCCACTTTTCTTGAGACCCGAGGAGGAAATGTTTTTTAGTTTTGTAATTCGTGGACCTGTTACGTCGGATTTTAGGTTCGCTCATTTTATCGAATTATGTTAAGTAATTTGGTCTATAGCTTGGGCTAAAATTTGGCGTCCGTATTTTGAGGATTAATGTAGCTAATCATCACGATCGAATGTTTTTATATTTTAAAGTTATTGCACTTCTTATCAATTCTCCAAACGGTAAGTGCGAAATAAAGACTAATTATTCCTATCCCATTTCCATAATTTCATATAATGGGAAACGCTTTATGTTTCGTTGATTATACAATCTTTTAACAGCATAATGTGTGTTTCGTATCTTGCCGCGTAGTCTACGTTATCTATACTTCTCGCGGATAATTACGTTTGTATTCTAATAACGAGCTTTGTAAAATTATAAGACCTCTAATAAGCGTAGATAAAAAAAAATGAATTTATAGCGGACTCGACTTTCTAGAGCTCGTTATATTAAAAAGTTTAATATAACATATTATTTTATTTGGACCGTGACAGTACTCTTAATGACGGAGTCATATCCTTTTTAACTCTAACTTATAGACGCATATTCGCATAATCATTTGCAGTCTGATACACATAGTGACATGAGTGAGGAGAATTTTGCGTGGTACTCAACGTGTACTACTCCATTTATCCATATATGATTCTACAACTATTATTATTAGTGAACTGTACATATATTTTATGTATTCATTACAAAAATTAGTAGGCGAAATTATAAAAATGTAGAAGTATTAAAAGCATTCAATTTATTCAAGTAAAAAAGAAAAATTTCTATTCAGCTTTTGCGAAATTTTTGTGATCAAACAACATACGAGTTGAAGCCGGAGTAAAACGGAGGGTCGAAGACAGGGTAAAGTAGAAAATTGCAGGATCCCAACAATTTGGACATCCACGCAGGAAGTGCAGTTCAGGTAACCCTACTCCTTTCGCGTAGGACTTTGCTTACAGGTGTTCAAGAACCGTATAATAAAGTGATTACTGATACGCCGCGGCTATTGTACGGTCAATTTACTCGGCAACAGTCGCTAATGCGGTGTTGAAGACCGCTGAAAAGAGTAACGGTACATCCGGCGACGTTAAAGAATGCCTGTGCATGTAAACGAAACGCCAAAGGCGAATTCGCTGCTCTCTCTTCTTTCTCTCTTCACAGAGAGAGAGAGAGAGAGAGATACTCGAGAGTCGTCCGCGGCCGCGCGAGTCGAATTAATCAGTCGCACGGTGCAATTAACGTAATCATGCGCGGTGACGCGTCGCGTCTCGTCTCGTCGCGTCGAGTCGCGAGCAACGCACGCTATTATTAGCGTTTAGGCTTGCATCGCGTGATCGGCTGCGATAAATCAACCAGCGCGCCGTTGTCAATGAACGCTGCGCGCCGAATATGCATTCGCAATTGCCCACCCGCCGACGGTATAGCTCTCGATCAACTGTCTGCCTCGATCCTTGTCACCGGGGCCTGCGAGCCATTATAATATTAGGTTCAGTTCTTCAGGCTGTCGTTCGGAACCTTTGTTCATCTTCAACCGCCACGGAAACGGGAATTTTCACCTATTTTCTGCTGCATTAGATAGGGTTGAAGTACGGAAGATGTATGTGTGTAAATTGTATGTAAATTTATAAAAATAGAGAATCGAAAATGATAAAATTACGATCGCCAACGAATTGAAAAAAAGAAGTCAGATCGAAACGAACGTCCGTGAAGACACGTCTGTTACCAACGATTGATTATCCGTGCATAATAAATACGGCTTTTCCTTACAATTATATGTTATTTTGGCTGCATCCTCATGCTAAATCATTCAGTTTGTTTAAATTGCTTTTTAAAGGGGTTGCTTTCAATGATTTTAAATTACTTGCTGTGAAAATTTTTCAACTTTGGAAGACTCACATGAAAGATGAAAGAACGTACTTTAAAATAGATTTATTCGAATTTGTGATACACATTGTCTACATATAAAATACACACTGTGAAGATTTTACAGTTTTATCCACCAGCGTGGATCCACAGTCGACGAAGCGCAACGATGCACCACGAAAAGAATCAACGCACAATTTACTGTCAGTGGTCATGTATTAACATTGAACCGCGCGCTGCCTGATTACTGTGCACGTGGAAATAAATGGTAATCTACGAGTATTAATTTCCCCCTACCAGATTTCGTGGATACGCGAGCGACGTTCACTATTCCAGAATAACAGGCAGTCTGAACTATGAACTCTCCCGCGCCGACTATTCTTCGCATAATCGTGTACCCCGAGCGAGAGATGGAGAGAGAGAGAGAAAGAGAGAGAGGGAGAATAACTCTGCGCCGATACTCGGCCCTGATCGACGGCGATCATCAACAGAGAATTTAATTGGCCAGATACGAAGACAAGACTGAATGAAGTCTGACCATTCACTTGACTTCTTCGAATGAACTTCCGGTTGGAAAGGTACTGAACGTTTGCTTTGAATGATAGGCTGCTTGAGTGGCTTAGGTAGATAGTGGCCATTGTAAGGTAGTCTGTGCGAGGCCCTTAATGGTAGACAATATATTTTTGTGAATGTACTAATTGGATCTGGAACCTTGTTCGTTATTCGGTACCTCTGTGTTCATAAATAGTTTTCAAAATTACATTCCAATCGTTGTAACCTTATCAAATTCTTCACTATAGTGCGTGGCTATTCCTGTAATCTGCTTGTTACACAGTTCTGATTGAAAAACCATTACAAAGAAGCCTCAAGAAAAATGCAAAGTATCCCTGTCTTTATAAATTACCTTGGCTTGTACAGCGAATTCCAGTTCTATTGGTGCAAGGTTTTTCATGGTACAAAACCCAACGTCTTCGTAGGTACACATCAGCGGACCATGCAGAAAATTAGGTTTCCATTACGACGAAAGAAAATAGCTAGCGGAGCGGTTCCGAGTGGAATTCGAACACGGAAGCGGCGAACAATCCTCGGCGCGGCGTGTATCGTCGAACGAAAGAAAGAAGCATCTCGTTGCCACGACAAGGGGATTGCATGCGAGAGGTGCATGCATCTCCCCGAGATTCGCTCGTGGTTTATCGAGGTTCCACGTAGAGCATTGTGGTCGCTGCATAATATTAACATTAGCAGTGATTAGTGGGCTGCCGACCTCCCGATGCTGGCCAATACCTCTAAACGCTACTCTCTTCTACACGCGACCTTCCCTCCATTAACGAGCTTCCCGAGCCTAGGTCGACTCCGATTTTAGTTCCCTCCCTCCTCTGCGACGCGTCCATGAGAATAGCAATCTTCATATTATCTTACACCTTAGTATCATAATTAAACTGGGGATTTTATGAAAAATAAAGATTTTCTTCACCGATTGTAAGAAACAGAAGCCAAACAGATACAGTTGTAAATAATATACATATCCACACATAGAATTCTTGAAATGTCTTCATTGTTTTAAATTTCCCTCTCTCTCATTTTTCTGTAAATGCATAATATCCCCGGTCTACTTATTAAAATCATTAAAGAAAGAGAGACATGCCCATATGCCTGCTGTCTCTTACAATATTTGTTATTTCGAACGAAACTGAATTAGGAATTATTCCATTCTCGAGAAATTGACGGTAATTTGTTAAAATTTGCGAAATTGTAATAACTTCGTTTAGAAAATGGCCTTGTCCGAGTCTGCAATCTTCTTCCAGGTTCCGTAGAATAATTTTCCGAGCTCGCATACATAGATAATCAGCAGCTGTCGGCTTTCTCGCGATATCGCGCACGCAGTTGTACCGTTGCCAACAAATTCGGCTTTTTACAATGACCGAGAGCTGACCCTGTGCCAGGGGTCTCACACGGAAGTTTCCCTGGTTTCCTGCGCGTCGACGTTCGAACACAGAATTTACTTACGACATGGAACACAGAGCGTAAGCAAGAGGATAGGGTCGCCGCCACGGCGAACGCTTCTTCCTATTTTATTTCGAATGGCATGTGGCCGAGTAGACACGAGGCAATGGTAATAGAAGACAAGGGTAGCCGCCGCGCCGGAGAGAGTATCCTTGTGTTTTCTCGAGGATCGTGTCGATCGTGTCTCAATTGAGCAACGACTGGTCCCGACTCGTGTACTCTCCATTCGAGGCCTTTATCATAGTGATATCTATGTTTCGCGAAGTTTATTTGCCGAGGGACGCGCGCTCTTCTGCGAAGGGATGCTCGGATCAGCCGAGGAATGGTTGCGGTGTAATATAAACTAATCGGTTTCCTCTCTTTCCGACTCGAAGAATACGCTGTGCAAGTTTTAAAAGCTGGTATACTAAACATCCTTTTCGTACAAGGAATCACTAACTCTGGAACTCTAGAATTTTAGACGAAAACGACACAGAACAATGTTATACTATATTTTATACCTCAAATGTTTCAATATTATCAAAAGGTGTACTTGTAGCAGTCACACTTGAATGATACAAGAGGAAAATTAATTAGAACCTTCGCTAAAAAGGATATAGTACTAGAAGAGGAGGTTTGCAACGTATTAAATAAGAAAAATGATTCCATCCTAAGGACAATCTCAGTGTTCTTAATACAAATAGATAGACCAATTTAAACAAAACAAAACTCTACAGATTTAAACAGTACAAATTAAAAGAAAGAAATAGTACAAATTTTTCAAGTCATTAATCATATCAATATATACTTTTTGTTAACATCATTACATGTAAAAGGACCGGTTTGTATTGGCCAAATAGAGCTCAGGCTCTACAACGCCATCTTTATGTATATAAAGAGAAGAATAAACCATAAACCATAGACTATGGGGACATCCAAGCAAAGTAAAAATATCAGTTTCAATCATCAATTACAATCATTACAAAAATTATTAAAAAGATTGGTTTCAAAGAAATTCTTGAGGACTCTGAAAGTCAGGTGGGAATTTTTGTAACGAATGTTTGAATAAAATGGCAGGGTAGCAATTAATATTTGCGATCGTTCACCTGCCGGGAATGGCTAGCGGAGGTCGCCGATCGAAGGATGAAAAATCGGCGTTTCATGCCGATCGCAAAAGGAACGCGAATAATTCGCGGTAAATTGCCAGGGGCCGGTTCGCGACAACCCCCGCTGAGGGTCGTAGTGTTAAAGTGGTGGCGTGACTCCCCCCGTAGATTCTACGGATTCTACATACGCTGGTTCTACGTTTTCGTTTGCACAGCGAGGAGAGACAAAAGTGTGTTGCGGTTCCCTGGGTCCGGGGTTCCGTGACGACGCGGCACGGCCGCGAGAGACCGCAGGACCACCCGATGCGCCGGGCATCTGAATTAATTATTTGTTTTAATATAAAATCCGCGGGGTGTGATTTAGGTGGCCGCCACGGGCCCAAGTAGTCGGGCCGAGGGCATAAACAAGTCGAGGGCTCGAGCATCTGCACGCGAAAACCGGCGGACGCCGCACCGTTCGACGTGCACTCGCCAAGCAAGCCTGTTCGCCGCATGGGTTGAACAGGGATTCTAGTGTGACTGGTCCAAAAAATCAATCCTTCTTTTGCGTGTCGAAAGCGGTGTTTCAAAAATATGTTCTTTAAATTTTATAATCGTAATTCGACTATGAACGAAATTATGGATCGTTTAGTGTCACTTATTTGAAAGGTCTACGATCGATTAAAAGAAATACTGCATGCGTGAATAATACTATGTTGAATCTTATGCAGAATTTATACCATGTTTATTAGAATATACAGAATGTATGTGTAGAGTGTAGAAGAATATAGAAAATATACATAGAACAATACGTAGAATGTGTAATATACTTTTCTCAGTTAACGGTAGCGTGCAGAAGAAAAGCTCACGGAAAAAATCAATTTTCCCTTTCCCCCTTTGACTGCCATTCTGGAAACCCTGCGACCGTGTAATTGTAGTAATGCCCGTAGACTGCTCTAATTAAATAAATACATTCTGCAGGGACCCCTCGTTGCTTTCATACGTTCAATGATAAACAAGCGCGAGCGCCGCGTCGTGCACACTAAGTTTCTACTTAATTAAACCGGCGAAAAAAAAAAGGAGTAATTTTACGCTTGTCTGAAAACAGGTCCGCCGGTCGGTGCCGACGAACAAAGCAGCACAGAGCACGGCGTCGTGTCGCCTGGAAACTGAAATAACCTTTTATAACGTCCGCCACAGTCTCTCTCGCTTTCTCAACCCCCTTTTTAAAATTCACGAAATTACCGCCCGGTAACCCGCAATACCGGCGCAGATAAGAATCGCCAGTAATTAAATTTATATTAATTGGGACACTTCCCCGAGAGCAAACGGGATCCGATGGCAGTGTTTTTCTCTGGTGGTGTCCACGGTGAGATCCGGTCGCGAACAGTCCAACGGCAGACCCGAAATGCTAATTAAAACCAGGAGGATTAAGTTATCCGTGAAATCGTCCGTTACATTGAAAATTATCGTTCGAGATGTACGACGGCACGACCGTCTTCCGAGCCAGTGTTTTATTGTTCGCGTTTTCGCTGTTGCGTGATCCGCGAGAGATCGAGATCGCCATATTTCCTGGAATTACTGCTATCTGCGCGGCGCATCGCCCTTCTTTCTGATTGTATCCGGAAAAATGGCAGAGAAGTGTACATACTGTGCCGTTGGGCCTGTTAATCAGGGTACTTAGAAAATACTTGACGATTTTGTAAATTGCTCCGCGGCTCACGCTTGCATTACTTTACTGTGCTGGCTCATGCATTATTTCTTTGTGCAGATTGAATTGGATAGACTCACTGTTCTGGGATCCTCTTTTTAATATGCTGCATATCTATTCTACATTATAATTTCTTTACTTTTAGACCATGTTGTCTTCGTGTTCGAGGTTCTTCTGTAGTTCCACTTACATTTCAGGGTCCAAGACTACGATCTTGTGGATTTCGTGCACCCAAGCAATGAAGGGTGGCCGATATTCAGCACCGCCCCGGTTTTGACTCTTCTTTTCACCTCGGGCATCGTTATCGACACACGACGGACTCATGTCGGATGATAAACCGTGCCGCCGCATGCTCGCGGAATAAACCACCATGATATAAGGGAGCGACCGTCACCGAACGAGTTATGGGAGCTCGTTGGACGTCCAGCAACAGGCACCGAAAGGAACCACAAGCGTGACGAGGGGTAAGCAGAAAGCAATTAAAGGTACGCCGCCGAACGTCCGGCCCCGGAATCCGCCCCTTCACCGGCAGGTATTCCAGTGATATACAAGCCGACTGTCACGCTCATTCCATTATTCCGAATCCCTTCTCACCTGTTCCTGTTGTCGCATGGAAACGTCCTGTTTGTCCACCGGTGACCATCAACTTGAAGACATGGCGCATTTCACCAGAAATTTCTCTTCCTCGTGCGAAGGACTCGGTAATCAATAATTGTACGTCCAATTCTCTCGCAATAAATATGCTATTTTCGATCGGATCAAATTATTAAACGAAATAATACATTTTTACTACTTCTTTTACTACTTCTGTTTCTCACAGTTTGACTCAGAACCTTTTTATTCTGTGTAGAGATCCGCAATCGTAATTCAGCCGGATAAAAGAACGAGCACGATCGACAGCCGTTCGCAAAAACTAATTAAAATCTTGCGCGTTTCAACGATCAAATCCATTTCATAAGCAGAGCTATTACGTCGAGTGATACCTCCACCAAGCGTCCACCAGGATGTTTATAAAAGTGAACGTAAGTCGCGCGAACTGGTCTGTAACCAAGGGGCCGCAAATCTTTGTGAGATAATCGGATTAACGTTGCTGTATGACGTTGTGAAACATTTTTAAAGCTGGCGTGCGCAACAGTTAGGTCGTGAAGCAAAAGTTACTTTACTTGGTCGAGTCTGGAAAAGCGTGTGCCACGAGAAATGTTGGTTGAAATCGTTCCGCTGTTACAATTTTAACGTCGTTCAATCCTCCGACGAATTCCGAATGTAATTATAAGAACCAAAGAATTTATAGGTATAGAAAATCGATTTACCCTCACGCTTCTAACATTGTTCTGAAATAGACAGTGATCAATTTGGAAGGACCAGAGGCCCCTAAACGTTTTCCACAAAACTTCTCGTTGAACGAGGAACAAGTCGAAAGACCCCTTTACCAAGTAAAGTCTCGACTGGCAACAGAGAGGAAGTTCTTCTCCCGAAGAAGTCGATAACGAGCTAAATGAGACTCCCCGGGAACTTCGGCCATTTGTAATGGCGAATTATTCGTTCGAGAGCGTTACGGTACTGCAAGTCATAGTTTCTAAAGAGCACGAATATCTTTCATTATAGCCGGAGCAATACGCGACTCCCGAAGAAAAGGGGCGGGCGCGTTTGACAGGGGGGTTGAAGGGGGTTGAGAAGAGACTGTGCAAGGGTCTCGAGAAGTTTATGAATTTCGCGGGAGGTTGCCAGCACCATTACCACCACCATCGCCATTCTGACGGGTGGTCTTTATAACTGGCGGGACGGGTTAGGTCTTATTGAAAACGAGCGGCGAAAATCTCGCGCCGCGAGTAATTTCCGCGCTCGGCTCGCAATGAAACGATCTACGTGAGATGAAAGTAATCAGGATCCGAGGGATAGCTGCCGTTCTCGGTGGCCGATCGCGTTTTTCTCGGCAAGAGACGCCGATCAAATGACTTCATTTACGATTCCGCGGTTGCGTCGCATTCCTGCTCACAATCGATGGAAATCTATGTCTCAATCGTTTATTCGACGGCGTTCCGGACCGACTATGAGCCAGTCTGGTATTCCGCAGAGCTAGCTTATCGTCCGGCCTGCGAGTTTCTAATTTTTCTTTGTGTGAAAGTTGTTCTGCTAGACCGATGCGATCCGGCAGGAAAAATAGTATGCTTGGAAGGTAACGCTGCTTCGATGGGAAATTGAACGATCGTGAAACTGTATGAGCCAGTTCTGCGTTGGATGTTATGAAAGCTGATTTTACTCCTATTGCCTTCGAACAAACATATCGATGAAAGAAAAGTAAGACAGCGTTTTATTGCGAGTCGGCTACTGAACTCTTTGCTGAGCTGTTTAATAAATTAATTTATTATTTAAATTTTAGAATTCATTTCTCATGAAGAAATTGCAGATCTTTATGAAGATGCAAATATAATTTTATGTAATTCTATTTATCGGAATCCTATTAGCAGACTTGTCAATTGATGTTCGACGTTAAAAAGGCGTTTTGTAATATTCTTTTCGATAACTATCGCGAAAGAAATTCTTAGTTTCTCTTGGCCAGAGCTGTATTAGTGGAAAAGCGGTCCAAAAAGGGAGAAAGTGGTGACACCGAGTGCTGTCTTTAGTGTAACGCGTGATTACACTCGCATTCGTCCTGCGTTTGAAAAGAACGAAAGAGAAAATGCTTTAGAAAATGCCAACCGTAAGATTTATCTTAATACTTTCACTCTAGCATCGAGTTTGAGTTGAATAGTAAAGAACGAGTATCAAAAAACTAACAACTGTTTTGTGTCTTTTTATTTTATTTCTCATTTCACGTCTTCATTTTTTCTCGTGGAATAATAACATGTAGCGAGAGCCTAAATATAAAAAAAAAATGCAAAAATGATGTATCGATCGTTGGACGACGATCGTCGCCAGGGACTTTGACATAGATTAATAACCGGGGGTGGCTTTTGTTCAGCACCCCTACGGTTCTTTTCCGCGGTCCGCCCCGTTTAAACGTCACCTCTTGCAAATCATGGCCCGTCCATATCTTCCGTTTTACCCACCAGTTGCAGTGAATGCCTGAACAGTGCGACGATAATCGAGTGTTGGCTGCGGAACGAGCTGGATGAAGGTGAATTGCAGAAACATCCCTCTCTGCCGGTAGTCTCGTTAGCGCCGAGGGGTGGAGCACGGAACCAGCCGTCGAATTATGCAGATCAGTTGGTACGCTTAGGGTGACACGGAAGCACGCCGATACAAACGACGTTTGTTGCCCCATGCTCGCGGAGATTTAGCGAAGCGAGGCCTGCGATACACGCGTGGGACCCATGACGGGTCGAACTAAGAAACCCCATCCGAATTATTTCGAATTTGGACGCTACTGGACGCTGTTAAACACTACTAGACACTATTAGATACTGCTCGAAACACAGACAGAATCTTTCCAATTTATTTCAATCCACTGGACTTAGGATCTTCACGCAATTCTCTACACCAATTGCAAGGGACAGGTACCATAAATTTCTTTCCTCCTTTAACCCTTTCGACTCGAAGTAATTTTAATGCCGACATCAAGACACATCTTTCAACCTAAAACATTTCTATTCTATGTAATCTTTTTCACACTATGCACATGAAATTGTACCTGTTTTCAATTTATAGAACAGAAAAGAATTTAATCATTTAAAAACTGTTTCAAACAATGATACGGCAATTTTGACTGGAGCCTCATAGTAACCATTCGACTGTAAAGGGTTAACAACTTTAAAAAGCTTCAATTTCCTATTTCTCCGGATTGCACCTCCTCATTTTTGTATAATAAATAATTACTGTATACCTCGTATACTGAGGGCTCCAAGATTCCGCGATAGAGAACGGTTCCCCTGGGTCGTCCGCCGATGAATCGTGACGATCTTTTTATTCGGGAATTTTTGCGGGATCCCGCAAATGTGAAGCAGGAAACCAGGGAGAGAGAGAGAGAGAGTTCGGTTCCTGGGTCCGCATGCCGTCACCCGTTGAGCGATAAACGGCGACTTTAGCTCGGACAATGACGTTCAATGTAGCGTGACGGGATGATACGTTGCGGGTGCCCGACCGCCCGCTGGCAGACTCCTATGGTCGCCGGCTATGGGGGCCGCACATCATTACCCACCGTTGTTGACACTACCTTATAAACGTCGTCATTCGGGCTCGGGGATGTGTGACGGACAGTCAACACCGTAATGCCAAGTCACGGTTGGGAGCCACCATTCGATAGGGGTAGCCGCGATTCCTTTCTATTGGCTGCCACGGCTGGCTACCGCGTCGCCTTTCAGACGATCATCATGATCGGTCGCCCGCGCGCAAACTCGTGTAATTCGCCGGCACACCGGTGGAATCTAGGTTCCGCGAATTACCCATCGGATCGCTACATCGTAACTTCTACACCTGTGCCAGGTGCTCACGTGTCTTATACTTCGAATGACTCCAATTGGCTGTAGTTTAACTGCGCTTCGTTGCGGTTGCAATAAGGATATTGGAACGATTTTCATTGGAAGATTTATGATATTCATTACGTTTTCAATCTTTTCGCATTTCACAGATCATAAGCGAAAGCATATTTTGCTCATTTTTGCACTTGTGCTAGTTGCAATCGTTTCGTATTGTCCTCGTATATATGTCGGAGATGTTGGAGAAGGCCGGAGACTTACTGATACAACGCAGTTTTGTTTATCCATTATAAGAAGATCGGAGAATTCATCAACGGGCAGTTTTTGTTTTTCTTTTTTGTTCGGTACGCGGCCGAGGACCCTTGGGCCGTCGAGAGAGGGGATTGGAAAATGATAGGTTTACCGCAAGCGAGAGGGTGTGACGGATGACACTCTGTAACGAGCTCTCAAACAGTGTACTAGCTTCGTTAGACCAATAAAGTTTTCTTTGTAAGACATTTCGCGAAGGATAGAATTGTTCAGTTTCTTTAATAAACTTCCCGATGGAGAAGACCAGTGGCGAAGGGAGTAAAGGAGGAATTTCTTCATCTCCGACATATATCTGATTGGTTGCGGTTTAACTGTGCATTCCGTTGCATGTGCAATAAGGATATTGGTTCAACATAATTTATATGCAGTAAGAGGTAATATTTATATTAATGATCGAAATAATCTTTCGTTCTGAGTACATCGTTTATTGAATAAGGTTCATCACAAGGTTGGAAAATCTTGGAAACAATTTTATAAATAAAGAGTGTCCCCGTTTTTCTAAACACTACCCAAAATTCCCACAAACTCTGATCCACGAAGCATACCGAACCAATCAGCCTCGAAGCTCGTTCCAACCGCCGCAAAACGTCACGAATCAGAAACGCGGGAAGAATGGTCGATCGACGCTGGCCCGCCGCGGTAATCGAGAATAACTTAATCAAAGTCCATCCGAACCGAACGAGCACACACCGCGTGCAACTGTAGAACCGGTCGTCGCATCGATTTCAATCCAATTTGTCCCGATCATTCGAAGAATTATCGGCTCGTTGCTCGAATCTCTCCCCTACTGCAAAAAAAAAGAACGAGAGATAGAGAGAGAGAGAGAGAGAGAACAAGGCTGGTTGAAATATCCCCGATCCGCCAAAGAGAGGGCTGCTTCGCAGTACACATACATCCGATAGAAACGGAATATAAGCCTCGATAAATCGGGCGCGCAGTTAAAAATTGATACAGTAGTTTCGGAAGTGCACGGGGCCGCCGGTTAAGTTACGTATGTAGTCAACGGTAAACGGAAGCCCATATCAATAAGTATCGCTTGTATACCGGGATTCATGTGTACGGAGAAAGTTACGGTCGAAGATAGTGACACAGGGGGGGTGAGGGTAGAGAGAAAAAGAGAGATAGGAGAAAGGGGGTAGCAGACTAAGCGCAAAGAGGACGAAAAGAGAAAGAGGAAGACGAGGAAGAACGAATGATGCGGTTGTGGGAAAGCAGCAGGAGGAATAGGGGGGTAGAGTCGGGTGGCTTATGCGAACAGGCAGGCTACCGTTGCTGGTGGTGGTGGTTTCGCGGCCGGGGGTGAAATAATGGGGGCGGACGAGCCCGAGTCGAAACATTGATGTTGCCCGGCGCGCTTACAAATACACCGACACCAATCGAGCATGGCCTTTCCTATAGAAAACCAATCCAGGGGGCTCCGTTAGCTAGGCGGCCGGTCGGTTTCAAAGGGTAGGGGGTCGGAAGGAAGACGGGGGTGGCAGAGTGAGGCCGATGGAAGGAGGAACAGCGGCTGGGAGAGGGCTGGAGGACTATGCGGGGGGAGGAAACCGAGGATATATATATATATATATATATATATATATATATATATAAATACGTGTATACATACATAAACATATATACACGTATGTACATACATACGACATATATATGTATATGTCGTACAGCACTCTATGCCGTCGATGTGGCTCGTGTTTAACGCCCTTATAAATGTGTAATGCGTATGCTTGAGAGGGTGGGGGCGTACCCGCAACTCGCCGACTCTCTCTCTCTCTCTTTCTCTGCGTATCGATAAACGATCAATCAACCGGTACACCTATGGACCAGACCAGCGAGAAGGGTAAAAGAGAAGCGGACGTTGGTGGCGGGGCGAAGGTGGATGATTAGACGAAGAGGTGGAAGAAGAGGAGGAACGTTGGGGAGAGGAGGATTCGCGAAAGGGATGAGAGTACGATGGTGGGCGAAGATGGGTATGTGAGAGGATGGAAGGGGTGGGAACGGAGAGAGATCGCGCGCGCAACGGACGTCGAAGAACAGAGAGAGTACTCTGACTGTGTAGAGTGGTGGGAGAGAGAGAGAGGCAGAGAGAGGGAGAGAGAGAGCGAGAAATGGTTTACGGCAAGAGAGCGCGGAGCAGGCTGGGGGTGGGTGGTGGCCCGCAGAGTATCGACCCATCGTGGAGGAGAACGTAGCTAGGGTCGCCGTCGCCGGGTTTTGTTGCTATAGGTGTGCCTTCCGCGTTTCCGTCTATAAAGAACCTGGAGACCTTCGGGCAGACGACGCGGCGGGCCGAGACACGGCCGCGATGTCCGATTATGGTTTTGAGGTGGTATGATGGGCATCTACGGACTCGGATGAAAGTTGGCTGATGGTATTGTCTTGTTGAGGTCTGTGGATTGACGATCTTCTGTAGACGAGTTAGGGGTGGGTCCAAGTGCGAGTTGATTGTTTATCATTAATTGAGGATATTTCAATATTATTCTACGTAAAAAAAACACCATAAAAAAACGATAGTCTAATTTCTGAATATTTCTGAATGTTCTATAGAAACACGGTTCACTGTAGTGGTTACATTGTGGATTTTTACGCGAAATAAAGATTGTCCTAATGAACCCGTATACAATTCTCGTGCATTCTTCTTAGAACCACACTCTAGTCAAACTTAACATTTTCCCGGGACGAAAGCTGGACCATCCTTTCCATCCCCAGGCGCATCCCAGCCAGGCCAGCAGCCAGTCTCATCTTCCCTATTTTCCCTTCTTCGCGGAGATGTCTCGTGGCCGGTAGACTGGGAGACAGGGAGACAGGGTGACAGAGAGACAGGGAGACACACGCCGCAAGAGAAGGCAAGCTGAACGAAGAACGAGAGATAGATAGATAGATAGACAGACAGAGAGGCAACCGATCCGAGTTACCAGCGACACGCCAGCATTCCGCAGGACGCGTCGCGATCCGCATCATTCACGCTCCGTTAAACGCGTTAACGACCCAGACCCGGTCGCGTTGGATGTTCTTCGTCAACGAGTAGAGAGCGAAGATAGAAGACAGAGGGAGAGAGATAGAGAAAGAAAGCTCATCTTTCGATTCTTCGTTCTCCTGAACACAAGAGAGAAGGAAAGATCTGCTATATGGAGGTTCCGTCAGGGCCCACCCTCGGGGTTCGCGTCTTTTCATGCACCCTCGGTTACCTCACGGGGTTACCTCTCTCTCCCTCCCGCGACCCTTCCCCTTTTCGGTCGGGCACGCCGTTCAAGTGGGCATGGAGGGAACAATGGTAATCCAGGCGAGCGTGCTACGTGCCGCCAGCGGATCTCTGGCCATTGTGGGGTCAGGTGGGTCGCCAGTCGGCAGAGAGCCCGTTGGCTGGCTCCGCGGGGTGTGGCCACATAACCATAGCCGCAACGATCTCTCGTCTTCCTCCCCGTTGCTCCCCTCCTTTCTCTCTGTCCTCCCTCTTGTCTCGTTTCGGCGCTCCCTCTCTATCCGATAACCACGCTCGCTTTATCTGTCCTGCTCCGGCCCGCTCCGATAACCACGCTCTTCATCTTCATTTCTCTACCTTCCTCTGCCATTCTACATCTTCCTTTCTTCCCTTCTGTTTTTCTACGAATCTCTGTCTGCTTCTCTGATATCATCCTCTGTCCTCCTCTATCTTTCTCCGACTCTCTGTCTGCTTCTTTGTCAAGCCACACCCGCCGATAAACAATAGCTCACGCTCTCTTCATCGTCATCTCTCTACCTTCCTCTGTCACCCTACATCTACCTCTGTCTTTCTCTATGATCCTCTTTCTTCCTCCGACTCTGTTCCTCTGTCTGCTTCTTTGTCATGCCACACCCGCTGATAACAATAGCTCAGGCTCTCTTCATCTTCATCTCTCTACCTTTCTCTGTCACCCTACATCTACCTCTGTCTTTCTCTATGATCCTCTTTCTTCCTCCGTCTTCCTCCGACTCTGTTCCTCTGTCTGCTTCTTTGTCATGCCACACCCGCTGATAACAATAGCTCGCGCTCTCTTTCTTGCTCGGTTATACCGAACGCCCCCGCACGCGGATTTCGCCGTCACCTCGAGGTAGGGATACGCGATGCGCGTACGCCGCGCGGAGCTACCAAGCAGGCGCATCGCCGACCTATTACAATGGCCAGCCCTCCTAAGCGGTTCATTGTCATCGGCCCGGGGCTCTCTCTGCCCATGCGTCGATGCGCACAAACCATTGTCTTGCCCCGATGGGCGGCACTTGCCTCATCGCGACGCCATCGGCTACTAACGGAGAGACCGGTGCACAGCTCTCCAGGATCCTCGTTTATGGTAATGTCAATCATTAAACTGTGTTTTCTGGATAAGACGCTCCGAACGATCAGATAATTGCGGAACCGCGTGTCTGGAGATCGGAATTCGCGATTCGGGGTCTTCTTCGCAGTTCCGAACTGTGGAACGGCTTGAATTTAGGGTATGAGTCTGTTGAGTTAGGCTTCGCCGGGCTTTATGGGATTTTAATGTTTGACATTTTGATACTGTGGAATGCGTTAAGTGTTAGGTTTGTCAGTTGGGCGCCTTTCGGGTTTCTGTAAACGGGATTGTTTATAAATGTTGTGTGTACTATCGATGATGTTCAGTCGAAGTGTCCTCCATTGTTATTCTAACAGCCATGTTTTCCTAATTAATTCGATTAACTAAAGTTCTATATAAATTGGTCTGCAATATACGTACATTTGAAATTTCTATGGATACGAATTCCCTATTAAAATCTAAGAGAACTGTGCAAGAGCTCGCTGAAACGGTCTTATTTTAGAATTTTATTTAGTCTGACATTGAACATCTGAATCTCCTTGGTCCATGAAAGTTCCCAGAGAAAGGCGCAGACATAATGATTGCTAAACCGGACCATTTGCACAGTACAGTCTGAGCACATCGGCTTAACAACATTCAGAACCAGGCTATGGTCGGAGGATTCTCCAGGGTCGCGGCAAGTTCGTCCAAAAATCCTGCGCTAGCCCTTGAATCCTTTTAAACGCGTTGCGCTCTCCTCGAAAGGAGAATCTGAAACGCTCAGAGCCGCGCATTAACGCGAGGCCACTGCACTAAATAGATGGGCACCATGAACGGGGACTAGCCGGCATTCGAGCATTTACCCAGCGTTTATAATTTCAAGAAATAAAAACCGTTTGGAGGGGACGATTCAGCCAGTTTATCCCGGGAATGGTTAATGCGGATAGATAAGTGAATCCCTCGAAATTAGACGAGACAATGGAAATTATCGAAAATGAGGACATCGTGTTGTATTTATTCGCAGCCGTTCCTTCAGGAATTTATTTACAGAAAACTCAAAGATATTTCTTGTCAATTGTACAAAATTTTGAAAATCTTTCACGCATCAGTTAGCAATTTTTTACTTAAATGGCTATAATGGCCAGTGTCGATGATTTACGTGGAATTGGGGCCCATTTTCCAGCGATCCAGAGGGATCGAGAACGAAATCCCGCGCGGTATGAAACTGAACTCGGCTCCGGCGGTGAAAACCGTATTCATTAATAACGGGGTGCGTATCATTGGATCGCTGCACGTAGATATCCAAGTGGAACCGGTCGGAATGGCTCCGGACATGCGAATCTCTGCAGATAAGCGGGCCCCGGTCGAGTAAATCAGATCCGTCCCCATCGTCGCGGCTTGTTCTGAAAGTAATATAGAGGGACAGCGGGGACAATCAACCTTGAGCCTTACGAGCATTAAAGGTAACGATCGCCGGATTCTAGCCAGCATTAACGAACTCTGACGTCAGAACGCAGCTCGCCCCGAGCGTAAATATGGGATCGCGCTTTCGCCCGGACGCGATCTACTGCGACGCTCTTTCAGACACCTTATCTGCGCTGCACCATGAGCACCATGAGCTCCGTACAACGATTTCACCATGCGATGATCGACCTCGGATGCGATTGGCGCTTTTACGGCGAATTAATGTGACGATCTCTGCTCGATACGCTGATAATACTCGTTTCACGATTTTTTTGATCACCTTATCGTGAGTGCTGGGTTTATTACTCGAGATTCCAGGTACTTTGCTCGATTGTCCCATATCTAATAGGAATCACGGTACAGTGATCATATTAATTTTTAGTTGACAGTGATGAACATGCATTTTCAGTACTACTTAATAAATATTTTGATTGGACACAAAAATTATATACTGAATAATTTTAAAAAATTGCTAGAATATTTAATTGTGAAAATCCGCTAATGATATGTATATTATTAGGGGTAGTTTCAAGAACTTGTTTTATTTAGGAATTTACAGGTTCAAGTTCCACCCAGATTCCTATACCCACAAAAGAAAATCAACTTTGTAAAGGGTAGATTTAATTCGAAAAATTGGACCGCAATAATTTCTGGAAGATCGCGCGAAGCAAAGCTGCAATTTTGATGTTGTATGCCGATATTGTCTATGGATTCTGGGAGAGTTTGCTTTATGGGATACCGTAGCAGAAGGTCGTGAGTGCGTCGATGATTCCTTCATCCCGGTGCACGCACCATGAGAGATGACTAAATCACGCGTTGCCCTTTTTTTTCCTCCCGATGTTCACATTGGTTTCGCGATCGACGTAACGGGTCGTCTTACCCTGCGAAATTGCAGTGCTGTCTGTCCAGAGCGGCGCGATCCCCTCGATCACTGCCGGAGGATCCTGGTCTACTGTTACAACGCGCAAAAATGATCGCAATTGCGCCAATAAATCTTCCGTGCTAATGCCAGCCCAGGAGAAACAGTTATCAGATCCTGGAGATGTAATGGAGCTTTAACAATTTTCCCGGCTATTATCTCCGGCGCTCATTAACGATTCGTTGAACTTGATGGTTCTAACGGAGTTTCGCTATAGGCTGGTATTACTATAACAATATATTAGGGGTCTACGCATTTTACACGGTCGTAACGAACGTAATGCGTGCAACGAATGAAGAAATTTCTGTCAATTAGTTTCCGATGGGTTTCGCAGAACCTAACGCTACCGGACGGATCGAAATGATTCATCATCGATTTTTCGTCGATTGAAAATTCATCAACTTCATTCATGAACACTGTATACTGCTTTATACATATTCATTATAGCTATGCTGTAGATCTTATGCGACGAAAATGAAATAAAGAACAGTATAAGGTGTGAGAAATTTTTTTAATTATTGTTATATCATTTTCAATCTATTAAACATATTAGTTAAGGAAATACATCTCTGCCTTACTCCTGGTTGTTACAATTATGGTAGAACAATTTTATTTTTAATAGAGCTTAAAAGAATATAATCTACCCTAGCCTCTTATTACGGATTAAATTAAACGCCGATAGCCCAAGCTGTTGCTTAACAATATATAACTAAAGACAACTGCTGTTAAGTAAAATATCAATATCAATTAAGAATCAAGCGGCACCATCAACCCATTACACGTATACACCAACGATTCCCTGAACTGTGGGAAGCTTAAGTGAATTACAGCTACGAACACCCTAAGATTAACATTCTTCGACTCCTCCTATTCTTGCAACACGTTCCTAAACAATCTACTGAGCGTTCAGAATCATCGTCTTCTCGTGCCTCTCGATAGCAATCTTCTTGATCCTCTCCCACAGCATGGGATAAGGATGAATGGTCCTAGCGAAGTCGGCCCTGTTCAGCCGATAGAGTTCGCACACCTCAACAGCGACGACACTGGCAACCCTAAGCTCATTGGGCATAACAAGAGCAACTTCCCCAAAGTGTGCGCCATCCTCTAAATGACAGACCTCCTTTCCAGAATTAGTGTAAATAGCAACAGTCCCGGTAGCAATAAAATACATGCAATCTCCAGGCTGATTCGCTCTGACAATCACATCGTTGGTAAGAAAAATCTCCGACTTCAACAATCCAACGATCCTCCCAAGCAACGATAGAGGAAGATTGTTAAAGAAGGTGACATTCTCAACGAGCTTGCGACAAGAGTGCATGTTGATCTCGTGTCTCATTTGTGAAGATAGTGTATGCATGATCTCAGACTCTCTGAAGAACCTGCGTTGGAAGTGGAACTCATAGTACTGGATGATTCTGGTTTGAGTATGATATGGCAGGTGCATGTGTCTCATGTACTGTCGCAGTTGTGCCATAGTAGCTTGATATTTAAGACGGGAGCTGTTGGTGCCCTTGAAGAACTGCATCACACGGCCTACCAAAACCCAAGGCATTATAATACCAACAACTTGTAAAGAAATAATCAGATATAAGTCCGTAATGTCGGAGACGTTCGTCTGAAGCAGCCCGGACTTGGTGAAAGTGGTGATAGCGCGCAGCATGGCCTTTAAGTATTGTTCGTGCTTGGGCAGGTGCCACAGGTTCTGCTCCACCAGCCAAGAAGTGCTGCTAGGTGGTCTGGGTTCTCTCATAGACACCACTGCCACGGGGAGTAAAAAGAAGAAGCAGGCTTGCCAGTGCAAGCAGAGCAACAGCCAGTAGATCACGATACAGAACTCGTATAGAGCCAATGGGATGTCCAGTGCGTGGACCATTCTGTCTATGTGGGAACTTAAAGAAGCTACACGGAACACGCAGATCAGGGATGCCACCTTACGAGATACTCGCAACTCGTCCCACATCGTTATGAAGAACACGTCCGTGGGAAAGGAGCCGAGAAGATCGGGGATGAACGTGCTTGCTGTGATGTATCTTTTCGCGATCTTTCGTTTGTCTAGGACCACTTCGTGTTCTTCCTCATCCATGTATCTGAAACGTTAGAGAAACGATAATATTAGAGAAGTATTTGGTTAACTTTTGGCGAGAAGACATGAAGAAGAAGAAGGAAAAGATTGTAACACTAAGGGGAGCCAAGAAAGTTATACATACATTTGGTTAATTTTTGGCTTAATATTCTTTGCTGAAATTCGTGAATTCAAATGTTGAGTCTGACTCGAATTGATTCGTTGATGATTTAAGATAATTCTGTCTCTAATTAGTAGGTCATAGCTAGGGCTTCCAATCCCGCAAGATCCCGCGTTATCTTTTGATCCCGCATTTCTGAAACAGGTAATACGAAATCCCTAGATTTCGTGGGACTATGCATGTAATCTACGGGAATGAAAATTTTATTTCATATGCAATTTGAATATTTTTGTGATTTCAATTGAATTGAAGTTTTATTTGTAGACAGCTCGTGTGTACATATATAGTTCCTTAAATATAAATTTTCTCCTGTTTTAGGAATTTATGATCTACAAAAAAGTTCTAAGCACTGGGGAAGGGGTTAAATATATAATAGATGGAAGAGCTAAATCTTTAGTCCCGCGGGACCCCGCAGGATTGAAATAAATCCCACATCTATCCCGCGGGATTGAACATGGCGCGGGATTGCTAACCCTAGGCATAGCCTACTATAGATTTCTATGAATCCTTACCCAGTTTTGAACTTGACTGCCATGTCCATGATGCATAACAGTAGCAAGCAGTTCTTCAAGTAGCTCCAGGATATTGGTATCAAGACTATTTCGAACGAGGCTTGGTACGGGATCAGTATCATCATGATTGTCATGGTAACGATCATCAGGAAGTCCCAATAGTAGCTGGAATAATGCGACATGTTAGACGATTGTGAAACAATACAAAAATTTAGAGGGACATTGACTTCTATCAAAAAACTCATGCGAAAATCAAGTCCATCTAACAATTAACGTGCTGGGAACTTGGTTAAATTAGAACGATATTTACCTGAAGAGACTGAAAGGGTGGATGATGTGCATATAACTTCTCAGTTGCCGGCGTTTTTCGGAGACTATGAAGGCTGTGCTTCCCAAATATTTTCGAGCAGCTGGATTCTTATGTGAAGCCATTATTCCCATACGAAGGTAATCATAGACTTTTCGCAAAGGTCCTCGGCCAGGAAGAAAAAATACGTCCTCTTCCCTTGGAATTTCGCAGGAGTGCTCCACGTGCAGCATGATTGAACGATTGATCTATAAGTTAATAATTTGGCAAGTTGAGATTCCTTTGCAGGGTTATGCTGTCGAGAGATGATTATTATAGAATCATGTTAAAAGCTGCATGCTTCAGTTGATTAGTTGATTAGTCATAATAGAACGAAACGATTTGTAATTATATCATACCGTCTACGTATTAGAAACTAAAGGTTTCTACTTAATATTAACGTGTAGTAGCCAACTATATTGCAATAAATTCGTTTTTTTATTGCTGAGTTAATGTTTTAGTGACTGTTGAGTATTAATCTTTAGGGAAGTGCAAAGAGAGTTGAGAATTTTTTGAATTACTTGTAAGAGGGCTAACGGATAAATTATTCTCTTGAACAAATTGATAACTGTTGTATTAGAGTATTAATAGATGTAATAATGTTGTTTCTTATGCGAAATAATTAATTCTTTCAAAGAATATTTAAAATTTGAACTGCAAGCGCCATCAGTAGCAAATGAGTCGAACCAGAAAGCAGATGGTACCGACGAGCGAATGTTGGAACTCCGCCTATGGTCTGTGTACCAACGAGACCGAGGAGATACCTCGTTGGTTGTACCATAGATGACGCCTCCGATTTCTTCTTAATTAAATCACTCCACAAGTTAATTAAAGCAATAATTATTACTACATAATATCAACAAGTCAAATTTTGGCGAAAGCATGTGCTTAGTTGATATTGCACATGTACATAACTTGCGGTGTCCATGCTAAAGATGATGTAGGAGCTGTTCCAGGCTAAACATGATGTGCAAACAAAAGTATTTACTTTCATTTGTTTATTTGTCGCAGCAAAATTCAGGTATCGGGAACACATGAACTGGAACACATTTTTTACCGGTGCAAAACACCACGGAACCAGCAAAAGCGAGGATGAACCGGAAACGGAAGACGAGGATATCACCGACAGCAATGTCACCGTTTCCACGGAAAAAATGTCACATTTCCTCGGAAAGCGGTTCCAGGAGGTCCCTGACGGTCACTTCTCCCAAAAGTGCATTCGAACCATTTTCCTAACGAGCAATGCAACAACATTCGTGAGTAAAAAAGTAAAATT
The DNA here is from genome assembly GCA_916610235.2 of Lasioglossum morio. NCBI lineage: Eukaryota > Metazoa > Arthropoda > Insecta > Hymenoptera > Halictidae > Lasioglossum > Lasioglossum morio. The sequence goes on from OU744334.1 coordinate 11,929,659, forward strand.
ATCATTAACACTAAACCTACCAACACCGGTCAAAATAACCGGTCCCAGGTTTTTTATTTTACAATTCGAAAAGTAGTAAAAGTTATTTCATAAGAAACGAATGTATTGTTATTTTATTGACCGTTGCTTCTAACTTTTCTTACAATAAATGAAGCTTGCAGGCATAGTTGGTGTGGTGACGTCAGTGTGGACCCTCACTGACGACAGAATAATGTCCAGATTAATTGGACACCGGATTTTCCTCATCACTTTATTGTTTGTTGGTCTCATTGGATCTCTTGCTTCTTTACTCGGGATAATTGGCTTAGCCCGAAAACTAAAGAAGTACTTGAAGATCGTTGGTTCAACTCTACTATCATTATTACGAAACATTGTAACACGCTCCCTACCGACAATTATTTAAAATTTCTTAAATATCTCTGATCCATAGTCAAAGATAATTCCAATCGTGAATCAGTTAATCAACAATCTCTTTTAAAAGAAGGCAGCTTCTATTTCTTTGGCAAAATATAGTACTTCAGAAATCTGTTAATAATTTTTCGGTAGGTAAAGTGTTAACGAATCACTATGTATAGAGTATTATTTAATTCCAGTACATATTTCTTTGCCTGCTGTTCCTCTGCATTATCTTCGTAACTGCTATATCGAGCTTCTGGATCATCGACGAAATTCTAAAAAATGTTCACACAGACATGGTCACAGCCATGAAAAATTATGATTCCTCATCGTCGAGTAGAAGATCATGGGACAGTACCCACAGATATGTAAGAGATCAACTCATTTTGTCAATCAAATTACAATGTCCCTCTTTCACCTTACCTTTTTATATCTCTTCGAATACTGAATATTAAGGAAGAACTAATTTTAGCTGAAGTGTTGTGGAATTCTGTCCTCGCGTGATTGGATCAAGTATGACATTAGTATCCCGAAGAGTTGCTGTGCTACAGTCATTGAAGAAGTAATTCCTTTGGCGATTTATTAAATTTTATCGAATGAGACCCGATATCTCTAGCTTTATTAATCAATTTCTTCTAAAATTTGATTTGTTATTAATGTTTCTAGTGTATACAAATTACGGAAGTTGTAGCCTTCAAATCCGGATGTCTTCAAAACGCTGCGCTTTTGTTGAAATCGCATGTCCATGCCATAAGCATAACAGCCCTGCTGATTTTTCTGATCCTAGTAAGATAAAAGATAAACGAGGAATGTAGGCTTTAGAAATTTATTTAACCTTGCTTTGGAAATGTGTTAAATCACTGCATAAAATCTCTTTACTTAATCGTGGTATATATCGTAAAAATCATTCTTATCAGGCTTATTAAATGAAAGCCACATGGACCCACAATCTTTTGCAGGAACATAAATCCTAAGAGGGTGGAGGAAATTCGAGGCTTCACAATTTTACTATCTTTTCTCTTTGAAACAAACAATAGAAATGTAATCGTTTTCTTTCAGATAATTAATTTCTCCCTCGCCCTCGGCATCCTGTTCAGAATGAAGAAACGTCGATCCAGCCGCCGAGAAACATCCTAATTCTAACTAGACAAGAACTATGTCGAACACTCCTAAACAGGCTGAGGGCGAAGGATCGATGCACGAGGAATCGAGAAGAAAAAATGACAAACTGCCCGATGAAACGTTTTCCCGTTTTTATTATCATATATAGATCATATATTTTCTGAAAACACTTAATATATTGTACTTATGATAGTAATATTGTAAGTTATTGGACATGCTGGTTGGGTGGCGGCACGATGTGTGCCTGTCATGGCGGCGATTTGTCGGTTAGAGTTCCACGTATTTGTTTCATCATTTTCCTGTTATCTTTGTTTCTTCTTTTTTTGAAAACACTTTCGAGAGCTTCTATGATGACCGTGGATCGTTGGATCGACGATGAACGCCGGGAGAAAAAAAATACATTTATAAAAAATTGTCTCAGGCCATCGTGCTCTGTCAGTCTTCGAAAGGGTTCCCGAAACGAGACTTTTAATTCGTGGATTTTGTTTTTTGCTTTCGTGAAATCGATGAATGAGGGGGAGGGGGGGGGCATAGTCCCGACAACATGACGTACTCCCAATTCGTTCGTTGCGAGACGACAAAAATGTATTGACATCGTTAATAATAACTCGTTGAACGCGATACAGATCTGTCTTTATCTCTCCTAATCGGCCAGATACCGTAAGTACCTGTGCTTGCACCTGTTTGTCCACGAATTCACGGCTAATTCATCGTTCCCTTGTATACATATACATGTGTACATATAAATACATAATAGATCCATCTGTCCACTTGTGCACTCGCGTTCGCCTGTGTACTACATCGGTCGATCCGCAAAATCTCGAATGCCTTTGTCGCTCTCAATTAGAAAATATTTGATGGCTAGACAGCGGATCTTGGCGATATGTGGAGCCTTGGGTACATTCGAAAAATGGAATTATGAAAGTATGATTAACTCATTAAATAATTGTATCAATTATTGAAAGATAGAAAAAGTAAATAAATACCGCATATAAATAATATTATGTGTATAATACGACTCCACCTCGACAAAAGGGTTAATTATGTTCGTCGATTAGAAGATCTGATTAAAAAATGTCGTATTCAATTGAAAGCGACGTGAACATCGCGAAAACGAATCAGACTATAGTTTCCCAACCTCCACCGCATTAAAACCTTTTGTGGTAACCCATCTCTGTTATCTCTACGCGCGGACAAACATGCAATTTTCGAATCCGCGAAAGTTAGATCGAAAACAAAGCAACTGAAATAACCAGAAACTGAAGTTTAATATCCTCTGGGTTGGGAAACTATAAATTAGTTTAAATAATCGACCGGATTCGCACAGGACGCGTGGCATAGTGTGCGTGTGTGTGTGTGTGCATGAGCACAGGGAGACAGTTAAGTTATAGGACAGGGCTGGGCGCAGTCTCAGGCAGGTTTCCATCCAATTACAGATATATTATATCATAGCAAACATCGTGACTATTTACAATAAATACAGTCGATTAGATTATATAAATAAAATATATCGTATCGTTAGTTTAGGTTTACAGCAACACGTGACAGTAAACAATTAGATCAGCGGCAAAGTAGCGTTTAATCTACTTAGGGGTAGTGGTCATAGTAGCTGCAGCATGACATGACTCTTCTGCCATTCACTCACTCGCTTTTTTTTCTCTCTCTCTCTCTCTCTCTCGCTCTCTCATTCTTTCCCTTTTGCACTCTTAATTTTTGTTATTTTTCTCATTAATATATCACTCTCTCCCTCTTTCACTCTCACTTTCTCTCTCTCTCTCCCTCTCTTTCTCTCTCTTTCCAAACTTCAGTTCTGTTCTGAATCTCTACTCGTCGAGATTCGCTTCGCGAGAATCGAGTACCTCACAATACATCGCCATCATCATCATTAACATCATCATTATCATCATCACGTGGTCCGACGGATTCAGCTAGCTTCCGGCCATACATAATTTCTCTCTTTTCGCATTAATAATACGATCCGCGTTGTGTAACCGCAGGTAATAATTAATTAATAATCGTAATAATCATAATAATCATAATCATAATCATAATAATAATCGTGTTTACTCCTTCGATTTCTACCCCGTTAATTCCAGAAGTATTTATATTTATATATATATATTTATATGTATATATATATATATTTATATTTATATTCATATTTATATTTAATCGCGCCCCCCTCCCCCCGCGCGCGGTCGAAAACTTCGGGGAACGTGTAAAAAGGTTTTCAATATTTCTCTCTTTGTGTTCTGCGAAACGAGACGAAACTTCACGGAAGTTAGAGAGCGAATCGTCGAGTTACTTCAATTTTCCCACTATTATGGTTTTCTTCCCATTTAATTGAACCCCCCACGGTTTGAATTCACGTTTCTCTAGGTTAGCACGTAGAACTCGAAGAACAAGCTTCTCGCGACCCTGCACACCTTTTATTTTCCGAGTATATAATTATCCACCGTGAACCGCGTAGGCTCTCTTTCTCACGCACACACACGCGCACACGCATTCTCTCTCTCGCTCTCTCTCTCTCTCTTTCATTTTTTCTCTCTCTCCCACATTTAATAATTTGACACTCGATGCTTCCTATCGCGTTTTAAAAAATAGTCGATTCTTTGAACGCCGTTACCGATCCGCGTTGGTAAATTACATAGATATACGGTTACAGATACGAAGAAACGGGTGAGGGGGTATGGTTTCAAGAGGGGGGGGGGTGAGGGCTTCAGAATGGGAGGTTGGGCAGTGTGAGTGTTTAGACGTCCACGTATCGAAGCTGTAGCTCTGATGGCGTCATCCTTCTCGCTGGTTTATCGCGATCATGGCAGCGTTGGTTTTATTTTTTTTCTCGAGGGGAGAGAACGAACCCACCCCCGATTTTTTAGTACGATATTGAATAGTTCGACGATTCTCCGGTTATAGTGATCTCGCGGCACCCCCGTATAGTCCGCGAGAGGTTCAGTTTTCTTTTTCGACAGGAAAATACGCGCGAAACGAGCTGTCTCCGATTTCTTCAGGGCGCTGGGAGAGTTCGCTTGGACCGCAGAATTTGGAGAGTTTTGCTGTTACATAGCTCTAAACACTCGAGTCCGAGTAAAAAATACATTACACGAAGCTTTTCCTATATATCTCTCTCTTTCCCTTCTCACTCTGTTCTCATATTTTCTTTCTTTCCTACTCTCGCTTTCTCTTTTTCTGTATATATAGTTTTCTCTTTTTCCTCTTTTTGTTCCTTCCGTAACGTTTATACACTCAGCGTATAGTGTTATCATATTTTTTTTCGGTTTTGTTGTTTTTATCGATTTCTAGCCGCGATATATCTTGTCGTCGCGGTGCCAGCTATCTAATCCCGTTAAAATGGCGCCGTCTAAAGCCGTCGCAAAGTATCGAATGTGGCAATCGAGGGGAATATTATCCAAAGGAAGGAAACGAGGGGAAGGTGTGGGTGGGAGACGGGTGTAGGGAGACTAGTCACACCTGTCATCAACCCTAACTCCGTTGAAGATCGAGCAGCTTTTGATTGCAGCTACCTTGAGTTATTTTAGTGTCTTCGTAGACTGTGGCCGTCTGAGGAACGGAGCTTGATCGAGTGAGAATTTGCAGATCTTGATATGATCTCGAACTTGGAGTGATGGGAGTCTCGTGAACCCTTAACTGGGAGAGTAGCTTCCAAAATTTTATACGAAAGGAGGGCTACAACTTGGTATAATTAGAGAACGAATTTTTGCAGTGAATACGTATGGAAATCCAACAGGGAGAATTAGAGTGACAGAAATGAGATCCCTCACTGTCTTGTTCAAGGATTACAATAAAACGAAAATAAAATAATGTGATACTAAATTTTATTACAAAATTCGGATATCAAATTTTGAAAAATTAGCTAAAGCATAAACGCATGAACAATGCCAGTCTAGTGTAACAAGTGCGCCGAAACGAGTAACATCGCGACAATTCGTGAAAGTTTGATCCCAACCCAGTCAAGAAAGATACCCATTCTCAAAATAGTCTACAAAACCAATTAAATTCCCAAGATAACCCGCGAGTTCGACAACAAACGGAAGCCGAAACATCTTCCTAAAATTCCTCAGGGACCTTTCCCCTTCATCTTCATCTCCCTATACATTCGATCATCGCAGCAAGGGTTGATCGCAAGCGTCGAAAGGGCTCGGCGGGTGCTAAATAATAGCTTACGCGCGTAGAGACGTTAATTATGGCGTTCAGTGCGCCGCGGAAACGGCCGGCACTGATCAGCGTTAATTTAGATACACACACTTAGTTACTTCGGTGAAGGAAACGATAGTTAACGCTCGTTATTCATATCCAGCAAGCACGAATATTTGCGATATTGTGTTTATACGTATTATTTACCGACAATTAGTCCGTCCGCGTTCGCGTGGCTCGCGGAGACGGACATCGGCGCGCGCGCCCGACGCTTCCTTCCGGTTTATTTTCTTTTTTTTTTTTTCGAACGCTTCTTTCGGCTGGAAGCGGCCATTTTGTAAGTCCCCGCGGTGCAGCCGCCGCCGCCATTTTTCATGCTAGCGACGCACGGGTCCTCCGTGAGGAGAGGAAGTGGTGGACGCTGGCGCTGAACGGGGAATCAGGGGTTAGGATTTAGGACACATCCATCAGTTAAAAATACCTTAGTCATTCTATTTAGTGATGTCCTCTAACTAGTCACGCTCGTTACTGTCGCACCGAAAGCACCACTTTAATATACACCCTAACATCGTCCTCGACCTTCGCCTAAATTCGGGATAACGTCAATTCGAAGCGCGTCCGAACGATCCTCTTCTCCATCCATCTCCGTGATCCTTGGGCCATTCATTGTTGAGATTCGTCCGTGTCCCCTTGCACTCGCGATCCACCGTACCTACTGTCCTCGTCCATTCTTATAGACCACACTCCATCTATTCTCTTCTCTTCACTTCTTCTCTTCAGACCTTTTCTAGATCTAGATCGTTCTACGGTTCGAGCATCGCGCGGCCACACGAGACGGACAGACAGGGTACACACGGTTCTCACACGGCAACATCGACGATCGTGACACTCGGCTCGACCTTATCCTACTGGAAAAATGTTTCTACGTCAATGTAAAGCTATATATTGACTAGTTTCTCTCACTCGGTTCGCCCTCAACGACGAATGGCCTGGCTTCCCGTCTCTGACCCGTCCGACTCCGCGCCGAATCGACCTCTCGATGGTGTACGTCACCGATTTTCACGATCACGTTCCGCTCACCACGTCTCCTTACACACACACACTCTCTCTCTCTCTTTCTCTCTCTCGCTCTCTTTCTCTTTTCCTCTCCGTTTCTCTCTAAATTCGATTTGATCGAAGGAACATTGTCCCCGAAGACGGGTCCCCGGAACGTCTCGCGGCCCTCTCCCGTTCGCACACACCACCTTCGGTGACCCGCGAGTCACGCGACTCTTCGCCCTTACACAACTACACCCTATCACGGTACATAATAATCGTATTAACGTTAATGTTTTTGGCATCTTCGAAATACACAAATAGACTTTGGTATAAAACTTTTTTTTTCTCTTTGTTTGATAGTGTTCAAGTGCGCGCGGTTACCGACACGCGCACACGACTCTTCATCGTCTGCTTCTTCTTCTATCGTCCACCACCCGCTTCTTCTTCTTCTTCGGCGAGCGCGCGCGCGCCCCGAACAAAAATTCCTGTTTCGCTTCCGCTTTGTTTTTTTTTTTTTGGACAGTTCTCCCAGGCTCCAGGAGAGGAGGACTTGTGTGTGTGGTGATTAGCGTTTAGGCGACTGGGCCTGGCCGCCGATCTAGCAAAGCTTGTCCAGCCACCAGAGCTTGCAGGTCGGCGCACCTCTCCTTCTGCGACGTTTCTTGCTGGACGGGTCGACCGCTTTCTTCACGAACCTGATGTTGTAGGGGTCCTCTGCCAGCTCGGGATACAGCTGCGCGTCGTGGATGTACTCGCCCTCGTAGCTGGACGCGGAGCCGGACTTCAGGATCTCATCCTGCTCGGCGACCATCCACTCGATGGTGGACGGGGTGTTGGCCTTGAGAGCTTCGCGCTCCCGGTGCCAGGCCTTGCGGATCGCGGTGGCCTTCGCGTGGTGCAGCAGTCTTTGTTTCTCTTTCTCGGCGGTGGTGCCGTAACGCAGGTTCACCACGTAGCTGTCCCCGTGGATCTTCACGTCGATCAGAGAGCTGCTACCGCTGCCGTTCTCGCTTTCGTGGAACGTGGTGTTCACCTGGCCACCTAGCCGCTTCAGCTGGCCCCTGTCTTCGATCGCCCGCCAGGTTTCCTCCTTGACAAAGTAGAACGCATCCTGCTGAGCACTGTGCACCACGAACGTGAACGGTAGGAAGTACGACCGGTTGAACACCGACGTGAACACGTCTCCGTAAATGGCGTTCGCTGTTGGAACACTGGACACCACAGCCTGCCCGTCCGCTGTCCTCGACACTAGGATCCCTTTGCCAAATGGAGGATCAGAGGCAGCTCCCAAACGACTCGGGATCAGGTCGCTGGTGTCCTTCTTCAAGGCCGAACGTGGCGGAGCCGAGAGACTCACTGCATCTCCGGAATGCCTCTGCGCGATGTGAGCCAGAAATCCTGATTGAACCCCCATGTTCCTCGTTCGCTTTTTCTTCCCGAAGATTGATGTTCCTGGACCCAACGCTGGAGGAACCAGGCTGTCCGGCAGCTCTTCGGGGAACAGTTGAGGCGCCAGGCTCTTCAGGTCGTAGCCCAGGTGCTTCAGCCATGATATGTGGTCTGCAAATTGTATTTAGCAGTTTGTATCTGTGTCTTGTGGACTGATATTGGGGATGCTAAATCAAGGAGGAGTTCTATCGGATCGTATGGTGTGCTATTTGGTTTCAGAAGCTAGCCGCCCTCCTAGCGCATCAATATTGACTCAGAGCTATGCAAGCCATTAATCTTGCACAAAGCAATTGATCGCCGAAGATACGCTCGCCTTACCTGTGGGTTGGTTTGGTCTGTCTGTGTGCCTGACGTCAATAGGATCGTTCCCGTTGAACCTATACAAGTGCAGGTGAGTCGGCGTGTCCACCCTGTCCAGCACGTTCTCCCAGAGTGGAGACATCCACTGGCCGATCAATGGGTCGTAGACTTTGCCGTTTGGCATGTGCACCAGAGACGTCACCTGGAAACCAAATACTGTTAGGAATCCACTCTTTTTGTTGTACAACTTAGTATATTGGTTTTTAACAGTACTATGATTCAAATGTTGACAATATAATATTTTTAGGAATCTGATAGACCGAAGTCACTGTATGCGAAAGTAGCAATTTTTGAAAGCTGAAACTGATGCAAGACGCTGATTGCTGAAACTGAGGTATGGATCTAAACCCAGACCAAGACGACTATGAAACCACCAATCCTGTGTATCAATCACTGACTCACCTTGTCCAGTAATCCTCCACAGAAATCGACAGGTAGATACAAATAGGGGTTGGAGTCGTAAACGATATGTCCGTAGGGTGACCTCATGATCTCCCTAATGCCCTCTCCATACTGGCTGAAGATCATGATGGGTGTGCCACATTGATCAGTGGCAATGTAATACTTGTGCCTGTAGACTTGTGCGTATATTAGATGTCCCCTGTCATCGTACACCAAGGACATCAATTTTCCATCTCGTGGACTATAAATCTGGCTGACTTCGTGAGGACGTTTCTGATTGTTATAGAAAAATTGTGTAACGTTGCCGTAATTGTCTTTCCTGGTAGCTAGACGATCCATATGATCGTAGTAATATCTAACATCGAAACGTCCGCGTTTGGTAGCGCGAACTAGGAGACCTTTAGCATTGTAATTGAACCTTTCTTCTCTGGCATTTTGCACCACCAATCCTCTATTGTCATACTTGTAGAGACCTTCTCCGAATTTAACTATTCTATCCATGCTATTATATTCCATGGGTATCGTGTTTCCTCTGTACGTCAATGACAACATGTTACCGTTGGCATCATACTTGAATCCCCATGGTTCCTGAGCTTCTACTCCTGTTAATTGACCATCGCAGTCCCATGTATAGTTCTTCACATTAGTGTAAGTATTCACAGCAACGTTACGAGTGTACGTCCTGGTTTGATTGATGCGACCTCGAGAATCATGAGTGAACTCCATCCTGAAGACTTCCAGCTGATGGATAGTCAAGGTCACTTGCGTTTCCAAATACCTCTCATCAGTGATTCGAGAGAACAATGCGGTTCCGTCGAATACTGTTGTTTCATTGGTCTGCGGCCTGGCAACCTTAAACTGACCTATCTGTTCCAACATGCCAGTCCTAGGACTGTAGGCCATGGTGTGAGTTGGTAGCGTCTGACCCCCTATTCTGCCTTGGACATTAATCAGCCTGAAGTTAGAGTCATAGTCAAAGGTAAACTTGGCGTTGCTGAGACCAGTCTTCGCTCCGAAGTCAATACGTTCTTCAACTAACAAGCCAGCGCTATATTGGTAGTCCCATTTGTACTCTACGTCCCTCTCAGAGTGGATCACTTCCGAGGGAAGACCACTCTCTGTGTACCTCATCTCGCTCTTTCCATCCCCATGCACCACTTCAGCAAGCTGACCTGAAGTATGATACCTGTAGACGATTCTAGCACCGTCCCCAGGGAACACAGTCTGCAATAGATTGCCGTCGTGACTATAATGTTGAAGATAGGCTCTGGTGCTGCCTGGAGGAGTATACGTCACTCTGAGGAAACCGAGAGAAGCCTGGCAAGAGAACGAATGTTTTGTTCCTGATGGAAGAATGATGTGACGAAGACCACCGTCATCATCGTACTCCAACAAGAAATGTCTGTCGCTGGCTAGAGTGATGTTAGAGAGGATGTTCAAGCTGTTGTAAACATAGTGTTTTGTGCCGTCCTGGCTGTTGGTCACCTCAGCTAGCTGGCCATGTCGATCATAACCGTAGGATTCATCAGATGCTCCCCATTTCCAGCTTTCTATACGATTGAACCTGTCATAAGTTATCGTCAGGTTGTAGCCTTGTTCGTGAGGCTGCCAGGTCAAAGGTAGTCCAGCTGGGTCAAAGGTGACTGTTAGTAGAGGGTTTCTAGTCTTGTCGTAGAACGTCTCGCGACTGAAAGCTTGCTCGAATTCAACGCCTATCACTCTAGTGTCGTTCACCCAGATCTCTCTGTTCAGAGTTTGTTGGAAGTGGCTGACGTCGCCGACTAAATTGTATGTCGTCGTCATGGTGTTCGTCAGCTCTCCTAGGGACATCAACTGGTAGCTCCACATTGGAAGCATCTCGGCTTCTACTGGCAGTGCGGCTTCCAATAGGGGGTGCTTCGTTGTTGGGGCGCTGAGAACTCTGCCACCACCTGGGAGCAGAACCTCCAGGCTGCTGTTGGTGAACGCGATGGCCTTCTTGACCTTGGCACCTGGGATACCAGAATTGGTTATTAATGTCAAGTTTCGAAATTGAACGAGAAGCAGAAAATTAATAATGTTAATCGTACCATCAGTGATGGTCAACTCCTTGGACCTCTCATTCTTCATCATATACTCGACAGCTCTCTGTTTGTCGCCCTTCGACAGTGCCCGTAGAGGAGCAGCCACCTTCACAACCAAACCTTCATCGCCAGACAAGTCCGAAGACAGCTTCAGCTTCTCTCCAGTAGGCAGAATCACATCGGTAACACGTCCCAGACCATCATAATTGTAAATATACGTGTCTCCACCCTGTAACGAATGAAACAACAATGTACAACGTATTCCAAAACCCACAACACACTTCAATATACTGAACACCTACGCCTGATCGACTGGTCAGCAAACCAGTAGACCCATCATATCCCAGAACGATCTCCGACCTTTCCCTCTCGGTAAGCTTCTCTAGGAACCCAACAGCCGAGATCTTCAGTCCAGACTTATGATCTTGAGTATTCTCGATGGAATAAACAACACTGTTATAATCCCGGAGGAACTGGATCTTATTACGCGCGCTGTCATTCACAGTAGACAGTTTCCCCAAGCTGGTGTTCTTGCTGTATAAAAATGAGTATCGCGTCTTTCCAGATGTCAAATCTTTAGTGGAGATGTGTTGACCGTATCGATTGAATACGTAGATCTCGTTCGTTGGTGGGAATGGTATATGGAACTCCCCGCTCTCGTCGTGATTAGGTAAATAAGGCTGAAGAGCTAGTATGTGCAAGCTGCCTTGGTCTGCCACGTGAAGAACGCCATCGGGAGAAATAGCGATAGCAGATATAGCAGTGAACTTAGCATTAGATGATAATAAAGTCTCCGTGCTGCTAGTGTCGTCAGTACAAGAGCAACTTTCCAGATCCTTGGTGCTAGGAGTAGTATTATTGCACTCGCATTGTCCTCTCAGTCGCTCCTGTTGCTGACCAGCGAAATGGGACATTTTTCCAGAGCTGTCCACCACTCTGATAGTGTTCACTCTGTGAGAATCGCTCTCTGCTATGTACAGTTCACCAGTTGGACTGAAACCAACTGCTAGAACCGAGCCCAGGACTTCATCCGGCTTCTTCGGGTTGACGATGCTAGTTACATTCACCTTGGACGCATCCCCGTCGTTCCCGTTGCTGTTGCTGGCGCAGTGCAGAGGCGTGCCCGCTACCACACGGACTTTTAAGTCGCTGGTAAGCTTCAGGACTAACCTGTCGTCGATAAAGTGCAGGGAACCGTCCAGAGGGCTTAGGGTCAATCCTGTTGGCCATTGAAGCTGAGCCTGGTGGGCGGGTATTGCACCCACGCAGGGCGCTGGGGACCAGTGGTTATGGTGGCCGTGGTGACCCACCAGGGTGTGGATGATGCCTTTAGGGTCCACCGCTCGTATATTCCTCCCGTCCGCGATGTACATCGTCTTATCCGCTGCTATCGCGATTCCTGAAATAGGGTACGTTTATTGAGTGGCGATTTGAGGGTTGATACGGGTTGTAGTGTTAGTAATGGTATGGGTGCCACTAGATCACTTTGGATATCTTCTTGGACACTTTTATTCTGTGTGGATGACTTTTGAGGTTCTTCAAAATTACCTTTCGGATGAGCCAATTTTGCACGAATAGCCGCACCCTCGTCTCCGCAATGACTCTCATCACCAGGGATGCATCTTTCACCGCTGCCAACGACTGGCTCGATGTTGATGCTAGGATTCTGTACAACTTCCAATGTCAACGCCTTCAATATTTGATGTTTCTCAGGATCGCTGATGTACAGGTGTCCATCAGCTGGAGAGACGCAGAGGTAGTACTGATAGGCCACCTGTGTCGCACTGTAAAATAAAATTTTGCAACTCCATAATACATTCTCCGACATTGACAAACCTAAAACCGGGACTCACCTCAATATCAGCACAGTGTAGACATTTCCCTCGGGCGTGATCCTTCGAACAAGATTGAAATCCCCAACGTAGATGCTTCCATCGGGTCCGCTGGTAAGAGCCACAGGCGTCAGCAGCCTTGCGTCCTTAGCCAGTCCATTGCAGTCTTGACAAACTAGGTTCCTCTGCAGCCCAGTGCCCATGACGACCTTCACAGTTCTAGGATACTGCTTGAAGTGTAGCGTAGTCCCATCACCCTTCTGCAGGATACCTTCGTGGAAATTGTAATGATGATGTATGTCGAGTCCCCATCCACCTATGTCCGAGATGTCAACGTCGAATCCTTGCATGCTGGCTGTCTGCGTCTCCCAGATGACGGAGAGACAAGTAGAGTGCTGATAGCCGATGGAGATCCTGGCCTGTGCAACTCCGTAGACCTTCTGCTTGTAAACATTCCTCTTGTTCCAGGCGAAGGTGTGCGTCAGGTTCGGATCTGCTTCGTAGGTCTTGGTGTGCAAGGATCCCTCGATCTCTACGTGCACGTGCACGTGTGTCAGCGACTTCGGGATGAACGGGCCGGTCAACTGCATCCTCACAGTGGACAGGTAGCCGGCCGCCTGGTTGCTCTGATACATCAAGTGCAGGTTCGAGCCTGGGATCGCGATGCTCTCCTGCACGATCTGCAAGAACCGACCCCGGTCACTCGAAAATCTTGTTTACGGCTACCGCCGGACGCAATTTGAATTTTAAATCAGCTCGGGAACAGCTTCCGCAGCTGCACAGATGCCGACTGAGAGCGAGGAAAGCTGCTACAAAGTGTCCGCTGTTATGCACCGGATGATCTTGCATGCGCTTTGGCAACCGGGACAAATAACAGATTGCAGTTTGATGGGCTGGGTCTAGTGGGGCTGGGATGGTGAAATATGGATGCTCGTGCGAGACGAATTTGCAGGAGTTTTGGGGCTGCGGGTGGATTTTGTGGCCCTCTTCTTTTGGGGATCTTTGGGAAATGGTTGTGAGGTTTCTTTGTAGGTTGTTGGTGCTGTGTAAAATATATTTAGTGTTTTGGAAATTTGAATTTTTATTCGGCCTGTCATCTTAATCAGTTCTTTTGGGCATCTCAATTTAAAGGTTGTTTTACAACAGTAGAATTAGCGTTTTGAAATAGCCTGTATATTAGGTTTTTAAGATCGATAGAGTCTACAACAAAGGATATGGATCAGTGCAGTTTACCTGACTTTCCGCAAACACCAAGCTCTTTCCAGGCAGTCCTCCCACCTTCTCGGGCATCCATGTGCTGACAATGATTGGCCTGAGGAGCTCATGGTCGTGCTCCAGGCACGGTCCGTGCTCGCTAAATAGTCCCATGGAGATCCCTGGGAAGCCTATTATATTGTACGCCATAAATGGTAAGGAACTTAAAAACATAAAACACTTAAGGACGGAACAAAGACGGCACACACGTTCAGCAATGTCACGGATTGGTCCTGTATCGGATGATCCACTGATTATGAACATACATTAGCAAGCTCAATGAACAAACTCAATGGAACCGAGGAACGTAATGAATAAAACCATAACGAACAAAAAAAGAATATATATAAATATATAAATACATATAACATATAGAGTAATGTTTAATGCATGTATCTTCGCTATATCGAAAGTTTCTGAGCCATTTATTCGTCTCGTTAACAGGGTGGCGATAACGGGGAGCCGCGATGAAACATGAACGAAATACGAAAAGAGAAAAGGAAACGGAAACATAATACGGGGGTTAATACTTACCGACAGCTGGGCTTGGGGGTTGGTTCGATTTATGAGACTGGCCGTCCATGTTAAGGGTCATCACCACAGGAGGCAGAACCACTATTTGATTCCACGGCACGAACACGGTCCTCGTAAGGGGTTTGAAGGGGCTGCGCTGGAACTGAAGCGTCACTGCACCGCCGCCGTTGACCAGCACGTCAAACCTGATCGAAGTAGATAAATGTATTTCAAATACAGGAGTCCCTGCTTAAATTTACAAGGATTGCCATCCGGAAGTCGAATTCTTGCGTTACAAGGTAGCGCTTCTCTTCCAGAGAAGAAAAATTGACTCGAGCACAGCTCGACAAGGTACAAGAATTGATATTCGATTCAAAAGGAAGCCGTGAAAAATAAACGTGCACAGTCATTTCTGTCTTACATTTCTAAACATGGAACCGGAAGATTGTTGAGGTTTTTCTGATTAAAACGAGTCCAAACATGATGTATAAATCGATCTACTTTTATAGGTTTCGTACAAAGCAATCTTATTTACGGTTTTAATTTTGTCTGATTTGTGTCGTGTTTGGACTCGATTTAATCAAAAGCATCTTAATCATACATTGGTACTACGTTTGTAAATGCAAGACAGATATCTTTTTGGACCCATTCACGTTTAAATCACTTTATCACCCTCGTGATTGTGTAACACTTTTTGTGTCTATTCTAGTCAAGTTCATGTTTGAAGGGGCTGTGACAGAAGAGCGTCCGCCGCCGTTGACCAGCACGTCAAACCTGATCGAAGTAGGTAAATGCATTTCAAACTATACACCGCTTCCGGTATTACGTCGCGGGGCCAACCGGCGATCGATAAAGGATACCAGCCGGTCCGGCTCGACCGTGACCAATTCGAACCGGCCAGTTTTCGATAACCGAAATATGCTTATCGAGTTCAATTGTTTCGGGCACCCCTGATGGAAAACGTGTCGTGCCCGGAGCTGCGATTTTATTGGACGGTTGCGATTATTTCTTGTTTTTAATACACAATGGTCCGCATTTAATGCTCGGACACTTTCATAATAGATTAACCATTTCGGCAGCATTCGCGACGAACAATTCGCTGAAATTAATTTCGCAAATCTATCTTCGTATCAAGGAAAAGCACGTTTCTGTTAAGATATTAAAGTCACTTTAACAATTTCAGACAGCATTACAGATCGCCTATACACCGTTACCTCCGATTAAAATCGTACATATTGGAACGAAGGCAATTTCGAAGTTCAAAAACCAGAGAAGGGTAGGCGTTACCGCAAAATAAATTGAACCTACACACATCAACGTTGCAATAGAAGTTTCCCATCCCAAAGGCCAGTCTAAAACCGTCGAGACCGAAAGTGGAATCACAGAACTTGGTCCCCAAGCCAATTCCAAAAAGGGTGTCCCAAGTCTCGACATACACGCAACCCAAGGGTCCCAGAACCTGACGCACATACTATACTTATCGGCGATAATAACCGGTAATCTATCAGCGCCTGGCTCTGGTATTCATTAAAGGTGAATGGAAACGGTTCGGAGCCTGGGTCCAGGCTTTGGATTACGTCGTTCTGACAGGTTGGCCAGGGATTTCGTCGCGATGCAATCTCGCATTCGCAGTTTCACTGTATTATGGTAAAATTTCGACAGCTATCGGGAGAGTGAATGGTACTGGAAAGGGGAGGGGGGTAGGTATGGTCGGCTTCGAGTGAGAGAGGGAGAAACGGAGGTCGGACTAATCACGCAGGTTTGCACGGAGTAATTAGGAAGCTTTCGACATCATTAGCTGGGGCTTTGATGTGGTTTGCCGGGCCAACTCCTCCGGCTCCCTGTTTCAGGATTATCCTCGCCGGATTACTATATACCTGTTCGATATATAGGTGTTCTACGGCGTCTCCATCCTCCCTTCACACCCACCCAGCCACCCCTTACCACCCCTCTACTCCCTTCATTACAATGCAGCCTTGATCCTATTACGAAGAACGTCCAAGCTGGCGTGCACGCTTCCCGTCCATCATCGTGCGCAAATACTAATGTCACGCATACGGTTTCGCCAACGGGAAATTCGTGAGCATCGTCCGCGACCGGAAAGGATCACAAGTGCCCTTGCTTTTCCTCAGAAGCGACGTCCCGGTGCAGACTGCAATCGCTCCTGTGCTCGTTGAAATATCCTATGCATCGATCCACACTCTAACTCTAAAACGGAGCTACTTCTTTAAAAGCTTCAAAGCGGTCCTACCGATTGGATTAAAATTAAGTTAACTATCTTTAAGTATGAATTAACATTTATACAATAAATAGAATTCAAAATTTCTTCAAAAATCAATGAAAAATGACCAGCAGCCAATAAAGGCTTCTTTTAGGCCTTCGCAGCCCCTGATTTTTTATTTTTTGCGATTAACACACGTCCTACTATTGATTGCAGTATACCGAGATAGGAAAATGGACATTTTGGCACGCTGTTCCACGTTGGTGTCGCATGACGGCCCGAGAAGAATCGGTAATGTGGAGGTAAACTGGAACCGATGCAGGTTTCACGAAACCTAAGTGTTGATGCATGCATCGCACCGTGTGCCTATCCATGTGTAAGGGCCTTAATAGGCTCGAGAGCTCGTTGTTCCCCGATTTCGGCGAATAAAACATGGAAACTCTATTCAATGGGGGCGAAATTTTAATCAATGATTCGCCTCGTCTCGCTACTCGATGCACCCGTTGTTCCGAAGTTGAGATACATTGCGTTTTACTGTGGTTATTTGTTCTGGCTGCGTTGCGAGATGGGAGGAGGAGGACCGTTGGAGATAACGATTCATCTGGTCATCGTTGATGGTGCTTTCGTGAGCTTGATTGCGAGTATCGAGCGATGTGTACCATAAATTGTAAAGTTTTCAAGCACCTTGTAAAATGTGGCTCTTTAAACAATACAGAATGTTTTTATACTATTCAAAGGACCATGTGAAATACTGAGGAAAATGTGAATCACTCATGTGTCAAGTAAGTGACGTATATAAAATTGAATATTTCTGTAAAGCTTGACTTTTTTAATTATTTTTCAGAATTGTTTGTTTTCAATCAAAAGTTTCATGAGGTATAGTATACTGTTCTTTTTTGATCGCGTTGAATTTTTATTAAAACAGATTTTGCGAGCAATCGATTTCTGACCAACTGGATTGCCAATTTGTATTTGCAAGTGATCCTTTGTATAAATTATAGGACAATTTTGAAATTGAGGTTCCAACGTTCTAAAGCAACTGCGTGAATTTATTATAATAATACAAACATCAACTCGAACTTTCAATACGCGAATTCGAATCTTGCGAGTAAATAATTTATTAAATTAATTTGGCAAATAGTGGGCTCGACGAATTCTGTCGAAATTAACAGTATTTGTTTGAAATGCAAACATTTGCTTCGATTTTGCTGAGAATTTGTATAATGTTAACGAGAACCGAGTAGTTCCATCATTCAGATATACGAACGTAAATGTATGGTGCATTAGAAAACAATATTGTTCGAGATTAACTATTCCTTTGATGGAAACACCGTGTCTTTGTCGGCGTTCTTGAATTAATAACGGGTACGAGTATTGAATGCGTGCCTTGCTGTCTACGCCACTCCTAACAGGCATCTTATCACTTATCTCTTGATTAGAGCACAATATAAGCTACATCACCTCTGGTTCGCAATGAATTGAGACTACGGAAATGGTACCTTTGAGGACGAACCAGTCTCAATGAAGAGGCTCATCTAGTTGAGCGCTTAAATGAACGAAAGACGCGTCATCGAGCTGCAAGCATCTTTCTTTTAGAGTTTAACACTATGCTCGCCTTAGCACCGATAATTTCAGAACACTGTATTCACGTGGCAAGAGGCGACAAACATTCTAATTCGATCAATTTAGTCCAGCAATTAGAGAATACGCGGCATGTTTGGAATACCAGGTCGCTCGAGATGAATAGAAAATTACGTCAGAGAGTTGGATCAAGTGAAATCGCGTATAATATCATAGTGACGTTGATAAATTATTATATAAATTCGACATATTTTCACGATGACGATTGAATACTAACCGAGAAACTTTTATAAATTGACGTTTCCTCATTCTGCAGATTAAATACGGAATGTCAAAATTACGGTCCGTCCACAAATATCACATTGGTTTATAGGCCATTCGCCCGTACTATTTGGGATGTCGCAAATTAGGTAATGTTAACAGTATATTAGACACTCCGACATTTTAAATTGCCACCTGATTCCTAAATTTGCTTCACTTTCATTGATGTTTTGCACCTTGTAACGCTTTATCACATTGATGGCTAGATTAATATAGAACCACCGGATGGATTAAAATAAACTGTTTCCAGATTTAATTTTACAGTGATTCAGTTTGCGCTTTTGGTAAAAATCTTGAAATACAGGATAAAGTCTAAAATTCTTGTCCTTAATGAAAGTATGATTTCTATATATACAATCTTCATCGACTTAAATTAATTGAATCATTTTAAAAATATTCTAGTTTTTAACACATTGACTGCCGAGTCGTCCACATTCTACATCTTTTTAAATATTAATTTTTGTCATCAATTTGAACTTTGCAGTCTCGGTATCGGTAATTAAATTACGCTAACTGTGTGGAATTTTTAAGGATGATGCTTCGGCGATGAACGTGTTAAATTATTTGTGTAAAATATAGTAAAAATAGCACTTACCATCCATCAGCTCTGGTCAACGTGAATCCGAATCGGGCGTCCCTGTCCACGGACACCCGGATGCCTACTATTCCGATTCCTTGTTCGGTTACAACTTGTCCTCGCATCACCGCCACTCGACTGTTACAAATCAAAAATATATCCATGCCTCCGGAAGTCGGATCGTATCGTTGATCCATTGCGCCGCGGAAAGCTGATTCGAATAACAATTTTTCATAAAAATTCACGGTCTAGCTGAAACCGCCCAATTAACGCCGCCAGTAACACATTGACCGCCGCGGTTCGCGCGAAAACAAAGATAAAGACAAGCTGGTAGTTAAGGGTCGAAAGCTAAGTCACGCGAAGAACAGTAGGTACTACATTTTATACAACAGAGTTTTAAAACTAACGATAAGACCTAACCCAGGTGCGTTAAATTTAATTTCTATATATCACTCTTACTTTTAATGCAACTGTATTAACAACTTTTACATCTTCTTCATAATCCACTCAAAAGATGTACCTTTAAAAAGCCCTTTACAAAAAATCTTCAACGAACCACGGTGCACAGATTAATACTTGAAAAACAATCCCCAAGTTAATCAAGATCAAAATTATCACCGGAATGGGAACCCTGGTCGGGGACCAGTGTCAGAACGGTTCGTTCTAAATATTGTTACGGCGGTCAACGCGTCGAGCTGCATCTTGGTGGAGGCTTCCGGGTACAGATCGAATCAATTTAACGAGCGGTCTTTTCTCTCTCTCTCTCTCTATTTGACTGTATCTCTCTCGTTCCAGCTCTCTATCTCTCGCGGCGCGGTTGTATCCTAAGGGCAGACGGCGAGAGCGCGAACAATCGATTCTGTCTGTCAAATCAGCTTCCGCGGTCAACGGTTCAATGCGATCCAATATTCTCACTTCGCTGCCAATACGATCCGCAACTCCATTCGAAGCCGGCGTTCCCCGTCGGCTCGCGAGAGCTAATGCCTCCGCTCGAATCGGGAAGCGATACAAATTGATTTTACAAACGGAACAATGGGGAACACACGCGAGTCTCCGCCATTCAGCGTTATCTCGCTGGTTTTCTGTTCAACTATACTTCGACGGGGTGAACAACATCCCCCGATCATCTTGAATATCTCATTTATTATCGCAACACTCGTTTTCGATGATAGGAACAATTTTAGAAGAACGTCACTTGATGTGAAAGCATAGAGAACACTTCAGAAAAAACTTGCTGCTGATTATTACTAAAGCTTGTTCGCATAAAACATTTTTTTTGTTCGTTGAAATAATTTTTTCGCATCATCAAAACCAGATATTCAAGAATCAAGTGATGTTATCCACCCAGTATATTTACACGAGGGAGGCAAGGATGCTCGCGTATCGGCAACGAAGCGGGAACATGTGCGTGCGTTTTTCTTTTGCTTTTCTTTTTTTTTCTGTTTGCTTTTTTTCTAGTCATTCACTTTTGTCTCGTTCTTTTTCTTTTCTTTTTTTTTCTTTTTTTATTCTGCTCTTTATTCTTTTCTTTCATCTTTCTCTGTTTTTTTTTTGTCTTTGCATTTTCTTGTTTTATTTATTTATTTTTTTCGGTTGTCTTTGTGCTTTTATATATGCTTGTGCTTCGGGTCTCATGTCTGCGGGGTAGTAGAATTATTCACAAAACGTACTTCGTGTTCGAGCACTGTGCTTTTTTCTCAAAAAAGTTCGGGCGGGCATTTTTTGGGGCGGGGGTTAATCAAAAACCAGTAGAAATAGATCATTCGGCAAACAAACAAAGAAAAAAAAAGAAGTAGAACGATCGTCTCGTTAGGCAGGTAAATCAAATAGGGGGGCGGGCGGGCGAAAGGGGGTCTGCGGGCAAGGGTGAAATTCTTTTTTCTTTCATGTTTGTTCATTGGTTACTTTCGGTGAGAAGTAGAACGCATGCATATATATCATGTAGTAAGATACGTAATAGGCGTAATGAAAAACATATGTGGTTAAGTAATAATAAATCTGAGGGCTGGATTATCTGCGATATATAAAGTTGGAGTATGTTTAAGCTGAATATTATTTAAGCGATCTGTGTTTTGTGCTGAATATAATGAGATCGATATAGGTAGGTAGATAATAATAATAAGAATAATAAGAATAATATATAAAATATGCGGTGTGTCGCGCGCATGCGTACGCAGCTTGTTACGGTGCCCTTGACCACTGTGCTAAATGCAAGCAAGAATAAATTTACAAAGGTCATTTTTCATTTCAATCTATTAGAGATGGTATCTAGTGATTAAAATATAAAACTAGTTATCGAGAAAGGGAATATTCAATTGAAGGGTCGATTTGGTAGTTTAAATAGCCCGCTGCAGGAGGTGAATGACCTCTCTGACCTGACCTGTGGCATACTTCAGAGCAGTGCGGAGGGTGGTGGCGCGAAACTTAAAATCTTTATACATTGAAAGCATATTTATCAAAGGAAATCTATGATTTATATTAATCAAATTGTTGTAAATTAATATAGTCTATCTACATGTTGATGGTTGACGATCTTCTTCCATCTTGTGGGAAGTACAATTATTTTTTGGCGTAGAATGTTTGTGAAGTTTTATTAAAATGGACTCAAAATGTTTCATTAAAATAGAGTCAAAATTACGATCATTCTGAATATTTATGTTACTTTAAAATATCTATATATAGGTTCTGATTGATGCTATGTAACAATGATACTGCAATATATTCATCATGTTCTTTTCTAGACCCACCCTCTTCACGTATTATTCTACTTATCACACTATAATTTGCTATTAAAAAATAGTAATATTCTCTCTACTGTTTTAGTCTATATTATTACCTTATGTTGTTTTCTTAAATTCCTTTTTCTGTTCCCATGACCTTATAGTTTGCTATAAAGCGTTACTTCCATTCCTGTTACTTAACACATAATTGGCCCATAAATTTCGCCAGATTCCGCTAACAACCCCCATAACGAAGATAATAAAAATTCAGGACGGTCTAACAGGCTGCAT
The DNA here is from genome assembly GCA_916610235.2 of Lasioglossum morio. NCBI lineage: Eukaryota > Metazoa > Arthropoda > Insecta > Hymenoptera > Halictidae > Lasioglossum > Lasioglossum morio. Next base: position 11,951,954 of record OU744334.1, read on the forward strand.
AGATGCGTTCGTTATGTAAATATATATATATTAATCGGTCCCTAAGGGATGCGTATGGGGTGTCATGATTCGTTCTTGGAGGATCGCACGCTTCCCCCATGAAAACGTAAAACAGACGATATAATACGGTGCTCTGTATGTCCCTGTAAGAAGGGACCTGGTGCTCGTGCCACCGATCTAACGATTTGGTGACTTGGGGATCAAACAACATGGCGGGGTGCTGATCCTCCAAGTACGAGCACAGCAAGGTGGCAGGCACAGTCGTCACTACTGGTATAAGTCCAAAACCATAAGTATCTGAATGGTTTTCAAAAAACGAAAGAAGGTAACGCAAGAAGTGAACCAATCGAAAGAATGAAGAACGGAAAAATAGTTGAACGGATGCGTTTATCGATCGAACGGTCCCGGACACAGGCGAGATCATTTATGTTGGCGCGATGGACACCGAGAAACCTTGAACGGTGTGTATCCCTTAAACTCCGTTTCAGACGAGCAGCTTCAAATTAATCTCGTAGTTGATAGATAAAGGCTTAACGATCGCTGATTCGCCTCGAAGATAATAAAAACGTATGCAAAAAAAAAAGAACAGGGTTCGTTTGCGTGGAATCTGACTTTTGAGAGCATTCTCATCTATCCCCGGCAGATCCACAGTACGCGGACCGACTAAAAGACCGTTTTTTACATATTTCCGAATGAGCGCATGCATAAAAAACTTTTATGCACACGGTTTGTTCATGTTGCTTCTTCTATTCGCGTCCGGATACATTTCAGGATACACGTTCCATATTCCGGCGAAAAGCTGAAACTCGCTCGTCTGAATCGTGCTTTGAGAAAGTACTGCAATTACGGATTCTGGGCGCGGAACTGCCAGCAAAGAAGAAAGTTCCAGCAACGTTTTTCCGAAGAATCTAATTGGCTTCTTTCAATTATCCGCGATATAACTACGAAGATCAAAAACACACGTTCCTGCGAACAGGAACCCGTTTGCTTCCCGACCCGAGCAAATAATCGCAGTATCTTCTCATCGAGAAACACCAGTGCAACCGTTCGCGAAAATGTCGAGCTCTGTTTTCGGTACGAACGAAGCTTTCCTCGTTGTCGTTTTAATTAACCATGTGATCGCGCGAGCAGAAAACACATTCTTTTTTTTTTCCAAGCCATGGAGAATCGGCGGGAAGCTTTGTCCTGTCGGAAAACTCGGACTCGAGAGTTTCTTGTCGAACGATGGAAATTGAAGAAACTAAAAAGAGAACGGACACGGTGTCCCGGCAAAGAGAGAGAAACCGCGCGCGAACACCGTCTCTCAGGTTTTTCTCTTCGACCTCGTCTTTTCCGTCTCTCTCTCTCTCCCCCTTCTCTACGCCCTCCGTGTTATCTTCTTTGCTTTCAATTTCTCTGTTCCGTTCCGTTTCCTTCTCCTCTTATTTACCGTTCGACTACTACTCCCGTTTGGATTATGCGCGGAGATTACTCTGATCCGGGATATCTATAGTATAGTTCGAGCGGGAACGCAGCGCGAGCATGATGGCTTCCGGTTTTTTATCGCGAAAGATGCGCGAGCGCGCGCGATCGAACGCGTTCGTATGTATCTTTCTGTTTTTTTTTTTTTTTTAACTTTTTGGTAGTTTTCTTATACGCGCGAAGAGGATTCTCTTTTATTTTCTTTCTCCGTTTCGTTGCTTTTCTCTTCATTTCTCTTTTCATTCTTGTTTCGACTTGTTTTTTGTTTCTGATCATTTTCGTTTGTTTGTTTTTTTTTTTTGTTCGTTAAGATAATTATTATTCTCGGTGGGTTAGAGATGTTAGCACGGATCGGTTCAAGACAGACACAGGGCTTTGGTGTACGGGGTTGTTGGCACATTGTAAGACAGGTGATAAACAGACGTAGACAAGGGACAAGGAGGGAATGGTCGATCGGGTCCTTTTTTTCGTTTTTTTTTTTTGATTTTCGTTTTCTTTTTTTTTCTCGTTTCTATCCCCCGATTGAAATCGCAACACTCGCCGATCCGTCGTCGTCGTCGTCGGTTTTCCGAACACAAAAAGCAATCGACGTGTGGCTCGATCTCGTTCCGTTTACACAGTTTTTTTTACTTTTGGTTTTCTATGGTTTTGTCGTTTCCACGTGGCCGTGTGTGTCTCTTTTTGGTTTTTTACGAGTACACTCTTTTTTTTTGGTAACTTTCTCGTAGACAGTGTTCGTTCTATCGTCGATCGACGATTGTGTACGTGCGTTTGTGGGTGTGGTATGTGTGTATAGCGTGTGTATGAGTAATGAGATCGATCTCTCGTAAACGACGGAAAGGAACAATCGAAGAAAAAGAAAAGTATATGTATGTATATATAACATATCATATAGTGGCATGGAACACGCAATAATATAGTCTTGGACGCAAGGCGCGCGCAATTAATAAGTCAGCGTTTTCTGTGTGATTGCTAGGGTTAATGTGGTAGGGGTGTCAAAAACGTATTCGCTAGAGACAAACTCGAGACAAAGGGTTCTGGTAAACGTACATAAAAGTGCAAGCCTGGCAACACAAAACAACACAAGACCAGGTAATGTATATATATATAGAGAGAGATAGATGTATATATATAAAGATATATATATATATATATATATATATATATATATATATGTATATAGATATATATAGAGTTCGAATTGTATAAAGTACACGATTCTCAAACATACTATTGCCGTTTAACGGGACACAGTTTTGTGGTTGGTAGCTAAACGTGGCGCTAACAGGGACACGAAGACAGTACATAACACAAACATAAAGAGAATGGTGGGAGACGGCAGGGATGACAACATACCGACGACATATCACAGATAACACAGAGACAATTCGTACGATTGTAGTTTCTTTGAATGTTGGTGTGAACGGACCCTTTCGCTCGCCGACAAATTCCAGCTTCGAACCTTGTCAAACCGATCCAAACTCAATACAACAATCCTATTAAACGCGAAACTGTCTCGACATTTCAAAAAGAATTTATTTACAGAAATTGCAAACTTGTCATGGAAATATTGTTTCGGAGTGTTTGTACACGCAGAAGTTATGAACAGAGTGGTTTGTCGAGCGAATATAAAAATGTAGAGATTCGGTAGATCTTTTGTGACAATCGACACGGAAACTGTAAAGGAGGATCGTTTGACGTCGTTAGTTTCGGTTTGCTGGAATTGATCGGAGCCAGAGGGTCCGCGAACCACAGAAACAGATACACAGATAGACAGGTACGTACAGGAAGAAAGAGAGAGAGAGAGAGGGAGAGAGAGAGAGAGCGACAGAGTCAAACAAAGTCAAAGGGGTAGAAGAGAGAGAGAAAGAGAGGGACAGAGAGAGACAGAGAGAGAGAGAGAGAGAGAGAGAGAAACAGACAGAGAGAGAGAGAAAGAGAGAGTTCAAGATAGAGTGAGAGCATTTAAAAAGAGAAATCATATCGGAGGAGGCGACCAGTCGAACAAGCGAGGTATGATCAAACACTGGCGAACAAAACCGAGGAACGACAAACTGAATCGAGAATACAGGCAGGTTTACATGAGGCGAAGGTTTTAGGGTGGTCGGTGGGGGGCAGTGATCGAAAAATAGTAAACGAGAGAAATAAACGGAACATACAGTTCGAGAAAACGCAGGCTAAAGGTGGTAACATACGTATACATATATAGATAGATAGAATAGATAGAATAGGTAGATACAAATACGGGACATACGAAAAAACATGTAAGATGAATGTTTTACGAGCGAAACGAGCAATAGATGGTACTTTTTTCATTGCTTTTCTCTTTCAATGTCTTTTGCATTTGTCATTCATGTTTTTGCTTATTCTTTTTGCATATCTTTTTTTTTTGTTAGGTATTTTGGCAAAGAAAGGTTTGTTTGGATAATGAACGATTAGCGAGAGCTTGAGCTGCAACTTACCACGGTGTAAAGGAATTCCAGAACGTACTACGTGTGGGAAAAACCAACGAGAAGAAAGGGCGTTACCACGGTCACAGAACCCGCGTGTAGCGGGAAAAAACGGACGAGCGTACGCAGCATTGCGCGAGCAGTCGTTTCCGGTTTTTGTTTAGCTAGCTATCGAGATGTTCCTACGATTGAATTTTCGACATTTTATTTGTCCTTGGTTCGATTTCATTTGTCATCGAGAATTTTTCTGTTCGGATCGAGACGCGCTCCTCCCTCCCGAGACCTCGCGGAACCCTAGACCTTCTAGACCTCTGGATCCTGTTTTCGGGAGACCTCTGGCACCTCCTGGACGTCCAGGACGTCCACGGATGTTCCCGTTCTTTTCGGTTGGAAGGGGCCCTAAAGCTCTCGATCCTGTCCGCGAAAATATATGTCCCTACCATCGCGAAATCGAGTGCTCCTTCGCAATGTTCCGCACGCCGTTACAGAAACAATAGACGTAGACACACACTAAATCAAGCGTACCCATCACACACGCGGTATTCGACAGTCACGCCAACATGAACGCAGTCACCCGCAGACTCATCCAACATAGAGTGGTATACACGTGACAGACACAAGTTGGAAACTACGTCACACACATCATGTATACGGTATTATATATATATATACATTTTTTCTGGATCGATGTATATATGTATATAATATATGTGTAGAGATAGAGTGATAGCGAGAAAGAGTGGGAGAGTTATTGAGGTGTTGCACGGCCATGATTGACCCCGATTTTCCGGGGACCGGAAGTCGAGACGCGGATTTTTAATGACTTTTTTTTTAATGAGCGGATCGAGGCACAACCCGTCTGGACCCCGGCTGAATTGATCAATGAAATAATGAGGTTCGGAGACCAGGTTTCTGTGCCGGAATTGATAGCGGATTATTGATTTTGGTGAAGTAGTAGTGGCTTATGGCTAGTTCTTCCAAAATGAATATCTACAGTTTTTGATATTTTTCATTCTTGTTTAATGAATGGTCTTTTCGATATGTTTCATATTCCGTACTTTTAAAATAGTGAAATAGTTAAAGGTATGAGATAAATTTCAAATAATGCAATCAGGTAAAGATTTTGCATATTTCGTGGACATTGGTGCACTCGTTGATTGAAATTCGACAAGTCCTGTATTAATAGCGATGTCTTTTACATACAATATAAAATTTGCAGCAATAAAAGTGAACATTTAAATACAATTTTAGAACAAGTCAGAATCCAGTGTATGTAAAAGTGAAGAATATTAAAATTCATGTCATAATGAACTGTTCACGGTTCTTCTGTTCTCTTGACATTCAATCCATCAGAAAATGAGTTGGAATATATATCCAGACAAAAATGACAATTAGTATTTTGGCTCACTCCGCTGATATTTTCATATCCAAACATAATGTTAACCAACATCTGAACAAATGTCCATAAAATGTCCATTAACTTTGTCACCTATTTAAAACGTTATTAAATACACAAAATACTACTGTAACTAGAAACAATCACTCTAATAACATTGCCCAAAAGTATTTTCAAACATCCACAAACTTAACTCAACCCGACTACATTCTTAAAAACACCCTTGTTATGCCTCACTAACAAACCTTAACCTCAATCACCACTATTAATCAAGCAAGTGACTCTAAACAACCCCTTCAAACAAACTGCAACCGAAAAACAAACAATTCTGCCGGAAACTAGCCAGGTAACAAAGCCCCATCAGAAACCCATGAAAACGTTCCAACCACCGTCGATTAAGGAAACAAAGGGTCGTGTCCTCGGTAGATCAAGTTTCGGGGGTGCAAGTAATTAAAAAGTCGCATCTCATCGTCCGGCGTCCCTTTCACGTCGAGCGTTTGTCGTTTCGTTTGGAATTCACCGTCTCGTCTCGGACGGAGCTCTCTCCTCTATCGAGAAGTCGACGGTGCTCCCGAAACGACAGCGTTCGATCTCTCTTATCGGCAGTTGGCCCAGCTCGAGGGAAGCCTCCGACTGACAATGAGGAGAGATTCCATCGAACTGGCTGCCATCACGAGGAGTTGGGAGGGGGGACGATCTTCGGAATATTGATTACGGTGTCCGAGCGATCCCAGCCTGAATTTCTGATTCACGGACCACGGATACTTGTATTCCGTCTGTCCGGTTCGGGATTCCACTCTGGGAAATCGGGGGGTGAGCGGGGGGTGGAGACAGGGGTTTCTTGGCTGGTCCCGAGATAAGAATTCTCCTCGCGAACGGTTCGATCGGTGACGGCTTCATCGCTGACAGCGAATATTTTTTTTTTCTCTCGTACCTACCGGAGACTCTTCGTTTTACGCCATTTATGCTGAATTAATTTCTACGAGAGCGAGGAGCTACCCCAGCTCTTGTTGAAGCGAGTCGCTTTGGTCTCTCAAGGCTTCCTCGCGAACGACGTCCTCTTTCATCGAGGAATTAATATTTTAAGGTGAATGCAAATTGTTAAGGTTTCTCGATCGTGATCAGATTGCGGTGGATCTTGAGAGATGGAAAATTGCTTTTGCTATTGGGTGTGCAAATTGTGGTACTCATTTTACGCCGCGTGGGGCTATTGAGGGCTTCTAATGTGGGCTCTAGGTTTTGAAAATTTGATTGAATGTAACGTGAATGACAGTGATTCTAGATTAATTATATTACTTGATGCGCCCTTGTCCTGTTTCTTTGCAGTACCAAAACTTGTTTCAAGCTTTTCGATGTAGTAATACTAGCTTTAGTAAAATTAATGTCGACATTTCTTGCGCTGTAGAAATTATTATTAGACTGCGTGTGTAAAAATTATCTACATGAATTGCAAGAAGCAGAAGTCTACTTGAAACTCTAGTTGAAAATTGAAAATAGCATATCGATACGAAGCGAATCTAACAAGTATGCAGTGTATTTTACGACAGTCAGTCATTTAAAAACCAATACATGCCCACGTCGGGAACTTTATTAAATTTTTGCATCAATTTAAAAATTTGATCGCTCGGATCTCTCTTCCTCAAATTTTATCGAATTTGTTCGGTTGATACACATGTTGTAAGCGCAATTTTATCTCGAAAGTAAACATTTGTTATGTACCTGGTTTGTATCATTTCGAAGCTTTACATTCCCTCTTCAAAATGCATCCGGCATTGTTTAATTTAATTAAAACTTTTATTAAATTAAAAACCCTGCTGTATCGAATTGAAAGACAGAAATGCTGTTTTGTTTCAGTCTAATCAAAAGAACCCTTGAAAATTATTGCACAGTTTATTCATGGTTTTCGAATTTCGAAACCAACCCTTTCAACCTACCACACAGTTACATTTTATCTATCTCCCTTATTTTAACTCCTCGATTAAACAGGAAACAAACATCCCAAAAATGTGTTCAACCAAACAAAAAGAAAAAATTCACAATGCATTTTATGCATCTGTCAGAAGAAAAGTTTCTTTCCAAACCAAAATTGCGTTCAAAGTGCAGGAAGCAGGACTTACGTCTCAACCCATTGGAGACATTAGGCTTAACCAAAGTATGATACGCAGGGGTGTGAGCTATGCGCGACCTTGAGCGGCCAATTGCCTCGGATGCAACACGGTGGGGGTGCTCTCTGTAGCGATAAAGCGTCGGTGTTTCATGGAAACGAGGGTTTATTGTGCCGGAGCCGATCGAAGGAGAGGAAGAGCGTTTCGAAGGCGTCGGCGAGGGTGCTCGGAAACGGTGATCAATACCGTCGTGTGAGACGCCGCGAAACAATGGATATACACACACAACAGGGACAAACAAACTTTTATCCCGCTCTCCACAACGTCTCTTTCTCGTCGCCGAAACGGGACCAGTCGTAAACACATATATACCTGTATATATTGTATACACGCGGGGATCGCGCGCATCGGAACCGGCAGTAGCACGAGAAGTTTCAAACTTGTGTCTACCATTTCTAGAAATAACTTTACTCGGACGATCGAGTCGCGGCCTCGTCGTCGTCGACTCCTTAAAATCATCGAGAAACTGTTTAAACAACACCGATATATAACGATAAACTCGAAAAATACTAGGAGACCGACGTCGACCGCAAGTCGATCGCCCTCGTGCGCTTTATCTATGAATCTCCCTTTTTTTTCGTTAGGTAAAACTGCCTAAACAAAGTGGCCGAAACAACACTGTGGTGAATATCACAAAGAATTTTTAAGAAACGAAAAACGATATTACATAAAACGACACTCTTTATTTCCCTTTTGTGTTTCTTTCTTTTCTTTTCTCGTATATTTTTTTTTCAAATTCTCTGCTTAACAACATATGGAAGGTATATGTATTTCTTTGGTTTTTCTTTTCGTTTCTTTTTTGATTTTCTTTTCATTTATTTATTTTTTTTTATTTTGGAGTATTGCGCGTTCAGTTCGCGGCAAAGAACAATAGTCAGCCTGGAAGAACGTGTAAAACTTTTCTATACGCGGGCCGAGAACTTAATTAAACCGATCGATCGAGATACGATAAAAAAGCGAGTCTCTCGAGCGTTTTCTCCGTGTGCAGACTTTTCGTTTCTTTTCTCATCTCCTCTCAGGCTCTTTGCTCGGTTTTGTCTTTTTCTCCGTTTCATTTTCGTTTTCTTTTGGTATTGGATATTGTTTTCTTTTCTGTTTTTCTTTTTTTTTTTTTGGTTTTCTTTTTCGGTCGTTCAGTCTGTACGTAGAACGGAGCCTCTTTCGGTCTTCGGCTGTAGGGTGAATGGTGATCTGGTTGGTGGCAAGGGTACACACAGAGGATAAACACTAGACAAAATACACGAATCCCCCGAAATGCGCTCGCAGCCGCTGCCGCACGCGTCCCGAGCAAATCTTCATCAGTGTTGAACAAAGGCCGCTGACCGCGCCACGACTTCGACTATACTGATCGCTAATCTTTCACCGAAACTTTCCTCAAACTCTTAAAATTCATCTACCACAAGTTACGCTAATTCTACGCGGCTATCTTATTCGCCTGAATACTGACAGACAATTTACAATTTTCAATATTAAAAATGATTTAATAAAACACAGTGTACTAGGAGATACAAATTTTTACTACGATGAACAGTATAAGAAATATTTAATCAAACCCGTTTTTAACGTCCTAACATCCCCTATTTTCATGCCTCTCAAATAAACCCCCGCACACTGAATAAAACACGTATCAAATATCTTCTCGAGCATTATGTCATACAAAAATCTTTGAAAATCAAAATAAGATTTCAAAATGTATCGCGAAGGCGGAACCAAAGATTGCACACGATTACAAGCACTAATTCAAGAACCAATATCATAATTTCTGGCTAACACTAATCGCCTGAAACCTGGGTAAATTGAATAACACGAGAAACCGAAAGGAGATACTGCTAAACGCTGTAATTAACAATCTCGTTAGGTATCAATTGTCAATGCAAAGCGTTCCCGGAGTGACTTTTCGATTCGACGATCTACGAAGCTGGGAAACTAGTCGCCTGGTTTGGAAGTTTCGCCGGTAAATGAACAACTCGTTGCTGCTACCGGTATATAAGACATGTATCGATCAGGTACCGAGAGTTGCGAGCAATTAATATTGGACGTTGCGCCAGCATTACGAGAGGCTCCTTTGATCGACAATGCTTCCGAGATGATCACTGACGCGTTTGGCATTCGGGGGAGGGAGGGGGTGAAACACGAGGAATAGGATGGTTAGGGGGTTTGGCCGGGGTTGTCACCCACCGGGGGCTCTCTTGATAATTCAGCTGTCACGGATATACCGGATTGTTTGGCATAGCGGTGCAATCTGATTAAATCCGTTTTCTGTTTTCATTTTCTCTTTCTTTCCTTTATTTCTCATCTTTTCTCGCGATTCGAGAAGTCAGTCGCTCACGATGGGGTAAACATGGTCACGATATATATATCTCCTTCGAAAAAACCCCCTCCCAAAAAAAAAATAATAGAAAAATAAAAAGAAACTTCTCTAACAATTTCTAGGCATTCTTTGATCTTCAGCACCGAGAGCTTTGTACTTTATATTGACTGAATGGAACGATCGAAGGAGGTTCCCGATTTTCCCGAGGGATCGATGCACAACAATCGATGATTCAGAGTATCGATAGGTGAGACAGTGAGTCTGTCTCCCGCGTGTTGCCCCATCGTGAAGCTTCGGTAAAATTGAAGACGCGTGAACAAACTGGTTAGGCGAAACCATCGTAGCCGTGTGCGCATCGTTCGTGCGATCAAACTCGTTTGGCGCATCAGAACTGATACAACGGTCTCTTCTCCCGTTTCACTGTGTGTTTGTGTACACACAAAATACTGCACATTTTGCGAGCGTTCTGTGACGCGGCCGTGCCGTAACACGACGACTAAACGGAAATAAAAACGCTCCGGCCCCGGAATGAAAATCAATGATCCGCGGCAGTTCTCGTGGATGATGTAGAATTAATCAAAAACGTGGAAATGTAACCGCGTCGAGCCGAGAAACGGACTCTCGTGGTCGCATGAGGCCAAACTGTGACACTCCGTTTTCCCTTTTCGTTCAAAACGGTACGCATATTGTATGTCGACGCGACCGAGCCAGTCCTCTGCCACAAAAACTCTCGAACATCTTATTTATTAACCTGTTTCGCGAACTCTGAAGTGAGAAACATTTAGAAAGAATTCTAACAAATGTCACAGCTGATCGAATTGCTGAGGAAACATCGAAGAGCCAATTGGAGAATCTGAATGAATAAGTGTGAAGAGCTAATGTTAAAATTATTTACACATTCGCTACCACGCGTGACGATCGTGAATAAAATCAAGTTCATGTTACTGCTTGAAATGATAACAGATTCAGAGAAGCTGTAACTTAGGGTATGCGTGACGGTTGATGGCAATCATGGCTGGTAGCGAACGCGTCGAAGATACCAAAATGAAGCAGTGTGCTCCCAAGGGGCTCGTCAATGTTTCCCAAAAGACGACTCATCAATATATCAATTTGATCGTGTGTTAGTGTTTTTTTCCTTATTTTTGTGGCGCGAGGTCTGACTGAGTCGCCTACACATTATCCTCTTACTGGTCGTAAAAATAAGGTAACTAAGCGTTCTATATATATTATAGTCATGGTAAATCGAATGAGAAGAAGTGATCGATCTTACCTTTCGGTGAACTCGTTCATGTGAGCGTAGCTTTGTACGCTGTTCTCCTCGACGAGGAATTTCACGCGCTGGTAAAACGACGCCATCACGCTGGGCGGCTGTTTGCGTAGAAGCACGTCCACGGGATTATTACTAGTAAGGCACATGATATGCTCTGCGCAAGCTGCGTGCGAGCAACACTCGCTGTCAGAACAGTCCATCATGCCATCTGAGGAACATTACTTCTTAGAACACACCTACTCTCGCCCGTTTACGGTCGAGGCATTGTTCGCGGTTCATTCTTGGTGCCCCGGCTCTCGTGATAACAGTTCAGGGATGATCGAGGATTTCTTTGTTTCGCGGACGTTCGGAGGACTGAAGGATTTTTCGGAAAAATATCCTGGTCTTTCAAGAATAGAGTGGTCTAGCGTTTCAACAAGAAATTGCGGAATTTTCCAAATTGTAATGAATAATGTTGAAGTGGTTACTCAGTCTACGTATTTTCATGAAAAACAAAAATCTTTTCAATAATCTTATTCAGTTGGAAATAATACAACAGTATTTTGAAATGCATTAAATGGTTTCACCGTTTCGTCTGCGATCTATTTAGGTTTTGTGGAAATAAAATCTACAGTCTAGAAATAAATTTGGGAGAACAGAAATGCACTGTACGATTTTCGTTTTTGTGGAAATAAAGTCTAGAATCTAGAAATAAATTTGGGAGAACAGAAATGCACTGTACGATTTCATTGAATTTATAGTTAAGTGGAAAAGGTACTATAGTTTACTTTATTATTCGTTTTCTATATTTTAAGCTACCTTTCATGAAGCTGTAGAATGTAAAGAGTTAATCAATTTTATTGATTTGCAGTAGAGAACGCTAAACTTTCCAAAGCAGAGGAGTAATTTTCTAGGGTATTGAATAATCGTCCAAGACGATGAATAATTGTAATAGGTGGGAGATAGTAAACAGTATTATCGATGCTCACCCTGATCATTGTCAATGTTATCATTGCACTCCATCTCAAGGCGTATGCTGCAGTCTCTACCCGCCCAGCCGGTCAAGCACTCGCAACTATACTCGCCGTCCTGCAAAGTGCAGTGCCCGTGGCGGCTGCACCCGTTCTCGCATCCGGCTATCAAGAAACCAGAGCAAATACTTTAATCCACGCCTGTCGTCGGACGATTAATGCTAATTGAAAACCGATGTTCCTTTCGTTCTAGTTACTCGAACGAAGCGAGGTTCGTCCCGCGCTTCACCCTCGAAAAACTGTTATCCTACTGCGAGACAAATCTACAGGTTTCCGGGGAACATCCTACACACGAGACTACATTTAAAACTCATTAAACATTACCGATAACTGTTGCATATTTCAGAGCGGACTCTATCGCACACAGTCCTCGCCGTTCACTGTTTAATTCTGCCAGAATCCACTCGGTAAATCTTTTTATTATCAAATAAATTCTCTTTTCCTTTTTGTACCGTGCGAACGTGTACGAATTAAGTATAACAATTCGTTAATTGTAGATACACAAATAAAACAATTATACAATGAAGAACACTTATGAATGATCGAATAAATGTATGTATACGTGTACTTGTAGAATGGCATCTTTTCTACAAATTATTTTCATAAATCAAATCGAACTGTAAAAAGTGGATTAATTGTACGTTCATGAGTTCTTCAATGGAGCATCTACTCTTATCAGAAGAAATTGACGAACGTTTATCCGCTGAAATAATTTCTAAGAACACAGTATCACTTACGAAGGGTGCAGTGCCTTCCGTTCCATCCCTGGCTGCACACGCAGGTGCCATTCTTGCACTGTCCGTGTTCCGCACACCTCGGATCGCAAGGTTTCTGATCGCACTTGGTACCGGTCCAGTCGTCGTTGCACCTGAAAGTCCGATTAATTAGATTCCCCCACTTTGATCCTCTAACTCCCCTCTTCAACTCTCAGGTCGTGAAACTTGAATTGGCTCGACAACGTGACAAAGATGCCGAAAAAGGAACAAGTTCCTCGGTGTCGGGAAGCTTTATTGTCGAATGTAAAATTGATTCCCTCCCCCTGCGCCGCCCCTTCGATCTTTTTAAAGGGGATGGCTAAAAGGGGGTGAGGTTCGAGAGTTCGAGAGTTCGAGTTCAGTTTCGAAGTCGCCCACTCGCGGGGAAAAGTTTTTGCGCTTTAGGAGGCTCTTTCACGGCGGGGCTCTCGCGGCCGATGGAACAAGAGGGAAGACGAGAGGCGTCAGCTTTAGAATATGAGAAAGGAGATCCTCTTTCGCGTCCTTGATTCTGACAAAGGGACGGTAGGACGGGACCGGTCCTCCGGAGTCGTGATAAGTCGGCTCCTCGCCCCGAAGACAGAGCCCTTTTTCTTGCAATTTTTCACCTTCTTAGTCGCGGAACTTTCGTGACGACGATCGCGCCAGCAATTTACCCATTTTTAGCCCATTCTTTCGGTACTCGAACACCCTGCCACTCTACACCAACGATTTCGCAGTGTCACGAGTTTGGCCGATCGGTGCTGACTTGTTGCGATAAGCGGGGCTGTGGTGAATACAATTTTTAGGGGTTGATGAAGATGTCCTTCGGGGACACAGCACTGCTTCCGAACAATTACAGTGAAGAAGGACAATCGAGAAGTATGGAGATTCAAAATCTTCATTGTTGTCGATGTCCTAATTCGACTGTGAACTTCACGCTTTTATTAAGTACACCGTAGCCTCGTTTTCAATTCTATAAAATTATTTAGACAAGAAATAAATGTCCATTTTGCAGAAAAATCCATAGCCTAGTGATGAGAAACGATATTCGTGAGTCTAAGGGAATTTGTGGCTGAATGAGGAGACAGTAGTGGAGGGTTTGCCGTGGACAGTGTACTAACTTGCAGACACCCTGTTCGCAGGTTCCATGAGGTCCGCAGTCGAGTCCGCAACTGGGTTGCGAACAGTCCACGCCGGTCCAATGTCCCTCGCAAACACAGGTCGCCGATTCCAGGTCGTACGTGCCGTGGTCGGAGCATCGAGGCAGACATTGGTACACCTGCTGGTCGACCTGATTGCACTTGTCGCCCTGCCAGCCCGCTTTGCAGTAACATTTACCGGAAACGCAGGCGCCGTGACCGCTGCAGTTTGGATCGGGACAATCGACTGCAACACAGAACAATAATCTTCGTATCGAACGTACAACGATCTCAAATACTAACCAAAATATTCTTAAAGTTAACAATCATGTTTAACAACCATGTTTACAAAAATTTAATTTCTCTATTGCAACCATACAAATTACATTATATCAAGGGGTGCATCAGACGAGAATAGAGAATTTCTCTCAATTTTTGAAACGAAACACGTTTTTCTTATCGAAGAAAAATAGACGTTTCGTTCCACAGTGTCGACGGTGGTGAGTTCAGCGTTGGAAATATGAAAACTGTTGCGAATCCAGTAGACTCCAGTGGCCGGGAACGGTGCAAAGGCTGTTGCTCGAGGTTTTCTGGAGCCGATCGCAGGGGAATCTCTCAGCCGACACGGTGTACAGTGCGCGAGGCACAGTAATTTATTACAAAAATTCCGATCGCGGATCGATAGGGCGCCCGCGTTCCCGTGGTTCTAATAAAAAACCAGCGAACCGGGCGATCCCCGTTCGACGAACGTGCCGCATACGTAACGGGCGAAGAATCCACGAGGAATTTCCCTCATCTCGGGCGAACGAACGTCGCAGCCCGTGTATACATATAACCGGTCCCGCGATGGCACCACGCGACCAGACGCGCCGAGCCGAGCTGCTCCACACCGCGCCGCGTCGCCAGGACGCTTTGGAATTAAGTTTCATAATTTCCCCGGGGCAGCTGGGATCCGCGGGAATAATGCAATTGTTCCGATGCCATAATTTAAAAAGTTGGCCCATTCGTCGGCGCCCAGGGCGCAATCACCGGCACCCGCCTCGCCCCCGCGAATGGCTTCGCTCGACCTCCTTCCGAGCCGCCTTGAAAACAACCCTAAGAATGCTGCGACTCGAGTCCTTGCCTCGGACAAAAAGACCCGCGATCCCGAGAATTTCTTCCCCCGTCCTGATAGATACGCTAACTCTCTTGTCAAAGTTCGGCTGTAACGATCTGTGCCTAAACTCACTCTAAAGTGACTTGGGAGTGCTGAGAGTAGCCGGAGAATGACTTGATAGTGTCGAGAGTGACAAGGGAGTGTTGGGAGTGCTGAGAGTGACTTGAGAGTCAGTTGCGAATTTTTCGGTGTACAATAGTGAAAATTTTATAGAACTTCGGATCTCTGTAGCAGCCACAGGTAACTATGGTCCGCAGAGAGGTCATGCTAGATAATTTGCAGTTAATAATACATTGCCACTGTATACTATAGCATGATCCTAATTCGACGGGCAAGGGCTATAATTTTGTGTTACATAGAACTGTTCTATAGGAAGATACAGTATAGGCTAATGATCTTCGCCGGTCGTGTGAAGGACGATATATGAGCCGCGTTGCATGAATCATTGGAGCGCTGCCTGGGCAATGGGCACCAGATAATTTGTGGACCCATCAAGGGCACCTCTCGACGTCGAGCATTTCGAAGCTGTCGATCAAAGTGATTCACCTCGTATTGTACTAATGTTTGACTGGCCAAGCTGTGTTGTGCACTTGGAAAATGTTTCTGGTTGACGCGCGGTACCTGTTACGCACGTGATTCCTCCAAGACGAGAATCTAAACTATAATTCGTTAAATTTCAAATATTGTAACGAACGACTGAATTGCGTCGATTCGATATTCATTTAATATTGGGGACGTTTCCTCGAGGAACTGATTGATTGGTCTAATCGTGAAACAAATTCGCCATCATCCGCAGAAGCGGTGGCTACGTCGCTAATGCGAAACGAATACCGGTACTCAGAAAAATGAAAGGGAAGAACGCGCAACGACGGAGCCGTGAAGATGTCAGGGACAAAGCGTCTCGCGTTCTCCGCGAATAATTTCGCCATTCATTCCGAACGTCATTTCTCTGCGGCCCGTGGACCAGACACAGTGAAACTTTTATCCGAGACTTATGTCCTTGTGTACGAACGATTGTTCGCCAAGTTTGTGTCGTCTTCGACAATTCGTCTTGATCAGCATAGATATCCAGCAAAAAGTGCTTTTTGATTTGTACGAAATCTCGCGGAACTATTAATTGGCGCATTAATCAAGATTCAGATCTGTCAAATTAAAAGCATTATTAAAAATGAATTTTTGTCATTCACTAATACAACCATGTAGCCTACGTTTAGTTAAATGTTTTTTTATTAGTTAAGTTTATATTTAGTTCATTCGAGTGTTAAACCTGATTATGAACGAAATTTACTTTAGACGAAAGAGAAGTATCATTCACAGCGGCTTCCGTAGTGAAATGCAAAAAAGCTTCAAAGACGGTTAATATCTTTAGCTCATGAATGGTTCAATTATGGGAACAGGAGGGCCGTGTTCAACAGGGAGCGTGCATTACTAATATCTTGAACTTCCCAGGCTAGAGGTCCAGGACGTACGGTTGAATTACGGCTGATATTAATGGCGCTGTGACAAATATGAAGAAACAACATCCGACGCAGAAATAGACCGTCGGAGGTAAACGTTCCAACGCGTTTCCGTTGGATCACTTTAATGGTCCTGTTAATGGAGCTCTGCTGGATCACTTGTCACCATTTGCGCAACATTCGAACGTCATTTGTTTAAACGAATATCGAAAAACGATCCAAACAATGGCCCAAAATTCTATTTTATTCCATATCCGATTCACGTTGTTCGGGTCCATTGTTGTGCAATTAATGACGCTGAAATACAGGTTTTAGTATAGATACACCTTGCAACTAAATTCCAAATTATTTGCATCAATATGATATTATTTAAACGAATTCTTTTGTAATTAGAAAATTTACTTGGCGTCAACAATTAAGTCTGAATATAAAACATACGAACTGTTCTAACAATTCGATTCTCACAAAATAAAAATTAATGTGCTATTCCGGTATTATGTTCGAGCCTCCGTCTCATTAAAACAAGGACACTTAAAACGAATCTTAATTTGCCACTCACGCACACGCCAGCGCAATAAACATAATCGGCCAGGCAGACCGTCCCGCAGTAATTACACGAGTTTGAATGTCTACAGTGGTTAAGGGTTAATTGCATCGAAACAACAAGCTGTCGTGATCTGAATCTACTTTGCAAAGGATGATTATCTCAGTGTGGGTAAGGTAAGTGTGGACTATCGAGTTCTCGCCGATTTAATCAGAGTGGTTGACTTACGTTCGTCGCAGAAGTCGCCCTTCCAGCCAGGATTACACACGCACGATCCCCTAACGCACTGTCCGTGTTGATTGCAATCAGGAACTTGGCAGTCGCCTAATGGTATGTCGCATTCGGCACCTTTCCAGCCGTCCTCGCAGTGACACATACCGCCACCGTATTGCCCGTGGGAGGAGCACAGCACCGGGCACACGCTCTTGCTGCAATCGGCTCCCTGAAATTTTCATCGGCACCTCCGTAATCTCCGCCCGTTTCCGCCACCGTAAAGGTGATCGACGGCCGTCTTTAACCATAACGTTTCTAACGGGAACCTTGCATTTCCCTTTTAACACCGTGGTGTTGCAGAAAGCTACGCCGGAACTCACTTAAGCCACCGACTCGCGAAAGAATTTTTCCCATTCGTGCGCTCGACAGTCTTTCTAACATTAAACTCGGACGAAATCATATCGTTACAGCAAAGTAATATAATTCAATGTCGTTACTTCAAAGTGTAACAATAAATTGAAACTTTGCTGTTTTCTTTAGAATCTGTGTTTCCGTAGCCAAAACCAAAAAATATTCGTTGCGATATATTCCAAAATGTTCGCTATCATTCTAAAGATCATTGGTTGTCCCCAATCGGTGGACCGGGGTTCGAATCCCGTCGGGGTAAGAAATTTTTTTTCTCCGTTCATTCTCAGTTTAAATTCTCGCGGCCGATTTTCCACTTCCGTTGCATCGACACGTCACATATCCATCAAAAATTTCCTCGGCAAAGAAGCTTCACTTAAAAAATTTACAACAAATTTCTTCGAACCATTTAAATCCCCTCAAACACAATAAGAAACCGGATCAGTAGGAAAAGGTGAACGACCCGAAAAAAAAGTGTGCGCAGACACAGCGGGTATCTATTTAAAATTTGAAAAAGCCGTCCCCCGTGTTCGCTATCAGATGCCCGACTCCGCATCTACAACGCAGAGCAGTGTCCCTAAGGGTGTCGACCGTTTACCGGCCATTATACTCAGCGCGATGCTTATCTGCAGACACCCCAACACGGTTGCGCCCTCACTCCCGGCTGTTGGGCTGGTGGAGCCTTCAGCCGAGTGTTAACACCGATAAGCCTAACCGTTTAAAACAGGCCTGTCGGACAACACGGGCTAGCTAGCTAACTCGACAAGATCAAAGTCGCCTTGTTCGAGTGAAAGCTACGCGAGACAGGGAGCTGTCTTAACACGGAAACCCCAACGCACCTGATACCCGTCGATGCAGTCGCACTTGCCGAGATAACACGATCCGCGTCCGGAGCAGTCGTTGGGGCAGGTGGTGGAGACTCCCTCGGCTTCGGTGACGATCAGGGTGACCTTGTACGGCTGCAGCTCGTCGTTGTACACTGAAAGGAACCAGCGTCCTGTGTCGAGATACTGCAGGAGACTGACGTTCACCATCATCGGCTCGACGATGGTTCTTTTGATGAGCACATGCTGATAAGAGGAACTCGATCCTTGATGATGGGTGTTGTGCAGATCCTGGCCTACAGTGTTCATGAAGCTGACCGCCTCGGAAGTTGTGTCTCTTTTAAGCCTATGGTCGATCCGGCCGCCCTTGACGAACTCCACGAAGTCGTACTGCGTGACGCTCGGCGCGACGTTGCGACGTCCGTAGACAGCCAGGTTCACGCCCCAGGGCAAAGTCAGGTTCAGCCGGATGAACGCCGGCTGCTTGTTACGGAACTCCGTGTTCCAGAAGTGGTAAGGCGGTATGACGGACGAGTGGGCCACGTTGTACGCCTGCAGCTCGAGCACCGCCGGCCATTGTTGCGCCGACTGCTGGATCTGAGGATAGTGAGGATCGCTCTGCTGGTCCCCGGCGCTGTCCGACGCGCTCGAGTGTTCCGCCGTGCTCGTGGGCAGCGACTCTGCGGAACAGCGGAACGTGGAAATGCGTTTATCAGCGGACGAAGGACCGCCCCTGAGTTATTAGGGGACGCGCACGCGAAACTACTTGTCACCGGAATTATACTACCCGAGCTTGTCGCAAAGAGGATTTTCGGAGGAACTGTTCGCAGTTTGTACAAAGGTGCTTCGTTGGCTTTAAGAGCGGAGTTAAAGTAGAAATAAGAAAGGTGAGGTGGAAATTGTGCCGAATATTTTGGTGAAACTTTGTTTTTCGGTTTTGTAAAACTCGCATTACTTTCTGTATTTACGGAAATAATTGTTACTAATCCGAGGCATTCATGTATCTATTAATTAAATAGTGCTGCGGAATGTCCCAGTATGCGTGGTAAATCCGTGAAAAGGATGATGGTACTTGAAAAATTTAGTCAACATTGTAGAGTAAAATTTGTTCGCACAAGGAGGTAAAAATAAACCATGTATAAATGTGAATTACCTATTCAATAAAACACGTGCTTTACAAACATTTAACCTCGTTCTTTATAAAAACGGAGCACCAGACGAAAAAATTATGTTCTGCCTTTTGGCTCACTTTTTGCATATTGCATACAAGGAGACATTGACAAACACGAACAGTCTGCTCTACGGAAGTGAAAACAAAAATAAAAGTAATAGGTAATATGTAAAAACAAAGTGATATGTAAAAATACATGTATGGAAATATGTTTGGTCGTGGGAGAGTAATTGGGTGACGTGGGATGATTGTAGTTTATTCCTGGTGGTCCGTAAATACGTGGAACAAGTGAGACCAAAGTCAGAAGTATCTAATTTCGGATCGATAATATTCTCGTAGCAGCTATTGTGTCGGCGTAGACGCGACATCAGAGCAGAGGAAGCCATTCGAACGTGGCAGACGCCACCGAAAAGCAATTACCGTGAGACGCCGTACACGGGAGTATTTACATCATGCAGAGTGGATGCAAATTGATACTGCTCGATATTTACCTTCGGTGGGTATTTGCGTTGATATCGGGTCGTGAACGTGCGCATTCTCGTGAGTGACAGCCTTGACATCTTGGACCACCACGCATTTCGTGCTGTCTATCGGACGCATGGAGCTCACTGCTGAAAAGAAAACGGAATTCCCGCTTTAGAACCACCGATGTCACTCCACTAACCAACTATGTTTAACAGAACCACCAATTTGGTTCTATTATTACATGTACCCACAGGCAATGTCTCTTTTTGATACCGGATTTTATTCAAATTAACATTTAACAAGTTTTGTTCAACTTTCTTGAACAGATACTGAATTTCAAATACAATTCCAAAATTTAATACAGTATTATTTGATTGTATTGTATTTTCAAGTAACCCTCATCAATATAAATTGCACAATTCAAGAAGCCCTACTGGTTGAAGTACGCAACCATTAGTAGAATATATCCGTACTTATAAAATACTTCTCGATTTTCAAAAGGAAATAAAGATATAACTGGAAATGATTTAATTTGCAAACGGAAGTGTTGTCGTAATTTTTTGAAAAGGGCTAAAACGAAACATTAAATTGTAGCTCGCAATCATCAACATTAATTTCCTGGGGAGCCGTCTAATCTAGAAGTGAATTATATTCGCATGTCCCGGCGTACATTTCAAGATTTTCAGTTCGCGATCCTCGGCTGTTGCCTGCACACGGAAACCGCGCCCTTCGCCATCCACCCACGCGAACGAAACAATTACCCGGGCTGCGACACGGTCGTATATTAACCGTGGAACCAGAAAGGTACATCATTCGAATTTCTTTCTGAAAAATCTTGGTCGGCCGAGCGTCGGAGAGGAGCAAGCCTAGTGTCTCGACGTAATTCGAAAGCGATTGTTCGAATTTATGAACCCATTAGTGCGCTACGGGACGTTCGACTAAAGCCCCGTTCCTGATTCCTGCCGCAATAAAAGAGTCTCGTAACGGTGCTATTTTGTCTCGAGTGCTCGGCCACGTACATTAAGAATATAAAGAGTTGATCGCGGCCGGCTTTGTGACACGGTCAGCGCATCTGTAAAGGAAAATCGTAACTCCGGCTCGCAATAGCTCTTGCAGTCGCTGCGACGCAGTATTTGCTTGCAAGAGGGTGCAAACCCTGCGCGTTGGCTCGATATTGAAGAAACCAGTAAACTACAGAATTCGCGATTACGACATGGCACTGTTTGCGAGACTTGGTATTCTATGGGATGTATTCATACAGACTTTCAAATCTATAGAAAAACATTGCGGAATAAAAACAGCTTGAAAAAATAGATTCTTCGAGCCGTAAAACAAGCGTAGGTTTATGAAAATTTTGAAAAATCGACGTTTCGTCGTTCGAATACAGTTTTCAGCAGCTGCATACAAAATCGCGATCAATATTATGGCACTAGCAATTCCGCGTGGGCTGACCCGTGGATAAGGCACAACCATAACAACACTTAACGGTCATCAGTCGGAGAAGCTTAAGTGGTCGCGTGACATGTGTGTTATTGCAACAAGGGGTCATCGACATTTCCCGTTCATTTTTTCCTCTCTTTCTTGACATATTAGGGATTGAACAGCGGCGGCCGTTGTTCAGTATGATTCCAGGGACGAACAGGGTGAAAACGGTGGACGATGGTGAAACGTCAATGGATGTTTCGACTCCCGTGCCACCACCATACGGGGTCTGACATTTTGCTATAAACCGATGTTACGCTCTCGCGTCTCCCGTCGACATATTCGCGCGGGGCCGGCAGGCGTGTTCCCGCGCGTTTATACGCTCGTGACTCGAAATTTCGCGCATAAAACGTTTCTTACACGCGTCATGATTTTTATTACGAGATTTAGCGCTTGCGGGCAGGAGCGCGAGCGCGCGAAACCGGAATTTCCTATCGCGCGAACTTCTGTTTATAAATCACTGTCGAGTGACGCGTGATCTTCGCCGTAAACCAACAGGCGGTGTAATTTTTGTTGTAAAACCGCGGGCCTGGATATACGAGGAGACCGCCGCGAGTTTCATTACACGGGAAACGCATGAGTTGCAAAACGAGCCATCACAAGCCCGCCCCCAGCCTCGCGCGCTCGTGCAATGCAATTTTCCACGCGAAGTTTTAGAAACCGATGTTATTTACATAGAGCTAGGAGGTAATGGGGTAGTTAACGGAAGTTGGTTACCAACACCCATGAATATTTATCCGGCGGGAGTCCACCCCTGTGTGGACATGTGTCCAGGATACCAATTACCGGCAAGGTGTTCCTTAAAAAATAAATCTGGCGCCGTTCTATCCAGGAAATACAACGCTGGTTTCAGCTTATCGAAAGGCTATTGTACATTCTATGGGCTTCCTACCTCGTCCTTTTATCACGTACCTTTTTCACAGGCCGCAGATTACGCGTGTTTGCATGGAAAAGTGCTTAGCGTGGTGTGCTTTGTGTTGCGTAAGTGTGTCAGGATCGTTTTAGTCAGACATACTGGACCGCATGCCGATATGTAGGTCAGAAGCTCTTACCATGATCTAGTGGTCTCCATTTTGTTGGTTAAAGGGAGGCTGTTGTTTGCACTGCGGTGGATACATTGTGCAACAAGATGATAGGGGATTTTTTAGTACTAGACAGGTCAATATGACTGGTTTCAGATTTTCTTCGTTTTGTAATTATTAAAATTATGACAACGATTGCATGAGAATTTTTTTTATGCCACTGAAACAGGTGTATATTATTAAAATGCAAATATTGGGATTTCTAAAAACATTTTTAGAGAGAAACTCGAGCTAGAATTCGTACAATATGACGTTAAGCTTCCCTTCAAGCACTCTCCTACTAATCCTACCAAAATGAAATACGATGTAGTGCAAGAGAAATTAGGTGGACTTTAAACTATAATTTTGGTGATTAGATGTAGTACACGGAAAATTAGAGGAAGTTTTCACTTCCACGAGTTTAAATGTACTTCTGAAACAAGAACGAAACTATTCACCCAATCCAATTGATCTTATTTATTTTAAAACGTGTAATTTCCATTCGTCTTCGCAGCACGATTGTACCTTTTCATTTCTATGTTACAGTCAATGCATTCAATTAAATCGACCTTTCAGTATAATCTAGAACACGTAATCTACGGTTACAATTTTTTCCGCTAACCTAATTTGGTAACAGCAATGGCCATAAAGAAATTCCGCGCGGTCGCAGTTATCGTTCCAGTAAAACGCAGCGCGCAACGGCGAAAGAAAATCGCGCAGGGATTTCCAGCGAGCATCGAACGAAAACAAAAAAAACAAACTAATCTTCGAGATGAAATATTACTTTTGTGTTTATCAGGTGCGGACCGAACAATATTCGTTTTGGATCGAGGCGGGATCGACGGTTGGCCGTGGAATGGGGGGCTGGTAACGAGTAAACATTGAATGTTACATGAGCTGTAAAATTCGTAAATCCATTTCCGGGTACAATATTTGCTGAACTATGAACCCATCGGCGCCCAGGCCCCGAAAAGAAAATACAGGGATTTCGTATAGCAAATTTCCATTTCCGTCGGTGATATCGGGCTCCCCGATTGGACGGTTCGACTGCGTCGCGCGGATAACAAACACAACAAACGCAATAAAGCGGACGCAATAAATCAAACTGGCTGCCGCGAGTGGGCGAGAAGGGGGGGCAAAGGGGTAGGGGGTAGAAAACGTGTAGCCACGTGTGCGCGCGTGTACGTGGAGGCGAAAAGGACGACACACGAGGGAGTGGGAGTGGGGGAAAAAAAAATAATAGAGGAATGAACATGAAATATTGATGACCAGCGGATGATTCCTCTATTTGTCAGATCGTTCTCGTAGCAGTAATACGCGAATTCAATTAGCTGGCGCGAAAGCACCGGACCGCGTTGATAAGTCAAGAGGCCATTAGGCACGTTGTGTATCGCCAGAGAGAGAGAGAGAGAGAGAGAGAGACCTTTCGCTTTTAAAAAGTCTCGTTAACCCCTGCGTAATTAATTCGCGGCGAACGCAGCCACCGGGACAGATAATTAATTTAGCTGCGATAACCAGTCGCCCCGACCAGCAGAAGAATTCCTCGGATGGGATTCATCGGCGTGTTTTCGTTTCGACCACACCGCTGCCACTCATTGCCCGGAAGACATTAATAGAAATGGATCGGAGCAGGAAACGCGGTACGTTCGACGCGAGCAGCGCTCGTTTTCCGCGCTGGAAATGGGGCTCTTTCGGTTTACAACAGATCCTAGAAGGTGCTCTGACGTAACGCAAGGTGAATGTCCTGAATGGAAGAGGTCCGCGCAGGGGATCGACCTGTTGACGACTATATGCTTCGTTGAATATTTATCGAAGTTTGCCGATGAAACATTCAAATAATTAACTTTTTACCAATTCGCTATTTTGTATATTCAGCAATTATTAATTATACACTTTAAATTCAAGTTCATCGTATTTTGAAGAAAAATTCAACTTCATCAATTTCTTCAGTATCAACGCGTCCATAAACGCTTAAGAAGCAATACAAGTTATCATTTGTATTTAGATCATCAATTCAAAAATCATCCCCAATGCGAAACACGGTACGCAAATCCAGGGTGATTAAAATTTCTATCGAAATTACCTAGATTGCAGAATTTCTCACTACAATATCGCGGCTTAATCTTGCCGTTTCCCGAAGGCAACGGAAGACAGTCCCTTCGTCCCGTGTGCCCGATACGCGTTCATCAGAGAGCCGAGATAGTATAGTATAGTGCTCTGGCACCAATATTTGCCCCAGCAGAGCGTAGGCTCATCCATACACGTCACCGGGTGCTGCATTTTTTCCAAAGGAAGCGACAGCAACAATGGAGAGCGCGTGCAATTACGGTCATCGTGTCCCTTTGATTCCGCGTGTCAACCGTGACGGACAAATTACCGTGCGTCGCGACGCGCCGCGTCGCGCGGAAAAGTCTCTCGACGCATGCGGGGTCGTCCTCACAGTCGTTGGGGAATCGACTCGGTCAGCAGACACGCAGCGAAATAACTGGAAAAGAAGGAGCATCGCACCCACACGCGCACGCACGCACACACACACACTCAGGAACCGTGCGATGCACGTTACGTAACTATCGAAATTGAGTTGCAGTGAACTGTGCAATGACCTTATTACGCGAGCATCAAACGTAACGCTGCGTTTCTGTCCTCGATTCGCGACGCGAACATCTCTCTCTCTCTCTTCCCTCTCTCTTTTCATATGTTACTATATGAGGTCTACGTTCGGGAGCAATTTAGGTGTGCCGAGTCAAATATCAGGTCGCCAGAAAGTAAATTGCCGGTCATCGATTTTATATCTGATGCGTTGTGGCTCCAAGAACGCTAGCGATAGTTATAACCCAGAGACTTTTCTTCGAATTATGTGTTTGTCTTCTATAAATTATTTTTCTATCCGTGCTGGGTAGGAGAGTGTCAGATATTCAAAATGTTTGAGATAATTAGAAAGTAAATTGCCAGTCGATTTTATATTAAGCACAAATCCTCTACTCTTTAATAAACAAATAGAATTATAAAATAACAATAACGGATAGCGGAAATGGGGTGGTACGACTGTTACCATAGTAATATGGTAAAATCGGCCATTTTTAGATCGGCCATTTATTCCCGGCTAACCTAATATTTGCCGCAGGTTATGTTCAGCTTGTGTCTACTTTGGGTTTAGGCTAATGACATAGTAATCTTCTAAAGTGAAACCTGATTCTGACATGCGATATGTTTAGCTTCGGTCTACTTCGGGATCTACCATAACAATCTACTTATTAGAAATCGATTACCGCACTTCTCCATGACAACGCCATGCGAAAAGGAGCTTAAACAAGGGTGTTCGAAATAACAAAGGTTCTACAATGTTGTACAGTAAGGAGCGTTCTACGTAGTAAAAGCTCGGTAATACGATCGACCATGAAAACCGTGCAGCAATAATAAAGTCAGTGGAAAATTGAAGCGATCGAGGGCCCATGTTTCACCACCTTGATTCCCCGGTTTGATTCGAGGTACGATGGGAAAAGGTGAAGTTGGCTGGGAACGACAGGCAGAGAGCTCGTTTCACCGGGAGCAAAGGAACAACTTTTTCAATTATATTCCCTCGGATCGATAGAACGATTCATTCCCGAGAATGATTCCCGGATTATCGGCGGATTATCCGCCCTCCCGAACGCTCGGGTTATACTTCCGTTTTCTTTCCTCGTGTTATAATGAAATGTTTACTATCGATCGGTGCCCATCGTTTCGTTCTTATCCGTCGAAATATCGCCGCGGATACACGGGCTCCCACCCTCTGTTTCCTCCTACGGCGAGCCGACGGGCATTGTTCGCTATTGAACATCTGGAGAAACGAATGTTTTATTGTGCAGGATGTAGTCTGGATAAGCTGTTATTGGGTTACTCTATCAAAATTATTGGATACAGCGAACAAAATATTTCCTTACGTTATGGGCCAGAGATACGATTTCGTTCCCAGATACGAGCCACCGGGAAACTTGTGCCTGGTATAATATACTAAATGGATTTCTTCTTATACCCGTAAAAATCCCTTATTGGATCATCGGACTGGCGGACTTTACCGTTCGTAGTCATTTAGAAATCTGACTGATACTTTCGCAATTTTCTGATACGTATCCTCGGGTAACCTCTCGAACGTTCTTCCATTCGAAATTTTATCAAATTTATATTCAAACTACATTTATATTTCTATCTATACTCGTAGAAATCCTGTTTTATTCAATTTATATTTAATTCTCCTAACTTTTATGGATTCTGCAGAAGTAGAAAAGAAAAAGATTGAATATTACTCTAGAAAATGAAATACGAATCGAAAAATACGTTCCACGTCCACACCAGTTCGTCGTTCAAGACAACAAATATTTTCGTCGTCCGATCGACAAATTCGGCCATTTTCACCGCAACAAAAAAGAGAGAACGATCGAGAAACAACACACCGCAGGTCCATACATCGTCTGGACCGAAAATAATAACAGAAGTCCGAGCAAACTGCGGCACTTTAGAAAAACGGGGGGAAGGGGATGCTTCGATAAATATAGAGCCTCGAAAATGTTCGAACCTGACCCACATAACTCGGCCACCCCCGTATCCCTTGGTTTTCCCGTGGTTCGCTCAAAGTTTTCCTCGAGGGGTTGAGGTGTGTGTCAGGGGTAGAGAGCAAGTCCACGTAACACCGCAACGATAAGTTGCACCCCCCGGAAGAGAAATCGAAACACACGCATATCGGACACCGTTGGAAAAATGGCGGAGATCGCCGGCAATACGTTGCAGGCCGGAAACCATGTTCCCGGAGGAGTCGTGGGAAGATGGGCGCGTGGCGCGAAAATGTATTCGCGATTATTAATAGCGACCATTCGGCCGGTGCCCCGGGCCCATCAACAAATAGCCGGGGAAACGTAACGAGGGCAATATTTAAACCGGGAACGTTTCGCCATTTCGGTGACAAAATCGCGGACCTTCGACCGTTCAATCCAAATTCTATCAAACCCATGGACATTTATTAAACCAACAAGAATTACTGTAGTTTTCTATTAATGGAATGTATGTATTTATATATGTATTAACTACTTGTGAATAAATTTTAGAGAAATCTGCACGAAGAATTGTGTACTTTTGTGTACCGTAGGATTAGAAATATAATTGTGCATTGCCAGTCTTATTTCCCAGTGATTTCAGTGACACTGGATCGTTCCAAGCGTGCGTCTCGCGAATCGATCGTCTGCGGGTGTGGAGCAGGAGGCTTTTGTTACTCTCGCTCTCGGAAATTACATCGAGGGTGGTCCGGGGGTGTTCCCGGAGGCGAGGCTGGAATCCGGAAAAGATTTCGGAGTCGGTGGACGCGTGGATGGTTGGGCGAGGAGACGGTTTCAGAGCGCAACACCCGCGCGCGTCCGCATAAATCAAATTACCGAAAAGCAACGGCGGCTCGCGTGCATGCGAAATCCGTTTGAAAATCGGTGCAGAGGTAGCCCGGGCGACGTCGACCGTCCCGGACGAATCTGAATCGTCGACGAAGAGAGAGAGAAGGAGAAAAGGAGAGAGAGAGAGAGAGAGGGTGGAGGATTGTGGGGGTGGATGGCGCGTGAGCGTGGAAGAGGGTAGTTTGGATGCAGTAGCAAACAGGCAGATTGGATTCCCGACTCGATTTACCGGAATGTAGAAATAACAGCTGGCGAGGTCTCCCCGAGGCCGATCCGGCTTTACAATCTCCTCTCCTCTTTTCTTCCTTCCGCTTTTCAGACACTCGCTGCCGCCAGGGACGGGGGACGCAGGAGACGGACGCCGAGCAAGAAGAATGCAGACACGCTGGATCCGAGGGACAACTTGGATGCTCGAGAATGTTATATACGGGGTGGGTCTTCGAGAGTGACCGGAACCGAGGCTCTATGACTTTCGAATTTATTAACCATAGCGCGATAAATGCCTGGTTACTTTGACTCAACCATTCTGCAATCACCAGCTCATAAGGAATGATCCCGAACCAGGAAATTCAAAAATTATCGAACTGGAGGTGAATCATTTCTTTTCAATTGTTTTCCTAATATATAAGCAATTAATAAATGTTTTACCAGACAATCCTCATGAAAAGTTTTGTCAGGAAACTTTTTTATAATTCTCAGAAAAATATTCCATTCATTTTATAATTTCTGGCAGTCTTATAAAATATTTTCTAACGTGCTATCATTAATGTGAAACAGCATTGAAAATCTTAATCAGCTGCACAAGATGCGGAAAGAAATTGCTAGTAAACGCTGGGGCTGGAAACATCAAACTCAAAGGCAGTTCACACATCTAAAAAAAGCGACTAAATTCGTTTAAAAAAGTGCTCCGATGTAAAAACAGTATTGCCAGCTCCACTGGAGCAATTTCAATTAAACGCGAGCGAAGTGCGCGCGCGGCTACGTTCATCGGCGAGTTGAAAATTCGCGAGCACACGAGCCCATTGTGTTCTACAAAGAAACCCTCTGTCACTATTTTCAAAGCACCGCTCATTTACTGGAAGAGGAAAAAAGGCACGGCTGATCAAAAAAGCGATAAAAGGGAGCAATTTCTTTCTTTTTCTATGAACAAAAAAAATATCACGCTCGAAAGTTCGCGCGCGTGCAGAGCAATCGTTTCACGTGACACAAACCACCACCCAACGGTACCAACCCCTGCAAAATTCAACAATTTTCTTTTAAACGTCGACTATTCACGCAGGGTAAATTCGACAGTAATGGCCAATTTATTTAAAAAAAAAAAACGTTAATATATTGCATATTTAATTAATCTATGCAAGACAATATCTTTTGTAAAAGTAAGTACACGTGAAATTGATGTTGTAATGTAAACTCAACATCTTCTAAGAACGTTAAAATTGTAATCGTTTATGTACTACATTTTTTGTGTAATTTAGTAAAAAAATTAGGATTTGTTTATAAAGAATTTGTATGCGAGACTGAATCATCTCATCCGTGGGGATCTCTTGCCCGGAATAACTATGAATTTCGCAGTCTATCGTTTTGGTGCCACGGCCGTGTAGTTTATGAGAACCCACCCCGTATTCGTAGGACAATGCGAGCCCACCCCCGCTCGTCGGCCACCCTTTCTTCCCCTTCAAATCCTCTTCATTCCCTGCCGCCTTCGAAAGATAAACCGTAATGCTACTCCGTCGGAGACCTTGACCGGCCGCGTTCGGATTCGGGGATTTGTCGACTCGGGCTGAATGCAAAAACACAATTTCAAGCTCGTCTACGGGATCCACCCCCGCGCACAGTTTCTCTCTTGTGCCGGCTGGGATCCTCTGTTTCTCGCTGATAACGAGGGGGCGTTAATTTCTCTGATCGGTCCCCGGCTCGGTTTTGCCACACCTTCTTCGCCGGGGATGCAATTTTCGTGTTACGGGGCGGGCTAAGCCACTCCGCAGCTTCTACTCCATTTCTACAGCTTCAACCCTTCGCCGTCTACACCCCTGGCGACACGGTAGAACGGTCCGTTGGGGGAGCAACAAATTGCCGGCGCCCAAAAATGGGCTCTGACGCTCTCTTTCCGTGCCACGAGTTTAAAACATCGACAATAGATGTTCTGGAAAATAAATTTCTACTGTTTCAACCCTTCGTGTTCGTTGAAAAAATTGTAGACATTTTTGGAGTTGGAACATTGAAATTATGGGCGATTGAAATTAATATTTATCGATTTATTCCATTATGTACTCAATCGTTATGGTTTTAATAAATTGCTTTAAATGGTTTGAAAGAGTGAAAGAATCAAATTAGAGTAAATGTTAAGTAAAATGAAATAGAGAATTTGTAGGATTTATAGGAGCTGAAGAAGCATAAAGTCAAGGGTGTTAATTTCTCTGATCAGTCTCAGACTCGTTTTTGCCACACCTCCTTCGCCGGGGATGCAATTATCGTGTTATGGGGCGGACCAAGCCACTTCAGTAGCTTCTACTCCATTTCTACTGTTTCAACCCTTAATCTACACCACCGGTGGCACAATAGAATGGTCCAGTGGGGTTGGAAAAAATTGCCAGCGTCCAATGCTGGCTTTCAACGAATTCGTTTCACGTTTAGAGCTGGACAATCGGAAATAAATGTTACTTACATCGCATTTATATTTGTGAAAATCGAACGGACAGGAAATATATTATTACTAGAGTGCTTCTAATTTTTCTAACTGGCTAGAGCCTAAAAAATTCTCAATTGTTTACCGATGTATACAAAAATGATGATTGAATAAATTTAGAAATGGCTGATAATGTGTTTGAACAGCTTTCTCACACTATAATTCATATTTCGATTTTAGAATACGAGGGACGCCGGTGAAATTCATTTTTCCAGGACTCGAGCGATTCGAAAGGGGCGCAGCAGCATTTCCTCGGCAGGATTTTCACCCAAGGGGTTTTAAAGGTCGACTACGGGCGTGCATGCGTTTGTAGTCTAGGAAAATGTAGCCGTGAAAGAGTTCCTCCGACTTCCATTACCCCTTACGTCCGTTCTTTATAAGCGAATGCCGTTCCGAGGCCCGAAAAAAAGGCTGGGCTTTAATGAAAACCGTGCGCGCGGTCTCATCCTGTAACTTTTCCCCATCAACATCAAATTTTCATCAAAACCGTCGAGCCACGAAATACTGTAGACGGTTTTGGTGGCTGGGTTTCGTCGTTTCTTCCCGTGTTTTTTTCTGTTTTGCCGGGGTGCGACGCGTTGCGGAAATTTCAGTGAAAATCATCGGCCCGCGAAATATCCGAGGAGGATGCGCTTCTGAGCTCTGGAACACGCGAGGGTAAACACAACCAGGAAGGGGATAGAGAGTTGCACACGGTTGACACAGATGCTCCCGCGGGCCGTGCACCGCCAAATTAAATACCGTTTAACGACGGAAGTCCGGATCTTTGATAGGAAGTGCGGCCACGACACAACGTTACTGGCGCAATGGTTCATTTAGCCGCGGTTGCCTCCATCCGGCTTAGGGGAGAGGTGAAAATATTGCCGGTCGATTCGAACGAAGCTGAGACAGATCAGTGAGAAATTACGTTCCGGTTCATTCTATTTTCTGTATATCTTCCTACAAAACTCGGAATTTCGGTAAACATCCGATATCCAGTTAAAATGATACTAATATTTTCTAAAGTAACAGCACCGCATACAAAATTTCACGTAAATTTTCACTTTATATTCCGGAAATGATATTTTAGAGATTTCTACTTTTTCCACTATTTTCCAAATGTTATTAAAAATTCTCTGGAACGTTATTCCTAGAGCGGAAAACTGTAGAGTCTGACCGAGTACAAATATTCGACCACTGTATATTCAACTAAAAATTGTTAGGTTTAGAAAGTAGGTCAGAGCGAATAGGTTACTTAAGTTAATTAACTTCTGACAATTTATTTAGTCATTTCAGTCACGCTAGCTCTTTCAGTAGCCTAATTTCAACCATTGTCAATGTTCAACCACTATGTATTTAGAGAAAGGAAAATAGAGTAGACGACAGTACGTGTGTGTAAAGGGGTCTACGAACCCCAAAGGCGATCCAAGAGTAGATCCAAGAGCGAAGTCGACCATGGGTTCCACTCTGTTAGCAGATTTACACGTTCAGTTGATTGTAATGCTTCCGCTAAATTCCTCTTGTGAGACAGGTTTTCAAGCAACCCTGAATAAATATTTCCCGAGCGATCCGAGCGCGTCTGGCACAGGTCTTTTCGGCCAATAATGATCGAGCCAGGGACGGGACGAGTCGTTCACGGGCAAGGGTGAGAGAACTCCGTGGAAAGGGTGAGAGAGAAACTCGCGCGAATCGATACCTCGAGCCTCGTCCGCTAATAAGATGTCTGGCAGAATAGCTGCTGCGAGGTTGAAACACACGATTCGGCGGAGAGGTTTTAACTGCCATAAATTTCGGATCTTCGGAGCTTATAAAGTCGATTCGAGGAAAATCCCTTCATTCTGCGATAGGCATTAACTCCGAGTAGGGGCGGCAGGAGTGTCTGCCGGGTCGAGACGTGCAGGTAAAACTACGTTTTTTGAGTTCGCGTTATCCGCTGAAGTGGGAGAAATGAAAGATTTCGATTTCATGTAAATTTTCGTGAAATAATCATAGTCGAATAGTTGAATTAATTTTGCGAACGGGAAATAGACTGTTACTGTTTTCCGCGACGAAAAACGCAAAATAGCCGTGTGATTAAATATGCAACGGACCGTCGATATGTACGACGGATATTTGTGTAACAAGGGGGAACAACGTCGGTGCAATGTGGTGTCGATAAAAATTCCATTTGATCGGGGGAAACAGAACGGAACACACATAGCCGGGGCCCGATCGGAGGCGCCATCGAAAATGTCTGCGCACTGTATAATGTACTAATGGCGTTAAGTGCACGCGATACGGGACAAATGATAAGCGAAATTTAATTTCAAATCCATTACAGTTCATTCATAAAATACCCCGATGCCGCCCGAGGGAAATACAAATTTCAAAAACCGGCCGACCGCGCCGGAACTTATCGGAACGGCGACAATAAATTTATTGAATGGGATAATGTGATTCACAGCGGATGGTCTACTTGAAAGTTATTTTTACCCGCGCCGATTAACTGCACGCGTTCCGTGTTCTTTTCCCTCTTAACTAGGCGTTTAATCGAAATTGGATGTATTGGATGCGTGGGATCGGTGCGAGGACTGCATGTTTATTAATGAACTCGTAATTGATGTAATGAGATCTTTATAACATGGCTAGCCTGTTTTTAGATTCAATACTTTAATTAAAACACCTGCAATTTATTTTAGGCTCTCCGAGGAGCTTTCCAAGGTTGTAAAAATCTTTTTGAGGTACACACAGGAGCTTTAAGAAAGTCAATAATTTTTTTCTGACTCATAGGAGATCTTCGAGAGTATCAATGATGTTTTTTTGGACACAAAGGAGTTTTCCAAAAGTATCAATGATTTTTCTGAACGCATAGGGGCTCTCGAAGAGTATCACTGATTTTTTTTAGTTCATAAAATCTAAGACAAGTTCTCAATTATAGTATAACAATCTCCGAAATTTTACATAGGGCTCAGTGCATCCTTCAGATTCTTTAGAGTCTCGATTCCCACTTGCCAATGAAGTAACTGTTGCAACTTGAGAAGGTTTGCCCCAATTCCGCGAATAACAATAACACGAAGGTGGATATAATCAATGGGTCGATCGCCCGGAAGGCAAAGCACAGTCCATTCATCTATTATGTATGAGTAGTTTCGTCGATTCCCGGTTCTCGGTGAATGGCTCTTATTTATCCTAGCGTTGCACGCTGTAATTTATCGGTCCTCGACCCCCGGAAAATCCTTCTACCCGTTAATCTGCAATTTACGGTACAATAACTCATTATTAACTTGCAGATTCGGTTAGGCGGCAGCGATCCTCGTCGTCGAAATTCGGCCCGGAACTTTGATTTGCCTAACTCGACGATACACACACACACACACAGTCTATCCACAAATAGAAACCCCGCGCGCATAGATCGCATTAATTTGTTTGCTGGGACCTGTGATCGTAAATCGGAGCAGATGGGGCTCGCTATAGACTCTGCTACATAATCATCCAACCATTCTTCCTAATAATAGCAAGAACCACCTTTACAGCAACAACATATTCTAATTAATTTCGATGTGATTCCCTGGAAGCCAGTGTCTGTAGATCCGTTCGTGTAAAATGAAATTTGTATATACATTGACCGTTAAATAGTTGGTAAATTATTTGTAATTTGATGCAATCGGTTCACTATGGACGCTGCTACATAATTATCTACCCATTCTACTTAATAACGTCACGAAGTAAATTGATAAAGCGATAATGTAACCTAACAAATTTCAATATAATTTTCAGTATATACTCGTTCATTAATATTCAACTATAATCAAGTTTTTTTCTTTCAATCATAATATACGTTTTTCATCATTATTTCAGTCTCAAACAAGAATGTCTAAATAGATGCAATTTTGTAGTTTTCATGAACGAGTTTACGAAGTTTACTCTCGAGACTCCCTCGCGGAAATTAGTGTAATCCCGGACAGGCTGGTTCAATATTCAATATAGCGATGTACTTACTAGCGAAGTAAGCCAGCATCGCTGTCAGCGCAACAGCTAGGAGGATCAGCGCGATCGAGAAACATTTCCAGGAGCATCTGTGCTGGCAGCGTTTGTCGATGTTGAAACGTGACGGTGAATACGGTGAATAATGTGGCACCGTTGCAGCACGAAGTGGAAATCCTGGCATTGGCATGGCTTGACCTTGAGCGCCCACAGTGCCTGTGCCACCATTACCAGCGGCCACCCCTAGACCACCACCTAGGGAGCCGACTGTCACCTGCTGTTGGGGTGGCGGAAGTCTGTAACAGAAAATCAAATAATCATTACTCCCCGAACAAACTGTCCCCGTCTGTCGATACTTTAGAACCGGGCCACATCGTTCTCCACTGTCATGCAAGATAATAATCACATTTCCATTCCGGTAACATTCAATTTTAATCATCCTCTTCGCCTACTGAAGAAAACACAATGTAACGCAAGCAAACTATGTGTTTTGAGCATTTAATGAATTCATGATCACCTTTTCATGAAAATCAATTTTTATATGACTCTAATTTCATGTACTCGAACTAAACAAATCTATAAACGTTTTTACTTGTGCAGACGAGTTTATCCACAATCACAATCTTCCTGAAAAAATTAATATAAACTATTTGAATTAAACGAAACTTTCCATAAAATAAAAATGCAGTATTTCTCGGTCGATATAAACGTTCCCATGGTTTTTCCAATTCCACACACGTCATAAATGCGCAAAACTATAACAAAAGGAATCCTTAGTCTGCATCCGGACGCATCACTCAAGGTATTAAAGTCAGCTTTAAATCCCAGTCCCAGGAAAGTATCAATAATCCCTAACAAGCAACTCCTAAAGCAGAACTAAAGCAATTCGTGGATAAAGGAGCCTGCTCACTTAATCCGAAAATTCTCCGAAAAATTTCTATACAGCTCGATCGAGGCCAAAACTCGTAGGCAATCCTAATTTCAGCGTTACACACTTTCCACGTCCATTCTTGTTAGCTGAACCTCCGAATGACACCTCCATTGAACCGTCGACGCATTCACGAACCCCCCTGAACAAAAGCGAACCTTGTATCCGGCGTCGAATCGAAAAAAGAAAGAGAGAGAGGAAGAACGTTGGAGAAAACGCGGAAAAAGAGGCGTAAGCACGTTCAGCGGCTGGTGACAACGAGACAGCGCGTAAAAATCGCTCCCATTAACCCCCGTGGTGGTTGGTCGGGGTTGTGTGTATATCGAACGAGTCGACGCGCTTTCGGGTAAAGAGAGACAGAGAGAGAGAGAGAGAGAGGGGGGGGGAATAGACCTGGTTCACTCGCCAGGGGGTGACAGGTTAAAGCCTCGCCCCGTCGGACCTACGTCAAGGATTTTATTTTCATCACGAGCGATATTTATCTTCGTCCCCCTGTATCGAGAGGGGGATGAGTGGGGGGGCCTGCGCGGTCGAACTGGGATTTGCAGCTATGGATCGCAGACACCATGATTCGAGCAGAGTGTTAAAATATTTAATAAAAAACAAAATAAAACTGGCCTGCATTCATTTCAAGAAACAGGAACCAAGTAAAAAATTATTTTCTTCGTTCGACGATTTTAATAAATCTATCCTAACCCACTTTCGCAATTTTTCGTCGATTATTTTTAAGGAAACAAACATACATACGAATCAGCACTCGCAAACATGACACTTCACGCTGAATCTCTACTTCTCGTATTCAAACTGATTTTCCAGTTTTCACATTACTTTTTCCGTTTGAAAAAACGCCGCAGAACTGTTACACGAAGTCGCTACAGCGTACAATTTATGGTTGTCTTCCTGGCAGTCAGAAATCCCAGGAAGCTCGCAATAAAATCATTCTCGAGGATCCTCCGTCTTATCTTTAGCATACAGAATAGATAATCTCTGACAGAGAGAAAAATAATGACACCCAGTAGAGAAAGTTCACCCTCCGCGAGCGCCGGCAGCACACAGTTCACCCTTCGAATCGAGCGCAGTATACTTTTTTAAGTCTCGGTTTTCAGTATTCGCCGGCGACATCGAGATGTAAAAATCTTTTTGCCTCCGTACGAACAAACGAACGAACGGCGAGAGGGCATTTATACCCGCGAACGTTAGGTATTTGCGCGTGCAGTTTTTACTGTTGCAGTGAAATTGCAGGTGGATCGGAGAAGCATTACGAGACACTTTCTTCTGGAAGTTTATTTTTTTTCCCGGTAAATTGCTCGCTATGGACGGGCAACGGAGATCTTCGGGGCGGGGAGGTTGCGAGACGATTCAAACATCGAATAAGATGTCACTGGCCATCGTCCAACTTTTAAGACCCCCATTATTTCGCCATTAAAGTTCTTTCTGTTGGCCGGTTTTTTGCCGAGCGAAAAGGTAGAGCACGAGAGGGTGGGGAGTTACGCCGATACTTTTAGTAAATTAATTTTCTGCCACCGTCTGTTCTCAACTTAATGATCCCCGAAGAAAAAGCAATATTTATTGCGCGAGGTATTCCTCTCCGCGATTCTCCTCCCTCTCTCTCTCTCTCTATCTCTCTCGGCTAAGCAACGACGCCCGGGACTTCTGCCAGCGATATTTTCTTTTTTCTTTTCTACGTCTCTCTTTTGCTCTCTCCCTGTTCTCTCTCTCTATCTCTTATCCCTTCCTCGTTTCATTTTTTCCTCGTACTCCTCTTCTTCATCGTCTTCTACTTCTTCTTCGTCTCTCTTTGCGTCGTATCTGATTGCTTCCTGCTCGAGGAAATATGAGCGGACGTTTATAGGATCGCGAAGCGGCGAGAGCCGGGCGCGCGATTATTTATGGTATTTGTCGAGGGTTGTTAAATAACTTATACGTTACGCGAGAGAGCAAGGTGAGAGACGTCTTAATGATCCGAGCCTGGACAAACACGGAGAACCTTTCCGGCCCGCGACGCGCACGAAAATTATTAAAAAGAAATATGAAACGACCGGAGGCGACAGCACCACCGAGACTTCGCAATCCCGTCGAATTCCTCCGAGAGCGATTCATAAATACACGGCTGCCTCGGCGCGGGAGGATCAAAGAATAGTACGGCTCCTCGGATAGTTTGGTAAATTGCCTGTCAACGCACCGTGGCGAAAATCGCCGAAATCTTGGAGGAAAGTCGTATCTCCGATTCAGAGACAAATTATCAAAACGGGTCTGGCAAGACGAAAGTGTTTTTTCGACGTTGTATGTTTAGTCTGTTGACTTGACTGAAATTATTAGAAATATTGTAAGCAATAATTAAATAGTTCACTCTTCATAAAGGCGTCTTTACATGAGTGGTACAATACTACTAAGTAAAGAGCCCTTTTTGACCAAGTTTTAGCCCTTCACCTCGTCTGTGGGGGTAGTTACGAGGAGCAAAGGAATGTTAAATCCTAATACATTCAACACATCGATCCATACATTCCTGAATTTTTCCGATTTTTCAGTTGCACACTCTGGTTGTAAAAAATGAAAACCCAGAAAAAATTCGAAAACGTACAAATTTCATACTGAAGCTTGATCATGGAAATTAAGTCGACAATCAGGTACTGTTATCGACGCTATCTCTGATTTTTATTCTATTCTTAGGGTGTGTGATTGTCAAAAAAAAAAATAATAAAAACCAATATTTTCGACGCTTTTTCTACGACAATAAATATTCACTGAATTGAAAACATGGAACTCGTTTGAGGAATAAATGGCAAACGCATTCATTAGAATGGTCTACGCCTCTACGCCCAAACGATTTGACAAAAACCGTTGCCTGTTATTTCTGGCAACGTATTCGCTTAAATTGAAAAAATTGAATACACGCTGTTTGAGGAACGGAAGACAAAGCAAAGCGCGAGGAGAGGCATCAGCGTCGAAAATGGGTCATTTGGGCGGTTTAATGGCATCGCCGACTGAAAATAATGGCGGGTTGCACGACGTCGCGTCGCACGGAAAGAGGGTGCATGCACCGTAACCGGAGGATCTATCGGCCGCGCCAGCGGGATAACCTAATCCATCGTATCGATTAGGAAATATAACCCAATTTCGGCTAACTGATTTACTCGCGCAAACGGATTAACCCGGCTTGAAGGGGGGCCGCGGCGTTAACACGCCGAATTGCTGCTTACTCCGTTCTTCCGGCGCTCTTCTCCGCGCGTTTTCCGTCCTCTCCCGTTCCATCCCCCTTTTGCGTCCTTGTTCCACCCCCCTTCTTCCCATAGGTTCGGTGCCTTCGTCGTTCATCTTGTTTTCAGCTACTCCCCTCGGTTCATTTGTCCGTTACGCGCAATCAGGAATCCGGTTGTCCGGAGTGAAACACGCCGGTAGAGCCGTGTCTGAAGGTTCTTAACCTAAGCTGTATTTATTTGTCTCCGTCGGAAAATTCGTCGCGAACCACCCCCGCCTCTGTTCACCAACTCGCAATCTCATTAAAGCTTTATTCGCACCGACAACGACGACGCCGCTGCTTGATTAGTGCTGCGCGTTACGGAACTGCGCGTTTCCGATGACAATTAAACGACAGAACCGACCGCGATCACGGCTGCCTCGCAATTCTAGTCCTGTTACGCTGCCAAGATCCATTCAATGATCAAAAATTGTTTTTCAGAATTCGTTGCTGCGACAGGCTTGCTGGAGAGGTTTTAGCAGGTTGTTGTAATTATAATTTTTAGTCACGTTCTATCTTCAATGTTCAATCCAACGTTTTATAACAACAAAAATTGCTGAAAATCTAACCACTCGTATTCTCGTAATTTTCATAAAATAGCGTGAAATAGTGGTTCACAGCGTAGATGTACTATTAAACTCGAAGCCGGTTTTTAGCTCCAAATTGCGTCGATAGAATCGGGAAAATTTCGGTAGAATACAAACCAGATTCCAGGACGGAACGTTCCGCGGAAAAAAATTCTATACGAGCCGTGACGGGCACGTTCGCCCGGACTAAATTCCATTAACATTATTTCTCCAGTGTAAAAGCTAATAATGCCGACAGCGCCCCCCCCCCCCTCCATCACCCATCCCCCCCACC
The DNA here is from genome assembly GCA_916610235.2 of Lasioglossum morio. Classification (NCBI taxonomy): domain Eukaryota; kingdom Metazoa; phylum Arthropoda; class Insecta; order Hymenoptera; family Halictidae; genus Lasioglossum; species Lasioglossum morio. The sequence goes on from OU744334.1 coordinate 11,991,743, forward strand.
CCATCCTCCGTTTAAAACGGCGAAGCAGCTTCGAAATAAAAAGAAAAACAAGCAACGGGACGAGACACGAGGCGACGCAGCGCGTGACGCAAAGGACGAGATTCGCCGGGAACGCCATTATAAAATCCGCCCCGTTCCACCCGCGACAATAACAGAATTCGCAGAGCAAAGTGCACAAGTGTCGCGCACGGAAGTCCCGAATGAAACAGTACGTTCAAACAATTCCCGGAGTCAAGAAATCCCTCGGGGCGTCGATAAAATTTCTGCTTTCGCTACAACATTCCTCCTTCCAACACGGTTCCCGAAGCGACCTGTACACCCCGTTCTCTCTCTCTCTCTCTCCCTCTCTCTCTCTCACGCGCTCGCTTCTCTCCTTCAGTTTCTCTCTGCGCACAGCATTCAAATTCAAGGCACGTTCGACGTTTCAGGTGGCTCGCATCCGCGTTTCCATCGTCCCTGGGAACGTTGCGACGGCTGTAAACGTCATCCTGACGGCGACACCTAAGCCGATTAATCGATTTGACCAGCTGTCCTATGTTAATGCGCGATTAAAAATTGTCTGCTTGCGATCCTTCTACGTTTTCTATTGTTTTCTCAAATTCTGACAAAGCTTCACCTACACCAAATAAAATATTGAATTTCGTATTTGGATAGTTTCGTTCATGGTTATAAGTGCTCGTTTAACCACAGGACAACCTCAATTCTAATTCAGAACGCTGTCGATCGAATCACACTTCAGCCAAGCGAATGAGAAAAACATTCCCATTCAATATTGTAAACGCTTACTTACCACCCCTCTTCTAATTTAAACCACTATCAATCGATCACTTCACTCAACAGTCATTCAGTCACACACTCTTCAAATAATACGTTATTAACGTTAATCAGATGGAAGAAAACAGAATCAAATTTGCACCGATATTGCAGCACCACGGAATATGATACCTCACTCGACATTTAATAGAATTTACAACTGAAATTCATATCTACTACAGAAATCCATATCAGTGTCGAAGTTATCCTATTGTAAACGGATGCACTGGCACAGTAAATTTCAGAAAGTCTCTCGTACAAGTCTTCAAACAGTATAACCAAAAATGGATTTTTTCTTTTTTATTGAAAGCTTAATTAGAACTCCCCATAGGGGGTTATAAAGCTATACATTAGCAACATACATCCTACATTTAAACATTAGTAATGCAGGTACAGTAGAACACATTAAGTATATAACATATAAGGAACATAACTTTAAATCTTTAAATTACATTGCTTGAAAAACTTGAAAAGAAAATAACATGCCTCAATATTCGGTTCACAAAGCAACGATCTAACATTTAAAGGGGAGAATGGATTTTTCTGTAGCAGTACCGCCAGCACTGCAAATCATGTTTTATGATTACGTATCTTTACACGAGATGAAATGTCAATGAACCATTCCCGATGATTCGTGTGTAACAAATCCTGTTAAAAGACTCGTCTGAATGGCGATAAGTGTTCCAGGTGTTCCAGAGTCTCGGCAAACGAACGCAGATCGCGCGCGGTGCTCACGCGTGCAACACCTACACCGATTAAGCGTGAATTGACCGGCTGTCTGATATATTGGAAGTTAAAAAGGTAATTGCGGGTGGCGTTGCTGTTACATATTGAGTCGAGTGTTGTCTGAGTGGAAGATTGGACCGGGCAGAGTTGCCGGCCGGTTGGGTATGTAGGGCCGGAGAGCGTGTGATCCAATTATGATGTAACGAACGCGTCGTTACTCGAAACGCTCGATAACAAGCGTATATACCAAGCCTCCGTGGACCATGGGTCGGACATCAAACGTTCTTTTCTGTCGGGTAGCTACACCGGCCCACTTCGTTAAGAGACTCGTCTGTTTTTCGTCCGGGCTCTTCTTCTTCTACTTCCTCCTCCATCCTCTTCCTCTCTTCGTTCACCGGCGATACGGTCCGCTTCTCTGCTCTCGGGAGAGAGACAGAGAGAGAGAGGATCACGAAACAGGACGAGCGGAAGAGGAAACCGGTCGTAGAGAAGAACGGACGCGATTCGATCCGCTTTCCGCGTTATGGACGCGGACCAGGGAACGTGGACAAGACACGAGAACCCCTGAAATTTAGTATCAGAACCGGGGCCAAAGGATTCCGACCTCCGAGATCGCTTTATGTTCCCCGAATTACGGCCGGCTGAAGCCGATACTCCTTTTTCCTTCGAATGCTTTCCTTTCCTTCTTGTCACGTACCCGATAAACGTGCGCACTATGGCGACCGGGGATATGTTCCTACCGACACGTCATCTCCCAAGGTCGCCATGCTCGTTCGACGGGTCACTTCCGAGGAACTTTCACCTTTATGGACGACATGTGGATTCGGACCTGGCGGGTGCAATGCTAAGTGCATGATAAATGTGCTGCGCGAGCTGGAGATTTTTATCGTTTCGGAGCTAGACGTGTGATTGATAGAGGATCTTTATGGAAATTAGAATTTATTTTATCTTTTCATAATTTTAATTAGTTGTGCATAGTACATCGGTATTTTGATATTCTTTGAATTCTTGAATGTCTGCTATTTCACGAATTCTTTGAATTCTCGTATCCATCAAATTCTTTAAATATTCCACTGTTTCATATTTCACGTAGAAATTTTTGTCAAGAATGATTACTTCTCTTTCAAACATCTCTTTGATATAGAAGCATGCTGAAATGTACACTTTCACAAAAGACAATTAATTCGATTAATTCGTGACATTTTAAATCTAAAAGCACAATACAAAAGAAACTTTAATAACATATAATTCGAGATAACCATTGCGATTGCAGTTTCCATAAATTCCCGCACGAAGTATACTTCAATCGTCATCATAAAGACTAGCCGCCGCGCAAGCATTCTGGCTGCTCCAAAATATGCAGCAGAATAAAATCCTTTATTATCTTGGTCACGTGGAATGTATCTTTGTCTGCGTTGTTTAAAGAACAAAAATTTCCACACACGCGAACACTTCTGTATTCTGCATATTTCAAAAATTTTCCGACCGACTTGGAATGATGGAAACAAATGCACGCGACAGGGGTTTATATATTTTTGTAATTTCGCAGACCACTTTCAGAATCATCGTTGAAATATTTCACAAGGTGTGTGTACCAAAGGGTGGATGGTTTAAAAAAAAAACGGAACAGGGTGTGTAGTACGGACACGGTTTATCTGATCTTAGAGAAAGAGCAGGACGGATATAGGAGAGAGAGGACGCTGCAGGTAGAAAGGCGAGATACGTACAAAGAATTCTAATAAAAATCTGACACCGGCGTGCAAAGCGTTCTCGAAAGAAAGATAAAGCGACACAAAGATCCGTAACCCGACGCGCCCCCGCACCAGGGGTCGCCCGGTTGAAATTGAATCGTAGTTCCGAGGCAAGGAAAAAAAAAGAAAGAAATTATGACCGTCGCGCCGGGAATAACGAAAGTGGGGGGGCGGGGGAAAGTTGAGAAGACGATCGCAAGCGAACACCACCGTGCCGTTTTAATGAAATTTATCGAGAGTCTAATGCTGCGTAAAGCGGCCTCGATCGATCCCGGAAGCGATTCTCAGAGCATGCCGATCTGCCGCGAAAATATTCAAACAATCACCGATGCGCCTATCAGCATTAGGTATGTCAACTGTCAGTGTGCTTGAAGGATATTCTCTTATTAAATACGAAAAAGGACGTTTATAACAGTTTCATTTCGTCAACATAGGTTGACCGAAAGGCGTCACTGATTAGCAATCGCAGTTCGAATCGCGAGCCCGAACAGCCAAGAGCGACGACAGGCCTATTAGCGCCGAAGCGGGCGAAGAATCGCAATTAACCGCAGCGCTGGTCGAACGCATCAGAGGAGCGTAATTATCGCGTTGGAAGCAAAGAGCGGCCGGTTCGCGTCTTGACCGTAAAAGAGCGAGGTAGCTGGCGTGATCCGGCGCCGAGCAGCGCCTTTAACGCTCCGTCTCGCTAATTATTAATTTCGCTCTTTTAATATTAATTAGAAGCGACCCTGGTTGCCCCCCCGAGCCTCGCTACAACACCGTGATTACGTCGAGATTATAATTTTAATCGGCCGATTACCGTGCCGCCGGCGTAACCCGCGGAACACGTTCTACAAGGCTTTCCATCCCCGCACAACCCCCCTTTACCACCTTTAACCACCCGCTTGTGAAAGAAGGGAGCCGCCCTTAAGGGCAAGCCCGCTAATAATAGACGCGATGCCAGTTAATATTCTAGGTGACGGCTCCGAAAGTAACAGCGACTCTATCGCGAAATTAAAGGGTTATCCTGATGTGGATAAAAAAATTTTTGATTTGTTAAAAGTATAACAGTTGTGGAATTGTTTCTTTGAATTCGCCAGGAACGAGCTTATATTTTCCCGATCAATTGATCCGAAGAATGGATAGTATCAACGACAGCCAGGATACACTGGCTCTGCTCGGTGACCTGTGCACTTCACAAGCCGTTAGGCTCCCCCAACACACTGTGTCCCCGTACCCCTATGTTCCTCTTTGAATATTAATCTCGGCAGGTAACGAGGGAACGCGCCGCAAGGATATGTGGAACGTGGGTACCATCGTGGGTATCATCGCACCAGCCATGATTAGCCTGCAAACGCGATCATGATGACACCTGGTCTTACTGACGGGCAAACACTGTCATTAGGTGGACGTCCCCTAGGTTCAGTATCGAATTTCTGATGATGCTCCATTGCTAGCGGAAGGGAATTGTGTTTTTGGTGCGGATGAAATTGTAGAACTGGACGTTGTAAAACAATGATGCTTGGGTAATTATTTCATATGAAGTTTGTAGTGCTAAAATTATTATTTCTGATGGGCTGTATGTGTCAGAAAATTTATTGTTTTCTTAACCCTTTGCACTCGGAGCTATTTTAACTGGAAAATTAAACATTTCTTCCGATCTAGAATATTTCCATACCTTATGATTTTTGCAATTTTATGGATATGAAATTGGTACATTACTTTATACAGTACCTAAATGTTTAGTAATTGATTAGATACCGATGTATTTAATAATGTAAACAATATTTTGAAGAATGGTACAGCAATTTTTAGTGGTGCCTCAGAGGGGACAGCCGAGTGCTAAGGGTTAATCCCTTATCTGCTGGAAATTACTCTATAATTCTTAAAAGACGTCGATTTATGGATTTTGGTTAAAAAATTTCTTTTAGAGATCCGCAGTCTAGACACCACACTAGTACTAGCATCTTAGTCGTGGGCAGGATATCGAAACAGACCGAGACCGGAGAAAAGCAAGTCGGTAGCAGTTTGTAAACGTCACCCCCGGCAAACGACAACAGTGAACATCCACCGGTTATCACAGAGTCGTCGACGCCGATTTCTGCGTAACGCGTGTCGCAGCTGGTATCCGTTTAACGGTGTGGCACGGCTAGCAATAAACCACGGAAACTGGTACACAGAGCATAGAAGAAGAGGCGACAGGATTTACGCAGGGTTGTATTACCGACCCGCGCCGGCAGCTGGCTGGTGTCACATTTTATAACGTTCCCGGTGACATTAGCTCCGGGGTCCGGTTCTCCTGTGTTCGACTATACTCGAGACTCGAGACTGTGGCGAGCCCATTTAAAGATTCATCCGACGCACCCTCTGCTAAACAGCAGACCACTGACCGTGAACAGTCCTGTCGAGTTATGTCGATTCCTCGAAAGGGAATCGCCAGACGACACTTTTCGGAAGTCTCGTGCACGGTTTCGAAGCTATTACTGGATCTGTACGAACAGACTATCGAGACTTCAAACTCCGGAGACTTGTTTAGAGTCTGTTGAAACGATAATAGATGGTTGTCGCTGCTAGGTCTTTACACTCGATCGATTAGAGGAAGCGATTTACTGATGTGACGACTGCGAGTTGCGTTTCATTGATATGAATTTTCTTAAACTGTTGCACATTAGTACCGTGAGTATTTCTAAGTGATAAATTAGATAATGTTGTACATAGCGTCGTTTATACAAATTCGGGGCCCACACATATCCTTCGAAAAATCAATACGTTAAAACAACCAAATCTACCAACAATGATAAAAAAAAGTCGTGAAAAATAAAAAAATAAACGTGAAGAAATGCGAGAGGTTTAAAAGCCACCATATCGAATAACAAATTCCGTCCACGGTTCTGCTCGAGTGAAGGCACGAAGAACAAAAGGACCACGGGTGGTCCGGGCTCATTTTCATGCAGAAAATAGCCAGAAAATTCCTTGATCAAAGTAACACCGTGTCCCTTTACAACATGTTACGGTGAAAAGGAACGCGTGTGTCTCGTCTGGAGGGGGCTCGGCGCGTGAGCACAATATGAAATATCAATAGGAAGGGAGATTACGCGTACGCCGTCCATGCATTAAATCCGGCGTGACGAGGAAAGATCGGATTTTCATTCGAAACACGGCCCGTAAAAGGGAGAGCGATTCCTCTCACGTGCCGCGCGATTTTATCTCGCCCCGTGGGCTAGATCCTCCACGAGATCCTCCCGTGGATCGTTCGATCCTGCCGAACGGGGGTGCGATGGCCGACTAATGCATCTCTATGTTGAGATTTCGTCAAGTTCTACAAACAGAGAGAGAGGAAGAGAGGTTCACCGTGTACAACAAACGGACTCGTTATCAGCTATCACGGAATTGCGAACCTTCCCGCGATACATTACCCCCGGATCTGTCTGGATGAAGGTCGACCCTCGGATTTGCATGAATTTGCATCGGGGGTGGCTCACCCGCGCGAAAAAGATCCGGGGCGAGCGCCGAACGCGATTATAATTTGTAAATGAATGTCCCTCGTAATTGTTGATGGGCCTCGGGCTTCATCTGCGAGTGCTGCCGACTTTGTTTTTCCGAGTTTTCCGAAAACGTTTGCAATCGACCAACTTCACGCGCATTAACATTTGAACCGGTGAACTCTGACCACTGAAACTTGCATTTTTGGCATTTTCACGATAAAATCTGTAAGATCATATTTGAAACAGTTGAAAATGTTTGGCCCCCCAAAGTGAAGTTTAACCAAGAAAAATTCTCAGCGAAAATGTAATTCAAAAAATACTCTATGACGTATTTCTGTATGTATGTATGTATTTTTATTGACGGTGTATAGCATTGTGGTCGAAAAAGGGATTAGCGCGTAAAAATTAACGTCCGCGCTCGGCTGTAGTCTACGCTTTTTATTTTGCTCGCGTCGGAATAGAATTGGCATTTCAGATGGGGCGCCGCGCACGCTGACAATCACGGTTCCTCGTTTTGAGGCGTCGAAACGAGCGAGCGATCGAGCCGAGCTCTTCGTTTTGTCGCGGCGTGGCGCGGTGCAATCTACCGACAAGCCTGCCAAATCGACTCGTCGATTCGTCCGCGAAATCTCATCGCTTCTGCCGGCTGCACCGTGTGATCAGGAACGCGGTTTACCGGGAATTAATAAAACGAATTGTAATGCATCGTGATTTCCCTGCGAAATTCCTCCGGCTCGACAACATTCTAGCATCGAGCGTCAAGATGGCGTCTGTGAAACGTTCTTCACGTACAACACAATGAACTTTATTTTCTTTTGGAAATACGAAACTCGTGAAAATATGAATAGCTACTTCGATCCGCCGAGAAGTGGATCTCGAAACGCACTCCATAATCGAAATATTTTTCACCCCTCCCGTAAGGTCTTTCAGAAGCATGGTACGCAATCTATTGTCACCAAGATGCCTATTCACGTGCACAATGTTACCCGGATGTATTGCAACACCCATTAAATTTCGAAGAATGTGATCTCTCACACGGGCCATTTATTACCTTACAGCAGTTTTATTAGATCGTTGTAACACGAGGAACACCGTATGCGAGTGTAGTATGTCTGATTAGCATCATTCCTCCTTGAGACCCGTGAAAATTTCTTTATATACCCTAGGGAGTCCATCTGTTCATTTCTTTTAATAATATAGAAGAAGCACAGTTTCTATTTATTATTTTGATACAAGAATAAGGTCTCTCTTTCGCTTTGCATTTTGAAAATAATTTTTCTAACAATTCGTATCCTTTATCGAGTGTTAGTAGTCTTATTTAAACAACATTTTTACATATATTTAATAATTTGATAACCTGTGGTAAAGTTGGAGATGGTAATTTTGTCGAGGGTTTGGTACATTTCCGCGAGTGTAGGTCGATTTAAAATCGCCGTGGCTCGGAATCGCAACAAAGACTTGTCGACGTGTTTCTGTCGTTAACCCGGTATTCACGTGTGACGCGTTAAAGGCTGCCCCTTCCGTGTACAGCACTCGAATGCGAAATCAAAGCGCTGGCAGCCGTGTCTTACACCTTCAGTTCCTGGTCCTCCACGTTTGGCCCATCGTAATATCCGTTTCGATTCGTTACTAGGCCATTGTCGACTTCAAAATCGGGCGACGTTACAAAGTGTGCTCGGGCGAACGTCGGACAAAAACCGTACGCCCCTCCGCTGGGAATAATCCCGGGGAAAACGGTTTCAAACGGTTTCCCCGACGACGACGACGACGTCGACCTGGAGGACGTGTTAACGAGGAACGGTTAGTGGACCGTTCCACCTGCGGTTTCCTTTAAGCTTTTTACCTGCATCAGGTGAACGGCCAACCTACCCCCTTTTTCGTCGATAAATGTTTCATAGCGTTTTCGTGGATTACACGTGCTCGTTCGGGGAACTTCAAACACTATAATGCCACGGGTTTCGCGGAGCAGTTTTTGTTATACTGGGTGTACGAATTAATTCGGGGACCTCGCGAATAATTGATCATAAGGTTAGTTTGTATTTCAATCTTATATTCATCACACTGGTCTTTGAGATTACTAATTATACTGTATCGATATATCTTCTTCTACAAGTATAGAATAAATTATAGGATTTTATCGTGTTTGTAAATGTCTCTTGGTGAAGATTTTAACAAGGCTGTGGATTTTTATGCAAAATAAAAATTTAAAGCTAAATAAAGTCATATTTTCTCTTTTGATCAGTTTAGTAAAATGTCTTCTTAATTTTGTATTCGACGTTTGCATTTTTGCCACATATGCATAGAGTTTGCAGTCCACTTATCGTATTTCCCAGAGGAGCTCATCAGTCACCGATAAAATGAGTTGAACATAGTATGTAAAGGAAATTACTTTCTTGTAAAACAGGCCACGAATTAATTTGTACAGTGAACGACTTTCTAATTTGATTGACATTTTCATCGTGAAAATGTTTTTGTATGTCCGGAAAAGCATCGATGGAGTTACTCTCGTAAGTGCAGGGATGGAAACTTGATCAACGAGTCTGACATTTTCCATCCCCAACCCTCCCGCCACGGGGACCATGGAACGCAAAGCCGCTGCTGCGAAATTACTCGGGCGTGATGGTTTCCATGTATGACAACGGTGCGCCGTTCTTTCTTAGACACACGCGTCTCCCATAAAAATGCATACCTCTGTTGCCGCACTGAACATCCGCGCGAAAGGGTTTGTTCTTTGCAGTCTGACTGAAAAGCGCCACCGTTCCGTGGGTACACGCGTCGACTAAAACCCCTTTGAATCGCGCTGAACACCTGATGGAAGTCGCACACTCTTTCCCATATTATTCTGAAGCCGGAATCTTGATAAGTTTTTCGAGTCCTTCGAAAATGATTCCCACCCTTATATTTAAATACGTAATTCTGGAATAATTACACAGTGAGTACTTGATGCATTTTAATTGTAAGTACAATTTAAAAAATTCGAAATTTAGCTACTTCTTCCAAGAAATCATTAAACCCCTCCACTCTCCAAAGCACAACTAAACCAAATCCAACTACGCACCTTCATCGACCCTCAGCAAACGACCACTCCCCTCTAACCCTATTTTAAACCCTAGTATCCCTCGATCCGATCAACAATCTCGATACACCTTGTCAACTCCGCTCACGTTCGCGACTCCTGTTGGAATCGGTGGGGACAAACGAGACCTCAGTAGGGCGCACCAACCAAAAAGAACGAAAGAACAAGAGCCTCGCCCAATGGAAGACGCAACATCACAGCCTGGAAGGACGTGGGGGAGGCGAACATCCCAACCCTTATAAAGACCAAGGTTGCCAGTAAGGTCTCGGTTACGATACTTGGAAGAGAGACCAAGTAGAGAAAACCAAGGACTAAAAGGAGACCGACAGGGGCGAAGTCTGACGTGCCGGTGTCTACGGACGCGTCTTGGAAGTTGTACGCGTCGAAGGATCGACGGGGGGATGTATCATCGTTGGGAAAGTTTGCCAGTATTCGATCATCCCCCTCGGCTCGTGGACGAGCGCCGCCTGTCGCATTCTAACAATGCGAGTCTCTGGAAAGAAGCTCGCGACGCGAACACGGGGCCTGCAGGGAAAGGGGGCTGGAGAAAAGGGGGTTCGCTCGAGGGGGTGGGGAATATTACACCACGTGTGGCAGTAATAAGACTGCGCGCGTGACGATAATGCAAAAATACCCGTTCCGCGCCTTCCTCGCCGTTTTTGTTCCCCCGTCTCCTTCGCTTTCCTTCGTTTCCTCGTTATCTCGACACCCCCTCTTCCACCCCCCCCTTACCTCTTTTCCCACCCCTGTCGCCGTTGGATTCGCCTCGTCGCGTCTCATTTTTGCCCAGCGATTACGAGCTTAGCCCGTCTCGCCGTCCACCGCATCGGGGAAAACTTAAATTTAGTTCCGCGATGATTACCGTGCACCACCCCCGCAGTCAGGGTTGGGAAACAGGAGGGCCTTGTTGCCGAGAATTTCGGTACGGGACAGTTCCGCGGTCTGATTAAGCTTGATAACGACTGCTTTGTAACAGCTCGAGTGCCTCTGCGAGAGGGTGTTGCGAAATTATAGGGGGCCTGTGTTCCGTAACCTGCAATTAAGGGGAGTTTTTGGGGGGCGGGACGAGCCCGGACTTTGAACTGTTTGCTTTTGAAACTTTCAGACACTCGTCGTGATCGCGGAAGAACCGCTTAAACACGCCGAGATTTCGAAGCGGCTTCAACGGTTCGATCATAATGGAACAGATAAATTGATGAAAAATTGGAGGCAACAAGTAATTTTACTGGACCTATCAAAAAAATTAAAAAGGCCGAAAGATTGATGTTCCTGTGGCGGCCAACTTCCTGCCCTCGCCACAAGATGGCCAGTAGAGTCGACTACCTTCTCGCTGGCACCTGATCTGCCACTCATTAATATATATACTGTCCTTAACTGCCTTCCGACATCCCAGCGTCTAAGGCAGGGCCCGCTAGATAGCCTTGCTGATGAGTCCTCTAGCGGGCCTAGGACGAAACGCTCCCTTTCCTTTTCCTCCTTCTATCTATCTTATTGTCTCGAGCTCCTTTTCGCCTAACATTTCTACGAGCTCCCACATTCCAATGAAGTGTTTCCATTAATGCTTACTATTGTAAGTTTATTTAATCAGTAGGCATCTTGATCGTTTGAGATCCAAGGTAGGAACAATAATAATTGGAGATCGTGCTCAGGACCTTTATGAACGTACTCGGAAGAGTTCGAAAGAGCGTTCGGCGGCGTCGCTGGAGTCGGTCGATGCCGACGGAAAGCCGAAAGAGAGAAGACCGGCTGGAAACGTCAAAGCTCCGGGGCTCGTTTTGTTTCTGGCTTTCCGGTGAACCGTACTTGACCGGCGGCTTCCCGGATTTCCAGGCTAATGGGACACTTGGAGGTTTTGGAAAAGGTTCTCGTTCGAGGAAATCGTGAATAAGGCGCAGCCTTCTTCGGCTGCCTTTCACCGGAAACGTGATTACCGACAAAATATGGCGCGCGCGCGCGTCCGCGAGAGCTGGCTCCAAGGCATGAAATTCAAGCTCCGGGAACCCGTTGAAGTGAAATTTATCGCGGAATAAACGAGAATGGGAACAGCGGAAAACGTAAATAATATTAACCGATCCTTATTCCCGGAAATTACAAAGCCTGGGGAGAAACGAAAAATTGTATGCATTGGCAAATTAAAATCTATCGTAGCCTCTCTCTTCTTTCTCGCGCTATGTTGCCCAGCGGATTGTTGCTCTTCGCGTATGCATTGCGAATTAGACAAAAATGTTGTATTATTTTCATCTTGTTAAAATGACTGAGATGAGCAATAAACAACAGTTCGCATAAAAATTCTTTTTTAGTTCTTCTGGATAAGGAAATTACACGAATATTTTTTGTAAAAATGCGAAGCTGACTGTTGTAATCAAAAACAACGGCTGTACAACACTGTTAAGATTAAAATGCGAAGTGGACATCCAGAAGGAAGATGTACGCAGAGAAGAAAGCTGGAATCCCTACATCCCTGTTAGAGGGGGCGAAGGCCGTTCATCTTTACGCAACCAAATTGCTCGCAAACTTGCGGCCTGTTGGACAATTGAATGTCCACGGGGGTAATCCGTTGTGCACCCTCGGCAGGGTTGGTTCTGGCTCCATGAAACTCAATTTTCGCGTGGCCGGTCATCGGGTGACGTAATGAAGAAAAATCTTAGGAAGTTGTCGCGGGAGGATCTCGACGTGGATCTAACGACGCGAGGGGTGGATTTAGAGAACAGGGGAGACCAAGACGAGAGAAAGAAAGTGAGAGAGAGAGAGAGAGAAGGGGGGAGAGGAAAGGAAAATGGTCGATGGGTTGGGATCGGAGTCGTCATTATTTTGAGTGCGTCGTCCGGGGCGGCGCCGAGCCGACGAGCCGGGAAACGTTCGAAAAGGGCGGCCGGTGTTTTCTCTAACGACGATGATAATGCCGTGTTTGCACGGCCCGGGCTCGGCACTGTCTCTGCTCGTCCCATTTCCGTGGAATAACAAATGCGGCCGGATCGTTACAAGGCACGCGACATTAACGCGTGCGATTCGCCCCGGCAGCTGGCTTCAATGACCCGTGAAGCGGCGCTCGACGAGGACCACGGACAAGGGCCGGTTCACACGATGCGCCACAGCGCAAAAGACAGTGTGTGCGGTGTGCAGGCACCGTTTCCACCGACGTCGACGTCTAATTGTTTGCAAGCCACTTCGTCTTGCGTCTTCGTCGACGACGCCGCGCCGCCACCGTCGCTCGCTTTTTCTTTTTCGGCCTCGTGTTACACGCCCCTATTCGGCGTCACGACTTTTTCCTTTTTATCTTTTCGTCGGCCACCGCGCGCATCGTGTGTATACTTGTTAACGGCGCCACTCTTTCTCTCTCTTCCTCTTTCTCAAAAGAGACAGAGCGTGTCACGGGAGATCGCACAGATGCGGGGTTGTATCTTTGGATTATGCCGCGAGCGAAAATGAGGTGAAGAGAGACTCATTAGGTATTTTGGCACTTCAGATTTGATCGTTGATTCGTAAAAGTGAATTTGTAATTGTGGCTATTGAGGGTGGTTTAGAGGCTGAGATTGGTAGTTCAGTATATTAAGTAGAAGTAAATATGATTTGCGTATACTCTCATTCGTTTAGGAATTAAAAGCGTATATGTTCTTCGTGACAACGTCGAAAGCACAGCATAGAACGAAGAATCGATTTTCTAAATTGTTTAAAAATAGTGTCGTCGTCGTCCAAACAAAAAGCGGATGGGCGAACGATGCAGCATCGAAAACAACGATGAAAAGAGGAGAGCCCTGGCGAAAGGGAGGCAGAATGCTGGCCGAGTCTCGAGTGTACGAGAGCTCGACGAGTTTTTATATAAGTAATTTTCGACCCAATTCGCGGCGCGGCCAGCGCCGATCTATCTGTCTGCCACGAAAAATACAACGCGGCCGTCCGCGAGAGTGAAAAACTAGAGTGAATTAGGGTAGAAAATGAGTGGCGTCCGGCTTCGTGGAAACATTCGTATCGCCGTAATTACGGCGAACGTTGTTACGAGATAAATAATATTTGCTCTCCATACGAGTGCCGGCAGGAGTGAGTACGGTAGCTCTTCAAGTAGGCACTTAGTCATGCCGACAGTCCATTGTCTGACACGAAGCATCTCTTGTCAATCAACCGCCTATTCGGTCCTATAGTAACGTTAATTTATCTTTCATCAGCTTTCACGAACATTCGAGAGCCCTGTAATTCTACTCCCTTCGTCCCTTTCCCATCATTATAAACCTTGTTTACTCTTTTCCAGTGTAAACCGGGCCATCCTGAATTAATTAAAAATATTCTACAATATTCTTCCGCCTCGGACGTACCAAATGAACTAACCAACATTACATTCCATACATAAATTTTTTAAAAGTCTCGCAATTAGATCTCTTTACAAAATTATTTTCTGTTTGCCTCTTTTTATTCCTTGCCCGGAACATTGTGAATTAATTAAAAATGTTTTTGTACCCACGTTCATCTTAAAAGCAACGCGAAAATTAACCAAATTATATTCTGCGCGCACAGTTTTTGAAGAAATTATGCATCGATTATTCCCAATTCAGCCTGCTTTATGTTTCACATCTTAGCTGGTACAATTAGAGTTTTTGCTTTCCATTGTTTCAGAAAGCTTTTGTCCTTCGCAATGTTAACAAATAGAATGAAACACGTTGTTTGTGTTTGATTATTTTACAGAAATGGCTGAAATTTGTCTCTGTAAGTGTAAATTCGCGCAAACTCCGCCACCCGACCGATAACACACTCTTTCCATAATTATGAGCGCGAGGGTCGGGTGATTAATCGTAAAAACGTGCAAATAAAACGAAAGTGGGGCAAGAAGGCAGTAACAATACCAACGAAGAAAGCAGCTGCGGCCGCTGTCGAGCATTTAAAGTGTCCGTAGATAAAAAGCCGAGTAACACGGCCAGCCAGGGCACGAATCGATTAATTTCACTTGCCGGCTGACTGCGTGGCGTTCATTAATTACGTTGTTCGCGGGGATTCCTTCGCGAGTCTAATAAATTCGAATTCGGCTCGGGGCGAGGCGAGTTGTCGCCCGACGTCGTCGTGGGATAGAAGACGCCTCGACGTCTTTTAATAATTATGTTCGGTGATTACGCGTAATAGAGATTACTCGGCCCGGCGTTTTATCGGGGCTGCGAGGCGCGTCCTTTTGTAATTCTGCCTCCGGCTGTTTAATAATTCTTCCGAAACGTTTACGATCGCGACGTTTGCCTTGAATATCAATTTTATTGGAAGCATCAAGCAAATTTTTAACGTCCATAATCCTGGATTTCCTGCATTTTTCTTTCCGAGTTTCTTAAAAATGTTCATTCATGTCTGACCGATGGAAAAACAACGCTGTATTTGATTAAAATCGTTGATAGAAGAAATGCATCTCTGACGATCGACTTGAAAATGTTGTATTTTGCAAATTTCAAATATGCTTTCGTTGAAGAAAATTTTTGCGGAATCATGCTCCAGCGGTAAAGTAAAGCAAATGTCGTTCGGCGGGACCGGCGACCGGTAGACAGTGTCCCCACAATTACGATAATTCGCGGCGATTGCTAAATCGTCAATTACGCGGAGTACAAACATTCCGGGAACGCGGATCGATCCAATGAACGTTTCCCTCCTGAAACTCAAAGGTTTACTACGTCCTCGTCCGTGGTACACGCGCGCGATCGGCCAAGTACACAATATTCGCGACCAGAGCTTTCAAGTTAATTTAACACCAGCTCGTCGAAACCATCGTGGAAACGAGACGGAGGAGAACGAGAGAGAAAGAGAGAGGACCAATCGTTTAGACGGTACAACCGGATCGATAAGGAACTTCGAATTCAGCTTGCACCCGCACTCCCACCCTCTCGCTCTCTCGTCGCTATTGGAAAATCGAGCGCTGCGAGTCTATTTATTTATTCGCCTATTTAGAAATGGACGCGATTAATTCCGCAGTATATTGATTTACACCGTGGTAACGAAGTCAATGTAATTGTAATTAATATTCATTCGATGCTGCATCCATTTGGAACAGACTGTCGTGTGCAAATTTGAGGTTCAACAGTCTGTTTTTTTTCCTCGTGTTCAGTTGCAGACGATATGGACATTGCAATATTTTATTGGAGATTTTTAAATTGTTTTGTTGTAGGAGCCACCCCTTTAATTTCAAGGATATCTCAAAAATATTGTATTTCCTTGATAAAAGTGATCCCCAACCATTTTTATAGTGAAATGGTCAAAGTGCTCGTGAACGTTTCGCAAAGCTTCGACCAAAATCGAGCAACCAGATTACAGTTTCTTTTAGAGATTATCGCGGTGACTGTTAGTAACAGCACGATGCGAAACGATAAGAAAGTGGGTCTGATTTCCCCGGGCACTTAACCACGTTGGCTGCAAGATGGAGGTTAACACGATGGAGCGCACACAATTACAGTTATTACTTCGGTTAACTGAATTTCGTCTTGCCTAGTCTACTCTAATAATGGATTAGCGTGCCCGTGACGCAACAAGAACTGTTTTGATTCGAACCTGGAGGAACTTTAATCTTCATCTGTCACGGAGACACTTGGTCAACGTTGGATTTGTGTGGCAGAGTCTCTTGTTCGTTTACTTGTTCCGTCCCCTTTTTCTGTCCGTGGATTCGTTTTGTCTTCGCCTTTATTTCATCTTCTTTAGATTTTCTTATTCCTTTATTTCATTATCCCTTCATCTTCTCATTTTCTTCATTTTATTGAGCTTACTATTCGATTATTACTTAGCAAACCACTGTCAACTATAATTCTTCGCGAACTCGCATGATTGAAATTTGGATCATGCTTATTGTGACATCATACAAGTTTTATTGTATGACACAGATTGAAGCTGTAATTTTAATTTTCCTTCATGTTTTACATTTTCATAAATTAAACTAACTATTTAACTGCTTAATATCATAACGCTTAACTCTCGGAAGACATCGCAGCGGGTTCAAATATGCCGGGCTGATCCCCAAAAATCATCCCCTAAATCCGGCAGCGGCGGATACCGATATCCCCGAATCCATAAATTTATCGCGTTTACATATGTCCCAATTTTGTCGACCTCCATCCCCTGGCTGTCTCCAATAATACCACGGTTGATCGAGCATCGTTCCCGAGCGAAAATTCCACGGCCCACCCCCTCAAACATACTGGGTGTCCCATCCGACTAGAACACCTCAAATATCCCTCTTATCATCAATAATGCAAGAAACTATCTACGCGAAACATGGATAGTTTTAAAAGGAGAAATATCGTGGCAAAAAATATATTGTTCACAAATTCATAGTCGAGACTTAGGGGTCATTAATATTTTTTATGTGGGACTGTATGTTTTTGTTACTGTCGCATGGTAGCCAAGGGTATGACGAAGGTTTGTTAATTAACAAAGGGTTAGTTCGCAATGTATACTCTACTTCTTAATTACTCTAAGTGATTTTATGGTACTCAGACCAGTGGCGAATGCGTTGTTGTCATTGTAGAGAATGAGGAACTCACCGTAGGCGTGACGGGTTCGGAAAAGGGGTCCAGCCGCAGTATTGTCAACAGATCACGACAGCCTTAACAAGTTGAATAACGACTGGCGTTTTAGCCACTAAATTATGATCGAGCCCCTCTCTCTCTCCCCAACGATCACCGGTCGGAATGAATGGCTCGTGACACAGAAGAAAGCTACTCTCGACTATAAATAGATAAACACGCTGCTGGGTACCAGTTCAGAACAGGATGGGGTTGGAATCCGTGGTCGGAAGTTACAGTAAAAGCTCGCTGGATCAAGTGATTTTCGAGTTGGTCGCGAGCTATGGGGGAGGCGTGATCGTGACACTTATGGTGCCTGGTAAAATTAGTTTACGCCAGGCATGATCGAGCGAAACACATGGCTGCAAAGGTCAACCGTTTAAATTGCTATTTCAGCGAGCTTTGAGAAATGAAGAATTCCCTTTTCAAAAAGATGCACGAGCACCCATCATAGAAGCGACAGATTGAAATACATTTCTTATGAAATAAAATGGCAGGCTAATATTTCACCCCGAAAATAAATTTCGTTTGTCTCTGTGAATAGCGAAATACCTTCATTAGAAATTTCGACATTGTGCAACTAGTCTAACTAATTTTACACGTACGCATTTAGGATCATACTTTCACACTTCGAAATAAACGTTATTTATTTTCACGAATTTTCATTTTCGTTGAACGATGCAAAATAATCATTTTCAACTGTAAACTGAACCAGTGTATCATTTTAAAAAACATGCAACAATAAGCCAACAATGCAATTAACAAACCGAAATAGCAGATTATGGCCGAACCACATTGTTGCTAAAATGGAGATTGATAAAAAAAACGAATTTATTTATTTCTATAAACATTTCAAAGCTTTTATAAAAAAAGAAAAAACAGTACGAAATGTAGTAATTTTCGACTTTAGTAAACACAGGTACACAGTTATAGACGGAAACTGTGTAACATTTAAATGAATATTTTGGCAAAGCCAATACCAATAACAGAAGTAACGAATTGCGATTGAGATATATTCTCGGTGAATTGTAGATTGATTTTCTACATGGACAAATAATTGCATCGTCATTCTTGTCCATTGGAGAGACACGAAAAAATTTGGAAAAATGTAGAATGCGCTACGTATCGAAGTTACTGAGGAATGCTTATCTGGATTTTCAGCAAATTTGAGATTTCCGTGTATCTATGGTTTCGCGCGATGTATATTTCATTTCCATTTTGCTCGGGCGCTAAATGCAACGATCCCAGCCCTTGTTAAATCACCCTTTTTCAAAGCCTCGTATTGACAAGCACAAAAGAAATCCTTTAAACTCCGGCGGACCGCGCAGATCCTTCCTATTTATTGCCCTCAAACTGCGCGCGAGCGGCCCGAGCAAGATTTATGACACCTGGAAAACCCGCTCGATCCGTTGCAAATCTATCCGCGGGCAATATTTTACCCGAACATGTACTTTACAGTTTTTTTTTCCCCGAGAACTTATCCTGGATATCTCGAAATAAGCTTCCGAACGGATCGGTGCCATTTTTTCTCCGGCACGGCGCGGCGCACCGTCAGCGACAAACTCGGAAACAATAAACACTGTCTCCGTTACGAAGGCGGACATTTCTCTCCGTCGATAATAAAAATGCATATCGAACGGAGGGAATTCTTTCGAACTGCTCTGGAAACATTTTATTCTGTCAGAGTGGCTACAGCTCGAATATAGTAGCCGATTCGACGCTGTAACTGGCTCCAAATCAAAGCAATAATTAATTCATTATCTATCAGTAAAACGTGAGATTTTCATAATAAAGGGATGGCTAAGCTTGTACAACGCTAAGGTAAAATCATGGCTACATTGTCAAAGAAAACTACATACCCATTAACACTCGGACTGCCAACCCAGCAACCTCTGAAATTCCATAAAACCAAAATAACTTATTTAATGAAATAAAAATTGTGAAGTTGAGTAGTATGATACTAAGTACTCTTTCAACCTTCTTACATTTTGTAGATCACGATCAAATTTGGTACAGAAAATATATTAACAAAAAAATTCATATTCAAATCTCTGCAACAATACACAATTTTCCCATTCCTGGGAGACGCTGCACTCAAAATGTCAAAAAGTTCAAAAAGTTCACACTGGCTCGTTTATGACCAGGGCTATTTTACTATTCTCGCAAATAAAATTGGACTTCCCCCACCTTTCCCTTTGGAAACATTCAAAAGCGAAATTTTCGCCTAGACATAAACGGCCGAGCGTGCTCGCGAAGGGTTAGACTCGTTAAATGTATTTTCACTAAAACTTCTTTAAGAACGCATAAAATCTACTAATCATTTAAAAAATCTATTGTCCAATGAGGCTACACTTTGAAATGCCGGAATCCGAAGTGAAGCAGCAGCTGAACGTCAATTCTCTTGTTAGGGAGCGAACCAATGAATCTTTCAATCGTCGTCGTAACCCGAAATTGATAACAAGAACCCGTTGAAAGCGTGGTGTCCCCGGAAACCGTTTTCCCGAGCGGAAACGCGTCGTCTCGACGCTAATTCCGGCCGGGGCGTCGCGTAAATCAATTCGAACCGTAGCCCTCTCATTAGTGGCGGCAAGGATATCTCTTCCGCGGGGAGAACCGGAGAAACGTGGAAAGAGGTTCGTTTCGTCCTGCTCGAGATACGAGAGACGAGAGACACGCATACCGTCCGCAACTGGACGCCGATGTGGGGGCGGAGGGCATTGGCGCTCCTCCTGGCGGAAGCACTATTTCAACGTAATTGTCGTTTCATCGTTCCCTCTCGTCCGAGCGGCTCGCATGCCACAACGACGACGACGGAGATTCCGTCTTGGCATCGGCCACCGTACAAATACACGCACACGATATTATCAACCGGTTACGTCTTTCTCTCTCTTCTACCGCTAGACACCTAGCCAGACGAAATTAACCACGGCTGCGACGCGATGTTGCATACCCGAGCAAGAGACCCTACGCAAAACGACGAGTGGCCGGGTATTTACCAGCTTCCGGTCCGCCGACACTGTGTTTCGAGCCAGAGTCGACAAATCAGGGGAATTGACTCGAATCGAGGAGAAAAAGTTACCCTCTCTCTGCCAGTATCGGATCAGTCGCGTGACATTATCTCACGTGACGGCTCGAAGGGGAAGGTAGAGTGCGGAGACAAGTGTTAACCCTTTGCACTCCGAGCTATTTTAACTGGAAAATTAAACATTTCTTCCGATCTAGAATATTTCCATACCTTATGACTTTTGCAATTTTATGGATATGAGATTGGGACATTACCTTATACAGTACCTAAATGTTTAGTAATTGATTAGATACCGATATATTTAATAATGTAAACAATATTTTGAAGATTGGTACAGCAAATTTTTAGTGGTGCCTCAGAGGGGACAGCCGAGTGCTAAGGGTTAATCTTTCTGACTGTAGACTTGGTTTCTGTTTAAAAAAAAAACATTGTGGAAGCAATAGTAACATTTAAGTACACTGCCACATCGGTTTCGACATACTAATATTATTGAAAGACGAAATACATTCTCATTCAGCTTCATCTCAAATAATCTTGAAAGAACAGACATTATCACAAAGCTTACTCCCACACAAAGCGACAAAACGTTTTCTTATCGATCAATCTAAGAACAGCAAATTCCCATAAATCTCCAAACTCGCTGCATCCAAACGGTCGGTCGGAAGGGCCGATAACAACGTCGACGAGAAAAAATGAGCGTGACTGGTAGTTATAAAGCCTTCTTTCGCGCCGTTCGCGTTCAACGCAAAACGCCGATAATTTTTCTAGCGTGTTCCCGAGCAATCGCAGTGCATTATAATTTTTTGTACATAAAAGATCGAGAGCCTGTGTGTAAGCACTAATATTTCCTCAGCGCAATCTGCGCTGCCCCCTCTAATCTGACTGGCGATTAACCACAAATTTAGCATTCGATAAAATATCGTTTTTCCCGGCGGGTGCATCTTCCCCGAGGGGCTGCGACGGAAAAAGATTTAATCAAAAGAGAGAAGCTGCTCCGCACACGGATCGGAACAGGTTCGGGATCGGATCGCGAACGGGAACCTCGCGAATTCTCCAATCTGCTAATCGGAGGAGAGAACCACCACCTCCATTTTCCACGGTTAAAAGCCGCTCATACACCCTCGGGCTACTCCCTCTTAATTGGAAGGAGCCCAGGTGCGAGATAAACCGCGTCCATCTTCGACTTCTATTTCTCGGGGCCGCACTTACAGACTCTCTACTCCGACTCTCATCCTTCGATTTCACACCTACGTTTCATCCCCTTTTTCCGGGGCGTAACACCCTTATTCATTGGGAAAAGGAACCACCGAATCTCTGGATCGCCGACCATCCCTTCCTGTTTTTCTCTCGGCCTTCTTAATCCTCGACCCATGTTTGCGACTGCGTAACACGGTGAGAGGTATTTACACATTCTACCTTAACGTGATTGCAGATTTCAAAGCACATTTATATTTATTATTGCACATTCCGATGACCCTTCGGGACTTAAAAGAAAATGATTAATTATTACGCTTCGTCTACATTTAGTACGGTTACTGACAAATGTGAAATACATATTTATGGAACATAACTTGTTCATCTAAAATTGGTAGAACTCTAAAATCGTAAGAGAACCCGCAAGTATTCTTTAAAAGCTGTGGCCTTAAGGTTTAAGCGGTTTATCTCTTCTGTATATTATATTCGTGTTTTAACATATTACTATGAATGTATAGTTTTATTGTCTGTAACAATGTATTATGTTTTCTTTATTATGTTGAAATAAATCTCATATGAGATTTTCTACAAAAAAAAACCCGCAAGTATAAATTCTACAGACAGCAAGCGAATTTCCTTGTACTATTTCGGGGATGTGTACTCAAAAATCGATTCTCTAAAATTACCTAAGAAAAAAAGGATCGATTCCTCAAGCGGCGACAGCGTTGTTCCCTCTTAACCTCGTCGAACCGGTCTCGAAATAAACACGCTGACCTGCAGAGGGTGGCAACAACCCTCGCGGACACGTGAAGGAGATACACAGGGCAAAGAGAGCGACAAGGGGTTGCGAGACGAGCAAGGCCGCCCGGAGATGGAAGTCATGTGGCGAAGGTGTGTACATAGGTGTGTACATAAGGGCCGAAGAGTTATGGCGTACACATGGCATCGTCACGGCGCCAAGTGACAGATTGGGCGCGAGGGACTAACAAACTCTGCCGGATGTTTCCGTCCGCGGACGCCAATTCGTCGATATCGGTCCTCGATCGATTCGATTGTTACCGACACCGACCGCGCTATAGTCCCTTCCGCTGACGTTTCCACGCTTCGCTGACCTCGTGCCAATAGGCTTGAGAATTAGGTCTCCCTAGATCCAGATATAGGAAAAGGTTTTGCGGCAAAGACGACATTTCGAAGATTCTGTTCGACGAAGCAAGGTAACCAGAATTCGTTGTAACAATAAAACTTTGAACCTCTTTACAAGAAGTTAGCCTGACAGTATACACCTACTTTCTCATTTCCTTCACTTCCACACCTATCTACGACTCCCTCCGCAAAAACAGTCCACAGCGAAGGGTCGCAGCACCACAAAGACACCCGATCTCAAACAGCATTTAGTGGTAGTGGGCCAGCGTCGGTCGTCACGCACAACGAGATTCGTCATCCCCTGGAGAGGGCTAGTACAGTCTGTGACAAACAGTACAAAGACCAAGGCGCAAACACACGCAACACAGTGTTCCGCGCACCGAAGCGCCGAGATAAAGGGCTTCGGAACAGTAGCTTCGACCCATTAGCCTCCGGGGCGAAGACGCAGGCCACGGACAATTTCCAGAGATCAATCGGCGGATCAATAGCGCGACCTGGGGGGTGGTTTCCTGTTCGTTTTGTCGCGATGGGGGGGAGGGGCGAAACGAAGCGTGAAGAACGAGAGCAGTGGCGGGGACCGGAAAAAAGCTCGGGAACGTCGAGGAAGGTAATTAAGTCCGGGGAGATGTCTCGTTAAGATCGCTGATGAAGACGTTTGTCCGTGCCGGTTCGACGGGGAACTTTCGACCGGGAAAAGGCAAGCAGCGTCGTTTTGTATTCGTCCGAACCCCCCCTCGCGCAACCCTCTCGCGACGGCTGGCGATAATTTACCGACGCGCTCTCGCAAACAGCCAGAGCCCGGAGAGTTCGGAACTTCGAGTGGAAATATAATGTTTCGAGAGAAGCGGTCCCCGCGAGTCGTCAGGCTGAGCGGAATAATTCCGCGAGAATTACGTGACCATTCTGCATCGTCGCAAACCCCTCTACCGCGTCGTGCACAACCCTCCGTTTCACCCCCGCGCGTTCTCCAACCCCTTCCGACTCTCGGGACATCGCGCGCAACGGCGGCTCCGTCCAGCGAAACGGAACGGGGTTATTTTCGCGCGGAACGGTAACTTTCCGCTTTTGAGGGTAACTCCGGACTTTGTTCCCGATGTTATTGTTGCGTTCGAAATGGGACGGAAAATAAGTATCGGATTTGCTGCAGAAAAATGCCTCGAGGCGTGACAGGTCGAGGGTTCATATTGTTTATCGCTCGTGTCCGGAGATTCTATACTAACCGCAATAGAAATCGTGACAATTCCAAAATAAAAAACAACGTTCCAATAATCAGAAATATTTTACAATCCCAAAAACGTCTCGGATCCACCTTTCGCACCACCCTGACAGATAACTCCATCGCTCGCCTAATCTCCCAATCATTCCTCCCACTGCACGAGCAGAACCGTCTCGCTTATTCCGCGACATCTGGAAAAAATATTACAAGGGTGGTCCATCGGGGGCGTCGACTGTATCAGCGAAGATAACAAGGCGGCGGTCCGATCATTCGTAAAGCTGTCACTGCGGCAATATATCAGTATCCTTTTTAGTCGTTACAGTGACACACCCTCCCGAGGCCAAGTATAGTATACACCACACGAATAGACAGAGAGAATATGATACTAAACGAGAGACACACACGCGTGCCGGCACACGCTACATCCAAGAGTGAGAGAAATAGAGAGAGAGAGAGAGAGACAGTCAGACAGAAACAGAAGATAGAAGAGGCGAGCGTGTACACACGGTTGCGAGCACAAAGCAGCAATACGGAGGCTTTTCGGGGCAACTGCACGGTCGTTAGTTAGTGAGCATTCATCATCGTATTGTTATCGTTAGCCACGGTCTTCACGGTTATTCGAGCCGCCCCATCGAAATCACAATGCGACCAGATGCAGCCTAGAACACGGCGCCGATAGGTTTCCTTCATTGTCCTCTGCCTCGATTCCCTTTCTACTAGCCTTTTTTTTGTCCCTCTGTCTGCTTGTCTGTCTGTCCGTTGGTCTCTCGGTCCCTGTACCTCACGAAAGGGTACACTGTTGTCAGTCGATTTGGTCTCGGCCTCGGCAAGAATTTTTCGGGGATTTCATTGACTGGCGAGGGTATGATCAACGACCACCTAACCCCTTCGGATCTGGGTTAGAACGCTGGAACCTGGTTCGAGGAACCGGGGCAACCGCGTAAGAGGATTGCCCGCCGGGTAAAAGAACGACAAGAACTTCATCTATATGCCCCGGGAAAGCTTCTGGAGCGGATGTAAATTTATTTGGTTGCTCCGGGATCAATCCTGTCGCCCTGGTGATTTAGACCGGCCTGGTAAAAACCGGCGAACAATGCCGGAAACCCCTTGTCCAGGCTAATAATTCCTGCGGCCACGTTTTAACTTCGGTCCAAGAAGAATCCGAAATGAGCGAGAGTCGCCGAGTTACGTATGCAACCTGTTCCAGGCTGATTCAACTTGCCGAAAAGTTAGCTTGCTTTTCCTCGAGCGAAAGGGGGTCGAGGCTCTCTCTCTCTCTCTATTTCTCTTTCGATCTCCTGCTTCGTACTCTTTCTCTCTTCCTCCAGTAGAGATTGAGGGTGCAGCTTTCAAAAGAAACTTCTTTATTTCCGGAGAAAATAAATATTTGACCCGGCCAGACACCGGTTTGACGCGGGGACTCGAATGGCTCCTTTCATTCTTAACGAGCAAGACCCGAAGGGAGGAGCTGCAGACGCGAACGTTGCCTTCTCGATGATTAATTCGCTTCGCTGCGACCGATGATGGCTCGGCTCAGGCATTTCGGGATGTTGACTTTAGGGGTAAATTTTAAAAAAGGACCCGGCCTCATGAATTTTTGTGCGGAGGGACCGTGGCTGCGGAGTCATTTCGACGCCGCTCAGGGAGCGAAGGGGATTCGGGGATTATGTCAAAATACACTGGCGATTAAAGTTAGAGAGGCGAGCAAAGGATCTTGAATTTAATTTGATAATAAAGGGACTGGAGTGATAAGTTGTGCAATGAGAATTGTTGTACTTTTATAAAAAGAGATTGCACTGGGTTTATTTTACAAAATCAGGTGTCTACTTTCACGACTCTGAGTTGATTTGCTTCATTCTTTCAATTCTTATCTTAATTCATCTTAACATCGATTCTTGTATATGTTGTTGTGTCGTTCAACGAAAAGAAACTTCGTTTAATGGAAATGTAATAGAATCCGTCTAAATTTCGACACAAACAATACAGATATTTTCATCCAAAGTTCGAGCTTCTACAGTCGTACCCAATTTGCTAAATAATGGTTCAAGTGCAAAGCAATTTAAGTTGGTAATCTTATAATCCAGATTCTGGGCACACTCACGAAACTCAGCTCCACAAAACAGTCGTTTCAATTTTTCTTCATAACTGTCCGCCCAAAGTTAGAGCCCCTCTCTATCTATGCATCCAGAAGGCAACCCTTCCGAAACAGACCATTAACATCATTTCCACGCTGCTATAACTTAGCCCTTCCCCCAAAAATGTTTGGACCTCTTACGTCCCTAAACGACGAAGCTTAGTCTGGATCGTGCAAATATATCAAGATAAAAGTGGTCCTCCATTTGTACCTGGTACAATTTTGCAGATAGGGTGTGGGAATCAATTTGCCTAAAATTAAATAAATTCAGAGAAAATTCATAACGTTTCCATTTTCACAAACGCTACCAACCAACCTACAAATCGTTACACAAAATCAAACAACCTCCTTCAGGGTTTGGAGTAAAACAGGATCGAAGCAAAAGTTCATTAACTGTCTCAACAATTTTTATACCATGTTCCATGGACCAAGTTCTGCTATGAACGCACAAAAACAACCAGCCACAGATCCCATTAATTAACGTTCCACGAGCCGGAACTTTTTTTCCAATTTCGTCCAGGTTCTGGAGCAAATTGGCCACAGTGGCGTCGTCCTCCAGAACGGGGTTAATATCGCGGCTCGATTTATCACCTAACAGTGTCCCCGGCCCCGAGAGAATGCCAAATTCGAAAGAGCTCGAGAAAGAAAGAGGGAGAGAGAGAGAGAGAAAACGAGAGAGCTCGAAGCTCTTGATACCTAGGAAAACCTGAAATATCCCTTGATGCACCATCATTCGTATTGTATACATTTCATTATTCCCGGGGACGGTGCCGCTTTGAAGTCCTGAAACAGTTCGGTTGGGTTTTCTCTCTTTATCTATCCCTATCCCGATCTCTTTCTCTGCGAATTTCTCTCTCTCTCCCCCTGGTTCTCTCTTTGGCCGACGGTATTCCATCCCGTTACACGCAGAACGGTATCAGCGAGAACTAGGGCAGACCGGGATACGGGAACACCGGGAAATCCGAATTTAAAAGCGCCCCAGAAAGAGCAGACTACGGTTCCACGGGCTTCGCCGGTTTATCCTCGGCTCCTCGTTCCCGCGAAAAAATCAGAAGGAAATGCGCCGCGTACCAGGAGAACGAGATTTCGGCGCGAGAAATATCGCCAAGAATAGGTACCGTGACAACCTCTTTGGCTTTAAATGCGTTACAATCCGACCTCCCACGATAGCCTGATTCGGAAATGTTCGGGCCGACCCGAAATCTTGCCTGTCTCCCTATCCTCGAGACTTTCCGCGAAAATGTCACCCAAACCGGGCCAGCACTGCATTCAAATGCGCCGGATTCACGATTAGAGGATTTTTATACAAAAACCAAATTTCCTGGAAATTTTCTTCTTCCCAACTTTCAGAGTTTCAACGCTTTGCCAAACTACCCTTTGCGTTGGGTTGGTTGAAAAATAATTTTTATTCAAATTCAGCGACTTTTCTAAAGTGATGTTTTATCTCAGTGCATTCGCATGATACAGTAATCAAAGGGTGATTCACACGAAGATTATTGCCAATATAAATTTTAATTATCTAGGAGAAAAATTATTTGACCATGAACCACCGAAGAAAGTTTTTAATTTTCATAGATCGACTCGAGTCAGGAAATCCGTCTTGAGAGTCGAGTAGCATCGACAACATCTGATAAGGATTATTGCCAATGTAAATGTCGAGCTGGCGACATCGATGTCAGCCGGATTCGCAGATACTTAAACCGAATCTTATTTCTACAAATCGGCAGAAATATTACCATCGAAGTTCGCGGGATTCTCGTTTCTTCCTAGTGCTCTGCGAAAAAGTTTTCGCGTCTGTCTTCATTCGAAGCCAGGGTCGCAACGCGGAATTGCTTGCCGGATAGGTTGACAGGATCGATAATTAAGTCTCCTAAGTAGAAACGAAATTTTCGAGGCACCGTCGGACGCGTAAGCCGGAATAGAGAAGAGCCGGTTGAACGGATAATGTTTATCCACATCGAGAGGGTGGAAAGCTTAAGAAGGGGATGGAAGAAAACGGCCTGAAAAAGGGGGAGAGAGAGAGAGAGAGAGAAAGAGAAAGAGAGAGGATTTTTATTTCAATCCCTCGCCGCGGCTTCCGACAATCTCTTTTCCGGGCTGGATACCATTTTTCCAACTTGTTTTGGACTATTCCAGGTACGGTCGACGGTCGATGGTCGACCTCGTTGAAACGTCGAATGGATTGACCCAGTTCGCGGTGGGGGCCAAGTAATGCTCGCAGATAATGCGAGAGAGTTTTCTCATTTCTGCGACGCCGTTCTCCAACCCCCCCCCCTGCACCATCTCCACTTCCCGCCCCCTCTGTACACTCTTCGGAAGCCAGATAAGGAAAGCTGCCCCCTTCTTAATTTCTGATGTCTTCGCCGGGGCTAGATCCGGCCAAACTTTTTATTGCCACTTATCGCCGTAACCGCATTTCCGCGAGGCAATAAGCGTCTGCTGATCTGTTTGCTCGCTGATTGTTTGTTATACGTGGCTTTAAGTGGCTCCGTTATATCGGCGGTCGCCACCAGAACATCTTTCTGGCCCATTTAACTCGGTCCTGTACCGTTCTCGTTTCGCTCGATGTGTATACTGGGTGTCCCCGTTTCTCCCCCGATTAACTATACTCGGATAAGTTATAATCATTTTTATTTATTCAGCCCAGGAATCGGACTTAGCATTCTATTCGTTCACCCGTTTTCACTCTTGTCTTCCCATTTCTTCTATTTCTAATTACCTCGTATATCTACCCTATCTATTATGAATTATAAAGAATAACTGTAACATGAATTGTAGTCTAAGGGGTTAATAAAATAATTTGTAATATTTCATGTACATTGTGTACAACATTTTCCTAATCGAATGGGACGATGAAGTTTTAAAGTACGCCACCCTGTATGTATATGCGACTGCAAGTTCGTTCCGGAAAAATTCAGTTCGCCACGCTGAAAAATGGTCACGATTACCGCCTGCGCGACGATTCTTTAATATTCACGGAACTTTCGCGTTTAACGCTTTTCGGCCGCATCGTTTAGATAGAGACACAGAAAGATTGACGAATGGAACGACAAATGTGATATTGAATGCAATTTGCCTGGATGGAAAATAAAATAAAAAATTCGTTCGCTTTCGAACGGAACGATGCTCTGACGCTAATATAATATTTAGGTGATACGATTCTTTGTCTACAGATTGAAAAACTTGATTCGTTGTTCGGGATGCGAAAATGAACTTTTACGGGACGATCACACCGGTTGGAAAGAATAATTAATACACCGTCGATATTCAATTAGTTCCGTCTATTTCCGAAATAAATTATTCTTGCAAAACTTCCTTAAAAGAGTTAAAGGAAGTCTCCCGAGGATAATAAACTTATACGATTTGACTGCTAAAAAATTTCGGAAAGCTCACGTTTCATTTACGACGAGGTCGGAGTTCGTAGATCCGAGGATTGGAATAGAGATAGCTTAAACGTCGTGATTTAAGTGTCGCAACTCATCTGATTTCAACTTACCGAAACTCGACTATCGAGACCACAATTCGCGGGATTGGAAGGGCACGACTCGCAGAATCGTAATTATCCTTGGCAGTAATATTAGGCACGCTCGCAACTCGCGCGACCGTAGTTTGGGACGTCTCAACTGCTCGATCGCAACTCACAGGATTGCAACTATTCCGGCTTGCAACTCGAAGAATTATGGGCATTGGGGCTGCTGGGTATTCCGTGGAAATTTTTGGGATCGTGGGCTGCTTCCACAGTCATTAGGATGAAAGTTATCCTATCGTTAAACTCCAGATTTCATTCATTCAGAAACGAGCAGGTGCATTTTCGAGGTGTGGATTAAAAGAATTTAAGAACATCGATATATTATTTTCAGCTTATCGATGTTGTCAGAGCTAGAACGATATTTTTATGTGCAATTTTAGCCATGTATTACAGAAATGAAAAGGTGCAATTTCAAAGGATGGAAGGGTTAAAACAATTTATTAAAATCAATACATCGTATTCAGCTTATTGATGTTGTTAAAGGAAAAATGATATTTTTACGTTATTCTTGTTTGTGCAATTTTATCCATTTAGTATAGAAATGGAGAGGTGTCAATAAAAAAGGTGGAAGGGTTGAAAGAATTTATGAAAATCAATAAATTATTTTCAGCTTATCGATGCTGTTATACGAAGAATGATATTTTTTCTGCAATCCTATTTGTTACAATTTTATCCAAAACAACAGAAATGAACTGGTGCATTTTCAAAGGGTGAAAGGATTAAAAGAATTGGACGCACCCCATAACAAATTTGAAAACATTCTTCAGCCGATCAACGTTTCTCCATCGACAAAACCAGATTCTATGGTGTTTCGCCGACACCATCTTGTCGGAATCGATTGGCGGGGCCAGTGGTTCGAGAGCAATCGTCGAAAGTCCGTGAATCTAGAAGGATTTCGCCGGTGGAAACCGTGGAATAAATCTTTGCGTCTTCTGGCTGGGAATACCGCTTATCCGGGAATCGAGTTATCGCGATTTCATCGCGCGAGAAAATCGCGACCCACCCCCTAGGACCCCGTGAGACCCTAGAATGAACCATTTCGGGGCGAGCCTCGGGCGATGGCGGACGACTCGGCTGCGATTGAACAAGTTGGAAAGTCGTACCCGTCTTATTTCGTTTAGATGGAAACGGCTCTGATGCCGGGGATCATTCGCCGAGTGCCTCGCTGTGCATCAGAATACTCGATAAACAGTCGAATTAAGACGGCGCGCCAGTTTCGGGGACATGTTTCTTTCTCTTAATCTCGCTGCACGTCGCGACGAGGGATTAATGGGCGAACGGGTCTTGAATCTCTGCCAAAAATCGACTTCGACGTTCATTGTGACCATTTGTGGAGATCGATTCCGCGCTACGAATGCTGCTTGTATGTCCTCGTTGAACGTTGTCCATGCGACTTCAGTGAGATTCGGTGATACGATCGTATGGGCGCTTTGGTGCATTTAAGCGAATGCTATTATATTAAAATTGGGAAATTAAGAAAATGATCCTTAAAAATCGACCCTTAAAAATTCGGCAATTTTTCGATCAAACTTCTAGAGTCTAAACTTTCTAGACATAAGATGTTGCCAGAACATAATGAAATTCTACCAATTGAATGTCTAACATCCAGCACCTGATTCGCTCCAAAAAAATGTGTAACCAACGTCCATCGCGTCCAAAGTAAACGTCAAAACTGAAGAACAGTCTCCTCTATCTAGCGAGGCTTATCTGTGGCAGGGCTTCGAAAAATCGGGTCCAGAGAGAAGAATTCGAAGAGATAACGTGGCTGGTCGGTGAAATGGACTCTGGAAGGGCCGAGTGGTTGACTAAAGGTCCCAGAGTAGCGACTATGGCGTCGCCGGCGGGAGCCCTTTAGGAAAAACTGATATAAAGTAATGGATTTCCAAGGTGTTCGGTAATCACACTCGTATGGTATGGGGGTTGTACGGGGTTGGTTTCGCAACGGTGGGCGTGAACCGGTCTCTAAGACGAAAAAGAAGAAGAAGAAGTGGAAGGCAGACAGGGGGAGGGAAAAGTGGCGGATAGGAGCTGGAGGGACAGTCTGAGAAGTGGCATTACATCTGTCGATATCTCCATCACTTTGCGATAAAATAAAACTACGACGGACCCTCTTCTCTTCGTTTCTTCCCTTCTCTCACCTTGACACTCTCCCTCTCCCTCTCGCTAGTTCGACCACTTTTCTTCCTGTTTCTATATACTACCTCCGATCTATCTCCGTCTCTCTTCGCCACCCTCTCTGTCTGTTCATCACCGAGCCCGCGGTCTGTCTTCATCTCCTGGAGTCGACGAAGTAATTACAACTTCGTCGATTAGATCCCATAGAAACTGCCTCGCGCGGAGGTGTGTGCATCGATGTGACAGTGCACGCAGTGAAGTTACCCCTGGCGGCTTGGGCTTCGGCATCGGCAGTCAGACGCCAAAATCCAGCAGACGGATTGGCAGCGGTCGTCTTTGCCAGTGAACTTTCCCCAGGGCCAGAAATTGGAAATCTGACCGCGGAAGAAGAAGCGCGAGGATACGATCGCGTGTAATCACGCTGTTTCGATATCGGAGGGTGGAAGATTATGGGATGGGAAATCGAGCGATCGACGATGGGATTCGCTGTCGAGACTGCGAGAGACTGCTACGTTGCGTTCGTTCGTTCGCTGCGATTGCCAAGAGGCGATGGGAAATTCGCTGATTGTGTTCCGAGATAATTAGCGTACTGATCCTAGCTGATGGGTCGGCATTTGTTCCACGATCGCGTTTCTAAACTAACAAGTAGATCTTTGTGCAACATAAAAATTGGCTGTTTTAATCGCAGGATAACTTTTTAAGTTGAAAACAATATATTAATGTTAATTTTAAAGTTGGTTCATCCTTTTTCTGATAGATTCATAAAATCCGCATTAATAAGGTACTATGATATTTGTTGTACGAACTTCTCGTGCAAACCTGAACTATATTTCGGACAGTTCTCCGCGGAAGAGGCACCAGAAATTCTCTCCTGCCCGGTAGTAAGTCCCGGCTCGTTCCGTCGACCCGTTCCCTCGCCTACTAGGATTTAAGATTCCATATTAACCGCGACGGAAAACTCCGTCTTTATTTGCATCCTATCAAAGAGCTTTTGAACCGCTTTAAATCCGCCGCCGGTACACCGCGAGGACTTTTCGCGTAGAATGCGTCCAATCCGTGTTATACCTTAAAATTTTATTGTGATGCCAACAATATGCCCCCTCCCCCCTGAAACTACGATTAAAAGTCTTCGAAACTGGCTGCCACCCCCTAAATCCGAGATTATACTATAAATGCCTAAAGATTCGCAGTCTAATTAGTAAACTATGGGACTTCGCAGAAAGGAACACACTTCTGTCCAAGCTAATGATATTGGTTTTGTGTTGGATAGAAGAACTTAGAATTTAGAGTTCTAACTCTGATCGAATGTGAATGAAAAAATTCAACTGTGTATTTAAGAACAATCAATTGGAAGTTTGAACAGTGTCTGGTTCTCAAAATACGGGTATTGAGTTACTGTGTCATTCAAGTGCAATAAAAGAGACCCGCATTCATCGTCACTCACAATTGTCTCTCTATCTAGGGAATTGATCGCTGAGAACTGTTACCTATTTACAAACCTAAAACTGTACTCCCTGTGTACACTCGGTTTTAAAAATTCATAGTCTACATATAATATAATCTCGAATAGATAATAGAGAGTCTCTGAAGAATTAAACAAACAATCAAGGTGAACGTGTCTTATAGAAACCATCAAAACGAAACAAACACAATAAAAGGTGAGATGTCCTTAAAGAAGTACCAAATGAGGCGTGTGTGTGCTACGCAAACCATAAAAGTGAAACAAACCCAAGAAAAGAATGAAGCATCATCGTTTAGGATCATTATCAAAGAGCTAAACACAAGGGAGCTCAGAAGAACAAGATGGCAGTACCAACGAAAACTTGTAAAATGCACTAGAAAACATGTGTTTTCTGGCGTGAGCAAGAAGATTCGTGACTTCTCGGTCACCCAGTACGCGGTAGCAAAGCCCGCCTCATTGTTCGGCCCCTAACGACACCGGCAGCTATGAAGCGCGGACGTTCCCGAGATTTTCGTTTAAATTATGAATCGGTTCGCCCCGCTTCAGACACTCCTCGTCGGTCTGGTCTCTCTGGGAAGAGAGAGAGAAAGAGAGAGAGAGAGAGAGAGGGCACACCGCCATCGGCAGAGCCCGGTGGTTTGAAGAATTCTCCGCGGGATAAGAAAAGAGGAAGGCAAAGAGGAAACACGCGCGCCGAGGAGGGCGTGTAGAAGAAGAGAGAAGAAAAATGGAGCGAAGCTTATGCGAAGCCAATTAATTATCGAGCTGCGCTTCTCTCTATCCTGCTCCTTTTAGTCTTCTCTCTCTCTCTTCCTCTTTCTTTCTCTCCTCTCTGTTCTCTCCCCGCGAGATATTATTCTCGCGAGCTGCGCTGCCTCTCGGTAAAATCGACCGTCGAGTGGGGGATTTCCGTTCTTCTTCTTCGTCTTCTTTCTCCTCGCCTCGTTCTTCCTACCCCTTAGACCTTATTTATACGAGGCAGAGCGGCTCTGCCCCCGTGTCGAGTTTTGTATGCCGGAAGAATCCGACGACGCCCTCCTAATGATGGTATTATGCTCGTTCCCGAAGCTCACGTGATTGTGCCCCCGTTTTACCACCCCCAGTTCGGATCCATTCTCGCGACCAACACCCCCGAACCCCTTTTTGGTACCTTTGGTAATCTGGGTAGTATTTGGAGAAACGAATATTTCAAACACTGTTTAATATCTTAAACTCTGTTTGGCTTGAATGAAACAGTGTAGGTCTAGCTCTTCGCATATTTATTTCTGAGCAGTTCAGCACATTTAGACACACTCCAACCGTCATTTTTAAAGGATAGGTTATTCTTCACGAGTTAAATAATGTTCACGTGTTCGAGCTCGTATTTTGCACCCCTTTTCCACATTCTTTTCGCCTCTCCACCCTCAACTCAACTACCAACACCCATTCTCTCAGCCATCCCCCTGCGTTACCTTCCGTTACTCGACAGAATTCTCTACCCGTTAGAAAATTACACGGCCGACGCCGTTTCGTCTGCCCGCACGCGATTAATTTATTTCCAGCCTTCGAGCTAGCGGACGTCACGCTCTCTTCCTTCCTCTTTCTCTTTCACTCTTCTCTGGCCGTCCTTTTCCATCCACTTTCTTCCTACCCCTACCACAGCAGGTTCCGGGAACCGTCCCTCGAGAAATCTGTACGAAAAGTCGCTTCTATCCCGATGAAACTGTTTTTTCTCCCCGCCAAGCTATGACGTAATGTTTGATGAAACCGAGACCGGGGATGGAACGCTCGGCGATTGCGCGACGGCCGAGTGACCTCTTGGGGCTGGACCCTGATGCACCCTGAGCTCGCTTGGATGACAAAAATACTCGAATACATTTGACTTGAATTCTGTCTGTTCTTGTTCTCGTTACTTTCCTCGCATACGGAAGGAAAACTTCAGAATGGTGTCTGGGTTAGGTCTCTATGTAAAGCTGGTCTTCACACGATTATAGGGTAGTTCAGTGTGAATGAATATTAATACATAAAGTAAGTGAATAAAGTGTGCATACTCAATTCCATTCATCCCTTTCCTGCGTCCAGCACTACAAAGATTTCCCACCATTGAAAACACACAATTAATGTATGCACCCAATACACAGCCACCAAGTTCAAAAATCCATTAGATATTTCCAGCAGACAGCGCGTTAAGTGAAACATAATCCTCCCAACATTTTACAGAGTCGAAAGAAACGACGACCGAACTCGCGTTTAAAAAACCGAACAGCTCTAAGAGCCGAAGATCCACCATCTTGTGGATTTGATAAACCAAGTCGAACCCGAGCTAATTGACTTTCCCAGGCTATCGGGAGATTACTTTTCCCTAGCCGGAGAGGCGACAGACAGCCGTGAGTCTGGGGGCATAAGGCATTTCAAGTGGTCCAGGAAGATACGGAGCCAGGCTTCGAAAGTGGATCTTTAGGATGATGCAAGGTTAAGTGGTTCACCACTTGTGGGGTCTGGACACATTCCTCCTTCCTTTTGGTGATTGGGATTCAAAGCTGGATCGGATTGCTGCGACAACGGGACCACGTTAGGATCCTTCTGGATCCGATGTTCGAGAACGCTGAGGCACCGAGTTTATCCCTGCTTACTGAAAATTAGCCCCCGCCGAAGAACTGTTCCGCTCCGCTTTATGGATTACCGTGCGCTAAAGAGAGATTATCAGTCAAGCAATTTCATCTCTGGAACCGATCAAAGTCGTCCGGACGTCTCTTTAGTTGTAATAAATATATAGAAATTTGTTGAGTTTTAGAGGTTCTAGAATATTTAATTGGTATACACGTATTCAGTGTCAGGATACAACTTTCGACTAAGTGTGATATTTGAAAGTAATAACTAATAACTGATAACCATACTTGGCCGAGGCCTAGGACTGACTGCGACTTTGTTCACGATTTAGCACACCGACCGCAGCGCCTCAAGCGATGCGAGTCATACTTAATCAGTAAGGCGACTTTACGTTTTAATCAAAACGATACAATTTCCTGAGAGCCCTCGAATCAGAAAGGCTCGTGTCTTGGGATACTGGAAAATGGAGACACTTTCGCTATCTCGACCGCAGGCTCCTCTCCGTCTCGAAGATTCAATTATTCAATATTATGCATAATACTCTAATATTCGACGAGCCCCGGGCTGATTACAATAATTATTTGGAACGGATAAGGGGGTTCCTCGAGTGCGATACCACCGGGCCAATCTTGTCGTTAAGGAAGGAACGATTCGTTGTTCGGAGGAAAAACGCGATTATGGTAACGAGGACTACGGCGGAACTTGTCGGGAACTGCTCCCGCGATGGTGCGTACGATGAGATTTCTGTATGGCACTTAAAACTGCGCCCGTTGTTCGCGATCCTTGTCGTTATGGCGACCAGATACTTCGCCGTCGTTTCACGGAATGGGAATTTCGCTTTAACAAGCTGTAACCGCGCGCCGCCGGTTGATTTCTGCTTCCGAAAGAGACGGATGCTCGCGAATCCACGCCGATTACGATTCTAGGCCATTCTGATAACTGTCGCGAATGTGTTAGACCTCCGCCAGATACTTTCAGATTTTATGATTTTCATATTTTTACAATGTACTTAAAATTCTAGGAGTTGTTCTATTCCGTTATATTATTATTTGATTTCTAACATACAACAGAACTTTGTCGAAAACAAGTTGACAATATATTGTAAGTTATCGCAATACGCAATAGTCCAAGACAGTCGAACGAAATGTGTATGTACTTTAGAGAACAGAGAATCTCCCCTGTCGACTGAAATCATGAGTTTGTATAGTTCACATATTTTTTGTGAAAAACAGGAAACCGGGTATCTACGTAGAATGAAATGACTTTGATATACAAGAGAGTTATAGTTCTTCAAAGAGAGATTCTAGACCAAGAGGTCCGTTTAAGGAGGACACTTAGCGGTATCGAAAATCAATTTGTGACAAACATCACGCACATCTGTTCCACATGTATGGAGGCATTACTGTGCTTAGGGAAGGCAGATTTTTACCGGGGATTTGGTAGTGAAATGGCTCACAGCGCGCCCCTTTGTTCCTGGTATTTGTGAAGCCACGTGACATTCGATGACAAGGTAGCAATATGTATCTGCGGGACTGGCGAACCGTTAATATCATCAAACGAACGTGACGATACACCCGCGGCCGTCGAAATGCGCGGTAGCGTAACGTAAATATGACGGCGGGGGTTTCAATGGGGGGGGGAGGGAGGGGGCTGCTATCGATTGCCGGGCACACGCTTTATAATACTCGCGAGGCCACCGCGCCGTTAACGTTCATCGGCCCGACCCGTTCCCCTGATTAGCGGGATGAATTGACTAGCGCGCGGAGCACGCGCATTTTGGAAACCAT
The DNA here is from genome assembly GCA_916610235.2 of Lasioglossum morio. Lineage (NCBI taxonomy): Eukaryota > Metazoa > Arthropoda > Insecta > Hymenoptera > Halictidae > Lasioglossum > Lasioglossum morio. Next base: position 12,029,284 of record OU744334.1, read on the forward strand.
TTCGCGTGACCATTTGCCGGGCCGTTTTCGGAGGCCGAAGAATTCCGGGGCGCAAGCGGTGGCGGCGTCCAATGGCAAACCGCAGAACCGATGAATGTTTGCCGTGGCGCTGCGTTACGGAGCCACGTGCAATGGTTGCTATGATATATGGGAACCTGTCCTGCACGAGCGCCAACATTTTAGGAGTGATTTAAATTACGACGTTCATAATGTTCTCGGCTGTTGCTGACTTTCGGAGAAATCGAGGGTTATGGGATCTGAGGATGGGATTCGTTCGTGGGTGGTCTTCGTGATACCGTCAGGCTTGGACTCTTAGATCTTGCTTTGATTGGGATCTTGGTGGATTGAAGACGATTTTTAAGAGTTTAATGAATCAAGGTTTTTTAATTGGATAACTCTTTACCAATTTACTTTCGACTTGTTATTCATGCAGTATGCACTTTTGTATTGGAAGATTAAATTGCTTCAATATTTTATGACGAAGGAACATTTATTAAAATATTTTAACACTGATCCTACTAGCAGTGTTACCTGTTATGTTATTAAATGCATAGCTTACAATTATGCTATACTACCGTTCAGGCCAATTGGAATTTATCTCCTTATCTCTCGGGATTAATCTCTTGGTGTAGGATAACAAGTTAGCAGGAGACTCGTGATGAAGTCTTTAATGTGAAATAATTGTTTCTTGAAAATCTTATCTGATATGTGTCCGGATATTGTAGCCTGGAAACATGAAAAATTCAAAAATTTTTTGGATTACTTTGAATCACAACAATCTAAAAATACGTTCCATGGATGCACATGATCAAGTATGCAGACGACGTCAGTAAAAGTGGAGTTGCAGACGGAGAGTGAATTGATTGTGAATTATTCTTCGGGTCCGATATAGCTGCACAGTTTGGAGAAGAAAAATATACAGTGTTATTATTAGCTCTAATTGGTTACGAATTATGAATCAATTTGGCATATTTGGGTTCCCTAATATTTTACAAAGATTAATATGACGCTCAGAAGAGCGTCGCGTCGTCACAATGTGATAAAATATGAATGAAGAGGAAACTCGCTTTTATTTTCCTAAAAAATATCATAGGTCGTGTGGTAAATTTTTTTCATTTTTGAACAACTCGAATAAGCTGAAAACAACAATGATACGCTTGAATTAACATTTACACTTTTCCAAATTACACGGTTCCGCTTGTAGTGCATAAAATCCTCGGTCAAACAATCAGAAACTAGCGTCCACTATCGAGCAAGCACGCTCCCATCAAAATCGAAGCGATCCAACAGTTCTCCCGGATAATGTTTCAAGAAAGAAAGCAGCGATAGAGATCGACTTGGGTGGCCAATAGCAACGCGGAGCATCGCTCGAAACTCGAGACACGAGTTAACTGGTGATCTCGTTGTAGAATGGGGAGTAGTATCTCTGCTAAGAGGATTATAGTGAACCGTAGAACACTGATGGTAGCGCACGTAGCTGCACCTACGGTCAAACTGGCAATAGAATTTAATTTACAACGTTCTCTCCTCCGTTTCCGGCGACCGTATTGATAAAACAGAATGAATTCGCAGTTGCAGCTAAATACGAGGGTCAGTCAAATATTAACCAGTTAACTTCGCGTTGTACAACTGTAGTGTAGTTAGCTCTTATCTGCACGAGTCTTACACTCGATCTGCACCACGTACAAGTCTGCTTAACCATTTTCTCAATTGTTGCTACGATGAGCGAACAAACGAAAGCATTAATTATATCAAATACATAATAATATATTGTTTGTTGATATGGAAGCCACAATAACCAGTGAAATTTTACGTATGCATTCGATGGACGATGAGGCTAATATTAGCTTGCGTAGATGTAAACGTCATTCATAAATGTCATTCGTGAAAGTCATTCGTAAAAGTCATTCGTAAAAATCATTCATAAATGCCATTCATAAGCGTTAACAGTTTAGGAATGGAACGTTGTAAAGGACACACGTGTTTGCTTCCTATAAATCACACAGATTTAGTAACCTACATTGTACAAATTTATTAGGATTTCAACAAAATTGTCTTTTTCGAAAGTTGCGCTCGAAGAGAAAATTAGAGGGCATCTATAATTGTTTCATACTCCGCGAGCGACTATCAGGACAATATGCCTAATCTCCGATCAGTGGATGCTAAGTAGATAGCGCCTAACAATCGTTGAGATATCGGAGCTTACGAGGCAGGAAGCAATTCGGGGTGCTCCAAGGTCTTGGATTGTCCCGCGCCGAATTCGCCCGTCTATAATGGCAGCCATAAAGCTCGGAGAGTCATCGGTTCCCACGGCACGGGCCATATCTCCTTTAAAAAGTGCCGGTGCACGAGGCAAGACATTCCCGGGCCGGATAATGTCGTCGAAATGGCTCGCTGGCTGCTCCCGAATTGGGACATTCGTTCACCGGATCGAACCCGCTTCGATTCTCGGCTAAAGCACACTCGCCCGGTTAGGCGAAATCGCGTTTAACGATGGACAAGTACAATTCGACAGAGTCCCTGCCCCGTGAAATTAACTCTCCCCGACGGCTACCAAAAACACCGACGGACAAATGAGAGTTGCGCAGCCGAACGATGACTTTTTTTGCCAAGCCGAAAACGCATTGCGAGAAGCGACATGGACGTATTCAAATTTTTAGGGGGAGAATCGACACGGAAAATGTTCATTTATCACAGGAATTACTTCTGGATCTGTGAAATGAATTTTTGAAGATGGACAGTCGAACTGTGAATCACGCGATTATGTTTCGTATTCGTAAAAGAACAGAAGAATATTCTAATGACTCGAACAGAATTAATCGGAAGAACTGATTTTCAACACCTTTCGCGAAGAACCTTCGTACCGGCGAGTCCTGCGAAATGGAATAACGTGCGAGCGGGGAATGATTATTCATAGATTCGTTATAGGAGCCCCGTAAAATATGGGGCATCGCTTCGATTGAATTCAGGACGCGTATTACAGCGAGACGTTCAATCATCCTCGGAACTATTGACACTGCGAAAAATGCATTTAATTATGCCGGGTCACGTTCAGCGACCGTCTGTGCTAGCTATAGCTGCAGTAGCAGCAGCTGTCAACGACTGCAGAGAGAGAGGGAGAGAGATTCATTGGAAAAATCAACGGGACTCATAGTTTATTAAAAGCGATTTACCACGTTCTGTCTAGCACGTTCCGTCGCCGTTGGATCTAGAAATATATCGCGCGGCGCTCGATCGTCCAGGGGTCAGACGCTTGTATAGCTTGTATAGCCTGCACATAAGTATGATCGATTATTCTTTCAACCCCTTGTTTTTCCGCGAAGTGGGTTCGTTAGCCGTGTCATGTAAGCGACCCTGCGTTCCGCTCTGATTTATTCAGAGATGCGGCCACCTTCTTTCTACCAGGCGTTTTCCATCGTTAACCTCGTTGCCACTGTGCTACCACGTTCACTATCCTCTCTCTCTCTCTCTCTCTCTCTCTCTCTCTCCCTCCTTCCCTCTCTCGACGTTATACCACCGAGGATTCCTGTTTCTCCCGAGTTTAATATCTTCCCATTAGCCCGTATAAATAGAAGGAACTTCTTGATAGCGTCTATTCCAGGCTCTATCAACCGGCAATCCCGGAATGAAGTTCCTAATAAGTGCGCGCACGCCCGAGCACAACGTTCTACACGTTGCTCCGTTCAATCTGGAGATGCGCGAAATTTTATTCAACCTTCACCAGGCTATAAATAGAGGTTTATTTGATGGGAGAAATTCTGGATTGCTCCACAGCACTCCACGCGAAGTTTAGGCTCGCAGATTGTTCCTCGTTTGAGATTGTTTGCGAGGCTGATGGCGCGCGAACCAGATTTTTGGAGGAGGACGTTGCTCGGTTAATTGATCTTGAGCATGATAGTTCTTTTCTAATATATTGTACATCGATGTTTTCTTGAATGAGATGGTATATTTTTTTTATTATCACATCAATTTATCCATGATGGTTAGGCTCACATGAAGGCTATAGTAGGTCATCATACTTGATGGTAAGAAATGGTAGCATTATAGTTAGATAGAGACTGCTTCTTTAAAAAAATTGTTTTTCTGTAAGTTCAAATGATGTACACGATGCTCCTGTCAAAATCTAGGTCCATATTGGCTGTCATAGTCGATTAATCGTATCGTGCAACATTATTGACGCTTTCCCCGAGACAATTCGATAAACAGTTCCTAGATAATCGACAACAATGTGCAAACACATTCTGCACATCGAATATCGAATTGTGCGATAATTCAGCTTGCAAAATGTTGAATAATGGATGCAGTTACAGCAGCTATAGCTCCGTTTTTTTCGGGAATAAAATGGCAGCGGAAAAAGTAGGACGAATGAGAGAGAAAAAAAAAGAAAAACTCTAATAATATGTAATGACGAGACTGTGAAATGCAAATTCGCACATTTACAGAATAATTAATGATAATACATAGGACGCGAACGTTTTTAAGAAATGTTCGTACTAGATGAAAAAGGATGTTAATGTCTCAATTTTGCTAAATTTAATACAGTGAAGTGCATAAAAATCCACTGTGTAGTAATTAGCAATAATTAGAATTTCGTGAAATCAGTGTGCAACGTTAAAAAGATTTTAAACAATTTTCTACTTCGTGTCGATCTTCGAAAATTCGTTCCCGAGAGGTGCAAATTGCATAAACACGCGCAACTCAACAAATTAGATCCAAGCCACTGTTTACGAAGTTTGCCCGCAGTAAGTCAAAAGTTGTAATGAGTTAATTCAGAAACGTCGTTCCAGCTAACTAGCATTGCTGCAGAAATCTTGCCATCATTTTGATATGTGTGTTGCGCCACGCAACAACGAACCGTACACAAAATCGAATACTTATAAATCCACAGAACAAGTCTTAGAATAAATTTCTGTATAAATTCCAAATAGAAAAATCGAATTCTCGCTGCACATCGTTCTTCAGAAATTCATCGTCGAAAACAGGAAGCTGCACAAACATCGAGCTAAATCGGTAACGAAAGATTTTGAACGAAGAAATCGTTGTTCGCCGTCCAACAACCATCATAAATACATCCTGGAAAACAGGCAGCTGCGCAAGCAGCCACAAGCTAATTATAAATGTACATATAAATCACGGTGGTGCACAATTTTATTTAAGAGCTGTTCGACGGACCGACTATTCATAAAGCATTAAACAACAACGAATCTATCTTTGAAGCAACAAGGTGGTGGGGGAGGGACGGAGTGGAGGGGTGAAAAGGTATCTGCATAAATTCAACGGCGATAATTGCTCCGATGGAACTCCAAACAACGGTAAACGAACCGATTTTCCCCGATATCCTTCGAGCAGAGGGGGATCATTAAACAGCGCTCGTCGACTATCTAAGTATTAACGCAAATACGTGGAAATATGGCTCTCGCCTGGTGCACCGGGCGCGGGCGCATGCGGCACATCAATGCACAATGCGACGCGTGAACCAAGCTTAACCGGAATCCATGTCATATTTGTTTAATCTGGGACCGCAGCATGAACACGGGATTCCCCGCAAAGGCTGGATCAGCCTATCGACCTGGGATCCTTCAATTTACGAGCGGTGGACGTCATTAACGTCCCGGCCGCCCCCTTTTCATCCAGAATTCTAGTCACCGACGTTTATCCACCGCATTATCTATTTATACCGTCGCACGACAGTCTACTCGCCTTCCTCTGTTCTCCTCCTTCCTTTCTCTCTCTCTTCCCTCGTTTCTCTCGTTCACTTGTTCGTCTTCGTCCCTCCCACGCGCAAGCCCTTACGTTACCCAACGCGTCCCCCCTCGAGAGACCAGTCCACGATCCGAGGGTGTCCCGCGAAATTTTAGAGTCGTGTCTCCTGTCATTGGAACACGTCGCGCCGACGAAAGGCCTGCATTAATCATGCCGGACGAATCCGCGAGCCGAAACACGCGGATTTTACCCTCGCGCGCAACCCTCCTGCCATTTTGACACGTTTTCCTTCACAAGTTGACGTTTCTTACGGTGGAAAAAGTTGAAAAATTCTTTTCATAATATTATTTTCATCAATCAATGTCAAAATTTTCGCAACAATACGGATATATTATACAATATTCAGTAGACGCTTAATTAATAAGTGTAGCTAGGAGCCTTTTCTGATTTTGATTTAATTGTTGGTTGTTTGAATCATTTTAATTGGCCTTTCGAACGTTCATAACAATTGACTTGGAAATTAACCTGTTTTCAAATACAAATATGCAAATTGTTGACATTTTGTACCATTGTGCCATTTGCTGTACACTGTTAATATATTTTGTATTAAATGCTAGACTTTATTAAAAGAATATCTTTTGTAGCTGATCAACATATTCGCGAATTGCTATGAAACATTTATCTAGAAACAGGCTCACATGGATTACATTGGGAACATTTCCTTAGATCTGCGTCATTTGGTACCTCAGTAATAAATTGATAAAAATGTCCTATATCTCGCATGATTTGATGATAGGTGCCTGCTCCAAGCTGCTCCACGGAGCAACTCGTAGTCGTTTGTCACTCCGCGAGTTAGCAGAGACCTCCTACGAGCCGCCTTTGAGCAAATTCTTGATGAAACCGCGTGGCCAGGCGAATCTTCTCGGTCTGGCCCCAGGCTGGCCCGCTTTTCGCGTGCCTGCCTTTGATACAAAGTCACCGGGTCATTTTTCGGGAACGCTGGAATGATAACAGTCCAGAACTTCTTTGATGCAGCGCGCGCCTGTGTCTAGCTTCTTTATTTAGACGCGGACTCTTCGGAATCGTGAGATATGACAGGCATTTACTGGCATTCGCGGCCGTAAAATGCGGTTACGATACTGTCAAAGTCCACAAAGTATACGGTCTTCTTTGTGAAAATTTTGATGAAAGTTCTTTATTTACTTCAATAATTTGTATTGCCAATTCACACTGTATTTATTTCCAGAAATGTGAACTAGTTCCACGAGTTTAATCGAAAAAAAAATTATCCATACAAGTTTAATATAAGCGTAGAATAGCGTGTCTCTGATTATTTAAACAAATTGCAACAATTTCCTGGTGGATTAGTGTTATATATCTGAGAGAAAGGAATCGATCAGGCAGGTGTTGTCTTCTTCCAAAAAGTGGAATTCTGGTAAAACGCGGAAAAATCTCCATTAGAGGGAAAGTTGGTCGGTTCGGCAAACAATTGAACTTTTTCCCCGGCAATTTTCTCTGTTTTCGATTAGACGGGAACTATATCGGCCCGTCCTAGTTTCTAGAATTACCGTGTATAAACTGTGGTGGAAGCGTTTGATCCCTAAAAGTCCGTGGGATGGCGAAGGTTAAAGGAAATGATAGAATCAAAAGGAAACGCGCGTTTAATGGACTCGTCGGTGGGATTATCTAATGGATCTGTGTGTGGGGACATTTGATGTTAGGATAGCGATCTGTTTGAACGAGTCGTTGATCATGGAGCTTTTAAACTGTCATAGCGAGAAATCAGCCAATGCCTGGCGACGCTACATCAAACTCTTGTGAACGTTGAATTTCCGGGTCAGGTGTTCCTAATCTATTTACATGTTCCAATAAAATCAATACTACTGTTTATTCAACCATGTACTGTATTTGATTTGACTCTATAAACCGTTACATCTTTGTTTTGTAATATCAAGTAAAACGAGAGGTTCGATCATTTTGAACTCGGCTTCATGTAACAAATAATATAATATTATAAGTATTGCAAGTATTCTTGTAACAATATTCATACGAGGAAAGCAAATGTATTTATTAAACGTTTGCAATTTTGTTTTATATCTAACAAATTATTAATAATAAAGTTACCTCAATAACCAGGCTTGCAGAAGAAAATGAAAGGGTTAATGATTTTTGCTATAGAGCTCCAGATATGCTTTTTATCTGACTTAAATTATTAATTAAGGGTCAGGAACAGATTGTATCGCAAATTCACCATGTTTATGGGGGTATCTTGGGTACACCCTTCGCCAATATATGTATTTCCACCCTTTTTGGTCATATTGCACCCTTCGCATATAAAGATCATTTTCTGAAGATATAGACATTTCTCGGGAATATATATTCCGCAGACCCTTATTTGGGTCTGGCCCCTAAAATGCAAATGTCATTTCCTCTAAATCTATAAGTCCCTCATAAACAAGGAAGTAAGGTTCGAATCGTGAACGCGTATGCGAATATCAATTGCTGATCTGGGAATACAGTATAAAATTTTTCACGATTTATTTCCGATCTCATAAATAAATTCATTTCTATCTCTCGTGCCAATTATGCATTTACGAAATTCCCAATCTACAAATAATCGCAGTCAATCGAAACCGATTACGGTCGCAGAGATCGTCCACCGCAAATAAATCTTTTACAACGAATCCCGCGAAGCCGCAAACCAGACACGCGTGCAACAATAAAATCTCCAAACGAGAGTTTCAATAAAGCGTCCGTCGCCGCATTTCTCGCGACATCGTCCCTGCTGGAGCGCTCGAAAAGTTCTCCGCTTTTCAGCGAAGAATTCGATCAAACTAAAGTTGCGAGGAAGTTGCAGGAACGTCGGTATTGAGACGAAAATTTCGAATTCCCTAGATATTTCCGGAGCATCGCGGCCGGGTCAAACCAACCTGCTCAAACCGACCTGAACCCTTCAAAACTGAAACAAATCTGGACAAAATAAATTCCCCCACTATATTGCTGTGCTATTTTAAAATTGAAAGTCATCCATGAAAAAAAAATTGTCCATCGTTAGGAACAAATGATAGATTTTAAAGTATCTTCGCGAATGCTAATGCAACGACCGTACTCAAGGATAATTTTGTAGCCGATGACTTGCAAGAATGCCCCCAACGCTCGACCGCAAATCTCGTCCCGAAATTCCAAGCGTTAAATAACCCAATCAGCCTGGTTCATCTGTAAGGCAAGGGGAAAAAATTAATTATCCTGGAAACGCTTCGTGGATCGTGGGGCCGGCCGACAAATTACGACGCCTAGCGTCGCAACGCATCGTTCCTTAGCTCTCTAACAAAAGTCATGACGCATGCAAATAAGTTCTGCATAATATTTTGCCTGCCACGTGCAAGGCGCGAAGGCGGCAGCGCACGGGCACAAAGTAATAACCGGGCGTCACGTCGTCGGATCAATATCGGCCCGTGGAATAGAAAACAGAGGAGACGGGACGACGACGGAGAGAGCGAAATGTGACGTCGACGTAGGCAGTCGTCGGACAAGGAAGCGCGAGCGACGCGACTGGCTCGTCGAGTTTTCGGCTTGCGATCCACCAAAGCGGACCCCCTTGACCGACGTCGAACTTTGCCGAACTGGCGATGAAGTTTACACCGACCAATTTCTCATAGCAATGTGCATACAAAATGGTCAATCTAGATGGAGAAAAATTGAAAATAGGCCAACATCGCTATAATTAATATAGCCATTAATTAATAATAAATAACTAATTTAGCCATTGCAATGAAAATTGTAGAGGTAAAGCCTATCACTAGATTACGGACGTTTATTGCAAAATGAAAATTGTAAAAATGAGAAGCACAGAGTCAATTTGAATAATTTAAACAATCAAAGTACATGGGAGCAGCATTCCTCAATATTATATAATTTTCCACTATTTCCCAAAAAATTGATTCTGTATACAATGCTAAAATTTAAAAAATTGTAGGTATAATTTTTAAGGAACTCTTTAGTAATGCACTTCGGAGCACCCAGTAAAGTAGGTAATCGAACTGGAAGTTTAATTTCTGTTCCCGTATGCATTCCTAATTCCGTCTCCAGTGAATCTAATTTCATCCCCCGGCTTGCACCGGTGCTCCCCTAATTTCGTCCCAGGGCGACCACCCCGCTAATTTTTTCCCCGGAGACGTGCACGACAATCTTGCATAAGAATTGCACACGGCATAGGCCGCCGCGTTACAACGGGGGCTGGAACGTGCGTTACATGCATGCAATGGTAAAACTGTATCGGCTTACTTAATGTGACGCATATTTGCAACTCACGCCGCTGAATATGTTAACCCCCCCGAGGAACCGTCGCCGACTGCATAAGGACACGCCAGCCAACGTTTTTCGTGAAAAACCCGTGTGCGCGCGCGAAAAACGAGACACGGTGTAGAGGTCGTACGCGGAAAAAAAAAACGCGTGGTCGAGGCTTGATGTCTGACGCGAATTACGAGGCTTTCGTGTCGCGATAAACAACGAAGTTATGTCGATCGGTGGAAATTTAAATCACGGCTCCGGTCAGGCTCGATGAAATCGTGCGGTCGAGCTGCATCGCGATTCAAATGCAATTTATGCGTTCCAGATAGCTGACAAGATTTTTTAATCACTGGACTGCGAATATTTGCGCTTCAATTTATTTTAGATGATAATTGAAAACAGGGAACTGTAAGTATTATTTCAAGCATTTATTTTGTCATTTATTATACGCTTTTGTTTTTATTAGGAATTAATTAGTAACAAAAGGACGCGTCAAACACAGACGATTTTTATGCGATTTATGTGAGAAATAATTTTTGAAACAATTAAAGACTGCAGGAAAAGGAATCTTACTTTAATTGCAGAATTTTTTATCACGAATCCAATTACATAAAAGATAACATAACGAAAATTTAGTATTTTTCTTTTGTATTATCTTAGTCCGTTGTGGACCACGTTTTCTAATTTGCAAGTGGGTTTGGTTAAAATTAATTATGAAAGTGTGCTAAGAAAATTCATGTGGCTTAAATACATAACAAAAATTTGTAATCACAAGATCGCGAGTCTGTATGCGAATGCATTATTTTAGATGAAAATTGGCAAAAGTGAGAAGTAGTCGGAATTTTCTGTCCTGCATCAAGAAATTTGTTATATTAGCATACCATAGGAATTAATTACCGAGTGGACTAGTTAGAATTAATTAGGGAAGTGGAATGTGAAAATTTATGCGTTCTACATAGCTGACAACATTTTTTTAATCGCTGGATTGCGAATCTCTATGCAAATTCATAATCTTGGGTAATAATTGATGATAAAGTAAAGTGTGCACGATTTTATTTCCTGCATTAGGGGATTCATTATATTAGCATATTATAGTAATTCATTAGTAAGTGGTCTAGTTAAAATTAATTACGGACATGGAATATGAGGATTTATGTACTTTCATGTACCCAAGATAGGCGAATCAAAATTTTAATAAAACAGGTATAAATTATAAGATTAAAGGAGTATCAATGCGAGTTTTAAATTCAACAGCACAGCATACATCTATGCTTCGTGTTCAAATTTAAATAATTCATAAAAATGTAAATTCATTTTTTAAATAAATCCTGCATACTAAAACATATTATTTACAACTTGACCTAATACTCAACGCAGCAATTTCGAAAAAAATTTCCACGCTTCCAACATATTAAAACACACGTTACAAGCGCACACATCGCATCATCCGAGGATTAACAACCCTCTGTACAAAATTCATAAACAAACCGTCGGATCTGCATAAACGTCGCCCGCCGACGGAGTTCAAAATAACACGGGAAAACCGGTAGCAGCAAAACCAAGCCTGTTACACAAATTTTCACGTTCCCGTGATCGTTCGGTGCTCGGTCGCTTCGTACTCGTGCATCGACAGGGTCGGGGGTCTCGAAATTCAATTACCACTCGCAATATCTGCTCAACTAGACATTGCCGGCTGCGAATTGCGTTCGAGCATAAATGTAAAATATTTCGTGAATCACGTTCCTAAAAATATAGAAATCCATCCGGAATCAAAGACCTGCTAGCGAAGACACAAACGAAACCGATCGGCGTGCGAGACCGTTTGGATCGATTCGCAGAGCAAAATAAAAAACAAAAAAAAAAAATAAAATAAAAAGAAACTAAGAGCACGCGGGAACGAGGCAGCATCCTTATTAATATTCCGCGTCCCGGTAGCTTATACCGTATTTCCATAACCAATTAATTTGCGTCAGTTTCACGGTTCCCCGTTCATCGATCCCACCCACACAGCGTCGTTCGCGAGCCACGCTGCATTGTCTTCGCACTGGAAAATATCGGGAGTATTTTCTCTCTTTCCAGACTATTTATTTCTTTTTCAGTGTCGCTCCTCTTTTTTTCAAATCCCGCAGAAACGATACTTAGCCGCGTCTTCGCAGGGACACGGGACGCGGAGCGTCGATTCAATTTCACCGTTCCAGACCGTGGACAGGGAGGAGGTTGGAAGAGAGGGTGACAGACCGGGTGAAGATCGAGGGACAGGGGGTGCGAGAGCGAGGGTAGGGATAGAGGGTGGTGAAGGTAAGGACGACCAGAGGGAACAGAGGAAGAGGGCTCCCCGGTGGAAGGGAACGAAATGTAAGAGGTTAATTGGAACAGATAACTGCGTCTGCGTGTGTCGATGTGCCAACCCCCTTCAACCCTCACCCTCTCCAGTCTCTTCTCTACTGTTCTTTCTCTATCTTTTGAATCGGAAGAGCACCCGGTCGGTCACATTTTATTCCGTTTCTTTTTCATCTCTTACGCCCTCTCTCCACCCTAACCGAACCGCTCTCTCGAGTCTACGGCTTTCTTGTCGCGCACGCTGCGCGCGTAAGCGTTTTCTCCTCATTGCTGCGGTCCGTTTTCTCCATCTCTCTTTCTCTCTCTTTGCCCCGCCGTCATTAACGGCTAGTGGCCCCAGACTGCCAAGCATTTATTTACGTTAGGATATATGTACGATGACAAGGTGTGTGCAGAATGATTGTTTTTCGTAAGTTTTGACACGTTCCTAGTGGTATTGTTGATGGCTAGCTTTGAAGATCGTCTCGTAATTAGTGACTCAGGTGGCCGTGCTCTAAGTGGGCTTCATTGTGTTAGTCATACGTCAGATAGTGTCAAAACAGATGAACATCAAGCGGTGCACCCTCAGTCATCGACCCCTATATCAGTCTAATATCATGAATTTATACAGGGTGTTTCATAATATGCAAGATTCGCTTCAGAAGTGAATAGAGAACATATTTGGCCTTGGTTTTACTTTAAAAATATTTCTTCCTAGAGTATTTGCATTATACACGACTTTTTTAAAAATTATTCATGTGAAATTGATATAGTACCTCGTGCCTCGCATGATACTTAAATGTGTAGTAATACATTGTGAACTGGTTAACACGGATCTCAAAGAAGTTCGTAGTAGATCGATACATGGAAATTTGAATGAATCCATCCAGCAACTATGACGAAATCATCACGTTCGTCCACTGCTCGAGGGTCAAGAAACTTGCAGGTCTCCGTCCACTCAAGGATTAAAACAGAAAGTCTGCAACCTCTTGTTAGAGGACTCCTTCTTCAAGCGAAAGCAGACAAACAGAAAGCAAGAAGAGAAACAAGCGAGAAGAGAGAAAGAGAAAGCGAGTAATAAAGAACGAATGCAAGCAAGAAGGTAGTCTAGAAAGAGAGACAATCCGGGAGGAACGGGTAAGACGCCGAGCCAAAGATACAGTCGCGGATGTCAGTGGAGTTACAGCGAGTTTTCGCGTCGTCGCTATTTACACGGGCCGCTCGGCGCAGCTACGAGGCGATGAATTACTTATAACCTTCTGGATCTGCTGCCATCCATCGTGGAATCTTTGTACGCGTGTCTCAACCCACCCCCACGCTTCTCTCCTTTCTCTCTTTCTCGTCCTCTCTCTCTCTCTTCGTCGTTCCACTTCGTTTCTCGGCTTTTTGTTTCACCCGACGGTCCCGTATCCGTTTTACTGTCTTCAGGTATTTATAAACTTGCCGATACGCGGGCTCGCTCGACCCGCGCGTTAGTCCGTCATGGCTGGATATTCGCAAGCTAGGGATACGCGAAATTCAGAGGCCCCCACGCAGTCGATCCCGTTTATTTATTCAGGCGTTTGCACTTGGTGGCGACGCTCGGGCACGAATCATAGCCGCGTATTAATGCCGATGCAACATTTACGAGAGAGCCGATGCTCCACTCCGCGTGTTTCCGGCCCCTCTGTTTTCGATAACGGCTGTACCTCGTTCATAATGCATCGACGTCGGGACCCCGAGCACGGATATCTTTTAGGAATCACCGGGGAGACGATCCCTCTTTTCAAGACTAAAAAATCTAAAAAAGAAATATCACTGTCAAGTGAACTGTCAGTAAGAATAAGGTGAGAGGTGAAAATATACAGATTCTTCCTCGAGCTTCATCAATAAGTTAGCTTCCAATCAATCCTTCCCTCCACCCAAACTCCACAGCACCGTTCATCAATCCGGGACACTAATCACGAAAAAATCACCGATAAATCCTCGGCTGTCCTCCAGCCTGATTCAGAACCTCCCTCCAGAAGAGAACAATCCTGCCGTCCTCAACTCATCCTCGCTGATCGTCTGCTGCAGCAAGTTCCAGATCAATCGTACAAAGGCCTTGTCCAGGTTGCTCCGGCGACAAAGAGGTCTCGCGGTAATCAGAGATCGGATGTCAAATCAGACGCAGTCGTTCATCGAACGGCCGGCTCGCTGATTATCGAGATGCAATTTCGCGACGGTGGTAGAGAACCGAGGAGAGGGCAGGCTTCAACGTAGAAACGAGAAGAACGTAAAAGTGAGAGGAGGCTGAAAAGAGAAAGAGGCCAACACCCGATCCGAACCGTTGGAAGAGGCGAGTAGAGAGTTCGATCAGCGAGAGAGGGCAACTCCTGGGAGACAAGACGGTATTAAGTAACCCGAAGCTTCTCTTATCGAGCATCTCTCCCTGGGGTTCGTCGACGCAACCCGTCGCCGACGACGTCGTCTTGTCTCGTCGCGTACCCCGGGTCAAGGGAATTTTCCTCGTGGACTTTGCCTCGCTAAGGCAAACCAGGAGATAGATTTTACGCAAGAATCTCGGGACAGGAGCGGCGGGAGCATTACGGATAATAAAGGAGATTGACTCTAAATTACAAAGTCCGTTGCAGACGGCCGGTTGAATGGCTCTCAGGCGCAGAAGCGTCGCCAAATCGGTTTTACGGTCGGCAGGTGGTCCGACTGCTCTTCCTCTTACGACGACCGCCTACTGCGATTCTGTATTAATTGTCGCACGGCGCAGTCTAGAGTCTGCTGCTCTAATTGCGAGATTAAAAGAAAGATACAATGGGGTACGCCTAAATTGACATCAGTTCTATTCTCGCGACCAGACATCTTTTTCCCCAAACATTTCAAAGGAAGAGACTGACAAAAATAAACACGGAACAAAAAAAAGTTTGATTTTCCAATCATTGTCGTCTTATCTTCATAATTTTACCACCAAGCCAAAATTCTTCCGGTTAAAAGAACTCCAAACACGATGTAAAATGGACAATTTCGCAACTGCTTTTCGAACGATAGTCTGACTTACCTCGTGTTTGGACTCATTTTAATTGGGAAAATCTCTTCCAATCATTGGTGCGAAAATTGTGAAGGAAGGACGTCAATGATTGAAAATAAAATTGTTATTTTATTATGAAAATCTCTCTTTGTATACCGAGCCAAACACTGAGTGTTGGGAGAAGAGAGTGACTCGTGTCAATTTGACCGTGCGGATATTATGTAAATTTAACCGTGCACTACTGTAATCGCGGATCCCGGACACACCGTCGCGTAAACAAACGAGAATCGATCCCGAGAGGCCGTGCGACGGACGAACCAGGCGACGAGTAATTTAACGGTCGACGAGATTTATTAAAATTTTTTCGGCCCCGGCATGCGGGCGAGCCCTAGCCCTCTCGACTAAACGGTTCTTTGTGTCCAGGAACAGGGGGCCAAGGGGGTGAAGGGGGTTCTTTCCTCTTTGTGAGAGCGCAGGCGAATTTCCCCTCGCGGCGCCTCCAATTTCCAGCCCTGTATTCTTTGTATTCTTGTAATTATAAACACGGTCGCCGCCGAGCCGCGGCTCTTGAAACTTTTCTTGCCAATGGAACGGTCCTTTTGTAAGCACGCCTGCACGTTTTAAGGCGATTTCGAACGGAAATACCAGCAGTTTCAGCGGCCACGCAATTTTCGAGCGAAGAGACCAAGTTGTCTTATTGTGGTCAGAGTTCAGAAAGAGTCGCTATGAATATTAGGCACATGAATGAGGAATGTAGCTCCTGGTACCGTGTTGTCGTCATGGCTGAACTTTCAATTTTGCCAATAAAAAAAGATCGTGATTTTTTCCATTGAGGTCTTAATAATAAAGACACGATTTACACGTATTTCAGATTTGAAGTCAGCTTCAATACCGTCCATCACAAAAGCCTTTGAATTTCCACTGGAAAACATCCGGACAATTTTTCACATCAAAAAATGTTATCGTAAAGCCCGAGTATATTAAAACCTGGCAGACTTTAAAAATCTCCGTTCATCCTCGCAGAAAAAATCCGAACCATGCTTCAAAAACACCGACCCAAACGAAAAATCGTCCTTCGGTATATTCCAAACATTTTCGTAGAATGTGAGTTTCAAGCCCGCGTGTAACTGTGTAAGTCTCGATGTAGCTTCAAAAATATACGAATCTGTGTCGTTCAGCATATTTCCTAATTAAACACGGCACACAAAGCTGTTTCCGCGTGCGTCGAATAAAACATTCGCCGAATCGGATACCGTACACGGTGTTTTGCACGGTCCAAGTAAATTTGCGAACAGTGCTCTCGCAAGATCCCATTAAAATGTTCGTGGCCAACGTCACCCGAAGGTACTTAAGCAAAACATCATAAGCTCGAGCGATTTGGCTGCGCGAGGATGGCTCGGCCGCCTAATCGACAAAGAAAAGTTTGTTCAGGCGTGAAAAACTGCCGGCGGGGGTTTCGGATCTCACAAACAGAAACTAGTTGTCCGAGAAATGGTTACAATTAGATTTGCACGAGTATTCGGCCGGTGGCGTGTCCGCGAATAAAGGTTCGCCTTTTCAAGCACACAAAGGACCTCGGGTGTGGGTAAAAAATTCCGGTTTTCGAAGTTGAACGAAAAATTCTGTTCTCTCTGGCTGTCTCCCACTCTCGCTCGTTCGTCGAGTGACCCAGTTCGAGAATCATCAGGAGTTCCGAAAAATACGTGGACCAGATATCCCGGGAAACATCCGCGGACGTTTCGAAACGGTGGCGCAAAGACCTCTTCCGCTCCGAAAGAATGATCGAGCTCCGCTGGATCCCGGAGGATCCACGTTCCGTTTAAATTAATCGCGGTCCATTGAAGCGGACCGAAAAATTTCATCCCTTCGGAACTGCTCGCCAGGTTAACTCGAAAACAGCTCAAGGATCCGTTTACGTCTGGCACACAGAGACGCTTCTAATGAAATAAATTTCGTTCCTCCTCGGAACTGGGCCACGCTGCCTTCTAATCCTCGGCCCCGGAGACGTAATACCCACGTCTCCTCCCCTCTCTCCTCTCTCTCCTCTCTACGTGTAGCAGGTTCCACCTACCCGGGGAGCAGTCTAAGACGTTTTGTGAATTATTAAAATTCCAAATCTCCCCGAGCCTCGCTCAAATATTTGACAGAACGTTAGCTGCCGGAGAGAGAGAGAGAGAGGGAGCGAGAGAGACAGACGAATCTGAATATTTGGATTAATGAAAGCGGAAATGGCGCAGCCCCGGGAACTTACAGGATGAATTCCAACCCCCACTCCACTCAACTCGACGACCGACTCATGAAACTCAATATGTTAATTTCACACCGACTGTAACGCCGCGAACAGCTTCTTAAAATTCGGGGATCTTTGAAAGTTGTCTGCGAAACGTCTCTTGCATAAAAATAAGACACGACACTTCGCGGAGCGAGCTTGTGCATCGCTGGCTTTCGGGTTTTGCGAGTGAAGTATTTTTCCTTTTCGTAACTTCTTCTGTTATCCAGAAAAAATCTCTCGAAATCGATGAAAAAATTTAGCCTGCAAAACCGTCCAAAAAATCAACTGAAACATTTCCTATTGTGAGTCACGTCACAAAATTGATCTATCTCGAACATCCAAACAATGACCGAAATCCTAACCACCAAAACCGCAACTCTCCACCTGTCACTGAAACCTCCGAAGACCCAATAATCATCCACCTAATTACCCCTCCCCAACCAGTATCACTTCTGTAAACGCATACCCCACACGCTGGAAGCTTGAGCATGGCTCGCAGAGCAGTAAGCCCATCCTCCCCGCATTCCATCTCAAACAAAACGCCCAAAGGAGCCGCGAATCGAACCGCCTCACCTGGAAGGCGGAGGAGGGCTTGTGCTCTGATGGATCCACGAAAGAATGGGATCAAAGGACACCGAAAACTCGTTCGAATCGTTCAGCCGTTCTTCCCGTTCGCCGAAACGCGCACACATTCACGACTCCTTAAGGTAACCCCCCCCTCAAGGTGGATGCGGGGAGGTTAGCTAGCAACGGATCGTTGCGAAATGCGTAAAGATCGCGAAATTCCGGGGCCGGCGTTTCGAAACAAGGGGGTTGAGGCCGTCCAGAGAGGGGCGAGGCCTCGATAAAGAAAGGATACGGAGTGGTTTAACCGCGATGGTAAAAGTGCAGCGAGATATCCGACCGGTAGTTCCCCGACACGTCTAGAACCGGGGGCCGAGCTTGCACAAAGGATAAAGAGCAGGAGGAACGAGTCGGAAGAGGGGGCTGCAGCCGGCGAAGACGCGGAGGAAGAAGACGAAAAAAGAAGGAAGAGCAGCAAAACTCCAGCAGAGAGAAAGATAGAATGAGAGGGCTAGGAAAGGCCGACGTGAAGTGCTGCAGCCCGCCAAGGGGATGAGGAAAGGGTGGTTAGAGACGAAAGATACGAGGCGGAAGCTACGGGAAGGCTCGGGAGTAGATTTTACCAAGGTGAAGCCTCGGATAGACCAGGGTGGGGACCGACAAGGCTGAAGAGGGGGCTGGCGGCAGGCTATACGGACCGATGTCCCTTGAGGTCAGCCTAGCGTGACTACCTATCAATTGCCGAGACTGCGTCTAGCCCGCCTAAGTGACGCGATGCTGGATATACTCTCTCTCTCTATCTCTCTCTCTCTTCTCCATCTTCTCTCTTTCCATCCTTCATCCCTCATCCCCCGTAGCCTCTGCGTTTCGATATTCCACAGACACTACCCCGACGTCGATTTTCCGTAAATACGCCGAGATAGCGTCATCCCGTGTGTACGTGACCGTCCGCGAGACACGTTTTCTGGGCTTTTTATTGGGACGCTTGTTTCCTACCCCCTCTCGCATCCCCGTGAAATGCGGAGGAGATAGGCTGGAATGAAGAGACACAGGGGGTGGGTCGGATGGAAAACGAGAACGATGGCTGATTCGAGGATTTCTGAATTTTTTCTAAACGTGTTTTAAACTCCTCTGGTATTGAAAAATACGTCATGATAATTGTGGTAATAAAAATGTAGATAGCCCAAATCAGGGCTAAAATATCTCAACTCAAGTCCCGACATTAAGGTCTCACACCATCACTGGTAACAAGCTTAATGTTGACTTCGATTGCATCAAAAAATTTGTGCTCATTGCTGATGCACGAATAAAAACGCCTAAAAAATTCAACAATAAAAAGTTTTACGGTTCCCTCGTAAAAAAAAATCCTGAAGTACTGCAAGAACATCTAGATCCATGTATGAACATAAGAGGTTCATCTCATTGTGTATAACAAGCTCAATTTCGACTTTCCCCGAATCTAAAAATTTGTGAACATCGTTAAAGCATGAATAAAAGTACTCGCAGAAGTTCGATCATAAAGGTTTCATGGTTTCATCGTAAAAAAAATCCTAAAGCAAGCCTGGACCATCCAGCGACCAAGAACAGTGTCATAAGGTGGTTAATATCGTGCTCCAGTTCAATCGAATTGATGAACACAGTTTCTCCGAACCCGAGGCCCTTCAAAGATCTCGTATTTTTACTTCGCGAGCTAGCCGTGGGATCGAGCACACAGTCACAACACCCGGACGACGACCATTTGGTGGAAAAATAGAAGCATTGACGTAAGAAAACATTCTACATCACCGCCGTCTTCAAAATATCGACTGTAAAAATTCTTCGACAACTTCGGACCAGTTCTCCAGGCACTTTATATGCGAAGGGAAAAGGTTCCACCTTGCAGCGTCACTTCCGGTCCCTGACTATCAAAATGGTCACATAAATGTCTTTAAATAACAATTCGATTAACAATATTGGAATACCTCTTTAAAGCACCTGGCGAATAAGGGAGGGGAAACCCGTGTTTTCAACCCTGGTGATCACGATTAATTAGTGCGATCCAAATGGCGTGATAGTTCGTTCACGAAGCGTGCGTCGCGTGAAAGAAACATGCTGTCAGCCGCGTCGGCGTCTCTCGCGAGCGAGCAAAACGGTACGAAGCGGAGCGAAGCGGAATAGAGCAGAGGCTCTCGCAAACAAACCGCGCCCGCCGAGATCTCAGATATGTTATCGGAACCGAGAAACTGGAAAGAAACGTCAGCCGGGACTGTTTTCAGCCGGTGCGCCGATGGGAGCGTGTAAACAGGGCGGACGCGAGCTCGCTTCCGCTCGAAAACCGGGACGACGACGACGACGCCCGGCTCTCTTAAGTGCTCGTACCGTGAAAACATTCCTAGACAGTGATTTGCGGATGGCCTCGGAGACCAGGGGAACACGAAGCGACTGGCTCGGGGTAAATTCGTACTGATGGGACCTGAATAATCAGTCAGCCGGAGGTGCGGATCCTTTGTCGAACGCAATCGAGTCGGAGAACAATTTTTCCAAGCGTTCAGGGAAAGATGCCTCGACTCGGAATTATGAAACCGCGTTCGACTCTCCTCGGTACTACGGCCAAATAGGTATACAAGCAATAGTGGAAGATGAAATGATTTCACTCTCGCAGGATCGCTGGTCTTGAGGAATTATACGAAGTTGCAGACTGATGAAATCATTTCTTTTGGGAGGATGATATTGCAGAATCTTGAGAAATTGTCGGAAGTTGCGGAGGAACGCGTTCGCTTTCTTGTCGAACACTGCAAAGAACGATTTCTTTATAGCTCGGTACGATATTATTATTGTTCTGCTATTTCTTAATAGCTCGTGCGAGTTACTCCACAAATATTGATATTTGTATTTGCAAATTTTTATGTCCGTTATTGCGTGAATGTAATTCGAAGACACAATATTCAACAGAATATTTACCGCCTCTCAGAATCTTTGAAATATTTCCTCCGCTACAGAAGGCGCACCAAAAGAGTACCGTTCTTCTTGGATCAATTTCCTAAAATTTATTCGTCAAGCGAGGGGTTGATCTCCCGCAAGATTCCATAGAGGCAAATGATTCGTTGAATTTGTTTAAGAAGAACACCGCCGTCATGTAAAACGGAATCGATTAACGGCCGAGCACCAGACCGAACGGTTCACCATAGAAAGCCCTTCAGGCGCGTTTCCATGCTCAGTGAGGAACGAACGTTCCCACCCCAGGCCCGCGATTTGTCGAATATACGTTTCAAACGTGATCGTTCCCTGCTCGTAGAAAAATACCATCGTTGTACCAATATCCCAGCGAGTGGAGTATTCCGGCGGAAAGAAAAGTCGTACCATCGCTCATCCGCCGCTGGCATAACATAGAATGTAAAGCCCTTATCTCAGCCGTGAGAACACTCCCTCCCTCGCCCTTCGCCCTGCTCTGGTGGCTCTTGTCCCTTCGATCTTTCACAGGGTCTATCTATCAAACCGCGAACCGTTCGATAGAGTGACAGGGAATGGTAACGTGCTAATGCCCAACCAACGGAATTATCATCCCGTCGAATTATTCGGGGACCATTCCTGTGAAATATGAAGCCCCCTTTTCCCTCCGCTGATCCGACGGGAAACTGTGTAGACATTTACATTTTGCTGACGTCACGGTAATGCTGTAGATTCATATTTGAATATTAAATTTTCGATATTCGAAGTGTTATAGTTTCGTGCAAAAGAATTTCTGATCGTCCCTATAATTCTAAAAGACGTTGATAGTATGGAAGTCTATACCTCGATGCGTGAAACGTTCTCTCCAATTGTTTTCATCAATTGATACGATAATTCCACAAGCATCACGTTATTATCGAGCAACATTCGTTGATGTTAATAATGTTTAATCTTATTAGGATGTTCGTTATTATCTCATTATTGCGAATTTGCTTGTTTGTGACTAAAGGTAGATATCTTGTTGCAATCATTTATAGAAATATTTAGAATGCTTGCAATAACCTCGTAGATTTTGAAAAAATATTGCTTTCGAAGTCAACGAACAATTCCGCCGACAAGAACACCACCAAAACAAACACTCGAACAAAAACATTACCAGACAAATCAGTTACCGCATGTTCCCCACACACCTCTCAGTCACGCGATCATAAAACCAGCCCGTCCGTCATCCTCAAAAAATCACCCCCTATCCCGAGGGCAACAGCATGGGGTCCGCGACGACAGTGTTCGCGCGCCAAAAACAAAAGCTTGCAAAATCATCTTCGCCGAACTGGTATCTGATAAGAATAGGGTAGGAGGGCGCGCCGGCAAAATGACGCGCGGAAAAACCGGCGTGGGACGAGGGGAGGGTGGTGGGAACTCGTTTAGGGCAGCGAGTGGATGACAAACGTTCAAATTGCTCGAAGAAACACAACGGGCCCTTTATGACGCGCATTGTAAACGCGGCTGGAGGGGATTCACCGTCGACGACGGGGGCTAAAAATCTCTGAGACGACACGAAAAAATGGACGGAGCTGCGGGCAGTCGGAAACAAAAATGGATGAAGAGGGAGGGGGCTTGCAGGAGGTTCAAGGGGGTTGTTGGAGGGAGGTGAAAGCGGAAACAGAGGACCAGAGACGAGGATGAAGGGTGAGAGTGGCGGAGGGAAGATTCGGGGCAGAAAAGCGGAAAGAGAGACGCGAAGTGCGGACGAAGTTAGAGGGGTAGGTTCGCTAGGTAGGTATAGTAGGTATAGTCGGTGGTAGGACAGAGTGATTCATGGCTATGGGGTCGGTCGCTTCACCGCGAAATGTCGGCGCCGAGCAGCCGCCCCGCGTTGCTTGCTTGCCTTTTACATACTCGACGCTGTGCTGCCCACCTCTATGTTCTCTATCCTCTCCCTCTATATCTTCCGCTTCTCTCTCTCTATCTTCCTTCTCGCGTCTATCTCCCTTTCTCTCCTCGTATCACTTTGTTTGCCATTCGTACGCCGCGTTACCTTTCGTTCCGCGCCGTGCATATCGATCGGCCTACGAGAACCCGCGGAACCAGGATACGCGTGAAACCGCCTTTTCTGACGCGGTTAGACGATCCTCTCCTCTCTCCTCTCATCCTCCTCTCTCTCTCTCTCTCTCACTCTTCTTCTATCCTCTATCCTCCGTACTCTATCCTCCGCACTTTTTCCAACGGTCTCTATGGGTCTGGCTTGGCACTGTCGCTCCTAGGCGATTCTACGCGCCAGTCTAGACACCCTTTCCCGATTCCTGAAACGTAATTCCTTCGGACGCGCGAGGCTGATAGTTCGTTAGGATAGTTCTGACATTCTTTGTGGGGTTTTCTTAATACCACGCTTTTTTCGGGATCCATAGAGGGTAGACCATATAGAGGGAATTTGTTTGGGAAAGGAGATGGCGAGTAGGCTAGCTCAACACTATTTCTACCGCGGTTTTATGTACATCTATTTCGACTTATTTTTTTATTGTATCGAAACTATTGATCACCTTGTAGATCAATACAGGGTGACGATATTTCGACCTCTGTGATACAAGGCGAATGCCATTTTTCTCAGCTTTTTATAATTTCCCATTCACAGCAAAGGGTTGAATGCCAAGCAGTTGGAAACTTCCTTTAAACGAGAAGTTGTAGAAAACTTATTGACCCCACTGTAGATCAGGGTAAATGGTGATTGAACAAATGAAGCCAATGACCATTTTTCGATGTCTGTGAAAACGTATATATTTCGCAGCTTTTCATAATGTTCTTTTTATCCACAGGATAAAGTCACTTCAAACGGTAAGTTGTCGAGATTTATCGAACACTTTACAGAGAAAGCCAAAATAGTTTATAGGTTAAATATTGAATAAGCGATTCAAGTGACGACAATATCTCGATGTTTGTGATCACAGACGTCATTTTTCTCCACCTTTCATAATGTACAAAAGACATCAAAGGGTTGAATGTTGAACAGTTTGGGAGTGATCTGATGGAAAAGTTGACGAAATTTCAGTACCACTGTATAGAGGAGGTCGGGATAAATGAACGGTAATTGGACAAGCGAATCAAGTCGAGCCGATTGCCTCGATACCGATAAGTTTTCCGCGGAGTCGCGCGGTTCGGCTCGAGGCACGGGACACAATAACGCCCGCTGCCAAGCCCTTCGTTCAAAGGGGCATATCCCCCGTTAGTTCCAAGTTTTCCGTTTCGAATCAGCGCGTTCTCATCGAACACGAATCGATTCCGAAACGCTCTTCAGAGCAGGCTTGTCATTAACCCCGTTCTTCGGGCGTGAACCTCCGAAACGAGCTACAATTCCAGCGTGCGAGCCACCTATATTGGCCTTCCAGCTCGCGACCCTCTCCACACTCCCGCTTCCACTCTCACCCTTCCTCGTTTCAACCCTATCTCTCCCCTTGCTATCCTCCTCACTCTTTCTCGCCCCCTCTCTTTCCTTCGTTCACCGCGGAACGAAATCTTGATCGCTCGAACATTTACCGCGCGAATGAAGTGGCTCGTTCTCGTTCGACGATTCTGTCCTACTCGCGTCGTAGCTTGCTGATTTCGACAAATGATTTTATTCGCAAGTGCCTCTTCTGCTGGGGTGAAAGTGTGAACCACTGACACGTTTACTTCTTCGCCCCGCCACTCATCTCGCAGCTATTCTCGTGTACGACTGTTTTATTACTGCGCTCTGAAGTCGTTGCGTCGTAGAATTGTTTATTCCTCGGTAGTAGTCATTAAAGTGTAAATCTTTGTACAAGATAAAAATGGTACGTATCGATTGCTTGAAATATAGTGTATATAGATGCTCTATAAAAAAAATATAGAACTCATGCAATTCTTACAAATATATGTACAAAATCCCAAATGCGAAACGCTCAATAGTCTCTCTGATAAAAGGCCTCGAAAATAAGAATGTCCTCACACGCAAAAGATCTGTTCATAAATTATAAATTCTGTAAGATAGCGTCGAACGAAAGATACTAAATTGTCTACCCAGTATGAAGGATCCAGGTAGTTTCGCGAACTTCTGCGAACGGTAGGATCGTGTCAGGAAAGTGGGCCGTGGCGAAGAGTTAACGCCGTCGGAGAATTTAAATCTTTCTGCAGTAGGAACCCGATAACCCGGCGTGCACCTAACCGTCTCCGATAACGTGTGAGAACAACAAGACGCTTATCCGGAACGTTCAAGATAAGAAGCTCTCGATGCCACGAGCACCGCGAATTCGCTCGCGAAATGCACTCGCGTTCTCGCCACACCTGAGATAAAGAGAGGTGTATCGAATCTGAAGGTACGACGAAAGAGGGTGTATATAGGGGAGCACCGGGCTAAGACAAACAAAGTGATACGCTGGTGGCAAAACCCTCTCGAAGCCTGTTCCGAAGTACGAAACGAAGAGGCGCATTTGCATCGGCGCAAACACGGAAATCCCCGTGCAACCTGTTTGCCGCGAGCGAGAACTTCGGGGAACGTTGATGGAACACTGCAAGAGAGAGGGTTCTCTCTCTCTTTCTCTGTCTCTCTCCCTCTTGCTTTCCTGGCGGCCGTAAATACGATTCCGGTTCTATCGGCCGACATCGATCCGATTAAAATCGTCGTTCGAGGAAATAAGAAGCAACGAAAGAATATTCGAGACCGTGGAAAGAGGGTGGAAATCGCTTCTGTTTGTCGGAGAGAATTTTTCAAATAATTCTCGATCCATGACAGAGGAAACGAATGTTTTTCTAGTTTATTTTACAATCTGTGATTGCATTATAGGATTGCACGTCGGTTTCGTTCATAATGAATGAATTTTTTTAAAATAGTTTTGGATCGATGCCCTGTTTCATAAATATTCTTCAAACAATGTTGCTAGAAAAGTTCCGAGAAATGGAAGCCAACTTTTAATTTTTATGAAACGTCTAGCAATTGCGTATTTGTACACGGTGTAACATGTGTGACACGTGCACATTGCGACAGAAACTTTTTTTTAAGACAACCTAACGCGATTACTATCGGAATATCCAGAAATTGAAATTCGTCAGAGTTCCACGGTAACAAACGTCCAATTGCATGAATAGCGCGCCAGAAAAAGCATGTCGCCTGTACATTGATCCGGCTCCCAAGATATCGGCGCTCTCGAGGATCAACATGTCGAGGGGAAAATGTCACGAGCTAATTGCGACAGTTCTATTTATTTACGCCTTGTCAGTCAGTTTCGCCGGAATTGGTTGACGCCGCTCGCGAATGAATCGATAAACTCTGTTAAATAATGAGCTACGGTTCAAAGATAATTGTCGATTAATATTCAAGGGTTATTTGTTGACGCCGCTGCTGCTTCTCCAATCTGTCCCTCCCCAGCCAACCCTGCCAATTGGGACACGGGTCTTTTTCCGGATAACGTCGTTCATTATTCCGTTTGCTGACTCGACAGTGAACTTTGCGAATACCCACGTTGCCCGTGACAATACACATTCTTGTGTACTTTCATCGAACAACCGTTTCTTTGACAAACCCCCGGGGTAATTTCGGTGAACAAACGATCGTAAACAACGCCAACAGAATGTGAACCAGTAATTGTTGCGATCGAACCTTCAAAAAATTTCGCATTGAAAGGTACGAACGTATGAAGTCAGAATTATTGTGTCGATTGGCAATGCGCTGGTGACTTCGTGTTTAATTTTCGCTAGCAATATGATGTTGGCAAACAAACAGTCGAGCAACAAAATAATGATACTATAAAATAAGATATTCTAGCTATTTCTCGCATTCATATTTTGCATTAATGCAGAAAAATGTGAATTGAAAGAAAAAGTGTATAACGTGAAACGAATTTCGTGTTATCGGAACCTTGCTAAAGTAATTGTGACAGGAAAATACAATAATGCTATAAAAATGAAACTGTTGAACGGCTTCACAATCGAGCAATATTATTAACAGGTTAATGCATTTTTCACGATTGTTGATACGGTCACCGATCGATCGAAACTTTAGCTCGTTGTCGGTTTCAATCAAGCGGCCCGAAGTTGGCCCCGAATGCGCCGGACGATTCAATTTCGTGATGAAAAGTCGGCCGGTTTTATTATCGAACAAACCCGGGGCTCGAAGCGACGAAAGTCTTCGGAGAAATCAAGTTTCCAATAAATAGAAAATTCACCGCAATTCCTGCGGGTCACCGACACCTGTGTATGAGAAGCTGAGCGTGGTGGAAACGCGCCCCTTTAACTCTCTTGCTGATTATTTTCGAACAGTATCGCGGAAATTCGAGAAGCTACTGAAAACTGTCTGTACATTGAAACAAATCGCAAAAAAAACCCATATTGGGTTAGCACGTTATTTTCCCCGCTTAATAATGAATTTCTGCGATAACAAATATGCTAAAATGGCTCATGATCTACATTAAAGTTTTGATGTTAACTTTTAATTACTCACTTTCAAGAATAAATAAAGTTTTTGGCCACAACTAGCAAATATTTGTTTTGCATGAAAATAATTATTTCATTGAATCAAAATTTATTTATGTTGGAGTAAAGTTTATGTAACCAGTTATGTAGAAAGTGGAGTGTGAGTAATTGAAGGTTAAGGGAATCCCGTTAAAGGAATGGTGGGTTCACGAGCGTTGCATACAGGGGATGAATTATACCTAGAAATTGGCCTAATCTCTTAAGAAACGTTACGGAAACTATTTCGATTCAAGCAACGAACTTTCCGAACGCATCGGACGACTCGAAACTTTGATTCAATAACGAGTGCATTCCACGTGCTTCGAACAACCATCACGTTCTCTCCTTGGAAAGAATCGCTGGCCGCTACACCAACAACTTTTATATGTTGTAAAACTTTTTCGCACGGTGACTAATATAACTTTACCACCGCTTGTTATATTAAAGAAAGCACGTTGAAACACGCCTCATTCGTAGAACAGAGAAATTCCACGGGGAATCAGAGGGGGTTAAACATTTCCACTTCACCGACCGCACCCGTAATCATCCCTTAAACGACATCTGACGAACGCGTTTTGTTCGCCGGAAGAATTCCGGCGCGAAGGAAATCCAAGAGGGGTCTCCACGTTTTCCGCATCAGCAATTACTAATCATTCTCTGAAAGGACACCTGACGAACATTCGGAAAAATCTAACACTTTCCGGAATCGTAGATCGTTGTAATTCTAATATAGACTCGATGAACTTTTGGAAATCTAGAAAATTTTACATTCATTTTGCTGGAGATTATATTGACTTTTTTCACGAGTGGTTTCGGTACATTCGAAATAAAACGAAACGCTTTTTAATTCCATCGGATTTTCAGTTTTATTAGTTTTAGAAACTTTTATATATTTTTTCAACATATAAATGTACAGATTTCTGTAAAGTTTAATCATCGCGATTTTGAGAGAGGTCGATCACCAATTCCATAATCCTCCCTTTTTTATTAAATTTTAAAAATATAAAGAATTTTGTGAAAAGAGATTGAACGCTTTCTACTTCACAAATTGGTGGTCATTTTCTAAATTCGTCACTTTTCCCAGTGGAAATAATCATCGAAATTTTTAAAGAAATATCCACCATTCTTCAGG
Source organism: Lasioglossum morio (assembly GCA_916610235.2). Classification (NCBI taxonomy): domain Eukaryota; kingdom Metazoa; phylum Arthropoda; class Insecta; order Hymenoptera; family Halictidae; genus Lasioglossum; species Lasioglossum morio. Next base: position 12,057,952 of record OU744334.1, read on the forward strand.
TTTTATTCGCGAATTGAAAAATTTCAGAACAAACCCAGCGAAAGAGGAATTAAACCTTTCCTTATCTTAATATGACACTTGAAGAACATTTGATACTCTATATAAATTTATCACCGTTTCCAGTACAAATCTCCCGGGTTTAGAAAGAAGTAGTGCGATGATCACTATTCTAGCAGAGAATCACAGCGAAGTCCATTATCATCCCCCAAAACGACATCTGACGAATGAACACGTTTTATTCACGACGAGAGAAGTGTCGGAGAGAAGAAAATGCAGATGAAGAAAGTTAAACGTTTTCACTTCGTCAACTGCTCTATAATCATCGTTCGTGAGATGACACCTGTCGACGAATCTTTGATGTTGATAAAATATGCCACGACCATTGCAATTCTCACAGAGATTCAATGTCAACGTCATAATTACCCGTACGATTGACCTCATTCGCGAACACAAAAATTGCGGACCAAATAAAATAAGACAAAAAGGTGTTCAACCATCTCCGTATTCATCCCCTAACCCTTTCAAAACCTTAGAACTCCCAAAAAATCTGTTCCCAACCATTCCCTAAGAATTTAACTCATCGAAAACATTTTACTTGCAAAGATATAATTGCCAAGTGATCAAGGTATAATTAAAGATACACATTTCCACTTTTCTTCAAGTACTCCCGATCATCCCTTACAACAGCACTCGACAGAATCTCATCTAAAACGATTTAGAGACATTGTCACTTCTACGACGATCCCCTAAACCTTGCAAACCGTTGGACTCGAAAAAATCTGTTCCCAACGATCATCCCCTAAGAAATCACTCATAAACCACATTCTACCTAGAAATATCTGAAAACATTTTCACTTCACCAATCGCTGCTTAATCATCCCCTGACTTTCCCAGAACGTCTATACTCGAAGAAAAAAAATCCACAGTTCCAACCGATCATCACAATGATTAGCTCCTGTTAGCTCGGTGTCCCGTAATAGACGAAATCAAACAATCTCTTACCGAACGTGGCGTCGCGGTAGCGGGGGTGGTACGGGGCTGCGAAAGTTCTCCATCATGTTGTAGGAGTCGTGGTCTGCGGACTTGTGCTCCAGGGCCTCGAGATGGTCCAGCCGGAGCAGCTCGGGATCCCTTGGCGAGTGTAGCTCACAATGGGCTACGTGTAGCAACGGCCTCAGCGATGAACCGCCTTCGCATCGTTGCTGCCGCGAAGGCGGCCTCACCTGCCGATCTACACCATCCGTCGTGTGCTGGTCTTCGCCCCAGACCTCGAACTCGCCCGCGGCCGAGTAGTCGCCGAATCCACCGTTACCCTTCACCGTTGCACACTTTTTACGACGATCGTCCGAGAGACCGGGCCACGCGGAGCCCCGTTCCTCACCCTGTCTACCCTCCTTACGCTTGTATTTCACCAGGTACTGCCTCTTGCTCGGCAACGACAACGACAGGCTGCCTCGCTCGCTGGAGCGACGGGGCGTCAGATTTGCTGAGGGGTCGAGACCCGCATAGAACGATCAACGAAACTCTTATCAACACCTCCGCGAGACTCTCAGCACCTCAGCTCTCTCCAAGATCCCACGAATCTCCCTGGAAAAACTCTACCCGGAAGCACTCGCTAATTTCGGCTCTTCAAGGCCTGTTCAGAGATCCCTGCTGTCGTCTAGACTTCCCGAAGTCGATCTAAAGTAGATCTGGTCTCTTGACTCCTTGGTGATTAAGATTGATGATCAGTTTTAGGCTTCTGATGCTCCGAAGATCACCCGCAGGTTTTAAAAGCCTGACCGGTCAAGGGTTTGACAGTTGAAGAAAGGATTATGGAAAGTGTCTCTCGGTGTTTGATGAAAGTACCTACGTCAAGGTAGCTGGTACGTTCTGTTCAGTATCGAGAGTGAGTCAATCAGTCGATACTTTCAGACTGGCGACTGCTGTTGAGAGTGTATTTGGTCCTTGGTACCAAAACCAGCGAACATCCTTAAGGAATTGAATCGGCTAATTGGTCCTCGATGACTTAAGGATAGATTCGATGTGTCTGACTGTTTTTAGAAAATCGATGTCTCGTATAAGGAACTTCGGAGTCCTAGAGAACGTACTCGGAAGATTCTCTCTCTATCTCTTGACTCCTGGTAGCCAAGATCCTCGACTCCTAAGACGATCAGGAACGATCGACGCTAGGATCTCGGGTGATACGAGGTCGCCTAAGGACACTTGGGTAGTCGGTGTAAACGTAGTCCACGGAAAAAAGGTAGCGTATATCGGGAGAGCCGGCAGCAACGAAGGGGGAAACTCGCGTACGCAAACTTTGTTATCGATCTGTCAACGCCAGCGAGAAAGTTCAACCCTCCCGGCCCGCGAGCGATGCTCTTCGAGGGGGGTTTCACTGTCGCGCGAACACGGTGCTCGTTGCGTTATCCTTGTTCCGGTGGATCCTCGATCCTGGATCCTGGCTTCACTGTGAACACTGTAAACACTGGACGACGACGGAAGAATACTTTCACACCGGGTTTGCCACTGTGTCGCTCACCGAATGTAGAGGACTGGTATCTATGTATCTCCCTCTCTCTTTATCTCGCTATCTCTCTCTCTCTCTCTCTTTTCGCGGGTTAACGAGGCTCGTTAACACAATGTTTCACGTGCACGGCTGCGTGGACGGTCCCGTTGACAGAGGCAATTCGTTTCTCCGGCGGGTAACTAGCTGTTGGACGTCCCCGTACGCCGCGCAGACACTCTCGACACGAGAACTAATTGGGTCAGGGGGCCGGGAACCGCACGCAAATCCGTGCTGTTCGAGCGTGAGCTGCGTGCCCCCGAGAATCCCAGGGGGTGAAGGAACACCGGAGTCGTAAACCTGACGGAACAATCCCTAAACTATCTCGCCGGATCAACTACGATGATACAGAACCCAGCGGAATGCAATCTTCGAGGTGACCATCAAGGTATCCGAGTAGCAAGGTAGCAAAGATCGAAGAGGGTTGCAATGAACCACCTCCCAGGATCAACTGCGACGAGATAGGATCCAACCGAACGCGATTCTCCAGGTGACCATCAAGCTGGCCCAGCTAGTAGCAAGGTAGCTACTCGAGCGGCGAAGATGATCGTCGTGTTCGAAGGGGTTGCAATGATCCTGTGATCGCCGCCTCCGCCGGCTTCCGGTCACGCGAATCTACCGTGTTTCGCGAGGGATGAAAGGTTACTGCACCACCGGGTCGCGCTCTCGGGTTTTGCTCCCCTCTTTCGCGCACGGAACAGTGAAAACGATCTCTCGGTGTCTCGAGGCTCGAGTACGCTCGAGGGCAACGCACACAACCGCACCAGCTGCGGATCAAAGACTGAAGGGCCACGGCGCCGCAACGCCCGGCACCGAATGACACTGAAGTCCCCTCCACGGGGCAAGTTCTGCGCACGCGCGTTACGTCTATCGCTACCCCGAGAACCCTCCCTGCCCCCGACGGAGCCCAGTCGGCGCGAGACGAACCCTTGGAATGGAACGCCGCCACGCGGGGGGTGCGTACACTAACCCCGAGCGGAGCCGACGACCCTCTCAGTGCGATCGCTGAGACCCCGGACGAGCGATGGATTAATATTAACCTTGAAATTGCACCGTGATACAAGCTGTTTTTGCATTTGTTTTGTGCGGAGTTGACGAAAACCGTCCTGGTTTGGATTTCTAGATGATTTTGGTATGCGTGGTAAACTCGATTCAGCTCTAGCTAAATTTTGAAGCAGTGGTCTTCGGAGTGTAATACAGATTCCTGTCAGTTTTAGATGATTTTGGTATGCGTGGTAAAGTGGAGTGAATTGAAGGTTATTTAAAAATTGGTCTTCGTGGTTTATTAAATTATTGCGATGTTTCGAGTTAGATGATTCTATACCCTGTTTTTGCATTTGTCTTTCCCGTTGTCGATGATTGCGAGGAAACTGCGATTGTTCCGATGATTTTAGCAGGTCTGTTAAAGTGGATCGAACTGTAGCTTATTTTGGAACGGAATGGTCTTCCGGTTCTATTATAGTTTTGCAACGATCCAAGTTGCACGGTGCTACAACCTGTTTTTGCGTTTGTATCTTGCGAGGTCGACGATTGCTATGGAACTGGGAAAGTTTAGACGATTTTAGTATGCGCTTTGAAGTGGATGGAAAGGTTGCTTGTGTTTAGAAATAGAGTTGTCTTCGTGTTCTATGTATTACTTATTCGCAACGATCTAAATTGCACGGTGGTAGATCGAGTCTCTTTTTATTCGTTTGTTCATTGTAGGGTCGACGATTGTCTGGTAAGAAAGATAGTTTGTGCGGTTCTAATCGATAAAAATAAATGATAGGATGCCTTATTTAGAAATATAGTCACCTACAACTTTTACGACCTTTTAATTTTTCTATTCCATTATTTGTTTATTTTAGTTTCTACTGTATCAAAGCGTTTTAACTAGAGCTCGACGTCTCGTCGATTTCGTGAATGATTGTTTAGCAAAAGAAGACCGTAGTTAAATAAGTTTTCGTTCAAGTATACCGAACCTCATTTGTAATTGATACAGTGCGGACATGTATAGTGTAATAGCGAGGAAATTGTAGAAGCGATACGAACTTTCTTGAAGAAAAGTTCAGACCGGAGTAACGAAACAGGAACTGAAAGTTTGTGATCGCTGTAACATTAATGTCAGTATAGAATACTTAATCTGTCGCGGTTACAAGCACGTAAGAGCGAGAAAATGTTGAACATCTCCAAGAGTACCGTCTCGAGGTTGCGGAATTATTTTGATGATTTTAGGAATTATTTTCGTAAGCGTATTAATTAAATCAAAAATTCAGATTTCAAAGTAGACTTTCCAAAACAAGATTTCGCCTTTCTATAATCTCTCTGAACCAACTATCTTCAACATTAGAGGTACGAAGCACTTAAAATTTCATCTTCGATGTCACACAAAAATGACAAGAAGGTATTTATTAAAATTTCGTAGAACCCACGCTGCAGCATAAAAGTGTATACATAAATTCATTGAAAATTGACGGATTAAAATAATAAAATGAATTCAGAATTTATACAGCAGAACTTCGGTATCAAACAAACTAAGAAATTCAGAACAGTCGCTCTGACCAATCCACCAGTCTCCAAGCAAACACAAGGGATCCTCGTGGCCCGACTTGAGCGATAAAGGGCACTCGTAGGACTAAGGAGGCTAATTCGAAATTTCGCAACGCTCTCTGTGGAAACTTCGGCGGAGTACCTTAATCATTCACGCGTTTTCCACGGCGAGAAATGTAGGAGCGGGTGCGCGTTAAACGCGCCGCGCCGTGCCGGCAACGCTTTACGCGAACGAATTAATTCACCGGCGAGTAGAATCGCGGCGAGAGAAGTTTTCGGAACAGCCTCCGCAGACGATGGACATATACACACACACATATACACACCCACACGGATACATACATTGCACGTGTAAAAGCCACCCCCGGCAGAGCAGGGGTTGTGTAAACGCGCACGCGCCACGAGACACGAAGACGTGCCCCGGTGAATTGTGGATGGAACCGTATTTACGATTTAGGGTCGAAGATCGAGGCGAGATTCGAACTGGTTCGATATCGCTGGAAATCGAGTCACCAGAATAGCGTACTTTCGGTTTCCGCCGCTTTCCATTCTGCCGCGGGAACTGGCTAGAGAAAGATCTCCGAAACGATCCACGCTCGAGCTGCACCGAGCCGCGAGAGTTTTCGAACTTTCGTTTTTGAACTGTATGCAAATCCCTGGCCTTACCAGCAGATTTATAAACACAGCCGTCCGATGTAAATACAGCTTCACAGTTAATATTTCCCTTGAGCGAGGCAAAATATTGTGTGTGTTTCATTTCAGGTTTTATCGTTTAATGTATTTGCACATTATTCACCAGCGTACTTTCTTAAAAGATTATTCAACAGGCAGTCTTGCTCTATATTAAAAAATGTTCGGATTAATTGCAAGACACAGGAGCCAATTGAAAAGTTCTTATCAAGCTGAAATTAATACTTCGACGTCCTTAAATCTTTTTAATATGGTATATCTTAATTGGTAAAATTAAGTTTGTTCTTGACCTGTGTGCAAGATAGCGTCCACGTCTGATTGATTTATAACCGCACAAATTCAGTGTAAATATTTATTCTCTGTCAACATTTACCTGCGTTAAATAAAGGTAGAAATAAAATCTTTGTTTTACCTGTTTTATTTTAGTTTCTCATTTTCTGATGTTTTATTAACACGCATATATTGTAACTTGATGAGGTCGGTAGTTCATCACTTTTACTAGTCATTTCTACAATCTTTATATTACTGTTATTGTTATTGCTGTCATTATTTTTCGTTTATTATTCATTGAGTGCATCTGACAGAATGGAAAATGGAGGACATATAAAAGAAACAAAGTATATGAAATTCTGGTGAGTATTGTGAAAAAAGCATCGAGGTTTTTAATATGATTTTTGTTTCTTGTGGATAAATCTATGATTTTATCACGTATGTTTCTTAGAGAACACTGAATAGATTTTGAACGGTATACAAACGTAAGTTTTTCTCATAAAAAAGTTTAGAGTGATGTCTGCAAGATGGATAGTGTCCTTGAAAAGTTGGAAGGAAAAAAGAATTTATGAAAAGCGTGGTCGGATCGTCTTTTAAAGACTTCTTTCGAAGGATATTGCGCGGCATATGATATTGATCGCACTGCTGACAACAGAATAATTTTCGTATCAATAAAATCAGAGTCACCGAGCTTCCCAGTCGGTTCTGGGTTAAAAGCACACACCTAATTGGAGTGTCTGGTTGGTTTCAGTTTCGCTAACCCGCAAGTATAAGTCTCGGGTCTAACAGGCCCGGAGATATTCTTGGAGATCAGTCTTTAGACTGCGGGCACCGCGTAGACTGCGAACTATTCGAACATCGCGGAGCGAAAACGCGGGTGTAATGCAAGAAAGGCTGAGCACCCGCGTAAACAGCTCCAGCAGAAGATCTCGCCATGACAACAAGCACGCTTCTAATTCGCGCAATCGTATCCTCGTTCTCGCGAACGTTTAGAATCTGCAGGGACGTTTCTTCGTGCCCGGTTTTATTTAATTATCGCGGAAAATGCTTCTTGTTCAGTTAGGCAACGGGAACGGGCAGCAGAGGTCCTATTATGATCCCGATCGCAAACATTAACGCGTTACCTGACGCGTGCTAATTGCGAGCACTGTATTGTATAATTAGTAATATCGTGTTACAATTGTTCCATGGTGGGATCGGGGCCGGCTGTCGAATCAATACCGTTACATCGTTTAACATCGATTGAAACAAAGGCAGCGAGTCGGTTGACTTTCATTAGAACAACCACTATATGCTCCAATGTAAATAGAGGTCGGCGCCGATAACTTTGTACGCCTTGAATATTCGCGTTGTTTGCGTCAGTTCGCGCACATGCGAAACCGATCATTTTTCATTCATGACGTACTCTTCTGCGAATTGAATTTATTTCAGATTTTTGGTATGAAACAAATAGCACGAAAAAATCTGAAGGGAATGAAATTAAAAATTTTACAGTAGCTTCGTGTTTCCATAGTTATTCTTCACGAATTTCTTCGTATCGCAAAATTCCTGCGCAGAGCAAGTCGTTCCAGCGCCATATGGTGGTTGCGTGGAAGAATAGCGAGGGTCGCGAGTGTTGTAAGGGGGCTGCAAGGGGTGCGGTCCGTTAAAAGGGTAAACGTTGTAGAGGCAGAGCAGCGCGGTGGGCAGATTTCGGATAAAACAACTTCTCCATCCATCTTGCGTTGTCCCTTCTTCGGTGTCTGGTTCATCGACGCACGATCCGTTAGATACGTGTGCGGAGGGGGTGTTCGTCGGATACGTGGAGAGCAGGTCCCGGGGCTCGCGATTGTTCGTCAGTATCAACGACTAGCAGGATGTACCGAAGGGGATAATTAAACTTCCCGGAGAACGCGTTCACGAGCGGCGCTCTCTCGCTGGGAATAGCTTCGAGAGTCAATAGTATCTCTATAACCCTCGACGCGTCTGTAAAGATGCCTAGATAGGGAAAAGGGTGGAGTCGAGGATCGTGGGGGACGGAAACCGGGGGCCGGTCGATCTAGGATCCAGGGAAATTACCTACGAATATTTAATTATAAATTCGAGAGCCGATCTCGAGCCAGATATTCGCCCGGAGTTTCTCATTCGTGCGTGCGCTAATCGGCTGAAGTGGATGCTTTCGGCGCGATTTAATCGACGACCGACCGAGGATCACGCTCTTTGACGTCGCAGTTATCGAAACGACCGGCTACAGCATCGTCGACGACAGTTGTCGATGCTGCTACTGCTGCCGCCGCTTCTCCTACCGAATCTGTTAAGATGTCTGGAATGTTGCGGTTACCGTTCCTGCACTTGATGTTTTCCAGAGCTTCATGGAGCTTCGCGATTCGCTGTGTAAATTCGAGTACGAGGTCCTTCGGTTCCGTGGTAGACAGCAGAGTAACCATGCGAAAGTAGAAGTCCAATTTGTCCTGACTTTTTTACTCGGATACACTCCTTCTGCGCGGGAATGGAGAACATCGATGGCAAATGGATTCACGTTTAATTGGAGAAATTAGTGGAACGGTGCTTGTTTTTAATATATTATTCAAATAAATGGCGGTTCCTAAAGATTCCTGCTGGATCGTTTATTTAATAATATGCTGCTTCATTCTTAGGGCTGATCCACCCTAATAAAAATATATGTATGCTACTGTTTTGTAAGAATTGCTGTCTATCAAAGTATAAGGCAGGTCTATTGCTGAAGAATGGTTTCTACCACGAGTCAAATTTCCGACGAGCTCCTGCGATCTCTCGGAGCTTGCCGAGCAATACTCTTTCTCTAACCGTGAACCACGCTCTACACACTTGTAGACAAGTACGCAAAGCACTTTGTAGCCATGACCCGGCAGGTTCGATGGAGGGGATGGGGCCAAGGGGAGAGATGATCGCAGGTGGGTCGAAAGGAAAATTCGCGACAGGGCCTTTGATGTCGCTTAAACAGAAAACGTCGGCCCCTGCTGTTCCAAGCCCGGGCTTAGATTCTTCCTTCCTTCCGTCTTTCCTTCCTTCCTTCCTTCCTTCCTTCCTCAACTCCTTTTCTTTCTGGCAGCTAGCTTCTTACGCTCGTCTGCCTTCACAGCACGTCGTACGTCTTTGAATCTCCTCTCTTTCCACCCTCGTTCAAGACCCACCGCACTGTTATCGGCCCGCGCGCATCTCCTTAGTCCTTTAGTCCTGGCCGCTTTGAAGAGGCCGCGACTACCGTCAGCCTTCGCGACGATGAAGATATCGTACTCATCTCGAAACCGGCCAGCCAACGGCCCCCTTCTGTCCCTGCCATAAGCACTCATTTGTTCCCCTTATCTGCCTCGATAGGCACTTCTCCGCCTTTGGGAACGCGGCGGACGTGGAGCAACGGAAGGTAATGTTCTCTCTCTCTCTCTCTCTCTCTATCGTTCTTTCTTTCTGGCCTTGCTCACGGAATTTGCATCGCGCACTCCCGAGGTTTGCATTCGCGAGGCCAGACCCTGAAGTGAGCTAGAGGAAAGGTGGAACAAGCTGGAACCGGCGTGCGCCGACTTCTTTTCGAGATAGATCGGCGAACGATAGCCGTTCTCCAGACGATAAGCGGCCGCTTTGACGGGTACGCGTTTCTTGCTGCAGACGCCCACGCTGCGGGCATTGTGCGAAATTTCTGCTCGTTTTATGAGAAACGACCCCGACTGCCCGTGGCGTTTGTGATTTTAACCGACCCGCCGCTCCCTCCCCCGAGCCGCCCCCCCCCGTAAGCGCGAGTTAACTCGCCCTTTGTGAGCGGACGTTTGTTGAACGAAATTTGTACAGTTGTCCGGGCCACCCTGCTGTAGTCGACGATGGCTCCGTTCTGAATTTTCTAACTTCGACGCGCTACGTGATTATTTCCATCCTGAAATGAATTTCTAATGCCGGGATAGTCGGAATAGTTCTTGTTTGTTGCGTTTGATCTTGGAGTTGGAGCAAATGGGCCAGTTAATGAACACAGGCAGAGATGATACAGGCGGACATAATTGTTACAGGTGGACCTAAGGTGCGAGTGATGATTCTTTCTGGTTGCATGCACAGAGACCCTCTATTCGGACCTGGGGAAATCGATACACGCGTTTCCCTACCTCACCGTTCCTGGGTCGTTGATTCCTGGATTTGGGTAAACTGATCCTCAGATGTATACGAGACGTCGTCCTGTAATACCGCGGAGTTGGATGAACTATAACCGTTCAATTACCCTATGATGAATTACGACCCGTGAGATCGATGCTTGGGTTACACGCTACGGAAACACCGTTTGATGCTGTTACTGCTATTCGGGCTGTCGTATCGTCTCCGATTAGGTTGCGCGTGCTAGCTGCCGCGAAATTGGCCGACTGTTAACCGTGTTATTTGCACAGAGTGGTCATTTGAAATCAAATGTTGTCCAAGGTTTTAAAGGAACAGCTAACGCCAAGCTGAAATCTTTGGTAGCAAAGCTACTGCACACTTGTTTGGAGAACAGTGACAATTGGGAATCAAATGTTAGCGGGATTCTCGGAGAGGTGTCAATTTCAAGCTCAGATTCTGCCCTTTGTGACAGCAGAAACTGATGTTTAAATGAGACTGTCAATTGAGAGTGAAATGTTAGCCGAGGCTTTGAAGAACAGTTGACACGAAGCTTAAATTTTAGCCTTTGTAACAACGAGTGATATTGTATCCAGGGGAAATTGAAAGGAGCAACTGGTAATGTTAACTTAAATCTTGTTGTCCCAGATTTGTAGAAACGATTCAAAAGTTGGAAACCTAACTTTACTGCATTTTATTTGATATTTAACAAGATCATTATATTGGAATAGTTAGTATGTATGTGTTGTAGATAATGAATATTTCAACTTCAGAAATTCTTCTATTTAGATTTAGTTTTGTAGTTAAGCGAACAGAGAAAGCTCGAGAACGTTAGTCAGTCGTCTTAGCACCCTAGCTAAATAATAACATGGTCCTCTAGACATGTAACGTTTAACTATAATATTATAAAATAAATACTCAACTAATTATAATAACAGTATGTACATAGCTTACAACGATTTTAGAGTGAAGAAAATTCGTTCAATTTAATTATGGAAAATTATTTTTCCGAATTCCCATTTTTCGGTGAAAGCAGCATCGAGCTAATGCACACTAATCAATAATGGAAGTAGTTTATAAGTTAGTCTTTCAGATTCCTGGTTATGCAGATGACATTCAAAATGGCGGCCGTTTGAGCGACTCGTGTTCCATGGGTGGACTATTTTTCTACAGGAATTCTGTGAAAGATGTATAGGTCCACTCTGGAAAATGCGATTATGTTAAATTTTAACTCTTGACTTCTCACGGTGAGGTGTCAGCGTCCCATCAAAAAAAGCATCGCCTCTGCTTATTCAACTTTAATTCATGGAGGACTAGTCGATACACGTATATCTACCGTCTTCCCTCGCTGTTCAATTTTTTACAAAGTAGTTACATTTACTTTTATACTTGGCTCACTTGGCGAATGAAAAGAAAGAATCGAAGTGCAAGAAAAATTGAATGTACAGAGGATCTCCAGTCAGATAGGAACTTTCGCAGCGACACAAAAGAGGACTCAAGAGAAAGAGAAGGAAGATTGGCTTCCCTTAGCTGAGCAAACGTGCTCGGTGTCATTCTCGAGTCTAATTTGCGAAGAAACTTACTCGGTCAACGGATCTTAATTGTTTTAGTTGATGTGGGTATCCCATTCTCTTTTACGGAGTGTTTACTAGGTTCGTACTACATTCTATCTATTTTTACAGCTTTTAAGAATATTGCTGCATCAGTCTCGATGCAATAAAACGAATATGAACAGAAATCAATTTTATATTTAATACTTGTCGAATGCAATAGATGCAGACATTTGCATGCCAAATACGACAATTTTTTATAATGATCACAAGTTTTATTCCACACGTTGCAAAACTGCTACTGAAACATTTTTAATAATTTCATAGTCTGCTTTGACTACGACCACCCTCGTAATAGCCTCGAGTCTGTGGCCTTGAAGAACATCTGACTTGACGACAGAGAGTATTCACAATGAAGACAGAGCACAATTAATTCACAGCATGGTTCCTAAACTTTTCGTGCCTCGCAACCCCTGTTCAAAGGTAATTTTTATTCAACCCCTATTTCAAGTAACCCACCCTTACTAATTCTAAAATTTCCAGAGTACACTTGAGCGCCCCTAATTTCTAAGATACGTATTTAAAACCACGTGTACTTGGTAAAAAATCAATCAAATTACACAAGATCCGTATCCAGGCAGGTGTGGTTCACCCCGGAACAATAAAGTGGCACTTCCAAACGAGTATGGCTTTATTTCAGCGTTAGCCCGGAAACTTCGTGCAGTTTGTACAGTTTGTATACTTTTCGGCGTGTACACGTTCCACTTACACGGATTCCAACGTCTGTATTACATTCCGTCCTCGCGGACCTTAAATTCGCTGTGGCCCTTCGTGGAGAAAGGGCTACGAGCTGGGGAAGGAGAGAGAGAGAGAGAGGAGAAAGAGAGAGAGAGAGAGAGAGATCGTCGACTCGTAATACCGGGGCATGTCGAGCGACGAACGACGAGCCTCGGGAAGATAGGTCGTCATTACCGGAACCAATTTTCTACGACGGAATACTACATCTCGAGTGTCCTCGTCGGGATTTACCGTAGCTGGCATAGGGTGCGCGCGGGTGGGCAAAGACGAGAAAGACCGCCGATGCGATGGAAGGGATACACGAGGCCGACGGAGAAGTCGCTGGAAGAATGGTCGATTTCATATGAATGCATTCCATGCAAATGCTCCGGGGGGGGGGTGGCAGGAGTAGAGGGGAACAGGACCGTCGAGGGGTTATGGAACGGGGCTGTGGCACGGGAGGCGGGGCACACGGGGAACCAGTCGGCTGAATCGTGCTAGCTAAAGGGGTGGGGGCAGACGTTCGGCACGCCGATGCGGAGATAATTGGGTGAATACATTGCGGCCCTTCGTACCGCGGGTATACAGGGTGATTCGAAAAATGCGGCTACACACTTTTCCCGTGAACCAATGAGCACACTTGGTACAGTTCTGTCTCGATACATGGGATGGAGATCTGCATGATATTTGCGAGGAAATTGTCCTCGTTACTTAAGGAGTGCAGCCCTTGAGGAGCCTAGAAGCACTTTTTATATTTAGAATGATTTTTTTAGTGGAAATTTTAAAATGAGACCAAATATGACATTATTTGGAGCACGTTTGTATAGGAGAAATTAGCGTATTATTAGTTTTGATCTGTAGATTGATGTCTCCCTATCAAATTGGATGTTCAATTTTTTCTTCGCGTTTTGTAATGCTGATAATGGAAATGTATAATGGTCTTCGTATTCCAGTTGATTGATTGAATGCAGTGAGAAAATCTGGCTAACAGATACCTCGTTTCCCCTCTCTTTCGGCCGAGGATATCGATAGATTGATCTCGTTTCAGCTGATTAACGGAATTCCGAATTCCCCGGAGAATCAAATTGCGTTTGTTATTATGGCAGAATTATGCGCGCGGTCATTATATTCGTACTAGTGAATCGAAGCCATTTTCTTCGAATTTCGAGGGGTGGATCGTTTAAACCGCTATACATTCTGCGAAAACGGTTGAAAATGACCATTCCATGTGATTGTTACGGGTACGAAATCTCCGTATAACGTTAACGAAGAGATTTTCTGCGGCAAGTTCAGGAGTTAGTGAACATTCGGGACGATCTTCGGGATTTATGTCCAACAGACTATTATCTTTCTTTTCTACTATAGTTGGCACAAAATGGACTGCACATTCAACAGCACTGTGATATCTACTATCTGCTCCTATCTTTGTTCTCCTTTTGTGTACCTTGCTAGCCAGAATACTTCAAAGATAAATTGCTGCTCGCTTTATGCAATGGACGCGTTAGGCACTGTGCCTAACTTTCGCGAAAAATTTGAGGCCTATAAATTCGAACAAAATCATCGTCGATTCGAAGGTGTACAAAATTGCAATTTACATAAATCTACCTAAAATCCATAAAAAAAATCTGAGACCTATCCACGTGTGCTTTTCAAAATGAAATTGGCAATCCAGAACCAATTGGAGAATGTACAAAAATGTAAAACAAATCTTACAAAATAAGAAGTGGAGAATGAAAGTCAATGTTTGGAATCGTCTCGCGAGATGAGGAAAAGATTACGAATGCCTAGTAGAGGAATTTCCAGTGGATTGCCTAGAGCCAGCAAAACGGTGTGCTTCTGGCAAGCGTGATCCACACGGAAGAAGCAGCATCTCTATCGATCAAGTTAAATGAGCATTGCAAGCTGAAGCCAAAGGTAAACGCGGGAACGGTTCCCGGCGGAACAACGGTGCCCGGATATCGCAATTTTCCTTTCTTCCTTAATTCGCCCGCCGGTTGCCGTTCGCTATACCGTGTCAAATCTCCCATGACAATGACGTTTGCATTTCTGAAGTGCTGACGCGACCCATACAGGCCGTCGCGCGCGTACTCTCGAAACGGGCGAGCACCGTTTTCACGGCGACGCTTTGTTTTATTTCACCTCGTGTATATGTCTATCCGTGTACGTGTGGCTGTGTGTATTTTTTTTTTTTTATTGTACACCAGACTCTCGTTGGCGAACTAGCGACCGATGGGAAACACGGATACTTGACGCCGCGTGTTTGTCCGAACACCCGCGACAAACACGAAAAAACATAACGAGTGCCCGATCGTGACACGTTAATAGCGGCTCGAATCCGTGCCAGCATTGTGTCCCGCCAGTAGAAACCGTACACTATAGGTGTAACTATACTCTACAGTTCGGAGACAGTATGGGGTGGTGGGGTCCACGTTAGGCCGCTAGGCGCCCTTTGCATCCCCTCCAATCACTATAATAGAGCTCACTGTAGTAGCGACCTTGATAATGTTAAAGTCAACCAGCTGGCCGGTGCGCTGTGGGAATTGTTTTTCCAAGAAAGTAAATTTTTATGAAACTTTTCGAAGTTGTTTGTTCGGGAATTTTTTTTACCAATTCCTTACCCGTTTAGGTATTACGTTGAACATTTTTTTGAGCGTTTCCAACAGATAATATTCTCTATTTTTAACGATCGTAAATTTTGTATATGCTCTATATAATAGCGGCAAAAAATTAGCAATTTTGCAGCATTATAATTTCGACGTTTCGGTTCTGTTTTGAACCATTTTCAAGCAAAGTCCGCGTCTGTGAAAATTAAAGTAATAAAATTTGCTATTCATTAAACTGACTATTTAATAGTTATGAAAATTAGGTGTTTATACATACATGCTAATTGTGAAAAAAAAAACAGAAATGAAATCAAATTCAATGGAATGTTACTAGTCACTAAGCCGGTCGGAACTGTACTAAACTGTTACTGTTGTGGCAAAGTCAACACGGAAAATAAAAGAATATCGGAAATATAACTAGCCAATCGTATGTCAAGGATCAAGAACCCAAGTATCCATATTTGGTGCGAAATTCAAATTTTAAGTATTCATCATCCCATTTAAAGCATTGTATTACCAAAAATTGTATTTCCAACAGAGTTTGAAACGATTCATGCCGCAGTTTCAGCCAGCATCCCGGAAAGAATCTTTTGCCTCGACTATGCGAATTCGCCGTGTTCGGGGCGTTAATGAGGGAGCGCGGCGGATCTACGGTGTTATTTTCAGATAATAGCGTGTCGCCGGCGGTCACCGTGAGCAGGTAATACTCGGCATCGGTGCAGTAAGTGTCGATAAAAATAACTTCACTTCCCACTTGGTCCGTTTTCCTTTTATGCTACGCTAATGACGCCACTAAGCGAGCCTGCGGCTCGCATGTAACTCGCCGGCGCGGCAGCGAGAGTGAGCGAAACGAGGGGTCGCCGCCTTTAAGGAAATTAGTTTGAAATTAAATTAAAAAACTTACCGGGAAGATTGGAAGCTGGACAATATCCATGCATATAGAACGGTTTAAGGAAATTAGTTTAAAATTGAATTAAGAGGCGCGGGGGAGATTTAAAAGGCGCAAACCCGGTTCGCCGGGTAATGCGCGAAACCGTCGACGGTCCTTAATTGTCCTCGCGTGGCTATCACGTGCCCTTCCGACGGTAAACCAACAAAATGGCGACCACGACCTCCCTTTCGCATTCGCGTAAATATTCGCTGGTCCCTTTTGTACGAACAATTGAAATTGGGGAATTAAGGGACAATTGCTGCGATGAATTTTGCTGAAAATTTTGTTCAGCTTTCCGGGCTATTGTTTTCTAAATAACGATTTATAATAATCACTCTGGTACGGAGAATATTGTCTGAACTATTTCATTCGACAATTTTCAATAATCATTTTTACATGTTGGCCATTTTCCAAACAAGATAATGGACGTTTATTGGTCTAGGTTTGAAATTGTAAAATTATGGAGATGTTTTACGGTGACTAAACAGGATAGTGGACGTTTATTCGTCTAGATACTAAACAAATTTTCATTAATTCCTAATTATAGTAAAAACTGATGTACTACTCGTCACACCCTATGTCGTTTGCACAATTCGAGACGAGTTCGCGCGTTCGTTCCGTTTCTATCTTGCGGCTGTCCGCGATAACACAGACCCTGGACCACGGCCAATCCCGTATTCGTCTTCAACCGAGGATTCTTTCGACCAGCCTCGACCATTTCTCTCTTGGCTCTGCCCGCCTCTTTCTTCCTTTGCATTTGTCTCTTGGCAATTTGACTTTGGAAACGGATCGCGTGCCGTTGCGCCGTGATTTCGACGTTTTTTGGACCTTATTTTATTGTTTTCGTTTCCCTTTGGACATCGGAAAAGAGCTCCCTTCGGACTTTTCCGTCGAATTTATTCGGTTCTTGTGGTAATCAGCGCTACCGGTGCCAAATCTCCCTTGCGTCGTTCATATTGAATTATTTTAGCGAGCTCGGTGAAATTTGAATGGTGGAATTAGTTGGATGCTGAAAGATTTGTACACAGGTTGAAGAGAAGCACAATTGAAAGGAAATAAAATTTGTCTGGATCCCGAAGAAAGGAATCTAGCTCTCGTTAAATACTGATTAAGATATTGTGTGGATCTGCAGGGAATCTGTAAAACGCATCGTATCGAAAAATAAATTCGTACTTTTAATGAAAGACGCACTACCGTTTAAATACTTCTGCAGAACGCTTCAAAAATATCGCACCTGTCCATTATAAATGCTGTCAGAATATTAAACCGTCACAAGAAATTAAAATCCGTCGAGAATTTCATGACGTACTTGTCACCTGTCGCAAATACGACAAATCAAAAAACATTTAATGCAGTTACGACCAAACGTATTCAACGGTGACGTTTTAATAAACTGCTCGGCAGCTGATCAGGCCACCAACCGTGTACGATGAAATTGTAATGAAATTCCGGTTACGAAAATATTAGGAGCAGACTCTCTCTCTCTCTCTCCCTCTCGGGCGAACTACATATTACAAGACTGCACAAATTATTTTGAAGAAAACCAGAGGAAATACATATTAACTTCTGTCTCTTATGATTGACTTCGACTACAAAATTTAATTATTACAAATTGTTGACTTAAAAAAATATGACAGCACGTTCTGTGTGTAATTTAGTTAATGTAGAACCTTTAAAAATGAATATAATAAATTGCTCGATCAAAAATAATGGTACAACAGGTCCTCATAATCTTGTATTTCGTTGAAATCCATCAATTCAAAGAACAGTCGAAAAGAAATTAAACATTTCAGATATTTCTCGAGCAAGGAGCGTTCATTCGGCTCTCTCGTCGACATCGTGCATACAATGGGCTCCGAGTTCGAGACTTTCGGTTTTTCCTTTGGTCGATAGCTGGCCGCAGTGCGCGACATAAGCGGAAGGTGGCCACTCTCGGGCGCAGACGTCATAATATCCGCCAGGATATGACATTAACCGTCCGAAAGGCCTACGACAATTGAAAGGTCGATCCGTTATTCGACGAATGCCGGTTGCACGGTTAATGGGCAATCGAGCAGCAGACAATGGCCGCGAACCGAATGAATCCACCGCCGAACCTCCTTAACGTCCTCCTCTTCTTTAAATCACCGGCGTTCGTGGCTGTTCGTGCCAATGGCGAATTTCATTCCTCTCCTGCACACTGTGCTCGACGAGTGTTTTCAGGGGAAGGATTTTTGCTGAAAGGAAGACCCTGAGGAGACCCCTTTATACGCCGCCCGGTACCTTACGTGGTATTTCGGCGCGGGAAGAACGTTTCTCGTGAAATCTCTTTGAATTTTTATATATTACATCGCCCCCTTTTTAATGATTTTCTTTGATTTTTGATTGCGGCATTTTCGAGCGGTTAATACCGTGGGAGACCTCGTAAGCCGGGCGCTTTTGACTTGTTCACATCCATTCAAACTGTTCGACGATTTTTTGAAACGGATTTTTTTAAGTACTTCGCGTAGATTCGTCGACCTTTTTATTGTGGCTAATTAAATGATATTTAAGTTAAATCGAGACACGAATGGTGAACCATCTTGAAAAGTGTAGACCCACTCGTAACACGATGAAAAAACTACTTTAATGTAACTAGAATGATTGAAGGATCAGTGAAACTTCTACTTGCTCTCTATTCCGCAGCAGCAGGCGGTTTATATTTTCTATAAAAATCCGCAGTCTGCTAATGACACAAGAAACGCGAGCAACGTTCAAACCTGCCGAAAAACGAGTAAAAGTAAAAAAGCAACAAATTCCGGCACAACTTCTCCGCGTATTCTTCGGTAGACCGCGGTGTGTACGCTACTCTCCGAAATACAGAATAAACAGCGGGTAACTCAAACAGAGTCGGCGTTCAAACAGAAAGGAAGAACGAAGGAAAGAAAGGAAAGGAAGGCAGCAGAATGTAGGAAGGGGAAGGTAATGGGCGTCTCGAGTCTTCTATCCTCGCGAACAGACATATGGATCCTTTTTATCGTTGGAATCTCACCTCGGACCGATATCGCGTCTGCTCCGGGCGAGAATGGTGCCTGTTCTCGGCTCGTGTTGCTCGATATACGTGGCTACGTAACGAAGTATCCTCGAGTGCGTCACGAATTAATAAACAGAGACGCGGGTGGTAGAGAGCCGCACACACCGACGGAAATTACGAAGACGGGCCGAGAGAGGACCGTTCAATCACAGAGCAAACGAGGCATCAACGCCTATCGGCTCTGCAAGGGCCACTCGAAGGGCGCCACACACGTTTCCGCAACAACGTGGATGTACACAAGCGCCCGCATCAACTCGACATATTTACTCTGCCGCTTGTTTCCCTCCGCGAAATAAACCGTGCTCGTTCCTTTTAATAAGCGGTCGCACCGCGTTACGGCCTACGGCTGTCAGATTCCTACTAGCTGACTCTTTCTCTCGTTTCCCGTCCCTCCGCCCCTCTTTGTCCTTCTCTATTCGGCGAGGGTGGCACGGCCGAGAAATGCCGAGCGAAAAAAAAGGGCGAGAAGGTCCGCGATGTTGCGCATCGGACGCTCGCAGTTCTCGAGTAGCGATGGGTTTAAGTCGCATCGAATCGCTAGTCGGTTCGTGAATTTACCGGGTTCATAGGTTCAGTCTTGTTTTTAAAACAGATCCTCGAGAGATTCTAAATGATCTGTGATAGTAGCAATGGGTTCGAGTCGCAGTGAATCGCAAGTGAACAAGTTGGGGAAGTCACAATATGCATCGTGTAGGAGGCAATCCTACCAACGCAGTTTGAAAACTGATCTAATAACAATTGATCGCGACTCGGTGTCGAAGCCAATTTCATGCAACAGCCTGAGTCAGCTTATTTGATGCGTCTTGTTGGGAAAACTTTCGACGATAGGTGAATAATCGAGGATCCTCGGCCGCCCACGCGAGAAAGGATCGAACTCCCATCACTACCTGGAACAATCCCACAATTCCGAAGTATCCCCGGCGCTATGCGCGATGCCAGAGGAATCAGACAGTCCGATTTCCACCCCCTCGTATTCCCCGTAGCGCGATATTGCGACTAGGGGGTGACCGTGGGCGCGCGTTACAGGCTCATCCATCCTACTCTGCGAAGACCCTCCCTTCAGAAGAGTGCGACATTCCAGACGCCGAGTTATAAAAACGTTATTGTTCCGCACGCGGCGTGTGCTCCCAACGATGGACGAGCCAGCTCCTCGTTGCCTCAGTTAGGGTCTGGCCTGGCCACAGTAATCCAAAAAGTATATTTTAACATTTTCTATTTTCCTTAAATCTTTATACAGCAGGACCTCGATTGATCGGCTTAACCGGTTGAAAAACAGCCCGGATAAATCGAGGCCCGAGGTGAAATACTTAAAATACATATTTCATACTCAACATAATAACCTCTGTATTGTTACGACATGTATTTCCTTGTATATTAGAATTATAGCGAAATTTTCAAGGCGCCCTTCAATTTCATCAAGGATAAATACAATCATACCAGTGTAATATAATAATAGTGTAGTATATACGTATAAGGTCAAAACCGAGACAAATAACTCGATCACTTCGTAATATTAATAATTACAACACAATCCGTGCACCTCCTGTTCCACGCGTGCCTATAGTCTGATGGGAAAGTTCATTTTCCCGGGATCATCCTCTCGCAGGTAGCAAAATCGCAGACACCCCATAGTTCCCCAGACACCGTCACATCTCGCTCAGACGGTCCATTCCTAATGGCACGACCCCCCGTGTATAAAAGTTTATTGCGTTAGCCGAGGCGGATGGTTCGGGGGTTGCTATATCCGCGCTTCACCGTCTTTTCGGGTGGGGTGTGATCGATTTTTTCTATTAGCTTATAGGCGGTTTCTATTAATTTATTACCCCGGATTGTTCCAGTTATTGCGTCGTGCCCTAACCGGGGGTTTTAATTGTGATTCATGGGCTCCGCGGCGTGAAGGGGTGGAAATTGTGTCGCGCGGGGGTGGCATTACGATCGAACAATGATTACTTTCGGCGCTCGAGAAGGAAGAGGACGAGAGACACAGAGAGGACACTCGCTAGGATCGATGTATCCGGGTGTCTGTTACGGTTCGGCAGAGTGTCAGCCGAACATCGGGGGGTTAATTTCGTTCCTCGAAATGCAACCGCGCTGCACCACGTTGCACCGCGCGCGTGTTTCCCTCGGCACGGAGATCGATTGCATCTCGCCGCGGAGCCATGAATTATAACGGAGGCTGGCAAGTAGCTGGAAGCGTGCGCCGGTAAATAACGAATAGCGTTTACGTTGTCGAAAATGACTGGTGGATTGCCTGCGTCAAGATCACTTAACGGCGACGGCTTGAGTCGAGTCACCGTGTTTTCGCGGTTTACTCAAACTCATGAGTTATAAACACTATACCGAGAGAGAACTGGAGAACCGTGAAATCGTGCTTCTTGCGATTCATATTTTACCCTCGAACGGAAAAATATATGTAAACGATTTGAGGATCTCTCGCTATGAACAGGATCCACAATCTGCTTTCATTCATTTTCTCGTACATCGTTTTTATGTTTATACGACAACTGCCTTCCAAAACAAAGACACGACCTCTAAAAATATTGTCTTGACCTCGCTAGGTAGAACAAAATCAATCGACTGTGCAATAATCTCAGGACTCTGTTAAACAACAAACCCAGGGGACCTTGAAATGTTTACAACTCGGCAGATAAACTTTTCTTCGATCATCCCCTATAACCTTTCGTTTCGTGCCTCCACCCCATTTTTTACGAACGTAATATTCATCGAAGCAAGTAAAATTGGTTTCTAGTATCCGAGATTGTAAACACGAACGATAAACTTCGCCGATTAGTCAGGTGTGAGAGAGTTGTCCATGAACTTGTGAAGTTGCTCGCTTGAAACTCCCTGCAATACTGACAGCTAATTCTGCCAGGTAGTATACTGCCATTATTTTCTGCTATTATCTTATACCTCGCGCAATTACAGTCGATTGTCCGTCGTCAACTCTGATACCTAGACGTATTTCCATTGAGTTATCGACGAGCGACCACGTGTGGAGAATCTAGACTCATTTGGAGTCAAGTGCGCAAGTGTACAGACACTTAGATGAATTACAGAGTTCTCATTTATTTTTCACGTAACTTGACAATCATGATAACTGTCCGAATAGAACAACTTTGAAATAGTTCATCGTACAAAACAATTTTATAAATTGTTTCAAATCGAACATGGTGGTTTTCGTCGAAAATTACAAGTTCAAACATTTTATTGATTAGGTTAGAACTATTTAATCTATTAAAGTGATTTATTGGAGACAGAACATTCCATTTGAAAAAATTTAATTTCAAAAATCCACATTCCAAGCGCATTCTCTGATGTTTTCATTTCAAGATGAACCTCGCTTTAAAATGTGTCTAGAATGGGCTGGAGGGCCGATAGAAAAATGAATTTTCCGCTTCTGCGGTGGAATATTCGCAGCCATCGAGGCTCGGCGAAATTGGCCGTGGAACGATGATTCTACCCGCGAGTAGTAGTCTTTAAAGTCCGGAATCAGCTGGAATCGTGGTTCTGCGTCGCTGGCGGTTCTCGAAACGCCGGGCTCATTTCGAGGTAGCCTGAAAAAGAGGAAACGGGTTAGCCCCGGCACGGCACGACATCTTAACTGCTTGAAGAGCGATCCTCGATCCGGCGCTGGCCTCCGAGCGCGTCGCTGGTTAACGGCCCGGAAAGCGAAAGACCATTACGGGGAATCACACGCTCGATGACACTCTTCTACTTAGGAAACCATATTAGGCCGAACCGCTTACCGCTTACCGCTTAAATCACCGCGCGCGTAATTTCGAGGTGAAAGGTCGATGCGTGGATTTATAGGCGGTTAGCGTGCGCATGATGGGGAGAGTCGATTCCCTCGAGATGCACGCAAAAATTTCTGCGACTCTTGTTCGTGCACGCTTGAAACAGTCTATTCGCTGCCAAGCTTGCTGTCTTTTCATTTTATACACACATCTCGAAGAAAATGGCCGGGAAATAGCCTCGTAACTACTATTTTAAATTACATCCATCCATTTTTGTTGTAAATGCATAAAATCTTCATATTATTAACTTTTACACCATAGAATTTTCTTTTGTAATTAATAGACTGTGAATCTTCATGCAAAATAAAAAATGTTCGCATGGATTGCAGGACGCAGAAGCCAAATAAAAGATGTGTTCTTCTTTTCATTTTCCTACTAAGTTGAAACTAATATCTTGATGTCCTTAAATATTTTTAACGTGTCCACTGTTAATTTAAACTATACTTAAATTAAATTGTATTTAAATTGTACGTATCCATTTTTGTCATAAATGCATAAAATCTGCAGTCTAGTAATTAACATCTAATACAAAACAGTACGTTTTTCGTAGTCTTAATTTGACTATGTGATTTCATAGTAGAACATGTGCGTTTTTCCCTTCTGATCTGCTGCGTTTCTAAAGAATTATTCTGCTACATTCATGATAGAATATTATGCATATTTTATTTTATGCTGGCACCGTTACGGTTTGTGTATCACGGTAAGAAGAAATATCAAATATTAATGTCTGGCTTCTCCCATATTCGCCGTCAGAGGATTCCCCTGCCAATCGAGAAATCTCTGTTCTATGAAAGTTTCATCTCTAACCACCAATCCCTTCAAATCGATCGCCATTCCTGCAGCCGACGTCCCCGCGTCTGAGAAACACGAGTCCCCTAGGTAACGTTACTGACGAATTTGCTACTGTCTGGCCAAGTGATTCTGGCAGTCCAAGGTCACTGCTCCTTGCATCGAATGACGTTGACCTCCCCTTTTCGACCAATGAACCAAAGTTAAGCCAATGAAAATCAAAAAAGAAAGAGAGAACGCGCAATATATGAAGTTTTAATTGTAGATTTGTTTTTTAGTACTGTGAATCGATATTTGAAATGATTAAGTATTTTGTATTGAAATATCAAAAATAAATAGGTAACGAGATGCGCGGTACACCTGTTCTTTTATAATACTGCAAATTACCTTTTGTATTATTAAACGTGCTCGTTTTAAATGTGTTATACGTACTGCTCAAACTCTCGTTATATTTAAATGTAATATATTTAATTCTTTGATAGCTCGGCTTGAATTTTTTAAAAAGAACTTCGTAATCGAAGCTTAAATATTACACATAGTTCATTTAATTATTCAGAGGGTTGGCTTGTCATATCGTTAAAAATGTTCCGTTATTAGAATATGAATGTTAATTTACACCAGATTTAATTACTTAAAAAGTTGGTGAACGATATTATAAAGGGAAGTGTTTTAGACATTTTTCCTTGGTTTTCTACAATCCATAAAATTATATGGAAAAGTGGCGTGATTATGTTTTTGTATTTGACTTAATTTTTAAAGTTCCCAATATCACCCGCAAAAATTTTGGAGATAAATTCTAGGAAGACAAAGTGTGTAAATATTTTTTGACCTAGTGTAGTGAACAACAATGGTTTTTCCATTCGAATAGGAGGAACTGACGCGAGGAGCAAAGTCCTGCCACGTTCACGGCGCTGCCGACGATCGGAGATTCGGCGGCACGTGTGCCGAAAGCATCCATTTTCGGAGAAAGGATGTCCAGCCGCCCCCGCACCCCCTCTTCCACCCCCTTTTTCCGTTTCAGATCGCTCGATTGTTCCCGTCACGTTCGTTAAGAATTCCGCGCGTTACGGACGGCGCGCATAAGGGCGTGACTTGTTTTTCGCATTCGCCGCGCGCGATCATATATAATATACGATTTAAAATGCCACGGCAGTGTGTTCCGCGATTATGATAATGCAATCGCCGCCATGTATAATTTATAATGTTGTACCTCTTCAACATTTTCCCTCTCGCCCGATAAATAAAATAACGCCAACACTGCCACTCACCCCCGTTATTTTTCTTCAAATTCTTCTCGATAAATTTTCGGCTTGAAATGTTATATCACTTATTATAATTTGTCATTGTGTTCGTTGCGAAAATATCGAATTCGCTAGGATTAGATGTGATTAAAAAAATTCCCCCCCGTAGCGTGCGTCGTTTGTCATTTTCAATCGCTGTATACTTTATTGCCCGTTATTATTTATTACCGTTGTCAGTATTGGCGAAAATTTCTTTTATGGAAATATCGTATCTGGTAGCGCTTTTGTTTATCAATTAATATACAATTTATTTTATTTCTTAGGGGTGGTAGAAGTTGGCTTGACAAGATTGATACAAAATTTCAACACTGTGACTGGTTCATCATTTATTATAGTAAATTATACTAGAGAATTAAAATTTTTTAATTTAATTTTTGATAAATTTAGAACTATAACATTAATTTTTCTTTTGCAACAGGAATTTCGGCAGAGACCTAGTTTATTAAGTAAAGTATGACTGTTAGTGGGCCACCAAATATAAAAATTCGAGTCGTTGGCCGATTCCCATTAGTTTTAATAAGATGATCGCACCGTCAGCTAGTTTTATATTTTTACAGAAGTCTGAGGCCGGTCGTTCGGCAGAAATTAGAAACGGGTTCGCGAATCGATAAAATGGAAGGTCGATGTCTCGGCACAGCGTTGTTTCGACGCCGGGCGAAACGATCGACGTCCCGTTAATTGGCGTAATTATTCAACTGGCATTGAACGCCGGCGAATTTTCGCGATCGAGCGGACCGATTAACGAGTGCCCCTTCGGTGCACGGACCCGGTGAAACTGGGACGATTAAGACGCGTCGACTAGTGATTCATAATTAGAAGGGAGTTCGAGAATTTATTTTTCCGTGATCGAGTTAACGGAGTTCATGCCACGGGGATTCATTGTTCCCTAAGAAATTCAACTTCCTCCACTAGTAGTAGATCACCGATTACACTGTGCCTGCAATCTGGGATACCTTCTGTTAGATTGTTACAGAAAAGTTTATCAAATCTGCTGTGAAATAAATCACGGTAAATGTCGGAACTGGATACGTTTCGAATAAAAAGTATTTGAAACAGTAATTGATAAATTAACATTTACATAAGTCAGTATTTTATTGCTCTACTTGCCAGCAATTTTATATAAATCTTTTTAACAAGTCAACAGAGACAGTCATCTCATTTATAATTCAGGAAATATTTCAAATTAACAATGTAATAATTTCTATCGAAATTACTATTTAAAAGAAAATTCTCGTGCTCATTCATGCACAAAAATGTTTAAATATGTTCCTTTATACAATTCTTCATCATCTACCACAATTACTTTTTTAGAATATCTGCTAAAACATTTCACATGTCGGTGTCAACGAGCAGAATAAGTAGCTACGAAAAATCCAAGAAAATTCAAAACGCAAACTATGCAGTGGATTCGGAGAAGACAGAGCGCAAGCTGCATGGGGGTGGGTTTCGCAGGCATGTCGCTCATAAATCCTCGGCGAGCAACAAGTCCCGTCACTGCTGGGTCCTGGTAGGCGTTATTCTTCGGACTTATCGGAAGGAAGACGTCTCTCCAACGGCAGTCGATCAAAATCAAGGAAACTGGGGACGCCGACGCAATTAACATCCACCCCCATGGAAATTGCGCGGGCAGTGCCGGCACTTTACGGGGGGCGCAGCATCCTGGGGATCTGTGAGTAGACGGACGTTCGGGGATGACGGAGGGGGGAGACAAGTGTCGAAGCGGGTGAGAGATCCGAGGTATATTAGCAGCATTAATTACGGAACCCTCGCGAGAAGGGGTGGTTCGCGTCGTTCGCTGGCCAATCCTCTCGTTGCCTGGTCAAAGCTGGGCGTTGCACGGTGGTCGGTTTTTTCAAGAATGGAGCACAATGTTGTTCATAGAACGTCTTTTTAACCGTAACATTAAAATACAGGGTGGTCCACCTAAATGGAGCCACCATTATGTCATGAAAAATAAAAGAGATATTTAGGTGGCTACATTTAGAACCAGCTTGTATAAAGTTTTACTAAATAATTTCGTCAATAGACTACTAGGAATGATCAAGACGATCCATTAGAATGTCTTTAGCTCCGGCCCAGAGATCAGCAAACGATGAAATAATTTTGGTAATGTGTTAATATTGATTTGAGTCTGATTTTCTGAAGAATCGACCACTGGGCGTCAGGAAAACGAATGGTCCCGGCTGAAACAAGCTGGTCCGAGGATCGCTGGGGAGCTGAGTGCCTTCGCGCGATGGTCAATCCTTCCTCGGGTAAACAATCCGCGTCTCCTTGCGCGTCTATCAATTACCCCAACCCTTTTAACCCTCGGAGCAGCCCGAGGCTGATCCGTCGGTCGTTGCCGGCGATAACAGGCGTTGTCGTTGTCGATCGTCGGATCGTAGCGCTGTCATGGTATTGGTAGCGTCCCGAAACGTCTGAGGAGGTCCGTTTCACCATAGTCTGGTGGTGGCTCTTTCGCAGGGGTGCTTGCGTCTGTGTCCGTTGTTCATTGCTCACCATCGTACGCGGACCCAGCTCTCCTGCGTAAGGGCGCGAGGGAAAGGGAGGCGGAGGAACGGGAGAAAGCCCTTTTATTAATTGAGTCCGGCTGGAAACGAGAAGAGTACCCGGGCGAATCTACTTCAGCCTCTAACGGGATTCTCCACACTGTCGCGGCCACCGACCACGTCCAGCCTGGTCAGCAACCTAAGATTGCAACGCGTTCCGATAAAATCCCATTAACTTTATCTGCATCCTACCCTACCATCGCCGTCGCCTTCTCTCTTAGCCGCACACCTAACCACCCCAACCCCTTATTTCGTCATGCTTTATCGCGCCACGACGCTGTCCTCTCGCGTTATGAATCGCGTATAAACATTGTCTTCGATTAGACGAGCGGTGCCGGCAAGCTTACCTGCGCGATGCTCGTGAATTAATTATGGGGACCGGGCTAGGAGAACCATGACGTGGATAGTACCTACTAGTACATTTTAGCAGGAAGTGTGTTAAATTTATTTGCTTTATTAATCTGTTTAATAGATCGAAAATAGTACGAGGATATGCTGAAATTTTTCCAATACGCAAAGGATTACGTTCGCGAAGGAGCTGAGCATTTATTTCCACAGGGTGTGGATTTTCGAAAAATCCTGTCGATAGGCTGTCAGGGGAATCGAGGCGGAAACCGGATAGCAAAAAAAACCGGGTGTCAATAGCGTGGACGGGGAGATTTTTTAATATTGAATTTTCGATTTACAGTTACATTTCCATCAATTCCGGGGGGCCGGCTCTCGTCCCAGAACAGTCCGCCCGGAGTTTCTACCGCGATGCAATTACAAACGCAACCCCTATCATCGAATATCGCTTATTAACGAGTCGGCCACCGGCGGGTCCGTAAACTACCAGCACCGACAGGGTCGATAGGTTGCTTTACGCGTACCCGTGTCTCGCGAGAACGTACCATCAATTCGCCGCGATCGACTGTTTGCCTCGACCAGCGATCGATCCGGTCGCGGCAGCCGTTTCCCTCCTGCCTTCTCTGTTCACTGACCTCTGCCCATCGAACACCAACGCAACTTTCCCGCGTGAATATCGGGGGAAAGGGACACGAATTGGAAACGCCGCCGCCGTCGCCGCCAGCCCCATGAATTTCGTGCAAGAACATCATTTCCGAGCAATTCTCTTACGAACGCGCTCGCCGACTGGCTCCGAAGTATTGCGATCTCGAACAATCGTTGCTGTCGCTGATTGATGTACAAGATTTAGCTACGATCGATGTACGAAGGGTGATCCCTCACAGAAAATTGAGGGGAAAGTGTACAATACATTTTTTTTTTAGACGCTGTGAGAGAAACAGGTTTACTTTATGGAAAAATTCAGGTTCCTGTCGAATACTTTCCCCGAAAATTCTTAATACCTGGGTACACGGGTCGGTAACCTGGAAATTTTGATTGTTCGGAGACCCGAACGTCACAGGTTCAAATTTCCATATCGACCAGAGCCAAGCACTTCCAAACCCGAAATTCCCGGATACCCGATAATTTTCTAGTCCCCATCCAATCCAAGGCTCGGGTACACGTCCATCCCTAGTAATTATAATAGTTAATATTTCTCGACCGTAAATTTTTATAATATATAATTAATATATGTTCTCGGCGCACAGATTCGATCAATGATAAACAAAACAAAGCAAATTTGCAATAATTAAATTGTACTCGACGTTTCGATCCGGGTTTGGATCATCTTCAAGAGCATTGCGTTTGCTATGTATAAAGAATAGTTTTAAGTGTGTAATTCACTGACTGAGTTCCATGCTGGTCTAAATTGAACTGTGCTTATAATTTAGTTATTTCTTAAATAATTCTTAATAATTTCCTAAATACCTAGTAATTATAATTTAGTTATTTCTTAAATAATTCAGCATTGGAATTCCCAAGGTTTGGGAATTCTGTGATTTAGTTGTTTGTTATTTAGTAACAAACGACACAGTCCTACAATTTCTACCAGCCCCAGCCTTCGCTGATACATTTCGTACACGCGAGAGACGTATACTTTCGAAGTCTCGATCGGTTGTCAACGCGACATCAACCAGCCCGTTAATAAACTAGTCTGCGGGGCGCCACGGTACATGATAATCTAGCTTCGACCCATCGTGGGCTGGTTCTCAGCCCTCTTGTCCCTCGACTCCATTCCCGCGCAGGGAGAATTACCCTCTTCTTAACCCTCTGCCATTCAAGTACATGTTTAGGGCACGGTTGAGTTCGCGAGGCTCTTTAGTGTGCAGGCTCACCTTGTTGCGTAATGGGTGTTAACCATAAAAACAACGAGCTAGACACTGGCTGTCTAAATAGCAGGACTCATAACCGTTTTTGAGAATTAAGGGGCCATTCTCAAAGCCGGAACCACTTTAAACGCGTTCTATTTATTACGTTGCGACTTCCGAATGGTCTGCCCGAGTCTCCGGGACCCTCTAATTCGCTGCCGCGATAAGGAAAAAAGAGAAAGTTGTAAATCGGCTCGCAACTGCCCTTTTTATCCTAACCGTCTCCTCTTTCCATAAGCCATATCCACTGAGAGAAGAATTTTCACGAAATTATTCCATTTCGCGTGTAATCGAAAATTGAAAATATTAGAACGCGCCATTTTGCCGGAGAATTAACTTCATCGCATTTATTCGATGGTGATGCACGATAATGTGATTTATCCCGTATATTGTCTATTTTTCTGAGCCTCTATCTATTCATAGGGTATAACGAAGTGACTCCGAAGTTCTCTGATCAACATGAATAAATTGCCTCCTTTCACGGTGACAATAATGAATGGAATCACGTCCCAATGGGGGCGTAAGTGTCACGGTCGATTTGCGACGATCGACTTTGTCCAAAGTTCGGAAGACACCATATGTTTGATCGAGTCACACTATCGTCCAAGTCAATTTAGACGCACTATAGTACGTCTACAGAGCTCGTAGTATCTTTTTTGCATGAACAATTCTGCGAGATACGCATTCTGTTGCTTTCTTACAATGGTAACAAGAAACGTAAGTACACAGAGTGTAGACAAAGTACAGGTGCAGATTGATGGATGGGGTACCATTACTGTCATTAACGTCAAACCCGGGAACGAGTTCTATGTATTGCAACAATATTACTGCACTATTATTTCGAGGAATTACCATATTTATAGTGTTGCTAATGGAATATTCCCCTCAATGAATATTACCCTGTTCCTGGAAGGACATAAAACATCGCGCAGCAGGCTCGTGCGTATCGATCGTTTCTGCAATTCTCGGTGAACGCAGGGAACGAAATCTGCTTGGAGAATTATCAATCAAAGAGGTGTGCATAAACAACCTTATTTCGATATCCTACCTCCAAAACTTGTGAAATATTTCACACAGATCTGCGAGACGTAATTTAAAAATGTTTCCAATATAGACCCAACTAGAAAGTTGTAAAAACTATTGTACGGAGTATTATTGTAAATTGAAAAAATTACAACACTGTATGCAACATTTTAAAACACTTGACCGATAATAACCTAACCATTTTTGATCTCGTTCTTTTTGTTTAGGGCGAAGGGGAATAGCAGCGAAGTGTGCGAATAGCGTTGTGCTGTTACGCTCGGTATAAATCGGGTTCTTTAAAACGGCTGGGTGTCGCGAAGTGCGCGTTCGGAAACGGCATTGGAAGGGCTGGAGAGGCTCTGCGCTATGCAGGACACTATGAAAACGCGACAGCAGCGAGTGGTCCTGCTGTGGCTGCGGGGGTGTTGCGCGGGGTCAAAGTTCTCAGGGAACATCAAACGGCCGCGCGGGATTACGGTGTTCTCTCTCTCCCTTTGCATGCACATGTCACTCGTTGTACGTACCAGCCATGAATGCGGGCGTTTGCCCTCTGTTTCGCGTGGAGCCGGCTACGCTCGTTTACGTCTCGCGCAGCCGTTTCTCCATATACCTTCTGTGCCTTGTGCCTTGTGTGTATTCTTCTGGACGGGGGGTCCGGCCGTCGCGCCATCGGGAGTAGGGTGCGGACGACGGGGAAAAGCACGGAAAAACGAGACGTTCCTTTTTTTTTTTTCCAACCACCCACACTCCTTTCCGCCATCCTCCCACCACCCTCCGACGAGCGCGGAAATCACACGGGAGGACCCCCAGCTGCGTGATAAGTTCGCGACGTCGAAGGGGAACGAGAAATTTATTTACTGGCTCCTGTTCCGGACTGCCTTCATGTTGCTGCGTTGTAATGCGGTGACGTTAACGGACCTCATGATGCGACACTGACTACTCCATTGACAGACCTGGTTAGAGGTCTTTCTGTTCATTTATTAAAAACGACCGCGTAGAACTCGTGAAGTTGACAGCACACGTCTAGAGTTAACGAACACTTATTGTACCTTTTATTAATATCATTGTACCCGAAAGCTGTAGGTTCATTTGCATAGGTCACCCCTTAGAAGGTAGAAGCCCTAGCACCGAGCCATTCAAAATGAAAATATACGTGCAATCGATCACAGGTCTCTCGCAGTTTGTTCAGCTGGAACAATCGATTGTTTGTTATAAGAAGTCGC
This sequence comes from Lasioglossum morio, assembly GCA_916610235.2. NCBI lineage: Eukaryota > Metazoa > Arthropoda > Insecta > Hymenoptera > Halictidae > Lasioglossum > Lasioglossum morio. The sequence continues at coordinate 12,089,922 of OU744334.1, forward strand.
AAAGTATCCGAAGGTGTGACTGCGGGGTTTGTCGATAATAATAGTTTATCGCTTCTTTGTGCGCTCGGCGAGAATAAGGGGACTTTCTAAGCAATTTTCCTCCAATTCTCTCCGAGTGTTTGTTCTGGTAATGATTCTCGGCTGGTTCTTTTATTTACTGAGCAGGGGAAGCCATTGAACTCACAGACTCGCTTCTCTCGCACGAAACACTGCTATCTGCGCTCTGTTTGCTCCTGGACTCGAGCAACAAGTATCGTGTCATTATGCATCGGCGGAGCTCGCCATTTTCTTATTACAAAAGTACGAAAACAATGCAAAACATTCTACGTGATACAGACTATCTAATCATATTAGCTTAGCGCTTCCATCAAGTGGAAGAAAACTGTCGCGAACGTCATTTTTTAATCTTCTCTTCAAAAACGCGTTGCACATAAGTGCTTTTCATTATTCAAGTAAAACAATGCTTAAAATGACCGACTCTAAAAATACGAAAATTTTATTTTTGTCTTACAATGGGAAACGTCTCGTGTTATATGATTCATTATACATATTGTTGGTGTGCAACGATTGCCACTTCCTGAAAACTGTAGGTTTAAGGGGCGGTTTACAGTCCTCAGGTATAAGCGACCCTTGGAGTAAGAGAAAAGCTAGAACCAAAGTCAGTCGCAAGGGAACCATCAAGCGTAGCACGTCGCGTCACCACATTATTGTAGAGAAACCATTCTGATTATAGTTTAGTCATAAAGTACATACATTCAACTGTCCACACCTTTTTACATTGTACATCGTAGAATTCCACTACCTATATTTAATAAAACCCATCACATATATTTGATGCATCTAATTGCATCAGAAGTAAAAATCTTGAAGACCTCTCTCGGCAAGGGTAGCAACCTCGTCCCCAAAAACACGAAAAAGACATCGTTGAGGAGACCGGCAACGTTTTCGCTGAAACCAAGAGTCTCTAATTAGCGTGTCCCGATGAATATTCAAAAGGCGGACGGTAGAGAGGGACGGACGATTGACGATTGAGGGCAGTCAGGGCGTCGTTTACAATGACTGTGAGCGCGGTAGACGGACGAGAGGAGACCTTAGGAGGGTCCGAAAGAAATTATTCTCGGCGTGGTAAATCAGTGCTCCGCCAGGTTCCGAAGTTTGGCCCAGCGGCGATAACTCGCGACCCTAGAGGGGTCCTGGGACGAATCTGCAACCGCCGGGATTAGGCACGTCCCGCCTAACGCGCTGGAACGAGCCGAGTTTGCGGAACTTCCTTCCCTTGCTACCCTCGCGTCGCGCGCGCGGCCGTATCGTGTTTCAGGAGTTGCACGTGCACCCACGCCTTTGGCGCAAGCCTCTTTCCAAACGTGTTTACGCGGAACGCTGGAATAACGCGCCTTCGGAAATTGGGGCTTCGTTGGGAGCGACTCGTTTCACCCGGGTCCTGTTCATTCGATCTTTTTTCGGGATCGGTTTCCCACCCATTAACGTTCGACGAATGGCTGGCCGAAGAACACTAAAAGTAGCACTGCCCCATGTCAATTTTGAAGAACTATTTATTTTGTTGGGTTTACTTGGTTTGTGATTAATTTAGAGAATCAAACAAACTGCAAGTGTTTATCTATTCATTGCACGACAATTTCTTCGGACGTTTTTCGATCTGCTTTGGAAAATACGTATCTGAAATAATATTTAAGGATGCTGTATGTCAGAGCTTGTAAATAAAGAATACACTATTTGCGCAATTTCCTTTTGTTTCAGAAATAATTTCGGATATCATCGGCTTCGCGTGACGAATCATGTAAAACGCATTTCACCGGCACGTCTGTAATTCGTCAGCTCGTGTCGCATTCGTCATTGCTTTTAATATTCCCAGGTCGTTGACAGATGCGTCGTCGTTCATGTCATGACAACAGCGTCACGAGACCTTTTTATTTCGCCTGTCAATGGCCCGACGGTGTAGTCGAATGTTTTCGGGGATCGTCGATTACTTTATAATACGGATCCATTACAAGAACGTACAGCGCTGTTGTCAATATTATTATAGATGAATAAATAAATCTTTTATCATTCATTAAATGCCTCAATTAATTAGGTAACAGGTGAACTACATTAATTGTACGCACACAATGTCCACTAATAATAATGAAAATTAAAGAATCATCGAATCCTGTCACAAAATTTTCCTAATGATCAAAGAAGCAATTAAGGAAGTTCGAAAAGGCGTTAATCCGTGTGAAAGACGATCTCTGTCGACGATCCATTTGGCAGGGATCAAGTCCACAAAATCTCCTGGCATTAAATCAATTTCAGTGGGCGAAGTGGCCGGTTGAATTTGGATGAGAAAAAACTTTCTACTCGCGAAGTTAGCCAGGGTCTTCGGAGGAAGCGCGGACCCAGTCATTTTCCACTCAACTTTTCTTGTACGTCGAAGTGCCTTATACCCTATAAGTGGCACTCAAAGGTACCTGGCTATCATCCGGTAGGTCTAACGACGTTCTCAGGCCAACAGTCCCGATGGAGGAGCCTGATGACAGGCCGAGGAGAATGTCCGAGGACATGCAATAACAACGGCGTCGAAGCGCGAGTCCCGATGACCGTCTCGATGGGGACGACGCGTTACAACATACGTCTCGCGTCGCGTCCGCGATCGATTCCACTGAATCGTTCATCGTCGTAGACCCCGGATCGCTATTTTTGACGTGTACATTACGTCCCATCGACGACAGAACAAAGAGGGTAATCGTGGCCCCTCTTGTTCCGCACTTATTCCAACGACAGACGAGAACTGTCAGCGGCACGCGACGCGGTTTGACGCGCCGATGTAGAATTTCTGCAGTCTACGGCTCTTCCCTGGCGCTCTCGCCTCCATTTCGAAACTGTTTTCAAAGCTGTCATCGATGCCAGACCTAACGCGAGCAACGTTCTCTCCTGAATGCGATCCGAGCTCTCTCGCTAAAGGGAAAAAATAGATTGGGTTCGTCGACCGATGCACGCTTGCCCCCCAACCTGCGCGCAAAAACCCCTGGAATATTTATTTCTCTCTTACGCTCGCTGTGCTGCGGCAATTTGAACGATACGGTGGATGAAGGCTGGGGTTCAGTGCGTGCAGATAAAATTTCAAGGCCGCGGTACTTTGCGTGCGGGAGGGATCAAGATTTTTGGAGAACGGGGATGCTAGGTATCTCTGGAAATCTGGTTACTTAATGTTCCCTTAACTTGATAAGTACCAAAATTGTATTTCCAAATTTTTAATCTAAATGATTAGTAATTATATATTGAAATTACATTTGAAAAATTAATTATGTTATATCCTGTACTGTGTAATACATGAAACGTACCTTTGTCGGCCAAAGCGTACTATTATTTTTAATAGTCGTGTACGAAAATTGATTTTGAAAAGATGCACAATATCCCGAAAAAGAAGAAACACGTAGTTGCATTCTTCCGACGCAGTCTTTCGTCATGTCTGCTCGATAAAATCGACGACTCAGTTTTCTCAAACTTGAGAACGTCACATATTCCCCCATACCTGAATCTTCAGAATTCTTTTTACACGCGTCTCTATATTTCGAAGAACATTCGCCGAACTTCCCAAGCACGTTTCTCCTAAAAAGATCGAACCAGCTTAACAAATCGATAAAATTCAGAAAAATTGATCTGTGTCAAAAGAGAATATCCTGCCGACGAAAAGAGACAGTCTTGCATTCCTTCGTGAATGTCTTACGTCATTTCGAAATCCTTTTTACATGTCACTATATTTTGAAGAATATTCCTTCAACCTCCTGAGAAAAAAACGTTTTTATCTTTAGATACTGCGAAACGTTTGATCTTTTATTTGTGTTGTAAGAGGTTTAGTTAAGATATAAATCAAAACTGTGTGAAGTATTGTACTGAAATCATTTATGGATACATTTATAAGGTTAATAAAGAATTGTACACATTGAGAGAAATGTATACGATTCAGAAAAAATTATCTACCATGTTGATTCTACATTAAAATAGAAACAGTATTCTAACAACGAGGGAGAGAGAGAGAGGAATACTTGGATTTTTCAGAAGCGTTCGTTCGTTATTTCGGTTTTCGATTCGATAAGACCCGCGACTCAGTTTTCGCAAACTCGCGAACGTCACATACTCTTTTGTGCGCGGGTCTTCAGAATTCTTTTTAAAGCCATCTCTATATTTTGAAGAACATTCGGTAAACTTCCCGAGTAGTTCCCGTTTCTCGTGGAAAGCACCCGTAGAACAGTTCGGGGAAGTCTTCCTCCGCGGGAGCACCTTTGAGAATCGAAGGAAATCTTCCGGGGAAAAGTAGACATCGAAATGAAGAAGCTCCAGAGGTCTTCCGATCGTCCCGTATTCGAATCCGGAGTTAGCAATCCCCGGAAGTTACCAAGCTGGTTATTCCGGCGGACTGTCGTGACCGGCGTCAAAAATACCGGCTCCCCGAAACTTCGTTTTCCACGATCGACTTCTACAGGTGACGTGGGAGTTCGATTGTACATACATACTGCTCGTCGTGAAATTCTACGACGACCTGTTAAATTTTCTATCAGAGAAAAGCGATTCCCTATATCTTATTAGCAGCGGTTCACTTCTTACCAATTAGAGAACGCTATCCAAGATCTCTAAAATGGGTATGCGATATTTAAGTAAATTCCAAGACTACTAACGACCCATGTGAGTGACGGTGAAAATTGGAACGCGTGAAAATATGATCCGGAGAGCTAGAATATGTAGTGTGCACGACGACTTTAAATGGCAAAGTGTATGAAATTATTTTGGTCGTCTTGAAGTAAGACAGGAACCGTGACATATGAGTGACGGTGATAATTGGATCGTGTTAATTGGAGTCGAAGGCCATCGAAAAAAAAAGAAATAATCCAGAGAGAGCAAGTATCAAAGAGGAGCGAATTACGGGAGCATTCACCTAGGAGACGGAGGGAGCGGTCACGCAACGGCGGCTCCGGTGAAATGCGTCGTGACTCACAATGCCGCGGAGAAGAACCATAGTAGACAAAGCCCGTGGGGGAGTGAGTAGAAAAAGACAATCGGCTGGTGAAAGTGGAATCCGCATTTTCTGCCCTCCTTTTCTGGCGGTGGCGCATTATGCTAGCAGAGATCGAATGATGCCGGCGCGGCGCGTCGCGTCTCGTCGCGTCGTGGCGCCCTTAATGCATGACGTAGCCCGCAGGGGCGGCGCGACTCCGTTGCACCTTACACCCTGGCACCCTGCACCCTGCGCGCACGTATTCGATTGGCCGCGGTGCGTCGCAATGCAATAATATCGCAACGATCCATCACACCACTGCCGTCAATAAAACATCTGCCCGGTTCTTGCCACCCTCCTGCCTTTCTATCTTGCCCACACCCCCGCCCTTGCACTTTCACTCTTCGATCGGGCCTTTTTTTTTCTCTACGTGGCAATCGATCCTCCCCCTTCTCCCGGTTCCGACGACTCGTTGAAAATGGGATGAAAACCGTGAAAAGGGGCTCCGAAGAAAGAAAATAGAGGAAAAAGCGGTCGAGGAGGGAACCGGGAAAAGACCGGCGAAGGTTATTAAGAGTAGGCGAAGAAATTGATCGAGAGGGGACAAATTAGTTCTGTTTAGCTTTTCGATAATTAGAGTGCTGTATGAAAATGAAGTTTTAAAAATCTTCTTTCACATAATACTCCCAGTCGAAATAATTAGATTAGGTTGCAAGTATTCGCAATTAAAGCCAGCCTGCAGAAAGAATTAATCCCCGCAACGAAGTACTTTCATAGTGGTCTTCTTCCAATGACTACGGGTTTGCTCGTGCGCGGCCGTCGACAGCCTTGTAAAAATGAATTTCCAAGATAGAATTCCGGGAGAACAGAAGCTCCATTCAGTCGCAATAACAATCGGGACTAGACTCGGGGTGAGCGTTCTCCGTCGACCGCGTTCGATCCTCACGAAATTCCAATTCGCCGTCTCGCGTGTACGGGCCGGAGCTTAGGAATTCGCGCGAGGGTTGGCTACGAGGTCCTCTGGAGATCGAGGGGGTGGTAGCTAGGGGTTGAACAGTAGACTGGTCGGGGGGTGGGTGGGCCGTCAGGTTGCTTCTCCTCTCGAGAATCTTTCCTCTCGCTTTCTTCCGAGGAGAAAAGAAGAACCCGAAGATGCCGCGCGTCTCTTGGCCTTCCTACGGATTGGATTCTTTCATTGAATTGCAAAGCAGCGTTCGGCGAATTTAACGCGGGAAATCGCGACGGCGTGTCCATCGTTCCCCGGAGGTGGTCGTCGTCGTCTTCGACATTGGTGCGGGGCGTCAGCGTCGTCGACGGACGTTCCGTGTCGAATATTCCGCGTTTTCGACGCCGGCGCGCGGAAATTCAATCGAGAGTGCCAATTATCGCGCGCATGGAATCGGATACCGTTTTGCAGAGAGAACGAAAGGAGAAACACGGGGGCGCCGGTTCTGGATGTGGGGATCGAAAGAGATAACGAAATGGGAAACACAACGATTCGAGCCGCCGTGAATATTGGATACAACGGCCGGAATAATGAGGGCACACCGGTATCGCACATGCTACGAGCAAATTACTCCTAGCAGCCGAGAGGCCGCTCGTTTCGGCCGCGCGTTCTGCCCAACGAAAACGACGGAACACCGTGCGATGTAAATATCGCGGAAATATTGCCGCATTCAGATCATTTCGAACACTGTGTTAGGATCGGAATTGAAGGGAATTGATACTTGTTCCTGTCTGGTCACGTCCAACTCTTTCTTTATACGACTGTGGAATAACACGGTCAATAAAAAGAGATACCGTATACAGTCGATCGAACAAGCATTTGAATTTCACAGAAATAATGAGTATGGTCTCATTTTTTTAAGCTTCAGACTTCTACGTTTACAACAAACCATTATTTTACAACAACGCGAACTTCATTCGACTGAACTCTTTCAATTTTTCGATCTTGCACAATGAGGTAAGAAGGTTCGTGAAAGTTTGCATAAAAAGGGGTGAAATAATTGGTAATTGTGTGATACCCATAAAGAAGACTCGAAGAAAGGGAGTGCAACAAAGAGAAGACAAAGGGTTCGGGTTTAAAAGTGAAACAGAAGAATAATGAAGACCTAAAACACAGGTATGAATGAGACTAACAAATAAAGAGGAAGAAGAAAAGAGAAGAAGAAGGGGAAGTTAGTCAAGGATAAGAACGAAGTGAAAAGTCTTTGAGACGATGCGGGGGTAGTAGGGGGAGCAACCGACGAGGTTCGATCCTCGCTTTTGTCCCTTCTCGCCGCAGGTATTAATGATTTCGAGCAAAGTAAATCGAGGAACGCGTGATCGAAGGGCTGCAACTCGCTCATTCAAGCTGCGCTCCGTGAACGTCAAACGCAGTCGACTTCCTCGTGGAAATTCGATCGCGTGATTCGAGCTGTTAGACGCAAGACTGAGCCAGCGATCTTCGTTAATGAGAAATTATGGACTCGAGGGACCAGGGAACGAATTTACGGACGACGGCCTTAAAACTGCATGCAAACAGGGATTACGTTCTGAATTGTTCTCAACAATATTGCTGTAACAACTGAATTTTTCAATTCTTTGAAATTTGTCTTCTTTGGTAATCTTTATTAGAGAAAAAATCGGTAATTCGAATTCAAAAAGCTTTCGTTTCGTAAATAAGATTTTTAATCACATACGAGTTTGACATCAGTGAGAACGGTCCATTTGGTTGTCATGTCCTGAATCACGAGCCGTGGAAAAGACAGAGGGTGGAATGAACAGTTGAGGGTGTGACATGGTGCAGGTCGAAGGTCACCGAAAAAGGTAACCGAACGTTACGCAATAGAAACGCGAAAGTGGTAGGAGAGAATGGCGGTCAAAGACTATCGAAGCAGAGGCAGAGAGAAGATGAGTGCCGGGAGGGGTTCCTGTGTGAGGGAAGGGAGGGGTGAAAGGGAAAACATGAAACGCAGAGTGTGGGTGGAGAAAGGACGCAGACAGCGGGGGCAGGTAACAGAGGCTATTACGCGGCTCTTTCTACCGGCGCCCTTTTATTTTCCACGGTCCTGCCGACACGCTAGCTACCCTTGCTCGACTACCTTCCAGAAACTCCTACACACGCGGAATACATCCATTCATTTGGCTTTGAACTTCAATGGTAATGTTATTGCATCGTTACCGAAGGTCGCCGCCTCTTCCTCCCGCTACTCCTGGCTGATTTGCCTGTTTCCTCCCTCTTTTCCTTCCTTGGAGGCTAAGGAGATACTACAGCGCGTAATGCGATCTTTCGATCCACCCTCCGCTACGATTTTTAATAAGTGTCTCTTAATTATTGAGTACGGTGCTGTTCCGTTTGCTTCCTGATTATACGTTTCTGCTGGGAAAGCAACCCTTAAAGAGATAGTGGATGTTTTAGCGAAATCTACTATTAACGTAAACGAGAATTTCAATGTGCAGTTTCTGTAATTTTATATATTAAATTTTTTTGTGTTAGCTGATTTAAAAAATTAAAACATTTCTAGAATTCTATATCATACTAAAAGTGCAACAACATTTGTTATCCTTATTTCGACAACCCCTCTTGAACATAATTTGTATATTCAGGAAACGCAATAAGTGTTTATTACTACATATTTCAGTTTCACTGTAGTCCGTGCTACACAGACAGAATTTGACTGTCAAGATAGGTAGACTGTTAACAGAAGTAACACGGTGAAGATGTCAGCTGACACGGTGCATCTGCGGCATTGCATGTTACAGGAATTTCAACGAGTAACGCTGCAAAAGTGGAGGATGATTTATGTCGTGTAGCGAATGCATTTTGGAAGGAACGTGTCGCCAATAATTTGCGAAGATCAGAAGTGATTTCGTGATGATTTGGAAGACGAAACTAGCTCAGAGGAAAATATGAAAAGTTTTTCGCCGAAAAATGCAGCCACTGTTTGAGTGCTCTTCGACGAGTATTTTTCCAAGTTGTTATATTAGAATGACAGAATTAAACACTCGCTCTAAGATTTTCCGCATCTCGCTAACACAATATTTGTCCAATAAGGTTCCCAGCGACCCAAACTTGGTTTCACAGAGTAAACGAAACAGGAAAGAATTTACGGCCTGGAAGAAACGTGTCCGAATACAAGACCAGCCTGTTCTACAATTACAACAGCTTTTAGACGAGGAACACGTGTTCCCTCGTGTCTCAGAACCGGAGAGTCTAGTGTCGAGTAACGTTTACCTACAATTTCTCTGCTGGCCGATGCTTCTTTAACCAGCCTCGAAGGAAGCCCTAAAAGAAGGGTCGTCCTTGACCCACGCACCCTCTCCGTTTCAAAGGACTTCCGCCTGACCTTCGGCCTGCTAGAAAACCAAGACCTCGTTTCTCTCCTCGGGGGAACGATATCGACAAACGGAACGCATAAACACGTGTCTTCACCGGGGATTTGCCAATCGTCCCGAGATATTCCCTCGGCCGGAATAGGGTAGTTTTGTCTGACAATTTTGGCTTTCCGTCGATCTTACCTCGATACACGTGATTTTCTTTTGAGCATGCCGGGAAATTGCCAGCTGGGGCAAATAACGTACCTGGAACACACAGAAACCAGAAAGTGACGTTATTAACAATGCTTTAGACTTTTGTAACAACAAAAATTATAATTTGCGCTGTGCATATCCCAAAGATAAAACTGTAAAGGACTCGAAAGGACCAATATCTCCATTAGTTACGGTCATATAAACAAACGTTTTAAGAGAAAGTTATACAAAAAAATTGCTCGCGATCATCTATTGGCAAGATGTGTGATTAATAATGTATAATGGTTGTCCCAGGGGGCGTTTGAGGTATGTTAAAATTTTGTTTGGTTCTGGAAGAACCGCAGGATGCAGGGAATCTCGCGAGACGAGGATTTCGCGAGCTTGTTACACGAGCAGACAAGTCGCAAGGAGAGGCCGTGTCGCGTTGTTACGCAACAACAAAGTCCCTGCAAGAAACATCAAAGGCCCGACACGGCGTCCCGCGTTCGTCATAAAACGTTCCTAGATTCCGTTTGTCCAGAAGCATCAAAAATGTAACGCCCCCGCGAAACGGAATACAATATACAGCACCGCGAAATACTCGTCTGCCGACACCGGAATCGAAATTACACCGGCGCGGCGGCGACGCGCTGACAAAGCCTCATCCGTGGCGACATGGAAACGGTCCCGTGTGTGTGCCTTGTTAAATAATTCTCTATTAACCTAACAGGGATGAAACGCTTCTCTTGCACCTCATGATAGCCGAGTCGAGACGGTCTGCGAATTTTGACCGGTTGCCACTGCAACTTTCTTGCCACTGCAAATTCCTTACTTGCATTGAAGAAATTTCATGTTTTAATGTGATACACAATTTCTTATTTAAAATTGAGAGAAATTGTAGGTGGGAAGTTCTAAATTGTTCCGTTCTGTATTTAATTTGCAGAGTTTTAATCATTCAATGTGATGGGTAAATTCTTTTTAAAAGTGTACATGTGTTGTAATTCTGTTTTGTGTTTGAATTAAAATGTTTTTACTTTTTAAATCTGGCGTATTTGATATTGTCATTGTAGGTGAATGGACGACCGTCGTTATGGTCGAGGGAGAGTTAAATAAATTTGATCGTGATGGCGTTATTTTGTTGCATTTGACAGGGTGGTCTAGGGTCGCCGGATGTCCCCGGTAGCAAATGGTCCCAGACGCCATTCGGGATTTATATTACATCGTTGTAATATGCTTAAAAAATAGGGGGTGTAAGGTTGCCGCATGACAACATGGATCAAGTTCAGGAATAGCGTATCGTTTAATGGCGAGACCCGACGCCCACGCTTGACACCTCGTAAAAACTTTAATCAAACCTAATGACAGCATTAATTTCGCGCAGGACTTCACGGCCATCACGCTTTATCGCCTTTCAACGGGAAAACTGGCCCCGCGTATCGAATTATTACGAGCAAACGCCGGACTCCCCGCCTCGTAATTAAAATTTTCACTGCGACCCCCGACCCGCTCGACATCGTAAATAGGATCGCTTAATTGATCCGAAATCGGACCGAATTACAGTGAAACAATTATTCATGGAAATCTTCAATGAATACCTTTCTATTTCAATTATAAACCTAGCTAAACACCGACCCGCCTTTCGTTTAGCAATATCAACGCCACATGCTCGAATCGATTTCACATCAACGAACATTTTTAATACAATTTTCAAGAAACCTCTCAATTTCTTATACGATTGTAGAATATTTCTTTATTTATAGTTTTACCGTTCACATATTAATTCTTTGCATATCAATTTTGACAATGTTTTTGACACGCATGCATTTTTAATTTCCATTCATAAATTTTTTATACCATAGACTTAACAGTGATTTGTGTGTAAAAAAACTCTTTTCACTAATAATGGTTTTAAAAATTATTCAATTTGACTTCTAGATACAGTACACACAAATCCTACACTTTTGTACACATAGTACTGAAATTTTAATCTTCCACGATCGAAAATGTCTTTTAACGTACCTATCGGATAGCAGACAGTGTCATAGTTCTTTTCGACTATACCGTGGACGATCAAGAAGCTCGAATTTCGAAGCTGAACAGAGTCTCTCAGCCACGTTTTTTGCCACTCTTGTAGCAAGACTTTCAGCCGATATTTTCAAGAGATATTCTCGGAAGCATAAAATTTATAGGTGCTCCATTTTGATGAATAACCAGAGCTATCATCCTTTTCGAAGGGAACATTCTCAGGCCATAACAAATCGCTCGTTTGAAAATATATTACAGAAATAGTCTCGAGCTGACCTTGGACGATCCCGAAGAAGAACTCGACCGAGAAACTCTCATCTAAAGCGTAAAAGAGATCTGATATAACCTGATCTGTATGGAGCCGTAAAGTAAATTCGAAGGTCAGTTTTATTTCCCTTTGGACAGAGGCGGCAAGAAGAATCCTCTTCTCATTCAAGAAGGTGTCTGCAAAGAAGAAACACCCTTAGGGAACTTCAAAGCATCCCTTGTACCTTTGCGAAGTTAACAAAAATCGGATCTTCTGCTTAATTAATTGTACACAAGCGGAAGCATATTTTTAAATAATAAACAGCGTATGCCCTTTCCGTTAAAGCAAAAACGGAATTAATCCACGTTGCAGTTTCTGCGGAGAACATTCTTGAAGAAGTCATTTCCCCGCGACGACAATTGTACGGGGCCGACTCCAAGAAAATAAAGAGAACGTGTGGGCAATTTTCATGGAACTGCCGCGTCTGGTGACTTTTCGACAAAATATTCTGCCTATTCCCGGCTTTCACGGGAGACTATTCGGTTCAATTGGCCGAATGTGACGGGAACACCGAGCATTATCATCTAGACTGCGTTGTCGTTCCGTGCGCGATTCCAACGATATCAGACGGGTTTTTTTTTCCGGCGGCACTCGAGGGGACAATATTAATTTAAGCGTTCTTAAGGCGCCCCGGCCGCGATATCATCTACGACGAGAGGCCTGTTGCGTCCTCGAGTGCATTAAGATAAAAATGCAAGATGGGGAGCCCGGGTAACTGCGACCCACCGTCGAACGAGCGACAGAGAGACTGCGAGATTTCTCGCCGGAGATACAGCCGACTGTACAGCTCCCCGTAAAAAAAGTATCTGGGTGAAAATATATCCTGTTAAATGGGCAATATCTGCCCCTGGGAAGTGCGTTTTTAGCCTCGAAGGGCGCTCGCTCCCTTTCCTTTTTTAATACTTCGCCTGTAGGTTTCGTCGAATAGAATAAAGCGACGGTGGTTCTTATCGAATCGGAAGCAACTTCGATCACGAATTTAGGAGCGAGGCTAACCCCTAATTGGTCTACGATGCGTCTCAATTTGATTGGTCAGGTGGTAACATTTGGATTCACCAATCGAATTTTTAACATGTTATCTGTCGGTGATAATCTTTTCACTTTGTAAGATAAAATCGCCAGTCTTTGTAAGGTACTCTAATCGTTCATTGTACGTATTTTGCACGGTGGCCGATTGTCCCTGTGCAGCGGGCTGCTCGGACAACCGTGTTCGGTTAAAGTAAAAAAGATTTTCAGTATCAGCGTCGCGTGACTCACCGCGTACATTAGTCACCGGTCCCCTCGAATCGGTTCACGCGAACCGTGTCCCGCAATTTCGGCTTGTTTCTGATGGAGGAGCCAGTCGCCACGGCACATTAAATGCTGCTGGTGTACACACCATGGTCGGAGAACTCCGGCGAATGCCGTTCGATCCCAGCCGGTCCGTCATCGATTTCACGGTGAATACCGTGTGCATACTCGAGGAGGATTCTTGTCCGATACCGATCGGTCCAAGTCCTGGGGATCATTTCCATGGGGTTAATTGTCTAAAAGGGAAGCTCGATGACTTCAGTTTCACGGTCCATCTTTCACGATGACTCTCTGTCTTCCCCCGGAGCTGTGTCGCGCGTCGCCAAGAGAATTCGCAGGAAAGAGAAAAGCCGGCAGAGAAGAACACAAAAAAGAATGGGGAAAGAGAGGGAAAAAAATGAGAGAGCCGTCGAAAGAACCCCTCGCTTGCTGCCACGATATCGTGGAAAAGAACGAAACGGAACTCGGATGGGGTGGCGAGAGGGCGAGGAGCCGGCATATTGAAAGGGAACGCGATACGCTCGCGGAGGGGTGTTTATTAAATCTGCCGTTTAAAAGGAATGGAATTAATTCCGCGGGACGTTTCGGCATTCGTCCGCAAAAATTTCAAGGGCCGATAAGCGGGGCAACTTCCAGAGGCTCCTCCAACCGGGGGGCTCATTGTCGGGACGAGAAACTCTCCGAGCGCGCTGTGCTGTTCCGAGCCGATCAAAAGGAGACGAGCACAACGGGACCGGGGGATTTATGACGCTACAAGCCAACAGGGGGGAATTATTGATCCGGCTCGATTCCTGTTAATTGCAAGCGTGTCCGACCAACGTCCCTCTTTCGATCGTTTTGCACCACTGTTTATCGCTGTTTCGAACAAAACAGGGTACCTTTTCGACGGTAACACATCAATATTTTCGGTGTCTGTGGATTTGGCCACTTTTAACAACCCCTTTCGATGTCCTTTGTGGGACTCAAACCTTTACAGTCGGGGTTATTTTTATTTGAAAATTGAACATTTTTCAGACCTAGAATAACTCCATTGATATTGTAAGGAGGAAACTCAAAATATATACAATGGTCGAACACTTGACATGGCATGCATGCATACGGTAAATATTCTTACAATATAATAATATTGATATAAGACTTCATGCACTAATTCTTCTTCTTTGATTATTTTACGTCGCTTTTTCAACTGCTATGGTTATTAAACGACGGGTTCCACCTTGGCACCACAGTTTAAATGACTTCATGCACTACTTAGATTTGTAATTCCGGCAATTTGTAGTGGTGACTTTTAGCCGCCCCTCGAAAGCTAAGGGATAATACGAATTTTTATTACAAAAATTATGAAATACATAACAGTTCCCTTCTACAACTCGGGGCGGTTATACAATGTGATTCGGCAGATATTACTTCGTTCATGTATGCCAAGAGATGCACATACTGGCGTCAAGAACTTATGAAGATCATGGAGTACTTTGGTCTTATTCTGTTGTTTGCGTCACAATAATGGGTGAACGTGCCGCCTGTTCAGGTGCGGTAATATCCAAATAGCAACGTGTATAACTACTTTTTAGATCCACTCAATGTTTCCGAAGTGGAACTCGCGTCCTCCGGCCTCATCGCGTTGCACTACCGCGCAGAATTCCATCGAGGGTGCTCGCGGCGTGGCGGTGGAACCGCGGCTGTTTGAGTTCTGCCACCCATTCTATACAAGAAGAGAGCGAGTCGGAGAGTGAGACGAAGAGAGAAGGATGCAGAAGGGGTGGCAAGCCCATCCAACTTGACGCAAGTGTGCCGCCTATTTGGAGCTCCACCCGCGTCGTCTGTTTACCGGCGTCGACGGTGGGCGGCGTGTCTCCTCTGAGAGAATCCGGCGAAGTTCGCGGGACACGACTTCCTTTGCGGTGTAAACTATATAAAGAGGAGCTTTGGCCTGGCCTGGCTTGGCCTGGCTGAGGTCATGGAGCGCGATAAGCGGCTGGAGACGAGAGACAGACAACCGACAAGCACCAGAACGCTGATAAAGAGAAGGAAGGGCTGTTTGCCAGTGAACAGGCTACTACCGATCCTCCTGCAGCCTACGTTTCTGCTTCTGTTCCCTCAGCGAGCAGATCACCAACGCCGGATGCGATACATCTGGTGTCTCACCTATCACGGATCAGAATCCGTGTGCGCTTGCAGATTCGACAAAAATCCCAGCAATAAGATCAGCCTTTCTCTCGCAGCTGGATATTTGCGAATTCAGGATACTGCTGGTCGCTTCGATGCCAGGTTGCTGCGTCAATTAGACTCGGGCAGTGATCTACTATCGGTCGAGGTGTGCCACGTTATTGCATTATGGTGTAGGTAGTAATAATTTTGCGCAAAAATGTCTGTCAACACAGATTTTCATTCTTCTAGGATAATATTCAGCAGGGGTTTGAAACTTGAAGATATTTACATGGGTGAATCTACTCGTACAGTGACAAACAAGTATTGGAAATGGGTGTAAATAAATGTACACTGGTAACTTTTCAAGTAAAAACTAATCTTTATTGCACGGCGCGGAAGGAAGCTCTTTGCTATAAGAGATCTTAGCTTCGACTGACTGTATGAAAGAAAGAAACGTTGGAACCCCCAGAAAGGAAACCAGAGTCCCTTCGTATCTCGAAACTGTTTAGGTTAGCCCCCCACAGTTCGGCTCTTGAAAGAAAATATACTTCTGAGAAGGTTCCATCGATACTTCGTAATCTCTGTTTAAGAATACGATTCAGAGATCGTTGATTCATTTTTGTAACTAGTTGATAATCCAACAAAAAGATGGTTCAAAATTTTTTTAGTAGGAAGTGATGATTCTACATGTTTCTCATTTAGTTTTTCGTGTTCATTAACATCGAAGGCCATAGTTTGCCGACTTCTGATATAGAGGAATTCCAAGTTTCGAAACTGTGAAAAATGGGCAGACCTATTCGACAACGTGACCGCTGGGCACGCAGTCTCTGCGGCGCCGTTTCGTACATTATTTCAGCAATGTCGCGTGCGAAATCGGCAGCGGGAAAAAACTGTCCGTTCAGTTCGTGTCGGGGGTTCGAGCTTAATGAGCGGGTGGCGTCGAAAATTGTCTGTTTTCGCGAGCGGGGGCGTGCGCCGACCGAGAGACGTGTCATTAAAGATTGTTTGAAATTCGTTGCGTGCGGAACGAATTTTCGTACATCAGCTGTACGACGAAGGAGGAACGCGTGGAGTGAATCGGGTGTCCATCGATGCGATGATTCAGTTCCGCGAAGCTATTCGACGCGACTGCGATCGAGATCACGTCACGCGTGCACGTAATTCTTTTCAGATTCGTACGCGGAATTGCACTCTCGCGTCCGCCTTAATGGGAATGTTATTGCACCTTCTCGCGTCAACCGGCGGAAGAAATTGACCGTTTCTTTGATTCCCGCGCCTGCAAATCGGTCCGGAGCATCCGGTTCACGAACTACAGCCGCTGAGCCATCATTATACAAAGGGTATAGCCGGATAAGATGGTCAAAAATGCCCTTGAACCGAATTTTATCGACGATGCGTCATTCGATAGGGCACCAAGAAAAAACATACTGTGCAAAGTTTCAACCCTGTATCTCGATCGGGAGGGTAGTTATGGGGTAAAATCGAAAAATCAGTTTTTGGCCTTTTTTACCTAGTTAATGATGTCCAGAAATTCTGAAAAAAATCTGACACATGTCAAGTACCCAAATTCATACTTTGCAATTGGTTTCAGATTTTTAAATTGAAAATCCTGCTTGTAAAAAATCAAAAACCTCAAAAAAATCGAAAAAATGCAGATTTTACATGGAAGTTCTGAATTGGCCAACTTTATATTTTTACAGTAGCGATATATTGTTACAGGTATTGTTCATGAATTTTTTCAGATTTTTTGGTTTGGTGCGTTGTTGTTAAAAAAAATAAAAACCGATTTTTTCGACGTTTTTTCCGCGAAGAACTAAGCTAACCTTAAAATTATTACGTTCTATTTATTCTGTAAGTCTATCAGACACTTATAAACCTTGAACATTTCTCAAAAATAATTAAACAATGAAATCGGCTTGATTAGTATTTTTACTGTCAGTGTATTACATCTAAAAATATAAACCACATTCCCAACAGCTCGGTTGGCTCAGCGCGTTGATCGTTCGACTGTTGTCCTGCTTATACTAGGTTCACGCCCGGCATACGTATAATTTTTTTTTTACTTGATCAATTCTTTTTTTTATGTCTAACTGTATAATAATCAATGGTATTTTTGTAGATTTCTTTTAGAAGCAGTATTTAAATATTTAAAAAATATATCTCTTTATTTAAAATTCTAGACCACCTTATTGATTCTATAACTGTATTTATCTTTTTTTTTGTACTGTGTAATTTTCGAACCAAAATGTTACATTTAACACACCTAACACACGAGGTTTTGGCATCAACGACTTCTACACTTGCCATGCTGATAACACTCACACAATTTTCACATTTCGGACTTTTTCCATACCCCGGTCTGGAAGGGGTATGTTCAGTTTTAAAACCGTACCCCTCCCCAACTACATCCGCGACCGATAAAGAATTAACAGGTAACAACAACCCTAGTAATCCGTTACCTGTTGGTCGTGATCGACAGAGTCATAAAGCAAGGAGAGAAAAGAAAAGATGAACGTAAACGTAAAGATAAACGTAAACGGACAGCGTAAAGGTACAAGATAAAAAAACACGAACACTTTGTCCGTCGAAATATAGTTTTACACAATGGTGATTCATACACAATAATTGCCGTTCCGCACTAAAGACGAGGTACTAAAAACGAATGCTTCGAAAGAATAGATTACAATAGATTTTCCCCATAACGGATTATTTAAAACTCGAGGATACGTATAGATTTACTGCAGAAAATATATAATACTACCAGAATTAAGAAGACGCATAACTAAAAATTGATGATAATAACAATTACTCCAAAATTTTTTTTTGCGAATTTTACCTTAACATATGTCTTAAATATTTAAATATTGCTTCTGAAAGAAATCTACAAAAATACCATTGATTATTATACAGTTAGACATAAAAAAAAGAATTGATCAAGTAAAAAAAAAATTATACGTATGCCGGGCGTGAACCTAGTATAAGCAGGACAACAGTCGAACGATCAACGCGCTGAGCCAACCGAGCTGTTGGGAATGTGGTTTATATTTTTAGATGTAATACACTGACAGTAAAAATACTAATCAAGCCGATTTCATTGTTTAATTATTTTTGAGAAATGTTCAAGGTTTATAAGTGTCTGATAGACTTACAGAATAAATAGAACGTAATAATTTTAAGGTTAGCTTAGTTCTTCGCGGAAAAAACGTCGAAAAAATCGGTTTTTATTTTTTTTAACAACAACGCACCAAACCAAAAAATCTGAAAAAATTCATGAACAATACCTGTAACAATATATCGCTACTGTAAAAATATAAAGTTGGCCAATTCAGAACTTCCATGTAAAATCTGCATTTTTTCGATTTTTTTGAGGTTTTTGATTTTTTACAAGCAGGATTTTCAATTTAAAAATCTGAAACCAATTGCAAAGTATGAATTTGGGTACTTGACATGTGTCAGATTTTTTTCAGAATTTCTGGACATCATTAACTAGGTAAAAAAGGCCAAAAACTGATTTTTCGATTTTACCCCATAACTACCCTCCCGATCGAGATACAGGGTTGAAACTTTGCACAGTATGTTTTTTCTTGGTGCCCTATCGAATGACGCATCGTCGATAAAATTCGGTTCAAGGGCATTTTTGACCATCTTATCCGGCTATACCCTTTATTGCTGACAAAAATATCCGCGGCTAATAATACGCGATCGTGTCGAAGGAAAAGCTGTGAAATTAATGCACATTAATTATTGTATGAAAAATCTAACGCCTCCATCTAACGTAGATGAAACCAGAAATTACAAGAAAGCTGTGCAAAGCGACGATTAACCCTTCACTCCAAGAAACCATGGCGTACCCCATGAGTTCCTCACTCAACTTTTTAAATATTCCGCGCGTCATTGCGCCCGCGAATGCACGGCGGCGACTTTTCCGATCCGCGCGCGGGAATATAAAATTTCTCGCTCGAAATAATAAACGACCTATCTCCAAATGAAACACCAGCACAGACACGGGGGTTGGCGAATATATGGATATATAATTCATACGGCGTATTTGTACGGAACTCTTTTACAAAGCGCCGGTATCCTGCCGCGTAAAGTAAAGGATTACGGACAAGTTATGTAAAACGCTCGTGAATATGTAACGTATGTAGATCGCGGTGCTCGCATAATAACGTGGCCGGTTCCTTTTTCTTTATTCTCACCTTCGCGGAACCTTTTTTTTTCTACCTCGGTCAGCACCGGCCGTCTTGAGACTGTTTTTACGATTGTAATTTTCGCATTTGCATAGCCACGCTCCCGCGCCAGTGACGCCCGGATCTTTGGTTTTCGATCGTAAATTACGTCGACGCGGAACTGATTCGTTTTGCAACGTGCGGCTTAGAAAAGCTGATTTATTGTTACGACCAACCGGTGCTGTTGCGATCGAACCTTATAAATTTGATATTTTAATTATCACTTGACTAGACGTTGAGATAGTGTCCTGCGATCTCTATTGACTTTTGCCGATTTGGAAATTATAGTTTCATCTACAAATAATTTTCTAAGTTGAAAAGAGTCAGCTAGCTGACCCGGTTTCGTGCGATCCATTTGTTTCCCCAGACTGCCGCTCTCTTACTCGCAGTGTATCAGTTCCATTGAGCGCCGTCAAAACCGAAAGTCATTGCGAGATCACTAAAAATTGAAGAATATCCAACATCAATTTCGATCGGACGGGAACGACGAAGCAGCGGCGCCACTGCGAACGATCGTGGCCACAATGGGGGCCATATTGAATGCTCAGAGCGAAGTATATATCTACGATGTTATAAGGTGAAAAGTCGTGAAATCAACCGTTCCATTCAATCTCTCAGTTGCAAAATCACTTCTGCGCCCATAGAGACCGACACTCCACAGATTTTCCATAATAGGAATTCCCTAAAAATTACATATTTTCCATTGCAATTTTAAATTCGTCATCGAACCTACACCCAAGGCATTTGTCTACAATACTGAACAATCCTCGAACACATCCCAAAAATTATTTTACCTCTACCTCACCTACTTCTCCAGTAAGAAATTCCTGAAGAAGATCTTTCGCACGCTTCGATCCGAAGCTGCCAATCGAACAGCACAGATTCGCGCCTCTAATAAATTACCCAGAAATGAGTAACAGAATTAAAAGGGTCGCAGGGCTGGTAGGTTTCCACGATCCATCAAACGGCGTTCCGAAACTGAAGAAACGAGGGTCGCTTTGATCCGCGATGCTCGAAGTTTCGAGTCATCACATTACTAGGGTGGGGGGGTGGTGTACACCATCTTCCACCCGGAAAAGAATGGCCGAAGGGAAAAGCGGAAAAGGAGGAGGGGAAAAAAGAGGAGAGGACCGGTAAAAATCTTTGCCTTTGATGTGCATTGCTACGGATGGACGTGGCAACGGGATAAACCACTCAGTCGCCCTGGCATCCGGCCGCTGATGCGAACCACCCCTTGCGGCCTGATCACCTGACCTCTACACACCTCTTCGCTGGGCTCTCTGTTTCGCGAAGGAAGGACAGAACCCGGCCAGGAAGTAACCCGGCTCTGTAATTAGTGTCTTCGTTCGCCTCTTTGTCAAAGCGGCCGGATCCTAACGAGCGCGGGGAACATCGGCTAACAGGTAGACACGCTGGAAAACCGTGCGCGTCGTTTGTACCGGCTCGTTTTACGAACTGCTATTTATCCTTTATCCACTGGCTTCTCTTTCTACCATTGGTAGGAACCACCGTCTCGTGATTCGCAGCAGTCTCGCGCGAAAATATTTGATTCGCTAATGTCTGTTGCCAAATGGATTACACCGCAGCCCCCGGGGCGCGACCCCTGCAACCTGCGATTTCAGACGAATTGATTGATTTTTGCCCGTTTTGTTTATCGAGCAGAGTTCGGCTCGAATGAAACATAGTGGAAATTGTAGCTGGACCCGATTTTGTGCAACGTTCGACAACCACTTTGTATTTTTACACCTCGAAGGTAAATCAATTTATAGTCGTTTGCGAAAGAGGATAATATACAACAATTGTGCTGTTGGTCATTAAGAATATTACGAAATACATTGAAGATAAATTATCGCTTCTACTGTAGTTCGCATAAAATCGACCAAAATCTCGGCTTCGCTTTTTCGAAATTTCCAGAATGCTGTCTAATCCGATAAGAAAACAATTATGCACGCGGACAGGCTGCTTATTCGTTCGACCCGCAAAAGTTCGTTTTTCCCGGTGGTTAATTTCCGCTGCGAAAGCGAGAAAGTAATACAAGCTTCTGGTTAACTGTTGCACGCCACTGTATCAGATTATTTCCGTGGTGTTCACGTCGGACTTCTGACCCGCTCGAATAAAGAAACGTTAACTATCGTCGCCGAGGGGGTGTAGAGTACGGCGGCGCGGAGACCGTTGACATAATGGGAGCGAGTACCGCGCCTATTTCTCGCGACCCCCGGCTGCATTTTACGCGGAATGCATTTTAGCGCGGTTGCACCACGTTGCACCGCGTTGCACCGCGGACAGGTCTGTTTAAAAGGATGAAACGCGGTCGTGTGACAGCAAGGTGTGCCCGGGACGTGAAATCAATGTTATTTCCGCCTTCGCCGGCCGTCTAGCTGCTGAAACGCCATGAAAGAATGGCTTTTTACGCGGCCGCCGCTGATTGGCAATGTCCCGATGGATCGGTGGGTTTTACGGGAATTAAATGGCCAGGCTCTCTCTGTCTGGCAGTCTTGTAACAAGGCGGCGCTGACACTTCCGTGATGGTAATCGCTGATCAACGTTGTAACTTCGGAAAAATGTGTTCCTGGCCAGCAGACCAGACGCGCGGCGCGCTTGTTTTTCGCGTGCTACGCGTTATGACACTCTACTTTATGGACTGGTTGACGTGGCAGGAGCTATGACTGGACCTGTGCGTTAACATTTTCCCCAATGTGGACGGGAAATATTTTTTATTTTCCCTGAAGTCCACAGTCTACGTATTTCTGAATTGAATAATTTTCCAAAAATATCGAACAACCAGACAGACAGATCAGCAAGTCAAAGAGAAGAATGCCGAATAATTGCAGTGACCGATCAGGCGCAGAGTTTGCATTTTGATTCGAGCACGAACGGTTGTCTCGCTAATTAAAGCATTTCGGAGTGGGTTCTCAAGTCAGACAGCAAAGCTTTTTCCAAGGGATCTCTGTTCGGCGCGATTCGACGACCGTTGTCGGAAGCTCCGAGTAATATAGGAGCGAATAAAAGTTGCTGGTGCGGTGCACGGGCCCGGAAGTTCCTCCCGGAGTACTTAGAAGTAATCGTGCTCGGCGCCTGCGTTCAATGAGAGGCGGAGCCGAGCAGAGCAGAGCGGAGCAGAGAGGAGCAGGACGAAGAAGAAGCCACTCGATATCTGAATGACAATGCCTCGTCTCGGTGAAACCGTACACAATTATGGAGAGAATGTTTTCTCAGTCGGCGATCTCGTATTTCCGGCCAATCTATCCCTGGTACGCTGTAATTACAAACTTCGCGGGCTTTTATCGGCGAAATTTTTTCGCTCGACTCGCATCTACCGCTCAGTCTATACACAGTCGCTCTGAAAAGTAAATTAACACCAGAAATACCGAGACTGATGTATATTTCTTTATAATAATAGCAGCATTGAATTTATTCAGATTTGTACAAGAAATTTCGCAAGAGAATATTTCTATAATTTCACGAATTGAAAAATATGAAGTGCATTGTTTTGACAGGCTAGGTAGTTCTAGTGTAGGAAATAAAATATTAGGTCGATATAACATAAAATGTCCGATTTTAGCATTCACTTTCAGACATTTGAAGGTCATAATTGAAATTGAGAAAGTAATAGAAAAAATTTAAGTGATTTAAACAAAAATAAAATGCTTTTCTCCGAAATTGCAATTGCTTACTCGATTTTCGAGACGAGTGTACCTTTCAGTTTCTCGCGAAGTATTCGAGATTCCTCTGTTCAGGCAACTTTATCGAGAACTTCCGCGTCGATATAACGAGAGAATCGAACGTATTGACGGTACCCGGAATTCCATGGATAATAAGGCTTCTTCGAGCGGACCTGTCGATTGGTTAGTATAATAGTATCGAACGCTGTGAGAGACTTTCTCCTTTTACACCAGGAAACCTTGTGTTCTCTTCTGTAATACGAATTAACCCTCTACACGTTGAAAGTTCTACCAAAATATTTAATTCAAGAAGAATTTTACCAACTTTTACCACTACCATCTGCCAATATTTTATTTAATAATAGTTTTTCAAAACTTACGACTCGCAGCAAAGGATTTCTGAATCAATTTTTCAATAGCATTAAAAATTTCGATCGTGAATTAATCAGTCCCTCTCAGTAAAGTAATATGTACATGGTATATCAACTTCTCATGGTATTATTCTTTGAACGAAGATTTCTACGCTTCCTCTTGAAAGCAAAAGAAGATTTTAATACATTAAAGTACATGTACAAGCCAGGGTCAATGTTTAAATGGAATGAAAAGTTGGAAGGAAAAATATTAACAGAAAGACTACTAAATATGTAGGACGAGTTGACTCGTCACCCCGACGAGAAGGTTAACATTATCATTCAGATGATTTCAAAGGCCCTGATCGTATCTCCAAGGAGGGATCGTTCAAACTTTTCGGAAATATTGTTCCAAGCGGAGACTATGTTTTAAAGAAATCGAAGCACGAGCATAAAGGGAAACAGCTTGAGCCGGTCAGATCGAAGAGATACTTGTCCCCTTCCCAGCAGGACGTTACGAGAATTATACCGCGTCGCTCTCCATATTTTTTATCCACCTCCGTTCGTTGTTACTTCGGGCAATCTTCGTGGGAAGATGATCTCGAGAATTTATCGCAGGTGTAATAATTTAATTGGGATGTCCGATCTAGACGTTTAAAAGCTTTGTCTTCGGACTGAAACACCTACGGAACGTTTCTATTCTCTGTTTTATTAAATGGTGGACACATATAAATTCAAATTTATAGCGTATTCAAATGCAACAGAACCAATTAAATAAGAATCTAAAAATTAAAATAGAAACTATTGGAATTTCATGATGTAGTAGGGTGAGCATAAATCAGAAGATAATTTGCTTCAGATTATTATACAATTTAAAGATAGTTTATGAGTCTGTCGGCTAAACTTCACTTGTCGTGACCATAAATTTTGGGAGCGCATAACTTTTGAACCAGTGAATTTCTAACGTTGAAACTTGGATTTTTGGCACGTTCTGTCGAAATGTACAGGATTATATAAAAATAAGTCTAAAATTTGTGGTCGAGGAAGGCCAAATTTTCTCATCAAATCAAGTCAATGTCTTAATGCGGTAAAATTAATTTGCAGACCTCAACAAATGCAATTGCTTCTATTCTATTGCGTCTTCGAGCAAGAGCCTTTTTCTTCAATCTCCGAACCAATGTCTGATTACTTTTACTACTTTTCACGGTGTCGGATGACTCGCTAATGTACTCGACCACATCGGTGCTCGATAGACCCGCGAAAATATGGTGGGATTCGCAATGCGACCGGTCGTAGACGACCGCCATATCGTCGTAAAAGGACACGGCGGATCCGGTAATGTGTAGTATGCTACTTGACTTCATAAATAAAGATTCCCTCGGTGCCTGCTCCGTATCCGGGAAGCTTTTTAAAATCTGCCCCACGCAGAGAGAATGTGTAATACAAGCGTCGAGATGTGTTTCTAACATACCCGGAGATACGATCTCGATCCACGGCCAGAGGAATCTTGATTCCTTTTGCCGCGGAGGCTTCTTGTTAGCACGCCCCCGCCTTGCGTCACACGCCGATACGGTATCTCTAATTTCGAGCCGGCTATGAAAGAAAACCGGAGTCAGAGGAGTTTCTTCGCAGCGAGAAAACTCGATCTCGAGTGCGTGGCTTAGCGAGCGCCCGCCCCTTTTTTCCCTGCGCCGCTGATTTTAATCGGTGAATCGATTCTGGAGTTCCTCGAGAACCTTTTTATGGCGACCCACCAGCTTACAGACGAAGAGGATGCCGATGAGCTCCAAACGGACAGATCTATCTCTGCTGTGCTCACTTGAGAAGATCGTGTTTCTTTTTCGAAGCTACGATTTGATTCCCAGGCTGGTACGCACACTGTACCTTGTGTGGCAGTTTTGTAAAAAAGAAAACAACAATAGTACAGAAATAAATTCGGACTCACTTTAATGTTAGAAGCACAACGAAGAATTCAACTAAAATCAATAATTTACAAAATTTTCAAATGCAACTACGCAGGATTATATGATAATATCATATCGATTGTACCATTATTAAGTTTTTCTTTTGTGCATGTCCCTTCTTTGTTATTACACGAGCAGTATTGTATCTTTCTCTTTCTTTTTTCATTTTTTTTTTTTGATATTGTAAACACTTATGTAAAAGGGCTTCAGTCCGTCTATAATAAGTAATAATAATAATAATAATAACCAGTACTGCCACTGTCATTGTTAAATTAAAATTCGAAACAGTCCTCGTATAGGTTTCGTGTTCGAATAAAATTTACAGCAGTCTTTTAAAAAAATCAGATGCTCCGACCCACTTCCATGGCTCGAACGCTAAAATTGAACTTCGACAGCGTAAAAAAAAATCATGACCTGAATTCACATTATGTATATCTTACTTATTACCGTTTCGGTCGGGATATTCGCCGATTAATATCTGATGAAAATTCTGCGCAACAGTTTCGAACGGGTTCCGGGGGACCGTGAATGGAGTCCGACACAAAGGTGGAGCGAATTCGGCGGGTCTTTATGATCCGCTCGGGCATCGAAACAGCTCGAGTCTGAAGCGTCGAGAGCACACCGCCTTGAACAAAGGCAGAAGCGGCGCTATTTCGCCGGGAAAATATGCGGCTCATAACCTAGTTCCGGCGTCCGGTGGAAACCGAAAATTCCCCGTAACGCGATAAATCACTGGAATCACGGATGGATATTGGTTCTGGTCAGAGGAGCGCCGGCATTTGTCGATACTGCGGACGTACGAGCCGTGTCCAGAGCTGTGTCGGCTACGCTTCTTACGTTCATCCGGTCCGTGGACTGGTCCGTGGACTGGTCTTCCGGCCCGGTTCCCATCGGAGCCACGAAATCACGTCCACGTCCCGCAACTTTTACTCTTTCCAAGTTCTTCGGTGTTCCACTACTCGTGGTCCCGCGATGCTTCCACCCCCCGAGGTACACGCGATAAATCTCGCGCTCCATCGATTCACTGCCGACTATTATTAAAGGTGTATTCTGATCTTTCATTCTCAAAAACGCGATTTCTCCCATTTTCCATTTTCTTTGAATACTTAATAGTTGTAGAACATGCGTGGAGAAAGATTCGTTTTTTAAAAAATATTCTAAAGGAGTATGGACTTTAAATTTTAAAATGAGTCGAGATTTATTGTGGCGCTACCTTTTTAAACGACAAGATTTTTGGCTCACTGTATATCAACATAAAGAAAAATGCTGAATCCACAACACGAGCAAGGTATATCCAGAAATCTCCTATTTCGCTGAACCGGTATAAAAAAAAAATCCATAAAAATCCACTGTCTGTTTCACCACGGACGTCAAAAACAAATTGATCCTGACACCACGAGGCGATCTACCGAGTAGAAACCATACAGCCAGCCTCCACGCAGTTCAGTATAATCTTCAGGGTGGTTGTCCACCCTCCCCGAAGCGAAAAATCCGCCGAAAGCCGTCGGAATACAACACGTCATCGGTCGATCCACGAAAATTGTTTATTTCACAAACAGATCGTCCGGCGTCGTTCTCACCACCAGCACGTTTATTCGTCTATGGTCGCGAGCAGTAGTGAAGAAAGGTAGGGGGGTTGGAGGGGTTGAAAGCGGTGACCAATCCGCTAAAGCACGTGGCCATGACAGTCTGTCTCAGCCCTTCGATCCCTCCAACTATCACACGGACATTCTGCCCGTCATTCGCTACGAACTAATTCAACGGGAGCGATGATATCGAACGACAATAATTGGAAAACTTATTAAACCCTTTCCCCAACCGCCCACCCCCTGCAGACACGGACAGCGTATTATTCTTCGGCTGAGGAAAGAGCCGGGCGTTCTTCGGGGAAGGGGAGTAATAATTTCTCGCTGAATATTGTGCTGTTCCATCATCCTTTATTACGGCTGGACGGAAAGTTGCTTGGTCGCTTTTGTTTTCTGGGTATACACGTCTCGCGACTTCTTACTCCCACGATTTTCTCGCTGCGAAAGTGTTTGCGCCAGACTGCGCTCTTGTAATTAGATTCCGATGAAATTTCGAGGCGCCGGCTTAGTGGAATTGTTTAAGAGGTGCAATTCGAGTTTTTAATGTATCCTATTGATTGTTTTTTATTGGTAATATACTGGGGATTTTTAGGTAATTACAAGACAGTCCCAGAAACGTCTTCTAAATGCTTTCTTTAACGTTAAACCTACGCAGCTTTGAAAGTAGTAAGTTTATTGAAAGTGTAAGAATAAAGTAAAAATAATATCTGCGCTCTTAAATATACAAATATAAAAATATAAAAAATCTGGATGTTTTGAAAAAAAGGCTGGTATGTTTAGTGTTAAAGCGTAACTGTACCCACATCTGGCGACGAAAGACGTTTCTAAAATATTGAGCTGTATCCCGGGTTTTCCACGGCAACCTAAAAAGACGTGAAACCCTCACGAAGCCTGAGAAGAAGAATACATCCCAGCTCGAGGGAAAGCAGGTAGCCACGAGCATTTACGAAGTCGTACGCGCGTTTGCATAAATCCCAGCATTTTGTCCGTGGGAACGTGTTCGAAACCGATCCGCAACAGATTTGCCTGGTGGCCAGGGTCGCGCGTGACTCTACAACAATTCCTCTGTCCGTGGATCGCCATCGATCCTGCGGAAAAGGAAGGCGGGCTTATTATTCATTTTCCAACGGCCGAGCGAAAAACGTGCGTCCACTGTAAAAGCAGGCGAGCCAATATCCTATAAGAATTAATCATCGGCGAAGCGGGCCCGAGTAAAGAAGCAATTTCCACGCGCTAATAGGCAGAGCCGCGTGGAATTCTCGTCGTGGATCCCGCGGCGATCGGCTCTCTACCGTGTACCTTGAAAAGGGACAAACCACCCCCGCGAACTTATGGAATTTGTGGGAGCTGTGCGAGAACCGTGCGATCGCGTGGACCTGCCCGCCGCGCCGAAGGAAAAAACGAACGAAAACCGGCCAACAGATCTAGACGTAATTTCCATCTCTTTTCTGGCATTTAATTTCCGCGGAATTATCCGGCGAACGAGTCGCGAGCCGCTCCCACCCCCCCCCCCCCCGCGACAAGCGAATATACGAAACGCGCCGGTCGAACGGGGGTGAAATAGGGGTGGAACATGGGGGTTGGGCGCGTCGCTTTCGAACTCGACTGACAGCGAGAATTATTTCATTCTATCCCGTCCGAGGATCGGTCGCGAATCTCGTCGGCGGCTGGCTTTTTCAACCCTCCAATCCCTTCGTTCACCGTAGCGCTTTCGTTCTTTCTCTTTCTCCCACTTGCTTTCTCTTGATTCGCTGGCAGAGGTGTTCCACGGGAGCCGGAGGGTGCGACAGGGTCCTATTTATTCCCAATTAGTAGACAGCAGAATAGAAATGTTTTATTTCAATTTTATTTGAAATTTCATTCTCTTATGATTATTAAAACTTCACCGACCGGAAGGCTATTAATAGGATTTTCAATAATTCTGCTGTACCAAAAAAAAAGCATAGAAATTTTCTTCGACATTGCAATCTTAAATGAAACTATTAGACGACGTTATTGAGGGTGACTTAGTTAGTTCATACTAAATGCTAAATGAAAATTTACCCATGTACCATACATTTTTCAAAAAAGAATGCAATAATCACCGGTCAGTAATGTGTTAATAAGTTCAGACATTCGAATAAAATTTTTCACATTCAAAAATCAATTTTTCGCGTTAGTACATTCAGTGCACCTGATTCGTATCTGTAGAATGCAAGCTGGCTGGAGAAGTACTCATTGTCAGGATCGTTTTCTCTCGATTCGCAGTCAGAGGCGTGAGCTAGAGGGTGAAACATTTGTTCGCAATTATGCTCGTTCTGGACTGTATCTCGCGGAACAAACGACATTCGTTGCAACGGTAACGCCTTGATTGACGCGAGTTTTTTTCGTCTCTACAAGGGGTTTCTCCGAAAACGGGAAAGAGAGGTGTCTAGGGGACATTGTGTTGCGTTCAGAAACGATGCCAGAAGGATGACGAAGGCCCGGAGATTATGGAGATCCCGAGGACACGCAGGACCCTTCAGAGGATGATACCGAGTTGCATTCAGAGAGGATCATCCCCGGCATGTTTGGGTGCGTCGCGAAGGGACCTGTCATCGGGCGGATGCTGTTCGGGCTACCTTGTCCTTTCCGAGCAATCGTGGATACGTGTAGTCTGTAGTATTTTCGATATTGCGTGCACGAACCAAATATTGAGGCATGTTATTTTCTTTTCAAGTTTTTCAAGCAATGTAATTTAAAGATTTAAAGTTATGTTCCTTATATGTTATATACTTAATGTGTTCTACAGTACCTGCATTACTAATGTTTAAATGTAGGATGTATGTTGCTAATGTATAGCTTTATAACCCCCAATGGGGAGTTCTAATTAAGCTCTCAATAATAAAAAAAAAAAAAATAGTGCAGACAGAATTCACTGTGATAGTACAGTAACTACGGTGATCAAGTCAATTGCATGAAACTAAATAAGAATGTATTTTCTCACATAGTTTTCCCACTTGTTCAAAAATTGGTGGCTTACATAGAATTGCTTCATTTATACTTGGCTTACCGACATCTTCTTTGACTGTCCGAAAAATTGCGAATTTATTTCGACAGGCTTGTATCTCGTAGTAAAAACTCGAGGGTGCTCTTTCAGAACGTAGGATCGCTTATTACGGTGCAGGGCCGTGTCACCGATAGGAAAAAGAAGAATTAAGCGGGAAGATGGGGTGGCTTTGGCATGGCGAAGGGAATGAAATTCGCAGGGAGAGCCCAGATCAAAGGGCGCGTTCGCGTCGCGAGAGAAACCCGGGGGAAAGAGAGAGAGAGAGATTTTTCGCGGAGAATCTCTTTCGCTTATTTTCGATTCGCGCGCTCTGCTGGATCGTATATTATCGCCGTCTCCTGGATACACTCCGTGGAATCGCGTGGGGATCGAACCCAGAGGGGGGAAACCAACCTCTCGGGCTGCGCCCGAAAATTTATTAGCTTTAATTCCTTTCATGTTCTGGTCAAAGGTAAATCTCCTACGAGCGGGCCCGTGTCCTTTGAAAAATTCTCGGGGATCTTTATCGGCGATCCGACGAACTGATAAATCCGCCTCCGCGCGATAACGGAACGCCCGTTAATGGAGTCCGGAGGATGCAGTTTGCCGGACAAGTTGCACGGGATCGAAACACGGTCTGCAAATTGTTTTCGGTTTATGAATTAAGAATGGAGAGCGATACTGGCGGACCGGGAAAATTATTCGAGAAAATGGAGAGCGGATCGCCGCGAACGGGAAATAAGAGTGCGATGCTGGTTTAGGTCGAGTGAAATACTTTCGAGAATCTAATTCAGAGACAAAAGGTGTCTGAGTGGAATGTGTTTTACAGAGATCGATTGCTGCTTCTAGGCTTAGTTTTCAATATTTTGAGAATATTTTCTTCTTTAAATTTTTTCAGTAGAATTGAAAATCAATTATTTAGAACAACCTATTAAGTAACCCAAATTTTATCAAGATCTAAGGCATAAGAATGTTCTAAAAATCATTGTTAGTATAAACTGTAAAATGTCTGAAATTTGGAAACTCAATTGACTTCTTTTTTCTATACAGTCATCAGAGAGATTGCTCCTCTCCGGCTCGTTTTCATGCCGCAGCGATCTTTGTGTTTGAACGAGCGGTATCTGCACGGATAATTACCCGAGATATATAAAATTCTTCTCCTTCATTTAATCAAACGTAGACGGGGAATTTGTGCGGCCACAATGGCCTCGACGATGGCTAACAGAATTAATTATGGACAAAGTTCTCTCTCTCTCTCTCTCCCCCGGCGACGTGCCTTTAAAATGCTCGGGCAAATCTAATATTTATAATTAGGCGTAAAACGAGCAAGACCGCGAATAAATTTAAACTAGAGTCGAAGTGAACACAGAGCACGACGAGCCCCGGGAAACTCAAATGAAACGCGAGTAGTGGGGACCGGGAGGGGGGTTTGGTAACTAAATCGCAAATGGAACACTCGTCGATCCTCGTCGCTCCTTTTATACCGCGACGGCGACCTTGTTTCCCGGCTCGAGTTTTGTTTTTTTCCGCTTGAACTGGTCCCGATACGAGCGCCATACTCGAAACGATGTGCAAAAATAGTTGCGTCATTGGACAGGCAAATATTTTCGTTCGCGGGCTACAATGAAAAAAATAGCAGCCAATCAAGGCAACAATTTTTTCGAAGAGATGTATGAACGTCTACATATGAATTAATCGGTGAGATCACCTTGGATACTGGACGGTCCAAATAGATTTTAGGTGAACAAGAAACACTACCATCACTGAATTTGATCGTTCTGTATTTTCGTCTTATTTCTCAAATTTTAATCCGCCCTGCCAAGTAGACCTGTTATCTCTGAAATCAGTAAATCTTTCAGGACGCTACAGCTCGCTCAAAATGAACCGGTCCTCCGTGGGTTACGACACCGTTGTAACGCTAAATGAACAGATTACCCAAGTGGGTTCTCAAATGGCGCGATAAAATTCAAGCGAACAGTCTTGTTCCCCTTCTTTATTTTAATCCTGCATCAATCGAGCGACAACGGGGTCGATGTTCACGAAGGGACGCTACCTTCCGTGACAAATCGAATAATTGCAAGCTGCAGGTCGTCTACAAGGATCGTCCCGAAACTATCGGGTTACAGGAACCACCCCTGTCCGAAGGGGGAGAAAAAAAATATATAAGCAACACGATCCGGGGTCGAAGATTTCAAGATATATGGCTTAACCCTGACGGGGCATCCAGCTGTCGCGATAAGGAGGCTGCTGTGGATATAACAATGACGCGTATAATAAACGAGAAAGGAAATAATAATGGTTTCCCGGCCGGAGATAACGCCGACGACCTACATAGGACTAAGAGGAATTGTGCCTGGTATCTGCTTTTATTTTCTCTTGCTGTTCAAATTCCGAGATTCAAAATTGTCTGATGTGAATTCCCATTGTTGTGTTTGTTGTTTGAAAGAGGGGGAGAGAGAGAGAGAGAGATTTGTGTCGCCATTAGTCATCACTCGCTCTTCAAAGTTCGCAAGGCTTGACATAGTTTTCCTGAAATTACGGCGAAGAACCTACCCAATCCGCTTGCGCCGACTTTGCTGATTAGCAGACTGCGGATTTTTATGCATTTTTTCGGCTGTGAAAATTCGTAATGTGCAGGAAAACTCCTACGTCAACCAAAATCGATAGCATCTTCATTTTATTTTGACCAGATAGCATCTCTCGGTTGCAGAAGAAATTTTTCGCTTGCTCCGATATTGGAAAATGGGAATTTCCATGAAAACCTTTGCACATCGCTCGCGTACGTGAACTCTCGAAAACTTGACGTATTTTTGAGAGAATCAACAAAGTTCTATTTCTTGTTTCATTTGTATTTAAGAAAGAAGTTCTAATTTCCATTCCTGGCAAAAGGAAACATTTATGCGACATGCTATGTACATTTCTGTAAAGCATTTGCTTTGTTTTATCAACAGGCTAAACAATATACGGTTTCTCGTCGGACAGCCTCTAAGTTTACCGTTCGTTGATCCTGTTATCGAGATTACAACAGGACCAGCTTGTGTCCCGCTATCGGGACTTCAAACAGGGACCAGTTGTTAGTTTATGAATATTTAGAAGTTCTATTGTTTGAGAATCCGATAGTGGTGTGTATTTTCGTGGAAGTTAAACGGCCGGGAATTTTTTGAAATTTATGGATTCAGGAAGTGATAATTGTGGGGTAAAGATAGCCGGGCCGTGTTTGCGCAACTGTTGGGAACTCGTGTGAAAAGCTTGGGGACGGCTTATGTTACAATGATGTAAACTATTTATAGGGTAGTTGCTAAATACAATGGATTAGCCCGCCAGTGCTCGACTGAACAATTGAGGAACTCGAATGTATGGGCGAGAGTATGCAAAATGGCGGCTTGCCTACTAGGCATCATTGCAAGCGATGATCCTCTATAAACATTTATTCAAACGATTTTGTTCGTCGCGCTGTATATAAAAAAAGAAACCAGTTGCAACTACAAATGTTTTTTTGATCTGCTGTACGCGTGCAAAGGGCAACGTGCAATAATGAATTTCTTCAATTAAATATGATAATATTAAAATCCCAGCAGTGACAAAAAGTAACCATAAGCTTTACCTCGTCCGGCATTCCACCCCCGCGACTCCCAGCGAATAGCAAAGTGGCTCGCAAGGGGAATTACGTACCTGAAACATAAAAACAGCGAAATCAGATTAATACGGTTACTTTGCAAAAAAAAAAAAAAAAGAACGTAGCTCGTTTCAAGCTGAAACGTTCGCCCCTCGCCGATACGGCGACGACGACGCTGGCGACGAGGAGGAGAGGACGCCGCCGACGACGACGGCGCGCGGCAAATAATTTATTTTCCCCCGGAGCCGTGTACAAACGCGACGAAAAAAAGTCGTGGTTTTAATAAATGCTCGTAAAGCCTTTGATGCTTTCTTCCCGAGGCACGACCGGCTAAATTCGCAGACGGCATCGATAATCATTCGCGGACCAATGATAAACAGCACCCTTTGCACCAGTGCCGATTTATTTCGCACGAAATTAATTCTACCCCGAGAGCTCGACAAGAGCGTCAGTTAGGGGAGCACGTTCTCCTCATACTATGCTCGATTGCTATTTTAGTGGCGTGGTTGTGGAGCTGCTCTGGCGGATTATTATATCCATGTGATTTTCCTTATTCAATTTTAAATCGTAATCTTGGGCGGATAATTTCTTTAAATGGGAAGTTGAATTATCATGGTTGTGGCTGATAGAAAGATTGGATCGAGAAAAGGAATATTTTAATCATTAAATAGGGTGTGTAATTACTGAATGTAAAAGTGAATAAAAATTATGGAGAACCAAATCGTGTTATACAGTACAAGAGACCTGTTCCCCAATTTAATGGAATCAGGAAGGCATTTGATTAACTTCATTAAAAATCCGGATCGCAAATGCACGGGTCATTACCCTTACTACGCGAACAGTGGATATTCGGTTGCATGGGGTAATCTGGCGGGTGCATTGGAACAGGTCCTGGGAATCCGTTCGCAGGACGAGACCAATGGAAAGGGGTCTGTCGCGTGATCCTTGGAACAACGGGGAACGTTTAGCGTTCGCGTTTAATGTCCTCGTGCACGCGAGAACGGAGCGAGCTAGTGGCGGAGATTGCTCCTGGGACGATTGTAGAATTTATTAAGATTTCTCCACGGTAGAAGGGGTGTATTTGATTACCCTACGAGGTAAGCGGTTTACGGGACGCTAAGTGAATATCGTCGGGAGATATTTTCAGCCGAGCTGGAAACGTACAGGACATACACCCCTCGGCATTAATTCATGCGCGCAAGAAGTAAGAATTTTCGCCGTCGAAATCTACAACCCCGTCTTGATGCACCTCCACCACTTTGCCAGCATTTCTTATTCCTTTGACATGTTAAAATAAACAGCGAGGAAAGAACGTATACGGGCTCGCGACATTTTTTTCGACGACCTACGACTACTTTCAGTCACCGTTTTTTGACTTTCATAAGCGTCTTGAATTTCATACGACTATAATAGTCCTCCATTTTTAATTTCTCGAGCACGCCGACTGCATCATTCATATTCTTCCTTCTTCGTGGATTTTTATGCAAGTGCATGTTTTTAAGAATAACATTTTTCTTACGGTACCAGCTTCCATACAAATGTTTGATTTTAGGTTCATAGAAATTTGAAACGCATGAACATTCTTTACTCTGTTATGGACAGTACCATTTTTTTTTAAAGAAAGAAGAATTTTCTTAAAAAAGTCTTCATAATTTATTCTAGGGGAACAGAATTTATAATTTCATTCTTGAGAATTATATAGACGTTCTCGATAATCATTTAATTGCACCGAAAGCCTCGGTGGTTTGCTCGAGCTCTTAGGGGAAAAGAAGCGAAGTTCGGGGGATGATTACTCTGCGGGTGACGCAACACACGAGCGTGACGGTCACGCGATCGCTGGTTGAACAACCTTCGAGACGATATACGATCATTCGATATTAGCATTTACAATTTCGTTGCACGCTAAACAAGCCGTCTCCCGGCGTAATTTACCTTGCCGCGGCGCTATCACGAGAGCCGCGCATTCGGTAGCTCATGCGAAACTTGAACTTCAACTTCGGGTCGTTTGTCATACGGTCTCGTGAACCCCTTGTCCGGAAAGTTGTGCGCGGATATTCAATTCGACTACCGTTTGACGCTAAACTTTTATTTGTTACTCCCACCGTCGTGTACGAACAAATCGAATTAACAAACCCATTTTTTGCACAGTTGACTTTAACGCAAGTTCCGTTACATTTTATCTATAAAAATGATCACAGAAAATGAAATTCGTTTTTTTTTTAAATTTCAAATGAAAATAATCTTCCTAAAAAATTCGTTAGAAAATTTGATATCAGTCTAGAATTATTACAGTAGACAATTGTTATAACTACAGCTTAACAACTATGCAGAAAAATTGTAATTAGAGAAATGTTTGTCAGGTCCCTAAAAAATTATGTTTTCCCACAATAATGAAGATTGAATTCTCGACTTAATTTTCTCAACAAGAGAATTTGTATTCACTGGTCCTATGTTCTATGACAATGTATGTCGACATTATTAACACGGCGAGGCAACTATGGTACACTGAATTAATCGTGCCAAGGCATCAGGAGTTCGCAGACAATTTTTCACTCCTACGAGGGCGCGCATTGTGCTAAAAATTTTATGGGACGTTTACCTCGAAAGAGAATACTTGAGCGGACAGTTGAAAGTGGTGGTTGATAGCAGAGGTTAAACTAAAAGCGTAGCCAGATATCTTTCAGCGAATACTTTTGCAGAGAAAGGGGTGGTGGCATCTCTGCGATAAAAGTATGGAAAACGCCGAGGAAGAGAGAGGAGAGAGAGAGAGAGAGAGAGAGAGAGAGAACTTGTTTGCTAGACGGCATACTTTCGTTATCAGGTCATTATGTTCGAATCTAGAAACGAATTATCTGGGTCGGAAGCAGGCCGCGGTTTTCGGTATGTTCGACGACACGTACAAATGGTTACTGTGGTGGAGGGTTCCAGGACACGCAACAAGGTCATTTACGAGTTTCAGTAAGAATATTAAACGTGACGCGGATCTTCCACTGTGGAGTACCTAACCACTTGTCATCATTTTTACTCAGCTGATTAACGATAAGAATAATGAAACTGATTCCTGCCGTAGATCCTTTCCCGCGAATTATTTTTCTTCTGCTTCGGAAGTCAAGAGAGCTTATCAAGAACAATTAACAAGTCGTTTCGGCTTTACTGTACTTCATCGTACGATAAGTATAATGGACGTGGAGCAGATACTTGTGTTGTAAACTGTTTCTTCTTGTTTTATGCGATTCTAAAAGACTTGTAATAAAACTCAAATGGAAATGTCATACACGGTTCATTAGTAGAAATATTCTCGTCAGAGAAATTACAGTGAGAGGTAAAAATTCGATTTACTAAATGAAAATCTCGTTGCACATATTTACTGAGGCTATAAAATATAAATGCATAAAGATTGGCAACCTATGTGCCAAGGATCATTAAGAGCATGTAAGAAGAACTGCAGCATATCAATTTTCGAGACGCCGCCGCAGCGACTGGTTCTTTGATCGTTTACAGGCTGTAAAGAAATAAAAGGAGCCTTGGATCGCAGGATCGAAGCTCGAGCCCCGAAACCAAATTGTTTTGTGGGCCGCTAGACACGGTCGCTAGACCCCAAGATGGGATCCCTCGGGCTAAATACATTCGAGAAGTGGGTACAAAGCTCGGGTGCTCTCGTGGAAGGCAGCTCATCAAGAGGATTATGCAGCCCCTATCTTGGCAGACGCGGTAAACGCAATCCTCCCTTCTCTCTGCGCAACCCTTCCTTCTCGCGAAGCCTCGAGTCACTCTCTCTCTCCCCAGGTTTCGAGTGACGGTCCCCTAGCCACGGCAGATTAACGTTTCAAGAATCAGCGGAGTCACTCGCGAAAATTACGACGCATTGATGATTCGTGGCCAGGGGACTCGACGAGTGGAAGGATCGCGGATTAGAGGCGAGCATTCCTCGACCGGTCGTGTCAAGGGCTCGCGGGGAATCCCACAGAGGAGGTATTCGATGCCGGCGCACAAAGGGAGTGGAAAAGGCCACCGAGAGGGTCCCTTTCGATTCGAGAAAGATCGTCCAACTCGTCGATATCGTCGAAACAACGTGCCAAACAATTTTGCGTTCGCCGACCTCCGAGAAAGGTTCGAGCTCTTATTACGGAGAGATTCTCGCGTAACGAGTTGAAAATAAAAATGAATTTCCTTTGAAAAATATGCAAATACCGTAAATGCAAAGAAATCCTTTCTAACTTTACCCATTTAGTTACCAACACTCCAACCAAATCCACACGTCAACTCGTGAGAATAACGTCGAATAGAAAACGAAATCACGCACGTCGCAAACCAATCTCGCCACTCGGGTGAAAGGGAGGCAAGCGTAGAGGGCAAGGTTGTCAGAAGGCGTTTTGGGAAGGGAGTAGACGGAGAAGAGGCAGAGTGGAGTGTAGCAAAGTAGACCTAGAACCACTTGGAATCACTCAGTGACCGGCTTCTTCATCCTCCCCTTCGTATTTCTTCTATCTACCTTGCGGTAATGCATACACGAGGCTCGGGCGGCCTTTAGCTTTACCGTTTCGTCGCGGTTTGATCTTCCGCCACCCCTAAGCTACCTACCCTCGGCGAACCCTCACCCTGTCGAATCCTCCTCGCGCCCTACGCTGGCAACGTTTTGCTCGCTTCAGCCCGTTCAAACCTGCCCCCCCCCCCGCGGTCCGTCTCGGCGCGACTCGGCCCAAACGACCTTGCCCAGGGTATCTCGCAGTATTTCAGTAATGAGCTGGAGTTTCCACGTGCTAATCTGGATCGAGCGGTGGCCTCGCGAGTATCGCGGTAACATCAAAACCATCGGGGGCTGCAGAAACCCGTCCACCGCGGTTACAGCAACAGATAATCATCGGAAAGTTTCCCTTGGAACTTAATCCGCAGCACCGGATCCGAATCTTGAAGAATTTTCTGAATCGCGGCTTCCGGTCTCCACTTTTAATTGCGTTCCTATCGTATGGGACTTTACTGTCAACCATTTTCGCGGATTTTTATGACATTGCGCAGCACCGACTTTTTCTTAGATTTTCATTCGTCATTAATTCTTCGTCCCCAGTATTTGAGAAATTTTGTTCGCGTAAGGAAGTTACGTTTTTAAGTTTAGAGGGTTGCTTTGACTATTATAATGTATGTTAAAAATAATATATCTAATCCTGATTTTACCGGAACAATTGTGTGCAATTTTGAGTCCGTTTTCATCTTTTTAATTTGATAATTATAAAGCATCAAATCCTTTGTCCCATTTTTCTGTCAGAAAAAGAAATTTTTCTGATTTAATTAATACAAAATAGAACGTCTGGCAGCTCGCAGTCATAGTAATCGACGTCGTCGCCGTTAATATAATCTAATCTTCGATCCCGAGTAATTTCGGGGTCGTTTCCGCGACAGGGCCGAAAAGCTAGACAATAAGATACGGGGCCGGCCGTTGCGCATGCTTTATTGGCGACAAATCTCTTTAATGGCGAGCCAGTGTTCGTTCCTTAAGAGATAAGTGGATGGACAGTGGTGTGCGCGGGAAATTGATTAACGCAGCCGACAAGGTGGCGGCAGACGCAGGGACGTGGAGGAGCAATGGTCGCGTAAATATTAATCTTCCGGGGCGGCGTTAATCGGCCGAGAACCGAATAACTCCGCCATAAAATTTCATAAACCATCGTCCAATTAAGCGACCGGCCGCGCACTGGTTGCTGGCCACGTTTCTGGCATGGTGGACCTATACTATTCTTTACATTACTGAATTTGTTTCTATTTCAGAAATTGCAATAAACTGAAGTATTGCATAAATCATGTAGAACGAAGATAATCTGGGCCAGAAAAAATGACTTGGTTAGATTACAAGAAATAGCTTCAACTCAAAAATAATCAACAACTCAGAATAAAGTATTACAAATTAAAAAATTACCGCATTAGAGACAATTTATTTCCAAATACACAGAAGAAGAAGTTTAATATGTAACAAATTAGAATTTCCAAAAATGTTAGATCCATTCCAATGACTATTCTGAAGGGTCTAGCAACCCTAACGAGTTCTAGCATCATTCGAAAAGCGATTTTCACCCTGGCTCTCCTAGTAAGCTGAATGTGACGGTTCCCTTTGCCCCCACCCGGTTCAATCCTTTTGTCGAAGGACTGCAGCGTGGGTACAATAAGTGGCGGGCGTTATCATAAATAAAGAGGGGCTAAATTAGATTTCCAAATCAAGATGGCGACCGTATTGTCTACGACAGAGGATGAATTAATTGGATTTCAGAGCCAACTTTGTCGCGTCTCTCGCCTCGATCCCAGCACCCGTTCTTCTCCTTCAACCCTTTTCCACCCTATCCGCGGTGTCTTCCTT
The DNA here is from genome assembly GCA_916610235.2 of Lasioglossum morio. Classification (NCBI taxonomy): domain Eukaryota; kingdom Metazoa; phylum Arthropoda; class Insecta; order Hymenoptera; family Halictidae; genus Lasioglossum; species Lasioglossum morio. Next base: position 12,129,933 of record OU744334.1, read on the forward strand.
TCTTCGGGGGTGAACGCGGCCTCGTGAACGACGACGACGACGAGAACGACGTCGACGACGCAGCTCGATAACTCGATCAGGATGTCCTCGAAAACGGGTCTGGCTATGCGAGGAACGTTCATGAACCGCTCACCGAGCGAGCCAATAGCGAATTTCGGGGCTCGGTTTTCGAGGGAGAGGAGCCGGTGAATGGGCTGCTCGAGGATTATTAAGGGATCACCGGCTCGGACAGATGGAAAGATAAACAAACCGAGCGTAATGAACGAGGCTGGATCGCTCGAGAGCTGTCGGAGATACGCGAGCACTTATTGTCGCGAGAAAACACCCCCTGGGACAGACAGGGAAGGGACGAAATAGTGCAGACACCTCGCAACCCCTGACCTCTAGTCGAATGATCGCTATCTTTGTCCAACACCTATCCCTCAAGTGGAAAAATTAAATTGCATCTTCACTGTGACGCTACTCAAAAATATCATAAAACAGCTAACAATATCAACGTATCTGTTACAGCTCATTAAAATTATTTGCTAATGCAATTTCAAGCAATAGAAAGATGAAATGAATATATTGATATTGTTAGACATTTTTTAAATTGTTCATAGAAGCTACTGATGTAAACAATTTTTATTAACAAGTTACACGGTGTTCGTTTTAAATGGCTATTGACGCAGTGGAAATGAAATTGCGATGTGGAGCGTAACTGCGAATACTTGAATCCGTGTAATGCGAAGGGTGAAATCAACGCATAAAACGCAATGGGGAGGTTCTTCAGAAGGTGGCTGTTTCGTCTGGACACTCCTTTCTCCGAACGAATGAAGATCGGAGCGACCGAGATAACAGATAATTGTCCCCGACCTTTGATAAGCTGCAATTGTCATGAGAGAGGAAACGTGTTTGGGGCGGTTTGATGTAATTCGGCTTGATACCGTCCGCTGTTTTCGCCTCCAAGTCGCGATGGTTGTTATCGTTGATGCTGAGGCCCTTGATTCGATGGCTTCGTGGCGATGCGTCCGCTGCGTGACTTTTGGACGTATGATCGCCGAGATTAGGCGTGTCGAGGGTGGTTGCATGATTCTCGGTAGCCTGGCTACAATACTTTGCTTGATTGTTCTTCTGTTACTAATGTTGACGGACACTGATACTGAATCACTTTTTATTTTAAATTGCTATAACGAGCCAGAAATAACATTTCCATTTTATTCTATTTCTAGACAGCAAAATAAAATGCGCTGACCCATTTCGGAAGAAAACATTCTATTAGGTATAATTTCCGATAGGTAATTTCTAATTTCCAATTATTTAATGTCCAAATAAGATCAAAACTAATTAAAAGCAAAACTGCAAATGGACAGCTCTGGGCAACTCATAAATTTAATTTAGATGAATTAGAAAACACCCGCAGCGATCCATTCCGTCAATTAGTAAAATAATCGAACGAATAGAAGCAAACATTTTTTAACAACTTCGTTCATTAGAAACTGTGCCGGCCAATGTTTGGATACACAAAATACTATCAATATTCGTGGACAGCACATATTGAAGGTCTGCTGTACGCGGGAACAAACAGTGTTTTCGACATATCCAATATATTTTTCGACGACAGCAAACTCTATTCTAAACATTTTTGTTACGGTGGTGAACATCGAAAAATGTGTACGAGGGCTTTCATTGAATTTGAACATTTCGTTTCGCAGAAAATGTCAGCAATTTCTTCGCGATCATAATCCGCGAGTGTCGTTTGTCTCGCAAGTTGTTTTCACGATCGCTTAAGCGTCGTGTTAAGGGAATTCCAGCGGAACAAGATGGGAACGAGCGTATGCATAAGCTGGAACGATAAGGGAACCAGTTCGGCCTAGAATCGTAAAAAGCAACGAGAAGCTGCAGACGTAAATGACCGTAAAACACGTCGTTTCCCTTGCTCGATTGAAGGTACTTGCATAGGTCGCGGTTGCTTGGTCCAGATCCGCGAATTCGCGCAAGAATCCTCAACGACAGGAGGAATTCTCTGAATCGCGTTGTCTGATGTACTCATCACTAGACTGCGGATTTTAAGAGAGTGCAAAGACACCAGTGTATTTTGAACATGCTAAACCTAATAAAAGAAGAAAGAACTTTTCATTTTGCACTTGTAGCTTAAAATTGATGCAAAACATTTTTATTTTGCACGAAGATTTACTCGTCGCTAGACTACTGATTTTTTATGAATTTATAAAGAAATTTTCTGAATTAAATATAAAACAGTAAAAGTCTCCGTTAAATAATGACATGATTTTTTATAAAATCCGATCCTCAACTATGTCTACTTTCACTCAAAACATGAACATGAGCAGTTACAAAAGAAAAAAAAAACGCGTCTGTAATACTTTTCAGTACAGCTCGTGACTATCGTCAACTCCGAGTAGAGTGACGTCTTTCGCAAAGACTTTTCCTGCTCCAAATTAACCACAGTGCCCCACGGTCCCATCCAAAGAGGAAGAGTAATTTCAATCCCTTTCAGATTACACGTAAACACTCGGTGATCTGCGCGGTGGTCTGTCGGTGTACAGAGAAACTTGGACGACCGCGTAACGGTGTGGTGACGGAAGGCTGTTAAAAGGAAGAAGAAGAGGCTGCTCGTAGTCGCGAAAGACCGTGTGCAGGGTGGAAAGCAAACTGGCGAAGAAACCCAAAGGAAGAAGATGGAAGAAGAAGAAGAAGTAGCAGGGGAGAGAGAGAGAGAGAAAGAAGAAAAAGAAGAAGGAAGAAAGCTGTGAGTAGTGGTGGCCGAGGAGGAGATGTTTCCGGGAGCCAAGAAGTACTTTCAACCACTTGCGTTCAATTACTAGTGGCGAGGTTATGGCGGGCTTCTCGTGTCGAGGCCGTAGGAGTGGTCTGTTCCCTCTCCCACCCTGCACCCTCTGCCACCCGCGAATCTCTTCGAGCTAACGTCTTTCCCTCCCCTTTTGTCCAGGGCTCTATCGGACCATCGCGTTCGAGGTATCGCGGCAAGCTCTGTCCAAGTTTACCCGAGACCGGACGCCATTCGAAGCACATCTAATTGACCGGGTCTTAATGAAAATGATCCCTGGGTCTACTCCAGCCGGCCACCCTCCATTACCTCGTCCAACTCGCCCTCTCTTTCTCGCTATCTCTTTCTCTCAAACTTCGAGGCACTTGACGCCGCCGCCGGTCCTCGTTCACTCGTTCGTCCACGAAAACACACCGATACCGGTTCGTCCACGACACTTATTGTCCTGCACACGGATCTCGTCCCACCGAAGATCTGCGGCAGATCGGTGGCCTAATTAAACCGACCCTACCTCCTCGCTAGCGAATAATTCGGTTTAGTAATTACACGCGACTGCTGCAGCCCCGCGGAAACATCTCGACGACTCGCCGCGATTCCACCGGACACCCGCCATTACTTCCGTTTTGCTGATTTGCTAGTCCAACGTGTGCTCGTGCTTCGATGGAACTGTCTGGCTCGCCACGTCAAATGCCGTTTAAGGGCGCAGATTCCCAAAGTTAATTATTGTTCAGCGGGGTTTCGGCGAATTCGGATTTTCAGGGGAGGGTGAACGCTGCTCCGGCGAAATCAACTTTCCTTATTACCATTCTGCGGCTTTAGTGGATTTAAAAGGATGCGAAAACAACTTAATTATCTTCAGGAAAATCTTTTTAAATTCCATTAGCACGCTCTTAAAGGTAATAAAAAAGGTTCCCCTGAATTTTTCGTTGCCTGTGTATATTTCATAATATTTTCTCAACATAATGTTCCCAAAACAAGTCCAGAATTGTATGTTCTAAAATGAAAATTAATGATAGAGGATAAAAAGAAGTTTCTTAAAAACACAAAAGACATCAATAAAAGAACATGACCCTTATAAATGTCGAGATAGTGAATCCAATTATAAATAGATGGATGAACTAATGGATATCGTAAAAATTTGTGTAATCATTTCTCGATATCCATTAAAACCATGGTTTTCATGTTTAAAAATCATATTTGTAGAGTAACGCCTTTTCCTCGCGTTCTCATCAAGTTTTTATGGTACATGAAATAATTTCTCTGGATGATTAACCTGCAGACATCATTCCTGAGATTTTACGGTTGGAAGATACGGAAGATTTGACCGGAGGGTCGCATTAAAAAGGATGGGTCGTAGATTTGTCAAGATCTCTATGATATCCAGGTCGCGATTCCTCGATGAACCAGGAAATAGACGCCCCGAAGGTATTTTTCATTTTATTTTCGAGAATATCGAAGTCAGCGCGCCGGCGGAACGAGTGGGGACATATACCTGTCCGCCCGGAATTGGAAGGTAACAATTTCGGGATGACTCGCGCGAGGTGCGGCACGCTCAAACGTTGGAAAAATTCCGAGACCGAAAGTTTCTCGCCGCAGAACCGGAAATTCCCGGGGCCGATTACAGTAATCCCGTTCAGAATCTAATAAGTGGTTGACACAAATTACAGAAGCACCTGCCCGGAGGTTAGAAAGTCGGCACTACTTCCCTGTGATTTCTCGAAATTAGATGCTCCTCCAAGAAAACTTTGCGACGACGTTCCGAATTCGGGATCCTTCCGGTTTCGCGTCCTGTAATTTCTGGCCCCTCTCCCTCTTCTACCTCGTGCAGCTGCATCGACGGTAATTGTTACCATCGGTATTTAATTGCGTGGAACACATTCCCTTTTCTTCTTTCAGCTAACAATCGCTTGCTACCCATCGACTAGAATTTTAGCAACCGCGCACGAATCGATTACTCTGTTGCGTGACAATTTGGAAAATTGCGGTCACTGGATGTGGTTTGTAAATGCGCAGATTGGTCGGTGCGAAATGTGAGTCAAAGGGGCCGCATTTTGTTCAACTATAATGAAATATATTTTTCCTCTCTTTGTGAAACTTTCCGCATTTATAATTTCATTTCTACAACGAGCAACGACTGTATAAAACGACACCCGAAAATGACATTTCCGACAAAATACCGGGTTTTTTCATTTTAACATTGAATAGTTGGAATTCTTAAACGAAGAATGAGCATCCTTCAGCAGATACAGGAGCAAAAAAAAAAGATGTATTTGCTACATTGTTAATTGTCGTGCTGAAAATAGTATATCTTAAATCCTTCTAATCAATTTGCTGTTTCAAATTCGATCTACTTATTTTTTGTCACAAATGCAGAAAAATATGTTCGCAGCGTTCAAGCTGCACGAGATAGAAAACACATTTCGAGGCAAAAGATGCTTCTTTTAATTAAATCTCTCGAATGCATAGATACGCGTAACGCAGCATATTGTAACATGATCTGCATACTTGTTTCCAAAGTGGTATTGCAAAAATCGGGTTGAGCGATTTACGGGCACTAATTAAATTCGCATTTGCGTGGAACGATACGGTGTTATTCCGAAAATAGAGAACTGCGCCGGGAACCAAGAGTAATATCGATCAATGAGAGCGCGTCTCGCCAATTAGGCGGTTCGCGAAAAGGGTTCAGTAGAGCCGAGCGGAATCGAAGGACACGTGACCTCGTTAAATGGCGTATATACGACTTATTAACCCGAATTTGTCGCGGCGTTTTGTTGTCCGCCTCTACCGCCTATAAACCGGCGAGTTTTACGACGCGCGCGACGCCCGTTGAAACATTCAGGAGATTAATTTGAATGAATGACAGACTGGACACTCTGGTCCCGTGGGAGGGACCAGTCTACGCCCCGGTGATTGCCGTTGAACGACCTCTCGCTTTTGCACAGCTGTGCGTTCCTCTACCTCTCTTTGCTAGCCTCTCTCTCTCTCCCTCCCCCCCTCTCTCCCTATCACTTTTCCTCCATCTCCGCCCCGTTCCGTCTCTCCGACCCATCGGTCGTTCATTCCACTCGCGTGAAATTGCTTCTCGAAGAGTCGTTTTCGACCGTCTAATTAGGGGCTGCGTGAGAGATGACAGAAGCAACTGTCCTTCTATCTTGTCGTGAGTGTCCACTCGTGCTATTTTTTCTCGTCGGAACGACCACCGAGCCATTTGGGAATTAGCCGCACGCTGGGCATAGTTTTGGAAACTACCCCTCCTTTAACACTAAACCTACCGAGCTTTACAAGTAGCCGCTACACGTTGCCGTACAAAAATAACAAGATTAAATTTAGTTGAACTTTGTGCCGTCCTTATTATAATATCTGCTGTACTAAATATATTTGTTTAATTATTTACCACGAAAACATTTTTATAATTTCCATAATTGTGAAATGAAAAATCTGGAACCGGTCATAATATACAATTTTATAATTGCAATGCGCAAGCTTCCGTAGATGTTGTGCCACCCCGTTTCAGACGTCAACGAACTCCCGAATATCAAAGTCGCTGGTGAAAATTTCACAAAAAGATCGACATGGAGAAACGGGATATAAAGAGATAGTGGAGGCTTTCGAAAAATCTCTGTACATAAATCGGTGTTCCGTCGTGGCTCGCAGTTGAATCGTCATCCTATCGGCTTCGAAGCCGGGTTGGCCCGGTTTTTCCCGCAAACTTGTCCGCGACAGAGATAGCAGCAGATCGTTTTTTTTCCCCCGGTTGGTCACGGGAAAGGATTTCCCCGGCGACATTAGTTCGATCCGCGCTCGAGGTGGCTCTCGAAACGAGCTGAAATCCGATTGCGAATCGAATGAAACCGGATTAGCGGGATCCGAAGCGTCCCCCGGAAGTTCCGTTCGTATAATCTCGCAAACAGTTTAGCTCCTTTGGCAGCCGCGACCTTATTCCGCGGCGGCCTCGAAAAAAATAATCTGCTCGCGCACTGGTCGAAAGTATTCCCGGGAGCTCCAGGTGATTGAAAAAGATCGCGTTAGATTCGACCGTAAAACCTGCGCGATTCGAAACTGGGTCGACTCGATCTCTCGAACCGGTTCATTGTTGCCGCGATCTTTAACGAAAATTCGCCACCCCTTACCTCCCGGGTACCGTCGCTGGAAAGCACGCGATTTCCGCTGCGTCCAGAATAAAGCGGACGTAAAGCGGAAAGAATAATTGAAGGCGAGCTACCTTCTAGCGAATCGCTTCGGAATCGCTTGCAATTTTCTGGAATTTTTCCGCTCCGACGGCAACCTTATACAAACGGTTTTATCTTGGAAGCGGTTTTTGAGAACATCGAGCTGCATGGTTGCGATTTTTATTGCAATGCACGGCTTGTTCCCGAAAATAGAAATGGGACATCCTCCTAGACGTCTTTAAAATTAATTCTTTTTATGCATTTCGCACAAAAAATATTCAATTGAATTGATTAAACATTTACTTTTTTGTAGATATAGTTACAGTCAAGCGACGTGATTGGAAAATTAACAAAGTGTAACGAGACTGTTGAAACGATATTTTATATTTCCCTTTTTCCCACAAGTCTTAGCGAAGTGATTTATTATGTTTTATTAAATATTTTACAAAATTTGGTTCACCTCGTACAGTTTTATACAAGCATGAAATGCAGCCAAAAGCACATTGGAAACCAGGATAAGATCTCTCGAGAAAAGCTTAACAGCAAAAACCAATGAAACACAAACCGTAATATTGCAACAAAGAGAACAATCCCATTTTCCAGTTGTCGGCAGAGATGATGAAGACAAAACTTAGCATGCGTTGTTTGGAATTAGTTCAAAATAGATTTCGGCAATTACGCACTAGTATTCATATTCAACAGGATGAGTCAATAATCAAGTCTCTTGCGTACATCTCAAGATTATGCAAGCAGAATATAGTGTATGAAGATACAGTTAATGTGCCTAATTATATCCAAGTAGTGACTAGAATTCCTATTCAACAGGATGTCTGAATTATTAACTCTCTTGCCTACGTCGCCAGATAATCTAAGCTAAATGTAATGCATGGAGTTACATTCACTGTATCTAATTACATCCAAATAATTTAATACGATTTCTTGAAAAACCCATCATCCTCAAAGAATCGTGTATTTCTAAAATCATCCATAACCTTCTGCTTTATATAACCCGCTGCCTTGCAATTTCATGCTGAAGTTCCTGACTAAAACGTACCATTTAATGTTGCTCGACGTACTAATTTCAATGGTTCTGAATTACGTTATTAATTAATGTAAAATCGTTCAGCTGCTGTCAGATGCTATGACAGTTGATGATGGGAAGTTAAAAATAATGAAGCTTGACATCCTGAAATCTATGACGTCTCTGAGACGTGATTTTAAATCAATTGGTTAATCAAATATTATTTTTATCAGTTTCTAACATTCAAAAGGATAGAGCTTGCCTTCCTACCGCGAGTTGGAGAACAATCAAAGCAAGAGAAACCTCTGTTGACCCTCGACCGAGAAACCCTCTAGCATCATTCCTAGCGGAATGCCCTAAACTCGGCGAACCAGCTACATTTGCTGCTTATTAACTCTGGGAAAGGGTCTTGCCGTGACTTGGAATCACCGTCATGCTGACTACAACAGACCACCGCTGCCAAACTTGCCCGGCCGCGTTATAAATCACCGTCACTGACTCGGCTACTTCGGTGGTGGTCGAGCCACCCTCTCTTGCCACCTGACGCTATCGTTTCACGCGTAGACAATTCGTATTAACGAGTCTCGTTCCGGGAGCACGCGCTGAATCTATCCACGCAGAATTCGAGATAAGCAAACGCCGACAGGAAAAATCCCGGCCGGAACAATGACGTTTTAATTCCCGGCCCGGTGCCACGCCGCATCGCGGAAAACAAAACGAGAAAAAAAATCGAGTTTCGATGTCGCGCGAGAGGAAATTGCTGGGGACGTCCGGCGAAACCTTCCTGGGGAATTAGCCTGGAAAGAGTCTAGAATCTAGAAAATAGCAGGAAATACAATGAAATTCCGACAAAAAAATCGTACATCAATTTTTTGAGTGCTCGTTGCAAAGGGGAAACTTCAACCTCCAAACCCATTTTCATTTCAATCCTGAAAAAAAAAAATTTCAACGTCCGTAGAAATGTTCAAACATTCGAGAAGGAAAAGCCCCTCGACTGTCTTCACTTTTCCATCCACTATGAGATGCCAAAATATTTTCGAATTAAGCAAAGTCAGTGATTTAATAGTTGGAAGTTCATGCTTCAAAATAAACGTAATTGGCAGTGTGACCTATATAAAGATCAGAGGATCAAATTTGTCCATAACCTTATTAGAGCAGGCTTCCAATTGCCATTGGACATAGGTTGCTTAATAGCTGAACCCAACATTAGTGCTTGTTTATATATAATAGCCTTTTTAAATTCATGTAACCTACGTGCTTAAGTATTTTTGATTTTTCTATTGCTTATAATATTTTTGTTATACTATACTATATACTCTGTACTTTGTTATATAATACTCTGTACTAAGCATTATGTTGCAATAAATCTCATATGAGATTTCCAAATTAAAAAAAAAAAAAAAATAAACGTAAGTAGATCGTCCTACGAAATTTTTGAACGAGTTTACACTGGTTTGAAGATCGCCAATTTTTACTAGTGACGCCACTGGAGCTGATTTATTTCCCAGTATAGCTGCTCCCTACGCGATCATCTTGATCCGACAACTATACCGACGTTCGAGAGGCTAGAGCCAGGGCAATTGGTCAGTAATTGGCCAGTAATGCCGCTCTTGAGGCATGAATTGCGCTGTCTTTGCGAGATCGCTGTAACTCGGGGCTCGTTAGATTTTCGGCGGGCTCTTCGAAACCCCGTTCCTCTAATCAGAAGGATTAACGCTCCTGGCGGCGGTGTTACGGTGTAACTTTGTTTCCCGTCGGATACTTTGTAAATCAAATCTCGCTGAAGGATCGTTCTAACATTTCACAGCTGTGGCGGAGGGGGCTTCTGTGTTTCGACGAGCGTAACTCGGCCGTTTGTTACGGGAGCAAATTTTAAAAGCGGCCGAACAGCCACGGCGAACTGCTGCAAGCCGCTTCGAGGACTTTGTCGGCGCGCCCGCAATGCGAATAAAGGAGAATTGAACGCACAGGCGAACTAATGTATGCTATTACTGTCAGAAAACCTACCTCGGGACTGCTAATACTTGGACGAGTCGTAAGTTTACGCGATTTTTCATGCATTACATTCGTGCTTATTTTTTAAATATTCTGTTCTTTGTCTTTTGTTGAAGTGTTTGAGCCGCCGAATCGACACACCGCTAAATTATAGTCACATTAATTTATGGAATAATTACAAGTACTGTAACTAGTAAACTAGTTGCACCATATATAATTTTACAAATTCTGAAATGAAGGAAAGTGTCCTCGCATTATCAGAAAGATTCTTCATGGTAAAAATAAAAGTATTACGAACTTGTAATTTTATGCACGCTTGCTTCCCAGTAATAAACAGAGTCTGATGAATAAAATGCGTATATAGCATCGAACGAGGGTATTAACATTTCTGTCGGTCCGGGAAGTTGGAACGGAAGGTATATCGCTTTAAAACGGTCCACTGCGGACGTTATGACTAATTTTTCGCCGGTCTACCGGATATTGGAAGTCGAACAGAGAGCAGTCTTTAAATACGAGCGAACTTATCGAACGTTCGTGACGAACTAATTCGCCGAGTTTCGCCACTGACCCCGTTCGAACTTCCGGGGAATTAAAATTCACGTAGCCGAGCTTCCGCCTTCGGAGGAACACCGTTGAAATCTTCGAAAGCCAGGAATCAGCCACACGGTTACAAGGATCCATGATAAACCTGTCGCTCGGGGACGAAAAATTTCAGCAATTTCCCACGTCCGACCCGGCGGAACGTCAATCTTCGTTCACGGTTTTGATCGCGATCAAGGATCCGCCGCTGTTCGAGTTTCCAACAGATAGAAATACAATTCCCGTCCTATCTACGTGGACAAGGCAATTAATATTTCGCGAATTGCTTCAGTATCGGGGGCCCCGGATTACACACGATCCCACGGAATGTCGAAAGCCTCGAATGCGATCGAAAGTATGAAACACGATCTCTGCTGGAGGATCGTCGAACGTACCCGTTGATGTTCCCATTAAACTTTTGTTATCCGACGCTCTTTAATTCCCGTGAACCGTCTCTTGCGTTTGATAACAGACTCAAGAAAGCCTTTAATACCTACATCAAAATAATCCTGCTAATTTGCGGAACTTTCTACGGATTATACAAGTTTTTCATAGACGTGAACCAATTTCGAAGGATATTCTTAAAACTGTATTGTACTGGACGCCGTTAAAAATATTGAACACAGCTAGAAAACTTAGTGACATATTTCAATCATAAACGAGGATTCAACTAATTACGAAATCCCCTCGCAGCACCTGGTTCCACTATCCGGAAACTACGGGACCCAGCATCATCTCTCTATACGACGAGCTTATCGTTAACAGCTGACTGTCGTCGTAACGAGGTCTATTCCCGCGATCCAAATCTCGGAAGTTGCTGGCTGGAAGCTCTACGTCAAATCACTCGACACCTGTTAGACGGAGGTTTTCGAACAAAACAGCTCGGCTCCCATCGAGCGCACTCGTTCCTTCTGGTATCTGGCATCTGCAAGGTATTAACAGCTCGAGAGCTGCTTGGACGGGACGCGACACCGTCATCGCGCTCCGCCGCGGCGAAAAACATTATTTCCTAAGAACAGAGACCGCTTTGTGATCGGGGACAGCTTGAAGAGCGGTCGTCCGTCGGGGATAGCAGACGGTAAGGGACGAGTGCCGTTGAATCGTAGATATTCCTAGATTGCTGCCTGACCGGAAGGAACGGTGGAGAAAAAGTTCGCGAAGAGGACCCCGAGGGTCGAAGGCGAAGACCGAAGGAAAAAGGATCGGTTGATTCAATGGAGTCCGTTCCCTGACGAGGCGACTCTCTAATTTCGTTACTCCATTTTTCCCCCGGCTGCGAAATCTGGAGCATCGCGATGGCCGCAGATTCGCCCAGGCACCGGTTCCGATTGAAATCAAAACTAGGTTTATTTCGCATCCGGTCTTTTAAGGGGTCGCGCGCCAACTCTCCTCTCGCCGATGCAATGGAAGGAAAAACTACCCTCGGCTTCGTGTAGCTTTTTCTTTACTCGGGATCTATTCACTGTGAAGAGTTTTAGCTGGCGTTACTGGTATCTGTGGATGCTGGACGAACCGCTATACTTAACTGCTATGGAGTGAATAAGTTTTCTTTAGAAACGTGTACAAGCAAGAGATGAACCATTTTCGGCACAGGTTACAATTTATTATCAGTCTAACACGAACGTAATTCCAATAATAATTAATGCACTCCGACCAATTAGACTAGACATCCCTCGATGTGTAATCAATCGTTCCGAGACAAGATTTTGTTTTAATAATGAAGCACTATCTTTAATGTCATTGGCCTCTTTTCCATAAATCTTTACACATTGCCGACCGGTGATTATTGCATATTTTTGAAAAATGTATGGTACATGGGTAAATTTTCATTGAGCATTTAGTATGAACTAATTAAGTCACCCTCAATTACGTCGTCTAATAGTTTCATTTAAGATTGCAATGTCAAAGAAAATTTCTATGCTTTTTTTTTGGTACAGCAGAATTATTGAAAATCCTATTAATAGGCTTCCGGTCGGTAAAGTGTTAAATTACTTTCAGCATTTCTGCTTCGTGTCAAATTAAATTCTTCGACTGGCTATCGACCAGTCTATTCGCTGGAGGCATCAACACGGAGGACAGACTGCGCGTTACGCACGCATCGTTTTGATTTTTATCTCGACTGTCTAATGACGTAAAAGCAGAACGCATCGCGGATAGGTTTCCCGTTTTAATTAGGGACGAACGCACCCGGGCATCCGTCGCCGCGATTGTCTCCGGAATGAACATCGCTGTTCCAACTTTCCTTTTGGCCGGGGCTCGTTGCAACTGTCCCCCGGAACCAAACAGTTCGACGTAAAAATTCGAGCCCTGTTTCCGTCCTGTATCTTTTTATTTTCCGCGGGCTCCTTTTTTCCACTGTGACGCAGGCGTTCCGCACAGGATTCGACGAGGCGAGATGACGCGCGGGCGGCCGGGCGCGTGCAGTTTTTATTTCATTAATTATTGGAATACCTGAATACCAGCAGTTTTATTTGCGTCCCCAGGAATTTTCATTAGCAGCAGTTTCAATAGCGGTGTATGGCACTTTACTGATTGCGAGCCGGCCACAATGGCGGCACCGACCGCTGCGGCAACGGTAGTTTCCGCGCGCCGCTGTATTACGATGTACCGCGTCCTCCACCCTCCCTCTCCCCGCCACCCCCTGCTTGAAATATTGTAGCAATAAAATTTCATGGACGCGAGTCATTCTATCGGCCGAAGACACGCTCGATATCCACCCCGCGAATTTTTCGACCAGCCTAAATGGATTTACAACGGCCCTACGTCACTCGCGGCGGAATTAAAATGTCGGCTACGGTACGCGGACCGATTTCCGCGCACGGAAGTCTTACCGCGAATGGAAACGACGTGCGGAAAAAGCTCGCCGATTTATTCCGTCGCCTGTCGACGCACAAATCCAACCGCGAATCTGTCGCGAAACCGCTCTCCCATCTTTGCGGAATTGCGAACGTGATATAAGGGAATATGAATCTTCAAGGTGCGGTTAGTGTGGGCAATATGGAACTGTATAAGCATAGTAATTAAAAATGGTTGACACAAGATAGGAATATCAAATTCATAAAAGATTAAACATATTTAAGACTGAGAAAGCAGATTAGGTTTTCATTACAGAGGAACGATGAGGAAAGAAATTGAACGATAATGGAAATTCCTATTTTTTTCGGATGGCAAAGAAGCATCGGTCTCCATTGAGCGACGTGTTTTAATGTTTTCGTTCGCTGAGAAACTCAGTCCCCCTTATTTCGGATTCTCAATCTCTCCGCGGCGGCACTTCATCTTTCATTCGAATTAGGTTTGACTGGCGGCGCGAGGGTTCATAAATAGTGAACAGTGTCGAGTTTCTTTCGCGGTGGCGCGCACGGATTTTTTCGGGGTCCTCTCTCTTATTTTCAGAAGCGACGATTAATTTCCAGCGCCGAACGAGCTGATGAACGACGGTACGAGCGAACCATGAAAACGAGTCCGTCGGTGTCGGTTTTGTAGGCGACCGAGGGGCGCTCGAGGGACAGAGATGGAACGATGACAGGAGCACTTTGATGTCACGAAACTCGATTAAAAATCTCCGGCTACCCTCGACGCGGATTGCAGACGGACGGGGGAACTCGTGTTTATTTCTTCGTGCGTCCGATGAATTCGAATTCGTTAGGCGCCATTATTCGCAGCGGACGTGTTTTTTTTAGCTCCTTAATTGGCGATGCTGCAAGATTTCACGTTCGGTTTTTAATGACAATGCGAAACTTGCTTTTGAATGTTAAATCTTTTGAATTTTGTAGTAGAGATTCTGCAGATGAAAATAATTTTTTTCTAAGTTATTCCTTTATAAATAAATCCGTGAAACTTCACGATAAAAGAAGATATGTTCAATCGTTGTCAGTAGACAAGAATTTCAATATTATTACAATGGGGATCTTTTTTACAGATCTGTGGAAATACGAGAGAGACACAAGAGTCATTAACAGACCGTTCTTTGTTTCTCATTATCAGCGCAGCGGTAGCAGGGTTAACCGAAAGCATGCAACAAACCATGATTATTAGTTACTGCTGAAGAGTCTCGTCAGTCTATGGAGTACTGTATATGCGTGAGTATAAATTCGAGCATTAATTATCCACACAGACGTAATGAGATACAGGTAAACACCCCCGTAACACCGGCGTGCTTGTGCAACAGTGGTAGCGGATTTAAACAAAAGTAAACAGGGGCTGGTTTACCGTGACCAATACTTATCATCATTATTATTACACGAAATAATGTGGCGGCGGAATGCCTCGATACGCAACGATCATCCCCCAAAAATGTATTACGCAGAATGGGGTACCTTAATGATTTCAATGACCTCGAAATGTGCGAGTACACTCTAGTTTCAGTTCCATTAACACTAGCCCAATACAAAATACGTTAAATGTTTTTTTTTAATTAATTACTAGTGACCATAGTAGTGATAAATATGTTGAAGTTCCTAAAGACTATATTTCTAATAAATTTTGGAAATATATTGCACGATCTGCATTTTAATAAGAATAATTTTTTGTTAACAAAATACGTTATTTTACAAAAATTACAGGAAAGGATTTATTGAGATTTCTCACAATTTTTATAATGATATGTGTATAATGAATTGAATAACGAAATGAATTACAATAACTTCCCTATAAATCGGGAAGTTAAAAATGTAAATTACATTAATTGTTGATATTCGGCGCTTGGCATGTTAAAAAACATCCAAGATGATTTTCTAAAACATATTCTAACGAGTGTACGAATATTACTTTCATCCAGTATGCGTCTTTCGGTGATCCCCCACGGTGTCTCAAAGCGGACGAGGAGATCCTCACTTGGCGATCAACGTTTCCCATAACGCTTGCGATTAACGTCCGTCGGAGCGGAGTTTAAAGTGATTAAAAATGTTTCAACGTCGTGGCGGCGTCGGTGTCCCTGAAAAATGAGCGGATCCCGAGGGTGCGTGGGAGGGGATGTGAGGGGGGTTGAGGCGTCTATGTGGAGAGGGTAGGAAAAACGCGGCAGAAATAGGAGTCCGAAAAAAGGGGGGTATGCATGGCACGCAATTATGAAAATGAGTTTGGATGAGGTGCAGCCGCGGGACAAAGCTTTGAGAGATAACATTGGCCAAAGTTACGAGGTTTTGCTTCTCCATTATTCAAACGAGAGCCTCGCGCGCGGCCCGGCCCGACCGCCCCCTCTATATATCTTTATTCCGGCCGGCCGCGTCGCTGTTATAAAAATATTCGTACGCGCGGGTAATTCGCGTTCATTACAACGAACGACGCGACCGCGCGGCGGCGCGCGCCGGAAATCTCGTAAATAGAATCAACCGCGGTTATTCTCCTTTGAAAAAATCCCGGACGGGCTCGGCCGGGCCCGCTAATGCGTTTCGTTTTGCGCGCGAAAATCATTTCGGTAAACGGCCAACTGTGAAAACGCGTCCGCCAGCTTTCCTCGAGCGTTGAAATGAATCCGGGAGCCATCTCGCTGATTTTAATGACCTTGAAATATTTCACAGAGCTCCACAGAGTAATTTTCCACAGCCAAAGTGGTCCGTACGAATGTCTGCGAACGTAGTCTTGCAGTTTGTCCAATCACACCGTGCGGTGAAATGCTTGAAAATCTATAACCTAATTGGTATTCGTCTTTACACAATCGTCCCGTTTTATAAAATCCATTGGGAAACATTTAACATTGGGAAACATTTTTTATTATTGTCGATAGATACGTTCCGAGACATAAATCCACTGTGTTCGTACAAAATCGCGGAACTGATTTGAAAGTCCCATCCGCAGGAATGTCGGTAATGAAATATCTGTTTCTAACGAAATTGGTCGAACGGAGTGGACAAGGGTTAATAAAACGGTCGATAAAAACGCGATGGCTCGAATACCCAATCTACGGAGCTTCTTCGTGTCGTTCGGTGGAACTGTCAAGCCGAACAGGGAAAATCGCGGCAGGTCGGGTTTCCGCGAATTGCATATTTGCATTCGGCCCGGTGACGCGTAATCGTCGCCGCGTTTTGATTACTGGAGTTCCTGCTAAAGGTTCTCCTTGACGGCCGGAAACGAAACCTTACAAGATTAATACGTACAATTTGCATGTTAATTAGCGCTTTCGTTGACCCAGAATCTCAAAGCGACTCCGGCTCTAATGTCTTTTCCGATATGAATTTCCCGCGGGGCGAAAAATATTCGCGAAAGAGTCCCGGCAGAAAGGAAGTATACTGCAAATTAAAGTTCCGTAATTTCGTTTGACAAGCGGCGGCGCGCCGCGCCCTCGCGGTCTTTCGCTCTCGATCCTTCAATCGTTTGAAATAACATTGCCAACCTAATTTTTTCTGAATTTTCCTGCAAATAGTCGCGTTCATGATGCGTGGGGATCTCTCGGTGTTTGTGGATCTAATAAATTTTTATAATGATTCTTCGCTTCAACTTTTAGCTTTGCAATTTTTTCAAAGCTTTAAATTGGCCAGGGTCTTACAATTCGACCATATTTTTGACAGTCCTAACGGAATATTATTCATTATTAGATTTATTTATACCCACACACAGCTGGAATTCACAAATTATGTTTCGTTCTCTTTATACACGACATAATTATCCAAAAACCGTATAATTATCTCGTGTACACTGCACACCAATTTTAGGCGCACCTTGCGACCCCACGCGTGGAAAAGTTTCATTTCCCAAGCTCCACCCCATTTCCTCCCTCGAAGGGTTCCTACAAACCCGTTGCGTGGATCTCATTATCAGCGATAATGAGTGCTAACTTTCCTGCGAACAGCGTAAAGGATCCCACAGACCAACGCGAATATTCACTGGGCGACAGCCGGATGTTTCGCGGCGATAAATTCGCGGTACCATTCACGTGAATTACGAATTAGTAAAAATGCCTGTAACTGTAAAACTTCGTAAGTGTAAGTGGCAAACTTTTCCTCGCTGTTCAAACTGTGGTTACAAATAATATACGAGCAATTGTACCAGCTTGGCAGAAACACCGAAGTCTGTGTATTTATAAAAAACGTTATTTCGGGTTGGACCGTGTGCCATCAATTATGAGACTGACTTGAAATGTTGTTTCACAGAGGCGATGGACGCATTCGACCCATCGAGAAATAAAGTGAAGAAAGTCTTCGTCCGATAAAGGTTAGCTCGGTCCGAAAATTGACGTCGACAAAAATGGCTCGTTATCAGAAAACCGCTAATTAATTAAACGCTCGAGCAAGTATAGTTTGAGGAACTCGCGTCGCAGTTTCGAGTTTCGCTCTCGATGCGGAGTCGACGACTCCATTCCGGCGGCGTGCGGCGACACACAGCATCGATCCGCGTCCTTCCCTCTTTACATATAAACTCCCAACCCTAATGTATGATTCGCGTGTCATCCCACCAGCCCGACGCAAATCACTCTCCCGCGAAGCACATCCGCGAACGCGCAGTTGCGATTTCGACCCGGCTCGGTCGTTTGGGAAAAGCGTATTAAAAATTGCGACACTTTCGCGGAGAATTGCAAGCGGTAAATACGGCCACCTATATAATAGCGTTCGTTTTTTTTCCTTTAGACGAATTCCCGGGGTTTTTTTCTCGGTACTCTCTTCTCTCTCTCTCTCTCTCTTTTCCCCATTGCTGCGCTCGAATAATCGAGAGTGCATTCTATCCTTCGCGTCACTCAATGGCCATTGTACTCTTAACGATTTTATTGTCGCACCCGATGTCTCCTCAGCATGAAAGCCGCGCGCGCGGACGGACGATGATCTGCTCCAAGCACTTTTTATCTCTTTTCGTTCGAGTGTGTGCAACGCGACAAATGGAATGTTAGGAAAATACAGAATAAATGCCCTCCACGCTTTCCATATTGTCTGCCGCGACGAGTCGCGCTTTCATGCACTTGGGACGTTTTCTAATGCTGCTTTACCGTTTTCGGAGGGGTGGGTGGGATTGTTGCGTTGGCTGGATACTATTTTAAATGTAATATTTTCGAAATGTGCCGATTCGTGTCCGACTGTCTATGATTAATTGTTATTGTTGTTGTCGAGTGGATGGTAAATATGACTAGACTACGAATATTTTGCCTCTACTGGAACCATTTTTCTGTTTGACAGAAGAAATTTCTTTAACTGGATGTTTTAAAATCTTTAACTGTATAAACTAGGATAATATAGTATAATATGAATTGTATAACATCAAGATATAAAAATATTGTCTGGAATTGTAACATTAGGAACGAAATAGGGACAGCAAACAGCTCGAGAAGAGTTTCGAAACGGAGCTAATATCGAGACCAAGTTCTCCGGATCAACACGGCGCGGCTGAGCACGATAGTACGGCGCATAAAAGCTTCGGCAAACGCAATAAATCACGGCCGGCGAAATGTTTAGACGCGGGCGCGGCAGACAAGCAAAAAAATCGAACGAGACCGCGACAAAATAAATAAACAGAACGTGAAAACACACGCGTAGTTGAGCGGTGCTCGCAGTGCTCGCGAATCGGACGAGCCGGTGGATAAAAGTCGGCGGCCGTTGGTCGAAGGTGAATGGACCGGAGCCGGGTGCTCTCTCGTCGAGAGAACTCTCGAAGAAAACGGACCTCCCAGGAGGAGTTCCCTTCCCCTTCTGTGTTTCTTTTCCACCCGGTCCCTGTCCACGAGACATGATGGTCCGCCCGACGTTTCCCAATTCGAGCCCGGCTGGACGTGAAAATCTCTGCACGGTCAGTTTATTTTGGACGCGACGCCGAGCATCGGAGAGAAGACGTTGCAAAAAGGGATCGAAAATTTCTGTGTATGCACAGGATTTAACAAAACGTGGTCTGTACGGGTGGGAGAGAATACGCTGGTCACTTGAGCAATAATTATAATAAAATATGAAGAAATTCATATTCCTCTTAGTAGTCAAATTTATGAAAATAAAACTCCCAGAGCAAGCTAATAAAACCTCGAGCAAGAAATCTGTTGAAGAAACACGAATTATACGGTATGTTGAGCGCTCTCGTGGTCGCCAGCTAACAACGGCGCTAAAATATACGATAAGGTATCGCGAGGAGTCAGCGGTGGCCTGGGGTAAAAAAAAATCTTTGCGAACGTGGCGTGGACCATTTGGCCAGCCGTCGTAGCATTCTACTCAGTGGCGGCAAACAGAAAGAGAGAGAGAGCGAGAAAGAGAGAGAGAGAGAGCAACCCGGGATCGGCTTGGAAGCGCTCGAAAAAGCCTGTCTCCACAATAAGTGGCACGCAAGCGAGCGCGACGGCACTTTTGATCGTCGCTGGCAGCTCGCGTGGAGCAACATATTTAACAGGAGTGCGGGATGCACACGGCTGAGTGGAGGTAGGATTGGGTAAGTGCGTTCCACGGGGGATGGTTTTGCAGCTTTTTACCCTCCTCGACCCTAGCACGGTTACTCGGGGCTCCTGCGACCGCTGAGAGGGTGTGTTGTCCGTAAAATTGCTTGCACTCTCTCCACGAAGCCGCGCGCCACCGTGCATGCCACCCGTACACTGGGAACCGTCTACACACTCACCCAGACACAGCGCGAGTATATATTACGGCTCGAGTACGCGCGCACGTTCTGCTCACGGACACGAAAGTGTGCACATATGCTTGGCCTCGGCGAACGTGGGCGCGAGCGCGACGAGGTATACATAATACAAACCTGTCTACACATGTACCTACACATATCAGCCGCGTTCGTTCCTCTGTAATATTCCTCATTGAGTATGCTGAATTCTAGAGTGGGATATTTTGTCACGTCGTTGCGACCTGTTGGCGGTCGGACTTTTATCGTGAGCAATAATCGGTTACCTTGACGATGTTAATAATTGACTGTAATTTTATTAATTGAGGAGCTGTTTGTACTTTTGGGAGTGTGTTTTGATGCTGTGATATCGTCGGACGCTATACTCAGTGTAATGTCCCTCATCAGGACGATACATTGATTTCGGAGGATCTTCTAGGGATTACGAGTACCCCCAGAGTCTCCCTGAGACCCTTCGTGCCCGGTAAACAGCGATCAAGAGACGCAAGCCGACTCTCAAGAGCCACCGAAGCTTTTCGAAAGCTACGGAAGCCGACGAGAAGAGGACTCGCAAGGTTACCGAGGACATCCAGACGTCACAAAGCTCCGAGGAACTAGCGATATAGCTCCTCGAGGACTCCTGGGGTGGCCAAGACTCTCCTGGTAGCTATCGAGTCGCAGAACCACGGCTTTAGATTTTTAATTCTCTGCAGTGAGTGGTCAGGGACCTGTCGCTGACTTTCTGGGGCTAGGCTTTGGAAATAAGGATCACCTTGGGGCCAGAAATGTCTGGCAAGTTCTCCGACAGCGCAATATGCTAAGGTACGTCGATAGACGATCATTTTACCAGTGTAGTTAGATTTTACCTGGACCTTGAATTTGAAGGTAAAGAAACTGATATTTATTTCTAGCTATCTTTGCCTTCGATCACTCACACAAGTCACTGCGCGAGAGATCAAATTCTAGGAGACATACCAATTCAATAAATCAGTTCCGCAAGAAGAATGCAAACTTTAATTGCTTTCTAACTCAACTTCGCACGACCTGCCCGCGATCACGAAGAAAGACATTATCACGCTCAACTCAAACTCCTAGCAGCTCGAATTCAACAAACCTCCCAGACTCTGTATTCCCCGCTAGAACAACCACTTCATTTTTTATCTGCACAGTTAGCTCGTCGATAGATCAACTTCTAATGGCGACAATCAGGAAACTTGGTCCACCGCAGTCGCATCCAGACCTACGAGTCTCAGTCTAGAAGCGAGCCAGGATCATGTTCTCTGAATAATTCCGCAGGCTTCGCGGTACTTTCATCCTTGGCTAGCATATTTCGCTAGCTCTCCTCCACATCTCACACGCACCGAAAGGACAGAGAGTTCCTTTTCTGGCCCGTAACGAGTAAGTCGAGAAGGTTCTCCCTTCGTTTGCCTTTTGAAAGTAAAGGTTATTTAAATAATAACCTCGCCCTATCCTCGTACAAAAGTGTAACTGAGATTTCGCCCAGCCGTCTGGAATAGAATGTAAATGAGAAGACACTGCGGACAATTATCCTTCTCTCTCTCTCTCTCTCTCTCTTTCTCGCTCTTTCTCTGTTCGTCTGCGTTCTCGTTCCCGGCCTCTGTGCTCGCTCCTTGCCTCTCTCTGTCTGCCATTCGAAACCGTCCGTCGCTCGGTCTCTCTCTTTCTTGGCGGGTAGTTCCACCTCTGTCGCAGTTTCCACGCTTTCATTGCACGGCTCTTTGTGTTTACCCGTGGGGGTCAGTACACGGTTCCGTTGAATTCATCAACGCTGTTGACAAAGCTGCAAGCGCCTGCACCCGGCATCGATAATTTTTAATTGCGCCTGTCAGACAACGGCGCATAATCGACACGTTATTCCGCGGGCCACCGGTTGAATCCGCGCAAAACGCACAAAGGGCTGCGCGACACTGTGTGTACATTATGGTGCGTCGTACGATAGCTGCACATAGTTCACTCGTTTCTGCCTTTCGTTAATAATTTGTACAAGTCGAAAATAATATGTCGACGTTCTTAATTTTACTTCTGTTTGAAATGGTACCCACTAATTTTGATCATAAATGCATGAAATCCGCATAAGTTACTGGACATGCAAAAATCTCGTCTGAGTTTACAGCGTAGCTTTTTTGACGTAATTACTGTCTCTAATTTTTAAATGTATGCATGTAAATATGTTATAAAAGGTATTATGCACGTGGTATACAGTTACTCTCGTGCAAGTCTAGATTACGTGACAGTAATCAAAATGGATAGTCCGATTTATAAAAACTTTGAAATCTTGGAAAATGTGAAATAAATGTGTTGCTCGCCACAAAGTTCACTCCTTCGAATCTATTCATGTTGTTCTCTCTGTAATCATTTTCTATTTATGTATAATAAGCGAGACAATTCGGGTGTTCCAATTATATGCGACACTCTGTGTTATAGGATTGCAAATTTTTACAATATTATAACTTTATAAAATTCGATAAATATTACATGAATGAAGTAAAGACATATCCAAACTAATTTGAACTACTGTTGGCTGGCTAATTAGTTGAACTTGTTTTTCCAGTAAATGAATTGAACGAATTAACAAACTTAGACTATGCCATTGTTGGATGACTAGTTCGTTTCGAGTAGTTTGCTTTGACTAATTCGTTCGCCACAGTGAGGTAACTTCGTACAGACCGAAGTTCATCCTCCCGAATTCCCAAAATTAGCCACTCAAGCAGAAGTCTTTAGACTAGGACATGCTATAGTTATCTACCCTAAACCCCTCTATTTGATACTTCTGTATAGGTACTGTGTATCGTTACCCCTCCTTCATACTTCACAGGGTTATAAATCCATACAAGTTCATCAATGCCTTTTTGCAATCTTTTACGAGTGTACTCGAAAAGCCTCTTAAATATCGAGAGAACTATAATATCGCTACATCATTCTTGCGGATTTTATGCAGTGATGACAAAAAATGAATAGTTGCGATTTGATACAGTCTGAATATTCAAAGAACTGAATAGCATCAATGTACTACTATATTTCAGGTAAGAACATTTTTGGAACAGCCTGTACAGTACATATATTATTCTGATTTCCACGAAGATTGCCCCTCAAAAAATGTAAAATTGATTTGAGGTAAAAAAGAATTGCAAAAAATAGCCTATGTGAAAAATCAAATTTCCTCGACGAGAGCTCAGAGTTCGGGTCCCTGACCCCGGTCGGAAGTGCAGACGATAACGGACACTCGTGAAGCAGAGCCGCGCGGCATGGCGCGTGGTGTTTCAGCTGTCCGCGTGAAAGGCGCACGCAACCCTCGAGAAATCCGAACACAATCGATACCGCGGGATTTTCTGCCGAGCAGAAACTTTCGAAGCGAGCTAGACGGGAATAATTACCACTCGTAATCGTCCATTCGAATTACAGAACGGTGGTGGCGAGCGTTGCATTGTGCGCCGGCGTTCGAGTGCGGTCTGCCTCGAGCAAACATCGCCGATGGACGACAAGCAAAGGCCCGATCCCCAAACGGAACGGAAGCGGCGGATCAATCGAGTAAACCTTAACGCCGAAATTAAACGGAACGGTCTCTCTCCCGTTTTGTCTCTCTCTCTCTCGTGCTCTCTCTCTCTTCTCTCTCTCTCTCTTCTCTCTCTGGACACAATGGCCGCCGATCATTTTCGTTACAATTACCCGGGGCGCGAGCGATTATTCGCGGGCGTCACGCCGTTTTCTGCACAGGACAGCTGCGGCCTGCGACGAATGACGCCATTCAACCTAAGTGCCTGGCATTATTTACGCAAAAGCAATAGCAACATGTGCGACCCTCTGTCGATTGCTCTTTAACGCCGGGACTAATAACAGGACTCGAGGACCTGTCGCGCGATCCTTACGCGATTGCCGTGATGTTTCATCGCTGGACGTTCGTCTGCGTCATTGCTCGCGATTCTCAACTGCCACAGTGTGGTGTTCCAACAATAATTTGATGTTTCTACATGGGAGAATAATTTTCTCGTTTGATTTTCATCCTTGTAGATGCAAATTGCGGAACTAGAAATTGCGGACGAAGAAGAAAAGAATATTTACAAGGTTCAACATGGAACTTATTTCATCGTATTCAGTGATTGAAAAGAAAGTTAATTATTCTTTAGCGAATTACTGACACGCAGATTGGAATTCTTCTATATGCAGAACTTGATGACCTCCCACAGAAAATTTTTTAATTACCCGAGAATCAAAAGAGTCGCGAAAGCACGCGTAATCTTCGGACGAAATTACGGAACTGATTGACGAAATTAATCAGAATAACAATGCCGGTATTAAATCGCAATTCATGAGAAAGTCGTCGGCGGCGTTCCGCGGTAAAAACTTTGTAAAATCGATTCGTATAAAGTCGTCGGGCGTGTTCGCATCGTTACTTCGATCCTACGAGAGAGGGGGGACGTTAATTAACGAGTGCATTATGTAAAATTCCGGGACGTTCTCTATCGCGGCCACTCTTAATAAAATCGTTCCTCAGCGCAGCGCGCGCGGGACACACAAGAAGAATCACAAAGGAAGGTAAAACGAGTGGAAAGTGAAGCCCACTGCGGAAATACTGAATACTAAACGTGCCCTTGCGCGTATGACGTTTCCCGCCGTTGCTTTTCCAATTATCGCCCGCGAAATGAATTACGCCCCGATATGGGGGAGAGGCTGATTAAACGGCGGAAACGGGGAAGTTTTGGATTCGGATCGGAGTACGTGACGCCGATTCAAATAATTGTCCCATTACACGGATACTTCCGATTACCGGCACGCCGCGTTCAATCAACAGTGCTCGCTTAAACTGCTCCATTCTTGCTATCGACGCGATCCAATGTGGGCAAAAATGCTTCATAGATTGCACAATCACAGGGTGGAACAAAACCCTCAATATCTCAGACAACGTACAGATATTTCATTAAACCCTTACGTCAATACCTTGCTACCCTGGTATCCACTTCCAATTTCTTTTTATAACATTATTATGTTTTCGAATTATACAGCAGTCGCAATTTTCTTGAAATGAATTTAATATAACAATGATCAACAACAATGGCATAAAATCAATACATGAAACGATGGACGTCTTTACATTGCGAAATTGTGCCTGCGAAACGAGAACGCACACTACACGCTTCGCACAACATACATTATAATGTACACGTTGTACAGATTATTGAAATGCAATTTATTTCAGTTGTAAATATAATTACGTAATGTTTTCGAATTCAATGAACGTACTTTTACGTATAAAGTCTGCAAGATTGAATGAAAAATTAACGAAATGGAGGATACAAAAATTATGACGTAATGGCGACATCATTGTGCAACTATTACGCCACATGTTACCGTGAAATGAAACAGACACTCAGTGTCGTGTCAACACACTTGAAACCTAGGAGACGAAATTGCTTCCCAGAAGCCACGAGGCTCTTCAAAGAAGTATATTCCGAAGTTTCTCATTCGGGACCCAATAAATTACAGTTCGATACGACAAAAGGGACCCATAGAGCGGCGGGCGAGCTCGAAACGTTTCTTTTTCCCTCGTTTCCCATGACAATGTTTCTCCGGCCTCGCCAGATTCGCCGCTGTATAGAAAAAACACTCGTGAACGACGTTCGTTGGGTTTCAGTGAGTCGAAACAAGCGGGGCGGAGATTCGTACAGGGAGGAATAGAAAGAGAGAGTGAGAGGAAGAAAGGGAGAGGGAGAAGAGAAAAAAAAAGGGAACGGCGAAAGGAAAGCACTCGTAGAAAACCGTTACAAAAGAGGCCTCGTGATTCCCAGCCGCGGCTCTAATAGGTAGGCAAGCACTCGAGGAGGACCGAGGAAAACACGGGAAGAATCCAAAACAAATTCGGTGCGCAACAAATTTCGTTTTGAGCCGGGCAAACCGAGGCAAAGCGCCGCGGGGCGCCTCTTGCCGCACATGCGTCGCAGATGCGTCCCCTGTTTTCGACGGATGTGCCCTCGAGAACCTGGAAATTGGTCCCCTTCATGCAATATTTCACTGTACGCATTGTGCCCCGTCGTTTCGGGCCCCTCGCGATATTTTACAGGATCACTAGGCGCGTCGATTTCATGGTGAAGATCTCTCGGTAGTCCGGAAACGTGAAAACCAAAAGGAAATCCACTTCTTTGTTAATTGTAGAGTGTTACCTACTAGCAGAACTGTTCTGGAGTGGAACTGTTCCTTTTGGAACACGAAAGAATTAAAAAATATTGGTTTAAAATGTGATTTTATGCAAACAACATTTTTTTTATATATGCTTGGAACGAAATAAAAATTCTGTGTATCTATTGAAAAATATGATAGATAAATAGAATTGTTTTTATAATTTCATTATGTTTGATGTACTACCTACTCATTTTTGTCACACATGTACGAAACCCGCAGTCTGCTGATCAACTCGACAATCCAAACACAGACGAATCGATGCAGCGAACAACAAATCGTAGTGCGACGCGGTCGTCGACGGTCCAGGTGTTACAAGGGTCGAAATCGCGAGCGTGAACTTCCAATTGCGAGGTAATTCGATCGATTGTGTTGAAAATTGAAGTGGTGAGAGGTGTTAGGTACGACGGGGGCAAGTGTGCTCTTACTTGAAGTGGACCGACCTGGACAGATGCTGCTATTTAGACTTGTATTTAGTACGGGCGGGAGCGAGACGAGCCACCAATTGATCGCGATGATAAATGAAATCGTGATGCCTCCGAGCTCGATGACAGCGCACGTGTGTTGACTCATAAGCCACTTTTATTTCTGATGGAACGTCTGCGGTTTACAGCTGTTCAATTCTGACACTGTCGAAATGGACGATTGGATTGCATTCAATTCAACAAGCTTTATTCGATCTCTTATTTAATCAGCTTTCACTGACGACTCACGATTTCGCACATTTTGTCTGCATTCACTTCATCGATTACTATGTCTATAAATATTAATATTTGATAATGAAACTTTGGGGAAATTTACTTCAAGATATGTGCTGTGAAGCGATTATAAAGATATTCTACAAAAGTTTCATTAAAATTATTGAATAATATCCTAAAGATTATGAAGTTTTTGTCTGAGGTTTTAATAGACAAACGAAACGTTTTTTTAAATTTAAATCAGGGCATTGCAAAATCCAGTAGCTGCTCGGTTGCGATTTCTCGGTGACGATGATACGTCTTAAGGTCACGCGAATTCAGGTGACTCTAGTATATTTTCACGAGCAGAAACTGACTAGTGCAACGCGCCTCGAGAGACCGGTTCCTCCTTTTGAAGTCGGGACCAGTTCGTATCAGGCGAAACAGAGCGCGCGTAACTTTGGGGAACACGCGTAGACGACGACGTTCAAAATGGCAGGAATCCTCCTTCGAGAACGTGTGCCCGGGCCAGGCTTTCGCCCGGCATTTTGATCTAGATTTCTTTTCCAACCGAGCTCTCGATGCCAGGCATCGATGTAGTAATAAAAAGGCCTCTGTTTTCATCGGGAGCACAGTCGATCTTTATTGACGGAGATATCGGGATCTGGGAAAATATAGAACAATAAGCATCTGTAATAGAACCGCCGCCGCTGCGAGCGACTATCGAGACAAAGAATCGAGTGTACGAGACACTGCTTCTGATTACGACGGACTTCGAATTGTTACTCCAAGATTGCCATCGACGTTTCTTTAGCCAGCAACAATTTCTATACCGTACTCCACGAAATTAAACGATCTAATTGGGATCGAGATCCTCTGCAGCTACGTGTAGAATAATTTTACTATGGTCTGTGCTCATTTAATAAATAGTTCACCGTTCGTTAATATAGTAATACATTACTTGTTCATTGTCTGGTTTCGCTCGTCGAAGTGGCAGCCCCAGGATTTCGCTTCAGAGCAATTTCCGACGAGCGTAAGCAAGAAAAAAAAGAGCATGTATCATGCAAACATGATGGGACAGGCCACGGTCTCCGCTGAAACCGGCGGTCACCGAAAACGTAAACGTCTGGGAAACCTGATTTCCACGTAACGCCGGCATCGACATGGTGGATCGACCGGAAAGTCGCGTAACTCCATCACGAAAAATAACGAAATTTCCAAACAATGTCGTTTCGGCCCTGTCGCCGTGAAGGGTACCGGGGTGGAAGAGGTCGTGGGAGGCAGGCACGGGTCACTCCCTGGACAAAAATTTGACGAAGCTTTTAGCTTGTAATTCTATTAGCCGCCGCTTTCGAGTGCATTATACATGGAGCTGTGTGTGGCCCTGTCATTTTCAGCAACTACCGACAGCCTCTAAGAGGTTATGGGGGTGCAGTGGGAACCGGAGGAGGTCGCGGGAGGTCGGTCTGGTTTGCTTTTTCACTCTTGCCGCCCATGCAAACTCGATGCGAGACATCACTCGTAGATAGTGGCCTCTTGGAGCGTGTCATTTATGACAGCTCGGAAAAAAACGACGAGCTAACGAGAACTGCGACAGAGGAGAGGAGAGGCAATTTCCTAACCGACCCCGCACCAAACGGTCCATTCCTGTGGAATGTGCGGGGAAATGGTTATCCATTGGTTACGGTTATTTTTGGATTAGCGCGTCGACTGCCGCATATCGGTTCCGAAGAACCCCTCAAAACATTGATTTAGAACATCACCGAAGATCCTCGATATTTAGATACTGCTGATTTTACAGAAATAAATGGTGCATTCGTAAGACTCATTTTAAAGCTTTAAACTACGCTTGCAGCAACGGGGATTCGACGCTCGACAAATTTTCGAATATTTTATCTCCGTCGCTCGTCGGCCCACGTAATAGGAGACTCATTATCGCTCGAATTTTTTTTCTAGAGCGCGTGCGCGACTGGCTTGTATCGAATATCATAATTCGCAGGAAATGAAACTCCTGCCGGAAGTGCTCGCCGAGGGATTGAAACGACTGGTTAACGCGCGATAGTCGACGGTGCTCGGGGAATTCTGTATAAATAGTCCAAAGCGTGTCGTCCTCAATTTCTTCCTTGGACAAGGTAGAAGCTAGAGTACGGACGTGCGAATTCAAACTTTTGCCACGACATTTGCAGAATTCCGAATTAGCCGTTAATTGTATTAGCTTGGCCAGAAAAGAGGGTGTGTATAACCGTTCTCTGAAAACAATTTAAATGTTTGCTCTTTATTATATACAGTGAAGTAAGTAATACAGTAAAACAATAATGCAATAATGAATTTCGTTTCACTTCAAAGCTTGGGACATCTACTTTTGCTTAGAATAATATTGTCTGTCGTGGCAGGTGGAAAAATTGTTCAGTCGTTTTACCGAGGTTTGAACCGAGCTACCAATATCCAATACAAATAATAAAATTACAATAACTTGCCTATAAATCGGGAAGTTAAAAATATAAAACCTGTACCAATGAAGGGACAGTGTTGTGGAGTACATTCTAAGTGAAACACTGGAGATACCACAGAGTGGTCGGTCAAAAAAGTAGCCAAAAATTCTCAGTGCAGAGGATTAAAATAAAAATACGAGGCAACGAACGGGGGGTATAAAGTTCCAGAGAAGAAGGGGCACAGGTTCGAATCCGCAGAAACAGATCGAAAGTTGAAGTGCACGATCGCGCGGGGCACGCAGTGCCCGTTGAACCGTAACGAAAACAAAGGGGCCCATTGGTCTCGGTGCAGGCGCGAGCGAGCGATCACGATGCATGCACATAATGCATCTACGGCGACGGTACAGCATAGCCGGCATATGGCCATGGCCGTAGTCATCGTCGAACAAACAAATACTCTCGAGCGTTCCAGCCAGACGAGACTCGAAGAGACGAGGTCGGTTTTTGCACCTTATGGCGCATGATTTCGAAAATCATATTGAATCCCGCGGAGCGCATAGGCGGAGGAGGAGTGAGTAGAAGGGGGAAATTCGCGAATCGGGATCGGGACGGGTTATTGTTCGGCGACGCCTCGCGTGAATTAATTCCCGGGCCAGGATCGCAAACAATCGCCGATGCAGCGTATCTCGTCCGGTCACACCTCGCGTGCAACAACGAGATTGCAGCCGGCGGGACGTTCTCGTTCGTTCATTCGTTCGTTTGGTCTCGCGTGCACATGCACTCACGCAGCCCCCTGTTGCTCCCCCACCCCCGCCACCCCGTCAGAAATAATAATATCGGTCAGCACCGTGCATCGAGCCTCGATCCAAGCGATTCTTCCCACTGCCAAATTTCAACGATCGCGATCTCTACCTGCGCACCTGGAAACTTGGCGATACGACCGGCGGCGATCGCTTCATATTCTCCGGATCGTATCGCGCGATAAGGGGTTTAGGTAAATCGCGTCGGCCGGATGTTTTCTCAATTTCCCGGAAAAAAAGGGGATCGAACGGTGTTGCCGCGGGAATTAGGCGAACGTGGATGGGGCTCGATGAAATTGATGGATCTATGCGAGTATCCTGTGACTCGCGATTAACTCGCTCCAACACCCCCGGTAGACCTGTGCATTCGACACCGTGCCAGTGTTATTAGTTGACACATTGACGATTTATGACGAAACTGTGTAATTTGATAAATGAATTCTATTAAAATTATTAATTGATGCAGACAATTTTTACTTGGCATGAAAAACCATAGTTTAGTTACTAGTAGACCGTGAATCTTCGGACAAATTATTTTATATATTGTGTTTTATGTATTATATAGTTTTAAATATTTGAAAATAATTATCTATTCGAAAGTGAAACACAGGCGAATATAATATGTTTTATTGTATTATATTTTCGTATTATTATTAGATTCCGGATATTTATGCAAAAATTGTTTGGCTCGATTACAAGAAGCAGAGCACACATTTAAAAAGATCGTCTATTTCAGAGATTGTAAATATTAATGGGGGTTTTTGCGGAGGAAAGATGCGTCGGTGGTTGCGCGAGCGTGCCTGGGAGGAGGATGGATTTTCAAGGACGGGGAAAGTCACGGTATCAAAAGTCCGGGGGCGGGGGCCGTTGCATAAACTCGACGCGGTCTGTGACGATCGAAACTCTCGGAGCGAGAGAGCGGGTCTCTCTCTCTCTCTCTCTCCCGCGGCGACGGGTTCGTTAAAACTTCCTTCGGCGACGACGTTCGCGATCAAATTAGAATTGCATTCTTCGGCGCAAATTTCCTGGACGGGCCCCGGGAACTTTCGGTCGACTCGCAACGCCGCATCCTTTTTTCTATTTTTTATAATTCGTACAATCTAATAACTCGTGCCTCGTACCGGCGAAAAACGCTCCGAAGAAACTGAGACCGACGTTTCTAGGAACTTGTCTCAATTATCGCGGACGCGTCTCTTCTTAACTGGTTTTCTCTGGGCGGAGTTGTTTCGGTAAGTGTGTTTGCTAATGCTCGGTGCATATCAATTTATACAACTTTTTATTAACAGGTCAGGCTCTGAGAAGTAAGACTTTGTTCAGACAATGCTGTTGTCTTTAATGTGCTTTATTGTAGAGTGTAATTATGAAATTTTGGCTGTTTTTTCGAAGGACCTGTCAGAAAAGGTGTTGAGTATTAGTGCATCAGAAATTAACATGGTTGATAATTTTTTTCAAAAATGACATTCTCTAAAATAAACCAGTTTAAATGCAAAAATATTTTTTCAATTAAGTCTTACAGTTTTTGAGGGAGAAATGTTCAAAATTCATTTTCTTCAGCTTTGTGATTGAACACGACCACTAACAAACTAAAAATTCATTCATACAAAAATTGATAGAAAATACTTTTCTCTGCTTCTAATTTTGATGAAGCATGCTGCGAGAAAGTGAATCCCTAGTGACATTCGGAACGGCGACTTTGTGTTTAATACTTTCGAACGGGCAAGCAAGAATATATGATATACCGTGACGAGGCAAACATTAAAAAAAGAAAATGGAAAAGCGAGGGACAGAGGAGGATACGAAAGAAACTCGACGATGGCTGTATCGATCACAAAGCTGTGTTTACCGGCACATAACGAGACGTCGCGCAAGCGGCCGTAAAGTTTCGAGGGTGTTTTCCTTCTATCCCGATCCCCTACCCCTCGCCAGCCGTTTTTTCGCCCCGTTCGCATTTAAATTGAGTAATATCCCGAGGACGAGGACGACGACGAGAAGCTTCCCCGCCGTTCAAAGTTAAAGACTTTGCATTTAATGGCGCGCACATTTCATTCTTACCTGACTCCACCCTCCTCTACACTACCCCCGAATCCGTTTTTATATAATCTATTCCGCTTGAAGAATCAACTTCCGGCCGTGTCAGAACTTGTCCGGCTCGAGGGAAAAAATCTCGACATCGACCTATCCAGTAAAACACACTTGTGGTTAAAATTAAACGTTGGTCTCTTTTATTCAATGAAAGGACTGTGATATACATAACAATACAAAACTAAACATTTCTATAACCTAGAATATTTCTATAGAATAGAATATTTTATGCAATTTACACATGCAATACTCGAAGGTTTAGTAATTTGATATGAAACAATTTAATAACGTAACAATTATTTTACATTGCTGATATTTAGTGGTGCCTCAGCGTAATCTTCACTATTTTTCAGGTTTCAGGTCAGATGGTGTAACAGCGGTACAATAATTACGTTCATTCAGCGTGAGATGTTCATTCACCGGACAAATCAGTTCATTAATGAAAGGTTATTTGCGAAAAACAGACTGCGAGTACGAAGACTTCAATTGGCAAAGTGACGCGAAACGGAGGCAGGGAAGGGTGGCTCCCTAATAAACGGGTGTCCAGGTGTCGGTAACGAGCGCCCGCGGCGACAATGGTCCTAATATCGTGCGATATTTAAAAAACTCCCACCGCGTTACGTCACTATAATATATCACACGTGCGCATTGCACGATGGGAGAGCCGGGGTCAGGGGTCGCAGAGCTAGACACGGCACGGCGTTGCACACGGGGCCATTCACGGTGGCCGCAAGGGTTGCGAAAATCAGCTGGCTGGCTGGCTGCCTGGCTTTTTTCAAATCCGAGCGCACAAGGGTGCTTGTATATCGGCGTAACGAGCCTCGTGGAAGGACCGAGCCACGTATGCTACGCCGGGGCACGGTCTGCCCCCTCAACAGATATTGAATAAACGTTTAAGGGCTTGTAGCATGTTAGCGGTTTCGGTCGGGAGACTGAACGCGACAATGACAGAGAGCCTAACGGAGATGCGAATCACTAAAGAGTGCATACTAGTGGACAAAGTTATGAAACTCTGATAATTCACAAGAATGTAGGACTAAACAATTAATTTTTATCAATTTCTTGCAAAGAGACATATAACAAGCAATTTCATGACAATAAAATTATGATAAATACAAAAAAGAATAGAGCAGCACTGTAAATAGATTTTTTTAAGTTTTTGCCATCTTCCGATATTGATCGAATGAAACGATAGAATTTTAAAGAAATGTTAAAACGCCACTATTTGAAGGGAGACGTTATGATAATTCGTAAATCAGCCGACTAATTAAGGATTCATTGTCGGAACTATTTCGGAAGAGACTGTACATGGTAAACGCAGTCTCTAATTGCGTTCGAGGTGTTTTTCCGGAGAGCCCTCGGCATTTTCGCGGAATCTGTGTGTATCGTCGATTGTATCCCAAACGCGGAATCGTCAGAAGCTTTGTCCTGGGGTCGATATAATGGGGCATTGAAACGGTAGCGGTGCGAATGGTCCGCGAATCGAGAACAGAGCGGAACAGACACAGAAACGGCCGACGATCTTGCGTCCTTCCGTTCTAGATCACAGAATTCTATTTCATGCGATGCGTTTGAATAAGCGCGATTGTTTTACACCCTCGCTATTCGCGAGAGTAATTGGTGCTTGAACACTCGTTCGACCCACTTCGACTCGGAAACATTGTCGGACGAAAATCTGCTACGCGAAAAGAGTGGAACTTAATAAAGAGAAAGAGAGATTTTGTCGGCATTGTTCGCCAAAGTCACACTGGTAATTTTTGTAAACGCCGCCAGAAGAAACGAGGTTTCGGAGACTCGCGTTTGTCCCGGCCGAGAATCCGTTTCCTACGGTAAAGGGAGAAACAAAATTTCGAAATTTCGAGAGCAGAAAATTTCGTTTCAGAGGAACGACAAAAGAGGAGAGAACGTTTGCACAATTGCGAGACAGAACGGGACCGTTGTTGCAGTTTGCATCCGCGTTTTGCCCGGACATTTCTGCACAGTCAGCTGATCCGGAGTTTTACGAAAAAAACCTTTGTTTTAGGTTACAACGGGAGTTTTTAGTTGTTGTTAAATTAATATGCGAGAAGACCGCTTCAAATGAAATACGGGAAGTTGAAAACGTTTCGCTGAGTTCGAATATGTCCGTAAAACACGAACCTTTTCATAATTTTACAGGAATCGAAGAGGTCTGTATTAACTTCGTCGACTAGTTTAAGTACAGAATTTTTATTGCAACATTATTTTGAATATTTCTAGTCGTCTCAAAAGTGTATAGGAAACAAAGACAGATTTCTATCTTTAAAGAAGCGAACCTGGTTCAACAAAAATCGCAAGATACATCTCCCAAGGCCTCCAACCACCCCACAAAAAATTGTAAGTGCAGTCGAAATTCCGGGAAGCTCAGGAAATTTTAAGAGCCGTTCTCCTGGGGATGGAACAGCAAATATTATTCGTGACCCAGAGACACACGATATCGAACAGTGCTCCTCGCTTTTTATTCATCGGCCGTCCAGCAATGTATTTGTCCGGGGGATAATCTTTTTTCGGTCCTCGATCACGTCCTGCTGGTGAATCCTTACCGATCCAGTCGAAGGAGCACGAACCCGTGGCGCTCTTAGGCCCGAATGCCCGGGCAACAATGAACCTCTTACGGCAACATCTGCTGCCCCGAGAAAATACAAACGTCGCTATATTGTGATGCTCGTCAAGGTACACGGATCACGGAATCAAAGGTGCACCACCATCCACGGGATCAGATTATGTCGATGCGGATCGCGGACCCGTGACGTCTCCATTCGAGGCTGCGCCGTTCGTTGAATAGCGACGAGAAAATAGTGACACGTATTTAAGGAGGGACGAAATCGATTCGAAATGCGATTTGCGAGCTTGCCTGAGAATTCGGGATGAATTTGGACATGTTGCGTGATTATTCAGAGACGTAAGTTGCTAAGCAGATGCCCCGTGTTGTCTTTATTATGGTAATCTTGCGATTCGTTCGGTGGATTTGGATTAGTTCGATGGAAATGCTAATTGGAGGTCTGAGCTTAAAGGTGAAAGCTTAAATAATGTATATGTTGATTCATTCGGGGTCCTTCAAATGAAAAATTGAATCGTGGCTTTGCGATTTTTGTACACGTAAATTTGATTTCTGATTTGCCTGTGTAATTGAATGTCAATTTTAATTATTTAATGTATGTTGATTGAGTTTCGTTTTATTTTGGATAAAATGGGCAATTTAATTAATTTTTATATTTTGTATCAGACGTCTCGTCGGGTTTGTCGAGAATGTCTATGTATTTACAATGTGCATACGTTTTCGAAGACATAAAAAATGCAACGCTAATTGAAATTGAATACAGTTCTATTTCTCTTTTCGCTGAACCAATTACGGAGGAATAGTTACACGTTACATTATATTTCCTTGAATTCGTTAATTAAAATTTAATATATTTTCATGCTTATTTTTCATTCACTGAATCCTACATTGGAGAAGAGGAAGTCTTTCTTATATATCCACGTTTCGCCTATTAAAATGTGAAATTTCATCAAATTTTTATTATTTTCGGTGTATTAAGAGAAGTTAGGAATAATTTGCTCGTCTCTTCGAAATACAATGCGCGATTCAATGATAAAGATTGAAACATCAATTCCATGTAATTGAAAGAAACTTCTTTGTGTGACCCAGAAATCTTTTCTTCCCCGACGAAAAGCTCGAAGAAAAGGAAAAAAGATCTCGTAATCCCTCTGTGGCCCCCCGTCGTCCAGCCATCGATGCTCACGCAACGGCTAATGAATCACGACACCCGGAAAATCGCATTTCTCCGTCGAATGTCCGCAACTAATCGACCTGACTGGTCGGTTTTCAACGTAATCGGACATCGTTCAGGGCTTTTGCACAGTGTCGCATCATGGTACACGTTAACTCTTGACTTGTTTGCAAATTGACGTACGATTCAAAGTATTTTAGCAAAATCGTGTTGTGCAATTTGTAGACCTCGGAATCTTATATGTTCTGTCTGCTAGAGACTAGATATACAAGGTGTCGCAAAAATGTTGTACTTCCCTTCAAGTAATTTCTGTGACTTTTACAGTCACTGTACTTTGTCAAAGATCCTCGAACGAAAAGCAACCTGACTTAATAGCTGAACCCAATATTAGTGCTTGTATATATATGATAGCCTTTTTAAATACATGTAACCTACGTGTCTAAGGATTTTTGATTTTTATATTGTAAATAATATTTTTGTTATACCATACAATATACTCTGTACTAATACTGTGTTATGTAATACTCTGTACTAAGCATTATGTTGTAATAAATCTCATATGAGATTTCCAAAATAAAAAAAAAGCAACCTGCACAGAAAATCGCAAGGACACACTTTTGCACGGCCGCGGAAGTGCAGCCAGCTTGATGGTAGGTCTGTTTTCGTAGGACAAGTGTGGGTGCGCATGCACCGCAGTGTTCCGGTCGTCGTAAATGCACGCCGCCGATAAAATGGAACGAACCGAGTCGTTGGAAACGCCTAAAGAAGCGTAGGAGGCTGCCAAGCCATCTAGACGTCGGCTGAAATCTGACTCCGCGAACTGGGAGTCGAGCGTTTCGCGATTTAGGATTTGATTACCGGTGCACGCCGCTCAAACTGCTATAGTGTGCTCGCCGTGACGACGTTGCTCGTGGCAGGCAGAAACATTTATGAGACGCAAATATTGGATGCTCTTCGAAAATCTCGTGCCGCGCCGCTCTTCAATCACTCGAACGACTTTAACCCTGCTTCCCTCAATTCGATTGCACGTGAAAGCACAAAATGTTCAGAACGAGTTCGGTTCTCTTATTGTTCGTACATGTGGGACGATCTGGAGGAGTATAAAAGCTCGTTCAAAAACATTAATACTTATCGTACGAATACATGTACAATGTGGGCCAAATTAAAAATTTCATTTGTGTCTATAATAATGAAAGCGGTCTAAGTCATATATTTCTTCTTTCGAGATATTTAACACTACAACTACCGGACAAGTCAAAATGACTAATGCGATTTTTTTTCGATTAGAAATATTAAAAGTATAAATATGTTTTTTTGAGAAATTTTTTTAGTAAACTTCTCTATTGAAGTACATATTTAAATATCCCGTGTACGAAATCTAAATAAATGCCATATTGGCATTATTAGAAGGCAATGTATACCAACTGCGTTTAGTGCTCGGTAGTTCTACTGTTAAAGGAAAAGCATATTGAAACTATATGAATTCCATTTTTGAAAATATTGTAACGAATATATTGAATTAATTTAGTTTAAAATAATGTGATGTGAAATAACTGGTAAACTCACTTTTTATTAATATTGGTCTAGTGACTTTAGTTTTGGTCCCCAAAGTGAAGTTCAACTCATAATACACTGGACCAGAACTTACAGGCCTCTCCCCACTCCTGGCTCTTCCCCATCAAAATACGAAATATTTGATAGTGGGAGAGCCGGTACACAGGTAGTGGGAGTCGTGAAACTACAGCGGGGAAGAATTTGCCTGGGCCCGATTCACGATCAAATTTTTCAAAGATGTTCCGAAGCAGTAGGTGTTGGAGACGATCGAAACGGTGTCGCGATCATCGTCACGCGAAATGAATGGGCGGCGGGGAACGGTCGGAAGGTAGTGCATTAAAGTCTTCCAATAATCCAATAATAAATACTTTCAGATGAAATGGATGGAGCAGTAGCCGGCCCATTGTACCGAGAAGTCGTTTCGTGATTCGACTCTTGATTCCCGTCAAATCGGCCGCCCTCGGCCGTTCGTAGCGGCCCGTGATTTACGTATAGATTACCGATCGGATCGATCGTCGCTGTCTAGGGGCGCGGGCGTCATTAAGACTGTCGCAATTCACGCCGGCATTATTGGGCAGGGGAATGTTCCTCGGTGAATGGGTTGTACAGACGGTAAGTTATGTACCGTGCTAGCTATTGATGATCGCATCTTTGTATATTTGTAGCTGCGAGTACAATTTACAACGGCAATGCTTGAGAACAACGATGACTAACGCTTCCCTCCCGGATGTCTGATACTATTGTACATGTTTTCCATTCTTAAATCCGAATGAATACAGTCACTACGGGCACAGTCGATTGTCAGTGATGCTGGATCTAACAGACGAGTGGTAACGAACCACACTAAAAAACATTCTTGAAATTCTTAAAAAATTAGCTATACGAAATGTTTAATCAATTTAACAATAAAAAGAATAATTCGAACGTAGAAATCATAACGCCGCCAGAGGGTTAATATAAAAGAAATATTTCCACATCGTAATATAATATAAACATGTATTCAAAATTGCACGTAGGATTAAATACAAAACGAATATTTTAACCAAAAAAAGTCTTGATTAACTTTTGGAGAAAGGGTGCCATCGGAATTGGTCGAAATGCGTCCAGACAGTCCCCGTCGTAAAAAAACCGGTCTCTCAGTGAGTTGCCCCTCAATTCCAGACAAAAGGGCGACTACATTAGGCTCGCGAACGAGATTACTATCGCCAGGGAAGCGAAGGGGGTGCGATATATCGTTACCTGGGCACGATACTTCGCGATACACTTTCGCCGGGTCCGCCTCTCCACGCACATTCGTTTGGTAATTCGCTTCATTGCCCTCCCAATCACGTACCATTCAAAGTGACAGCTGGATCCTCGAGCTAGCACAAGCCACCTCCCAACCCCTACGTCGTAGACGACGACGACGACGACGTCAATTACAATCGTGACGACACGAAAAATTTCGCCCCGACGATATTAACGCAATCTGAATCGAGCTCCACCTCCAACCCCTCAGCCTCGGGCCGCTCAAAAGACGTCAGCAGATCTCGCGAGCTACTTCGAGGAATGCTTGACGGTAGAGAACGAGGGTGGGAGTGGCACGGGTCGAGTTCGAATAGGATTTGCAGGGTGCTTAAACGTGTACAGATAGAAACGCCCCTTTATCCCTGCAATGAAACCTGCCCGAATTCGATTTGCCGCTGATCAATCGTGAAAAGAATAGAAACTCGATTGTTTGTGCTGCGAAATATAGTTCCGTGGCATTGGGAAAATGATACCACCCTTAGCAGGAGTTTATGCTTTCAGGGTCGCTTCTGGGTAAAAGGAGAAAGCGATTGTATCTACACCTTCTTAAATTTTTTAGGATTTATAGTGTATCACGGTGATCTCTATATTTTTCATACGGAAAGCGTATAGCCTGTCTCGTGACGAGTTCATTGATCTACAACAGTTTCGTCTTTTAAAGTCATTTAATTAGAATTTGTCTTAGATAGACGGAACGAAGTGAGAATTCGCGCACAGAAATAATAAAGTCGTTGTTTTAATGGAGAAGAATGGATCACGGACAGGTGCAATCTTTTGGCAGGACGTCTGTCATTGATTAGTCGAGTTCACCAGCTGATTAGCTTCGAATCACAAACTTAGAGGCACCGGGGGTTGATTACCAGCTATTCTCCATGTCTGAGTTCTTTTGAAAGGCTCGAAAGCCCACGGGGTATTGAGACCCGACGATTGATTAGAGGCCCACAGGATGAAATAGCCTCGATTGACACGGAGCACTCGGCCGCGTTAAAAAGTCCACTTCCGGTGGCGGCGACGGCAGTGGCGTCGCCACACCTTTCGTCCCCCTCCCGGACGATCGTAATTGATCGCGGCAGGGCTCGAAGTCTCGTCACTTTGAATGGTATGTGATTGGACGAGCAATGAAGCGGGGCCGAGAGGGGGCGAGAAATAGGTTGCGGAGGCGACCGTGTTAAAAAGGGAGGCTCGAAAGGCGGGCAGGTCGGATAGGGTCCGAGCCGGGCGAAGGAAGGGAGCAACGGTGGTAGCACGGGTAAATGGCGAAATGGCTGTCAGTGTACCTACTACGGAGTCAGGACCCCAGACATATAGGTACGACAATCTACATACAACCTGTCTGCTGCTGGTATATACAACAGATTATCTCGAACACTATATAAAGCCAAGCTTTTTTTCTAAAAATATGACGCGAGGGAGTAAATGTTTTTTCCCAAAAATGAACTTTTCTTTTAACCTTTTGTGGATTTGTTAAAATATTAACCTTTTAACTGAGAATGAAACTATTCACTTTTTTCGCAGCACTTTGGCTTACCATTTTATTCCACGGTTTTAGATTAGAACGTGCTGTTTCAAAGAGAGTTAAAAACAAATCTGCAGGAGAAACCAGTAATATTTTAATCAAGAATACAGATTTCCGCAAACACAGCCACTAAAAGCAAGACCAATTGCCCACGCTTAACAGAAACCCCTCTGCGTCAGAGAACCCCAGAACCAAGTTCCCAAATTCCATAAGCTTTTCGGAATTAATTTAACCCACCGATAGGGAGCCGGTACCAGCTACATCGAATTAAGATGAATGATATTCTTTGTCTTTTGCCTGGTTTCCCCAAAATAAATGGTGATCCGAGCCAGACGAGGATAGAGATGAGCCCACTCGTGGCTCGGACGTAGTATAACAGTGCCGAAACTCCGGAAACTCATCTCCCGGATCTCCCGTCATCGAGAAATACATGGCGGGATTGGACGTCGGCCTGCGTTTATCGTCCACGATGAAAAAGGGGCCATCTTCGTGAACGAGGACGCTATCGGGGGGATTCTGGGAAACTGAAGCGAGAGCAGGGGTTGGAGAAATCGTTCTGTAAGAATCCCCTTAATTATAACCGATCCATCAGCATTTCCCGACGGGATTTAAGTAATTAAGTCCGATTTAACGAAGAATAGACGCCGGCGACAGGAATAAGAGTGGAATAGCTGGGGCAGCTATCATCAGCGGAGGACCCGAGAATCGAGGCGGATGTCGAGAACGGTCGGATGAGGGTTGAGGAGGACCGTAGAGGGGGTTGGACGGTAAAAACGACGAAAGAGAGCTAGAGAGAGATAGAGCGGATGCCGAGTGGTCCCGATATCAAAATAATTGCTCCATCAAGACCCACTCCTCCGGCTGAGACGGACGGAAGATTTATGCTTTGTTTGACCGTCGTTACGTTGCGTTAATGAGAGGAAATTATTTGGTGGCTCGGCAAGCACCGGGCCCGCAAGGTCTAGTCGCAATTACGACGGAATCTCTCCCTGGTTTCGGATGCGCCGAGCGTCTATTGTATCCTCTGGGGATACTCCTTGCTTCGTTAAAGCATCTCGCGATTCGACGGATGTTAACAACTTTGGGGGCGGACGCCAGCCACGGGACACGCTAACTGCATCGATTAGGCGACGCTGCTCGCTTCTGTTTCGATTTTTAATCTTCGGCTCCCTCGTCGGAGTCGGATGTAATCGGGAAATAATTTAGAGAATTGGTCGGTGGGGTGATATACAATTAATCTGTTTATCTTTGTGTGAATGACACTGGGACAATGATTGCTGCTTGAAATCCATGGACCGTGTTTCATTTTCTATTACAAATTTAATAGTAGTACATCTTTAGTGAACCGAACAATGTTGAACCGA
The DNA here is from genome assembly GCA_916610235.2 of Lasioglossum morio. Lineage (NCBI taxonomy): Eukaryota > Metazoa > Arthropoda > Insecta > Hymenoptera > Halictidae > Lasioglossum > Lasioglossum morio. The sequence continues at coordinate 12,171,648 of OU744334.1, forward strand.
CACTTGAACAATGTTTCAAACTATTTTATCGAATGTTTTAACCAAGCTAAACATTTTCAAGAGCCAGATAAAAGGTTCTATCTTTCTCTAATGATATTAAAATGTTGAAACTAGTACATTGCTGCTTTTACCAAAGGGAAATTTTTAATTTTCATTACAGACAGCCGCCACAAGATTGGAGTGCATTTCGAGGTTTTGGCCAGGATTTGGAAACAGTGTGCGTCGCGTCGACTCGGATAATTTTCGCGCGGAACAATCGATGGGACTAAATCCAAGCTGTAGGACCGCTCCGACGGAACTATCCGGCCAATTACCAAAACCCCAGCCCCGCACGGTGGAGCCGGCACCGCGAGAAACACTTTCGAAGCCAGGAGAGGAGTGCCAAGTTTCCGCCAAGACGGAACGGATTCTGCCCTGGTAATGGAGTTACGTAACCGTTAATCGTCGATTCACGCTCAGACGAGCCAGTCGCACCTGCTCGACACCCCCCTAGGCCCGCCCTAAGGTTTCGTCACGTGGATGGAGAGCGAGTCGAGTTTCCGGTTTGACGAGCCGGTGGATATCACGTGGCCCGCACGCGACTTTCCCGTAGTCGTTTTCCCCCGTAGTCGCAATTGCCGGCCTCCTATCCCCCTTCCCCCGTGGATCAGCACGGAATGCGAAAAGGCTTGTTGATGGGAGAGATCGCAGTCTGGGCCGGTTACCATGGGTACACGGGAGAATGATGCGTTACCTGGGTAATCCTGGCACAGACCGGCGCTCTTCCCATACACGAGCCGGATGGCACCGTGTGGGTGAGCACCATCGCGTGCATACAGTGTGTTCGGCCGAGCTCGTAACGTAGGAACGCTTGCTAATCAAGGGAATTAATCGAAAAGTCATTCCTTTTTCAAAAACTCGCACCTAGATAATTGTATGAAGGGATCGTGATTTTTGGGAATTTTTTCTGACGATGTTAGTGGACCCTTTTTTTAAACGAGCCTCTTAAGGGGGAGTATATATCTTTTTTTTTTATTGAGCCACTGAAACAAAGATACACTAGGTTTACAGTTTGAGTACATTTACAATATGACTAACCACTAGAGATGCAGATCACAATCGTTTAAAAACTGAAAGATAAATTCACAGGCTTTAACGTTTGGTTCTGTAAAGAAGAGGTCCGCTTTTAGTGGTAAGAAAAACTTAATTTTACGTAAATTATTTACAAGTTTAATTCTTTGGGAGTCATATAAACAGCACTGCCATAATACATGATCCAAGTCCTCAGAGGCTGAGTTGTGGTATTTTTTTGTTCCATTTTTTCCGATTGCCTAATTCCATTTTCTACAAATGAAAGCCACGTGTATCAAGTGCGAAGAATAGCGCGAGTTACTATATCCACGCGAATAACTCGGAAAATATTAACTTTGGCGAGAATTGAGTGACCCAGGGGTGAGTTCAGTGCCGCATTCTTCGAATTCGTTCTGCTCCCGGAGATTCTCAAGATACGTGTTCGTTGAGAAAATTGAATCGTTGCATATGTACGGGTAGACCCTGTAACTTGGACCATTTAGATACCACGGTGGATATTAACTTCGACGTGGATTGAGTAGACCGAGGGGGTGCATGATCTATTGCATTCTCCGAATCCGTCTCCGAGGCCATAATTCTGGGGGTGTAAGTGTCCGTGGTGAATCGGTCCATTATGGACACAATCCTCTGAATCACTTTCGTCACAACTTTATGCACCTGAAGAATTTCATAATAATTTCGAATGACAGTCGATCGTTTGTGGACGTTTTTGGCTTGACCATTTTCCAAATCAATATACCCAAAATTTTATTCCTATGGAAATTGTGTTGATGGTTGTACCCTTGTACAAGAAATAATTTAAACAAACCACAAAATATGAAGTGCAAAACTGAATATCATAATGACTAAAATCATAATACAATGTAAACCTTTGAGATGAAGCATATAATATCCAGTGCCCACAAAACTCTGCCATTTTAGACACAAAAGAAACCTGGTGGAAGTTCCCCTAAAAAACAAAATAAACTTCGCGAACTACAAATTGAAAACTTGAAGAAACTTCAGGAGCGGTGAATCAGGGGCTTCGATGAAAATTTCAGAGCCTCATCCCCGGCAGTTTCGAACAGGATTTGGGGGTAACGTAAGTCGACTGTTGCCGCGAATAGCGTTACTCGCGATTAACTTTTCAGCGGAGTCGGAGTGGCGCGCGAGTAGGATGCATCGATTTGATTCGATCAATCGGTCACCGGCGTTATAATTTGCGGCCGGTAATCCGACGTTTTTACGGGGCGCGGGTTTGCGGAAACAGGACACGCGCCAGCCGTGTAATCGAGTAATTCGCGAGCGAATGAGAAACAATTTGCACCGGCCGCGTTTTAATTTCAATTTCGATATGCGCTGGATCGCCGCGTGGGAACCGCGCCGGATGCGTTTCACCGGCAGTGAATGTAAATTCTGAGCAAACAAAGAATCGAGCCGGAGGCTGGCGAACGTGTGGGTGCAACGTTGCATCGGTCCTTGTCACGTTCGCGCCGCTGCGCTGCCACCGCGGTGCACCGGTTTCACGACGCGTCTTACGATGCGATTATGTTGGAACTGCTTACGAACGAAACCGTTGACCTGCACCGAATTCTTTCTCATGTAGAGTTGCAATGAGTGATTCTGAACGAGAAGTATTACTATCTTCAAATTAGGCAATATGTAATTATTTTATTGTAATCTAATTGTTAACTTCCTGATTCATAGGCAAGTTACTGTAATTTTATATTTTGCTTCTTATAGAACCACAATGGCCAACATCATTAACATATATTTGCAGATCCAGAATTCTTCTTTTACATTGTTCGAGAAAAATATTTAAAGCGATTTGCAAAATTCAGGTTTGGGACCACAGTGCGTGGTCGAGTGGCTTGCTGGCCCACCGGAACTTTCGGGATCGCGATGAAATCTTAATGTTGACCTATTTCGTTCCACAAGCCCGCGTGAATTCCGCTGTAACCCGGCGAAATTGCGAAAGCTCGTTGTGTCCCGCGGGTATCGTTAGTTTGAAATTCTATTGTGCGCAAAATTGCCGGTGAATACCAAAGTTTCGCGGTCTCGCTCTCCGCCAGTTCTTCCATGGAATCGTGAATTCGATGACTGCCCCCGCGTGCGAGAGAACCTATGCTCCACCGTTTATGTTGTAAGGAATTCCTAAGCAACTGCCTTTTGCTTTTCATGACAATTATACTCGACACGATTACTTCATTTCCCCCTTCTTCATTTGCGCGACGCGTTTAAATTTCGACACGAAATTTAACACGATCCGCCGAAATGACCATACAATAAACTTGTCTTTAAACATCTGACAGAAATTTGTGACAACCTGCAATTATTCGATAATATGAATTTGATATAATGATAAATTTTGAAATACATTTCAAACAAAAGTGCCACACATTTCTATGGATCATTTAAAATGGTGAAAACCTTACTAATCTTCAAGATCGAATTTTCTCATTCAAACATAATTGAACCAGTTTCAGCGCGTAAGCAGCCGCAAATCAATTTCTATTAATAAATGTATCAATTCAGCTGAAAAATTGTAATTTGGTCCGTACAGAACGTCGAGCAAGTTCCGAAATTAATAAATAGAAGGGTCGATCCGGTAAAATGTATCGAGTGTATTTGAAGAACTTTAATCACCGAGGATTTGATTATTGAAACCATCGATTCTAACGATCCACAGAGCTCGGCCCGAAAAACTGTGATTCATATCCGCACATTTAGTCGCGGATAATCCTGAAATCGCAATAGGTCGAGATCCCGTGTTCGCTGCATTGCGAGCTTCAATGAACAAAGGCGGGGATATATGAATTTAAAAAAAAAAAAAGTACACGTCCAGAGCACGCTTAACGTTCTACTATTTTCGCCCGAGCATTTTTCCGAAAGCGTTTATTCAGAACACGACCTCCATTCCCAAGTGTGCTCGTGGCTCGTTGAATTTTCGAAATTACTCGAAATTTTTTCAGGAAAACAATGCCCACTAACATAGGAAAAGTCATTTTAAACATTTCAACTCTTTCGCAAGTATCTGTAGCCCTTGTTTACATTCTCTTCAATAAACAGTATTGATCGGTGTTTTTCCATTTGATGAAAATTGTCCACTAATATGAATCTGCGAATTTCGGTTTTAGAATAATGAAAAGCAGTGTATCAACCACCCTCGGAATTCTTTAGCGGAAGAAATAAGCTTAACAAGAAAAAGTAAAGGCAACGATCTAGTCATCTTCTGGTAAAACAGGAAATCCGTGTGTGCAGAATTATTTATGGTCGGGAAACATCGCGACGACCGATAAAAAGCAGGCCAATTATTTTTCTGCGTAAAAACGGTCTAATTAGCGAGGTTTCGAACGGGCCTGCGTACAGAGTCGCTTGTCGGTCGTTTTTCGTCGAACCGGTTAGGTCAGCAGTCGATCGTTGCCGAATGGAACTCCGCGAGTTGCAGTAGCACGGTCGTCGCGGGGGGGTTGAAGAGGGTTGGCGCGCGGTAATACCGCGGGAAATTAACCGACGGTCACCGAAAGCTGAATCCAGATAGATGGCGGACATTACATCCGGGAATATTATGATCCATTTGACGTTACAAGATGTTATATTACGTCGACGGTAACCAATATTGCACGCTAAGCCTGACGAACAGCGCGCGGCCAATCTCGCCGGGCTTACGGGAACTTCGCGGACCGATTCAGCATATCGTCTTCGAGGATGGACCACTCGTAACTCATTGTGCCATCCCCGCGGATGCTGATACTAATTCGAGTATTACACCCTCGAGATTCGTCTGAACGATCGTCCTCAATCGAAGGAACTCGTCGTCGTCGTCTCTCGAACCTAGGGGCTCTTCCAATCCAGTTATTTAGGCCCTGTGTCCTGCAATTTATGCAGACAAATTTGATTTTACATAGAGATCTGCACAGTCGAATAACAACTAGAATATTTCTGTACGAAACTTCGTTCATGAAAAGCCTCCATCTGACTCACCACAACAGTTTTAGGGGTCGGAATCGCGTCCTAATAATGATATAAATAATCATAACTTGGTCCACCCCCGCGGCGTATCCATAAAATATATTTAGGGTTGCGTTGCGGAAAATCCGGCTTTTTTGTGAGGCTCGTTGTCGCTGTCGTTCTGTTTACGGTCCAATATAGAACGAGTCGGGTCCGGTTAACCCCATGGGATTTCCTTCAGCTAAACGTTACAACGTCGGATTCACCCCCTGGATTCGGTACAGACCGAAGGGAATACATTATAATAAGGGCACGTTTGCGCTCTGCGCTGCGATCCTGCTGTCCAAACATAGTACTCGCAGAGAGACCGATTCCGGGAAAAATGAAATGGATAACCTATGCGCGAATCCGTCGAATCGTATACGAGACCAAAACACTACAATTATAAATATACATTAACGTTCGTCGTAGACCGTGGATCTTCAAGCATTTATATTTCGATTTCTATTTGCCATTTTGATAGAGATGAATATTAAATATAATTTAACTGAATTATGGCATTCTCGAAGCACATTTTGAAAATCCATTTAGGGGTTGCTGTGTACGAAGATCCGCAAGATTATGAATTATGAATTGAGATTATGAAATAAGATTTGAATTTGCAACAATAAAAGTCAGTCAGAGAAATAGAGAGAGAGATAGAGATAGAGAGTGATATAAGCGAGTTTCATTCATCTATAGGTACTCTGTCAGAGGCGCGGGAACTGATTCAACTGATTCAGCTGATTCGACTGGTGAGGACACTGCTTTCGGCGTTACGCTCGCGCCATAGAAACAATATCACTTACACATTGGTATCGAAACCGCGTAATTTGCAGCGATATGCATTCAGCTACCTCGAATGCTTCCTGCCTCGACCTGCTCCACTAGGATGCAATTGCATTCCAGAGAGTTCCTCCCGAAGGCAGTCCGTGGTTTTATGACAGTTCTCGACAGTTCTCCTCCTATATTCCCATTGAATGAGCCAGGTTCCAAATCAGTCCCATTGTCCTACCGTCTTCGACACCGGGACGTCGCACTTCGATTCGCAGTCTTCAAGAAATTGAGCAATAAAGGACACCCACACTCCAGCGATAATATTTCCGGGACACTTTTATTTCGTATGAAGGGTTGGTTCAAAGAAGCAATTTTTTCTTTGAATATGCGCACTGTAATTTATATAGACGGCTAAATATGTTTTCATCGTAGGCATGTATGTATTACAATTTATACAGGGCGTTCCAAAAATAACGCTTTGGTAGTCCACTTAAGGGTTGAAGGTCGCATTAAGCCCCCGATTCCAAAGAAATTCGAGCTCGGAGGCCGTCACGCGTGAAACTGTTTATTCCTTCAAAGTCCTCGGCATCTTGCCCTTGCTTTCGCCGTCGAAATCGAGTTTGAAAAAGCTCGTTAAGCCGAGCTCTCGCTTCTTCGCTCCCACCCCATTGCTAAGGGGATGAACTGTAAAGCCCGCCGCGTGGTCCAACAATCGATACAACAATGGAGTTATGCAGCTGTATATGAGTCAGGGGTGGCGAGCAAAACGCGAAAAGCATCCCGTGTGCACCCCCCACCCCTCTTCCCGCCCCCTCTCGTTTTCCCCTCGCCCTTCATCCGCCAGGCCTTTCTCTCTATTCCGGCATCGACGAACGATGAGCCTTTGCATAATCCGCCTATATATACGTATTCCCCTGTAGCACGGAGGGGTGCATAATTGCATCCAGATAAAACAGGTGAATGGTGAATCAAACTTGGATTTGCCCTGCGCCGCTCCTGATTACCGTAACTAATTAAGATGGCGCCCGTTCCGGCCTCTTCCAACCCACCCGCTGTCTAGATGCAGCGGCGGAGGCTTCGTGAAATTTCTTAAACAAATATTAATTCAAGTACGTTTGTTGGAAATGATATTGTAGTCGTGATGCTTGTTTCGATCGTACAGTTTTGAGATAATAATTATTCAACGCTTGCTGTTTATGGTTCCGGAATAATGGCTCTGCTAATGAATAATGCACTACTTCCTGCAGCGTTCCGTAAGAAAGAGTGCAGGTTGTGAGGAATTATTAAAATTAATAGTTAACTAGTTGGCTGGAAGTTTCGGCCATTTTTAATGCGGGAACGCTAATTATTCTGCTCAAGCACAGGCTGCGCGCCTTGTCTTTTCTTAATAGCAAGATTTCGAAACATTAATTTGGTGGTTAACTTCGCTGTTGTTCATTTATTATTAAATTTGCTATTCAGGTCGTTTTCGTGCACGCGCGCGCCGCAGTGTGCTGGTGGAATAGGGCCACTGAAAGGGACGAAATTGTATTTCCCTTCGAGGTACAAAGTAGTTAATGAAATTTTTCTCGTTTTTTTCTGCCGCGCCGCGCTTGAAAGCACAGTCGCCTTCTACTTTGATTGTTACTACGCGCAGAATTCACTGTCTAGCCGGCGCAACGACGCGCAGATGGTAATTATAATCTCAATTAAAATGCCGGCGGATGTCGGGCGTTTAGCAATTAACGGGATGTTTGTACCTGCCACTAATTAGTAGCCACTAATTAATTATATATCTTCGTTACGCTGGCCCTCACGGTGTTACGCTCATCTTTGCATAATTTTATTTAACAAGTGTCCGAGGAATCGAACGTTTGCAGTGATAACGGTCTTCGACGAGGTCCGTTGTGTAACCAACGAACGGTTGTTGTAATTTGTAATTGATATGCTCTACTTAACGAAGTGGAAATTCCTTTACAGGCTTCGTGAAGTTCATTCAGGAACATTTTTAATTCTATTCTGATGATGGCTCCAAATTTTTGAATTTCATTAGCCTAATTTTCATGTGTTAATGTTGGCGAATCGTACTAGTCTTTAATCATTAATAGATTCTAAAATCCAACACAACAATTTTTGTTTTATTTAGCAACTTTCAAACCTAGTGTTCACACGAATAATATTTTCCCTCTTTCATTACTTTCCCGCGACATTCACAATCACAATCAGGAGCGGCGAGAGAAGGGGCCGTTCCTCTCTATAGACGCTACTGATACGTCCAATTATTTTTCCTCAGAATTATTTCCTGAAAACGTCGGCGGACGTGTCGCTTTTATCCGCCGGAAACAAGCGCTCGGCGTATAACACGTTAAATTTGGGAATGATTAAAGAAATTTTATTAGACCTTATAATATGTATAGCAATAAACATTAACAACGTCATTGGTCTCAGTGTAAGACATTTTCTAATTGGTAATTTGAACTTGTTTTTCAATTTTGCCAAGACGTTTTGCTCGGAACTGTGTGAACGGTGCGTAACGTACGGAAATTAATTTGTCTTTCTTCCGGCGTGTCTCGGGAAAGAACCGCGGACCCTTCAGACTCCATGAACATCCTCTCCCTAACAAAGTCTCGGAAGTTTTGAGCCGGCGAGACCGCGTAGAGAAACACGAGAATCGTGAGCTCCGACGCGACGTCGATCTATTCGCGTGGGCAGCGAAAGTTTTTCCCCGGGTGGATCGTGATTACAATGTCTCTAACCTTGTATTGTGACACGCGAATCGTTGCGTTACTCGAGATTCGATTTATGGCTAGCAATGCAACGGGATGCGACGTGTCTTGACCGACACCTTCGGAACGTTAATCATAGCTTGCACTCTGTGTACTGCGTACTGTACTTGCACTCTGTAAACGTTTACCGAGTACAGGGGGTGTAATTGCACCCCAAACATTTAAAAAACAGTATCCTTTCACTATCTCTGTTATAGTACAGAATCGAGAATCGACTTAAGGTGCAAAAAACGCTTGCATGTTGGTCTGGTTCAACATTCAGAAGTCTGGAAGCGAATATACAAACGCAAACGTGTAGAGCTGTTCATTTAAGAAATTGCTGGACGCTCAAGTGTCCCGCAAGTGTCAACACACTCTATTTCATGAACCAGATGAAAACGGATGTAACCAAAATATTCTAGATTATGTACATATTAATTTATGAATCTCACAATTACTTATTATTATTAGACATGGCTTTTATCCACCGGAAATAAGCGCGGGAGCGGTCGGCATTTGACACGTTCGCGTGCGGGGAACGCGGGTAGGATAATTAAAATAATAATTGTGTTTAAACCGAGCGAACCGGTCGAATTTACAAAATTACGTGACACGGCTAGCCGGCCGCGGAGAACAACAGACACAAAAGATGCGTGCACGTCAACCGATCGCGTAATCAAGAGACGGCTCTGCATGCGCGGGGTTGTGCGTCGACGCCGCACGATTAAACGAAACGAGTTTAAAATCCAGGAGTCTAATGTACGTAATCCGGGACGCAATTTATTTAGCGATCCCCGCGTAAACGGACGTTTGCACGCGCTACACCTGGCCAATCCGCAACGACGCTCGCTTCGGATTTCAAAATATTAACGATTTCATCCGTTCGCCCCCTCCCCTCGTCTACCCCCCGCATCGCCAGCTATTATTCGTAATTACTCGCGGCGGCCGGACTGCGTTTCAAACGGGAAAATCGTGCTCGAGAGACGAGACCGAGTTTCGAGTCGATGAGCAGTTAGGCTTTTCCTATAGCCGCATAAAATTGGGGCCACTTCTTCGCTTTTAATTAACACTTTACGGTAATTTTCTATGCGCTTTTCAAAACTAAGTATTAACAGAATTTTCTCGGCGAATTGTTCGAAAGCAATTTCGTTCGTAATTAAAAATGTTTTTAATTAATATAATGTAATAATTTCTTCTGCAAATTATATTTTCAAGAAAATTGTTGAATTTTTAAGTACAGGAGAAAAAGAGAATTTGTATCTATTATATTCTCGAGTAAAATTGTAAAGATACATTGTTATATGTATATAAGACACGTCTATAGCAAACAAACGAATGCACAAAAACTCGAGAGGCTGTAATGGTTATAATTCTATGAACGATTCGGAAAGACTAGAACTTCTGCACATACCTAATACCGAGGAAAAATATCAGTGGAGACCTAACAGATTTCCTTTTTCCCGATTCTTCGGAATCGCGGAAGGATCTCGCGAGGGAGATTCCGGAGCGCAGCTCATCACGGATACCGGTACGCCTCGTTTACTTTAATTCCTGCAGACATGTCGGCCGTATTAAATATAAATCAGATCCTCGGTCGAATTTACGCGCTCCCCAGCGAATATTCGGAACCGAGTGGCGAGTCCGCAACGAGCCGTGCACGCTTTCGCATGAGTTTCGCAACCGCTTCTCCGGGATTCGACTAAAAACCACTTGTCGGGATTTTTAGGTCCCATGGAATTATTTCAGGATTCTGTTTTGGCGGTTTGTTAAGCGGTATCGCGCTGCCGATGGTTTTTCAAGCTCTATTATTTTCGCTGGCCGATGCTCGGAATAATTCGCAAGCCGAATTCAGTGGGACCATTTTCACGACGATTAACATTTCATATTTCAGCACAACATTTCTGCTGTTCACCCATTGTACACCGAGTCGAACTCGTGGTGGACATTTCGAACGGAATTTACTAAATAGGCGTGTTGTTGATTATCTCCAGTAAATTATCTTCTTAGAATTAATAAAATTCTATATTGCTGTTTGTCGATGATCAAAAAAAGAAATAAACTTATGTGACAATTTTAATTTTACACAAAAATCGGCAGTCTGCTAATATATGTATCTGAGATATTCTAGATGGAAGGAAAAGCAGAATTAGTTCCACAGGCGCTAATTGTTTAACAACGTTTAGACACCGCGTGGAGGACCGGGAGATGAAGGGACGAGATGGGCCTCTAATGAAAAGACACCGGCTCGGATTCGTATCAGACGTGCTCGAACAGTTTACGATCAGCCCCATCAAGATCCGTTCTCTTTCCAAGTAGTTAAGTCTTATTGCCCAGGTGGAGGTGTTCCTCTTTTTTTCGGGTACGATCTCACAATCAGACGCCCGGCGTGCTTGTGCGGAAGAGGCCTCTCGAGACGGCCTGTTCTTGAGCTATTGGGAGCGGGCCGAGGATCCGCAGAATTATTCGCAAGTTACCCCATCGAACCAGGGGACGCACCATGGTAATCCGTGGAGCGTGGTTGCTAATTCGGTCCCTCGTAAAAATTTTCATCTGCCGATCCCCGTGTCAATAACACGGACTCCGGTAGCTGTCTTATTATTGGCAACGGACGTGGCTGCCGGTGATTGCTCGTTGCAATCGATCCTCGGTTGCTGTCAGTGATTTAGCAATCTCGTTAGTTCGTCGATTTAGTTCGTCCACTCTTCAAGACGAATCTAATGATCTTCGCATTGTCTTGAGTTCCCAGAAAATCACAATTGTTGGGGAATATTTGAAATTTTGCAAGCTTATCAAACATTCAATTTCGGCCACGGTTTCCATTCTACTGGGCGGCGCTAAAGATTGAAAAAAAGAGTGACAGAGTCCGAAAAATCTCTTGCGAGAGTAGCCACGATGCGGCGCCCTTAAATACACTCGTCTTCGCGCCATATTTCAGCGGTCATGTATCCAGGAGCATTTTTCTGTCCGGTTGCGTTCGCGGTCACAATATCGCGGTGAAAAAAAGTGGGCTCTCTTTCTTCCTGGCGGGTTTGCCGGGGTGCAGTTTCGTCGGTGCACCGGCGAAACGAGCGGTTAATGCCTCGCCGGAAGTTACGGCCAGAAAACACACTTGTCGGGCAGAGTTATGGTCGGCCAAGAAGGCTAGTCTACCTCCCCCGCGCTCGACCGCGAAATAACGCTCCGTTAATGTATCTTTATAACGCCGGGGCAGGAATCGAGTTTTATTATGAGTCAAGATTCGCTTGAATATTCGCCTGGTGTTATTTCCATTTGAGCTTCGGGTCTCCTGTGTTGCTACGCAACTGAACTCGCGCTCGCAGGAAATCCCAAACCGCCGCCGGGGGTTGGCGCGGGTGTTTTGAAGCGGTTGTTTTCCGCGGGTCGTCGCTTCTTTTCGCCTTCATTTAACCGTGCGGCGAGGTAACCGGCCGCGAAACGAGGAAAATAATACGCCTTTTCCCACAGATTTCAGCGGTAATAACGCGACCCCCCCGACTCAAGATCAAAGTTCAGGGAAAACTAATTCTGCGGTTTATACGATTCCGCGTGCAGACCGGTTACTCCTACGAAAGCCGTAAGTCGAAATTGTTTGAACAGAATTCGCTGTTTAAATGCGGCCAGACGATGTCTGAACAACGTGGCCACCTGCCTGATGCGCTGTTTCTAGGTTTTATGTGCGTGTTAGCGGTAGCGCGGTTGGAGGGGAGTTTCGGGAAGATCGACTGAACGAATGTTTGGTTCCTTGATATATTTATGGCAGGGATTTATGGTGCGAGTGGCCGTGAGGTTAGTAAACAGCCCCAATGCCACATGACACAAAAACTATGGACCGCATAGTTTTCTTCAGGTAGATGTTTGGAAAAGGTAAACGACCCGACGTCGTATTGCCAAACAATAATACGTGTTTCGGAAGGATCTGGCCGCGGAGTGGGGAAGGCAATGCTACCGCACGGCACTTACCCCAGAATTTTCAAAATGGAAACACCTTACCCTAATATTTAACATGCGCTTGTTTGCCACGAATTTCGGTTGCTTTAACTTTCTAGGTCGAGACTTGGTGATTCGAAGAAGACATAGCACTTGGACCAATGATGGGAGTATGGCAGTTAGTTTCGAATTTTTGTAGGTGAATCACTGTTATTTTGTTGACTTGTTGCACGCCAGAAATTTATTGAAATCTCACTTAACACTTTACCGACCGGAAGCCTATTAATAGGATTTTCAATAATCTTGCTGTACCAAAAAAAAGCATAGAAATTTTCTTTGACATTGCAATCTTAAAAATGAAACTATTAGTTCCATACATTTTTCAAAAATATGCAATAATCACCGGTCGGTAATGTGTTAACAGAAAATTTTGCTGTAATAACGAGAAACTTATCATGAACATCTCCATCACGATTTAGGTCCTAAATTTCGGAGTACCATGGATAACGGGACAGGGTGGGGCGAGGGAGAGAGAGAGAGGGAGAGATCGGCCCGTATTGGATTAGAAAAATGTCGTCCGTCGGTCGTCGATGTCGCAAAACACCGTAGGAATGCGAGGCCGCTTCCCATCCCATATCGATCGGTTCCTTTCGCGTTCGTTCCACGTCCGGCAGAACGATAATATTGACTGCGGCAAGTCTTCCGTACACCACGCACGCCCGCGCCCGCGCGCGCCGCGCCGTCTCCTCTGGTATTTCATATCGGGTTTCGCGAATCTCTCCCGTGCGCTTTCGCTGGCCAACCTCCACCCACGCCGTTCCTTTTCCGCTTTTCTTCTGTTTCTTACGCCATAACTTTTTCTCCCGTCGCCGCCGCCGCCGCCGCCGTCGGCCTCTCTCGCTGCATACCGTCTAACCCCCCTTCGCACCCCTTTCCCTCCCTTTGCAACGCTTCTGGCCCCTTTTCCCCCCTTTCACCGTCCTTTCCATCGCTCCTTCCCCCTTTTCCGCCTTCTGCCCCCCGTCCGTAACTCGTCTACCACAGTCGACTCTTATTCCGGAACGTTTTGTTGTTCCTGGGACCCCCCGTTAAAGAATACCTAACCCAGACCTCTAGTCGGCACGGGACGACGCACCTCTTCAGGAAACGGGAACCCGTGAGAGATGCATGGCTCCCCATAGCTATGCTCTGGCTTCGCCAATGTCGATCTGAGAAATGCATAGTTATTCATGCTGTTCATTGTTTATTTTTTTTTATCGACGCTTTCGGCGCCTCGCTCCCGAGATACCAAATTGGCTGGATTGGGGTGTTCACCCTTATGCTGATGCCGGATGGTTTTCGATTTAGTATCGGGGTTATGTTTCTTTTTTAAGTAACCGTATTCATGGTTTTATTGGTGGGATGTTACTTGCATGGATTATGGTAAGTCGAAGTAATTTATTTTGTGATTTTGCTAAGTTAGAATTTGTCAAGTACAGGGTGTTTTGATTATATGTTGTGATCTTTGGATCAGAAATCAATGGAGATCTGTTAAAAAAAATGAACCGTAAAATTGACCGTAACCTTTTTCGCAACGTGAACAATTTCTTTATTGCATCCTGTAGTACTTATCACGAAGAATAAAAGTCTGGAATCCAATGTGAGTATTATTTATGGTCAAGGGATCCTCGAATTGGAGGGATAAAAGCGTCATTACATTACATTAGATTGAATTACACCATCCTCTTCACGCTTTCAGCATTCTTCAATTATTCCCTTCTTTTCTCTTCAATTACTACTGACAAACATCGTCCTCGAACTTTCCCGTAGACCGGCGACTTCAGAGTTCAATTAATTGCGCCTCGCAGGATCGCCACTTTGCCGAAGAAACGGAGCAATCGGGTTTCGAAAGGTTCAGCATCTAATTAAGAATTCATGGAAGTTGATAATTGAAAGAAAACACCGATCGGAGCGTACGAAAAGGGAGAAGCGGGTCCCGCGCATCCGAAGAATAACATTTCTTGATACCCGGGCTGATCGTTGTTGCAATAAATATCGTTGCTGGATGTTGTTCACCGCCGACAACGGAACGGAAATAATTGTAACGATGATCTTGCTGCTGGGGAAAAAAACACGTCGAAAAAAGAAGCTCCGCCTCGAGGAGGAATGCCGACGGGGTTGGCGGAAAAATTGCGCGGAGAGAGAGAAAGCTCCAATTTCAATTATCCGACGGAAAACTGTACCCGGGCTTGGCCCTTTTGTTTTTTTTTCTGATGGTTTCGAATTACTCGGGATATTTATTTATTTCTTAGTCGCCGCGCTGGGGGTTCGCTAGGGTGGACGACACGGAACGCGAAGTCTGTCAAGTGAACGACACCGGGGGAAATTTTGTCGAGTTTTCGAATTCCCTATGAACAGGGGAACAATGAAAACAGATCTTGTTTGGCATGTAACGGAGCCCTTTGCGAGCCCTTAGAAAATCCTTCCTATTTTTGTAGCAATCTACGTGCGGCAGGAACTCTCGTCATTGCGAGTGATGTGTGCAGTACTGTTTCGTAAATATTTTTTAACGGGAACATCGTGGAATTGTAAATATGATTAATAAAACACTGTATAAATTGATATCGAACACTGAAATTTTGAAAAAAGTTTTTATAAAAGCTGAAATACGTTTTCATTTCTCGTGCTTTCCATAACAATTAGCGCGAGGCGTGTTGTTAAGCATACTTTAATGGAATCGGACCACACGAAGTTTCAACAACCTCTGCGTGTTTCTGAAACGTCGAGCGTCCCAATAATTAACTTTTCGGGAACGGAACACTTCATAAAACACTTAAGACGATTAGACTAACACGGGGATGGAAGCGGGCAAAGCCGCGGCGCGTCACGACGCGTGTTTCCCCGGGGCGAACAGGTTTTTGCGTAAATTGTAATTAACATAGCATCAATTATAATTACGAGAGACATGCGTGCGGCGGTGCTGATTAATGTTTACGACCGGAGAGCTTTATGGACGGGAACAACGCGAAGCCGAGCTGGTCGGCTTACCGAAACGCGGATCGCGTTGCAGTTCAAGGTATTCGGCGGTTTCATTGCCAGTTACGTTCGGCGTATTCGCATAATCTCGATGTGGAGCCCGCCGTCGTGCACGTGTATTTAAATTGTAGGAACGCGTTTATACGCCGTTTGACTGGAAGAGAATCAGTTTAATGGAAATCTTCATTGTCTCGCGGGAGTATTTGAAATTATCCGTGGGTCTACAGTGCAATTCGCGACGCGGAACAATCGGGATCGGCAGTTAATTTCCTCTGGTAGTACGCGGATAAATTTCGACATGCCCAGCTATTAACTATCACGGATCTAACTGGATAATATTCTACAAAGGAAGACGTGGGACGGACAATCCGACGGATTCGATTGTTGATCAGAGAAACTTTTCTGTAAACGCGAACGTACCACCGTTACATTCACCGCCACAGTTCCCGATCACAATGAGCCTCACATGCAACGGCGCAATTACCAGCGTAATCGGGAAGTCCTTGTGTTTCAATATTCCCGGCGTAAAAATAAAGGCTGGTCGCACGTGAACAACCCGCACGGTCAACGAGCACGCATTAATGAGACCATAGTCGTCGCGTGTCCGCGATACTTTGTCGCGAGAATTCTATTACCTGCTATTAAAACGTCCGAGTGCTATTTTTGCCGGAATTTCTGCGAAAATATGCGATACTAAATAATCATGCGATACTGGTGGCATGGTGTGGTTGTGGTCAGACGCGGGATGTAAGTCTGGCTTGTGTGGGAATGAGTGGAATGAGACGCTATGTGGTCAGACTGACGGAGAAAAACGATTCTACAGACTAGTGATAGAATCGTGTATAGTCAGACGAGTTTAACGTAGACTGTCTGAAGGCAGGTGGAGCAAGGTGTACGATGTTAATAGTACAACTAAGTTGAGGTATGATCAATAGACAGCGAATTATATAAATTTATGACAAAAATAAGTAAGTGTAATTTAAAGTACTAAAAACAGTAGATGAATTTAAAAATACTGTTATATTATTTTCAACTTATTAAACGTGTTAAGAAAGAAAGTAGATATATATTTCACCACAGTTTGTTGCAATTCAGGTAGAAAATTTTTATTTTGCATAAACATACGCTGTCTAATGGAGAGACAAGTAGAACAGGAACAATATAGAATTAAGTATGAATGCTTCTTAATGTTGTACGAAATTTATTTATTATACTGTGTTAACCCTCATCCGTCCCTCATTTCACGAACTGAATTTCTCCCTCGCTGTTAAATTGGCACAGTAATAGGAAATAAAAACAATTTCGATGCTTTTTAGTCAAATTCATGAGTTAACATTTACATCTTAGATTTTTCGATAAAGTGTTCCGTATTATAAAATAAAAGTCACACAAACTTTCGGGAAAATGTACATACAAATAACACAGCAGTATAACTTATTTCGGAAAAACTGTGTCAAATTGACACGAGGGACGGATGAGGGTTAAGCAATTGTCATTTTCAGAAAATTGTGTCATAATCCAGCATTTTGAGTTTCCAGCCCGAGTTAAACAGAGATGTCAAAGAATTTCTTATCCCGCGGGTAAGTTAATTCCGGAAGGAATTAGGCTGGGTGAACGTAGTGTTACCCGAAGCATTAACTCGAGGCGGAAGTCGGGTCCTCGTACGAAGTTCTACAACGCGGAGAAGTTCCAGTGTAGAACGTGGGCGTGAAAGTTCCGCGGCAGATAAAAACAGGTTAAGTTGTCTACGGTTGAGGTGGGTAGTTGGTTAACACATTTTAAATCGGTGCAACTATCCGCGGACCGTATCGCGTACTCGTGGAAAAATTCCCGGACGCTCGTGAATTACATATTCCGCCACCATATTGCATTACGTGTTACGCCGGAAGTTGCCGTAATAAAAACGCGTGCAACATTTTGCCGCGGAACTTTAATTAAAAACACCGGTGCCTAACGCTCGCGTAAGAGTACATAAATAAAAATAAGCCGGCTGTGCGTATTCAACCGTTATGAATGATCTTCTTTATATACTCCGATTGACACTCCAACCAACCAATTCTCTGTGTCAAATATTTCGTCGCAGGACTTTGGATATTAATCAATATAATTTAGTTTTTTAAACTTTGTCAACGAGGTTTGAACTTCTAAAAGTTTGCAGGGAAAAGACTAATCTTTTCTGTCATTCTTATACAAAGCTTTTTTCGTGTTTATTTCAACATGAAACATCGAGTACTACATAGAAGTAGAATAAATAATTGTTAGAGTCTTCAGTGAACCAATGAAGAAAGTGCTGGGAAAAATGCTAATTATCCTAAAAACAAATTGAGAATAATTTTAGCAGTTTATCCGTTTCGGAAAAGCCCGAATAACATGAAGAGGTTCGCTAAATACATTCTCTGATATTCCTTTGTAATTTTTTTCAGTTGCAGGTGAAAGGGTTAATTTGAAGCAGCCGCAAGCCGCGGTGTTCACGGAGCGCAAAAAGCCCGGGAACATTTCTGTCCGGTGTTCCCCGAAGCTGCGTGTTTCCCGCATTTCCGGTTTTTCAACGGGGCCGCGTTAATTTTTGCGCGATGCGGCTTGGGGCGGCGTCTCGTCGCGTCGGGCGCGATGTTCGCCGCGCGGCAAGAAGTTTTATTGTGCCGCGGCGCGTAATTAACGATTAGTTGCGGAAGTTGTTTAATTACGAATTTAAATTGCCAATATGACAGAAAGTTTCCGCGGAGAGAAAGTTAAGCGGTGGCGCGCGATTCGACGCGGCCGGTTTCGTACCGCGAAAGCGGAACGGACGTCGCTTTCGCGTAACGAATCGACGACAGCCGCATAGTTTCGAGCCGCGGACGCCATGAAAAAAAGGGACCGGACTGCCGGCGAACAACTTCCACGGGAATATTTCACGCGAATTCGTCCCGCGAAGTTTCGTGCGATTGTTAACCCACTTCCGAGCCGCCTGTCGTCGCGTGACCAACCCTAAACATCTCGAGATCCGAGCCCGTGCACGATCGCCGTGGATGTTTAACGCTATCGAACTTCTTTAAGGGAATTGTCGAAATTTTCGTGCACCGGTGACAGTTCGGTGATTGACGGAAATTACTCTTTTATTGCGATTGAGATTTAAGTAAGAGTAATTTCCACGTATGAGTTTGCAATTATGATTACTAGACTGCGGATTTTATGTATTTACTATAACAATGTTGTAATTTAAAACAGTATAAGACAAAAAGAAACCACAATCTGTTGGTTGGTCCCCACTTATTCGAGAACCTTCCAAACAGGATTCTCGAGAAGCACTGAAACAGAGGGTTCCGGAGAATAAGAAGCGTTGTACTTCTCACTCCATAAAGAATCAAAGATTCGATTTGCACAAAGACCTGCGTCAGTATCGTGCTCGCAAGTCGTTAGCGTCTACGTGGTGGCTTTAGTTGTCCTCACGAATCATCCGCGGGCAACCTTCGGCGGTCACTCGACTCGCAGTCGATGGTCAGATAAAAACGTGGGGTTGAGTTGGCAGTTGCATCCTAATTTAAGGGACACACGGTGTGACGAGGAAAAGAAAAATCGGCAAAGGCCATAGGGGGAGAACCCAGGAGACACACGCGAGAGAGAGAGAGAGAGAGGGTCAGCTCGACGCGTTAATAAAAATCCGCGGCGGCTCGCGTGACACCGCGTGATACCGTCGGCGATATTTTTCAAGCGGGTGCGCGCCTCTTGGCCGGCGGGGGCCCGTGTAAAATTTCGGGCGTAAATCCGCGACAACGGAACGTAATTTCAGCCGCAGTAGCGCGCGCGCGAGCGAGCGAGCGAATGCACGATCGATATCGAAACCCGCGAGGAATAGCTGAACGCGGATCGTAAAGCAGAGAACACGACGCCCGAGAACCGACGACAAGCATTCGCCGCGCGGCCCTCTGTTAATTTATTGCTAGCGGCGTGACGAACGGACCCGGCTGTCGTAAGAAATCTGCGGATGACGAACGGCGACGCCGCTTTCCAGCGAGTCGATCGAACGGGGCTTAAATCGAGTTGTGTTCGCGATTCAAAGGAACCACGGCGATATATCTCAGCGATCTTGTGGAGCGAGATTGAATGTCGATTATGATACAGATGTATTGTACAGATGTATTATAGCTTGTGAATTATGCATTGTACAAAAAGATTATGTTCTACAGGTGTTACGTGGTATCAAGAGGGACATTATGTGGTGAACATGACTAGGAAATCACGCACCTCGGCACGCAATTACAATAGATTACACAGCGGTTTAAACTAATGCCAACCGCGAGTGAGATTTAGAGCCTCGGCTAGATCATCCGAATTTTTCTTCCGCCCCCCCTACGCTAATAGCGATCGAGTTAGATATTCGGATTTAACAATAAACATACGCATCTCTCGGAAATATATTCAATACGGTCGCTCGTGAATATTATTACTATTATCATCAGTATTATTGTACGGCTTCATTACTCACTCAAACAGATGAGCACACTTCGCAATAACACACGCGTTGTAATATCCGACGAAATTAGTTCAGTAACGTAATGGGAGGATTTCGGTGAAATCGTTGTTATTAAATCTAGCTCTGTGCAACGCGGATAAACTAGCTACGAAATGTTTTAAATACATCGGAAACATTTTTTTTTTGAAATCCTACAATTGCTTGAAAAGTCAACGCACCGCAGAATCCACGAACTCTACCCGTACAGAGCACGGGGACCCTTATTGCAATTTCCCCGACACGAATCGACCGGGCAAAAACCCCGTTCGCACATAATGTGCGATAATAATATTCGGCTCAATTACCGGCGAGATGAATTCGCCAAAATTCCACATTACGGTGTTACGAGGAATAATAATTATAATAACGGGGGGGATATTGTAACGCAATTACGCGTCTCGTCGAGCCAGAGAAACGTTTCCACTCCCGGCAGGTGGAAAGTGGAGGGGTGTGGGGGTAAGAAAGGGGGGAAAAGAAAGGTAAGCGGTTCTATGGGGGCGCGTTTTACGGTTTCGTGAAAAGCGCGAGGCCTCCGGTGAGGGTGTGCGGGGGTGTGCGGGGGTGTAGAAGGACGAGGGGTGGCTCGAAGGGAGACAGGAGGCTCGAGTCGCACAAATTGAAGCCGAGATTAAGACGTCTGGGGAGATTAAGGTTTCCATGTTGATTAATTTAAATAGTTCTGCCGTGGCGGCAGACAAAGGCACGCTCCCGCGGTCGTGGAGGGATGCATAGTAAACAACTCAGTTTTCAGAGGCGGCCCCGAAGAATTAAGCGGCGTAATGCGGAGTTAAATGAAGTGTGCTCTCCGGCGAAACTTTTACCGAGGTGACGCGGGATTACAAGGCGACGAGGACCATGTCGCGAGCTGGGCTCGATGAAATAATTGCGGCATCGCGAAATTTCTTATTAGACGCCGGCGGCTGCATCTTAATCCGCGTCTGGCGAGGAAAAATTTCGAAACTCCGAGCACCAGCAAAGTACACTCCCGTCCGTAAGTCACCGGACACTTATTCAAAGGATGCAGACGATTTTTTGTTATTAAAGGTTCTATATTCTAATGTAGAGAATATGTAATTCAAATCTGACCAAAATATCCTATGATCGAATGATCGAACCATGGCGGCGAGTTATTAAAAACATTTACGATCGATAATTGAATACCTACAAAATATTCAATATTTTGGCTTCTAGAACTGTCCATAATTATTCCACAATTTCTCAATCTCTTGTTTCCAACATTCATTCAAAGAGTATATGTAAATATTTAATTTTGCATTTACATTATACATCTAATCAAAATAAAACGATAAAATTTAGCTAGAAGCTTATATTCTTTAATTACCAGTTTTTGGAAGATAAGTAAGTGTCCGGTGATTTATAGACGGGAGTGTATATCGTTCATAATACGACTGTATCGTTTTAGCTGCGCTGCAATATTGGCTTGGTACTTGATATTTTACAAACTTTAGTACAGGATTCTTGTATACGTTCATGTTTTCCAGGGACGAATTTTTTAAAGGCGAATCCTTCAAACATTTGACTTCAATCGTTTTCATGAAGGTACACGACGCAGGAACAGGAATATGGATCAGCGTATACAGTTAAGTTTACTGATTAAAGTGCAGAGCTAGAAGAAAAGTGGTTTCAGTGGCGCGCGGCCATAAATCTTCTCTACGCTTATCACCGTGCCTCACAGTTTCACATCCTGTGTAAAACACGAAGGTGACGTTCTTCTTCGATACTTTGAAAGGGTTAAGTTGTGGCTCTTTGTTCTCCGACCGCCAACCGCGACCGCGCGCAGTGTTGTCTCTCGGGAAAAATTCTAGGTAAAACACTTTTTCACTCTGGACTTCTTCACAAAGGCTTATCAGGTACTCTGACACATCAAACGTAATCATTTCTGTACTTAAACAAATTTTTTTGTACGTCGATATAAATCCAATCTTTCAAAGCTGCGACGCCATCTAGTTTTATCATATAAAGAATGTTAAACAAAATAAAAGAAATCCAATGCTCCCGAGAGCAGCTTTTAAAATAAATCGTCCTTGACTCGACTGATTGTTATGAACGATATCGCGCCTGTTTCGCTACGCGACCTTGAGAAAAATCAGTCCGTGGATGGTTCCTGAGGGAGCCGGTTCAGTTTAGCGAAGCTTATACGCACACGATCGTCGAAGGGAAAGCAGAGATACACGGTATCGGAGCATATACTCGATACATGGACGAAACTTTTTCTCTCGGAGTGATACCCCTTTCCCGGGTGCAATAACGATGGCTGTGTTTTGTTTTCGGAAGACTCCCGGGCGAGGCGCGCAGTCTCGAGAGAAACGATATTGAGGAGGTAAAGATGGATAAGGTAAAGCGATCAAAAGAGAGAGAGAAAGAGGATCGTATCGGTGAAAGAGGAGAAGAAAAGCCTTTACTCTCGGTCGAGTGCGGACGGTGTTCTTTTAGCTGAATTGCTTCAGTTAATAAGTGATAAATGCGAACGGTAGACGTCTTCTTTGTCCTTCGTCTTACAAAATAAAGACCGTATCGATCCATCCGTCGCGATGAGAGACAAGCCACGTACTTGGAAATTACGCATGGAACCGCCTAGCAAAAACCTCTCCGCGAAACGCAGTTCACTACTATTTCGCTTACTGCCTCGTTAAACTCTGTCCTAGAATTTCCTACGCTAATTCCGTCGAGTTTTCTTCCCCGACTTTACGACCTATAAACTTTGAAATTAATGTCCTCCATAAAATAATCATCCGGCCCGAGTCAACCGATAAATGCGAAACGAAAATTCTGATTTTTCAAGCGCATAGAAAGTTCGCTGGATTTTCGGCTACGCGAGGGACGGGAAACTCGGCATGCACGGTGAAGAGCGCCTCCTGAGGAATGAAGAGATTATGGAACGTTTCATAACGTTGGGAACGAGAGAAAAATTTATTTCGTTGGTAAAGAGAGATTCCTCTTAAGAATAATAGAAAAATGGAGTTAACCTCTTGTCAGACTCGTGACGAACATTCTGAGCAAAGTCTAATAAATATGTATGTTGTTAAATATACAGTTATTTTAGAACATACAGGCATACAATAGATGTAAATTTTCTCCTGTTTTAAAAAATTACGATCTATAAAAAGGTTTTTTTTTTGGAAATCTCATATGAGATTTATTACAACATAATGCTTAGTACAGAGTATTAGTACAGGGTATATTGTATGGTATAACAAAAATATTATTTACAATATAAAAATCAAAAATCCTTAGGCACGTGGGTTACATGTATTTAAAAAGGCTATCATATATATATACAGGCACTAATATTGGGTTCAGCTATTAAGCAACCCATGTCCAATGGCAATTGGAAACCTGCTCTAGTAAGGTTCTGGATAAGTTTGATCCATAAAAAGGTTCTAATCACTGAAACCGTAAAATAAATAGTAGGGCAAGGGATTAATGGAGGTAGATCTTCCATTGGAGTGAGTGCGTGTCTATAGAATTTTAAACATTCTTCATTTGTCCCAAACAACTAAGTGTCACACATTCATTGAATTTTCTAGCCATGTAACGCCGTAATTAAATGAAAGACGACACCCATGATGCATTGAGACTATCCAAAAATGACACTTATAAATACGTGCGTCGTTCGCGTCATCCAAGATATTTGACTTCGGGACACCAAGCATCAGTATATGTTAGCGCGGTCGATTGGAGCAGAAGCGTTTAAGGGAAGAATCAAGGGAGAAGAATTCTCCGGGCGAAGGGCCGCGCATGAACGGTCATTAACCGGTGTCCCCGACGAAGTGGGTCGTTAACAATCTAGCGTCCAGAGAAAGAAAACAGAAGCCAGGTTCCAGGGCAGGGTAGAATAGCGAGGAGGAAGGAAGGAAGGATGGCCGGGGACCGCTTTGGTCGGTCGGCGAGGGCCACACGCGTGTTCCTTCGGCTCCGTTGCCTCAGCAACAGAGTACCTTCCGTCTCGCTGACCCACCGTTTCCGGTGACACGGATGGCCTCTCCTTTCATCGAACTTCGGCCGAGACTGGAACACGGCTTTCAAGGGAGAAAAAATCCTGGAATCAGCCAGCCCCGTAAGGGTCGCCGCGTCCATTGTCCGCCGGTCAACGAAATACTTTTTTTTTCCGCTCAGCGAAAAAGTTCGCCGATTGTACCGCGCGGAACTATGAGCCGCGTGGGCGACGCTGAAAACCATTTCTATTTTACTAGGGCCCCGACAATGCCGCAGACGTAAATAATCCCTTGTAATTTTCGGGAGAAGAGAAAAGGATGGTCATTTTCTCGAACAACCGCGAACAATTTTTTCGAGGATGCTGGACGTACAAACTTCTTGAGCCGCGTGGACGTCGCTGAGTACCATTTTTATTTTACTAGTGCCCCGTCAATGTGGCGCACACGAACATCATTTTGGAGAACAGCGGATAACCGGGAAACTGTCATTTTCCGAACAACCGTGAGTATGAAAAATTTTTTTGGAGAACGCTGCGACCATCATGCCATACGGTTGTTTGGAATGTTCGTTATTTTAATTCTATTTTTGTATTTGTCGAGATCAAAGTTACGAAGTGAATTGACATTTTCGGGTAAACGAATGCAACAAAACATCATCGCACTAAATCCGTGTGAGAGTAATTCGAAATTTATAAGTGAGCCAACGGGCGTAATATATGCAACATTAATGTTTTTCTTAATCGTTGTAAATTCGGACGACTACATTATGAATTTCCGTCGGTGCTCGAACGTTTAAGCGGATTATTCGTTGGCAAGTCGGAAAATGAATATTTCGTCGCGAATGTTGACGATTCGATTATACGATTCGAGATAGTTTTTTCGCGTAAAGCTGGCTTCGCAAGTAGTAGGACCAGAACCTGGTTTGCTCTCGATCATTCGGCCTACTCGTACGCCCACCCGCATTTACTTAATTGCAAGTATAACACCATTGAGTCACTCTTAAACATCACTTAAACGCGGCGCAATTCATTCGTGCCGGGTTATTATTCCCGACAGACTCCTACGGAAATAATTCGGATACGAAGTTCATACACTTTCCCTAAAAAATTCATAGTATTTCAAGGCAGATTGGAGTTAGGCTGACTCGCCCCAGTCTCGCCGAACTTGGATTAAATTGCGCGCAAATGAATGTTTAATTAAATTACGAGCCGCGTTCTACGGTATGCTTCATTTTAATATCACCCAGCCGGAGATGTTTCTTCATTGAATTCAATAGTAATCGCGCCGAATCCCTGAATAAAATCGTAGGATTTCCCAAACCTCGAAAACTTGATTTCGTGGTGGCACAGGTACAATGACCCGGTGTATCAGCAGACTTTCATTAATAACTATTCTCTGGATAAACTGAAAGACCTACTTATATGAAATTTTGGCTATTTATTTATACTCATCTGAACTACGTCGGTGAACTATGAATGGTAATAATCAGATTGGTGCCATGTCTCCCAAAAGAGTTTTTTTTTTGGTTTCGCCAAAAAATTATCCAATATGTCCTGGAGATAGATCCAGGGAGTGTACACTATGGTACATAAAAGATGTAATTTGCAATAGCACATAAAAAACCGCGATAATTCGTGCCAAATGTCAAGCTAATATCCCGTCCGATATTTTATTCATTCATGGCCTATATTAACAGCAGGAGGATGCGGTATCGGGCCGCAGAAGTGCCATTATCCAACGCGAGGCTGTCGTTCGCTGTCTCTCTAATGATTACAAATCTTCGGCCAGCCACTTTTGGCAATTAGCGAGTCATTAGCAGCTCCGTGGCGCTCTTGATGCTCGGGCAACGATAAAATCGGCGCGCGAAGCACAGACCAACCATTCGAACACAAATTCGCCACTTTGATCCATTTTTACTTCTGGAATCCTCCTCGGTCCGATTATTCAATCTATTGTACCTCGCCCTGTACATTCAATTCAAATCCATCCCAGAAATGGGTATTATTATACTTTAATTAAAATGGTTATATTTTAAAAATTTCAGTGATGAAGCGATGGGTTTAATTTTTTTGACAGGCATCGAACGATTTTCATTAATAAATAAATTCCGGAAAATCCTTGAGAGTAAAGGATTACCAATCAATAGCTCGAAAGAGGTGCAACCGAGTCCGAGGCAGTAGAGAGACTTTCATCTCATTTTCCTGTCAGATTCCCGGCTAAAAGCGTCCCCGAAATCGGAACGAACTTATTACTCGGCCTGATAGAATGAAAGTAAGGACGCGGAATAAAGAGCAGGCTAATTCGATATTTCGCGCGCGTCGTCGACTGCGATCGAATCGGCTAAGGGTGGTACAGGAGCGGAAAGAAGGGGTGCCAGGGGGTTGGGGAGAGAGTTGCAAGACCCGGCGAAATACGAGAGAACGCCGGGACGACGTTCTAAATATTTTAAAAGTTCGGCTCATTTGAATTGAAACATCTTCGACTGCGAGGCTCTCTCTCTCTCTCTCCTCGGTCCCCTTCCGATCGCCGCAGTATTTTCTCTGCGGTTATTGCGCTTCCAGCCACGTCCGCGCCCTATTCAACCGATTGATTTAAATTTTCCAAAGTTTCCGCGCGCCATTTCCTCTCCCACCTTCCGACCACCCCCGGCACCAATGGAAAGAACTGAATTTCGCACCGCGGAAATTGTTATCCGGTCGCGAAACGGTCTGGCCGGATAAGCAATCGCCATTTTTTAGTATTTATGTTTACGGAATTGTGCCTCTTCGTCTTCGAAATACCAGTCTCGAAAGTTCGACGCATCTAACCTATCTCGCGAAGTAGATTCGAGGGAGGGAACCCCTAAGTTTCGAAGTAGAACGTGGCCGACGTAGATTGTAGATCTATAGCGCCGTTGATTTTCGAAACCTCGGCGTGGGAGGGTGTTTGATGAAGTTTAATGGGGTCGTTGTCTTCGGTTAAGTTCGTGGAGAACTCTAATGGGGGACGAAGACATTGATGTCGGTTTTTATGAATTTTAGGAAGAATCAAAAATGCTAATTCATATCATACAATTAATCACGAAGGTCTGCTTTTGGGTAAAATTGACCTAAATAGGACGCGAAGGTTCACCGGTGAAATCATGAATCACATAAAATGTTGGTGTCATTAAAAATCGTACGAGGGTTCAGAAAAAAGAACAGGAACGCGAATCTGTGAAAGCAAACGTCTTTGAAAATCTTTTTCGCGAAAAACGGGAACGGTGCGAGAGGTTGTTGGCAGTGGTTGGTGAAATCGCTTTGGAATCCGGCGCCGAAAGGGAAGACGGGAAACACGAGCCGGTCGTGTTAACACCGGAACGATGGGCCGTCAATCGGTTTGCGCACGGCGCGGCGCGCTGCAGAGTCGAGCTGAGCTTGCGCTCGGTTTCCCGAGGCAGAGTCAACAGCCCGGTCGATTTTTCGCAGCTTAATTCAACCGCGGGAAATCCGGCAACTAGGTAAACCGATAAGTCTCGTGGATTTGTCAGCCGCCGCGCGAAAAATCCGCTTACGTGATCTGGCTTACGCGGAAATCTGTGTTATTGCCTGCTGGAATATGGATGTGTCGTGGCTGCGCTTCGGCTTCGAGGCTTCGGCTTCGAAGCTTCGGCTTCGAGGCTTCGGTGGCGAAGAATTTCGCGTGCACACGCTCGTAATAACTCACCTGGTCACGGTTGGCGTGGTTGCCACCCCTGGAGACCGGGCTGGGTAGCTCCGTGGACTTCCTGACATCAAGTACTCTGTAACAGAAAGAGAAATTGTACGTAATGCAGATGAAGACGTTGGATGGGTTTAATATATCAATATATTGTCAATATAAATGTTAATATAAATGTACATTCTTACTCACTATCGCTATGCGTCTGTTCACTATACAGTGTGAAGATTAACTAACTGACTACCTCATTATGCATGGCTTACTTATTATCTCATTAATGAACCGATAGATGTCTTTACATGTAATATAAATCACATTATTAACAGAAATGCTTTCGTAACGCTTCTCACTGTAAACTTGATCTTCTGGGGAAAATTATGTAAGCTAGAAATTAACGATTAGGATTGTCGCGAGTCTCTGGAATTTTTAGCGAACTGCATTTTGTTTTTAGTTCCATCCATTTTCTACTGCTAGATATATAAATTAGAAAAATAAATATCGAAGAAAATTTTAAAAAGTTCTAGAAATGTTTATATTTCATCTAACCAATGTTGACGTAGTCTAATGATTGTTATATTGAATACTTATTGCAACAGCCATCAATATATTAGTTTTTGATACGAAAATATTTTAACAAAGCTAGCTGTCTTTACTGAAAATTAGAATCAGACAGCCCAGGGAATCCAATAATCTAATCGATTGATATTCGAGCTTTAAAACTGTATGAAAGGCGTATAACATTTTGAAAATTCTATGGAAAATTGTAAAATTTTTCCAGCTTGGTATAATTCAGTATTGACAAGGATTGTTCAATTGGTTGTGAAAGGAAAAGTGCACATATCTTTTTTATTAAGGCGTGACCGGGTCGATAACGAGGCGAAGTGAATCAGTTATTTGCTAGTAACCGAACGCCCAGGGATGTTTCGCGTCATTATAGATTAGCAACGAGGATCCTCCGTAAAAGTAACGACATCGTAACTAGCGTCTTGTTAGCAGGACAAGCAGCAGGAGGTAGGTATACTACGAGATCTTCCGGTAGCGGGAACTTGACCCGTACTACCCGCCAAGATAATTGAATTTATTAGATACAAGTTGGCTGACTTCTGCCGCACGGTGTCCGCAAATGATCGTTACGTGGCTCCTTTTCCCCGCGATTTACGCGTCTAATCTCGCACTTATTTTAAACCCGTTGTCACAGACAACAAATCGAGTTTACCCGCATATTTATTATTTAACATCGTAAACAATACGCGAAACCGAAAACCTAAAGTAGCAGAATCGTACTAATTTTTTTTTAAATAACCTATCCAAAATACTGTTTTAATTTTGTAATTTTTCTTGGATTATTAGTAGATTTATGTGTTTTATGTCGAGGTTCTACAAAATCTTTTTACTGGGCTTTGAGGTAAATCTGGTGATGTTTGAATGGTATAAACTCATAATTGAAAATTGATCACATGAAACTGCATGTTACTTTGGTACAGTTTACGCAGGACAGGATGCAGATGCAACCCTGTAAAATCAGTATCGATGCGCGTATTAGCGTACTGACAGCCGGGAATGCCGGTTAATTTTTAAGTTTTCTTTCCCTGCTCGATGTCAGTCCGCGTCGTTGCAATCCAATTCTGGCATCCGGAGAGCGCATAGTCCCGGTCCGCCGCGTCGGCCCGAAACGTAATGCATATTCTAGCTGATGGAACGTCGCGGACTACCTTCCCTTTATCTGTATAGTTAATGAGCTCATAAGTAATGTAGCTGCTACTGACGTTCTACCATCGATCGGGCCCGAGTTACCCGCTGGCACTTTTTGCTGATGCGGAAAGACTTGCTCTTATGTCTTTCACTATTTCCCGAAATACACGGTTGATAAGGCTCGAGTGTTCAACATTCTGCTTGTTAAACGTTAGTCACCCTGTATAATAATAAAACAGTGACTTTCTTAAAAAAAATAGTTCCTCAAAAACACATTGATAGAAATGGAGTTACTAATAGGGTCAACTATCCTAATATGGCCTTGAAGTTCCACAACATCCCCCAGAAAAAACGCACCCCAGCAGAAAAAGAAGAGAAACGCCAATCCATCTTGCTGCTTCATAATACCCAAAGCAAACATGCTTCGTCGCTCCCAATTTCGTCGGAGCCAGGTCAGTGCCCCAGGGGGCATCGCCGACAACGCGTGCGCGACAGAATGATCCAATAGATCGCCTGGAAGAGGCCGAAACCTGGATCCAAGAAGCAAACGAGATTCGAGTGTCGAAGTTCGAAGTTGCACGTGAAAATGCGCGTTATCAATTAAGGCTAGTGGTCAAAAAAAAAACGAGAGAGATAGAGAGAGAGAGAGAGAGAGAGAGAAGGAAGAAAGAAAGGGGTTGGTCCTCGGATGGGGGTGGTAGGTGAAGCACGAAGTTGCGTTCCGAGCGGAAAAAATTACTGAAGCTGAACGGCGAGTCATTAGCGAGCGGGAGAAAGGAGGTTAACGTTTCTTCTTACGCTGCCGGGCGAAGTTTCGTCTTCATCGGGCCGGCAGAGTTGCTACGGACTGCCTTCCTTCCGTCCCTTTATCTGCCCCGGCAATTCGTCACTGTCTTCGCGTTTCAGGATTTTTACGAAACTACTCGGGGATCCAGCGGGCACGCCTCGGTACACAACGGCATGACGAATCGTCGTCGCGATATTGTTCTTTCGGAATCTCCTAGATTTACGAAGCGAGAGAGGGGGAGAGACTTGCGATGCGTTATGGGGGTTGGCTTCGGTGATTTGGGAAACTCGGGTCGCCATGGGACGCGGGCGTCAACCGAATACTGCTACTCCCAATTCCCGATCAGCTGAATAAAAATGGGTAGGCCACCTTGACATAAAAATGTGCTGTGTTTTAATTAATTCAATGTGCTTGTTTAAAAAAAAAAACTGTGGTGCCCAAGGTGGTTCGGAACCCACCTTAAACTGTAGGTCCCGTCGTTTAATAACCATAGCAGTTGAAAAAGCGACGTAAAATAATCAAACAAAGGCCACCTTGATATAAAAATGTGCTGTGTTTTCGTGGTTTTTTAAAAGAATAATTAACAAGTGAGTCATTCAGGTTTTTAACAGTGATATCAACAGAACTATTAACATTATTTTCCATTTATTCTGATTATTATCTGAAAGGTGACGTGGAATGTTTAGGAAATCCCAAAATTTTAAGCAATGTAATTGAGAGATACGATGTATAGCAAGTTTAGCAATAAATTAACGAAAACACGTTAGACCGTAAAGGGTTGAACATAGGGTTGAACAATGCGTAAACAATCACGAGAGCCAGTGCAGCTGCCGTGCATACAATTCCGGCAACATTCATCGCAACGCAGAGTCTCCGTGAAACCGAGAACAGAGCAGAACAGAGCAGCGCGGAGTCCTTTCAACGTTCCGAATATGCGCGTATCCTTTGCCAGCAATCAGACCCGGCAGCAAAACGGTTCACCATCCTTCGCTATCCTTTCCATCGGCTTCTATCCAGCGGGACGAGACGGGGGGGAACCGGTCAAAAGACTCAAGACGCGTCGTGTCGCAATCAGAGTGTCGCGCCAACGCCGGTGTCCATTACGCCTGCGACTTGCGGCCGTGTCAAACAAGCCGCACGCGGAAACGCGGAAGTAGAGGTTCGCATAAGCGGTGCCTTACGATCCTTCGAGTCGGGGTCCGCACCCGGGATCGGAATTGCAGCGTGATTGGCGCACCGGCGCGGCGCACGGAGATCAAAGGCTTTGATCGCGGCACGCGTTGTTGCGCGCTCGAGAGACACCGTGACAGATCGTGGCGTGGCCATTGGGTGAGACAAAGACAGAGGGAGACGCATCGAGAGAGCGACGGAGAGGGAGAGTAGAGCTGGGCTCTTCCCTTTGTAACAGGGGCAGAAATTGTCGTAGCGGCGAACGCCCGTTTAACGCGTAAACAATCGATTCCAGAGAAGAATGATTAAAAATCTTGATTTTCCTCGAAATAAAGTGAGTTGTCCAAAAGATTAATAAAAGTGTCGTTTCACATTTTTAAGAAAATACAGTTTTCACCCGCATCTCGCAGGGCTGGTTTTACCCCCTTGATACGGATTATAAAAAAATGTTAAATAGTTTTCAACGGACTCATCACGAAGATTCGTCGAAACTTCGAATTGTTAATTTTTGTCTGACGGATAAAACATTGCGCGTCGAGCCGAAGCTCGCGAATCCTGCCAAAGAGCGTTTCGCCAGGGTTTCTGCCCTGTTTCGGTAGCCATGGAGATCACACGGAGAATGTGGCCACCGTCGATCAACGGGATCCTTTCGATATCTCATATTTTCCGGCAACCACCCCTCACTATACCAATGTCCGCTCATCGAGCGTAATCATACGGCTCGCGGGATAGGGCAGTCGGTGTTTCTCCGTGGAATGCTATTGCCCACTGAAAAATAGCTTGTGGAGGGTCGACGAAGGCTCGAAGACGCGTTCGACCGCTCCGAAAATGCTTCGGAGTTTTCGGGGGTCCGTGTTATTAGAGACAAGTCGGTCGTCCTCAAAGCTGAATCGAATTCTGATCGCGCCTCCGTATAAATTTGAATATGATCGTTTAGTGGGAGCTATTGGTATTTACACCCCCGCTCCCTCGTTCTTAGGGTACTTCCGCTGGGGGTGTGTTTGATATGAGAGCTTCGAAAGGGATTTGCGAAGACAGGCAGCTGACGATGAGGAAGACGAGAGGTGGGCTGAATGTTGATACGAAGAGGAGCTCGAATATTGTAACATTTTGCAATGTGTGTTGAATACTTTTCGAGCAGGCTTGGACACTGTTGAAATCAATTATTTGAAAAATAGTTAATCTACCGGTTAACGTCATTGACTCACCCTGTGGGCAATGTTTTAAAAATCGGCTATTTGACATGCAACAATCTGATAATTGACCAGTGATCCAGTGGATAGGCACAGTTCCTCGGTTAATCACATCCCGAGTTTTAATGGAGACCGAAGATCACCGGTGATGCCTCTAATCTTTCGGACAATTCGGTATAGTGGTTGAACCCGGGAGGATGCATCAGCGAGGATGCATCGGCTGGATCGGAACAGTGCAGAGCAGCGGGGGGGACAGCAATGGCCACGATCGACGGAACGTAACAGCGGTGTCATTAACCGGGCCGGTGCATCGACCCAGTTGTTTCCGCGCCATTAGCGAATAATGACACTTTTTTCATGCCCAGGTAGACCACGGCGGGGAACGATCGATGCCGATCGTTCCGACCACTTTGCCGACGCCATTGCTCGTTCCCCTGGAATCAGCTGGACCGCACCTATTCAAACGACATCCTTTCGAACAGAGAGGCAAACAGCTCCGTCGCCGTCGATTCGCAATTCCATCTTCTTTTTCCCCGCTTAAACATGATCGAGCGAGATGATTGATCTTCTTTTTCCCTCCTCCTCCTCCTCCTCCTACTCCGATACATTTGCTTTCGGCGAAGCTTCAGGGGGAGAGAAAAAAATATCAAACAGCCGCCGTCGATCGATGCATCTCTTATTCCGCGGCGGACAGTTTGATCGATTCGAGCGCACTCGAACCTATGCATGACCTTTTATGCGGCGCACGAGTGCCGGTCGTAAGTTTCGAGTTTGGCCTCGAGTGGCCTTTTATAGAAATAAAATTATTAAACCGTGTTGCTCGGTGCTTGCTTTGGCCCGATTTTTACGGGTTATCATCGAGCACTATCTATGTGTTGATTATTTTACAATGTTATGAAATAAAGTAATGCCAAGGATTCGTAGTACAGAAAATATAAAAACTCGGTATAGAGAGTTTATTAAAAGAAAAACAAGAATACAGATGAAGCTTCTCAAGAGCTTCGGTTTGACTATCTTTAGGGTAGAAAAACAACGTGTTCAGCGTATACCGGCAAGACGGTCTTTTTTATTGATGGTCGAGGGGTAGGAGGACCCAGGTATAAAGGATAGCAGTGCAGAGGAAACTTAATTTTCAGCTAAATCCTAAATACCAAGTTTAACACTATGATACTTTCAATTTCACCAATCATTCGAGGAGAACAGCATTCTTCTGAGATTCCTAGTTTCGGTAGAGAAATTCTTGGTGATTATTGTACTGAGGATTGTACAGCATTCTAACTACACCATTCCCATCCCCAAAATGGCAACACCCATCGACTCATCGACACACCAGCACCGAGTATCCCGGTCCCTAGCATGCTTTGTTTAATCGCGCCGCGGGACTCTCTTAACAAGAACGAACGAGGGCCGTCAGCGTAGGAAATGCAGTCGGCGGCGTGAAACGCGTCGGATGGGAATGGTGTATCTGTTGGAACGAGGAGAAAGTAACGTTCGCAAAGGGAGAACGAAAGAGAGAGAGAGAGAGAGAGAGAGAGAGAGAAAGCGGATGGGAGAGTGATAACTGGAACGATAGCGTAAGAGCGATAGCGAGTAGTTGGAGTGACAGTCGAAA
This sequence comes from Lasioglossum morio, assembly GCA_916610235.2. Taxonomy (NCBI): domain Eukaryota; kingdom Metazoa; phylum Arthropoda; class Insecta; order Hymenoptera; family Halictidae; genus Lasioglossum; species Lasioglossum morio. The sequence continues at coordinate 12,205,734 of OU744334.1, forward strand.
GGGCGAGTAAGAAGCGAGATAGGGGCTGGCGGGGTGGCAGGACGTTAGAAAATGGAATTTCGGTAGCGAGGGATGCGAGCAAAGAACTGTGGCGGCTGTAGGATGAGGCTGGAAGGAGGAAGGAGGACGTAGAAGGTCGGCAGGTGGTGGCGAGGGGAAAAGGAAAGGAAAAAGAGGAGTGCTCTAGTAGATGGCTAGGTCCGTGGATGGAGTGGATACAGTTGAGTCTGAGGGTTTCTTGGTTGTTGGGTGTTTGGCTGTCCGCCAGAGAATCTCTGGAGCGCGACGGTTACCTTTTTCTCCTCGGGGAGATCTCTTCGGTTCTGCACAGGGACACATACACACAGCCTCCACAGACAGGATATATCGCGTATTACTTTACCGGTGTGCGTGTATAGCGCTGTTTCACCACGCTAACCCGGCCCTGTCATTGCACTCGCCACTTTCGAAAAATCTTTCTCTCCCCTCCACCCAACCAACTGAGAACTTTCTCCCTTCTACGCCAGTCTCATCCGGCACTACTCCACTGCCGCAGTCATCCGTCAAGGTCGCGGCTAAACACGATTTATATCGGACACGTTATACGTACCGGTTCGACCGGTCGGATCTCGCAGTGTGCGTCGGTTAGGCTTCGACGTTCACGCGCGGATACGGCAATTGCGACGAATAGACCCGGTCTATTCCGAAGCTTCCCCGGTTTATGACCCGCGAATTGTTCCCCCAGGACGGTTCTTCTAATGCCGCTTCATGATCGCACCGGCTATCATCGTTTTACGGACGGTTCTGAACCGAGTGAATGTAATCGGACAGTTTACGGCGAATCATTGCGCTCTGCTTCCGCGATCGAGGCTGCTCTTTCTTCGGATCTTTCGTGGGTCTGATGAGCTCGCGGCGGGTCTGAGTCGTTTTTCTGGAATTTTGTGGTGCCTCGAGGCAGCCATCTTCTGTGCTGAACGCCGATTTTCTTTTCTTCGGTACGAATACACAATGTTGAAAATACTGAAGCAATTTAACAATTTTGTTTCACCACTTCCATTCCGTTAACATTACAAGGAAAACAAATAAATCCTACCTTGGGTATCACAAACAAAATCAGCGCCTCCCGTTCAAGAAAATAACACTTCAATCCCAACGGTACGGCTCGATCCGAATGAAGCCATGCCGAGCGATAGATATTCATGAGCAGCTATTATACGCGATTCCGTCCCAGCGATCCAGAGATGCAGCCTCATGCACCAACGCGAATGAAACTATTAATTCACATACACACCTACCGCGCGAACCCGCGCGTACACGTACAGAGGTACACCTAGCCAGGATCGGGCCACGAAAACAAGAACTCATCGGCCGATCCAACGATCGTCGATTAACCACGGCCGGCATACGGTGGTCGGCCAATATCCGTGGTACTTGGGTCGGGCAGGGGGTAGGGGGTGTTAACGATCATAACACATCATGCAAACCTATAAGAGGTAAAGCGCTGATCAGAATGCTGGGGCACGCACCCCTTTGGATTACCTTCGCCGTCCGTCGTCCCACGGGCTGCTTGTTCTACTGGTAACATTTCGTTGCACCGACAGCTTGCCACCCCCTAGCATTTGCACCCCCTCACCACCTTGCGCCAACCCTGCTCTCTTCAACCCTCCACCATATCGGGGGCCAGCACCGTTCCTATGGTTCGCAGGGCCATCAGCCCGGCCATCAGACCACCCCTCCAACCCCCCCGTAACTCCCAGTTCAAATCCCACAATCGAGTGGCGGACTATCGGGAATCGCCCTAGATCGCCATTATCGTTAATCAAGCTAGTGTTTACGGAGTCTTAAGCGACGCGCTGTTTGCCCCGCGAACGCGCTGCCCAGCCCTGCTCCACTCTGCTCTCTGCTATGCTCTGCCTGCATCCCTCTGAACCACCGAGGACACGCATATGCTACGGAGTTTACGATCGAACAGCACCGAAATGAAGAAGAACGACGAGGTTACGAGCCCGTTTTCCCAGCGTGATATCGCCCAAGGAAACCCGGCCACCGCTATTACGCTTTTATTCCACGAGAGCCACGCTCGACAACCCGCTCTTCAAGATCGTTTGATGGATAGCGATATCGAGAGACCAGCCTGAATGAAACGGTGACCTTCCTCAGGTGATGTCCGCGGAACGAGGGTCGTTCCCTGGCTTTCTTCGGCGATCATCTTGGTTATTGGATGGTGCTAGTGTGATTTCGACGCTGGCTTTTTGTTTGAGATGTAGCCACGTGATCGAGGGCTTTTTAGCACTGGGGCTTAGGGATGTGCTGGACGAGCTGAAGACAAATGTCTCTGTTCGCGATGCGCATTGTTTTAAATTTTGATTTGACCTTTTGCAAGATCCCCGTGTTCCTTTTTGCAATTTGTGTCGGATTGCGAAGAAAAATTGAACTCGGTTACTGGACGAGCACACTTTATTTCAATCGTCAAAGATTTTGTCACAGAACTATTCACAAACTATGTACAGAAGGCTCGGATCAACCAGCACGTTGATCAGAGCAAAATAAACAGAATTTATAAAGAGAATGGAACTTTATTCCCGAAATGAATAATGATCGTTATTGAATACCGAGACGCGATCGATTCTAACTCGTTCAGGAAACCGGTCAAGAGACGCACGACGTTTCTGAAGCTCGAAGTTTCGAATGAAGACGACCGGTGAAACGCTAGCGGTTTTCTATCACCAGGGGATCGATGACTAGCGGTTTTCGAAGCGATCGACCAATAGAAGATCTATTTCTAGATTGATAATCGATCCGATGGTGACAGCCTATCGTGCGGCGTGTGAGCGCCCAATCGCAGGGCTGCACGGTGGATCGCGAGTCTCAATTTCAACAGAATTTCTTCTTATAGGTGTCAAAAGTTTGTGAGATGAGAAATGTTTATTACTGGTCAAGTGTTTTGATAAAATTATTTATTTTACATCTTATAATTCGCTAGTATCGAATGAAATATATCACGTCTGTGCCAAGAACGAGGGCCCCGAAATTGGCAATTATTTTCGTGGTGTTTCAGTGAATGGTACGCGCGCGGTATTAAATGGCAGGGCCGGTGGATTGAGATATACGTTTGACAGCGAGCACGGAGCTCGCACAATTTATTTGACAGCATTAACCGCCATATCCTGTTTCATTGGTTCCTCGGGACGCAGGGCTGCGCTTGTTGCTAATCCGCAGAGCCGGCGTTGTGTCGATTCCTTTCCGCTTCTGATCTCGCGTACCAAGAGAAACTGACAACCACTAATCTCTACGCGTTCACAGAGGAGTTGAGGCTTCCGTAAAGCCCATTCACAATAAGATCAACCGTGTATCCGCATCTCGATTCAGCCACCATGCAGACACATGCACACACACACACACAACTCTCAGACCCGCGTCGCGACGGTTTGTTTCGTGAAACTCTCTCCATGACGACGACGACGTCTCCGCGTTTCTTCCTCTGTCGCGAATAGATAGTCAACGAGGAACCAAAACTGGTAATTTACTCGAGATTCGTCACGGAGAGTCGTGCTCGCGATTCGATTACAAATCGCGGACCATTATTTCATCAGGTTTCCGCTTGACCTACTTCGCCGGCTCCCCTGTTAATATCTCTCAACAAATTCATTTTCATCCCGTGCTACGCGTTACTTATCTCCAGTGTTCTACTCTCTGCCCTTCTCCTGTTTCTTCTTGGTGTTACCTTCTCGTAATTAGACTCCGGGCCAATTTTCAGATTTCTTGACTGGGTTTACGAAATTGGTGTCGAGCGCAATTCAGTTTAGAACGATTTACGATTCAGAAGAAATTCAAAACTGTGTTAAGTTCTCGTGGAATTTGATGTTTTAACAATTACAAATTTATTTACTCAATAAAACGATACGACAGTCTAGTATTATTTTTATTTCAACAATGAACAATCATTCGAGCGTAGCCTACCCATATATTTGCGAAGGAATAGACGGTATACTTCCGGCAAGGAAAATAATTTCGAGCGACCACAATTTCCAGCACTCCTCGAACCCACCAGCCACCGAATTTGCCTGAAAATGCAGTTTGGAAGCGTTCGGCCCGAATATTCTTTCGGCAGATTTACTTCCGGTCCGAGAGTGCTCATTTTCCTCAAACTTCTTATCCAGCTGGGATCAAAATATGTGCCGGGGCGCAGGCTGTACCTTGTTACAGTCATGTAACCGCACAGCCACGTGTACGGTCTCGCGTCTAGTGTCCGCTATTAGGAACAAAACCGGAAATAGAAGTGGTTGAACTTTAACTAGCTTCGCGGCGGAATGGTCCCGTACTCTTCATCAACTGAAACTGCGGGAATTAGCTTCTGGCCCCCGTCCAGATTACTTCTGTACGCTCCTGGCTTGTCCTCGTGAGCCGCGTGTCCCATTTATCTCGTTTGGCTTCTCCCCCCGAATTTCTTCCCGGTAATATGTTAATTATGAAAACGATAAGCGAATGATAATCAGCCGTGGTTATTTCGAACCCTCCGCCAATTCCGTTGGTTATCGTCGTCGAAACGGCTCGGAAACAGGCCCGTCTTTCGGATTCTCTTCGCGATAGCGTCCAGGAAGACGACGCTGATTAAATTGTTGCCGCGCTTCCTGGGGAGAAAAATAATCGATCTCGTGCACACCCTACGCTTCACCGATGTCTCCAGGCTATTTAGATCCCCAGCCAATCGCGATTACATCGCTTTCCACGGAGTTTAATATTCGAACTTTTTGCAAATGGGCAAGGTTTAATGTTTCTCTATTTTTAATCTCCCACTGGTTTTCCGAATTCGGTGGAAGTTCGCGCAGCTATTACGATGAAATTCCAGAGTGAAAGATTCTAATCGCCATTAAAATTTGCCATAGTATTATTTAAAACAATTAACAGGTACTCCATAGTTCATTTTACTTTTAATAATTTTATACACACAGACACAAATAATGTGGTGACACTTTCAAACTTTAACATTTTTACGATTCTAGGATTTATGAAGATCAAGTTTGACATTTTAAATGGAACAATTGATGCAACATTTTGTAGTTGTCGAAAGATTAGTTTAAAAGATATTTTAATTTAATTATTGCTAAGAAAAGAATTTTGATAAGACTTGAAAGATTTAATAAGATTGAGACAGTTCCCTTTACTTCAGCGTTCATGTTGTACTGAGTGTAATTGAAATTATCCAAAGGAGCGATTTATCCGTCGGCAGAGCGACAATAAATTCAATTTTTTTCGAGGCAGCAACATGTGTCTTTGTTTCTTCGGGTGGAGTAATTTCGCCGGCGTGATTAATCGTGGAAGCGATACACGAATTAACAGATTACGCGCTTCTAAACGGGCCGGTTTATTCAATTAAACGGACAGATATATCCGAGGAAGAGTTAATTGAAACGTTCCGTCTCGCATCGTATATCACGGGGTACGGCCATTCCGAAAGAGAATGAACTTTCCCTTCTGTGTCAACAAACGTCTCCTCGCTTCGCTCGCTCCCCTCTCTCTATCCGGTGCCCGTTGCCAATATCCTCGGGATCCTATCGGTTTGGCGACTAATGAATGTTTATTAGTACAGGATCTGCTGACGTATCGTTCGGGACTCGAGACGGATCGATACCGGTCTAGACGTTTGTACCTCGAAATAATTGATTCTAACCTGATCCGAGGATCCTCCAGCCTGGAATTTAATCGCAATAGTTGCGCGAACTTCCAGCGAACCACCAGCAAATCTGCGCGAAACTCAAAACGCAGAAACAATCCAACAGTCGCTCATCTGCAAAAAGATCTCCATTCAACAAGATCTCCATTGATACTTCAAAAATGTTTCTTCCGGCGCAAATACAATAAAAATGTTTGAAAGCCTGAATATTGACGTTTCTATAAAGTAACGTAGAAAAAATACAACTATGTAACTCAATTTAAATACAGAGTGAGAACAGATTTTCCGAAACTTCAAGATCATTCTCGATTTATTAAATGGTATAAGGTACTTTGATTGGTGTGATAGTACAGCTGATGGAACAACAAATTCAACTATATCTTGTATATTGACTTTCAAATGGTTTTCGGAAAGATTACTCTTCAATTATTTCAGTGTTCATATTTCCAGAGATATCGCCAGCGCATTTTCGTGAAACTGACAGCAAACACCGATAGAGATTCACTTTCGCTGCGCCGGGAGAATAACTTCGCAGCGTTGCACCGAGCTGATTATCAATCGGTGGTTAGCTGACCACGACCGGTGGTGAAAGTAAAAACTGCGTGGAGCCGGATCGCATAATAAGATTCGCTCGCAACAAAAGCGGGCCGCGTAAAACAAGTTACGTGACGCAAATGCTCGATTGCCGGCCGTTGCATCTCTCGGTGCAGCCTCCGCTTGCAATTTATCCGCGGCCTGGCTGGAATTTGGCTCGGCGGGTGTAATGCACACCGTGAAACCGAATTTAACACGCGGCGTATCAATTCTTTCGCGCCGGGCCAATTCCGTTGTAATCCCCGCAAGCGCGCGCGCGCGCGCGATCGCGCTCACACACAGACACAAACGCGATCGTTCCCGAACGTGTAAAACAGCCCCAGGGATAATATTGAAATTATTCCGGGGGCCGATGAAACGTATTATATTAAAATGATATCGGGCCGCGTTTCGCGACCTGTTAAACAGGATAATCGTTTGTCCTCGGCAACTAATTCTACCTCGAATCCCTTCTCCCTTCCACTCCTCTCGTCTCCATCCTCGACTGCAGTTGCACTCCCATCTAGTTTCGGCTGCATTAACCGATCGGATCATTTGTATCGCGCGGCAGCGTTGTTTAAACGACTCCTCGTCCGACTCATTACATTAATGATATTTTATTCGAGCCGCGGTGTATCGAGGCTCGTTTGTCCCCATTAAATTTAGAATTAGTTCCTCGCTTTGTGCCGTACGACCCGCGAACAGTAATTGCCGAACGAACACTCGTCAGCCAGTGGGAAATTAGTGGATAGTTTTTGTTCACACGGTTACACGACACCCGTATAATTCTTATTGGTTATTTGGCTCTTGGCGCCGATTAATCACTCCTTTAATGACCTATTCTGATCTTGCGTTTCATGTTTTCGTTAAATATATCCTGTTCAACGTGTTTAATGCATTTCGTAGAAAATTTCGGATAAAAAGGTTGAAGAAACATACTTTACCATTGACAGTAGCAAATTTTCACTTGACAATCTATCAGATTGGATTCTACAGAGTTTTACACAATTTATTAAATTCATGCAGACAACTTTTCCTGTCGTGTATCAAATTTCTAAAAAATTTAGTCTTCCATTTTCACGTCGTAGTATCAATCTTTCTGAAATTTTTAAATTACAAAAGAAACAGCAGAGAGGAAGAACACGCGTTTAATGCAGCACCGTGGCTGAAGAAGATAATTACTAGGTGACCTAGTTTAAACACGCTGTACAAAATAAAGCCTACTTTTTGTCATTTCTTGTGCTGCGGTAAATAGCGAATTTGCTAAACAATCGCAGCTCGGTAACAGCGCGGAGATAATTACGTACGTTGTTCGTGGCATTATTTTCTCAAGAGAGATTTTCTCGGTGGATAGCGATTTGCTAGCGCGTAGCATGCGAACTTCCATTTCGGTTTCAAAGGAGTGCTCGCGCGTTCCGTTGCCTACTTCGGGGACCTTTCCCTTCGATTAGCAATAAACTGGGTTTCTGGATCAGACACTTCCACAACCATGAAGCCCGTGTTCTCGTCGCGTTCGACCCCGGGGGACGCTCTCGGGGCAATTAAAAAGAGTTACCTATCAAAGGAGCACTCAAGAGATCGACTGGCTCTTGAATACTCGTCCCACATGCGGGAACATACGGTTTAATGCGAATCGCGCTGCTGAGATTACCCTGATTCCGAGACGAGTGTGTCGCGGAACTATGAATCCACCAATTACGCGAAGAAACTTCCTGTTTCCGTTCCGAGACGACCCCCTCCACAAATGAATTCTTATTGTGGGAAATGCATTTTAACCTATATCAAACTGTCATCTCATAGCGAATATTCTTCTGTGCTACGTCTTGTGATTTGATTCGATTAAGGGCGAACTCTAAGATATTTTTTAAGCCACCTTTCAGAAAAGAAAAATTTGTCTTGTGACACTTGCCAGAATGGCAGAATGACAACGTGACTCCAGGCACGGATAAGATCATTAAGAAATGAGGACAATCGGTTGGAGTAAATCTAAGAGTATTTTTGGTATAGTTAAAAAAAAATTCAATAATTTATAATACATAGTATGTCCAGAACAAGAAACATGCTCACAGTATTACTAGTGGTGCTAACGGACTACGATTTATAAATTAGGTCCACCCTAGGCACTGAACCAAACTCGGCTACTCTTCCCTAAAAGTTAAAAATGTTTTCTGAGTATGTTCGAACACCTCCACATGTTACTAATTCACTATCTTTTACTGGGGTACTAGTTTGCTAGTCGATTATAATTTTATCCCTGGTAGCCGACGCGTTTATTTGCTTCCTCCGCGCACGCATCAAAGACAGTGTTTTAATAACCGATCCTTTTAGGCTGTCGGTTGTTTGACGAGCAAACAATGCAGAATAAATGAGAGAGAACGCCGGTTCCCCTGGCAAGCCTTTCGTTCCCCGAGATAAAAATACAACGGTCTTTTTCGTCGGGCAATATTGTTTCCATGGGAAAAGTGGTTTATATTTACCCCCCCTCTCCACCCCATCTCTGGCTGGGTGGAGATGACTTTTATAGGAGAAACGGATTCCCATCAAGCGCATAATATAGCCGCGTATCGGCTCCGCTGGAAAAACCGGGCGCGCAATCGACGCTCGAACAATACTGCCCCGGCGCGACGCGGCTAGAGCGATATAATCGTTAAATATTTCGTTTCGCCGCTGTATAAATCGTATCAGTCGAAAGTTTTGTTTTTTAAGGGGGTCGGGATAGCCGGGATTTTTTTCGAATCCGAACGGTTAATCCCGTAGATCGATCCCCCGGCGATTCGGAACGTAATTCAATACCGGCAGCACCGACGAAACGATTTTCATTCATCCGCGCCCGAATTCCATCGGTTACCGAGAAACGCGACTCTAAAGTCGATGCTTTCACTGCCATTGTAGTCGGCGGGGTCCACTGCCAACTGCAATTCGCATAAATAATTCGCTGTTGCATTATTTCAAGGCAAAGGATATTAGGAATATACAGAGTCCTCCGTTACTTTTTTTGATAATTTTGCGATAACTTTAATCTTCAAGAATACAAGTTAACGCGAAATTTAAAATGACTCCAATTAATTAATTCCAGTACAAATGCATTAAAAAATGATTCGTTTGCCCTCTCATTAAAGAAAAATTGTTTCTGTATTTTGCCAATTAAAAACGACACTGTCCACTTGCCACGTGAAAATGTGAGTTTATTAAATAAATTCGTTCTATAATACAAACGCAGTATAAGGCACGTCAATGTGCGGGTCTGCAGTGAAGAGGGTAAACAGGAGATAAATATTCTGCAGGGGAGTGTCAGAATTGGAAAGTTCGAAGATCAGCGATTGCACGCGTGCGCAGCGCAATTAGGAAGAATGATGATCGCTTATGGAGACACTTGTTAGCGTCGAGGTGCGGCCCCTGGGGTGGGAAGGAGTCGTCGAAACGAGGGACGACAGAGCACAATTGACGACCGCGGCGATAGCAATGCCCATTTTATCCCCAAGAGGATATAAATAAAACTCAAATTGAGCGAGGGGTGCGCCACCCGAGCGTCTACAATGTATTCACGCAGCTAGCACTTCCGCCCCGTAATTTCATTCTAGATAAAAGTCCCGCCCCGCAACCCTTCCGTAGCGAATATTTACATTTTATTCCGGCTGCCATTTTTCTTATCGCTGGAACGCTGTTCCGAACGCGGTTATGCTCGTCGATGCCGCACCTCGAACCCCCAAAAACGCTCGTTCATTGTATTATACCCCTAAAGCGAAGCTGTTTTACAGTGTTCTAAAGAATACTGCTCGATACAGTAACGCTAACAAAATTTATCCAGCGTACAGTGACTTCGGAATTTATCAACTGGAGCAAGAAATCAGTATGGAACACGAAACAGAGTGACCATAGTCGCCAGAAGCGGTCGTGAGAACAGAAACGTGACGTCGTCGACGTTTCGTAAACTCCACCGAGCGAAAAGGGAATACTTATACCTGCGTGGATACGTTATGTGACAACCCAGCAGCAAACTAACGCTCGGTTCTCAATGGTAGAGCAAGTGGAGCACGATGAATCCTACAAAGTTTCTATCGATCCTGCGAGACAACGACCGCCCAGTTATCCCCGTACTTCCTGCTCTAAAATTTACATGGATCCTGCGAGAATCCAGGGCTCTCGTGTCGCTCCACGGTTACCGGAAGTTTTTACAAGACGCACGCGCATTCAAAACGGCAGCCTCTCCTCTGATTACCCTCGAGATTGCACTTGGAATCACTGCTCGCCGTAATCAAGGATAATAGTTTTTAAATATTAACGAGAGACCGTCTGCCTTCCTCTCTGGCTGCTCCGGTCACTTCGAAAAATCGAACTCGCGCTCCCGCTTGCAATATTTCTGGTTTCAACCCTTACACCTCCGTAATATTATTATAATTTTCCATTAGTCGTAAAGTAGCCTTCAGTTGAATATTGATCAATAATTTTATTATTTTCGTTTTACATAGAAAAACTGTAGCAGCTGATTTTATGGGAGGGATGAAAATATGTATGATTTGAGGAATGCTTTCTGGTTAAATTGCCATAACATTGGATAACATAAATATTTTTGCATGTAACAAATTTTGTTCTCCCCTCTGAAGATCGACTAATTCGGGTAAAAAGTTCGGAAGCTAAGTGTGTATAAGTTCCTTTTTTAAAAATCAGGATTTTTAGGATGCAAAAGAATTCATTCGTAAAATGCATAAAGATTTCCAGTTAAGGATTCATTAATTATTTTGATTCTGTGAGATTTTGAAGGATTTATTTTCAGCAGTGATCGTGCTAAAAATCACATTTAGTACCAAATGTTTTGAATCTATTCGACGGACTGCTTCCAGCTCCAAGAACTGTGTCACACTTCGCGTCCAAAATATTTAACGAGCCACCGCTTTACGCTTCGTCGGCGATATTAGCGTACAGAAGAATCATCTTATTAGACGGTCACTCATTCAATCATCGACCACGTCCTCCCGTTGGCGGTCCGGCACACTTTGATCGACCTCAATACGCCGCAGCTAATTGAATTCGAGGGAATCGATTATGCGGAGCTTGAGCGACGTAATATTTAACAGCGTGATTACCGGAGAGGCCGGACGGAGCCGGAAGCTTTTCTTCTCGCATCGATTTTATTTGTTCGTTCTCTTCGAGCAGAACGCGGCCGCCAGCCGAAGAAAAGCGCTCTCGATGCTTCTGTTCGTTCCGCGTTGCGTTATTACAAACATTGGAATTTATTTCCCTTATTGGATGCTTCTCTACTCCTCTTGTGTTGCGCGGCAACGGCACAGTTCCGTCGCGGATTATTGTTCGCGGACGCAATTATCCTTCCAAGTCCTCCTCAACTATGGGGAATAATAAACATCGCAATGGGATCGACCGTTTTAAATACATTGCCGGGGATGGGACGGTAACCGACTCGGATAATAAATATTTCTATGTTGAGTCTTTCCGTTTGAACGATTCGAAAAGTGAGTCGAGCTTTACGATTCTTTTAAATCGAAACTAACGAACATATTTAGAGAATGTAGGAATAATTAATTACGTTTAAAATAGAAAACTTCGACAAGTTCTTGAAGGAATTAAAATCGTGTAACAGCACAGTAGATTACACGATCCCTGACAGCCAGGATGTAGAAGTGGCTTTAAAAGCCATGAGATGAAATATTATATATATAATGTAAAATTAGCAGTCAATCAGTGCCACTGAAAAGCGAGTCATTCAGCCTCATGGGATGTAACCAGTCCAGGAAGACGTGGCGCGTCACGGAAGGGTGGGTCACGAAGGAAAACATTCTCGCGGGCGAAGAAGCGTCCGCGTAACCCGTAGCTGGCGGCGGATTGCATTAATTCCGTGCACGACACGTAACCCTAGCAATAAAGTGGCGTAATTGCCGATGTGTCCGTGCCCTTTGGGCGAAGAAGAGGAGAAAAGCCCGTTGGCGTGAGCGCGAAGGGTGAGGGTGGAAGGAGGCGGTCAGGAAAAGGGGTGGCCTTACAAATCCAGCCCGACGTGCCCCACACGGAGCAGACAGCGAACGAGAGAGCAAGAGAGAGGAGAGCCGACTTATGCGGGCCACGTGCGCCATTCTAATTTGCTTACGAGCGGCCCCGGCCGGCCTTAAAGCAGAATGCGTTACGGGGACGCCGAGAATACGTGCGACGCGACGCCGAACAATGCCCCCTGTCCTGCTCCAGCTCGCCTCCTTATTGTTTCTCGCCTCTATCCCAGAACCTCTGGACATGATCCATTCGCCCGACATTTTTCTCTCTTGTCTTTTTTTCATCCTTTTCTCTTCCTTCTTTTTTTTTCACCAAGGACGAAAGTTGGGGCGAACCGGGCACGCGAGCCCGAATAAAGGAGTCAAGTGGCGTACCGCGCGCGAACACAATCCACCCTGGATCCAGTAAATGCTCCCGACGAAGACAATCGGGGGATCGTTTTCTATGGACCCCGGCACCGTGGAACCGATAGGGCGTACTGAACGCTGATGGAGTAATCGTGTGAGCGTGAAACCGGCGCCGGATGCTTGAAAAATATGGCCGAGGATGTGTGCGAAAGTACGCTCCTACGACACTTTTGCCCGTTAACCCTTTCAAATGCTCCCTCTCGTTTCAGAATTTTCTACGGCACACCTTTTTTCTTGAATGGAACCGCACATTCGAAGATGGATGCTTCTTCTTTGGAATGAGCCCTCAGAACTCGACATACGATGTGTTTAAATCTTTTTGCTGAGCTGTGAGTGAAAGGTGTACCGCTACCTTTAAAATTGTGTGCATTAAGTCAGCGCAAATGTTACACTGTTTTTAGTAGAAATGCAACGAATTCTATTTGTGGTATTTTCGAGATGAAATACGTCATCGGTATGCCACACCTTTCATCAAATATAGAATAAGAAGAAAAACTATAGGATTATCAAAATCCACGGTGAATCCATTTTTGCAAATATTTACCAAAGGAAGTAACAGGAAGAAGACTGAAAACGTGATAGCATTTTTGCTGAAGCTGAATACGCTTTTATTAAAATTGTAGTTTGTATATACCGAGGGGATTAATTTAAGCAATTTTTCTTGCAGAGAGAAGAATCGATGTTCAGGTTGGGAAGAGGCGTTGCGAATTTTATTCCATTCCTTCATTTCGCCGGTATCCTATCCGGGCCAATTTAAATTCCGCAGGAGACTCTCACGCGGAAAGCCTGAAGGACCTAATATAATCCCGGCTACAAGGGGCAACGAGTACGCTCGAGATCCAACCTGCATACATTTCCCAAATAGGCGCGTTAATGTTAAGAATATCGCGCGCGTGTTTTCACGCCGTGATCGTAAAAAAATAAGGCGTGACGAAAATGTTAGAGGGGCTGCACGATCTAAATCCGAGCCGGATATGTCCTCCCTTATCTTCGTTCCATTGTAAGACGCCCTTTTAAATTCTCTTTATACGCCCTTTAATGCTGGAATGTATCCTCTGCTCGAAAAAATAATATCATCTTTCAATTTTTTATGACTTCTTTAAGACTAATTTTTAAGTATACGCTTTTCACGAGAGACTGAAAATAATTGTGACCTTACGTTCCTAGTTTTTTAAATATTTTTTTAATTTATAAACATACAAATGTTAATATTAATTCCTTTCTGACTAGTAAATTGAACAATTTGTCAGTCTAAATATTTAAGAAAGATGGTAGTATACAATATTCGTCTTCAAGAAGGAATAAGATCAATATCAGTAGAAAGAAACGATTATAGTCAGACATCTAATAGATTGATGCACGAACATCTTGCAAAGAACATTGTTAGCACTAGAGCTACCACATATATTATGTTATGCCTATCATGGGTCATAAAAATTCGGTCCAACAATTTATGTGTACAATCTTATGGTTGCTGGTTTGTCAGTCAGGATAAGCCAAACTTTAACAAGAACTGTTTACGCTGAGTTTCTTTCTTAGAGGCTGAAACAACCCCTCGTTAATTAAGAACCGTAAAAATTTTTGCTTCGAAAAGATGGTAAGAAGCTCGTGTTCGTTAACAACGCAATTCCCGTTCTCGCGGTGATGCGTTTGGCGTTTGTTAATTCGATAAATTAGACGCCGGTGGCGTTAACGTAATTCGAGCAGTCTCGAAGGGCCGCCTTTAATTCCGTGTAAATACGCGAACGAATAATTTACAGCCGGAACCCGGGATGAAATTCGCGATTTGACCGATAATTCCACGAAGTTATGCGCTGACAGCATTTGCATTGTAAATCGCGATGTCGCCGGCCGGATCGTTTAAGGAACGCCGACAAACTTTGTAATCGCGTACAATTCTCGAAGTGGCGGTTTTTCGTTGAATAATTATTAACGCCTGCATCATCGCAACGCTACTCGACGTTCTACCAGACGCTCCACCGACACATCTTCCTTAACATTATAGGGTGAAAGTTAAAAATAGTAACGGTGACCGACCTTACCGCTTTCCATCGATCTGCAGACCTTAATGATTCGCATAAATTATCGACCGTCGAACGGCTCATTAATTAAGACAAATGCATGGATCGCGATTATTTATTCATTTATTTATTTATTCTATAAACCAATCGTATTCTGTAATTCAATTTTATTCGTGTCCGGCGAGACTGCATGTAACGTGGAATGAATAAACAAATTTGTAATGGGATTGCTGTTGAACATGTTTAAAAATCGTAACGAAGATATTATTTAGCTATAACGATTGATCGTCTTTAATATATGTTAAACGATTGGTAATAATCGATGATTGTTATTTGCTTTTTATATTAAATATGGATGTAAAGGGTACCAGAAACTGTAAAGTTTGGTGAAATTCATGTAATTTAATTATTAGCAGATTTGTGAGTAAAAAGTTTGAAAACAAGTCAAAGTTAATATAAGCCCTTCAGGTTGGAATTATTACGACTGAAATACAGAAAATCAATGTTTCTTCTATAAGATAGCAAATAATTGTGAATTGTGATATGTGTATAAATTATTATCGCGAAATGAATACAAGGCTTCTGCTTCATTGTTGCTACGCAGCCTCCTCCAGTCGATCAAACGAGCATGTTCCTCGTTTCCGCGACATGATATCCGAAAGCGAAAGCCACCATAAAAATCCGCAGTCGAGGAATGAAATATCAGTTGTTCGGAGACACGGCGGCCGCAAAAAGAATTAAACTACGGACCAATCGCATTAAGAGCAATTTCCATTCATCGCCGCATAAATATGTACAGTTTGTCGGGCCGGGTTTCGCACAGACATCGAGCGTTCAGCGATAAATATCCGGCGCGGTGCAGTGAATCACGTCGAGAACAAGGTGTACAATATCGGCGGGGAGATAAACATTAATTCTTCAGGGATCCCACTCACCGACACGATCTATGTCTTCTTGCGTATAGTAGTGATGCATCGTCGCTGGCTGGGTCGGCTTGCGGTAGCAATTGAATCACTCGGGCGACAGTTTATGGCCGTACGATGATCATCACGACCAATACAGCGGTCACTTTACTCCGCTATTACTCACTTCCATCTCAAACAGTCGCGAGACCGCCCATTCGCCACTTCCTGCACCGTATTGTTCCGATCTCCGTCGGTTGCAGATCGCGACGCACTAGAGGCTCACCTGATCCTCGATTCGAGCCTGACAGGGCCTCCGAAGGACCTCCAAAGGATCTCCACTCGTTCAAAGATAAGAAAAAAAAGGCGGAAGCCCTAGAAAATAAAATGAACTCCGGCGTTCATCGAGGGATCCTCATGAAAGGGAAAGAAGCATCGACTTGGAGCATCGATTTCGGTATCTAATGAAGACCAGGGATCCTCGAGAGCACCGACACACCTTCCGGCCGATCTGCACCCCCGCGGGGGGTGGCGGAGGATGCACTTGCACACGGAGGAGAGAGCCGGTTAGGCGACTTGGAGCGGTGTTTACAAAGGCCACGTTGAGCCGGCGATGCGCTCCCTCGGAAAGTGTCTGTGTAAATGGTCACTCGGTGCACGGGTACGCGGCGGCCACGCGCAAGGTCCTTGTCCACGGTTTTAAGGTTATGAGTGTCGGAGGCGGGGATGGACGGGGATAAACAGAGATGGAGTTGATGCACTCTCGGACCCGGTGCACGCGGCCGGGTTGGGCCCCGGGCTACTCGGCTCTTCTCAACCGGCGGATCGATCGGCCCGATGGAAATTTGCGAAACGACACGGCGGCATCAACAACAGTCGCAACACGGGCCGAAACGACAGGTCCGACAACATTGTGGTGTGGAACACGGCAGTCCGTAAAGCCGATTCTGCGCACACAGTCTCGATATCGCACGGCCGGAAAGCTCGACGGCGGCCACGTTACGCAGAGAGACGACGCTGGCGCCATCCGCGGGAGCGTCGATCGCTAAACCCTCGCTACTCGGTTTTCCACCCCCGCGCCGGCACATCCCGCTTTCGCCGCTACCTACCGCCACCTAGAACCACCCCTGAACCACCACCACCCGCCCCCCCCCCTCCAACAGCCCGGTACACTCTCCCTCTTCAGGCACCGCGTCCCTGAATCCTCCGCGACGCAAACGTTCGCCGGCCTACACCGACGCTCCACCGCTCTGCCAGCCACCCCCGCAACGCTCTTCACCCGACCCGCCACCCGGTGGCTGCGGTATCGATTGGCCCAGTTGTCCCTCGTCAGAACGCGGCCGTCGCACCAACATCCTAACCACTGCCTTCTTCGTCTTCTGCCTCCTCTTCTGCTTCTTCTTCTCCTTTTGATTCGGGGTCTCGTTTTGATGGTTCCGATGCAGGACGATTCGGATGGGTTTAAGGGTGTGTTTTTGGGGTCGATGATCTCTTTGCACGTGTAGGGTGTTTGTCATTGATCTATTCCTCAATATATACAATGTTGGTCAGATGTGTTCAATAACTACATAGCGTCTGATGGAAAGTTTAATACTTGGTTGGCAGTACCAGGCCGTTCATGATTCATTTTAAGCTAAATCTGAGACTGAAACATAAGAGTGTTTCTAGATATAAAGACGTGGTTGGGTATCAACGTCGCCCACCAGCTCAGTCTCGTATGTAACCGAACTCTTGACGTATAGGATGTTTGTTACCTGAGTTTGATAACCGACTAGCGCTGGTTGGTCGGAGATATTAATCCTTGGACGAGGGTGACGGATTATTCGTGACCCGGTATGAGGTCGCGTTACGTTGCAGTCAATACTGGTATCGCAGACAGTGTTCCAGCCGAGGAGGATTCATCGGATCGAAGTTTGACCGATGGCAAGATTAATCGATGACAACGTTGATAGATAGCAATTTTTAAGGTTATCTTTTCCGCTAGCCTTTTTCTGCCTCTTCCGATGGTTACTTGGTCTTCTTCGATTTCGACAGCGTTACCAGCAACGGCTCTCCCTGAATTCAGAACGTGTTTTCGCTTTGACAACGTCCACCGGTTTAAATTCACTTCCAAGACCTGTTAACGTGTCCGAACTCTCGGTGTAAAGGATATTTGTTAGCCGAGTTTGATGACCGCCACGGCATTTGATGGGGATATTAAAGCTTACCACGGTATCGGGTCATTCGTGACCCACTGCAGGGGAATTTACGTCGTAGTCGATACAAGTTTCGCTGTGTTTCGATCGAGGCGAATTTACTGCAGTCTAATTCGATCTGGGGTTAATATTCTATCAGTTACAAATTTCCTGCTGATTTTTATACTGAGAATAAAAGGACGTGTTGATAGGATTATGATTGTATTTTTGATATCGGAATATTCACTGGGTCAGTTTCACCCGAAGGATCCAGTGACGTTAGCGTAGCCAAACTCTTGATACATACGATGTTTGTTAGCTGAACTGGATGGATGTCCAACGTTTGATGAGGATATTAATTCATGGATGGTAGCGTCAGGTCATTTGTGACCTAGTATAGGATCAGATTACATTGAACTCGACACATATTTCACCGACACTGTTTCGATCGAGCAGAATACACCGTAACTGGGGCTAATTGATGACAATATTGATCAGTACTGTCTTTATAGCCACCAGATTCGTAGTCAACGAGGATCCGTGCCCTACATTTCAGCAGTGGTGGCAATCGGTACAAAAATAATGGAACCAACATTTTTTAAATAAATTTTCACGATCCATCTCTGAAATCATAATGCAGAGAAAATGCAAGTAACTGAGTCAGAAAAGATCTTCTCTCAATGAGACTTCAACGTCAACAAATATTTTTTGGCAGAAATTATAATCCTTTCATACACGTGCATCTCGAGATGAAACAATCATTTTAACAAATACCAATGACCTTGAAGTCTCATTGAGCAATGACGTTGAGAGAAGATTCTTTCCTCGTGCAACAGTAAATCGAGCAGATATTTGTTGATACACCGTATGGTAAAACCCTCACCAGAAAGCATTGACCTATCAACGAAAAGGTTACTACCGCTCTGAATTTCGATGCATCTCGTGCGAGTATCGCCAGGTTCGGAATCGCGTATTCGCGAGTATATCAGTTCGAATCGGCTTTCATATTTCGCGGACTGGATCTGCATAAATTATTCTAAACTGATTTCGCCGTTCTGTTTCGGTTTCAAGGTTCGAATAGCCGGTATTGTAGTTTTACGAGGCCCGGAGACTGTACACGGTTTCTCGCAGAAATATTCAGTGGAACTTTGAAAGCAGTCCCCCTCCCTCCCTCCGTTCCTCCAACGATCGATCATGCGAACAGTTTCGTCGATCCGGGGGCCGGTTCATCCTTTCGAAATTGCACGTCGACGATCGAGGAGAACGAGAGAGAGAGGCGAGAGATAGGAGGGACAGAGAACCGTCGCCCGGTGGATTTCCCAGCATGATCGAAAGTTCTCGCAGTATTCCGAATTGCGTAACAACCGTCTACAATCGAGATCCGGCAGTTTAGTAACTGTCCTCCGACGGGCAAGTTGCTTCGCTCTCGAGAGCATCCTACGGACAGGAACTGAAGTCCACGGCGTAGACCCGTGCAATTGATTCGCCTTTGCCCAATTCAACGACTACGACGCTTTTTGCTAAGACAGCCTCTCGGACCGGTTAGAGCAAAACAAGGCGGAAGTTCGCCCCCGGATCCATCTAACTCCGGCAACTACTCTTTGAACAGGATTCCTCACAAAAGTACACGATTTTCGCACTACCCCTCTGTACACACTGCTCTGAAATTAGTTCAACTTTCGCAAGCGAGAGAGAGAGAGAGAGAGAATCTCGGCAACTCGAAGAATTTTAAAAGCATACCCGCGTTTCTTCCGCCGTTTTTTCCCGCGAAATCAGCTCGGCTAAGGTCGCGCGCGGTCATTTCCAGATGCACGAACCTAATTCCCTTTTCACGCGAATCCGACGTAACAGAGCGCGGCGCAGAGAACAAAAGGCAATTCCCGCTTCGAAAGGTGCATTTTGTTTCACTTGGTTCAGATGATGATTGCCTGAATTGCTTCTATAATTTATTTTAGTGTTACAGTGATCAGAACCTCCTTGATATTTAATTTCGTTATTCATTTTTCTCATTAAAATAAATAGTAGCAATTCTTTAATTTCGGTGTACAGCGTTTAAAAGAAGTTAACTGGTTTCCAGCTATGATTTAGCTATTCACGAGATGAAGAACGAGCGAGGAGGAACGTTCGTAGGCTGGTTCATTAATAATACATCGGTCCCCATAGATTTACCGTATTTTTCTGGCGATGCGTTTCCAGCGATTCATTAATTGCTGACCTTGTTAGCGTAGCATTGTGAAGCGGTGGTCCCGCGACGGTGCTTGAGCAGCGCATGGGACAAAGACGGGAGCGGGTACGAATAAGAGCGAGAAACCGACGAGGAGGGCGAATCTCGCTTGGCATTGTCATGCATTCAGCCCCGGCAGATAATAATGCCGGGTCTCCTTTGTCGTTTATGCGCCCTCCTGTTTTCTGGCTCGCTCTAGTCACGATCGCCCGGCTACCGTTGCCCCTGTTCCCCGTGTCCCCGCAGAGGTCGCTTCCCTCCCTGTGACCTCGTGCGCAAAAACGCCGAGGGCGAAGGGCTAAGGGACACACTAGCTGCCGGAGAATTCCCGCATTTCGACAGAATTGCTCGGCCCATGTGTCTATTAATTCTGACAGCTAGGTCTACGAACTTATGGCACTTCTTCCGTCATTATCCTGACGATTCCGGACGTTTCTGACAAATTTCTGCAGCATCAATTTTATTTGCGAATTTACAAATTTAATATTTTGATATATTTCAAAGCATGTGCGTATTAGCAATTTACCAATTTATAATTCAGAGCCTATTAGTAACAATAATGCTACTGAATTCGTCAATGCTCATTCGATGGAGTAGTAAGAATATTATCAATAATATTTTATTTGCCTTATAACATATACCATCACGGGAAAGAAGAAGCGCAAGATTCTGCATCCAATGCAGTAATGATTTATTTCCTACTCCCACAGTCTCATAAAACAATAAAGAAGAATAAATGGAAATTAATGAACAACTATGAATAAGCAGCAAGAATAATGAATGACTGCACATTGGAAGGAATAAACTTCAAAATAAAGCATTACACGAACAAAGAAATGTACACACACGCGTATACGACCATGAACTGTAAATAAGACTGAATGAAACATTAGAGAAATGACATTCCAGTGAAAAGAAAGTTGAAAAATGGTTCAAGAAAGTTCCACTCCCACTTGCATTTGTATTCCAGTAAGAACACAATAAAGTCGCGTTATTAGACTGCAGAGTTTTATGCATTTATCAACAAACTGAGTGACATATAAACCGGTAAAAAAAAAAATAGAATGCGGAAAATCCAATTTCAGCGGGGGTGATTCATGAATTTCGGACATATTCGAAAAATTACAGTCACGTAGAAAAAAGAATTGAAAAATTACTCCAGAAAAGTTCCATCTCATTAGCATTTGTAAATTCTACAAGAACACAATAAAGTATCATTATTACTGTTACACGTACGGAACAGTGTACAGAGCGACCAAAAATCAGAGGAAAATTCAGAGAAAAATTCTCGAAAATTCCGAAGAACGTGAAAAATCCAATTTCTGTGGAGTTGGTTCGCGAAGTTCGGACATGTCCGTATTTTTGATGCATGCGAACGCTCATGGAAATAACACAGGGCCGAGTGTCGGACCTCGACACGTCGTTTCCCTCGATTTCCCGAAGTAGTGTCAGAAAGAGAGAGAGAGAAAGAGAGAGGGAGTTAGAGTTAGAGCGAGAACGAGAGCGAGAGAGAGGGAGCGCGGTGTGTGGCCGTGTAATTTAAACGAAATCATAAAAGTACGAATCGCCCGGTGCCGTTCGCGTTGAAAAATCGGTGCGAACGTGCGCGCGTACGTGACGATGAATGGCCGCCGCTTTACTTTCGTTATTTTCCGACCATTTCCCCTCGCTGACGTCGAATGTCCACACTATTACAGTGGCGCTGTTTTACCTAAAAACCAATCTGTAACGTATGATGCATCGCCGAGTAGAACCGTGTGCTACGAAACGGCCCTGCACATTTCCAACCGGGTTGATCTATGTCGGACAGGGACGAGCCATCGGCCTGTTTTAGGGAAACGATCCGCTGTCCCAGGGGTGTGTTTCGCTTCTGCCCGCTTTGTAGCCCTCGGTGATACAGCATTCATCATTCAAACATCTTCAGAATCGTCCTCTGGACCCGTCCATTCACAGCAGAATACGATCGCGTCGATACGAGAAAAACCATCAAAACATACTATATCGAGCGATACGTTCCAGCGAACTGGGACGAGGCTACATCATTCGAACGATTAAAGATAAGGGAAAAAGTGATAAGACCGAATCGATTGGCCCTCCGTGCTCCATTCTTCCACCGTTACCGATGGAATTGCGTTTCTTTCGCGCCGCTATGGTCGCTTTCCAATAGAACACTCGCCAAGTTACCTTCTTTTTGCCTTTCGACAGCCAGTTCGGTGGATTTTGCAAATTTTTACGCGATCAGCGCGAGCTAGAAAATCGGTTTTCTATATTAGCTTGATGCCAAACGTCGCAAGTCTGCTCTTACCTCAGAAATGAATATACGACTTTGAAGAATTCAATTATTACATATTATAGTTCTATGTCAGAATTTATAGTCTAGATTAACAACGTATATACTTAAAACCAGCATTTGTCATATTGTAGCGGAACGAGGACACCGTTTCATCAAATTCAGGTCAGTGGCGTCCAATTTTGTTTTCCATTTTCACGACAGATGAATGTAAACCATCGCTCTCGACCAGTAACTATCCTCAAAGGCTACATTTTAATAGCTCCGAAATATTCGCGGGAAAAATAAAAGTCCGTCCGGTTGCCTGTAAAAGGTAGACAGAATGGAGGCATGTTTCCGTGAAGACGAGAGTACGAACTTTCATCGGAGCGGTTTCAAACCTGTATTAAAAAATTTCCGCTTTGAAGCGGAAACGTCGTGCGAATTTAGCTAACTCTAATATTAAAAAATAATGCTTCAATGAAGAACATATCTTCTGTAAACCAAACAAATTTTACTTCTAAAATCAATTCGGAAGTGCAATTCCTCTTGCTAGTCTAATTAGAGGACACAGCGGAACCTAACCCAACCACATATGTAGTATTGTTGTCAATTTTATTTCGAGAACGACGATTCTCATTTTAAGCACTGTACAAAGCAATTAAAACAGATTAAAAATTCTCATACTATATCACTTACTATATTAATCGGAGGGTTAGGTTAGTTAGTGAATAACAAATTCTATTACATTCATTTTCACAGACGTAGACTTTTCTTGATGATGGTTCAAAACCGAACCGAAACGTTGAAATTATAACACTGCAAAATTGCTAATTTCTGTATCTTTGATCGATCTTGTAGCGCCGATATCATATAGTGCATATACAAAATTGATGATCGTTAAAACTGGAGATTATTAATCGGAGGGTTTATATTTTCTTCCAGCTAGGCAATCCTGTTTCTCGGCAATGTTCAAACGAGTTCGAGAAAATGCCAGCAAGACGTCGCAAACAATTACCAGCAATCCGCAGCATCCGGCAACGGTTTAAAAATCATGTCACGGTTCCGCGTGGAATTTCATCGCTGTGAATCGCGAGTGGTGGCGCAATTAACGGATAATTCGGTGTTCAGCGTGAACGTCGGCGCATTCCTTCGGCGGCGTAATGTTTGCAAAGATATACAGCCGGCCGAAAGTAAACCACTGCCGACGCGACGGATTCCTCGGAGTGTGTCTGGCCCACTAATTACAAGAGAGGGGAGGGGTACAGCGAAATTACATAACTTTCTCGCGGGTGTAGAGCGTGCTCTAATTCGTCGCGGCTGATCGTTAAAGGTCGCCGACACGATTGCGTCGCGTCGTTGTCGTCGCGGCGTCCCTTTATTGCATATTCATCGGGCAGTTTTTTTAACAAGCCCCAGACATAACCGAGCCTCGAAGAAGCACGATTTATTCCGGCCGCTGACTAACCACTCGCTCGGCAGACCTCTTCGCCCTCCCTAATCATCGTTTTGCAAATTATTGGCGGGCATACCGCGTCGTTTCGCGGTTGATCGTGGCACTGCAACGCGAATATAATGCACCTATGCGGCATCTCCAATTAACACGGATGACATCGTTGCATTCCAATAGACACAAATAAACGTGCACGACGAACCTGTGCATGTGAACGCGTGTGCGAACGCGTTCGCGCGCAAGCGTAAGCATTTCTCATTATTATACAACCGCGCGCGCGACCACTCGACTATCGTATAATTGCCTTCGTCTATACGTACATTTCGTTATCTATGACTCACCGGTGCTAATTATCTTCTGTTTTACCTTTTCCATTTTGTTTTCCAGTCGTCGAGAGACTTGACCAGGCTTTCGCCAAAGAACTTCTAGGGCAACGATGTTCCCAACTTGAACCCCCGGAAAAAATTAATCTCGTAACTTTGAAGTGGCCAAACACCCTAGGACTTGCCCCCGGCGCCATGGATCGTGAGAAGACGACCCTGAAGTGGGGCACGGTCGCCGAGGAAAATTGTTTCCGCTCTAAAGATTGCTACACGTGATCGCCCTTGCTGTGTTTTGTTTGTGTTGTTCTGGAGAAATTGCACAGCTCTGAAAATTTTTTTTGTTGTAGCCTGTCCTGAAACCGATTGACTTTATGGTGCACGATATTTTCGTATAAAATTGATTTGGCTATCTTTAAGCTAATTGACAACGATAGGGAACGTGTTAATACATAAAATGTTTATGTTGGCTGAAAATCCGCAGTCTAGATTTGATTTCTGACGCGACGATGGTAAAAAAACTCCTACGCATAGAAAGTTCATAGTGGAAGCTGTCAATAGATCGCTGACGGCGTCGGACAGCCGCAAAATTCAGCAAGGACGTCGCAGGTGTTGGCTAGCTGAAGTTCAAGTTTCCGAAAAACAGACGCCGGCTCCGGCAAAAGGCTCGGGCCGTTGAAAAAAGCCAAAAAAAAAGAGAGCGTCGCCGGTAACAGGATTCCCCGTGACGGCGCTGCTCGGTCGGAAATCAAATTCCGGGGCAGGGTCACGCGGCCAGATGGAGGGCTGATTAAATCAACGAATCGAAACTTCACGGCGAGTCGCGGTCATTCGATTTCGCCGACTCTGGAAGGCTTTCGTTGATGCCGAGCCGGCTAACGAAAAGTTCTCTCTGGCCAGCGAGACGCCGATGGAAGAGTTCGAGGTGAAGGGAGGAGGACCAAGCCAGCGCAAGAGAGATAGATAAAGAAGAGGGGAGAGAACGAATTACGAATGGAGAACCCTCCGTGCCCTCTCGCGAAGGGGTTGAAGAAGGACAGCTAGCCATCAGGGAGGATCCTAGAGGATCTGAGGGAGAGAGAGAGAGAGTGACGAGCGCACATCCACCGAATCACAAATGAGTTGCGAGACTCGATTAAGCATCTTCCGGATGCATTATTAAGGGTACCGACTAAAGGGTGCGGTGAAGAGGAGAGCGGCGCAACGGGGTACGAGAGGGGGTTGCAAAAGTGGACGAGCCAGAGGGTTGGTTAGAGCAGAGAGGGAGGTGCGGAGGGTTAGCAAGGTGCAGGGGAACGGCAACTAATGGGTTGTAACTAGTGTGTGCAGCGGATTATACCTTCTCGGTCAAGCCGGTACAAGCCAGCGCGCGCCGAGGAGCTCGAGTAGCTGCTAGAGAGAGAGAGAGAGAGAGAGAGACAGAGAGGAAGAGAGAGAGAATCACCGGATGCGCGAACAGAGAGAAGAGAGAGAGGATCCTGTCGAGGCAGAGGCTTAACCCGAGACTTTATGAATGCCCCGGCACCGTGGCGCAAGAGTTCAGGTAAGATAAGGGCTTTCCGCACCCTCTTTCGTCCCAGTCGGCCCGCCAACCGCTACCAGACAGGTCTCTCCTCTCCTCTCTTCTTCACTCATCCCAACCACGCCGAAAACGCAAGCCATCCCCGCACACCTTGCGCCCGCGAAATCCGACCGACGGTTTCCCGGGCACGCAACCGACAACAGACAATCCAGCCGCGATGCTTAACGTCAGATTTCGTAACTCCTGTTGGTGTGTCCCTTCTCTCTCTCTCTCTCTCTCTCTCGCTCTCGTGCTCGTTAATATTCGAACGGCAATCTTTCCAGCTAAATCGCCGGAGTTTCACGGACCCCCGTTGACGGGATAATTTCGTTGTCGTTTACGGGAGCACGGTGCACCGTGGTCTCACGAATTAACGCGAACCGAGGACGGATTTTCACGCTGCCGGAGCCTGAAGTGGCGGTCGCGGCCTGTCGAGGGTGAACGTGAAGTCGAATTTACGGGTTCTCGTTTTGGACAAGAGTCGGGGGGCTCTGCTCATCGGAGGAGATTGTGGTTATTGTTTTTTTTCAGCTTCGGGAACAAAACGTTGGACAAAGTAAGAAATAATGAGCAAATTTAAGTAGCATAGTGAAACACTAAATTTATGTACACGCCCTCGATTAATTTATGATATTTCTAAGAGATTTCGTCTCAATATCTCTAATTTTAATATCAAGATAATTATTTAAGATGTACAAGAACAATTCTAATCAACCAATCACACGCAAGAACGCAATATCTACCAGTCCTAAAATTTTACGACCTCGAAACACCATGAACAAACATGATCCGCCTTCAGCAAGATATCAACCACAAAAACCCTTGAAGCACAATTTCCCAACAACTCTAACAATAAGAACCGAAGCATCTCCGCAACTCCTCAAAGTAGCTCTTAAACTACACAACAACACGATTTCCCTCGTAACGCGAAACTCCGTTGTAGCTCTGCGCATAATCCGAGCAACAAAATCTCCGTCGGGTCATAAATGACCGTCAATTTCCATCCGGTGGATAAATGAATTCCTTCGTGAATAATGAATACCAGCGATCGGGGACCGGCATCGTCCAGAGGGTGGGGGGTGGGGCTTAATACAGAAATAAAGAATTCATGGTTGTTTTTAACCGGCGCGAGGGCGATGACTAAACTTCGCCGTGGAAAGCGGGGTCATGGGGTCGACGGGGGTGGAGTAGGGTTGGGGGTGGCTCGTTGGTAACGAACTATGTCGAGTGTCGCCTCGTTTCACGTGGCCGAGGGAAACAAAAAGCCTGTACAGAGCAAGAGCTGATGGTTGGTTCCGACTGACTCGGGTCGAATGCCCGCCCGTAAGAAACGTGAAACGTCTCGTAGACGACGGGTCCGATCCCCGGTCATTCCGCTCCCGGAAGTAGCCATAACCGTGACGGCGGGTCAACCGGTACCGCGTACTGGGGACGGGTAAAAGGCATGGCCACGGCGGGATTTCAATTTCATAACGCGCGAGAACGTCGTTCGATCCTTATTCTTGCTTATAAACGCCCAACGACGTCGCGATAAAAGTTACCCCAGCCCTCGAGAACGGCAACCTGCGAGAAACGACGGAGTCACCGTTGTTGATGAAAAGATGATGGCACGATACAGTTCCGGGATGACGACACTGGTATGTACACTGGATTCCGGTGACATCCAACGGACGAATTAAAGTGGTACCCGACGACGAAATTTACAAGTTATTGCGTCGTTTGCTTGACGCTTTAGCACCTGCTTGTGGGTTCCATTGTGTTTGAAGATTGAGAGTGTGGGTTTTATTTCAGACGGGGTTGAAATAGGAATTGGTACTCTTGCGAGTTGTGCACAAAAATGATTTGAAGAAAATATTGTTGACTACCAATCGTTGAGGTTATAATATTAAATTCTTTTTCTTTTGATCTTAACTCAATATTACTCAAGATTTTACTGCGTATGTTTATAAGTTCAAGAAGATAAGAAACTGGTAGTTTCGCTGACAGTGGTAGGTCTTGCAATAATATAAAAGGAAGTGGCTCGAAGAGGCGCGATGAAGGGGTCGAGAAAATGCGAGAAACGTCCATCAACCCTGTTAAAACTGTACAACCCAGTGACGCAAGGGACGTCGACATGGGGAGAGCCGTAACTCGCTTAAAAATCTGTTAAAGTGAATATTATTTAAATCTGGCGTCGTAACAGGAATATCGCGTGAACGATTAGCTTGGCGGACGAGGAACACCGCGGGGTGGCGGCTACCCTCCGCCCGCGTTACTATCGCAGCCGCCGCTGGCAGTGGCACCGCCACTACCACCAGCAACGCCATCAACGCCACCACCACCATCGCTAGCATCCCCATCATCGCGACCGCCGCCACCACTACCACCGTAGCCGGCGGATAACCTCCGCATGTAATATTATTTCAGGTATGTGTGGACAAGAGCGAGCGAGCTAGCTAGCTACCACGTTATACCCGGTGTCCATCATCTACCGTAACATTATATCTGGATCATTCCTGAGGTAAGTCATTGTTAAC
The DNA here is from genome assembly GCA_916610235.2 of Lasioglossum morio. Lineage (NCBI taxonomy): Eukaryota > Metazoa > Arthropoda > Insecta > Hymenoptera > Halictidae > Lasioglossum > Lasioglossum morio. The sequence continues at coordinate 12,233,807 of OU744334.1, forward strand.
ACTAAATCTACTACCATCGGTCAAATTCTTCGGTTCCAAATTTATTGTCTCACAATTACTGAAATTATAAAGATCATTTTCGTAACGAAACAAACGAATCATTGAGGAAATAGCGAATAGTAAACGCTGTATTGAATTATAAATAATGAACTATGTTGATGGAAGACAAAAGTTCAATGTTCTCGGCGCTACGGTTCGATTAATTACTACTGAGAAATCAAAGAACAATATGAACAATATTTACAAACAATTTGTGTTATTACATTCAAGCAGGTGAATAGTATATTTTGAAAATTGTACAATAAATATATATTTTTACAGACGCAATGCAAATACATCTTGAAAAGGATTCAAACTAGAATCGAAACGTCGCTGATTATTTGATAGTCTGCAAAATTGTTCTTTGATTTCTCAGTAGTAATTGATCGAACCGTAGCGCCGAGAACATTAAACTTTTGTTATTAACAATAATACGATCGATATACGAGACATGATGATGGAAGAGATTGTAACAGAAATAGCTAAAAAAAATTTTGGTTAGATACGCTTTAAATAGTGACTTTTAGTGCTTCGTGAACCTTGAGATAATCGAGTGAACCTAACCGAGACCTAACGCAATGTTGTGTACGTCTGTTGTCCGTTTAATTCGCGCGATGTGCCGTCGCTTCTTAGGACGGGGACTCGCATAAAGAACGTTCCCCGAAATAAATCCTGTTGACTGGCAGATCAATAAGATCGCGGTGCAGAGTGATCGCGGGCGAGGTGCATCGGAAATGGGCCGTGCGTCAAGCGAGCCGTAACGACGCGGCAATCTGCGGCGTGGGTGAAACGTAAACAAGCATCGGACGCCGGCATCGCGGCGCTGTTGGGTTGCACTCCGCTCGCTTTTGCTCGCGGGTCAACCCCCGTAATGACGCGGTACATTTGAACCCCGGGCAGATATCAGGCAGCGGCGCACAGCACCCGGTTCGAGATAACCGGGAGCGAGCGAGTATGAGCTAGCAAGAGCAAGAGCGTCAACGACGACGCTGCTGGTCGAGCGGGAATAAAAGCAACAGCCTGGAGAGAGCGTTTCGCAGATATTCCGTCGGGCCCGCTATCTCTCTTTATGGTGGCCGATTGCGCGCTCGCGTGTTCCCAGATAGCCCCGTGCAGTGTCGTGCACGCTCGGGACGGGACGACCACGGGAGCAATGTCCACGCACACACGCTTCAATTTCTACATAGGCCTCTGGAACACGTGAACTGTATGTACAGGGTGTACAGAAATTATACTCGGCGTTCAAGGTGCAAAGGTAAACAATTGAAGTGAAACTTCTTTGCTGAGGGTAACAATTTTCTCATGGGACGGATATGTGACGTTTCGATGCAACGGAAGTGGAAAGTCGAGCGCAAAGAAAAAGACATAGTTATAGCATTTCCCATACGCTCTCCTTCTTTGCGTTGCCAATTTTGATCGTTCATTATGTTTGAAGTGAAATTTTTTCTATGATTTTTTTTGTATTAGTGGTTCCTGATCTTGTTGTCGCTTCATTATGATTATTTACCATTTCCAATCTTAATGTACTTCTAAACATTACGAGACTGCAAGAAGTTTCACTTCTGCCGCGCGTGGTTTTTTTCTTATTATATCGTATTCTATTCATCGCGAGGATAAAAAGTGCAACAGGAACCATCGATCGAAACTGAATCGTTCTCTTAAAAAATTATGCCGAGGCTCTCGCAGCACCTTTACTATAACACAGTTGCGGAAAGACTGCTCATCAAATACTAGTACTGATACGTTTGTCGTTGATCTAGAGGTTCATTCGTTCAGTACCACGTCACCTGAAAAACCATCAGCCATTTCGCAGAAATACTCATAGAACAGTGACGGAAAGCTGTTCGCTAGAGAAACCTCTTTCCATTTAATACACAGGAAGCCGAGCAAGGTTGAACAGGAAACATCCACGTCCGACGTATTTCCTCTTAGACGGCGTGTCGCGTCAGCTCGCATTCCACGAGCGTGGCCGGTCATCTGTATCCGGACAGACACGAAGTCGGAAGATTTATCTCCGTGGTGGCGTAATCACGGGAGCATCTCCGCTGCATAACTGTCAGCGCGAATAACGCCCGCCTCGACGCGTCGCCGATGTGACGCGATCAAGATTTCGAAGCTCACCCCCTCGTACGCGTGACGGTTTGCTTGATTCACCCTCTGATACTTTTTTTTCTCCTAGGGTCGAGGGACTCAAGGCGGGCACGCATCGATGGAACATCGTTATCGGTCGTAACACGCGTCGATATTACGGACATAAAGGCCGAGCTGGCGCGAAGTAATTCCCGCGAGCCAACAGATAACATCGAGTGCGTCCGGTGTCCGAAACGTCGTTATCACTTTACCTACCCTTTGTCCCGCCTTGTATCGCCATCGTCGATCCAGATCTAGAAGTGTTACCTTCGCTATTGTCCCCTGTCTACCGTATTGTCCGCTCTTTGACGTTTAACGGTAACGGGAATGGGGAGAATGCGTAAGTGTCGCGTTCAACCCCCTACGAATTTATTCGCGTTTAGTATAATTAGAATTTTTTTCGATGCTTATAATCGTTTTTTATAGGATGGAATTTTTTGGGAACATCCACTTTATAAAGAAGTACTTTTAGCTTGAGATTTACATTAAATATTGACTACCACAAAAAAGTGATACTCGGTTAGCCATGAGGAGAATAGCAAGTTTACTCGGATGAGTTCGCGAACTTTATTGTCAGACCCCATCTTACGAAGATGCTTAGTCATTCGGAGTGAGCGAGCCTCGTACTATTTGGGGATATTAGAGCAGGAATTAGTCTTGTTAAACAGTTCTTAGGGCGATGCTTCCTGAGCAGAAGAACGGCAAGATATTGGGGAAGAAATCTGCTTGAAGACTTCTAAAGTCTTGACTAAAGCTCCCTTTAGACTCGATGATGGTAATCGTGGTTTAAAATCGCTGTTGTCTTACATTAGGGACAGAAGGGAGAACGCGTGGAAAGGTATAACGTGAAATAAGCAGGTTTTAACACACAGACACAGACCCGGTTCGAACACGTTAGGGATTGATTGATACTTGACTATCAGTATAGACTGTATACAGGGTGGTCCACATAAATGTAGCCAATTAAATATCTCCTTTCTTTGTGATGGCATACAAGTATTTTTAAAGCAATGTGAATATTATTATACTTTGCAAATTTAATTTTTTTCAGGAGGTCCTTTTTTTCCAAAGTTTTCCGGAGATTTACGTTGCATTAAAAACATTTTTTATGCCATTATAAAATAAAGGAGATATTTAGGTGGACTACCCTGTATTAATTCGTATTTATTTCCATAGGGACGTGTAAAAAATGAGTTGGCTGTGGTTTTAGAGAAATTAAAGCTTGGACATATGTACTATTTGGCTAGGAGTGGGGAATATTATTGACACAAGTGTCGCGCCGATAGAAGAAAGCCCGAAATATACGAGGGTAGCAAACACATCGAAAGGCTGTTCGAAGAACGTTCGCCGACCCCTACTTAATCGCGCGCATACCATATGTCCGGGCACATCCGGCACACGGTTATGGCAAACGTGTCGAAATTGTCTCGCCGACATTTCCGGACGCATGTCTCTCTACGTTCGCGAATCTCTTTTTCAAATCTTGTCGATTATCGCGCATCGTGAGCGAGAACGAGAGCGTGCGCGAGCGCGCCACCCGATGGCAATCTATGCAGATTTTATTCCGCGAACATCGGACAGATGCCACGGAACTCGTTCCTCCTGTTGCATATAAAGATCATGCATTCATTTAAATTTGTTTGCCCGCGGAACGGTATTTATTTTGTATTAAATTGTTTTCAAGGGGCGGTTTATTTCATGAAGATGTCTCGGAAAAATATTGCGCTTCCGAAATATCAAGCGTGCAAAAAAGAAAGAACTCGAATCGTTGAAACTCGGATGTCTCTTGATTTTTCGAGGGACCCGAGCGATCTGCATAATTTTTATTTCGAATCGTCGTTAGAACGAACAATTATTTAGTATTGACAACTGATATTATTGTTCCTATCGAGTTTGAACAATTTATATTTAAAAAATGGATAGCTCTATTTTTTCATAATTTTACTTTTTCTTCCACGACTTGGTGCAGGAAGAGTGCTTTTCCCAACCTCGAGCAGTAACCTACCTCAAAAATAGTCAACGAAAATTTGAAAAATGCAGGTCCAGGCAGTTTGATAATCGATACGGTGAGACAGTGAGGTTAGGGGATGCTCAATGCTCGCTCGTGCAATATAAATAGAGCAGCCGAGCTGAAAATTGACAGTCCGTATCGAGGCATCGAAGGAGCTTCCCTTAGGGACTGGTTCTTAGTTGTCTTTGGTTACACGTGTCCCTTATGTTCGCCTCTGACCTCCAATCCGGAAACCGTCTCGGTCATCTGCGACTGCCAATCCTCTTTCGGCTTGACAGTACGTCACCACTGTTACAACTCTCTTATCTAAACCATTTCTGACATTCCCGAGTTAAGTCGAGGAGCCAGTGAACGGTTCTTTAGTTACCATTCGAAGGGACTCGGTTCACTTCAAAGGGCTTATCTTGTCCTGCGAGACCGCAGAAAGGAACTGGGAAACCGGTCGCAGGCCTTGAAAGACTTTTTCCTCGATTTCGGACGCGTTGCTGAGAGAATTTATCTAGCTGGCCGTTCGAAGAACTTTTGTGATCGTTGTACATAAATTATTAGTTTCGGGACATTTGTTGATTCTCCATTTAATTGTTCTATAAGCGAATTATTTACAAGCAGGTCTGGTAAAAATTATAGATTATAAAAATGCAATAATTGGCGAAAGTGAGTGCCTCTAGAGTCGCCTGTAATTCGACCAACAGCTTCTCAGTGACAAAAATATCGTTGTAAGCTGATTCAGAACGAAAATACAGGGCAGTTTCAGTCTCCGTGCATACAACTCGATTCCCAGCGAGCGGTAAAATTGGCAGCTGGTTCGTTTCGTAATTAGCGTGCCGTTTAACTGCGACGATTATCGCAAATATCGCTCCGAAGGTTGTCAATGGCGTTATTATTAGGCATTCGGTTAAATATGCACTGTACACAATTCTCGGCCAGGTAGTTCCGTGGAAATTTTCAAAACGTTGAAACGCTAATCCGATAAACACCCACAGCACAGCACAAAGCGGGTCACTGTGTAAATTTAAAACAATACGGAACGGGGGGGGGGTTGGCGTCACCGATCCCATTACCAGATGAAAGTCCTTTGAACGGACCGACACACTCAAATTTCGTAGCTTTTGCGCGGCACTCTATAACTTTCGATGAGTTCGTTCCCGCTAACCACTTCATCACCGGTCAAATCAAATTTTTATTTTTCACGTCGAATAAAACAGCTTTTTATTTGTCGTACTAGACAAAATGTTTGCCGTGAATTTTTCCAACGGCATTGATATTTTTTAACCGTTTAAAGGACGTTGGTAACCCGATGAACGCCGGCGAAATCGTTCTATAAACAATTTCAAAGCGATTTTTCGGTTTAGATTGCGCTGCGTGATTTTGCCAGAGTACACGAACTCCATTCAATTTTATAAAATTCATTTGAAAAAGGTTACTCGATTCATAATTTCGGTAAGATTTTCCTATAAATTCTTTGACTTTTACATAGAATTTTCCTTGTACTTATTTTTCAATCAGAACTATTTTAATAGAAGAGGATGTGTCTCGTGAAAAATAAATCCTGCTAATGCTTCTTCATAGAGACACATTAGAGTTTTCAGAAACTTTAGCGAGTCCCGGTGCCAATAAAAGATTTCCAGCGGAAGCGGGAGATACTAACGAAGTAAGTGAAATTATTAGTAAGACATCCGGTATAAATTTGACGAGGTGGATAACGACGTAGCCGGATATTCGCGGAAGATTCACGGAATCGTGGCAATCCGGTTTTTATATCTGATACGTTAGCAACGTTTCGCCGGCCGTATTTTCTCTCTCAGCGACACGACACCCGGAAAGGGAGAGACAGAATTATGGAGATAGCATTAGAAAATTTATACCGGCACCTCCTCCAAGCCCGGGCTGCTGCCCCGAAGAAATATGCGCGAAGGGGGATAATCGGATTGAAGTTACTGCACGTACGTAAATGCGCATCGGAAACACGTTATTCGGCTATTTTTAAAAGCTGTTTTCCACCTCATAACACTGAATTCGACAAGTGCTGGCTGCGGCCCATCCCCGGCATCAAATGCGGGCCGGAAGTTGCGGAGCGCAGCAGAAATTTTACAACCCCCTTACTTCATCCGACGTGCATATTGCTGTCTTTCCGGATATTTCTCGCGCGCGAGAACGTTTCTGGTTACCAGACGCACAATTTTATTCGGCTCCTTTAGTCGACCGAATAGAGACTTCGCTGGCAAATCGGAACCGTCGCGATTTACGGTCGCGAACCTCCCCGGAAACGTTCCATATATTTCTAACGGCACGGTCCAATTCCCGTACTGACTTTTCCTCGGTTAAATTAGAGCTTGCATGATTTTACAAGGTCTCCATCGTTTATCTTATCAGGTGCTAATTGGTGTCAAACAATTTGCTCGGCCAGCCCCGACTAATCAAGTTTAGGGAGATCTTAATGTTTGTGTAAGAAATAATTTGTTCAAAACTGACAATGTTTATCACAATGATAAGAGTGAAGTCAACAAGTAATAATTCTGAAAGCCCGAAGTAATCTGTACACGCGAATCCAAAGATTCATTTTTTTCAGTGTCAACGATATAATCAGTTAAAATTTTTTAAACAAGTCGAGCCAGCTCAGATACGTTAAAAATGTCGGAAATTTTCGACTGAACCTCGCAAAAAGCCGCTGTTTGGCGTCATCGTGCGCGAACGTGTTAACAAGGTCTGCTCGCAGTGGTTGTTTTGAAAGCTGACCTACAAACCAACTTATTTATATCAGTTTATTAAAGTTTCCCTCCACGGCGAACCTCGGCGACAAGAAAAACAATGTAAAACTCTCTTTAAACAAAGTAAAACTTCCGACCGACAGATTTGTCATTCGCTGAAAATGGCGGCTCGCAACAGTCTCGAAATAACGATGCAAAAGTAATGGAACGGAAGAAACCGGGGGTGAATGGTGGTTGGAGGGGGTTGAATAGGGAAGGGGGTGCGGATTCTATTAGATATTCATGGCGAGGACTATAACGCGCGATAAATGACCAAGAAAACAGCGCGGCAAAGGCAGCCGGAATACAAAATAGGCGGCGGTGAATGAAGAATCCATACGAAGTCATGTGAAGCGGGAGCCCGGAGTGCGTGTATTGATCTTCGGGGGTTTAGGCGGGCAGAAAACAGGGGGTGGGGTTTGGACGCATCGGTAACGGGCCATGAGGGGTCGAGGGGTGGAAAGGATGAGGTCAACGAAGAGTTACAGTCAGCCAGCCTCGTGTCATTTCCTACCCCCGTGTGTGTGTTTGCATACCGCCTGTGCGCGCGTACCAAGGACGACCTTGGGGATGCATCGACGTCCATGGAAATTACGACCATCAATTTTTATCCTGCAGAAAAATCCAGCGATATGTTAGACACTCGGCCGAGGGAACAAGCGGAGGAGAAATTGCGACCCGGAGAAATATTGCCGATGAAAATTCTGACACCGATGTGACTGCTTCACCCTCCCGTCACGCGTTTCACCATTTGCAATTATATTAGGTATTTTTACTCTTGAATTAAATGGACTGTGACGTCTGCTAACCCTCTACTTTGATTGGTATAATGTTATAAGCAAAATTCATTAATGTAAAATATGTTGAGCTTCAACTGATCTTCGGAAGAGTTGTTCTGGAAATGTTTTAGTGTTTTATTATTTTCTTCCTCGAGAATTATAATTTAGGATCGTTCTCGATTATCATTTAAATGCAGTTCTTCTTATGCAGCTATTATGATGCTCATTGCACGTCTTCTCTCACGGTTTGTCTTTTCCACTCTGGGAGCATTGAAAATCCTCTGGCCCTGCTTTATTGGTGCCAGTGTTGTTCTCGAAGTTGTGATTAATCTGGTTTTAGAGAATACGAGCCAAGGATCCTTCACCGTTGCTGCCTAATTTATAAGCCGGAGTACATTCATCTTTGACTAATTGCAATGTTACTGTTGATGCAGGAAAATAATATATAGAAGTGGTACCGACGTTGCTAAATAAAAGTAAAACACCTTTTCATGCTATTTCCAAGTGTCTGGGAATTACACGTCAGTCTGGAATAGCAAAGTATATTGCAGAAAAATACTTAATCACATTAAATATTTAAATGTCGATTAAAATATTTGGTTACCACGTGCAATTAACGAGTGAATTTTTCATTTCACCGACCGAGATATATATATACATATAATTTAATAGTGAACTAAAGTAAATACTTAATTGTCAGGTGGATTGGCGATTGAATTGATCAATTAACCGTTAATAGAATCAATGATTATCTCTCAATGACTGTCCAAATTGACTTAAGCTCTAAAGAAATATTTGAGGATGCAAGTATGAAATATTCATGTGTTTTAGTATCATGATTATAGTGGAAATATTAGTCAAACGTGATAAGCGTGGTGAACATTATTCTAATACGCGTAATTAGATCGAAAAAACATCAAATCGAAATTATATTCAATATTAATTCGAATCTAATAAATGATTGATTAATTTTTTTAATCAGCGTGGAATAATCAATGATTGACATTTTCAATCAACAGATGACAACTAATTCCAACAATCGATTTTAATCACTGAATTAAATTGGCAACGTTAATCAACCAATTCAATTAAAAATGTTCTCTTTCTTGTATTATCTTTTTAGCAAACTACGAACAAAATTTTCAATTGCAAAGAAGATTCTGCGCGAGGTCTTGATCGATAAAAAGCGCGTGCGAGAAGAAGGACTTTAGGATCGGAAGACACGATAATTCCCTTGGGCGGTAATTCGAATTAAACGGAAAATATACAAGCAGCGTCGTCGTTGGCCGTCGCCATCGTCGAATAACAGACCAAACTCGAACAGCCCGACGTAGTTGACCAAAATGGAAACGAGTTTCTTCCCCCGTCCCGCTTTACAATTCCGTGTGAATGACGCGCGCGGAAAACAGGTGGACACGGAAGTTGGTCTGCGTTGAACAGCGGAAGAACCGCGATCATTCGCATGTTCATTAAAACGCAAACGAATTCTACGCAGTCCTCCGTACCGACCTGACTCAACCAGACGCCATGTCTCCCATGCTCTCTCTCTCTCTCTGTCTCTCTCTCTCTCTGTTCATGCGATACAAGCACCTATATATGCGCTGGAAACCATTATCACGACGATCTAAATCATAAACGCACTTGACAACGTTCATCGGCTACCATAAACTAATAAAATATTCATACGAACGCTATGAATCGCCCTTTTGCGTCGGATTTCATTAATTTTCATTAATCGACGGAAAATTTCGCGTACCTATTTTGATCACTGCGACGTGTTCGGATCGATATTAACATATCCTAATGCGTTTGCTATAAAATTGAAATAAAAGACTGTACAAACGTTCAGAGTCCATTGTAAACAAACAGAAATTACTATTATCGAATAATTCGACTGTGGTGTAAATTGCAGTTTGTGAAGGAATTTATATTCATCATTCGGAACGTGTGAAATTTTTAGATCAAAAACAATGGATGAAATCGTGTGTAATAAAAATTTCAATCCTATACAATAGTGGATAAAACGTTTAAAAGCTTTTCTACCGGCGCGTCGCAATAGAACTCAATTGGTCCGTAAATTGCTAGCAGTTTGAAAATCTGAACTACTACATAGTTAACACCAATTCAAATATGTATAGTTAGTTCAGGGTGGGCTTGAGTACATCACAGAAATTAAGAGGATTTAAGCTACGCCCTTATAGGAGAGAGCAAGCGTTCTGGGTCTTCGGAACTTAGACATTCGAAGCAAAAAAACATTTCATCTTGAGGAATGAATTAGATTGTAGCAGAAGGGGCGAAGAAAGGGTCACGCAGGTGCAACGAGTAGAATGTGTTAAGTCGAGGCGAGTACGTACTCGCTGGTTCCGAGTAATTCCACGTTCGAGGAGAGAAACATCGAGCCATTATGTCGGCCGACAAGTCACCGGTGTCTTCCCTTTCCATTACCACTTTCGTTAAGCAGGGTACCGGCAACGGCGACGTCGTTCTTCGCCGACGAGGACAGTTCCTGCGTGTCCGCAGTGCTCTGGCGTCGCGACGCGCCGCGTCGCCTTCTTTTCCCTGTCCGCGAACGAACGAACCCCGTTGCCGCTCGAACCTCATTTATCACCGTGGGCCGCACGAGTCCTGCGATAGGTTCGTTTCATTTGCAACCGCGTCCATTAATACTGACCGTTTCGCTCCGTAATTCTTTCGTGTCTCGCAAGACAACCGATGTTCCCCTGTCCACCTTCTTGCCGCTCGTTTTTCCAACAGTTGCGACGGCCGAGGAATCGATCCGCTCTCTCTCTCCCCCGGTTAAATAAGTGCATCGGCTTTCTACTCTTTTCCACCGTTTTCTAGTCCCACAAGGAAACAAAATTAGTCGAGGAATCGGCTGCGAGCCTGTCTCGTGCAATAAGAGCGTCGGGTGCTCCACTCCGTCGTGAACGATTGAAATTATTCGTCGAGTGATTTCATAATCAGATTTCATATTTATACTGTATTTAGTGCATCGGGTATATATTGATTTGTACCCTTTTTTCGAGGGTGACATAATTCCATGTTTGCATTTGAAACTCAACTACGGTTATTAAATTAGAATGATATACGTTTCTGTGTACTACCTGAAAGGGTGATTTAACCCTTTGCACTCGGAGCTATTTTAATTGGAAAATTAAACATTTCTTCCGGTCTAGAATATTTCCATACCTTATGATTCTTGCAATTTTATGAATATGAAATTGGTACGTTACCTTATACAGTACCTAAATGTTTAGTAATTGATTAGATACCGATATATTTAATAATGTAAACAATATTTTGAAGAATGTTACAGCAATTTTCAGTGGTGCCTCAGAGGGGACAGCCGAGTGCAAAGGGTTAAGACATTCAAGATCGTCACCAGCAATGGAAAATATTTTCCATTGACGAAGTAAATAAGTGCATCGATGTTTTATTCTTTCGTGCTCCTCCTTGTTCTCCAGAGAAAGAAATTATTTCACATCACATTTGAATTACACAATTTTTATTTGATCACGTTTAAAATTTTTGGTTAGTTTCCTCACTGCTATGGATTTAATAAATTGTTTGAAACAATTCATTTCAACAGCAGAAGAGTAAGACGGAATAATTTTATGATACGTAGCACCGCGTGGTGTTCGCTAAGCACGCCGTGGACTCCAGAAAACAAAGGTCCGGGTGAAAGGTAAATGGACATCAATTTCCATGCGTCCGACGAAACGACCGTGGATTAATGAACAAGCTTGCAAATGGAACGAACCTATCGCGTAACTGTGCGATACGTGTGACTAATGACGCCACCAAAGGCGGTGCAACACGCACCAGAAGAAAACAATGCGTCCCGACTTCCTGGCACTCGACAACTTGCGAATAGCGTTGCAATTAACGTGAACGGCTTTCACAATTCGCGGTCTGCCTTGTTAAAAAAAATTAATTGCAAGTGAATTTCTACTTAGCTACCCGGAAAACGGCTTCTCCGAAATTCTATGGGAATGACAAAACGATCTATGTTCGGTTCTAGGGGTCTGAAAGGACTTCGAATCGACGCTCTAGACGCGGATAGACTGTGCAGGGCCAGTGTCGGTTAATAATTATCTTCCAGTTTCTTTGCTGCATCGGTAAAAAAGCTCCGGCAACGAGATTTTCCATTTCATGTCTACGGCGCGGCGATATCGCGCGACGTTGTAAAAATTGGTCTCGTTAGCGGCTGCGATAATTAATAACAGGCGCGGGGTTCGCCTAATCAAAAAAGCTGGTGACGGTGCGTGGTCCGTCGGGTCTGGAAAGCTGTCGGAAAAGAGGAGAAAATTAGACTGCTTTTATTACTCGGTCCTGGCGTTCGACAAATACGGATGCAAAGATAAAAATGGTACTGGCTCAGCCGGACCGGAAACCTGTTTCATTCATATTCATCCGGGGAAGAGAGCGATAGAGAGAGAGAGAGAGAGAGAGGTAGAGGAAGAATGGCTCGGTGTTGGCGCGATGTAGCTCGTGGAATTTCTTCCATCGCGACAGTCACATTCAATCAACGCTCTGCTCGCCACCCACGCGCGTTTGTGATCCAGCCGACTCGTATGGAAATATACTCGCGCGCAGTTTTTTGCGCGGCTGTCGCGTCCTAGGGGACCGCGAAATCGCCGTCCCCTTTCGAATGTTTAGCGAAATATTTTATGCGTTATGGGATCGCCGAGAGTTACGTGTTTTCGACGCGAGCGGAAAAAGACCACCGAGAGGCGACCGTGACGCAGGACTGTCGCGCGGTCCTCGATTCTTCTTTGGAAAATCCCGTGCACATCAACGTTCCCTTTAAATCTTACAAACAAGCCGGATTTATCAACGGAATCGTGTAAATAATTTCAAATACGAATCAACTATCCACTATGAGTTTCTGGCGAATTAATTAAACTCGTGTGAAATATGAAATCATGATAGAGAGGGTGCAGCATAAATTCCTCAGGTTTTGTGCATATAAGAGAAACAATCCAATGTCAATCTTTGATCATAATTACTCTAAAATATCAAACACAGTTAACCTTGAAACATTATCTGATCGTAGAAAAGTTTCTGACCTGAGCTTTATCTTTAATTTGAATAATAATAGTATAGATTGTCCCGCGCTCCTGAGGCAAATGAATTTCTATGTACCTGAACGTTGTTTTGAGAAATAGAGCAGGATTTCAAACAATGAAATCCAAATCCTCATATGGAGCAATAAATCCCTTAAATCGCATTATTGCTAGCTCAACACACATTTTATAATAATATCGATTTTTTCATTGGCACGTTACAGGCATTCAAAATGAAATTGCGCTGTACTGTTCGTTAATAATTATGTGAATTTTAGAATAAGACTTAAGATTAAGATTCTTTTCTGTCATATTATATAATACTGCATACATTTGTATAAAAGGACTTCGGTCCGTTTAAAATAAATAATAATAATAAATCTACAAGAAGTACCTTGAAAAGTATGGTTTAAAAAATAGATAAATAAAGCAGAAAATGACTCAAGGGATTAAATAACAGCCATTTACAGTGAATGGTTTCACCTCTAATTTTTTCGCTTTCGTTTGACACGACACGCAGCAGCGGCCTGGTATAGATTGCCAATTCGCAGTGCGTCTGGCGAAAAACGACGCAAAATTGGAAAATGGTCGATCGCGGGCCGGATATCGGGCTGTATCAAGGAATATTATTGGCGAGGGGGTAGGGGCGACGCTGGGGAATAATAAAACGGATCTCGCGTCCGATAAGAAAGGAGACGGTATCACGCTCGCGACTCCGAGCCGGCTAATAATGCAGACATCGCGATCCTCGGGGCGCTTTGCGCCGTTAAAGCGCTTAAATAACCGTGGAAATTCGCGAGCCGCCGGAATATTGCGTCGCGGGTTGCGAGCGTGTTATTGGAAACGACGAGAACCGGAAGCTGAAAGACCAGTTAGGGTTGCCGACGACCAAAGGAAGTCGAAGGAAAACGAGCTACTACTGAAACCGGGATCGACTCAGTTGGGGTGCATCTTTTTGATGCGGAACAAATCCCTTGGAAAAAGACTTACCTTTTGTTGGAGGATCGGTTTAGGTGGTTTAGGGGAAATTGGCATGATTTGCTCGGCGAATTTGATACGTTGCAACGCGTTCACTGACAGATAAACATTTTTATGCGAAATAAAAGTAGCTCGTTAAACGGATACATTCAAATATGTAGTGTGACATAAAATACAAATAACCTTGAACTATTGACAGATTTATTGATATATTAGACACATTTTACTAATTTTGCATGGAGTTTACTACTATTACGGAGGGAAGTTAAAAGTTTGAATTTCGCGAATGTGTCGGGCGCGAGTAGAATTTCGGTATCAGTACACCCGAGATTGCGGTATTTCGAAACTAGAGACAAGCACGATCGAGAACTCCAAGTGGCCGGATGTGGAAAAAAAGGTGTTAGATTCCTCGGGTAGCTGGGAACACGAGACAATGGGCGAAAATTTCTTCTCGAGGGGTAGAATTTTCTCTCGACCCGCGTTTTCCGGGGTTAAACAAACGAGAGTCGACGTAATGCCTCCGCGGAAGAATTCCATCCTGAGATTGAAAATAGAATGTCAGACCCTTCTCGGTGTTTCTCTCCAGTGCGGTAACTTTTGTTCCTTTAAAAACAGTTCGCCAGTGTTTAACGCTTTCCACTCTGTCTTTTCAAGACGCGTTATCTACCGTTAATCGCGTTTAACTCGAGTTCCTATCTTTCCTGGGAAACTTTGTCTCGCGACAATCAGGGTGGACGCTGGAGAATTTCGAAAAATATTTATGATCCTTTATTGGTGCGTTTGATTCGTTCTGAAACGCGAATATCCAATAAAACATAATGGCCTGCATGCACACATTTTTGAAATACAAAGATGTACTTATATTAGGTTGTTCCAAAAGTTCTTTTCACAATGTTTAATATTGTTAAATAACTGAACAGTCTGTGCACCCTATGTAACTCCAAAATTTGCGTCACCAACCCTAATCCAGGACACTGAGCACCGAAAGGCAACAAATACACTTCCGAATTCAGTTCGCCGGACATGAAGCGTCGGTCGTCGGAATCGGTGCGCGCAAATAAAGTCGGTCGTTTCCGTGATCTCCGCATTAGCATTCGAAAAATTTACGAACCCCGACAGATAAGGCACACATACAGAACCAACGAGAGAAAGAGGGCTGTCGCGTGACCAGGAAACAGAGGGAGAAGAGGGGTCGGGAAAAAAACGCGTGCGATCCGAAGATGCATGCGTTTTCGGAGGGTGGTTCGCGCGGCGTATAATAAAGAAGTCTCTCGCTGACGAATCCTCCCTCCTCCGATGTCCCTTTATCCTGTCTCTCCATTTTTTTCCCTCATCCTGCAGGTTTTCGCCGGGCAAAGATTACAGCGACGCGCGGAACCCAACAAAATATTCATGCCCTCCTATCCCCGTACAATAACCATTGTGAGAGACTGGCGCACCATAATAATCCTGGCCCGATATTACTATCTTTCTCTCTTCTTTTCTTCTCCTTGAGGTGGTGGTCCTTCTCTATCCATCCCCCTGGTTCCCTCGGGTGTCGTTTCAGCGGGTTCGCCAATTCGAACCCAGTGATCCATCGATCCGCGTCTAGCAACTGCGTCTTCGACGGTTTCCGCGCGACGTTACTGCCGCCTCGATGGTCGGAACGGTGTTACAACTTTTATCGGTACTTGTCGATTACTTTTCACTTCGCCGCGAAGAATGGAACGACCCGCGGGCCGCTCTCTTCTCTCTCTCTCCCTCTCTTCTTCGTTGTATTACTTTCGAGGGAAAACGAGCACGACGAAATTGATTTGATGCGGCGCGGCGGCAAGCAGAGGAAACATCTAGCGGCGAGCAGTTTGGCCGTCTCGTGTTGCGCTGTTTGTTGCGGAGGACTTCGATTTTCGGCCAGGTAGGACGGCTTAAATGGTATTTAAAATTGAACGCTGGCGTCGAGGAAATTGGATGGAGAGGCGGGGACGTGCAGGTGGAGGCGGAGCTTGTTCCCCGTTGAATTATTCGATACCCGAAACCCGGTTACCGGCGGATTTTATTTTGAACGTTTCATGGTAAATTAGTGATTCGATTTCCTTTTTTGCTCGAAGAAATTGCCAGGCTGGCCGGTCCGTGAGCCAGCCACCCGATAAATGTTGAATCATTCTCGCGGCGGTGGAAAACTACGATCCTTGATACCCGAGTTTTACGAAATGTTTGCTAATATGGACGCGGAGGACTCGGCTTTTCCGAATTTCGCGGCAGTTTGTCCGAGAAGGATTAATGTTGTTTGCATCGGCGTGCTTGTAATTGGCAGTGATTCGAACCGGAATTCCGAATAAATTGCGACGAACGTATTTTTGTTGCATTTTAGTTCGTTTATAAATGTTGGGGACCGACGGGGCGGATGTTGCAGTTACAATGAGGATTAACGTGCTGTGCAGTGAAATTAGCTGCATCTCTTTGGGAAGACGACAATTATAACGTTTAAGCTGTCAATGTGCTGGAAGTTTGAATAAATTGTGACGGGAACAAGTGTTTAATAAAATACAATGAACATGTAGATACCACTCCAAACAAATGAATTGAAAATCTGTGTCTCGTTCATTTTTTTTTTTTTGCACTAGAGAATTTCTCTTTTCTTTGCCAATTATAACTGCCCCGTTGACAATAGAAAATGATGTACTCGATGCACACGACAAGGATGCTCTTGAACTCCGGAGTGTCTCTGTGTTAAAGACTCATGAAAAATGACGTTCCATCGATCGCAGTGTTCTGTAGACTAGACTGTACGTATACATATCCCGTTCAAAACGTTTCTTCGTGGGACCAGAAATACTACAGCTATTCACGCCGCTCGTTAATTATAATTACATCTAAAATAGATGAATACAGACCAGACTAAATATACGCTCGTAACGCGCTCACTGCCGCCCCATAAATAGTCCACGGGAACAGTTACAAAGTCGCGCTATTAACATTGCTCCACCCTATTATTTATAAAATTCCTTCCTCGGACGCTGTTGTTCCTCTAATCATTTATAAATCGACATCACACCGCGAAATAGCAATACCCGCTCGCGCACGCACACGACTCCCCGTTTCTATCGTTAATACCGTGCACTTGGTAATTCGCATAAGTAATGACAATTCGTGCGCACTGATCCGAAATTTGAAATGCGGGTCCGCTCCGACGCTTCGATACTTTGGCCAGAGGGATTACTAAAGGTTCAATATTGATATTATTACTAATTATGCGGATTTATTAACGGGGCTCCTTTGACAGCCACAGAATCATTTTAAGTATTTTTTTTTTTTAGTAATAATATTGTACGGTTGAACCGAGAGTTTGTTGTTTTTCGTACGGCGTTCGTGGACGTGTAGGTAACAAAGTATGTGCATTGTCGGTCGATGATATTTCAGCAATTTTGACGAGACAAAATGATTTTGTCAAAGGGATATTAATTTTCGATGAGCTATTAATAAAAAATTCAATTTCGAGCTGTAATGCTGTGTACTTTTAAAATTGTTTAATAATTACGCGTAAAGTAAAGGTACTACATCGTTATAAATACTCTCGCAATATGAAAGACATGTTTATTTACCACTGTTACCGTGTAAATAATTTTCTGATCGGGTCGGATCGATTGATGGCTCTTCCAATAATTTCAATTGGCTTTTCAAACTTCCGTAGTAAGTAATTGGCATATTATTCACAGTTTGAAGTCGAACTACACTTTTAATCCTTTATAAAACCCTTTATAAATTTCTTAATAATTTCTTGGCGTACAGCAAAAATGTGAAACAAAATTCGAAACAAATGATTAAAAGATCATGAAGATGATGTGCTTACCAACTTCCCGCAATATGGCACTCAGCAGTGATGTAGTCAACTCACCTGCAATCAAACGAATAAATACATGAACAAATCTGCTTCAACAGCAATGAGAATTTTTAGTTTCCGTAAAGTCAGTAAAATCTACTGTCACTTCTATTGATTTTGGTGTTATTCGCTGTTGATAACAATGAAATAATTCTGTTTGGTGAAAAGGAGAGTCTCCCGTTACGAGACAATATAGTGGCGCGTGGCGCGTCCGATTTCAGCAGCACGTTCAATTGCAAACAACATATTGCGCCCTGATACCCTGTTCTAGGCTAAATAATACAGAACAAGTCTGTAATTCGCGGGGGACTGTCAGCGTGAACCGTTCGCCCCCCCCCCTTGGAATCGGAATTAGGAAGGGAGCACGGAATTTGAAGGGGTTACGGTGATCGTTGATCGTTCTATCGCGAGCCGACCGAGCCAAGGGGTGATTTTAAATGATCCATGGACGAACCTCCGCATTTCTATCGTGGATAATGCAACGGGAATGCTGGAAACGTGCAGCTGCGAAAATTAAAAATTTTAAATGGAAATCGATACTCGGAATTAACCCCCCTCCCTTACGCCCTTTGTAATCCTGATCGTGGTTCGCAACGTCGGGAAGAATCTGTTCAACATATAACACTCCATTTCTGTCTCATATCTTCGTCTCCATACTAAAAATGTTCACGAAGAACAAAGACTGGTCTCTCATAAATTTTAAGTGGCTTCTGAAAGCATAAAATCGCGTCTAACATTTTTAGCCATTATGCTTCTTACAGATTCTAGATCATGTGTAGATTTTAGGAAGGTGCATAAAACTGAAGAATTGAAAATGAAAAATTAATTTTAATGAACATGTTCAATAATTACATTGAAATATTTTATTTATACCAAGTTTCTTATGCATAAGGCTTCTCGAGTACAGAATCATATCTGGAACACTTTATTCTTCGTCCCTCATTTTTAACGTGGAGCTGACAATATCTGTTCTTTAATACAAAGAAAATTCCAGATAACTTCCGATATATAGAATCACATCTGGAACGTTATTCTAACACACAACCAGGATGAAGAAATAAATTATGCTGTCAATCCTAAGTGAATTCCTGAGTGTAAAGAAACATTTAAAACATCGTTCAATCTTTTCTCCTGTTCGAAAAGCAGCTGGAAAAGGAGATTGGATTTTCCTCAGAATTTCTAGATGAATTTCTCGTGGCTGCCGCACGGTATATAGAATCGAAACTACTTAACTGTCTCGCCGGTTTCTATAAACTTGAATTATTCGAGACACCGTTGTCCATAATGCATGGATTCAATGAATTCGTTTCCTCCCTATATACCCTGTAGACATTAAAGCGAACGTACACCGAGATATGAAGCGGGCTACGTCCAAGGAATCAAAGCAATGAAAATTTCAGTACCATCGGCTGATTCGTTCCCGAGATTGAGTTGCCCGTACCTTTTGCGGCAGGTGGAAACACGTCCTTCGGGAGCCAGTGATTTGTAGATACTTCAATCGTTGTCGGTTGTCGTCAGCATTGAGCTCGATGTTCACAAAGGCGAGTCGTGGACCAGAAAATAAATAGAACATCTCAACATTGTTGCGTCTCGAGACACCGACTCGAATCTGTGCAACCTAATTATCATCCTCTGACAACGAGGCGGAACCTAGAACTCCTTCACTCTGTTTGATCGTGAAAAATTATGAAAAAAATCTGGTTTGTTGTACCAAGTGACGTACATATCTGTGAACTGTTTCATAATACTTCAATAAAAATTCGGGCTTAAAAAATTTACTCAAGTGGTCAATTTCAAAATGCTTTTAAATCTAGACTATACCTAACTCTTACACCTAATACAAACCAAGTAGACAAAAATGTTCGAATGCAAAACTGGAAGAACATTGAAAGAATTTAAAATCAGTCGTTGCTGAATACACACCACTATGCAATAAACACACAACTACTTGTACACGTAACCGTAGGTAAACAAAAAGAGAAAATAGACGTGGGACAAGCTTTCGAGAAAAATGAAATCGTCCCAATATTATTACCATTAACCGGATTGGTTCTCTCAAAGTCTCTCGGTCCCTTGGCCAGGCTGGCCTGATCGAAGGGTCCTCTAAACCCATCCCCATCGGTTCGGGGCGATCTCTCCGCGATCGGTGGACACGCGCAATTCCTCGAACGTTTAACCGCTAAGCACTCTGGCTCGTCGATGACCGGCTTACGCGCTCAAGAGGTTGCTTCGTGGAAGGGGAGGTTGGCAGGGGGGGAGGGAGATGGTGAAAGTCGGCTAGGGAGAGAAAGTAAACGGCAATCTACTTGCTTCCATTCAATCAGCCATCGATTTCTTCGATTTATTGGGCGGTTTAGGGAGAAGACGTATGGACGGAGCCAGCGTCGGCTGTCGTTACTTTCGTTTAGGGGATGACCGCCTATATTTCCATCCGGTCTGCGCTCGCGCGAACATCGTCGGGGAAGAGGGATGACCGGTGTATGTATGTGTATGTGGTTCGAGCCTTGAAGTTCAGACTGTGAACCCGACCGATTTTACGTGGCGTGCAGCGACCGTCTTCTCGAGCCCCCCGGAAACTCGCTGACGGCCCTCTTTCATCCCCGTTTTCCAACCCCCGAGACGCTGCTGCCAGTTCTCTCCTTTTTCCGAGTGGCGAAAGTTTCCCAAAAGTCAGCGAACCGGGTCGACGATGCCTCGAATTCGAGGACGCAGACTCGAACGTCTGCTGTGTCCTCGCTTACTCGTGATGCGACTACATTCGCGGATCGATGAGCCACTCACTTGGTGGTTCAGGACTCGAAGATTAATGTTGTGATTAGTAGACTGCTGATTTTCCTCTCCTAAAAAATATTGAAAATTTTGTTCGACTTGATTGCATGTTCACATCGTGATACATGCTCGAATTGAATTTTCAAATATTTCAGTAATTGTTTCAATCGTCAGTCTTTACTCTGGATAATAAGGATTAAAAATACTCTGTCGAATATGAAGTTCAAACTTGATTTACAGGCCGCACCCCGGGACTCCGAAACTGTCGCCTCTAATGGAAGAAATTAATATCAATTTCCCCGGTAATCCGGAATTTAAAATCGTATATGTCGACCCTTTGTAATCCCTAATACAAAGCATTTTCTCCTGCCAGTTTCCATTAGATAACCCTGACATTACACGGTCTTCAACCCTCGTCCATCCCCCACTTATAATCCTCTTAACTTTATATATATATTTTTTTTTGAAAAGCCGTTTCGATAGGAAAGTCAATCCTGTTCAAGTTTATCAATGTACAATCCGTAATCTTCTTTTGAGACATTCGGTTTATGTGCTTTGTTATAGCGGTGAAAAAGTTTCTTATCAACCTGTACACGTAGGATTCGAAGTAGACACAAAATAGCCTGTCAAAAAATTAAAGATAACCGGACTTTAATAACCAGTCCACGAAACTCCATTTGAACGTCCACTTCGAGCGGAACGCTAATTGTCATTTTCACCGTTTCGTTCGCCGCGTATGAATTGCGGCACGCGGTCGTGAAACGTACTCGTGTTTAATGAGCTCGAGGCTCATTAAAAATCTCCCGGCGACAGCGGGGGAACGAAATCATTATCGAGTCCACGTTTATTACCATAATATGCCCACCGGATCAAAAATCCTCGACAAATAATCCGCGCCATCGAATCCTCGTTGCTTTGGAAGATTCGATTAAAAGTAGAGACTCCACAATAATCGTGAACTGTTCTTAAATTAGTTTCTTCAATTTGGAAGATAAATTATTCTCGCACCTTCTTATACTTTTAAATCTTTAATTCAACACTTTTGATGTTGAGATTTAGGTAAGGAAAGGGAAGAGAGAGAGAGAGAGCATAAGGGGATTTAGAGAAGGGTGCGGTATCTATGGTACATCGAAGGAAAGGGTATGTATAAAACAAGTATCGAAAAGTAAAGTATTAAAATCGCAGACACAATTCAATAAGTTTGAACCGTTTCAACTCTTGCACCTCGTCGAGAGCTGCTACAGCAGCATCGTCAAATTGCAGCGAACGCCAGCGTAAACGCAGTTGAAAAGTAGTCTGGAATACGGAGCCAACGCGTCGCGACGCCCGAAGAGATTGATAAAGTCCGTTGGCGAACGTACGGGGGGCCGGACTGAAGTTAGTAACGAATTTGTAGACAATATTTGAGACGGTAGAAGGCACGTGCAACCTGATATCCATCTTTCATGACACCGTTCAGATTCAATTTGCTTCTCAATATGAACAGAGGCGGAACGGGGGCTGCCTCGTCCGGGACCTGGACCGATACCTCTATCCCCTTTTTCTTTCATCCTGTTCGCTCCCGTCTCGTCGTCCGACAATCCTGGCCGGCTCTCTGGTTTATAGAATAGCCCCAGCCTCCGCCGCGCCGGTTTGTTGCGATATATTTCAGCAACTTAGAAATATTACATCACGAGCGAAGGATACCGCTCTGGCAACTCGGGAAATGTAATCTTTATCTTCTATTGGACCGACCGGGGTCTAGCAGGCGGGGTAGAAACTTCCGACATCAGAAACCGATCGCGTCTTATGCCTCTTGGCCTTCGTCCTCGCATCGATGAGATTCATGGAGCATTTCGCCGATAAATAAACCTCCCCAGCGATCTTGCACTATTGAAGGATGCAGCAGAAATTCTAGAAAAATACGGACTAAAATCTTTTGTAGACCTACGGTAACAACAATTTTTAATCCGAAGAGTTCTGAAGCAGCTCTCTCTCTAGGTCTGGGTTAGATGTAGAGGTGCAAGGTAAAAATCCGTGCGAGGTTTTTCCGGGGAAGAGGGTTCTGTTTTGTGAAGCAGATGTCTGGCGGAAAGGTATCGAGGGCCAGGATGTTTTATCGCGAGGCCAATAATCGAATCAGACCCGCGAAAAGTCTGGATCTACGAGCGGCCGTCGCGTCGTGGAAAACGCACCGATCCGTGTTCCTCGGCGCGCTTCGCCGCCTTGGGGCGAACTGAAAGCGAGTTTCCGTAATTCTCGCTGATCCAATTACGCTAACGCGGGGAATAAGTTAGCGCTAACGCGGGGCTATAAGTGCGCGATTTCTAAACAAAGCACGAACGGGGAAACGGCAGCAAGCCAGTCCCGGCCCAGCCAAGCCACTCTCACCATCCATTCTTAAACCGCATCCAGCCAGCTAATTCGAACTCAAATAAAAGAGTTCCGGTGCGGCCTCGCAGAGCCGCGGAGATCCTCGCCAACACGCTCTCCCGCCCGAAAGTTTGCCCTCCTCAGCACAGGCGTAACGTTAGGTAAATGTTACGCGATCTCGTTTAAACGCTGACGCCTCCGGCTGAAATTCCACAGCGACCGAAGTTCATTCGATCGTTCCGCGAATCTGGGACAGAAACGGCTACCGAAAATAATATCGATCCGCGAATCGGGAGTGCCGACGCTATTCAGCCCAATTACCGAATGTTGTATTTTGTGAAATTTCCGCGGAACGACATTGTTTAAATCCGTCAATTTTTTTCTTATTTTTACATCGTGCTAAAAGCTGAAAAATATATGAAAAATCGGTAATCGTAATAAAAATATTGAATTTCTTTTAGTTGGGTTATAGTTTCATTCATATTGATTAATAAACAACTTCATGTATAATGGTTTTGATTATTTTTACCTGAAAAAAGTGACAACTAGCAAAACTATTCCACTGCAAAACCGCCATGCAAAAGGTTCAACAGTTCTTCTGAAAAAAATTCCCAAATTTGGTATGATGCCCCCAAATAAGAATTTACTTCTCTCTTTAACCCTCGGACGATCCAACCGCGAAATTTCGGGAGTACTGTGCTGCATTGTAGCTTTATGTCAGGACGAGGGCAAAGCTAGGTATGGTGCAGGTGGTTGAACATAGAAGACAGGGTAGCACAGTGGGAGAGGAAGGCAGTTGCATATGGGGTGGGGAATTTTCGGGGGAATTTTTTTACGATTCGCTTCGCGGCGACATATGCCCCTTAATTCCGGGGGATTAAGGAAGAATTAAGTTTACAAGGATTTATGGGGCGGCTCTAACGGGCGGCCGTCGAACTTCCGTATTCATGTACACGTAGGTGGATAGTCGCGCTTGGGGATCTAATAAAAGCGAGACGAGCCTCGGTCTTCCGTTGCACAAAGGCGACGGGGCTACGTGGCCTTTTGCGGGACGGTTTCCGTGCGAGGCGAGGGAACACACCGATTCGAGTGCTTCTCCAACGGTGGATGAAAGAAGCGCCCCGTGTGCCAGACCGTGTGCCGCTTGTTCCTCTATTGATTTTGTGTGTGCAAACAATTTTGGATGTCGCGTCGCCCTCTGAGAACCAGTTTACGGCCGGAGGTGCGCCGAACGCCTTGCGGCCCGCGAGAAATATTCGACAGTGTTGCGAATTATTCCATTCTTGTATCTCTTGGATATCTATAATCTCTAGATAGCCGATTTTCTGTATCAATGATAAAAATCCGTGGATCAAACAGAGAAAACGTTTGAAGCGTTTAAACACGTCGTTGTGTTATTTCCAACCCATTAAAATTAAACTGTATCAAAAGAGATCGATGTGTATATCTTGCAATTAAAAATAAATCGTGGTGAAAACGGGTTAGTAACGATTGTCTATCCTCTTTTGAAAATCAAAGAAAAGGTCGACAAGAAGAAGACTTACTAATGAGATTAAGATCCATTTGAACAAGTTCCACAGACGCAAAGGTATTAGCGGTGGCGACAGTCTCAAACCATCCCAAAAATCTCTGCGCCAGTATTCCAAATCTTTCTTTTGACCGGCAGCATGCCCTGTAAACCTACTTGGTCCCTTCTCTGCCAGCAGAGAAGCGCATTCAGCAGCCTCTGTCTCCCTTTGAATCTGCATCGGCGTTCGTCGCATTCGTTTTCACGGCGCTTTGCGCTTCTGTCAGCCACACGATCGAACGTGCACGCGTTTACATGCGCGCACACAGCAGGAGAAACACACAGAGATACACGGATAGATGGATAGATAGACAGAGACACCGACACGCTGGTGCACCGGTACGCAGCTTGCACCTCTATGCAATCGTTCGCGGACAACGGTGGTCTGAATAGAGGCGGCATTAGAAGGTACACGAATTACGTGAGACGAAACCGGGTGTTCGTCCTGCTATCCTGTCGATCCGGGTCGAGGATAGGGGATGGTTTGACGTTCCACGGTGACGACCTTAATTCCGCTAATGACGAAGAATATTCGCGGGAATGCGTGCGCGTCGATCGAGCCAGGGACAGGTGTGCACACCTGCATAGGAAATTGCTGGGCACGATGGGTAACACTTGTGATTGGAGAACACGTTCTCTCTCTCTCTGTCACTGCCATCATTTCAATCGTTGTCGGCGCGAACTCTGCCGAGCGGCGATAGTGGAAATAAATCCGTGTTTAATTCCGGAGTTTTAAGTGTCACCCCGTGAATGTTTAAAGACTCGGTCGCGCTAATGACGGGAGACGAAACACCTCTGGTCATTTTTAGCGGCCAATTATCTAATGGAAAGCCAGTCGAAATTAATTTGATTAGACAGGGGTTTTAATTCGAACAATTCCAACGCAAAAGATTTTGAAAAAATTTTCATCATGAGCAAATAAGTGCAACTTGTGCATCTTACAATACTTTGTACCTCACAGCGAAGTATGTAAGAACTGAAGCTGAATAAAATTTTAGTCGATGAAAAATGTTGTTACCACAAGCAGGATACGATAATTTGTTTCGATCATATTTCTGCAGCAAACAGCCACACATGATAGTCCCTATCGATAACGAAGAGTCGCGCACGTTGTTGGCAACTTTCCCCGCATTTCGAAAGTTGCGAGAACATTTTGAAGAAATAAAAGTAGATCGGATAAAAGTTGTGGGATCGTATCGAGTTCGGAAAGATCGTTATCGGTCGCGAGAAGGCTCAAAGAGTATAGTCGAGGCAAGATGGATCTGCGGTGGCTCGTGGTTCGGCAATATATTAAGAACAGAAGCGGTCAGATTTAACGAGGCCGACATTCAACTACCGGTTTCAATCAGCCGCGTCGGAATATCAATTAATTCCATGAGTTACCGTTCTGATTAGTCGTGATTAGTAAGTATTGCCCACTAACTTCCCATTTGGCGGACGTGCGCGACCTCGAGCGGGACATCTGGGCGATGCAACGTAATTAGAACACGAGTTCGACCGCCATATTTTACATTGTATTAGGCTCGACTCGGCGTCGCATCGTCGCTGCCCGAATTTCACGCATCCGCGGCCGTGCAACACGTTCTGTTCGAAGACTGAGGGTATTTGTGCCTGAATTTAATGGCACCGAAGCGATAACTCTCACACCAGAAACAGTCTCATACTGGAACTTCATCTATAAACAATGCTCGTTCCACTGCAATGACCAGGAACCCATTTGTAATCCTTTATCAACCCTTAAGTAGTACAATAGATTCCTCGAGGCTCTGGCAGTGTGAAAAGTATGACATTCAAAGCCAAAAACTTTTAGATTCTCTTCGTAAAATGGGTTACCAACTACCCTAATATTAGGGCGTGTATTTGTATTCATAAATACTTCACAGATTGTAAACTATTTATTTAATTCTTATGTATCACTGTAAAAAATAAATTGTAAAGCGAAATGGGCCTTTTAAGGGCCTAAAGAGCTTTAATAAAAAAAAAAGATTCCTCGAGGCTGATTGAGTTTTCTTTTTTAATCGACAAGCTACTACAACATATAAATATATTATTTATTTAGAGATGTATGAGAGGCATTCAGATGGACTAACATGAGACAGTCGAGATTGAAATATCTTCAAGTCGCACGTTGAAATAAAATATGTTTGAGGGTGGATGCTTGGTCAGAGTAGTCGGGAGCAAGTTCAGCAGGCCATTAGTATACCGACGGTGTTTTAACGAGTTAACAGGAAGCGCAAGGTGCCTTTATGGATCCGATTTCCTCGTATCCACCCTCGGAGCAGCTCTCGAACTATGTGTGACGGATAGGGCAGGGTAACGCACCGGGTAAGACCCCTCGCACTAAAACGCGAAAGTCCGGAGACCCCCCTGCAGACAATCTAATTAAGGTAAGATAACGTTGTAAACAGCCCCGGTGGAAGCGGAGGGTTGCTTCGGTGTTCCGCTCGGCCCATCCGGCGTCGTCAACAAAGCCATAACTCTTCCGACAGCGGAGTGACAGTAACGATTTCCGCGGCGAGGCGGGCGAGAGATCCCGGTGCATTTGGCATTTATGAGAACTACTCAGAATCGCCTGGTTTCCGGTTGCGTGCAATCGCCTTCGAGGCATTACTTCCGGGGGAAAAACACGGTAATACCCGAGGCGCCCGTGTGTTTCGCGCCCTGCTATGTTAAAAAGGGAACAAGGGGGGGAACCGAGCAGCTAGTTTCAACGAGAAATATTGTAATCACTGGGAATGGCAGACGTATATCTTCATTAACGACGTGGCAGCACGCCTGTTTATTTATTGCGGCTCTGGATTAAACGGCTCCCCCTTTATTCGGTTGCGAATGAGGGATGGAGCAACAACAGTCTTCAAGAAAGATCCAAAGAATTCGTAGTACGTATCTAATGGCAAGTTGTTTCTGTTCACGTCTCTGATCTTTCTTCTATTTTATAATAAATTATGAGTCCACCTTTCGTTGGTGTTCATATTTTAGTTCATTTAAATTTAGACCACGGTTATCTTCATTCAAATGTTTTTACATTGCGACGAAATTCAGTTCTCACAGCCAGTAGCGAAACCACGTTATTTGCGTATATTGCTCGCAGAAACTTCAGTTAGTACATTTGTTTCGAATATAACCGACTAAGATTTATGATCACGAAGTGCTACTTTGTGAAGTTCAAACTGGAGCATAACGCAATAAATAAATTAAAATGTGAAATTCTTCCTCGTCCTGCGCATACTCTCCGGGCTGTTTCCAACTGACTACTTTCATTTCCATATCCAGTTCACGGGCATAAATATTATGCATGTAATTCGAGCAATAATCCTGACATCAAGATAAAAGCATGATCAGTTTTTCTTTAAAAAATTCCTTGTTTTCTTAATTTCATATGTCAACGTACAGCACAACATTAAAATTGCTGTATCAATAAAAATCTGTCGCATCGACATTAGAAATGTTCGCGACATCGAATAAATTCGATCATCTTGTCATTTGCGATTAGCCATGCCAATGCCGCAATTTCACAGGCAAATAATCGCGCGCACCGATTACGAAACACAAAACATTATAGCAGAGGCCACAAGCGATTTCGAAAGTCCCCGATGTGGCCGAATTTCACTAAACCATCAACCGGCCGGTTAATCACGCGAAATTCGCGGGCTTATAATGGCTGATATTAAATTCCAAAAGTAATCCGCGGCGGAAATGGTGTCAGTGGGTCGCGCGTCACTCACTGTCAGTCATTTTTCTATCGGATCGGGTCGGGCCGCTAAATAATTCCGTCGGATGATCGATATGTGCCAGTCACCGTGCACCCTCGCTAACAAAAGTCAAACAACCGAAGCAACCGGATTCGACAACGCGCAGGTTGCACCGGGGAAACCTTATTCCTTCGCATGAACTTTCCTTTCGGGTGTGGGATGGAATCGAGTTCGAGTCACGGGCGTGTCGACGGTAAAGCACCGGCATCGGCAATGTTTATTTAAGGAAACCCATAACTAACGCGTTTCGATCGAGCCAGCAGTAGGTACGGCCCTTGCCAACCCCTTTTGCCACCCCGTGAACCACAATAAAAGAGTTTCAGAGGGACGAGAGGGGCGAAGGGGGAACAACGAAACAGCCGGGGAACGTATTTTCGTCGGGGGCCAATAACGTCGGGGAAAACTCGCAAGTTTTTCGGGGAGAAGGTGCAATCGGCGATCGGTCTCGCTCGGTTGTGCAATAAATTTCACCGCAACGCTGCATCGGTCGCCACGTGACCCCGATCCCATCCTCTGTATCCTCTTCTGTCCCATTCTTGCCCCATATTCTGTGCAGGGTGGTCCGTCTGAGCACCGCGAAAATATATCTTCGATGTAACAAGATAATAAATTTATTAAGTAAAACAAGGAATCCATCTCTGGCTTCAATAAGTTTGATATAAACAAAGTTTCTCCTATTCCAAAACTAATTTCATAATTCTTCAACCATAACCGAAGAGAACACGCATACACCACATAAAACATCAGAACGCATCGCATCAATCTGGAAAAATCACCCCAGCTCCCCAACGCCCCTTCCTCTAGATAATTACCAAGGCATAAAATCCATCCGCTAGCGTCCGATTGCAATAGGTCGCACGATCCATCCCATCATCAACGCACGGTTCAACAACGTCGGTTCCTGTTAGGCATTGATCGTTCCGCGTTCGGATTTGTGGGCATCAAAGAACACAGTCCTCTCCCGTCCGACGAACCCTCTCGACTCGCAGCGACGTGTTCCTAGCTCGTATCGTAGGATAATGATCTAAATCCTAGGAGAATCCGAAACCCTATCCGCGGTGTCCCATAGGAGCTCGAATCTCGGCCATGGGTTTTCACGGATGCCGCCTGTCCGTTGAGAAAATAATCACCCTTTGGAGAAAGGGGAAGAGGAAAATCGATTTTGAGGAACAAATATTTTCGGTAGTGTCTCTACTGTTAATGTAGTATTGTTATTTAATAATTGCATAATATTTCTAGTATAATAATTGTTATTCGTGTTTATTGAACGAATTATGCGATATCGCTAATAAGTGAATGTATTTCATAGCAAATCTTATAAAATCTATACAAAACTCCCAATTCAGTTATTTGAATTTAGTCGATAGTTTAAAAAATCAGTCGACTGAAAATAGTAGTTGGCTACTATCGATTTAGTCGATAGTTTCAGTCGATGGTGCCCATCACTACGGCATATCCGACAATCTATCAGCCTCCGGTATCCCATAGAAACTCGCCTACAAGCGAATGATTTCACCGTCGGTTTTTCCGTTTGCGTCCGCCCCGACATCTTCATCCCGAGATTGAATCGGATCGCCGATAAACCTACCCCAAGAAAATATTCGTTTATGCGAGTCTCGCGGCGTTGGCGTCGACGTCGGGGTCCCCTAACCCCATAAATAACGTCGCGGCGGGGCCCCTATAATCTAGGAAAATCATTAGAAGCCGCAGAAAGCGTCGAGGGGGCGCGTATAAAATAAAATGTACGCGACTGATCGCGTAACCCCGAATCCTTTCGACCCCGACGGTTTTATTGGCCGCTTAGGGCACCGCACGTCGCGAGATAATTTTTCAGCGGGCATTAGCATCGGCGTTGGGACACGTGTCGACTCGATTTGTCCTGCATGGGTCTCGCTACAACTCCATCAGGACACTCCACCACGGAGGAGTATCCTGCGGCGCCAGGACACGATCGAGCAATAAACCGGAGCCGCCATCATCGCCACGCTTCGCAAACACACTGCCGGGTCACGTGTTTTCACAGCGGCCGGGCTCTGGCTTCATAATAATCCCGGTGAAATTTATTAAAACCCCGTAATCAATGGCCGACTCGCGTGTACACGCATTCGCAGCCGGCGCGGCGGTATAATGCAATTTTAATGCGGTTGGGACGCGTGTGCTCGACCGTAAAATATGTTTTTGTCACCGCGTGTCCGCGCGCGGATCAGGCGCGAGACGTTTCAATTTCGTTGGGGACCGTTTTCCGACAGTGTCGCGGACTGGTTTTGAAATGGTTTCGGGTGTGGAGACTGTGGTGACGTCGTTGGCGAAGGGGTGCATCTTTCAAATGCACAGTCGAATCTCTAAAATATCTTCTATGAAGAAATCTTCAATGAAACGAGGAAAGAGATTTTAACCACATACTCTGAAACCTTTGAAACATTAAAAAGAGTAACAATAAAATGTCTAGTGTTGTTAAAAAGTGTAGTTAATGCGAGACAAGCGAGCCGGCCTCTGTCTCGGATTATTGGAATCCGGGAGTTTGATCGAGAAACAGCACACGTTTCTCTGCGAAAGTTGCAATGCTAGGCGACAATCGTGCCCCTTTCGGGCACTCGATCAACAAAGTCGCGCCGCGCGTTGAAGCAATTTATCTCCACCGGTGGATTCTATTTTGTATTATGCGAATCAGAACAAACTGTAGCTTAGCGATAACGAGAATCTGAGTGGCGAGGGTGGCGGGTCGTCTCAGAATAGGGGCGGATGGCAGCGGAAGAACGGGAAAAGAAGAAAACGGAGGCCGGGGTGAGAGAGAGAGAGAGAATGGCATTTGCACTGGCTCTCGGCCAAATCCCACCTCATCAAAATGTCGGAAAGACGGCTTGGGACGAGTCAAGGCAACACGGTCTGAATGTCATCCCTTGAGGAAGTATCCTACGAGATCTCCAGCCCCGTCCAGCCCAGCTACCGGGAACGGGGTGGCTTGATATTTTTCGACGATGTACAATATAAGGGTGGAGGAGAGACGACAAATGCGAGGGAGCCGCGGGAGTCATCGCTCATGCTGATCCGGACGGTTCTTTGATCGCCCCGTGTCTTGATCAGCAGTTTTATAGCCACGTGATTAACTGTCGGATCAAGAGAAATGTTTTTTTTCTCGTCTAGCTTGAATGCGGGGATTGGGTCAACGCCGTTTAATGCGCCCGTTCGTGCTTTTAAAAAATGTACATTCTGACGTCGCGACTACATTTCGTGACGTCGAGTTTTATTACATTATTCTTGGGAATTTGCTGTATTCTACAGAAATTCGGGAAGATTTTATTTTTAAGTGAGAATGTATTTTTTGGAATATTGTACTGCATACAAGTTTATTAACCCTTAGCACTCGAGTGGCGTCACTAAAAATTGCTGTACTATTATATAAATAATTGTTTACACTATCAGATATGTCGGTATCTAACCAATTACTACACGTTTAAGTATTGTATGAGATATTATATCAATTTTATATTTATCAAATTTAAAAAATCATAGAGAATGGAAATATTGTACGTCAGAAGAAACGTTTAATTTTCGAGTTATATAGCTCCGAGTGCAAAGGGTTAATTCTGTTTCAATGATAATGGTGACAGTAAAAATTTTCTGTTTACGAATTTACGAGTTTTTTTTCAATTTTGCTGACAAAGTGAAACGTTCCAACGGTGACCTAATACTGTAAGAAAATTGGAATGACTCTGTTCCGGCAGCTAATATGTATTATGTCTACAAATCGATTTACGACAGAGGGGAGGGTACAACGTGCGCCAGAAATTAGAAAGGACGGATGGCGTGTCTCTGAAAAATTCATCTCTTATTACGTCGTCGGCCGCCTTTCGTTCATATCTCTCGCAAAGATTCCTCCGATAGGGTGATCGCGCGACTATAATGGGACGCGGCTGCACCTTCCGGCGCGGCGGGATTCCTTCGACAGAGCCCCGCTGTGAAAACGGAGAACATTTATTGTACGAAATACGATCGTCCCTTCTTCAAAAGAATCCTGTTTGACGCAGTTGGCGAATAAAGCGGCCCGTAAGCGGACACGGTTCTTTGAGCGAATTCGCGCTCCGTACAAGCCACGTTACGTTCCCTCTGTCGATAACACCGCCCCTCCTCCGTTTCCACCCCCACACCACCCTCATTGTCCGGAGTAAACGGCGGAAGACCCACGGAGCTACACCGAGGAAAAATATCGGGGATACTGCCAGTTAATTCAGCTCTGACTCGAGTCAAACCTTAAAACGTCAGTACACCTCGGCGCTTAAAAAATATCATATTTCTTCCAGTATTTAATTATCCTAAAAAATCGAGTGTGTGGAATATCGTTGAAGAAAACTATTGGGGCTGCAACTGTAGTTAATTTTTTTATTTTTGTTTTTTTAATGAAACCTGCAGGAGATAGACCAAAATATTACATTTTTTTTATTTAATTGTCTCAATATTTCAAGTATACTAGAAAACTACTAGGGCTATACCCAGTTACTTTGATTTCGATAAGACTTCCCATTAAAAATTTTTCCCATAAAAGGAAAAATGAAATTTCTACTTTGCATAAATATAGTGCTACAATTGCTGTAATTTTTATTTGTGGAAACAGAATGGACTCGCTCGATGCAGCGCGTGCAAAGTTCATCGACTCTTGGCACAGTATTTGCAGAAATCGTATGAAAAGGTCAATAAAGCTCCACAGCGATCCGCGGATTCCGCGAGCGCGCGTCCATTTTTGTTTCCTCCGACAGGCGAGTTACATTTTCGATGCAGGTCTATGGTTTACGGAGTGGAGTGGAGAGGGGGGTGTGGGTTCGTTTCGGAGTTCTGTTTTCACAGAATTTGTTCCCTTCTATGCTTCGAACTATTTTATACCGTAATATATTGTTCGTTAGTGGAACAAACTCTCCGGGCGGAACGGCCCAGGAAACTCTGGTTCGCGCTTCGAAACGGAAAGCGGGGCGATACCGGGGGATGGAGAATTTTACGGAAAATCGGATTTCGAGTTTTGCTTCGCGATGTTGCCCCCGTATTTTTGTTACCTTTGCTGCGAGCGGTGGACGCTATTCGGATACGCTCTTCGAGAAACTAGAGTCCGGATCGTAAACTAAAAGTATGCTTTATTGACATAACTTCCCGCACTGAATTTCGAAAACGGTGAAATTCGTTAATTATCCTGCCTCGGATTCTGTGTACATTTAACTCTTTACACCTGTGACAAATAAATGCTAAATACAACCTCTGATAGAAGCTTGATAGATTGTTCATTGGAGGAACGATTAAAAGTGTATATTATTTCGCAACGTACGTTTTTAATGATTATTCAATGCATCTTCTCATAGGACACTATTTACGACGATGTAAAACGATGAATATGTTGTTTTGATGAATATATAATTTATTATTCATTAAAAAGAAAATACATTTCTCCAGAAGACATGAGTAAACTCGCCTCACTCCAATTATAAATTTGTCAGATCAGTCCGCGTTTGAAAATAAGATCGAGGAATGGTATAATGAAGCTACTTTGTCGCCGGTTCAATTCAATGGAAAGAGAACAGTATTATTTCGATCGGAACGTGAAGCAGTTGAACGTTCCCCAGAAACTCTGCTATTGTATTCCGGCCAATCGGGGGTTCCCCCAATTCTTTTTTTTTTACACGCGAGAGAAGCTCTAATTCGCTCTAACAACGCGCGATTACCGAGCGTGTTCCACCGCACGCAACAACGTGCCCATTAAGAGGGCCCGATGTCTGTGCGGATCCTACGCGGGGCTGGCTGCAATTACGCTCCGCGTTCCTCGACCAATCGGCTTTCTCTATTCTGGCCATATGCCTACCACCGCTATCCTAAATTACTAATAGAACCCCGATCTCGCGTCGGTTTTCCAAACGCGCAAGGTGCACGGCATCGGAAAAGTCGAATAACAGCGAGGGTGCAAGGGCGCACGTTTCAAACAATAGGCAGTTTAAGCATTGTGCTTCGAATGCGTCCAGAATTTTGATCCTGCAGTGTAGCGTCAACAAAGCCTCGAGATCAGTCAAGAAATTGTAACATTCGAGGAAAAATAGTGAGCTCTGTATACAGGGTGTCTCACTAGATATTACCTCATTAATTTACACAATCATCAGGGATAGAGGGAATCAAGAAGTACCTGACTGAACTTCACTTTGGAGGACCAAATATTTTCGCCTTTTTTTAGTATACTCTGTATATGTTAGGAGTTCATCATTGGCCAATTTCAAGCGTCTTTGACAGGTTAGGTTACCTTATCCTGTACTTGAGGTACTAGCTTATGTTGCAGATGCATAAAATTCTGTAATTACCACAGTGACACAGACAATGATAATAGCCAGGTGCGCGCCGGTTAGATGACATTAGACAGGTGCAACGGACGACACGTTTAACCAATTTGTCGTCCGAGGTTCGTTTTATTGGAGCACCTGTGCGGGAACATCGTTTGCCACTTCCGTGACGAGTATCTCTGGCCTGACTGTCAAGATCGCAGCAGCTACATATTCGATCACAGGCCAGCGTACGAGTTTGCGGGGGCGGTGGGGACGGTGCATTAAGTATGAGCGACGGATTTGCAGGCGATCGCGATGAAAGCAGCGTCGCGACGAGCTACGCGTCGACGTTATGCGGCATTACTCGTTGAATCGTCTGTGATGTTGATAGGGAGCGACGCGGCCGGCGCACCTGGTAATATCCACGAGATTACAGGTTGTCGTCCTGCGTTACGCTTTGATGCTCACCGGTCTGGAAATGAATAAGTATGCGTCGAAGGAGACTTTGTCCTGGCCCCTTGCTGCAGGTGGTCCCGATCCATTGTTCCCCGGCTTCGATACCCCGATCCGGACCCCGCAACCCCTGTTTCAGAACACCCCCTCTCAGGATAATGCGACACGGGCCGGAGAGGAGAGTTTCATTTAAGAAGATCGCGCCAGGAATTTAATAAACGGTATTTAGAAATTACGCGCGCTCGATTTGCCTTGCCGCCGAGGGTGCAAACTCCCGGAGCGCTATAGTGGGTCAAGAAAGTCTGTATAATCTCCCTAAATCTCAGTGTTACTTTTTAAGGGGGTAACGTAGCTTTAATATTACTAGAATCTTACTAGAAAATCAGGCGAAGACAGTGTTTGCGGGAATGAGGTAACGAGACTATGTTTATATTTAATAATATGAGCGTCCAAAGTTGGGGAAAAAGATCGAGACAACCACCCTCAGGTTCCCATGTATTTTTTGCTAATACAAAACGATTTTTCTGACTTTCCTCATGACCAGAGCGCCCTACGATTAACCTTCCTCTATCAAATGAGCCCTCACACAGCTCGTAACATGCTCGTAAAAGGACAAACAATTGTTTCCCGCACTGTTTTCGCCTGATTTTCTTAGTAAGATTCTAGTAATATTAGAGGGTACGTTACCCCCTTAAACATTGAAGTGGTGGTAGTTCTTTTTGAGAGGTTAGAAAGATTGGGTTACCAGATAACGTATACCTAAAAGGATTTTTGTAAAATGAATAAATACAAGAACTATTTGCTTGGAGCGAAACGATAAAATGGAAAAGCTAGGAACAGTCAGCATCACCTGGGTCTCCGGAAAATCAATAGCAAAATATGGAAACAATGACGACCACGCAGGAATCGAAATTCTCCCACGCTTCCGAACCACTCGACCAACCCTAATCCGGCACCGGTGCCTCAAATTAACCCCCGACAATTCAGACTGATCCTCCCCGCCCCCCCATTACTCATCCCCGAACAGCCGTTTCTCATTTCCTAGCTCGATCAGCGTGCCGCATTTATTTTTTATTCATAGATCCGGCCAGGTTGTGAAACAGGACGCGCGCCGTTGAACCGTGCCCGAATAGAAAGTGATCAATTTCATTTCGGGTGCATAGGGTGCGGCGTTGGCTCCGTACGAACCTGTTGAGAGAGCCACACGGGGACAGAATTTTAAGCGGAATGCTCGCGTCCTCGAGCACTCTGAGGAACGAGAGGGTGGAAATGGGGGTTGGTGAGGAGTGGAGAAGGGAGAGGACGATTTATTTCGCGTTTAAAAGAGCGACGTCGGATATCTGCCGCGCGGAATCCCGTAAATGGGAATACACGGGCCGGACTCTTTCAGCACGAATAATTAGGCTATAGAGGACGCTTCGAATGCCACCGCCGCCGCCGCGAACTTCTGCATCAAAGATCGTCCGGCCCCAGCTTGTCGCTCGTAATTTCTCGAGATCCCACCGAGCGTGGCCGTGCTTTTTCCCGACGAAATGGGCTCTCCTTTAAAACCCGCCGAGAGAATGTCGAGCGCAACCGGCTGTTCGTCGCGTTGAAAAATTTCGAAACCAGAACAGCTTTCAATGGAATGCACCCGTCCCTTACATACCCACGCGAGTCTTCCGATGAAAACCGGACAGAAAACCCTTCGTCCCATGTACACGCCGAAGGGCGGATCGTTTCCAACACGACCCAGTTCAGGAGGTCCTTGTTCCATCGAGGACGCCTTCATCCGCAAAGGATTATTTTTCTTTCACGGTCGGTGGAAGATCTTCATTCAATTCGGTTGAATATTAAAATGAGGGGTAATTAATTTTTGCGCATTTACTCCAGACTTCATACAATTTTGATCGTAGTATATGCTTCATATTTAACTTACGTTTCGATCAATAAATGTTATCGCAATCAAAAATAAAAATGGTGAAGGATGATTTCCAAACTCCCCAAATGTCGAAGTATCAAAAACATACCGAATTCAGTATTCGCAATACAGCCTTAACTTTAATTTCCCCGGGCCAGAGCATCGGTCAGCGACTATCGTCATCGCGTTTCGTCGAGCTCTTAGGTCTCGGTTCCGGAAATAAAAGCGGCGGCAGCTGGCGTGCAACGTAATTACGGCTGTAAATGCGAAAAGGTTGTCGCCGAAAAAAAAAACACGTCAGCTGGAAGGGTCCACGGACCGGCTACACCATGAAACTGGGTTAAACAAGTCCCGACGAATTTCACGAAACTTTATGAGCAAGTTTAATCAGCCTGTGTAACGGAGCTTTACAACCGCGGTTCTTTCCGTGGGTCCTTTGAAAGGCCGAGCGTCAACCTGACCGGGCGAAATCGCATTAACGACACAATCGAACTGTGGCTGGTCAGAGTGTAAATACAGTTAGCGTCGGGCGCCGTCTCTGGCATCGCTCTCATTAGCATGATCCGTTGAATAAAATGGTTGAAAAGAAGAACGTGGAAGGTCGCGCCCGTGAAGGAAGGAACGCGAAAGGGCGTTTAATGGCGGCTTGGAATAAGCCGTGGAGCCATCGGCCGGCAAAGGTTGGAGGCTTAATTAAGCGAGTTTCACTCGCGCTTCTGTGTACGTGTACACGCAGCACTGAAACAGACGCGCGCGCGCGACCAGAGGAAAGGTCCGGTTCGCACCGGCCACATACTCGCGTAATAACGTACGTAAGCGTGGCACGTAACTGCGACGCAACAACGGGAGAATGGCGACTGATTGCCACGCCGCCGTGCGAATTTAACGCGAGAGATTCCCCGCGAATTTCGCGGCCGAGCCACGCGCGATATCCAAAGCGGCCGCGTTTCCGGCCCGCCGCGGACCGACGCGAACTGTTCGCTAACTTCCACAATAAAATCCGCCGACACCTCTCCACCCTCTCTGGTTCCCTTTCTGTCTGTCTCTGTCTCTCTCCCTCTCTCTCTCTCTTGATTCTGTGCGTGTGCCGGGTCAGAGCGGAAATTGTTATTGAAATCGCAATCGCAATCGCGATCGTAATTAAAGCGCCGCCGTCTTCGCTACTGATTAGACTCGATTCACGCCGGACCCACCGGCATGATGGCCAGCAATCAACCAGCCGCTGAACCCTGTTGACCAGGCGACGATGGGGGATGTCTTGTAACGATGTTTATGGGAAATGGCTCGTGGCAACGGGTGCAATGGAAACGCAGAAAAAATTTGTGGTTGATTGACGTGTTCTAGGTGGAGCCGCTTTATGTTGTCTTAGTGTAAAGATAACTTTTGAAGCATTTAATCAATATCTGCAAATTTGTTCAAGAATATACAGTAAAAGTTTTGGGTAGGTATATTTTATGTTAACGAAGTCATTGTATGTTACTTACGGCTTCACTCCTTCAATCAGGGACATTTTTTTTTATCACTGTTGAGGTCACATCTTAGAAAATATATAGAAATGGGAAATTGCATGAATATCCGCAGTCTAGGTATAATGCTTAAAAGCTATAGTAGACACACTAACGAAATGTGTATTCCATACAGAACCGTTCGCAGTGTGTTCCTGTCTCACCGCAGTATCGAACACAGCGCAGGGAGGCATCATTGTTTCCGCGATTCGGCGGTTATCGCGGTGCGTAAAAGTGATAGCGGCTCGTAATTAATTTCGGGCGTCGATGCCAGCCGCGGACAACAATTTATAACGTAATAGATGGCGGCCGGCCGAAATTATCCGGTTTTTATCGGTCCATAAATACACGAGGACAATATCGAGGTTCGTTCGGTTGGTCGCGCGAATTTTAAAAAAATAAGGAAAGGTTTACACGCATCCAACAAGAAACATCCCCTCCACCGCTGCAGTCGCGTAGAATAATTTGCTGCTCGATAACGAACGGCCTGATAACGCACCCCCGATCGAATCTAAACGGGTCAGTAATGCAAAAATCCCATTAATGTTATGCGGTGAGCATTGGTGAAATATTTCCCGCAGATAGCGTACCCCTCCCCCTCCCCCGTGGATCACCGTTAGATAACCCGGCGCTCGGGACAATGTGAGAATCGATTGACGAGATTATACTGTAAATGCGACCGAATTCGTGGCACTTTGCGAACGGTATCAATGCACTGCACATGATTTTCTGGTCGTTTTGTGGCAACTATGTTTGCATCGCGCGATGAGTCGTTCGTTTCTTCGATGCTCGCATACACTCGAACAGTAAAAATAAAACATTTTTAAACTGACCTCGAGTAATTAATTTTCTTTATCGAATTCTTTTATTTAATTCAATCCCTAGAAGTTGTGTAATCGCAAATATTTTTAAACGATCATCCGCAAAGGCTTTTTGATGTTCGAGCAGTATCTGAATGAAGCTCGACAATGTCTGTTTTAAATAATCATTTCAGCCGAAGTTGTGACATTATACTAATTCTGTACACATGTTGCGCTATGCTTAAACTTCATTGGACAACCCATTTTAAACTGCATTGATGTACATCGCAGACCGTCAGATCTCACGCTCCTCTCTTTCCTCATCCCAGCTCGTTTCCCTAAATTCCTCATCAATCGAGCAGAGTTACTCTAATCCGAGCAATCGTTAGAAGGTAATAGGGTTTGAAAACCGACTCGTTATAGTCGTCGAGAGAGCGGGGCCGCGCGCAGGAGTCCTTTCCACACCGGTTTAAGCCCATTTCCTTTCGAACTGCTCCGGCTCGCGTAATACATCCGCATCAGCACCGTATTTTCCCGTCGCGTTTCTCCTCTTCTTTTTTTCACTTTCGTCCGTCCCCGCAACCGAGTCTTCGGCCCTGTACTCTAATAGCAATACGGGTTCGCTCGTAGGCGAGTCGGGCCGAGCCGGGTCGGGGCGCTCCGTCGTCGTCGCTACGGTATTCCTCTGTGGCAACGGGCGGAGCACGCTTCCGTCTCGGATAATGAAATTAGAGTCGTGTTCCATTTGTGAGCCTTGCGGGGCAATATTCTTCAATTATAGCCGACGGTCGAGTATAGGGCCCGGCCTGGTAGCCGAGCATCGTGGATCTTGCAAATACGGGGGCGGCTTTTCCAAGCGCGCCACTCGGAAAATGCGATTGTGAGCGACTGAGAACCTGAGGAACCGAGTTCGAGCGAGGAAAACCGCGACAGAGTGCCAAGCTAGAACGAGAGAGAAGCCCAGGATACAAGAATGAACGGGAGAGGATGCAAGGGGTCTTGTCGAACAACCAAGAGTCTCTGCGCCTCTTCAGACTCTGAGTCATATGAAAACTCAGCTCCGCGAGATACGTCGATGCGACACGGATACACCGTCATCGTTACACAGCTCCTTCTGTCTCCTCGTTCAAGCAAAACGCTCCCCTACTTGCTCTCTTTCTCTGGCGGTTGTTTTCCCTTCTCTGTTTGTCTGACTTGCTTTGATACCTCCGGTACCTGCATCGATGAATATGCAAACGACGAATAGTTCAGCGAACCGTTGTTTAATGATGTGGGGAACCGTGTCAGGTGAAACCCCGCTTTGTTGCCGAAACCGGGCCAAGATTCGGGAACAATACTTCCGCGGGATCGCGCCAGGTTTAATATACACGCGACGATGAATGTAAGATCCCGAGGAAAGAGGGCAAAATGTAGGTGACGAGCGATGTGTGAAGGATTTCTTTGATCTAGGGCCCCGTGACCCAGTGATTGCGATTCCAGTTGCTAGAATTTGGCACAATGGTCGGAGGTTTGTTGCGAACGCTGGGATTCGTATTTTTGGAGGAAGGCTTGAAGAGAGAGGATGTCAAGTAAAATTCGTTTTCGGTTTCCATATGTCGATAAAAGAGTAGAATTGCGAAATACAAGAAAAGAATTACTTCATTTGTTGATAAAAACGACAGTTTAAAACGCGAAACCTAATCTACTTGCGATCACTTCCCTTACAATTTTAATAAGCTTGCCAATTTCTCCTAATGATCTTTCAACTTATTAAATAGCCAAACAAAGAACAATATTGGCTTTGCAGAATATTGAGTGTGCTTCAGGAATGTTTTGAAAGTCAACAATATACTCATATGAAGCAAAAATCAACTGTGCAAAAAGTATTCGCCAATCCAGTTCTCTCCCCGAATCGATGTTTAATTCGCGAAACCGCTTGCACTGCTTAAAATCGAAATTTAATTTTCGACAAAGAATGCGATCACGGCCGAGGGTTTCTAAAAAATGTTACGCGCCGATAATTGAGAGGCTTGTTTGGCGAAGTTAAATCTAGCAAATCCGCGTACACGTTCAGCCGTAAATTTTTAAAAATACTGTTGTAAAATCGGCGAACTTTTAATTGGGCGGCTTGTAATTTGACACGCTGTCAGTCTTGAAATATAAATTGCCGAAGATTCGCAGATTTGTGAGAGAGCTCTATTCGTTGCTGTCGCAGGGAACGCTGCAACAATGTGGTTCGCGTTAAAATATCCACGGTCGGGGAGCACACGAGTTGCACGCTGAACACATGACGCTATCGAACGGTCCTTGTCATCGGAAGCGACGCAAAGGCAAAAGCTCGAGCACTCGTGCGAACGCCACGACGAAATCTCTATAAAAACGATTTGTTACTGCGTGACATAGAATTCCTTTTCGGCAGCAACGACTCAATAATTTCCTGTCGGAAAAAAAAGGTGAATTGTTGACAGTGGAGGAAACGACATTTGCATTGTACGTGTTACACTCTCAACGCGATTGCGAAGCACAGCGTTTTAAATGTGAATAGAGATTATTTTCACAGTATGAAATACACAGATTATTTCAATAGTACTCCATTGTAAGCAATTGTTAATATCTGTAAGAAAATTAGGCTATAGTAATTGGAACAATTTGAACAAAAATTGATATTAGTTTTCCACTTGGATTTCCAGCACGATGAAATAAAACGCTTTGAAAGGCGCTCGTTTAACCTTCGCCAATTAAATTTCCAAAATGTTTTACTCGGTTATAAAATTGCGTGGAATCGCGAATTTTTCCGCGAGCACTTGCATTAAATGTTATCACAGTTTACGAGTTAATTCTCGCATTCCGTCTGCGTTCGTTTTATTGTGGAACAACGTTATTCCTCTTTGAAACGAGAGATCGTAACAATGACGGTCGAGTGTGCCGTGGAAATGTTGCGCCAGTCTCTCAATGTTTTCTCTATTTAATTTCTGGTTCGTAGAGCCTTCTTTCATCGGCTTTGAGGAGAACGTTGCTCGTGATCGAAAAATGACGGAGAAAATTAAAAACCGAACCCTCCGTCGTCGAGGAAGTCACGCGCGAGGTATCAGTCGAAACACCTTCGTTGATAAGAACAATTTATTTTGGTGTGTTTATAAAGTAAGTCCTGGGAAATCGTTATTCTGTTTCTCTTCTCTGCTCACCGTTACTTCAATTGAGAGCATTATGAATTCTTTGGTTATTAATTGTTAAAAAAGAAGTCAGGTGGTTAGGTCGAATTTTTAATAAATTATTTTTTAAAAGTCATCCGAATATTGATACGAATAACTAATATAGTAACACCATTCTGTTCAACCACAGCCATCAAAAGTTTTCCCTCGAAATCCCAAAGAATCCGCCATTGGATCAGTATCCGATCGATCTCGCAGAACAATAGCGCTCGCAAATCCGTGTGCGAAACCGCGTTGACAGAAAGAGTCACGGTATCAACCGGAAACGCGGGTATGCCTTTCAGGGACGGCGTTTTCGGCGTGTTCGGTCGTAGAACGACGCGCGGTGGGTTTCGGGCCGATGGATCAGTGTCGTTCGCTCCAATAATTTCGATGCGATGACGGTGTGCGCAAGGGAAAGAACAGGGCGGAGAGCGCGGTGTGCGTCAGTGGAAACGGTTCCCTTCCGGATGAAAACGGTCGTCGGTGGCGTAACGCGAGCCAGCAGCGTGGCCATTACGCGGCGGTTAAGCCGGATAATCGATCGAGCAACGAGCGGCAACGGTAGCGACAGCCCGTCCACGGGCGCAGATGAATTAGATGGGCTGCCAATAGCGCTCATTAGCGTGCCAGGCGCAGAAAACGCCGCAGGCCGATTATGAAAAGCGAATTCCTCGGCCTGGCCGGAGGGTTGGAGGCGAGGCGAGGAAAAACAGACTTGCCGGTCGAAAAACGTCCCGGGTACGATGAAACGCGGCGTCACAACATGCTCGAAATGAATTTGCGGTCTTGGACCCTGGTGCCACCCCCCCCCCCTCCCTCTTCCCTTTCACGTTCCTCGTCGTTTGCCATTGGAACCCAGTCATCAGCCGGACGTCAAAACGCGTACGATAAACCCCACCGGGTGTACACAGGCCTCTCTACATCGGGGCTCGCGACACGCGTCCGAAAACCGCTGCCCCTTTCACGCCTAATTCATCCGACCGAGCCGCAAATCGAATTAGTTGTTATTCAGCTCTCGATCGTATGATTCCGCGTACGTCGCCAGGTCGACGGCCTCCTGGACCCGCGCATTAGCCGCGGCCACGTAATTGGCGGACCGGCGGTCGCGGAATTTTTGCAACGATCGGTGAAACGCCAAGCCCCGGTTACAGCCCCCTCCTCTTCAGCACACCTATGCGCGGAGCACCTGACTCGGTTCGATATACCGTACCTGCCTGTGGAATTTGTTTCCCTGCGAACCCTCGTCGGTTATTGTGGTATCGCATGAGATTTTAGATCTACGAGATGGTGAATCTTGTCGTATGGTTCAGCTAAGGACTAATTGTAGTCCATTCTTTTTCTAAGAAATGAAATAATCACTAAAATTCGAGAGAGTGCAGCATAAATGTCTCAGTTTTTGTTCATATAAGCTAAATTATCCAATGTCATTCTGTGATCATGATTACTACGCAATATTAACTACAATGAACTTAGAACCATTATCTGCTCGAAGAATAGTATTCGACCAGAGCTGTATTTTGAATTTAATTAATAATCATATTGATTGTTCCTCTCTACTTGCGCAAATCAATTTTTATGTACCGGAACGTGAACTGAGAACAAGAGCGGGTGTTCAAACACTTAAAGCGAAATCTACTTATGGATTAATTAATCCAATGAATCGCATTATTGAAAAATCATGCACTATTTATAATCGTATTGATTTTTTCATTGAATCTTTGCAGAAATTTAAAATGCAGCTACGCAGGATTATATGATAATACTTATCGATTGTACCAGTATGTTTTCTTTCTTTTTGTGCATGTCTCTTCTTTCTTATTAGGCGAGTAGTCTTGTATCTTTCTCTTTTTTTGTAACACTTCAGTCCGTCTATAATAAATAATAATAATAATAATAATAATAATAAAATGAATTCGTAACTATGGATTAAAACTAGAAAATTCGCTGTCAATTATTACCTTTTAAAAGAATAGTAGTCGTAGAGATAGATAACCGTTTACGCGTCGATAAACTTGTATAGCATCGTACGAATCTTTGTAGCAAAAGGATATTAGGTCGAATCCAGGCGACAGTTAGACCCGACGAGCAACATCGAGCGGAAACATGCCGCGCAGCAGAGGAATCCCGATTATTTCGATCTCGTTTTATTCCTTGTGGATTATTCCGGGCCGACGACGTATCTGGAGGAACGTCGGGTTCTGCTTTTCCTCCGACGTCGATGTTTATAAATCACGAGTCATAAACTGCGATCGTATGTGTTCCCTTCTTTCTGTGCGACGGGTCCCGGGTATCGCTGCTCGATTTGCTCGTTATCTGTTAAACCCTTTCAGAAACGGGACGCGCGCGGTTCTCTCGCCATTCGAGCCCGGGAATCGATACCTTTCTTTGCTCGACAAAGAGACTATTTGCCGTATTACTAAAGCTATATAGCGTTCGCCTTCCATCGGCCTTCGCCTAGTATTAACTCCTTTTCTGCGGCGATCGCGATCGCGCTCGCGGGGACCTCGTCCGACGTTCGATTGCTCAATTGATACTCTTGGCCCTGATATCGGGGACCAATAACAAGAAAAAAAGGAAAAAAAAAGACGCACCCCCTTTCCGGGAGATTAAACTTTATTAGCCCGCGTAATCGC
This sequence comes from Lasioglossum morio, assembly GCA_916610235.2. NCBI lineage: Eukaryota > Metazoa > Arthropoda > Insecta > Hymenoptera > Halictidae > Lasioglossum > Lasioglossum morio. Next base: position 12,278,610 of record OU744334.1, read on the forward strand.
ACGTTAAACATCGAAGCACGACTTTTACATGTCTCGCGAACTCTGCGGCCTTTATCCCGTGGCTGAATAATGAACAGACATACTACTGAATCGAGGAGCGATGGCAAATGTAGGATCGATCATTTGAAAAATCAGGATCAAGGTCGTTTGATGGAATCCTACGGATTAGAAGAATATTCATTAATGTACATAATTAAAAGAATTACACATTGAATCAAAATATTCGAAAATTTATGTATGACCTGGAATATCATCACGAATCTAACTCGATGCTACGGTGTGTGCAAGCTGCTATAAAAAGATTTCCCCTACATTGCAGCCATAATTTTGACAAAACTTTTCACTAAATACATAACAAACAATGATATTGATTTAATCGTGTATCATCAGTTACATCCTATTCAAAATGGCAAAAGGATTCTTTGAAAAATCGTTTCCCAAAATCGAAGCGGAATCTCCGGCAGGCCGAAAACTTTGCATACACGTTCACATAGTTCGCGTTCAGCCCGCACGCCGGGAATACAATCGAATCGAAAATCTTTCAGCGGCGGGCATCGACTCGCATCGACACGCGCGAAACCGCAACTCGTCGCGCCGCGTGACAAAGAACATACAGAGCGACAGGGGGGCACAGCGGGGACGTCGAAATTACGGTGACAAAGAGTTCACAGGCAGTTGGGGTTCAACGGAATAACTTGCGATAATGGTGGGGCGATAAATCGATAATATCGAAAACAGCATCGGTCCGTAATTCGCGGGAGATGTTAATTTGCCCCGGCCCACCGTGCTCCCGAATCAAGATTCGGCGGAACACAATCAATACGAGTAACTACTCTAAACATCCAAGAAAATTAGTAAACGGCATATATTTTATGAAGTTGTGACAAACATGAGTAGGTTTAATTTGTAACGGTAAAAACATTAAAAGAATTTAAATTAATCAATTTTTATTTCACTTTAGTTTGTTGCAATTTAGGTATAAAACTCTTATATTGCATAAAAATGTGTACACACTGTAATTGCATAGAGATCTTCAGTCTATTAATGATTGACGACATCTCAGACGTTCCTAATAAATTTTGAATAATTATTTTATTCGAATATGCATGATCTATGTACATATCGAAATCTACGAGCCTTTACATCACTCCAATTCAATTCATTTTCGCACGGATCTCGACTATTCGTCAAATCCCGTAGATTTGTCACGGAACAGTGGTGCTTATGACTCGGCGAAATTGACTGGCAACCACGGCAGTGTATTATAGTGGCGCTGTAGAACTGTACGACCGCAGGATCGGTCGTTGTACCCGGTTAGGCGACCGGGTCCGATGGTTGCTCGGCGGGAAGGCGGAGAATAAAGAAACGGAGAGAGAAGAGCGTGTGGCACAAAGCGCGGGTCGGAGACGGAAAGAAGCATTATACAATCGGTAATCAGGCCCCCATTGACGGATGAAATGATATCTGAATGGGTGAAATTAGCGTCGGCGAGCCGTGCGATAATTGGATGCCGAGGCATGTGCCACGAATGCGCGCGCCACCGACTGCTCTCTCGCCGATTCGCTGATTCGCCGCGCGTGTTTCCGCCTGTCAAAGGGTTAAATGCGTGTAAATGTCCGGGCTCGTGGCTCGTGTGATCGCATCACCGCTCCGTGGCGCCGTTATTCTGATACCAGAAGGGTAGAAACCGGCTCCGATGCCGCCCGCTTTCCCTACCCGAGCCAGCTTCCTCTTTCTCTGCCATTCCTCGACTCGATGCCGCCGGTGTTGCTGATCGGGGATCGAATTTTAATTAGCTCGATGTTACGCCGAAATACGTGGTCTGCCCGGAAAGTATCCGGCTTTGTGCTGTAGCGGACGGAAGTGTCATTCCTGGTTGATATCAATGGCATCGCCTTCAAAGTATTGTCCGTCATAGAAGTCACAACTTTCTACCAACGATCCTCCCACTTACGAAACCACTCCTTAACCCTTAGCACTCGGCTGTCCCCTCTGAAGCACATACTAAAAATTGCTGTGCCATTCTTCAAAATATTGTTTACATTATTAAATATATCGGTATCTAATCAATTACTAAACATTTAGGTACTGTATAAGGTAATGTACGAATTTCATATCCATAAAATTGCAAAAATCATAAGCTATGGAAATATCCTAGATAGGAAGAAATGTTTAATTTTTCAGTTAAAATAGCTCGGAGTGCAAAGGGTTAAAATCATCTTTAGGGATAGCGAACAGCTGCCTCGTCGTATTCTGTTTTATTGCTTCTACGTCTGCAAATCTTTGACCTTTCAGAGGTTTTTTCATTTTGGGAAACAACCAGAAATCACAAGGAGTTAAATCAGGACAGTACAGCTGAATTTCGAGTCGGTACGTGTATGTTAGATATAATGCTAAGGTGTTTCCACTTTGAAAATTCTGGGGTAAGTGCCGTGCGGTTCCTCACAGTCCTCTTACCAAAAGGCATTGCCTTCCCCACTCCGTGGCCAGATCCTTCCGAAATACGTATTATTGTTTGGCAATAGGACGTCGGGTCGTTTACCTTTTCCAAAGATCTACCTGAAGAAAACTATGCGGTCCGTAGTTTTTGTGTCATGTGGCTGTTTACTAGCCTCACGGCCACTCGCACCATAAATCCCTGCCATAAATATATCAAGGAACCAAACATTCGTTCAGTCGATCTTCCCGAAACTCCCCTCCAACCGCGCTACCGCTAACATGTACGTGTTAGAAACGTGTTCCCCACTTTGTGGCCAGATCCATCAGAACCATGTGTTCTTGTTATTATTATTTAGCAATACGACGTCGGGTCGATTGCCTTTTCTAAAGGTCTCGCGTTGAATAGACAATCATTAGTTCGGCACTGATACCTGAGGGACCCTACGCGGTCCTCAGTTTATTGTGTCATGTGGCATTGAGGTTGTTTACCTGCTTCGCGACCACTCGAGGATTAAATCCCTGTCATAAATATGTCAAGGAACCAAACATTTCTTCGGGAGACCTTCCCGAAACTCTCTATTAATTGCGTCATTGCTAACACGCGCTAATATACGTATCTTGCAGGATGATTTTGCGTTACAGATTATTTACAATTCCGAAATATTAACTTCCCTGCGAAATGTCGCTGAGCTCTCCGGTGCACGTGTGCGATCCTCACGATTATGGCTGATGATCCGTGACGAAATAAACCGGGTTCCAATCATTTCTCAACGGTGCCACGCGGCCAGATGGGCCGGAGAGCTCGTCTGCGAAATCCTCGCCTAATCCCCTGGCCGACGATGCATCGGGCCACGAGGTCCGCGAGGATCTTTCCGCGCGGCTAATCGGGAATTCATGGGCCATCTGTTGGCACCGTGGCGGACCGACTTCGTTTGTCCCGTCTTAAATTACGATCCTGCCGCGATCCGTGGGGCGTCGTTCCGCGGAACGGATAGAGATTGCATTGCTACCGGTCCCGTTCAACGCCGGTCTATGTATTTTACAGCACCGGAGTTTCTCATCGGTATACGTTCGAACGATACTCTTCCATCATTCAGAGCGCCCTGCACTGGGGGGACGCTAAAAATTATTGTTACGCCGTCTTTGTTACGCGGATGGTTTCTAGAAAGCATTCCGAGGTATGTAGAACTGTGACCAGATTCCCTGAGTCGTCAGTAGACTCTGAATCTTCATGCAAAATAAATAAGATATCGATAAATTTTAATATTAAAAATTAATTTTTTTTATATTATAAATGAATTTTACTAAAATGTAGTTAATTTGTATAATGATTATTGCAGTATTTTATTTCAGGAAACTACAGTTGGAAAGATTGATTTCGTCTTTGTACGTGTTATTTAATAATTACCTAACTTTGTTCAATCATACTTCGTATTGCTCCACACTTAGCAAAGTGTGCTTCATCAAGTTACAAACGAATAATTGGCAATTACCAGAGAGAGAGAGAGAGAGATCGTCCATACAATATCATAATTGTTACACCACTGCTCCACAAGTATATTCTACAATTCTCTTTGACATGTAACAATGCAACAGAGTTGAGAGAGTTCGAAGATTCATCCGCACAGCTTCCTGTTCCAAAATTCACAAACTTTCTCCAATAAACCCATATTAGTTTATCGACACCATGTTCACCGTGCTTTTCCCACGTCACTCGTTCGACACGAATACATATTTCGACCTACATCGAACTAGTTAAAATTCGACCTCTAATTAGCAACACTCGTGAGCAATTACGAGCAGGGGATCGATTCCACAAGCATACTAATTGTAACGCCACTACGCCACGAGTACGTTTGGCAAAATCAGAGGAATATTCCAATTTTCCATTTCTAAAATCTAAAGCCGTCAAAGTTTTTTCAAACGAACTCTTGATCTGTACCGAGCTAGTTAAAATTCTGTCTCTGATCAGCGACACTTTTGAACAATTATTATCGACCGAAAAAAGGTTTAATATTTTTCACTGGAAATTTAATTTTTCTTGTAGCTCGTTCGTTACACCAATTTGTTGCCGAGTTGTTCGATCCAGACCAGCGTGCAAATGCACTATGATGATTCGTCTGCCCACCCTTTCTACCCCCAATCCCCAGCGCAGATATCACGGGTGCATCGATTAGGATAATAGCACGCCGGTAATATCGGCATTACTTTATTGCCTGCCGTTCGAAGGCCGTAACGAATGCGTGACTAACGAACAACCGGCTGAACTGTCGGCTGGCACGCGCCACGACTATCCTCGGGTTACACCATGCGGTTAACGCTAGTCGAACGTGGCTTTAAGAGTTCCATTAACGCTGATGGATGCTGATTATCAGTAAGAATAACTATCTCAAAATAACGTGTTCTGTGTTGTAACAATCACTTTTTCAATGAATGATGTACCATTTTGAGAGACGCATCGAATCAGTACAATTTCATTTTTTTCAATTTTTTCTGAGATGTCAAGGCGGCCTTGAAAACCTTTGGAAAAAAACTCAAAGTTACCTTGATCACTTAATCTGAAACACAAAACCATTCAATAATACCCTAGCAACTGTCAGACACTGACGAAAGAGCTCGATGATCGTGTTCCTGAAGTGGCTACACGCCTGACATGCTCCCGCAACGATTCGGTACACAGCAACAGTGGAAAGTTAATAAACAAACAGTGTGTCTCGGTATTCCATTCGAACGGAAATGCTAACGACGTCAGACAGACAAGAGTCGTCGAACCTGTCCCATTATATTCGTTCCTCCAGTCGTAGAAAATCCTCGTGTCGCTCGTACCGAGAAGCGTCTGGCCGGTTTATTTGTGTTCTGGTTAATTCGTTTTTATTTTATTTGCTGGCCGAGGGAAATTCCGACGGTCGTCGCGACGCCTTTAGTAAACAGGATGCGCGGCGTCGAGAGCAATCCCATCACGTATGCGCGTGCCTACGTGCACGCGCTCGCCGTTCATGCGCTCGTTCGAGCCAAATATGGTAATCGCGGTAGAATGTTTTCACGGGGCTTTCTCGAAATGCCCGGCCTCCCTTTTTCAGCCGGCTTCCGCAAACAACCGGCGGTCGTGCTCCCTCGAAGCCGAGCGGAGCCGAGCGGATCTCGGGGCAGAGCGAAGCTGTCTAACCGCGAGATAGAGCCGTATCGGCGTTCCGAAGCGGAACCGGAATGGCTCGTTCCAGGTCCGACAGAACCGTAACGCTGAACCAGGCCCTTACCCTTATGCGAATCCTTCGTAATGGCCCTTACACAGCTAGCCTTTCCTTCTAACTGCAACGAGAATTCGAAGCGAGACGAGGGGATAGCTGGCTACATCCGAGGACAATCTTCTGCAAACGCTTTAACAGTGTTTTCCTCGGCGTTCGCACGCTTTGAAACTTGCTTTCCGGGATCATTCGTTGTCTTTTATGGATTGTTTATGTATAGTGTTTCCATAGACAAACATGGATAAATATACCTCTTTGTCCATAAAAATAAACTAGGCTGACCGTCCAGCGAACGATCCGAAATCGTATTAAACGAAACATTTATAACGTTCCCTCTTTAGGTTGAAATTTATTAAAAGTGGTGTATAGTATAGATTTTCTTTAATGAATAAGCAATTAGACAATGACTTCATAATTCCATGAAACACATTATGTATTTGTGGCACAAATACATCTCGACAGAACGGCTAAGTACTAACAACGTAGATTGATTGTACAGTGTAATATGAACAGGAGTGAATTAATTTATTTTATGATTATTTACAAACGCGTCTTCGCAGCTTCGACAACCGTACCGTGGTAAATTACTTTGACTCACATAGCAGTTCCAGTGTTAATAATCACGACAAATATGATACAGATATACCACGAGTTATTATTTGTTATTACACTTGTTGACTGTTTGAAAGTTGCTTGAGCTCTGCATACATTGCTCGAATTTAATGATGTTTGTGTTCCCATCGCTTGTAGCACGATAACTGTGAAAATGATGGAGTTTGTTGATGAAATTCTTCGCATGATGAGCTATATGAAACACGTGTGTTCGTGAAATCTATCTAGACGTCAGAGAATCTGGGAACGCGAAGAATGAAATGTCCATTAAATGTCAGATTGAATAAATTATATTTATTTTAGAGCAATTTATTTTTACTCGTTTTACATTACGCGGCTGTTCGTGTGCACCGGACGATCGACAGCGGTTTCGACAGCACCGCTTTAATCGCCGACAATGTTCCCAGGAGATAATAACCGAGGGCAATCGGGACGCTGATTCTAAAATTACGGGGGAGAACCTAATTTTCCACTTGCTTTATTAATTATGCCCCGGAGCGTGTTGCGCGACGACCGGAAAGCGGTCCGCAAAAAAATTCAATTTAGAAAGTACGTGTTCGTAATAAACCGCGCTGCCCTCGCCGGATCGAGTAATGGCTACGATGAAAATGTACATCGAAACGAACGAGATTAGCAATGCTGCGATTACTTGGGAACTGGCGTGGCCTAATAATCCATCAACTATACCTAACTGAACCAACGAGAGAGAAACACTGAATTGTATTTCTCATTCCCTAGCAGTGAAGTGATTCAACAATTTTGAACATTTTAAAAATTTATCGAAAATAGCAACTTCAGTTTGATTCTATTTTTTGTTGAATCCTACATTTCATCTATTCAATCTTCTTAAAAATTGAGAATGAATAGATTGCGGATTTTCATTCTATTTCCTAATTTCATACATTAATCATTAAACATAGATTTGAGAGAAGAATTTCTTTGACTAGCAACGAAACTAGACTGAAACTGTTCATTTTTGGTGGTACAAATGCTCTATTGAGGTTGAAAAATTCGCGTGCTATAAAGCCATAAAGATTAATTAATAAGTGAAATTTACGAGCAGTGGACGAAATTTCGCGACGATATAGTAGTATCGCGAGAGCACAGTGTTCGCGGCGACATCAATACCGATGCGGAGCAGAATTAATTGGCCCGGTATTTAGCACTCGTGTATTATGTTACCGGGTGTACGATGAAACTTGAAGTGTCTTGCGGGTCGGTGGACGGTCCTATCAATGTGCAATAACCAACGCTTCAGACTAGACTAGAAACAGGAGCCTTGCTGCTAGCAAACCACGTTCCATGGAAACTTCTGACCGTGTTGCACCTCCTCCTCCAGCTATCTACTCCTCTTCCGGAGAACTTACGACAAGCGCGCGATATTGAAGTTCTTTTTTAAACCGTCGCCGTGGGAGTTGGTCAAGATCAGCTATGCAAAGGCGCGAATGAAGTTTCTATAAGAACAGCCTTTAAATTTCTAGGCGAAGCGCTCCCGGAAGTTCTCTCATTAGCAATTTACCGTGAAAAGTGGAGGGGCGAGAGCTTTTGTATTCGGCTTATTCATGCCTGTTGCGAAGGATTACCAAGGGCCCTCGAGTAACACGCGATATCGTCGAACAAAGCCCGCCAATTTCTTACGTCGCAAATTAAAAAACATCGAACTTTAAGTACTCGTCCGCGTGGAAGGCCCGAGGCTCGCTCCTGTTTCTTTCAATGGAAAATTTCGAGAATTAAAACTCTCTTTTACATTCGTCTATAATGAAAATTGGAAATACGCCTTTTGTAGTAAAACCGTCGAGTAAACTATTTGTGGATCTGTTGGCGCGAGTAATAAATTATTTTTCTCGGCAATTAAACAGTTCTTTAATTTTAGCTAGAAGTTGTAAGCTTCGTCGCTATTTGTAAACCTCAAAACTTTACAGGCGGTAGATTATAAGAAGTAACTTTTGGTAAGCACGTGTTCTCTCTTACGCAAGGCAAGACACTCTGGTCTTAGCGACCTGTAACGCGTAAACGGGCGCTCTCAATTATAACGGCTGAAATGAGAATTACTTCGCCTAATTAGCGATCTCCTAGATGGAGCATCAAGTACAGAAAACTAAATTTTTCTGCTTGGAATACGGAACATACCGCCCGCCTCGCGGTATCATTACCGCGAAAGAGATGAACTGAACAAGGAATGACTTAGAACTAATCGCGTGAAAACAGTACAATAGAATAGCGTAATGAAGAAATAAGACTTAAACTAACGCAATCATTAGAACTTTGTACAGTGCAGTCAAGCTGCAGGTGCAAACAACTTACGAACTAATAGGTAGTTTACAAAGTTTCGTAATAGGTCGTACAAACTGAGAGTGAGCGGTTTTGACGGTTACTACTCGAGTTAGCCCGTCTTGTCCCGGGTGACATTCGGTCACACGACCTAACTCCCACTTAGAAGGAGGGAGCGTGGCGTTTTTCAGTAGCACTAGATCTCCTATTTGCAAGTTAGGAGCTTGCGTATGCCACTTCGCTCGGGCTTGCAGGTTTTGTAAATACTCGTTGCTCCATATCTTCCAGAATTTCTCGTGCATCAATTGAATCGTTTGCCATCGAGACAATCGATTCTCATTCAAATCTAAGACAGACGGAAGGGGAACAGATTTTATGGGTCCACCGACTAGAAAGTGGCCCGGAGTTAAAGCTTCGCAGGATTCGATGTCGTCCGTTAATGGAGCTAAAGGGCGTGAATTTAGGCACGCTTCAATTTTGCAGAGAAGTGTGTTTAATTCTTCGATGGAAGGAGTGTAAGCAGCGAGCAATTTTTTTAAGTGAGTCTTCACGCTTTTGACTCCAGCTTCCCAAATCCCACCAAAGTGAGGAGCTGCAGGAGGTATAAAATTCCAATTAATGCTATCACCTGACAAGCGAGAGCGAAGAGCAGGATCAGCTATGACTTTCTGAAAGGCGACACTTAATTCTTTGTCGGCGCCTTGAAAATTAGTGCCATTATCGCTATACATCTCGGACGGTAAAGAACGACGTGATACAAATCGATCGAACGCTCTTAAGAACGCAGCAGTAGAATAATCTAATACAAGTTCGAGATGAATAGCTCGAGTGGCTAGACATATAAAAAGCGCTATGTAGACCTTATGCGCTTTGTAACCTCGACCAGAAAGTGCGCGCGCTTGAAGCGGACCCGCATAGTCCAGTCCACAGTGAGAAAACGGACGTGAAGGTGTGATTCTAGCTTTGGGTAGGTCACCCATCATTTGTTGTGAAGTGGTAGCGCGAGCTCTCACGCACTTAACGCACTTATGAATTAAACGACGTACAAGTCGTCGGGCGTTAATGATCCAAAATACTTGACGCACGGTACTCAGGGTTAACTGAGTACCGCCGTGTAATATGTTCTCGTGACAATCGGCGATTATCAATTCAGAGATTCTATGATTCGATAAAACTATCGGAAAGCGTTGAGAATGTGACAACTCCGAGTGACGGAGCCGCCCGCCAACGCGAACTACAGCATCTGAGTCTAAAAACGGATTAAGGCGTAGTAAAGAGCTAGATTTAGGTAGCGATTTACCTTTTGACATGATTTTTATTTCCGCCTGAAAGTGTAGTGACTGAACATATTTAATCCAGAATTTACGAGCTTCGTCAATTTCTTTGGCATTTATAACGCGGTCTAGAAAAACCGTAGGTTTTTTGCGACATCGAAATATGAAGCGAAATACGTAAGCGGTAACTCGTAATAACTTCAACCAAGAAGAGACTCGTGTTGGCAGATCCCATTCAACGTGAGTTTGAACATGTAACGCTTTGACGGAGATCTTTATCTCTTCTTTAACCTCATTAGGAGGACTAGGGTTAGAATTCGGCCACTCATTAGGAGGTTTTATTAGCCACGGAGGGCCACGCCACCAGAGTGAGTGTTCTAATAATTGATAAACAGTGAGACCACGCGAAGCGCAGTCAGCGGGGTTAAATTCCGAAGGTACATGTCGCCAAGTAGCGTTTGGCACACGGCTTTGTATTTCCGCGACTCGATGAGCAGCAAACGTCTTTAATAGGCTCGGATGCTTGCGAATCCACGCTAACACTACCGCGGAATCCGTCCAGCAGTAAACTGGACAGTTTGTAAATTTCAAAGTAACTAGTACGTATTCGATGAGTCGAACCATTATGACGGCTGCTAATAGTTCCAGTCTTGGGATTGTAAGCGGTTTCAATGGTGCCACTTTAGTCTTTGCTATCAGTAAATGCAGATTTATTTTTTCAGAAATATTGACTACGCGTAAAAAGATTACAGCGGCGTATGCATGTTGAGAAGCATCAGCGAATCCGTGAATTTCGTAACGTAAGGTTGAAGTTCCTAAACCGATCCATCGAGGGATGGTAATACGTGGCAATTCTTTTAATTCTGCCGAATAAGCATTCCACAATTGTTGTAGATCGACTGGCAACGGATCTTCCCAATTGAGTTTGGCACTCCACAATTTCTGCATAAAAATTTTGGCGGAAATAACTACTGGAGAAATCCATCCAAGTGGATCGAACATTCGAGCGATTGTCGACAAGACAGTTCGCTTAGTGTCACTTTGATCTGGATGATAGAAAAATTTAAATTTGAATTGGAATTCATCTTGGGAAGGTACCCAGAATAAGCCGAGCATTTTCAGTCCTTCTATTTCCTGAAAGGTTCGACTAGAAGCTAGTTCATGTTCTTTGTCGGGAATGTCTGCGAGGAGTTGAGGACAATTGCTTGACCATTTTCTTAGATGAAAACCGCCACGACGGAGAAGCTCGGTCACTTGATGGCGTAACTGTAAAGCAAGCACCCGATCATCGGCGCCAAAGAGCACGTCATCGACGTAAATTTGTTCGTTTAGAATTGGAGTTGCTAATGGGAAATTCGTTCCCTCATCTATCGCGAGCTGCTTGATCACTCGATTCGCGAGATATGGAGCGGAAGCGGTTCCATAAGTTACTGTTTGTAATGCGTAGCTTTTAACCAATTGCTTAGAATCAGACCGCCACACTATAAGTTGAAAATGGGTATCACGCGGATCCACCCAAATTTGCCGAAACATTTTGGCTACGTCGGCAGCAAAAACGAAACGAGTTCTTCGCCACTTTAATATGATCGCGACGATGTCGGCTTGTAATTTTGGACCGACTGAAAGAAAATCGTTTAATGTCGAACCGTTGTTAGTTCGCATAGAAGCGTTAAACACAACGCGCAACCGCGTTGTGCTACTGTCATGACGAATGACAGGGTGATGAGATAAAAAGACATTTTGGTTGGACCGTAGGTCAATGTCAGATTCTTCTCGCATGTGACCCAAATGCAAGTATTCTTCCAAGAATTCGTGATAGGCTGTAGATTGTTCTGGATTCTTGGCCAACCTTTTTTCTAAACTATAAAGGGATTTTACGGCAATATTGTGAGAAAGTCCGATACCGATAGGCGGCTCGGTATTAATAGGTAATCGTACTACATATTTACCATCCGATTTACGTGAATGGGTTTTTTTGAAATGTTCATCGCATTTCTTATCTTCTTCCGAAAGGAAGTTTACTCGTGGAGTTGCTTCCACTTCCCAAAACTTTTGTAAAGTTTCATTAATCTCTTCGTTAATGTTTACATGTAGCGCATGTAGATGCGTAACGTGTTCATTATTAGACTGAATGGGACCTGTCAACACCCATCCAAAAATGGTGTTTTGCGCTATAAGAGCGCCTAGTTCGCTTTTTCGTACACCATCTAATAAAATTGAACTATAATAGTCAGCACCGATAATCAATTCTATCGGAGCATGACGCGAAGTGAATGGGTCAGCCCATTCTATGTTTTGCCAATGAGTCCACCGATCTGGATTAGCAGTCGGATAGACTTGATAAGCGGTGAGGCGTTTTAATATAAGAGCGCGAATGTTTATAACTTGTCCATGCTCGCGACCCGATTCGACCAGCAGATTCGCTGCGGCGTTTACAATGGCCGTACGATTCGCGCCTATTCCCGTTACGGTTGTATGTGCGCGCTGGCGAGAGACGCGTAAAACTTGTGCCACATTCTCACTAACAAATGTAGCCTCAGACCCAGGATCGATTAAAGCGCGAGCTTGTACACTTCGACCCGCGTGAGAGCTTATTTTAATCCACGCGGTAGCAAGGATTATCCGTTTTGATTGATTTTGCGTCGAACCGAGATGGGTTTGTACTTCAGACGTTTGTATGTTTGAATTACTGTTGGTACTCGGAACCAGAGGATCGTTCGGAGAAACAATAGAATTTGACTTCTGAGGTATCTTAAAGTCACTCCCGTTTACCGATTCGCGGTAATTACCTACTGATTGACCTTGACTGGATCTGCGAGCGGAATGCAAAAGTGTGTGGTGCTTTCCTTTACATTTTAAGCAGACCCGTTTGCTTGAACAATTTGCTGGAAAATGACCGCGGCGCAAACAATTAAAACAACACTGATGCGAGCGAGCGAGGGCAAGTCGTTGTTCGACTGATTTACCGCGGAACTCGTCGCATTGATATAACGCATGATTTGAACCGCACACTATACATTGAGATTCAGGGGCGTTCAAGTGCGCCTTTACATTTTGAGTGTGTTTACTTCTGACTGGGTTATTCGCTTGTACAGAAGAATCGGCGAGCTCTTCGAGAGAGCGAATACGAATATTTATAAACGAATTCCATTGCGCAAGTGTCGGAAACTTAGTCTCTTCTCCCATACGGAATTCCCATTCTTGTTTGGACCCTTTGTCAAGCTTTTTAAGAAAATGGAAGACTAAAACATCGTCCCAATATTTAACTTTACGACCTAAATTCTTTAAAGCAGCTAGTGCAGAATTAGACTTATTACGTAAATTTTTTAAATCAGCTATTGCATTGATCCCGATAGGCGGAGAATCAAATAACATTTTTAAATGAGCCTTTACGAGAGCACGTTCGTTAGAATATCGCTCGTCTAAGCTCTTCCAAGCGGTTTTATAATTTGCCTCGGACGTGACAACGTTTTGTAACAAGAGCGCGGCTTCACCTTCCAAACTAGCTTTCAAATAATATAATTTTTGAACGTCGCTTAACGAATGATTTTTGTCGACTAACGCTAGAAACAAGTCTTTAAAACTGTCCCACCCAGTATAATCACCGGAGAATTTAGATAACTCAACTTTTGGTAGTTTCAACGGTGGAGTTTCGTTGTGATCGTTACCAGACGTTGGATCTTCATCGGCTACAGAGGTGGAAGCTCCGGTCATCGCAGCCAAAGCCGACGTCAGAGTGTCCAGGGTTGAGAGGTAGACCAATTCCGTTTGGCCGTAAAGGTCATCGACGAAAAACGAATGCGAAATCCTCTCCTGGTCAGTGGCTGTCGTCTCAATTTGAATATGATTCGCTCGAAATTCCTTCCAATATTCTTTCAGCAATACAATTCGATTGTTAATAGTCTGGTAGGTGTGGTTCGCCTTGCCCATTTTGTGGAAATTGGTAAGCGTATTATTAATCAAGCGCGAATTCACTTGCGCTTCTTTATACAAAGAGTTCATGTTGCTTGTAAAGGGTTACAAGATTTGAATAAGAAATTCGACACCGTTAATTAATTCCGTTAGAAAGGAATTCAGCACAGAGAGCACGTTTAAGAGCACACAACCGCGAGTAAGAATGTCCTCGGTTGTTTTGATGTCCTTGACTTTGAAATAGTCGGTTTCACGTACCGACTTTGATATTTCATTCGCCACAGGAAGGCGATGAATTCTACAACTTTATGTTATTTATAGAATAAGTTAGTTATCACAATTAAGCGATTTCACTCGCCACAGAAAGACGAGGAGTTCTATAACTTAATTCGTGTTATAGAATACGTGGATTACCGCACTGCAGACTTTAGTTTACACTCCGAACACTATTCGAGCGTCGGATCCGGCTCGAAGGACCATATGTTGGCGCGAGTAATAAATTATTTTTCTCGGCAATTAAACAGTTCTTTAATTTTAGCTAGAAGTTGTAAGCTTCGTCGCTATTTGTAAACCTCAAAACTTTACAGGCGGTAGATTATAAGAAGTAACTTTTGGTAAGCACGTGTTCTCTCTTACGCAAGGCAAGACACTCTGGTCTTAGCGACCTGTAACGCGTAAACGGGCGCTCTCAATTATAACGGCTGAAATGAGAATTACTTCGCCTAATTAGCGATCTCCTAGATGGAGCATCAAGTACAGAAAACTAAATTTTTCTGCTTGGAATACGGAACAGGATCGATGTAAAATAAGGAGACCAACGGCCAGACGGGGTTTATCGGATAAAACTACTTCAATGTCGGCGGGAAAATGTTTCCCGCGGATCCCGTAGCCGTGAAAGTGTTAATAACACGGAATTCGAGCGGAACGTAGCCGGGCGTTCGGTTACAGGCTCGCGCGACACCATCGAAAATGATTTCGATGGGGTCCGGCCGAAAAAAACCGTTTCGTTTATCCCATGAACTTTGATCCCCGGTGGCATGCCGCTGACAGGTTGTCCAATGTTTACTCGGTCGTTTGTCCTGCAGACCGGTATTTGGTTAATCAGCGAGTTAGTTGTCCATGGTCGAATTCCTGTCACCATCCCCTTTCGACCGTTCTATTTGCTCCCTCTCTTTCTCTTCCTTTCCCTCTCTCTCTCTCTCTTCCCATTCCCCCATTCCACGCCACTCTTTTCCGCAGATTGCGTTCGTGTTTTTTTTTTTCATCCACGTGTTTATCGACCCTTCCGTCGATCGCTGCCCTTTGTACGCGATTTGTCCACCGGAATTTGTCAAAAGCGTCCGCAAGCGTTCACGCGACAAAACGCTCGACACGTAAGAACCGACTCGATTCGACGATCTGCTTCGATGGTCGATTTTACGCTCGATGTTGCTAGACAATGCACCCGTGAACCTCTGGATCGTTTGTGTGGACTTCCGCCGGCTGGAAATTCGGAAGCTCGACTTTGTTTGTCTCGTTGGCCGAGGGTGCAATTGTTGGTCGCTTTGGGGGCTCAAGGGTGGGGAACTATTTTTTCTGTTTGTCACTTCTGTGCTTCAATTTCGAAGTGACCGAGGACACTGTGATGTTACGTAGAATTTAACAAATTAATAACTTCTACATAAATTTTAACACTAATCGGTACACACATGATATGGTTTAGAAGTTATTAATTTGTTAAATTCTACGTAAAAAGTAAGTATAGTACTACACGTAAAGTGAGAGCGAGTAAATCAGAAAAAAATTGCACTTGTCGGTATTAAGTGAACTAGCCTGCAAAAGAGCCAGACACGAGAGTTAACAAGTGTGTCTGTAAGAAACTGATTACCGATGTTTGCATTAGGAAACACGTGGAAGTTAGAAGAAATATATATGTCCGGGCTCGATTCCGGTGGCTTCAGAAAACACTGTTAGCGGTCGGTTTGATGAATGGCGGGGGTTGGGAAGCGGAGCCGCGGATACTGAGAACGAAACCCCGACATCCACGCAGAGACCTCAAATGTACACAATCCGAAGAGATTCTTGCGATTTGTCACGCACTCTTGGATAAACCCTTGGATTTCTCTCGCAATAAACTGGGGATGTAGTCTTGGGTCCTTGGCACCCTCGTGTGAAACGCAAAACCAACACAGCACAGGCTGTTTCTTTCCTTGCGGCAGACCATGGTGTCAGGATAATTCTTCATCAAAACGTAAGTAAGTCGGCGGGCCGGAATAAACTTCTTTCTCCTGGTACATTACTTTTCCATTTCATCTTTTCCTTCTAATAAACTGTCTTTCGCAAAAGTACGTAAGAATTATATAAGTTATAAAAATTATCCTACCTATATTCTATAACATTGTACTTTTTGTTTTGAAACAATTTGATGATAGGATACATTTTGTAGCTCTGGAAATTTTATATCTGTATTAAATCTAATTGATATATCTCATTTTTATTAAATAGAAAGAAATTTGTGTGACATCTTGAGGATGAGATCCTAAGGAGTGAAAGTTCACGAAGACGTAACGGATCGGTAGCGCAGTCGGTTCCACTGAGTCTCCGTTGCATCAACGTGAAATCGATAGCGGAGACATTTTCCGTCGGGTAACGGCGTTCCGCACTTGAACCGGCTGGAATTCGTCAACTTTTAACGATCACGGTTACCGTATCATTGTTTGCTCGTGTTACAGTCTCATTATTTTCCCGGGGAGAGTGGTACTGCTTGTTAAAAGCAGCTGGAGCGAGCACAGAGCTGGAGAGAAGAGCACCATCTCTCCCTTTCTCTCTATGTCTCTCTCTCTCTCTCTTTCGCTCTCGCAACGGTTTTAAATTGAATCACTGCTCGCGGAAAATCCAAACGGAATCCGCGGTAATCCCGGAACCTGACGATCTCTTTAAATATCGCGTTATGCAATACTTTTTCAAATTGGATATTTCAGACTTGCCAGATTATAGACGCTGTTAACGTAATCCGGCCCGCCTCTGATTGGAGATCGACCGCTCAATTAAAATTCCACATTGGCCGGGGCCGTTTCGGGGCAATTATAATAAAACACCGGATCAATCGAGAGGAGAATCGACGGGGATACGGTTGCTCGAATCAGAATTCAATTCCACGCGTTTTGCGCGTCACGGTGTTTGGTTCTCAACCCCATAAATTTCCAATAATCTTCTCGACACATTGTTCTTTGAACTGGATATTACAATTCTGCTACCTTCAAATTCTTCACGACGCTTATATACATTTATTCGTTTACCACCTCAGCTGCGGACGAAGCACTTCGAAAAGTCTGACAATTTAATCCCTAAATTTCAGATTAAAATGTATCGTTTTATCCAAGAGAATAATTGCTTCGGTGTCAATATGAAATGGATAGAAGTTCAAAATAATGAAGTATGTCGTATGAAGCGGAGCAATACGCGTCGGTCGTGGTGAAGCAATACGCGGGCGGCAACACCACACCGGTGCGCGCTTATTGTGCACGCGATTTCGACGTCTCTAATCGAGCTTTCGTGTCTACTGTACTTAGGCGGTATGATGGCTACGCGGATGACTACCTCAGGGCTTCGTACGGTGATTAGGAAAGTTACCGTGCGCCTCGGAGTCTGAGACCGAAGGCTGGCGCTCGAGTCTGTACACACGCTTGTCGACCATCTCCAACGTTCTCCCACCAACGGCACAACCGCTGTTCTCCGTTTCTCTACCCCTCTGTGCAACACTCTGTGTCTCTCCTTCTCGCTCCGGCTCAACCCCCTCGGCCCCCGTCCCACCCATATCTCGTTGCTGTTGTAATCCTCAATTAATGCACAAGTAACGCTAACTACGCAAACTCACCAACTCCGTGCACACACCGTAGGAAGTGGAGACCACAGAAGCCGAGAGGACGCCGTGGATACGCGCGAGGGAAACACCGATACACAGTGCCCTGCCGGGGATCAGATTCCGTTATCTGGCTGAATACACGACGGATACCGTGTTTATATTCCGACGGAATTAAAAGTGGGGAAATCGAGTCTTCCGACCCCCGAGCCCACCGGTCTTTCGGGATTAACGGAACCCGATACTTCGATGTTCCGACCGAAAGTCTCGCTCTCCAGCCGTGAAACAGGAATTTAGGGGATACCCGGTACAATGCTTTACCATCAGTTTTCTGTTTCTGTTGGGACTTTTTACTTTGATTACGCACAAAGTTTTCTTGTCCCGATTGTACTTGGCTTTTGTCACGTCTTCGTGAGAAATCTATGAACGAAAAATTATTCGGTTCACCCTTTGCACTCCGAGCTATTTTAACTGGTAAATTAAACATTTCTTCCGATCTAGAATATTTCCATTCCCTTTGATTTTTGAAATTTTATGGATATGAAATTGGTACATTACCTTATACAGTACCTAAATGTTTAGTAATTGATTAGATACCGATATATTTAATAATGTAAACAATATTTTGAAGAATGGTACAGCAATTTTTAGTGGTTCCTCATAGGGGACAGCCGAGTGCTAAGGGTTAATATATGAAGTTAGCTTCACTCGAGACTTTCATCTCTATAGTTAATGTAATCCTTCAATATCTCTCAGGATTGATCGAACCTGACAAATGAATTGAATACGAGGCCAACTTGTCCACAGAAAATGCTGAAGGAAATTCTCAGAGAGAATTAAGCAGAAAGGCATGACGACCCCAGAGATTTTCCAGAAGCTCTATTCTAGGTCGCGCTCGATCGTCGAACAGGGAACAGTTTCGGCAACGACGGGGCTTCGGCTCGTTACTGTTTAACATTGTTGCTCTGGGCGTTGACTGGCCGACTCGCTCGGTCAATCGAATATTAAGCACGTAAACTGGACGACGTGGTAGAGTTAAATGCGAATGAGAAGTCCGGCCGTATTGACTCTGGACCGGTGCGCGGTTTCAGAGCAGAAAATTTCGCCTAACCATGCTTGAACATAGTAAAACACAAATAGCCAAGTCTCTTTGACGTATTGTTCACATTTTTATTTCACGTTCGCACACGAGTTTCAACTTCTGACCGCGCAGCGTTTCAAACGTCGTTTTCTATTTTCATACGCAAAAATGTCTCTTTGAAAAAGATCCACATTGGGATCGAAACGTTAGAAACATGAATTAATTGCACATTTGTTGTTTTTTGTTCTATAAATGATCGAACCTGGCGCCGATATCATTAATTTATTTTTTCTCGTTTTTAACATTAGTTAAACGTTAGCAAACTGCTCTCGGCAAAATTAAGTTTTCATAATCTAACTAAATTATCAAAAAAGTGGAGTCACGAATTTTGGCTACAGCGTAAGGGTTATACGTTTCTCTTAGATCGAATATTTACTGAGTCTCTCTGTGAATTAGATAAAAAAAAAGTAAAATAAGTTGTAAAAACCGTGTACTATCCGAAGGTTAAAGAAGTGAATAAAAAATTTAAAAATTAACGGATGCGTTATCGATGTGGAAGCTAATATTACTTCGATTAGCCGAGGAGCGTGGCCGCAGGTTGGAAAAGCGTCGCGGGAGCCGAGGAAAAGTAGATTTCCATCGGAGATCCACTCGGGCGTCTCTCCCAGTGTTTTCATCATGCCGAAACTTCCATTTTCTTAAGTTCTTTTCCGCCCGCTAAAACACTCCGCGGGAAACGGTACAGTTTCACGGTGGCGGACTAGGACAATACAATATTTACGTTCGTCCGGCCGGAGGAAAGCCCGATAGAATTACCGGAGGCACTCTAAGTTTTCCGAATGCAGACGGAGGAGAAGGCCAGCGAGCGGCTGCAGAGGCAGTGCCCCCACGTGAATTCCACGGGACATAGCTAGAGTAGTTTTGGCCTGATGTGGGAGTACGTCTGAGCCTACAAAGCGGCCCTTTGTGCGCAACAGAGAACCGACCTCGATCCTTTTCGCAGTGGCCTCTCTCGCTGGGCTGGCCACCGTACGCTGCAGATACTTCGCCCGAATCTCGTCCTTCCGTTTTGGCTAACTCGATGATGCCCCCGTGTGCACCGGGTCTCAGGGCGACCGGCAACAGCCCCCCCTCAATACCTGAGAACGCTGCAAACCGGATCCCCCGGCGCATCCCTGCCGCTGCATATTGCAGGCCACTTGCAGCGAGCGTGATTGACAATGATTGTTCGACTGGAAGCAGTGCTTAGTCTCCAGAATTCTTTATCGAACGTCTCCCTTGCGAGATCCCATAAACGCTTGTTTACTGTTGCCTGGGAAGTTACTGTGCTTCTCCAGAGACACTTACAGTCTGTCACAGTAATATTCAAACACTTCGAAAAAATACCAGAAATTTTTAACTTGGATTGTCATGTGTGAAAAAGGAATTGCAGAAAAAAAATACTACAAGTTGCTTCTTACGTTGAGTCAATTCAATCAGTCACATGTTTTAACAAAAAAATCTGCTTTTTCATGCTGAAAAACAAGAGTACCTCACGAATAAAGGCGATGCAAGTAAAACGGTGTATCACAGCGACGTCACTCGCGGTTTCAGGGTCCAGAGACAGTCAGCTGGCAGGTGGCGTGCGCGAAGATCGGATCGCGGAAGTAGCGAGCGCATGGTGCATCGCGTTGCATCCTCTTTGGAGTCGCGGCCCGACCCGGCTCGAGCGGAAGCTGCTGAATAAACGGAACAGCCTTACTTACGGCGGCGAATTAAACGTTCGCCGTCGTGTACCCTGTCCTCCCGGTGTGGAAAGGAACACTATCGCGCGTGTACGAACGCGCCTGAAGCCTCCACACGATCTATACGTGTGTGCGTGTGTGTGCATGTGTGTTGCAGCAATACAAGGAAGGACGCGTGACACATGCACATGCACCACGAGGAACAGAAGCGGCCGTATATTGGCTGAAACCCTGCGCACTCAGCGCTCATGAATATGCCGGAGCACGATGGTTCAACCCTGGCAACCATGGCACCCCTCGCCCCTTGAACCCCCGGTCAATCTCGGCCTGGGCTACGTTGTATCGGGAAAAGGGTTGAGCCCGTCGGCCTGGGTAAGTCCCGTGTTTATATAGAACGATTTCCAACGATAACGTCACCGGGTATACCTCCGTTTCCAGCGATTGTTGTTCCATGGGAAGGGTACACACGGCCCGCTGCGATAATATGCACGTTTCAAGATAACGCCGCGTCCCTGGCGGCCGATAATTTACGGGGCTACGCGAGACTTTGATTGCAACCGGATCGACTGGATGCTCTTCTTGTTCTGTCCCCACGAAATTGTTCATTAGCGTCTGGTCTGCTAGAATTTCGAAGTTTTTCTCCCTAGTGCCTGGTCGCGTTTATACAATTAACCCTTTGCACTCGGCGCTATTTTAACTGGAAAATTGAACATTTCTTCCGATCTAGAATATTTCCATACCTTATGATTTTTGCAATTTTATGGATATGAGATTGGTACGTTACTTTATACAGTACCTAAATGTTTAGTAATTGATTAGATACCGATATATTTAATATTGTAAACAATATTTTGAAGAATAGTACAGCAATTTTTAGTGGTGCCTCGGAGGGGACAGCGGAGTGCAAAGGGTTAATAAAAGCAGCCAATAGTAAAAATTCTTATAACCAACAAGATAACTGGGGACTCTTGTACAATCTTCCACTTCTGCAGATTATTCTACGAAAGCTCGAGGAAGAGACTCATTTACAATATACTGCGCCATTTCGTTACTAAATATTAATATTGAACGACGATAGAAGAACAGGGTAACAAAAGCCTGCGGAATGTTTGAAAACAGAATTTTAATTTCTGACAGAGGATATTCCGCAACGATAAAACTAAACGAAAGTTTGCAACTCGACAAGAAAGAAAAGCGAATAAAAAGCCGGAGTACTTCTACAACAAAAACCGACAGAAAAAAAAGCGGAGAGAGCTCGGAGGTAAGGAGATCAAAAAGGGAATTTTTTCATCACACTGAGAAAACGATGGGACGAGGGTACTAGAGGACGTGACAGCGATAAAGAGACAGGTCGAGTCGAAAGAAGATTACCGACGCGCGGGGGGTGAAATAATTTTTCGAAAAAGCGTTGGCGGGGAATAAATGGGAACTGGCGTTTTCATTTCTATCGGTATTCCGAAAGACACGCGCTGTCGCGGCGGGAGGATGTATGCCGGTTTCAATTCGTTAAGCCCGACACCTCCAGACGCGAAATCTCATGAAAGAATGAAGAATTGCGGTTTTCTGCGAGACAGGGGTGTCTCGTAACCCCCTTTTCTGAATTCACCGCGGCTCCTTACGCACCGTGTGCTACAGCGATTCGGAATACCGTAGGAGTATTCATCTTTGGAGATCAAAGCACATTTCTTTCGCCGCGCGCGTTAAATCTCTGCACGAGATTTTTTCGTCTAGAGAGTTACAATGTCACGCCCTTTATTGGACCTGACGTGGTAGCCGCGTGATCACTTCCCATGTTAGATCAGTCGCTCCAAAAGTAAACTTCATATTAAGGATCATTGTTTTATCATTTTATAAGTATTGCGTTTGTTAAGGGTGAACTGCTGCAAGAAATTGTTATTTTGTACAATGTTCTGCAGTCTACTAATAAAATTAGGCAATTCCACGTAGTTTTTATAATTGTAAATGAACAGATTTATATTTAAACAGCAGGTAGATTAATATTTTCTCTCTCTCTGTCTCTATTGTTGAACACACAAGATTGATATGTAATCTCGCTTTCTAAGGAAAGTGTTTTGAATCTTTTAAAAAATCCTTATCTGAAAATGGTTAACCGTAAAGTAATTGGGTAGTTAATTATAAATAGTGCTAACGGGCGTTAAACACGCGTGCTTTAATCGCTCGGGCCTGAAGAATTAACAATGACAGGGCTAAGCCTGGTGAAATTAAAGTCGCCTCTCCCTCGGCCGCCGTAAGTGCTCGCGTTACTCGACTTTAAAACGGTTAGAGACGCAAAGCTGAATAATTGCGTTAAGCTGTAGCGAAGTAAGAAATACTGTGATATTTCATGTAATAAACTGCGGCTATATCGCAGTAAGCTCGGCTTTAAACTTCCAAACGCGTCTGCGAAAACTTACGCGACATATCACCGCGGAAACGCGGAGAACTGGGGGATATTCTTGCTGTATCTTTGTATCGATATCTCCGAGAAGAGGCCCATTCGAGTGCGACTTCCTTCTCCTGCGAAACATTTCGCTTCTCCTTTTTATTTTCTAACGTTCCTCTATCCGAGCACTATTGCATCATTAACTCTTCATTGCATGATTTTCTTAATGGGGATGAAAAAATTGAAAGGAGGTTAGTTTTTGTGTTTTATTTAAGAGAAAAATATTGAAAAAATTAAAACAATATTTTCAAAAAAATATACATAATTTATAATAGTAAGAAAACACATTCTTAGTTGACTATATAGCAGATTTGTTAACTGTATCAGATATGATACACTATGGAGCGAAGGGTTAACACCCTAGTGATAACAAAAATTCATTAGAAAGTTAAAGTTCATCGTAGAAATTATTTTCTGAATGTTCCTATAATTAAGCTAAATGACTCAGGAGACGTCTTAGACATTAGCGAAAAAGCTCTCGGGAGCCAGTGAAATCGCGGATCGAGGATGTTTTGAGCCCGAGCGATGGGAATCTCTGCGCCTTTGAGCGGGTCAACAAAGCATTTTAAGCAAACTGCACGCTCGCCCGTGGGGGAAGGATGCGCCGTAAGGGTTAATTAAAGTATTTCAATGGGTATTCCTGCGTCGGACTGCCTCCGGTGGAGTTTTATCCGCCACCCTCCCGGACGGACACTGCAAACAAGCCTCGTCGGAGCTCTTCCCGTATCGGGTCTATACATATCAAGGACGCGTGGGTGGGGTTCGGACGATGGAAGTTTAATATTGTCGACAATCCGCCGTGTTCTTCCTTCCTCCGGTTAATGGCGGAGCGAATTACCTGGAGGCCGGTGTCGTGTAAACGACTGCTGAAAATACGATTTGAATTTCGCTCGAAGGTTGAGCCTCGTCTATAAATAACCCCTTTCTCTCTCGCGCGCACTTTCCCACACCCATCCCTCCCCGGTTTCCTTCCTCTTTCTCCGATTTGCGATTTTGTTTCGCATTTATTTCTTTCTTCTCTCTCTATCGCCCTCTCTGCGCTTTCTTTTTTGCTTGGTAGCTGAGTAATTGCACGTCCGATAGTCGTGTAATTGGACCGATTTTGCCGGCAATCGAAATGACCTACATAGGTAGCAGCCGATGCAACCGATCCAACGGTTTCACAATGCAAACCGTCAGATTTGAAATATGAGCATGATGGACGCACGCCCTCCGACCCCTACTTTTACCACTTTTCTGGAAACGGATTGCTCGCCGAAACCAGTTGCGTAGCGTGTGTATGATCGACTTGTGGCGTGTCCGATTACACATGCACATTACTCCATATTGAGTGTTATTATTTGGCCAGTTGGGGAGGACGAACGAACGGTTTTTGAAAACTGGATTGACGAGCATGCTGTTTTAGGAGAGCCACCCTTAGTCGTCCTTTGGTCAATTACAAAATTGTAAAGACAGTAGAAGAATTGAATGATGTGGTCATATGGTTTCTGATTTATTGAAATGATTAAATGACTCGCAGTATATAGCGATAATAATGAACCGATCTCCTCGAATTCGCATTAAATCATCGGTTTAATCAAGTATGGTAATACGAGTGATTAAACAGCGTCAGATAATTTTCATATTTTTCTCGAGCCGGTTCCAATCGAATCATGTTTTCAATTTCTGCCGTCAGCATGTTGTCTAGTTCCGCGAAACAAAGTGAGCCTGTCAAGTATCATCGAATCAATCTACGCGGGCGCATGTTCTTCCGTTATTTGGATAATAACGTTAAATTTTGTGATAAACGGGGCCCGTAATTGCACGACAGGGACACGTGTCCCCCGCCGTTATGGTGTTTCCGCGGCGCCGACACATTGAAATTTTACAATCCGCGCATCGGGAACGATATTCCCGTCAATATTAAACGTCACCGTAGCTCCGCTTGGCATTAACTAATGCACGCCGACGTTAATCTGTTTTAGCTAACCGTAGACCGTAGCAATCATAAACTGTTTTGCATATAAACCATTCCCGGGCCCCGGGACTGAAAATCATTCGGCAATTCATCGCACATGACGGTAGGTACGCGCCCGCCCGGTAACGCAATGAAAGTTAAGCCGCGACGGGTTCAATTCCCGTGGAAATCAACGACGTTCGCGTGAATCGGTGCGCGCTAGCCAGTTTTTATTGACCGGCGCGCGGTGAACCGACCAATGAATCGCGATCGCTAACCGCTGAAAAATATCATCCGCCGCGCCGAAAATCGGTGACGGGGCTGCTTTGAATTACTGTCACTCGATTTTCACTATTTTGACGCGACCTGCCCGATAAGAATCGATAGGACGCCAGAGAATATCCAAATTTTTTGGTCAGTCAACTGCACTCCGAAATTTGTTTCCGCATCTGAGTCGGTCTTTTGCACCCCTAAATTGATCCTCCTATACTTCTGAATTAATGAAGAATCGATAGGACGCCAGAGAATATCAAAATTTTTTAGCCAGTAAACTGCACTCCCAAATTTGTTTCCGCATCTGAGTCAGTATTTTGCACCCCTAAATTAATTCCCCTGAACACCCTGAATTAATGAAAGTATTTCTGTACCCCTGAATTAGTATCCTTACACCTTGAATTAATCTCTGCATAATCATAGTTGTAAGAATAACTACAAAAAATTAAATTGTACCCGAGAAAAATCGAGGAAAGTCATTTTTCAGTACAACATACCGAGTTTAAAAAAAAATGAAAAGGGTTCAACATTTCTCGTTCGAGGAATGCACCCGGCAAATTCTCCTATTTCCGAATAAGAATGTTCGAATACTCCGAATGTTTCTATGTTCTACAATTCCAGCCGCAGAATAGAGAATTTGCATAGTTCCCCGGTCTACTTACCGCTTGCCGTTTTAACAGAAAGATCGATAGCGAAGAATTACGAGGGCGCATACGGTATCCCGTGGATTTTTCGGAGCGATAACCTCGCGTATTTGCTACGCTGGCTCGTTGCGTTTTTTACGATATCGGCCGGCCAGTTGCCAATGAGCTTATCAGGAAGTAGCATTTAATAACTCGAGCGTCCCTTCGTTATTGCATTCCAGATGGAAGTTCGTAAGTTCGTAGAAATTCTGCTCGCGGGACGAACGGAAAAACACTTCGCGAACAAGCGTCCGTTTCCTACGCGACCGTGCTCTCACTAGAGAAAGCAAGACCGACATAAAGACGGATAGAGATATATATAGATAAAGCGAGAGAGAGTGAGAGGAGGGGACGGGAGAGAGAGAGAGAGATTTATTTCATCTTCTTCTTCTTCGTCGAAGTTCCGAGGAAAATGGAGTTCTTAAGTTACATATCTATGGAGCATCCTACGTGATTAAAAACCGGAAAATAAGTTTCGGTACTCTCTAGCCGGCTCGAATACGAACGAGGAAACGTTACGAGGAGCCGTTCAATTGGAGAAGTTCATCGCTACTTTAATTCCCGATGAATTATCGACTGGCGAACATTTTTCAGTCGAGTCTCAATATTTTCTCGCGCGAAACTACCTACGACGCTCGGTTTATTTTGCCGATCGGTCCTCGCGCGACGT
This sequence comes from Lasioglossum morio, assembly GCA_916610235.2. Classification (NCBI taxonomy): domain Eukaryota; kingdom Metazoa; phylum Arthropoda; class Insecta; order Hymenoptera; family Halictidae; genus Lasioglossum; species Lasioglossum morio. The sequence goes on from OU744334.1 coordinate 12,305,014, forward strand.
CATCTCGAAAACATTCGAAACTTGTGTGCCCGCTGCACGGTTCGGGATTAGGCGAATCAAGTTTTCCTCGGGCGACATTCCCAATAAAGTTATCGAACACAATCCTATCCAAATAACATTTCTAATGAAGTGTTCGAATACAATTTTATCCAAATAAAATTTCCAATAAGTTTCTGGAATAAAAGATTGTTCTGAAGAGACGCAGAAGAAATATGGGTTTCCATAGAATCCGTAGTCCAGACTCGAGATTTTATGAAATATTACGGTAAATTAACCCTTTGCACTCGGCTGTTTCCTATGAGGCACCACTAAAAATTGCTGTGCCATTCTTCAAAATATTGTTTACATTATTAAATATATCGGTATCTAATCAATTACTAAACATTTAGGTATTGTATAAGGTAATGTACCAATTTCATATCCATAAAATTGCAAAAATCATAAGCTATGGAAATATTCTAGATCGGAAGAAATGTTTAATTTTCCAGTGAAACTAGCTCCGAGTGCAAAGGGTTAATTAATACGGAGAGTACACGAGGAATGGGGCGAATGGCGACGCGGTAATCGCGAATGACTGATAATGACGCGATCGAGGGAGTCGAATGGGGTGTACACGCGCAACAAGCAAACTGTTTTACCCTTGGACCGAGGTGACCGGAAGCAGTGATCGATGACGAAGGGTGTCAAGTGCGAAGGGTGGCGAAATTTCTTAAGTTCCCACCCCTTTGCATAGAGGACAACGGTATAACTCGACGCGACGTTCGGTCATGGCTCACTTACAGTCTAATCGAATCACTAGTCCGGTCACGTTACCGTCGCCGTGTACTCGCCATCGAGTTACGTGTTGTTTGACACAACTTGAACTGGATCCGTATTACACGTACCGTAAGCCAACAAACCTTCGACCCGTTTACGGCGAAAAAAAAACGAACCGGGGTGATCACGTATACGGTCCAATTCGAGGATGCGATCGATGCAGAAGTTAACAGGGGCTCATTCTGTTGCGCCTCGGATGCTCGAGAATACTGATACGAATTTAATGGAAACCAGTCATTTCTCAACATTTGTTTTCTACTGAACTATTTTATAAAATTACTATCTTAAAAAATGAACCATTGTATGTCAAATGACCAGTTTCAAATTTTTAATACACGTGATGTTTCTCTATCAAATCGAATACAATCAAAGCCTAACCAAAACACTGAACCACTCGTCGTAGTATCAAGCTCTTAGCCATCATCCAGGCAGCATCTAGCCACCATCATTCACCATACTTCATCCAAATCCCTCTTCCGTGGGCTGTCTAAGAAAATCCTAGCCCTACAGCCGGCATTAAAATCAGCCGAACGGAATACCAACGAGCCACCCTCGTCATCCCATGATGCGTCGCCCTTAGAGGACACTTTCGCCGTCGTCTCTAGCAAAGAGGACCGGGTTAAATGAAGCGGACGCGTCTCGCGAGCGCGCGTGCGATCGGATTGTACGTGGCCGAGTGCACGGGGCCTGGGATTTATTAGTATTTACGGGTAGCAATATGCCAGCTCCGGGTTCTTTCTTCCGGAAGAGGTGGACGGTCGGGGGTGAGTCTCTACTCTCTCTCTCGTGTGCCCGTCTCTCCCCCGAGCGCGGCGCTGTAATTAATTCGTTTGATTTATACCGGCAAAGGACTCGGAATGCTAATTCGTATTTACTTATTAACGGCGCATGCGACTGGCCAATATTGTTTTACCGGCTGGGCTGGAAGCGACGACAACGGGCTGGACTCGGGGACCTCTTTCGTCCCTTGTCTTTCCAATCCCCAGGTTTCCACCCCCCCCCCCCTCCCGCACGCAACTACGCCCGCGGCTCGAGTTCGCACAAAGGACACCAAATAGTCGAGTGGGTGGGACCGGTGCTGCGAGACACAGTCGATAATTAAAGTAGCTCCTTTGTTCGACGAAGATCGATAGGTTCTTTGACGACCACGGCTCCCGACGAAAGAAAACTATCTGTCTCACCCCCCATCCCCTCACGGCTCTTCCCGTCCGGTGCCGTTTCTTCTGCTGTCTTTTTGAGAGAGCTCGAGAGATTTATCGGCTCCTGTACCGATACACTCCACGCACACCCATGTTTAGCCAGCTTCTTGCGCGATGTCAACGAGTACCGATGTAATCTCCTAGGCACACGGTTACGAGACACTCTGCTGGAAACGCTTGTTGCGTCGGTGTTGCGTACACCTGGCTTAGTGCGCGCCCTCTTCCAGCAACCTGCTGACTGTACGGATTTGGGTAATTAGTGTGGAAGAGAAAATTAGAGCTCTGTTTGTCTCCTTGGAGAAGATTGGTGAAGCATAGATAATTTTTAGTGCTCGAATATAAAAATCATTCTTGTAACGAATAATATCACCGCTAACCATTTTTAAAAAGAAGATTTTTTCTTTAACTCTAATTTTTTCATAAATGCTGCTAATAAACAAAGAAGAAAGTATAACTGCATTGACCTGCAGCTGCAGGAATATTACACAGCTGGTAGACCGTGGAAAATTATGCAAATTCACTGCATCGGGGAAACTGAAAATAACTCTTAGTAATCAGACGTTTTTTCTGGGTCCAGATCGAAAGCGTACGCGTAAAACATTGTTTGAAAAGTATACAACGCAATTGTAATCAAGAAAGTGGGTCAAAAAAGTTCGCTGGTAACCGATTACATGCATATATTTGTGCGATTTCGGGTTATAAATATTTTTTAAAAGTTCGAGAATAGGTGCAATAGAATTATAACAATTTTGATGAATGTTTCATGTCAGACAAGGTTTAGGGAATGCAAAACAATGGTCGCACAGCTTGAGAATTACGCTACATTGTAGGTGGTTAACTACTAAAGAAATTAAACTCTCTTCGCTCGTTGAATGGTCCCGGTAAATTAAAAAGAAAATGAAGCTGCATTAAATTCCAGTTCTATCGATCTTTCCCGGAAATTGTACTCGCTAAGTAGACCACGGGAGCTACATGCAAATTCCCAGTTTTGTAGTTGAACTCGAAGAAACTGGAATTAAACAGTGCGCGAATGAAATTCTATTCCCTCCGTAAACGGGCCAAGCAAATTAAAAATGAGATGAAGTCACACTAAACTCCATTAAAACCTCGTAGTCTCAATCTTTCTCCAAACTTTTTTTCAACTAATCTACAAAGTTCCCCTCTCTAATGACTACGTTGCAGATTTTATGCGTTTACAACGGATACGCTCCGACCAGTAATTGATTATTAAACGCAATCATTGTAATTCTAATCGTTAATCAATTAGTCGTTTCTGGAATGAATCAGTAGTCATGATTACATTTGGTAATCTGTAATTATTAACCAGTGACCTGTAATCTGTAATGCAGATTTTCTCACAACTGTTCCGTAACGTTATGACAACCATACACCGGGTGTCCCAGCTGAAACAAATTACCTGAATCTCTCGTTCGTTGTTCACGCAGTAGAACGTATAATTAAAATTTCTGTATGATCATTTTCATATTATTTTCTCTTCCTTGCTGACAATAACGAGATTGGAGTGACTGCTCCTATACAAAATTAAATTTCCCAAAATATACTTTCGTGTGTATGTTCGGCACAAAATCTATGAAAATAAATTGCATAAAATTTGTCGTAATTACGGTTCTCGCGTAAATTCGAGAAATCGTCGAAAATCACCGACGAGCGCGAAATGCAGCGGTCTTGAGAGGTCGTCAGTGTGAGGCATCATGCAGAAAGTATGTCAGCGTCGGTGAACGAGGGCCGGTGCATTATTATTCCACTCGTTACCCCCGGTAATGCGATACGAATCGCGTCGGTAAACAAATCGATTTTCACGAATGACGCAGCGACGGGTCCACGGGTAAACAACATACGGCGGTTCTGTGACGTAGCGTCACGTTACGAGCCAACAAAGTGACAATGGAACAATGAGCATTCTGCGGGAAGAGTCACTACATCAAGGTTCGAGTATCGCCGGGGCTGTAAGTACAAGCTCTGAGCCCGTTGCGGATGACGTTTCATTAAATATGCAGCTCGAATGCAGAAAGCAGCGGCGGTGCAGAGCAGTGCAATCAACGGTCAGCGAGACACCGATCTTTCTCTAGGTGTCTTAAACTGACGTCGAAAGTTTGATTCGCTCCGAGTGCTGAAGCAATAAAAACGCAGTCATTAAGGATCGTGGAAGGGTTGATGCGATTATAGAGAGAAACCACCCTAACGAAACTGCGTTATCTGACAGGAATGATCTGTCAACGAGTGGACTGTGAAAGATGTTGTGTACTTCGCAGGTCCCCCTCTGCATCTATGCCAGCAACTCGATCCCCTAATCTCTAGATCCCATTCTGGCACCGTCGATTCCCATCTCGGGGATGCTGAAATACAACCCTTACGAGATCTGGATTAACTATCTTCTGGGACCTCGGTTTTTATCGGCGATACATCTGTGTGTATACAGTTCGTGAGTATTGGGACACTTGGTGGTGTGCATCAACACGTTGGCTGACACGTGGTCGGACAGATTTGTTGGGGTATGTTCTATTTGTCGTAATTTTGATATTGATGTATTCCAGTTGTCATTTTTATTGTCGTATATTCTAATAAAGCAAATTTTGTAACTGGGTTAGTAATATCGATATTTACTGTTGTAATAAAAATAGTATTGCAATGAAGCCAAAGCTTTCGATCGCGTTTCAAACCCCGCCAACCCCTATTCAGCAGTGCATGTCATAGTTCGTCATTCGGTGCGAGTTGCGAACACGTTCGTTGGGGAGCGTCATGGACGGAGACGGTGTGCGTCAGTCGCACACCGTCGGATCGACGTTTCGATATTTAATTCGCGGCGGGGTATTACTGCCGGGGCACAAAGACGCCGGCTTGTCTCCGTTGACGATTAAGCCTATAATCGAATAAACAACGGCGTTGTGACGTTGTTGCTCATTTAGGGAAGGCCGGTTTATCTGTCACACACAGGCACCGATAACGCGCGACACCAGACCGTCACGTTAGAGTATGCGAGTGCGAGTGCATTATGCATAGGACGGCTAAGCATAAACGGCTCTACGAGAAACCGAGTGTAGGATAGGCTTTTCATTACTGTTTGGTATCGTGTTTCCAGCCACCCTAACGAGTCGAATGAAGGGTTGTCGTGGCGTTGAACGCGAACTGGTTCTCTCTGGGTACCGGGGAGAGGGAGAGGGAAAGAGGGGCCAGCATCCCTGGCACAGCCTGCGAAACAGGGTAGTGTGAGGTTAAACGGGGATGAACGAGAGAACTGAGACGGGGTTGTTTGCAGTTTCCCTCTAATTTTGTTGGAAACATCGTTACACCTAGATCGTATCATCTTGTTTATGGGCTTATACGTAGATGTCGTTCGATACCGAGGGGGTCGCAGGCTACCGCTCCTCCCTCAACATCGCCGCCGTTTTATTATCGTTGCTGCGAGAATCTCCCAGCAACAGCCCGATCGAGTTTTTACGTGTAAATGCACCCTCCGGCCACTGCATGCTCCAGGGATTTTTCTTTTGGTTTCCCGGCTTCGGATCTCTGCCAGTAGACCACAGGTTTTATGCGTTTATGATCGGAACGAGCGGGCGAAATAGGAAACAGTAAAGACGTCGGATAAGTTTGATCGCTGGCAACCGAGCTGTTGCCAGTGGAGATGGTAATTAACTGGCTGCGGATTTTATACATTTATGAACAAAATTGGTGTGTCGTGATTTCGAACAGTAGAAGAAGAATCTATGAATATAACGTTTCATTTCTGTGTCTTACAATCTCTCCTTAATACAGATTTTTTTTTATTTTCTAGTAATTAAGTAATTAAAAACTTATCATATAACGACGAACATGTTTTATCTCGTAACGACACAGTATATAATGTCTCTCTTCGCAAGTGCTTTTGCAATTTCGTTGAAATTGTTTAGCGGAAGCTTTAAAACAACAAACGTACGCTCCTGCGCATAATGCTAATTGAATTCTACATTTCTGCAGTTTGCTAATTGACTTTGCGGGTTGTGGATTATGTAGGCAACACTGTATAACAATATGATTAATATTTTGAATTACGTTGTTGCATTAACGTTTTATATCGATTCATATACGGGTGAGTGATGCGTGTACATTGTAATGGCTGGTTCGACGATTTATTGGCTGTGTTTTGCCAAGTGAACATTTAGTGAACTACAAGTTTAGTTCTGCCCTCGTTACTGCGATCTCTGACGACGTAACTATTGATTAGGATCGTTGTTATTTCGTTGCAGTGCCTTCTGATTGATGAGGAAAATTTTTACCTGCCTTCACCGATAAAATATTTTATTGAATACAACTTGATCTTCGAATATTAATTACAATTGCAAATAGTGAAGTGTGTAAAATTAGTTCGACTCTTATAATAGTCAATTTAGTGGTATAATAGTCTATTGTGTTTATCTTGACCAGACGGGGGTTGGAGTGAACCGATGTTTTCTCTTATGTAAAGAAAATCGTATCGTCGCGAGTCCATTTACGGGCAACCAGACAGGACAGTAGTTTTTATTGAAAAGGAAAATATGTATTGGATAAGTTTAGCAACGGGGAGGGTGAGTTTGAACGGTCCCGTGGAAACGGAAGTCTCCAGCCAGCTGGGAGTTCCGCAGCCACCACGGACAACCAAGGATGACGTATAGCGATATTTCGCAGACCGCCGACGCACACCCTTTCCAGTTTCTGTTTATCATCGTATTACCAAACTTGGCCAATTCGTAGCAGCAGCAACGAGATAACGTCGGCCACAGGAATGCCTTCGGTTCGCGAACTTCTCCAGAACAGCTTCGTACGGGACGTCAGACGTACGTGACGTGTAAGTATTTCGCGGCCCGGAGACCCCGAAACCGCACGTGTCTTTTCCAACTCCTCTCCTCTCTCTCTCTCTCTCTTTTACTCTCGCGACCCCTTTACGATTTAATTTTGAGCTGCGTGCGAACTTTAAGCTGTTTCACACCGATAGCAACCAGGAATTTCGCCCCTTTTATTTATTCCCTTTTTCTTCGACCAACCAACAGCGGAGGAAATGAATTCCTTCCTCTCTTTCATTAACAGCAGTACAACCGCGGACTAAATGTGATTTTGCCCTTAACTGCCCCTTGGAAATTCCAAATATTTGTTCGAGTCGACCGTTCTTTAAGTCTTTATCTTTTTTGAGGTTCTTCTTAAACCTCCCCACTCCTGTACAATTTTTAAAAAATTATTTTTTTAAAAATTATTTTACTCACGACTCAAAGAGAAAAAATAAACAACTCATTAATAAAACGTGATTTAAACTTGCATCATCTTTGCTACACTACTGATCAACGATATTATTTTCCACTAATACCAACTGCCGGGTAAATGTTAATTAAAATGGGAAATATTACTTCAATCAGTGATCGGATTTTTGGTTCGCTCTTGTGCCGGTAAAACGTCGACAGTACATATGTAAAATAATAATTAGAGGTGACCGTAAAGTGTTTGAACAAAATGTTAATTCCGCGATTAATTACAAATTCGAGTGTCCTGATTGCTCCAGAATCGGAGACAGAATAAGACTACGCTCACACAGAACGCGGCAATTGATTTTGTAATTGTCGATGTAATTTATTTCGCGAAGCACCGCGCGACGCTCGCGCGGAAATTACGCGCCAATTGAAAAATGTTATTGAAATCAGATTTCATCTAATTAAGCAATTAAGCGATCAGAAGTGCGCGCGGGGGCGCTTTCGTTCCTCTGTGCTGAAATTAATTAGCTCTCCCACTCGCTGCGAAACCGTTTAAGGATTCACCTACGCGCCGATGCTGCTTCTGGCTTAATGTAAGCGGTGCTCTCTGTCGAACTATTTTTACTTGTCTGCCTAGGCATAAATACATTTCGCTAACGTGTCTAGAAAATTGCGACTGAAATGCTAAAAATATTTTAGGAGGAAGCAACTATCAAATAAAACATTTAAATGCTCTTCTAAAATGTTAACGTATGTCCTGATATAATTTCGTATTGTTGGAAACATTTTTTGCATCTTAAATTGGAATTACTAAAAAGTTCGTACCCAGGTTTATCGTATAAGTAGAGTTTCAATAACTACTGCAATAAATGTTCATAATATCGATTAAAAATGTACAAAATAATTGTTTTTTTTTGTGATTTTCAATGTGTTTTTGTTATATGAAGATCCTTTTTTTGACGATAGCATGGCGGCTAGTTACCGACACAGACGCTACTATTTTTCCCATTTTTTCCGGCGGTGAATTTCCAAAATGCGTTGCAATCGATTCGAGTGGAATTCCGCGTAGTCGAGTGGTGCACGGGCATGCCCTTTCGGAACGTCGAAACGAACGTAACTGTTTTTATCGCGGGACAAGAGGGTCGTAAACAAAATTCCGCATCGCGTATCCGGACAGATTTAAGGCGGCTCGAGCGGGAAATATTACCGTCGCGTTATCGGGCCGAAACGAGCGGCTCGAAAGCCCCAGTAATTTTCGTTGGACACACTACACTGTCTTTCTCTCTCTTTCTCTTGGTCACGCTCTGGCGTTATCTCTCCCCCCCCCCTCTCTCTCCTTCTCTCTCTCACTCTTCGTGTCTCCGGCGCTAGCCGGAGTTGCTCGCGAAAAACGAAAACTCGGCGCGAGAAGAATTTCTGCTTGTCTTCGATAATTAATAACGAAGTCCCGCTTAACGAGAGATTGGAGACTTCCTCGGCTGGACGGTGAAACGAAATCAGGGAAACGGGTAACGAGCATCACCCTTAAATTCACGGATTTCTGTACAGCGGAGGCACGAAGCGTCCAGGGGGTTGAAAAGAGCGGGCCCGACGCGGGCTAGTCGGTTTTTTTCGACGCTCGTTCGCTCCATCGTTCAAAAACGATACAATTAACGTCAAGCTCGTGCACCGTGCTCCCTTAAAAAACGGCCGCGAGCAACCACTCGGCCCGACGCCGGCTAACATCGATCGGAGAACGCGATGCTTTCGCGAATAATCGCGTTCAACTTGCTATCATACAGCCTCCCTTATCCGAATTTGCCTGGGGACAATTCTATTCCGATAATCGACTGGTTTCGATAACAGAGATCTGCTAGTTATCTCCACCGTACGACTTCTATTAGTTCCGATAAGAACAGCAAACGCGTAGCGGGGCAAACAGCCAATCTAAATTGATAAAATTAATCCAATCGTTATCCAAGGATATTTCACGTACATAAATTACTTTCAAAAGAAAATTGAATATTATGCAGTAAAATAATATTGCGCTTTCCTTTTAGAAATTGGTGGCTGAAACATGCAAATTTTCATCAGCGTTTGTAATCTATAAACGGCGATCTTTAATATGTAAAAGTTTCCCTGACATAAAATTTTGAAAAGCTCCAGCCGTGTGTAATAGAATAAACGATACATAGCTATTACGTAAAAATGTTCATGATTAGATGTAATAGCAACGTTGTTGCTCGTGCAATCTGGATCTAACACGATAGTTTGCGAGTGCATGCCATTCTTTTTATTATTTCCCTCCCTTTTCATTCTTCGCAATAGCGTGCGCATTAGAGACAACTATTACTGTTATTATCTTTAATATCGTTTTACGGGCTGTTGCAGTTTTCTATCGTTCTGCAATCTATTATTCGTCACATGTACAAGGTAATATTTATATAATTTTGAATAAATCTATATCATAAAAGCAACATACAGGATGAATCCTCCGGACACAAAAATACACGTCATTCATTAATGTTACTACCACATCCTATTTACCCATTTAGATCATTAATATTTTTGCCATGAGTTGTTTCGTAAAGCTGTATGGTTTGAGGATCGAGATCAAACGAGAAAATCGCATTTAGTTCCGCCAGCAGAGAACAGCGTAGAGCAGCGTGAAGGTAAACGCGACGTGCAACCGAGTGCAACGGCTGACAATAAGTTGCACGATGTCGGTCCGATATTTCACAGGGATTCCCCGGTACTTGTACGGCACTTCTCGACTCGTGGTAGGGTAATTTCCAGCACGGACGCAGCATTCGCGAAACGGTCCCGCTCGCAATCCGCACGCGGCATCCGCTCGGTTCGGCTCGATTCGGCGCGCGACTCGCACGCAAATCACGGAACGCTGCGGGGGCGTACACCGTTGTGTACATTTACCTAGACACAGCGAGCACACGCCACCAGGTGCGTCGCCGGCTCTGTTTGGACAGCGCGATAACATCGTTAAACTTTTTGCCGTGTGCCGGTTGACGAGCATGACAGCTGGACCGCGCGAGTAAACTCGATTTCAGAAACAATAAGATTTATTTTTCCGTGCGCGCGGAACGCACAATGTCCTCCCTCGCTCGCTCTCTCTCTCTCTCTCTCTCTCTCTCTCTCTTCGCTCTATCCTTCTTCATCGTCCGTGATCATTCCTGATCGCTCCTGATGCTTTCTCACACCAACGCGAACCACGGTTTTCGATTTAAACAAGCGTCAATGCTGTGACGCAACTGTCGCGGCGGTTCAACCCCGTAATCATTTTATATCGTTTCGAAAAATTAGAGGAAATTCTCCTGCGAATTTCACCCCTTTATTTTATTGGTTTATCCGGGAGTTGTGGACTTTGATGTCCAAACCGAAGGTATTAGACGGTTTCATATGAAATGTCCGATTTTTAACAACCTCAACTTTTTTCTAAATCAATTTACTGATCGAAGAATGCACCCTTGTAATCAACGTGCGCTATCAATGACATTCGCTTCGATTACGTTGCACTTCACTTTGGGAGAGCAAAAATTTTCAACTTTTGCAATGGCAAAAATGTAAAATGACGGAGTTCACTGATTCGACAGTTGTACACGGACAGGTCAGAACGCCGCCATATTGAATTATACCTAAATTAATAAATATACCTAATTAATTTTTGATAACCCGACACATTGATGGGCTCAGTGGTAGCGTAAAAAGCGATTCGGTAGAATCTGCGTCGCCGTGGAACGTACGTTGTGATCACAGGCGAGGGTAGCGTAAGCAGTCGCGCGAAAATAGAGTAGCGCGCGAAGGTTAAAATCGGGTTGAATGGAGTAGGCTGAAAATACGCCGCGACGGTATAATAACGTCGTCTCGTTGCGTCGCAAACGGGAACGATCCGATCGCGCGAGCGTAAAGCAATACGACAAACCGGTCCCTCTCTCTCTCTCGCTCTCTGAAGGTGCGCGCAGCAAGCACGATATTAATAATCGGTCGTGACGAGCCATTGAGGACGGTCCGTAATATACCTTTCGCATCGGGCTCCTTTAGTATTAGTCGATCCGTGCCATGAGCGTTCATTGTCATATTGTCGCGCAAGTGGCATTGATAGGCACTGCTTTAGACGGCCCCCGCGTACACCAGCAGGCGAGCATGTTCACCGTCCAACCATACTCCACCACCCTCCTCCTTCCTCCTCTGTCACCCTCTCTCGCACACTCCCCTCTTCACTCCTCGTCTGTTCCTCCCGCGCTCACTTTGCACTTGTATTGCAAGACCGCGACTATGCACGCAGCTGCAGCTGCCTATGTACAGGGTGGTCTGATTACACACGGCCGTTTACGTCATACCGACTGGGTTTACCCTGGACCAGGTGTTCACTGATATCTTTATGCGACGCGCACGTGGATTTTCCTTTGATATACTCGCTCATTCGATGGCGGTACTAAACCCAATCTCTTTCACCAGAGAACTCGCGGTCACTCGAAAATCCCGATGTAGTCGAAACTTCGTCTAAATCTTGTTCACGCGATGCTAGACAATGTGTCATTAAATGCCACGTTTCCATTTTATGAAATGCAAGAAAGTGTAACGAGTATATAAAGATTTTTTGATTGTCACGTCGCGCGTCGTGACTTTATACGACAATGTGAATAAAAGTAATTTGATTTCCTTTACGGGTCATTCCGCGTCAAATCAATCATTTCTTTTTGTCGTCGGTGTCGGAGATTTTGATCAAAATGAAATACGATGCACCGTGATATGAAATTAAAGGGAAACTTTTTATCGAGGAACTTCTACATCGAATATTATTTGTCAGAGAACGTCGAATTTTTATTTCACGTTTCAATGCCTTATCTCTCGAAGAAGCCAAACAAGGTATCGAAAAATCTTTGAAAAATAACTCGCGTTTAAAATCAATTATCGCATATCACCGGAGGTATCGAACACTCAATGCCCAACACCAACAATCGAATCCACCCAGTACGCGGCACACAGTATTGGACAGTAGAGACGTAGGAAATCCAGGATCTGGGATGCCGGCGGCGCTGGTATTGTCGCCGATCGGTACACGGTTGGAAGTGGCGCATTATATCAAAATATCGCGTGTGTATACCCTGTACGATTCCTATGCAAAGGGTTCTCCCCCAGACGATCTGGCGACAGCACGCGTCTAAGCGTGCTGGAATTCCGGATAACGTGTCGCGGACATTGCGTCTCGTATCGGCCGGTTCGCTTTGACACCGGTCGCGCGCTCAGCTCGGTTCGGCTAGGCTCGGCGCGGCGCTACGATTAAGCCTTTTGACGCGACGACGTCCTGCGGCCCGTGATCCTTGAAACGGGCCCGACCTAGCCCGCGGACCAGCCTGACGGCTAATTCCCAGATTCCGGATACAATGGCCATTGTTCGACGCCCGGCAGCTTTCGAAAGCGTTCGCGTGATCAACGACGTACACGTACAACGCCCCAACCATATCTCTGTCTCTCTCTCTCTCTTCCTCTCTCTCTTGCTCTGGTTCGGCCTGTTCTAGTTCCGAGTGGAAATTGGAATGTACCCCGAGCGCGTTTCTGTTCATTACGTTTCCCTACTTCCGTTTTCGCTCGACCGGTCGATGTGTGGTTTATTAGTCGTTCGAGGTTCGATAGCAAACTTTTGTTCGGGGTGCCAACGGGTCAGGAGTACGTGTCGGAGGGTGCGCTGCTTCCGGTGTGCCCGTCGGAACGAGCTAGGGGATAAATTATTTTCTGAGGTGTTCACCATTAGCTGGGGAAATATATTCTTTCCAATCTTTCGATAGAAATCCCCTTATCATTTTTTTTTTTTGATTTTGGAAATCTCATGTGAGATTTATTACAACATAATGCTTAGTACAGAGTATTACATAACAAAGTATTAGTACAGAGTATATTGTGTAGTATAACAAAAATGTTATTTGCAATAGAAAAATCAAAAATCCTTAGGCACGTAGGTTACATATATTTATCCCCTTATATTATAATCCCAAACGAAATTATTGTTATTATTGTTATTTATTTTAAACGGACCGAAGTCCTTTTATACAAATGTAATTATGATCAAAGATTAACATTGGATTTATGTCTTGGTCTTATATGCACAAAACCTGAGGAATTTATGCTGCACCCTCTCTATCATGATTGATGATTGTTATAGACTTTTAAAAATTATGCACTTGAAGATATCTGCAGTTTTGAGGCGTGACGGGAGAATTCTATTTAAAATTCTCGAGTGTGTTTTATTGAAAAAAAAATGTACAATTTTGAGGCTCGAGGGGAAATTCTATTTAAAGGGTAGAATCGGTATGACGGGGGATAGAGAAGGGAGGGTTTCGCTGGCATCGCAGCCGTGTCTCGGAGCTCTCCCGGAGACACTCGACGTGCATCTTCAATTGACTGCTAGGAAGGTAGACGTAGGTAAACGGCAGGGTAGATAGAGCCGGTGTGTCTATCTGTTAATGGCATCGTCAAAGTGACATTAAAGGAAATTGATACGCTCCGTACGAAGCGGCTGGAAGGAGACGCGAGGGGCTTAATCGTCCACGGCCTCCCGGAGCTCTCTCTTTCGAGTGCACGGGAGAAATACGAGTAGCTGTCACGAAGTACCCGGAACCTTCTCTCTCTTCTATTCCAGCACGATATGCCCGGCACTTTACATGCCTCGCCGTATTCGATCGCTTCCACGTTAAGTCCGAGGCGGACCCGTAGAACGCTACGCTCCGTCGTTTAGTGTCGTTTCGGGCTGGATAGCTATCTATAGGGTACCTCAGAGCTTTCCCTTGTGGTGGTATAGACCTCCAATAGCCAATAAAGCGCTACCAAAAGTAGACCAGCAAATTTTGGAAAGTGTACAGATATTCGGTTGTCTGTGCAAATCTGTTTATCCGATATAAATAATTTCTATTTGATTATACAGGATTTTGAAAATGGCCTAAAATACTCGAATGATTCGAAAGCACCACAAGACAGGAAACGATATCCGAAATGTCAGATGTCAAGATATAACCAGGATTTTGAGCTTTAAAATAGCCTCGAGTTATCACAAATAGAAGAAATGCTATCTCTACACGACAAACGAAGTTACGTTTCGAACGACCTAATAATATGTCGACGTTCTTGGACTCTTTTAACTTCTACCTTCTTGTAAATGGCATCAATAGGTAATCCGCTAACGAAGCCACGCAAGTCGATGAATCGAAGCTAATAACATTAAGTTTCACTATTAAACATTTATAATTCACCCATTACGAGGTATCAGAAATTCCTACTCGCTGGAGACCGAAATGGCTGATGAAACTTCCCAGAAAATTTGGAATTAAACGGTAGCCGTTGTTCCGGGGCTGGTCCGGAGCCACTCGAAGAGCTTTAAAGTTCGCGAATTGAAATTTAATGGGGGTCCCACGGTGAGTGATGAAAATTCAAAGAATGAATCATCTCATCACCGGAAGTGTGTATATATATATATATATACATTCAAAGTCTCACCTGGTGCTCGCCGGAAAGCGCAACGAAAGGTGTCCGATGTAATCCTACAATGTCGTAGGCGAAGAGGGAAAAATTCGCAGTAATTAATTAGTTGGTGTAACGAACGGCAGAGACTTCGGGCAAGAGAGTTAACAAGAATTATGTGTCCTCCGCCTTTGGGAGCCTGCTAATTGGATCGTGTAATGGAACCGAGCGAGATGATAAATTGAATAGGTTCGTTAAGCAGCCGGTATTTTCGTGGGAGACGTGTAATAACTGTTCGCGGCTTACCGGGGAGAACACGTTGGTTGTCGTTCTTTTGTTTTCGTGCCGACGACGACGACGACGGGAACCGGCTCGCGAGCACGTTCTTTCCGGCTTCTTTCCCTCATATCGGTCGGAAGGGATACGCAACTTTGTTACTTCCGACAACTCTGAGCATCTAAATCTTGTTTCTCGCCGTGCAACATATTACGAAAGTTTGGTATTACAGGGATATAAGGTGCTCGAGTAGAGCCAGAGCTCTTCTTTCCGTCCCTGGTTACATCACGTCTGTCAATACGCGCGCAACATGCCCGCGACACTTGAAGCGGAGACGGAAAATAATTTTAACCCTACCCGTCTACCAACATACTAATATTATAACAATTTACTCATATCCCAAAGGGCATTTTTGCGAGAAAAAAATTGTTATAAATCTCCAACGATTCAGAGATATACATACAGGGTGCGGCACTCTTGATCGCACCGAATAAGGGTCTGTTTACACTGGTATATTTCCGACCGGATATATCAGACCAGACAGATATTTTTCAATGCATTTTAATGGAAGCATGTACACCTATTGTAGGTCTACATACTTCCATTAAAATCCATTGAAGAATACCTGTCTGGTCGCATATATTCCGGCGAATATATTTGAGTATAAATCGACCTTAACTTCAAATTTATGCATTCGACAAAAATATGATTTCTTTCTAAGTGGAGGCGTTTAAAATATTTGAATCTCAAAAAATGATTAGTTTAGCAGATATTTTAATGTGGACGTGTGTATGTGGGTTAGAAAGAATTCGCTGGAGACCGAGGGGTTAATATTTTAAGGAACCCTCGTCGTCGAAGGGGTTGAACTGAACCACCCTATAGATACGGCGATCCGACGGGCGGGTACAACGCGCGAGTACCCGAGCTTGAAACGCAGGTCGATCGAGTGCGGATGTTTCGGATGACGAGGCCGCTTGTACGCGTATCGGCACGTGAAAAGCTCGGCTCGCGTCGTTGCCCTCGCCGCGTGCGCGCCGTTACCCACGCGGCCATATTTACGCAGCGTGCGCATTCAGAAAAATGCACGCGGAACCGATGCACGAACGGCTGGTTCTCTTCGTCGTCGTTGCACCGATGCGATCCCGAGCCGAGCCGGCTTCGCTTCGCTTTCTAGCCTGAACCTAACCACGTCCGTCCACGAGGGTGGCCTTTCTTCCGCGGAATTCCACGACTGGAAAAGCTCGAGGGCTCTTCACGGTTTGCCGGGCACGGTTCCGATCCCGCCAATGCTGCCGCAAGACAAACGTACTTCCTCTTTCGGAGGCCCCTTTGTTGCTCGCTTTTCTATCGCTTAACGCGAACACCGAGGCCCTCTAATTCCCAAGATTGTTCAAACATTTCCTCGATCGATGCCGATTTTTTTCGATATCATAGTTCGATGGTAAGTTGGCGTACCCTCGTGATAGACTTTTCTAAAACCATGAGATATAGTCTTTTAACCCTTAGCACTTGAGTGGCGACTCTGAGGCGCCACGAAAGGTTGCTACACCATTAGTCATAATATTGTTTACATTATCAAATATGTTGGTATCTAATCAATTATTAAATATTTAAGTATTGTATGTTATTATAATTTTCGAGTACAAAGGATCAATATACACAATTGATTTTAAACTGATGTCAGGATAAATTCTTGTGTTTAGCATTGCAATGGTACAGTTGCAAATTAGATGCACTCAATTCGTCGTAGTCCAATTAGCTGCGAAGCTCGAGCAAGCCGATCGCAAATGGTCGAGGAGCAGAATATTAGTAGAAACGTGTTGGAATTCCAAGAAAGCTAACCGTTTAACAAAAAAAAAAAAGAAAAGATAATTTAACTGTCTTTAATGATTCCCCCAGGCTAGTGGAATAAAATTTTCTTCCCGAGTGCTCCCTCCCCTTTCAATTTCACCGTCGTCGCTTAATCAATTTCTTTCTCCTCGGAGCACTTTTCCTGTTATCCCATAGCTTCCCTCCTATCTTTGTTTACTTCCCCGCTTTTATTCTTATCTATCCTCGTGCACATTTCCATTCCACGGTCTCGCACACGCTTTCCCTACCAATCCACTCGCCGCGACGCGCGTCATCCCTCTCTGTCTCTCTCTCCGTCATCCCCAATACTCTTTCTCACTTCATCTGTCGGTCTACGTGTGTACGTCTCTCTGTCTCTTGTTTACGTGTGAGCGTTTCCATTCGCGCGGCCATGGTGCTTGTGTACGTAGGCGCAATGCCGAACAGCTCCCGCGGGTACAATTGTCGCGGCACAAATTACCGTGGCCTGGCATCGTCGGGGTCAAACCCCCTAACCGCGATGGTGTCCTCTGCGACCCCACCATGCACCAATTTCTTCCGTTTTTCTATCTATCTCAGCCTCGCTAAAGTGCTCGCAAACATTAAATGCGTTAAGCCGTCCTTAATGCATGAAATACACCCACGAATGTAACAAAAATATAATCCCTTTTAAAATACATACCACACTTCACAAAAATGCTCAAAAAAATTTTACGAATAAAAGATCCGATACTGTATACCCTGTTCTAACACAGAGTAAAAATTGCGAAAAGCCAAGAACATGTAGTGGCCCTCTCGGAAAAGGGTTGGCAAGTGAATCAAAGAATGGGACCTTGCCGATCCTCTCCGAGTAAATAAAGGAAGGAAGAAAAACCCTCCCAGGGTAGGAAAAAAAAGAGTTTAAATTGCGAATTTTGTCAAATTTAATTTAACTCGATTTGATTTGTTCTAATTCGGAGTTTCTTATAACGCGACACGAATTAAACGAGGAGGGCCAATGGTATTTTTAATAGTGGTCCATATATCCATCAGATTCCATCATTTCCGTTCATTGTACAGCACCGCGCATGATCGCGGCGAGCCATGGAACCAAATTCCTGCTCGGCAAACAAGCACTCGTGTGCGCGCGACCCCTTTTCATCTTCGAACCTTTCAATCACAACAATCGCGCGAAAGAATTCGCAGAGCGGCGGCCAGCTCGCTGTTTACCCACGGCCGCGTTCGTAACGGGAAATCGAGGAGCGTCGATGTTTCCGTTCGGCCGCGGTATCGGAAAAGATCGGGCTCGCGGCACGTACCGGCGATATACCGATAATGTTGTTCAAACACGTCGGTGCCCGATGGGTCGAGCAACAACTCGGGAAATATTAACACCGGCGAAACATCGAAATTAACGGTGGCCGTCTCTCTCTCTCTCTCTCTCTCTCTCTCTCTCTCTCTCTCTCTCTCTTTCTCTCGCCCTCTGTAACGGTGGGATCAACAAGCATGCCCGCGACTTTCCCGCTCTCGAATTGTCGCGCTCCGATCCGCGGGAAAGCACTTGATACCTCGTGGAATTTCAAAACGCGCTCGTCCTCGATGAGAACGCGAGCACTGCCACCGCAACACGTACGGGATAATTGTCTTTCTGTTTGCTAATTTCGCTAAAAACTCCTGTCTCCTCGATAATGGCACTCTGCTGCCCGTTACATTGTTTTTTTATGGCTTCCGGTGTCACTTTTAAGCTGCGATGAAGATTGCTCGATGATCGTGTCTAGTTCACAGTGAATTTCAAGATACTTTTTCTGTTATACAGCTCTTTTGTGTTTTTTACGGCGCAACGTAGATTTTCGTTTAAAGGATCATGTCTAATTAAGTGTGTGACGAACACGTGAATTTTAAGAATTTTCTTTGTTACACTGTTTTAGATGGCTTTTGATGTCCCCTCAAGGTGCTATGTACATTTTTGTTCAAGACTCTTGTACAGTGAATAGTCTAACAAAAATGTGAAGTTTAAAAACATTTCTTGTATACTGTTTTTTGATATCTGTGATGTTTTTTGAGTATTTTGATTTCGGTAGGCGATGTGTTAATATTCGATGATTGAATATTATGAAAGATGTTTATTTTCGTGTGATTCCCGTTGAAAGGAGTATCTGGCCAGCGGTTGGACCGTGTTATTTAATTCGAGCATTCATTAATACGCCGCAGTGGCGCGCCATTTCGTTTTATCTAGGAAAATGCTGCGGCACGTTCCTTTGAAAGTGCGCGTACAGCGCAATGATGTCCATATTCATGCTTACATTAAAGATCGCAATCTTTATTATGACGTCGTCGCTATAAACTTCCGTAATAACAGTTTGCCGCGAGCATACGGCTGCGGCCGTCGACCCATTTTCACTTCGTTCCCACGGCGTTTACTTTTCGCGCTTTAATTCGCCGTGTTACGACCGTGGTCAATTCTTGCTTGCACCTCTTCCCTTTCCCACTCATTTAATTTTCAATCGACTAAACTACATATCCAACCACGCGCCGCCGTAGAGACATTCACGATCGTCTGAGACCGAGCGTTTCCATTCTTCTCCCGTGGAAACGCGAATCGGGGGTGAATTTCTTTACTTTGGACCGCCGCAGTCTCTTTATATTAATGGCTAATTTGAATAGCGAATATGTAATGTAACGTGGCGTAGTATCATAATCGACGAGATCGCATTTCAATCCACGGACTTTGTCGATACGAATTAATTCAATGGATCGTTATTACCGTAAGTATCGTAATTGACGTTTTTCCTTTGATGTCACGGCGATACTCGACGCGGCTCCTACCAAAATTTAAAGCGCTCGAGGTGCCCACTCGAAACTTTAGGAGGGTCGAGTCGCTCGCAACAAACATTTATGTGAAGTTCGTTAGGGCACAGGAACCTCATTATTTATTCTTGTAGCGCGAGAGGAAAAGCTCCAGAAAAAGATTTTCTGCGTTTCTTGGTAGAATTGGCAGACATTTACAGGTTCGCTAAGAAAAATATAAACATTGCAGAACGGATAATATTGCCTACAAAAATTTACAGTCGTGAATCGTTTTTAAAAAAGTAAAGACAATTCAACAAATTTTCATTTTGCATAAAGATCAATCAGCTCTAATAATTTTACACATCCGACACGATACGCAACCGACAGAATTATTTCCGCCACTGCAGGGGTCACGGAAAACTATTCGATGCCCAATAAAAAAAAGAAGGGGGAGGATTAATTGCCATCCACACGAGATCGCACCGCAAAAGAAATATTCCCCTTCGTCCCCTTTGTTTCAGGAAATTCACGCGCTTGTGGGGCGTAGAGCGGGTCTGAAGTCCCGTTCCCGTAAAATTTGCGGTCGCGCGAACAACGGAAGGGCAGAAATTTGAGACTATTCCCGGAATGCAATCTCAAAATGCAGAGCTAAAAATGCACCCCTCGCAATTTCACACATATTACCGCAAGAATGCCGGCGCGTCCTGGGGTTGAAACGGCGCGGCGAGGGTTTGTCGACGGTCAGGGGAAGGCACGTGCTCTTTTTCCATCCCCTTCTTGCTCTCGGCATAATGCACATCGTAAAAAGCCCCAATATCTTCCTCTTAATATCACGGTTTAACGAATTTTACCATTTTCGATTTATCGTTCGCGCGATTCGTCGAACCACCGTGGTTCAAGCGTCACGCATTCGTGATTTTTCAAAATATTGGTCCAACTAGAACTCGTAACATGTCCAAATTCAGTTCGAAACAGCTGATAGCAAAACATATATTGCCTTCAGGTTGCGCATTCAGCCTAAAGTTTAAAAATTTAGGAAAAATATCGAGATTATAATTAGACTATATATTATAGAATTATAAAATTTATACGTTTTCGCTCGTTGCCTCTGAGGAACGTAAAGTGGCCATACACATAAAATGTATTAGATGACGAAATTATAATTCATAAGTTCCTACCTAATATAAATTCAGTCAGTTGGAATATCAATATGGTGTGGTTCCAGCAGTATATTATAATAAAATCGAACTTTAAAATGTTAACAAGTGAAGCCAGCAGTACGATCAGAGCGTTAAGACCAAAATTCTCGCGTCCCGTAATTTCGCGGAATGATCGGGCGCGTATTTTCGGCGAGCGGATTGATTTATGGAACGTGGCGGAACGGTTTCGTTTGTAGCGACTTGTTAAAGTCAATATTGTTGCTTATGAACCACCGGGTTTCTGAATACAGGAAATATTTACATGCCGCGGCGCCGCGCTGCACAGCTGCCGTAAACGCAAAATACAATCGCAAACAGGTCGAGATATCGCGTTTCTGAAATTTTCCGCGATACCTCTCACCGACTTCAAATTCCGTTTTTTATTTCCATTGTCCCCCTCTGGGTTATTTTCGTAATCACCCTCTCTGTCTTATCAGTTATGCTGTCGAACAACCAACGAAAGAGGGAACCTCGAGGAAACGCGTCTCATCGTTCGCGAAGCAACGCGACCATGTTCGAGAGCCGCATCTCTAATGATGCGCTCAAGGATTCCTTGCTTGCTATGTGGAACAACAAAACCAAACGAAAACGTTGTTATGGATAATGAGATTGCTCCATCGACGATGCAACCGTAATTATTCAACGGGTTTCTTTCGCGGAATCTGCGACCTCGCTCGTTGATGGATAATTACCTCTTAAAATGGAATACAAAAGTACCATATTTTATTGTATACAGTTTTTTTTTTTCTTAAATTTTAAACATAATGTGAAAAATCGCACCGTAAAATGTTGAGTATAGTGGCCAATAAACTTAATAGAATTCCTAGATACCCTATTGTGTAATTTTTGCAAGATTTCAGTGTGCTGATCTAACAATAAGGGTGCGTCTAATACTCGCGTGCAGGAGAACACGTCGGTTTCGAGATAAAGGTAATGATAGGGAGATTTGGTACCAGAGTTTCCATTTAAAATAAAGAAGCGGTTCTTAAGATGTAGATGATGATGGCAATATTTATTAATATTACGAAGCATTACACGTTCATAGTTTATGCGATACTGCAGGAGGCGGAACAAGCGAGAGCCACGAGGACCGTGTAAAACCTGACCTACAAATTATACCGATGTTTAAACTGCGGATGTTTATGCATTTATAGCTTATGGGTAAACTGGGTATGTTTGTGCTGATATATAGATTGGTGTACTAATTTACGGGAACAGAAATCAAAGGGAAATTGGTGTGCTAAACTAAGAATCCTTTTACGCTTACAATAAAATAATAAGCCCTTTGTACAATGAATGAATCACTAAAATACAATCATTTAAAGTAAAACAACAAGCTCGTTACGCAATTAAAGGATTAGTTAAATACACTGACTTTAAGAAAATCATATAAATTCAATTAAAGTATTAAATATAAGTAAAGTAAGTATGTTCGAAAAAGAAATGTGGAGGCTATTGTCATGTACCAGCAACCAAACGAAAAATGAAGTACACTTGTCATAAAAATTGACGAGTGCTATTGAACTAAAATTTGTGAGATGAAACCCGGCATGAGTAGATTTCCACTTGACTGTGTACTAGACTCAAGATTTCCCGGAAAATGTGGCTGCGTGGCACAGGAAGAAAAAGTACATTAGTTCACAGGATTCTATACGTCTATACACTGAAATCGATTAACAGTTCAACAAGTGTTGCCTTGCGAGCCTATAACCCGTACAATGGACTCGATTTCGAGCGGTTAGCTCGTAAAGAACGCGAATGTCGATCGCAGCGGACGAATCGCGCATGAAATATTTAGCAATAAGCAGTCGATGAACTCGATCGTCGACCGTTTCCGCTTCTGGATCCTGCTAATGTGCCGTCACCGGTTAAAATATTCATTTTCGTCTGGATCGATGCACGTCGGGGTGAAGTAATTTTTTAACATCACCGGGGAAACGGATTTTCAATTTTTAACAAAGCTCTCGTTGCGTTGTTGAACCGACGAAACCTGAGTTCCGCCGAAACTCGTGAGGAATGCCTGCACGGGTTTCTTGTTTTTTTTTTCTTCCTGGCTCTCTCCCTCTCTTTCTCTTGCTTCCTCTTTCTCTCGTTCCTATTTCGCAATCCTCTCGATGGTAATCGAGGGTAACGCAATTTCCGTAGATTCAGAGGAAACGTTAGCGAGCGGAACGCAAAACAGCGATGTTGTTGCGCGCGAAGCGGTGATCGAGCGGAGTGCAATATTCCCGGGGAAATCTAAATTGATTACACTTACTGCAATTTAACACCCGTATTGTCCTGCTAGTTTCAGCGGCCGGCGATACGGAAGAGCTTTACAATGGTTGTCGTTTCAATAATCGAACGAATGCAAATTATTGTTAATTAGCCCCGGCGTGTTTGCTCGTTGGAAAAACGCTTGATGCGCGATGCGATGCCCTCCGGCCTCCATTCCCGCTCATACTTCGTAAACAAAATGTATGAACAATTATTAGCATTCGATGCCTGTCCTTGGCCGCTCGATTTTACTCGAAACTGGGCCACGGAATCGTTCTCTCTACGGTAACAGTTGTTGCATCACGTATTTACGTCTGCCTTGTGTCGTCGTTCTCGCAATTTCTTATTGAAATTCTTGGTTCCGTATAAACTGTTACTGTTGCGATGTGAACGATAACATTAGAAATGAAAAGGAAAGAAATGAATATCATGTATGTATGTGTTACAGTATCGTCGTGACAAATGTCTAAACAACATAAATAACCTACTTACCTTTTTTTTGTTCTTACATATTGGCAGAAGGAATATATTATTACAAAATTCACAGTGTCTCTCCTTGTATTTTTTGTAAATATTTTTATATAGAAACGATTGACAGCTCGTTTTAATTGTTTCGCACGGACATAGTTAAATGGGATTGTTTCAATTGTTCTTGACAGACTCGTCACTCCATCATTCTTTTGAAATTATCTACTTTCAGAATGGATCGAGGTTTCATAATCAGCTAGTACTATAATGTACGTATTTGCATCGTTTAACAATTCTTATGTCGGCGCTGCTCGGTTTCCCCAAGTACTGCCGATAACAGTATGTATCACCTGATAAGGCGATACACGTAAATGTTTTTAAAATGTCAGTACCTTTCTCACGAGATTCGTTCGTTTAATTACGCGTGTACAGTAGCGTGCGCTGATTTCATTGCATAGTCGATCGAGCCCGTGCGTCTTTCTCTGCCACAGAAAACATTGAGAGAAAATGTATACATAAGACAAGGATCGACAAAGTGAGAACAGAAGTAATTGGATACGACAGAGAAAAAAAAATGATTGAGGAACGAAAAGAGGCGAGAGTAAGACAGAAACGAAACACTATAAAAGAAACAAAATGAGAAGAGAGAGCCAGACACATAAATAACATGGCTAAAAGTATAAATAAAAAGGTGAAAACCAGTTCAAGAAGAAACCGCAGAAAGATAGACATAAAGAGTGAACGGAATAAGACGTGAGCAAGACGAAAGTACGCAGTGAACACAACAAATCAAAAAAAAAAGTGGGAACACAAATAAGTGGCAACAAGATAAACGGAACACCATGGCAGGAAGGACTGAAAAAGTGAAACAAACAATTCGCGAGTAAGGCAGAAAGGAAGGTAAAAAAATATCGAAAGAAAGTTAGAAAGAAAAAGAAACACGGGGAGAGCAAATTCAACTGAAAGCAAAACGAAAGAGAAATAAAGAAGAGTAAAGAGAGAAAAAGGAGAGTAGAAACAATAACAAGAAGAATGTACAAAAAGTCAGAGTGAATGGAAAAAAGTGTGGGTAGACTGACGGGGTCCTAAAAAAAATGAGAAAACGGAACAAGGCGGAAAGGAAAGTACAGAGGGAACGATGGAAACACAAGAAAGGAGCGCAATTAAGTGGAAACAAATGAAGGAGAAGGAAACAGGGAGGAAAAGAGTGAGAATAAGAGCAAAAGGGCGGAAACAGGACTTTCACAGGAGAAGAAAAATAGCAAGAGAAGGCGCAAATAAACCAGTTAGGGGGGGAAATGGAGAACGAGAAAGAAAATTGGAAGTAGGTGCGAGGGAGAAAGAAAGAAAGCGGAAGGGAGAAGGAGAGAGAAGGACTCCTTACCGATGCATATGCACGGCATAGAGTTACTTTACTGGGCCATTACCGTATGCACGGTGCAACCCTTTTCTCTGCTCAATATGCGCAAACGGCGGCGGTGCCCGGTCTATTCGTAATGCAAATAGATTTCCACGATGAAATTGGATTCATGAATAAATTGCGCCTTCCCGATAATTTTGTTTTGTTCCGTGCGCTCCCATGCCCCGACATATTTTCCTCTGGCCGTGGCAGATTCGTCGGCTAATGCGTTTACGACGCTCGAATTCCCCGTTGCGGGATACTTTGTTACTTTAACTACTGTTTGATAACAGTTATCACGATTAGACCCCGCGCAATCTGGCCCGTTCTACAGGCCGCTCCAATTTATGGGACCGATCGAAATCTCACCGGCCAGTTTCAATGATACGGACGACTGGCTTACTACAGCGAAAAAAAAAAGAAAATTAACGAGTCTCGTGTAATTCAGTCTGGAATTTCCGAGTTCTTTCTAACCCTTGTACACCGTTCTGGAAGTTGGACTGTGGTTGACAATTAAAGCACTCCGAACTGTATCGATTGTAATGGACAACATGTGTTTGAAACCATACAAATTTTGACAACGTACCAAAAATTCGTCAAAATCAATGATGCCTCGATTCTTATGAATATTTACACTTTTTCCGAATTTCAAAGCCGTCAAACTTCCCTCGTCAGTGGACTTCGGGAGACAAGAAGTTTGCATTTAGAGGGTTCGCGATCGAGGGTCCGTATTTCCGGTTTCAGCGAGCAGAACATCCCTGGACCTTGTCACCGAGGTTCCGGTGTCGCTAAGGGACCGGTCGCGATGGAAGAATGCCAAAATTGATTAGTTCCCGATGAATAAAACATCGTGTATCAAGCCGTGGCCCCGTAGAATAATTACGCGACCACGATTCAGGGGGATGGGGGTTGGAGGAGGGGATGAAAGTACGTTGATTAAAGTTTCAGCGGAAAAATCAACGTCGACGGGAAACATCGACGGAAGCGGAGATAATGGAGGGTACTCGAACACGGTGATTGGAGGAGAAAATACGCAGGGGGCCGCACGGCACGGCGCGGCGTTATGTTCCCCACACCGCGCGCCCGCGCGCGTGGTGCCTCTCTCCTGTCCCGCGGAAAGTAGTTTCAATCTCGAACTTGCCGACATCATAATTTCTAAACGTCAAAGTACCCGGGCGCGCGCGCGCCCACTTATCCTTCAAATTACATTCAACGTTAAACATATCATACACCCGATTGGACGAGGGAGGGTACACGGCTGTGAGGCAAGACCGATGAACTTCGGGAAACACAAGGGACCGAGAATGAGCCTGTTAGATCAAGACCCAACGATGTCTTGGGGATGGCTTTTCGTTCGAGCTGGTAAGCCGGGAACGAAGAACGGTAATAATTTAGTACACGATTGCAAAACTTCGTGTCCCATTTTCCGACTAACACACGAATGAGATATAGGAGTAGATTAATCACGCAATGTTTCTAGCAAACTTGAAAATCAATTTTTATTGTAATCTATTTGGAGAGACCTCGGAAGAAAGATCTAAGGGATGAAAGTGTCCGAGGCAAAAAAAAGCAAAGTATCCAAGGAAGAAGGGACGCTAAAGAAAGAAGAGAAGTCAACTAAAAAAGGGATGAAGCCGGTGCGAGAGAGAAAAGAGGGAATTTCGAGTCAGGCCGAGTGACTGCTCAATCTTTCACGGAGGGAGCCCTCGAATGATTAATACGAGAACGCCGCCAAGACCAAGACAATTTACGTAACGGTCGGGTAGGGCGAGGCTGATCCGATTATTTTCAGATATCAGTCCGAGCACTCCCGGCAGTATCATTCCCGAGGGCTGCGTGGATTCAGCGCTATCGCGTTTTCGAGGTATCGTTGACCATGCTGACGTTGCTAGCCCCAGCCAGCCGTCGCTAGCGCCACCACCGCCAGCAATACCAGCACCAGCAGCGAGTTCTTGCAATCGGAACCCGATGCATTAAACGTTGATCACTGTTATCGTTTTCCAGCTCAGCCAGTTTTAATTGCACCGAGCCGAGAGAGGGGAAGACCCGGAGCCGTCATAAAAATTCTTGTTAATACAAGGGCAATTGTCGGACCGATTAACGGTTCGACTAGCAACCGGCCCGAGGCCTGACCCGGCCCAACCCGACCCCACCGATTAACCCGGCGTATATTGAATCCGTGGACGTGTAATTTGCGCTTTTTACTCGAAATCGCCATTACCTCGCGAAATTGCGATAATCGGGCGCCGATAAGCGACTTCCGGGGATATCGCGACCCTCCGATCCAACCAGCCCGATAAATCGTCCGCGAATAATCGACGAGTGGACGCAGAGGGCTACCTGTCAGACGTCCGCGTTTTTCGTTAATAACTCCTAACAAAGCCGCGGTGACATTTTCGGGACGCCCTGTATACTTTTTTTTTATTTTGGAAATCTCATATGAGATTTATTACAACATAATGCTTAGTACAGTGTATCAGTACAGAGTGTATTGTATGGTATAACAAAAATATTATTTACAATATAAAAATCAAAAATCCTTAGGCACGTAGGTTACATGTATTTAAAAAGGCTATCACATATATACAAGCACCAATATTGGGTTCAGCTATTAAGCAACCTATGTCCAATGGCAATTGGAAACCTGCTCTAGTAAGGTTCTGGATAAGTTTGATCCTCTGATCTTTATATAGATTGCACTGCCATAGAACATAGTTAAGCGTTTCCTGCTCCTGGTTACATTTACAATTGGGATTATCAATGATGTCAATGCGAGCAAGTGAAGCAGCCATATGGTAATGGTCCGCCCTGCATCGATTAATTGTGACAATACATTATCTTGTTAGCTTTTTATACCCCCCTGTATATTTCTTCATAATAATAACAGGATTGAATTTATTCATAGGATTTTTATGGCAACATGTACGTGAATACAAAAGTATACTAAAGGGTTTCCTCAAATAAGCATTTTTCTCGCAAATGCATAAAATCTCCGGTTTAATTATCCCGATCGCCTAGTATCTGCCTCTCGACAACTTACCCTGTGATATCCGTGAAACCTCAAGGTCACCATGGACTCCAGGATCCGAGAGCTCAATTCCGATGTCGCGATAGCCGATGATATCATCCCGAGGTAACAGCTAGGCGTCGGGTAGCAAAGATTTAACGCAGATTGCGCGAGGCGATGGTCCCCATTAAACGTTCGAGCGTGTTCAGTCATCGGTGAGGAAGGGTGGGGGTTGGTCGTGCAAAAGTCGACGTGGATCGGCAGCCCTTATCGTTGGAAATATCTGACGGAAGCCGGGGTTGTTGCTGTGCTCCCTTTCCCTCCATCCCTCTCTCTCACTCTCTCGCGATGGAAGCTCTCAGGTATTGGATCACCGGGTTATTACGGACGCGCGATACGGGTTTACGCGGACGTAACGGGTGAAGTTAGGGGGATAGATAGGATCGTGAGCAACCGGACGCACTTGACTGTAAATGACGTGGACGCGGATTCGCGCGCGCGGAACCCGAGGACCGGAGCGGAGCCGAGCCGAGCCGAGCGGATTATGCGGGCGTTACAACGCGTCGCGAAACTACGACAGCCCCGACGTTCGATATTGGATACGCGTTTACGATCGTGTTCGTTCACGAACGAGTTCGCCGGGCAAGATTGACGCGTCCGCATGTGGGCCAGGACATCTTCATCGGACGTCTTTCTCGCCTGTCCCCGACGTTTAATATCTACGGGTTTATGGATGACCGTGAAGAAACGAATCAATAGCTCGTTCACCGGATGAAACCTCTCCTTGGACCTACTGATTCTGAAGAGCATCGTGTTCAAGACCGGATGTGTCACTTCTACTTTACCGGGATGATTGTGTGGTTACGTTCTGTGATTGCGATGGCTATATGTGCTGGTGATTATGAAAGTGAAGTCATGGTTTTGATTTGATGAAAAAATATTTTGCCGTGATAACGAGTATTACATAATTATAATACACTAGCTGACTCGACAGACGTTGTCCTGTACAAATTTCCTTTTGTAATTGTCTCGAATTTTTATCCTGAAAACTTTTCCAGAAGCATAACGAACGAAACAAAAAACGAATCACGGATATCCAGCGTTCGAATCTTGAGTTATGGTCATGAGTTCATACAAAAATCCCATAGAAAAAAGCATTTTAGTTTTTTCCTGAATTTTTCATTTTTCCAGGAAATTTTTCCAATTTTTCTTTCCCTAAAAACCTTATTCGGACTATTACGAATATTTTTTGAAAAAAATTAGACAAATCGGTCCAGCCGTTCTCACGTGATGTCGTGACCAACGAACAGCATTTCATTTTTATTATATAGATGATTTTTCGCTTCATTGTGACAAAAATGAAAACATGTAATTTAAAACATTAATAACATTAGAAGAATTCGACAATACTGTTTATATTTTAATGTAATAATCAATTTCTATTGCGGCCAAGTCTGTTGCACTACAGGTAGAAAATTTTTATTTTGTGTATAGATCCGCTGTCTATCTCTAATGTATATTTTTTCCGACCTAATAAAAATGTCTTTTAAATTGCCAGTGAAAGATATGAGGAACGAAGGCCAGTTACGGACAGCGAAAGAGTTAGTTTGCCAGAAACCCGACGAACCGTGTCAAAAGAATCTCCGTGAAACTTAGGGGAGAGATCGGTCGAATCGAATTCGCTCGTAATGCGAATTAGGGACGAAAGGTCTGCGAATCTTTCCGCATAGCTCGAAATCACTGTGCCGTATAGCTGTATCATGAACCTGGATTTTCGGTCAGCGCTACATTACATTTGCCTGGGTTCGTCTGACCGCAGGTCCCTTCGTCCCTTTATCCTAAAAGGCTAATTTCCAAGAATCCCTGGACGTCCGTCCTATAAAGGGGACTGGGATATTCTCCTGTCGGTGGAAAAGTACTCACTGTAACGAGTGCGTTTAACGAAATACTTTTTTTTTTTAAGAGATAGCACAGGCTAACTTTTATGTAAAGTTCCAGCGAGAGTTCGGTTCCCTTCGATGTTTCTGAACGTAATCGATTGCGCAACTGCGTTTGATTTAATTAAACTTCCCTCCGTCCGAAGCCTTATTTTAAGTAACTAAAAGATGCAATTACGATCTGCTCAGATATCAAATTTAAATAACGTTATCATTTCTCCGCTAACATCTTTAGCCACGAGAAATAGCAATTTGATTCTCGTTCCCCTAATTCCGGCCATAAAAATGTAAATCCGCGTAAACGTAAGCTGTGCAGCGATCACATTGAACCCCGATCTAATTACTAATTACGTTCCGGCGGGTGGTGTAAAGTTTATTCACGGAAGGTAGCTAATGAAACGAGGAAGAAGGAAGAAAGTGGTGACACGAAAAAGCTGTCGGTAGGTTAGCGGACATAGGAATAATTCCAGGTCTGAAATCACTGGACAAACGTCAGCTGGCACGGTGACGAATCGCAGGCTGCTGGCCAGTTTTTCCCCGTGACAACGTCGAAACAAGCTCCGACCACGGCGCTGTTTGTACACGTTTATGAAAGAACAATAAGAGAGAAGGAAGAGAGGAAGGCCCGTAGAAGCAAAAGAACGATAAGGGCGCGCAGAGGAAGAGAGGACTCGACGCGACTCTCTCGCGTTATAAATCTTTTGTATATTAAAAGTAATTGCTTTCAGCTAGTCCGCCGCTGGTCGTTTAGCCCGCGGTTCCTGCATCTTGCATGGCATAAAGCTTTCTGGAAGAGATGCGCTTTTTGTTGCCCTCGCATACTCGCCGACTTGGTCCAGATTTCTAACGTGGAAAAGTTTTACAAGCGTGAAAAAAACCGAGCTTTGCTGGGAAAAGACTGATGCGGGACAATGGCGTGACCTGGAACGTGTGCGCAGGTGCTGGACACTTCGAGCGAACGGTAATGTTGATTGTGTTCGCTTAATTTTCGGGCTAGTTCGATCTATTGCATTTTATTAATAGATGTAAAAGGAAGTTCTCCAATTTCATTTCAATCAGATTTCAGAAATCAAGAAATGTGGAATGCTCCGTTATCTTCAGTGTCCATGCGATTTATTTTATTTAGACTTGTATTTTTATGGCAAACAGAATCTATAATCCCGATAACCAACAAATATGCATCCCTCTCGTGTTTTAATAGCTCTACTGTTAACACAATTTATTTTGATGCTATGTGGACGCGTATTTTTGTAACAAACAAAATTTCATAATCCTCAACTTTAACTAAACCGTTTTCGCATGGAAACATCTTTATGATAGAAAAATATTAGTTATAGTGTTAGAAAGTTCCTTCTAGTATTTTCTCGTTGCAAATGCTATCCCGAACTGTTAATCCTGAGAACTCTATGTGGGCGTGGAGGATCGTCGATGTATATAAAAATAGTATAAAAAGCCGTCGTTCCCCATCGACTAATCGGCATCTTAGAGCGCGAAAATAAACGCGGTGTGGGTGGGTCGTTCATCGAAAGTGCAGGTTAAAATTTCAACCGGGTCTCGTTTTATAGGGTGTAATTTGAAATGGCCTCTATCGGCGCTATAGCCCGTAGCAGCATTAAATCCGGGACATCCCCTTATTACACGGCACGGTACGTTGTTTTATTAGACGCTCATCGCGCCGAGGGTACCGTTAATTTAACCATGGCGGTTTTAATTTGTCGGGGATGCCTTCTCTCTCCCTCTTTCTCCTCACCCCCGTGCCTACGCCCCGTGAGTCATAAGTCGAGCCGTGGATAATAGAATCCGAAGCGGACCCGTTAAAACGTCTAGAACCGTTCCCGCAGCAGTTTAATCGGCTGACCGGTGGAAAAAATTTCATTTCCAAACCTCGCTAACCCCTTTATCCTCGGCGACGAGATCACCCTGATGCTGTAAACCACCATATGCACACCATAATCGATGCGTTCCGTTCTACACACCGTACGCGACGAGGTAGACACGGTTTCAACACAGATCTTCATTTACGGTTATGCTACATCTGCTGGAAAGTTCAGTTTGAACCTGCAACTAGGATCTCTCGAGACCCCAACAAAATTTCTGTGCGTTCTTTAACTTTTTTTTAGAACATTTGTATTATTTAGACTTAAATTGTATACTTAAAGACAGGTATCTCGGAAAATTTATACAGAGTTTTCGAAAAGTTCGAATATGATATTTACAACCTGAGTCAACACTGTAACACCTAAGTTATATAAATACATACCTTCTGCATGTTTTGCAACGAGATATTTTTCAAGTACGTACCTGAAACAAAAAGAAATATCCAAATGAATCTTTTTCGATTTCATTATTCGCGTTGTTCACTTTTAAATCGTACAAAAATAGAAAAGGATAACATTACGATCACAAATAGGTGAACTGTTCATTAGAACCCCCCAAAACCTCCCCATAATCCTGCCTCGACAAAGCGATCGAAACTGCGCAACGGTAACAGAAAATTCCAAAGACTCGCGGCAATTAATCCGTCACTCGCGCGCATCATGCTCTCTTCTCGGCGGCAGACAAATCGGCGGGCCGATTACGATAAAACTATTCTAAGCGCGCGCAATTGTCCCCGTCGTTCCCGAGCTGAATAATATTCGCCCGCTCGCTCTCGCCCGCGGGCATCATAACGCCGCTAATTTCCTCGATTTATCGCGAAAGCGTCGCGCGCCAACGAAAAACCCCCTCCAAAAAAAGAAAGAAAAGTGAGACCTAGAAGAGAGACAGAGAGAATCCGGTAGACTCGCGGAGCCGCTTGTAATTTCTCACTCGCACGTCGTTCGTTAGAGTCAGCGAGGTATGTACCATATTCCAAATTTTACACTGTTCTGGACTGGGTGAGTGAAAGAAACATTTCGGACGAACTAATATATACACACGATGAAAGACAGAGTTTGACATTGTAAGAATTACAGAAGCATTTAAACTTTCGCATTGTACATTTTAAAAATTGGACATTGAACATGGACATTTGACGTTGTGCACATTAGAAAATTCATTTGAATTCTGTCATTGTACACAGGCATATATTACAATCTTGACGAGCGACACTTTGGTACACAAACAAAAACTTGTACAGGCGAGATGATACTATCTCTGTCTATTTCAGGAGAATCCCACCCATCGTTTTTCAGCATGGAAAAGACGAGGTAACCTGGTCCCCCAGCAGCCGCGTTGTCAGCGGCGGTGTTGCGTTTCCAGGAGAAATGGGCGTCGTTACTTGGGAAAGGACGAAGCGAGTTCGGTAGGCAGGACGAGTGGAAGCCCTTCGTGATTTCCTATTAGCACAGATATTGCTTCACCAAGAACGAAAGTAATAATTTATCCGGGCGCGGGCTCGTAGGGCTGCCGGCGCTCCCTGTCTTCCTCTTTCTCAGCTCTTTGACTCGACCCCCTCGATTTCTCTAGTCCTACGCTCGTATGTATCGTTCCACCCCTCTCTATTTTCAACCATCCTCCTCTGTTGCTCTCGCTCTCCCTTACATTTCAACCCTGTCTCTCTGTTTCTCACCGTGTCTCGCGTCAGAGCCCCCGTTAACCGCCCCCGAGCTTAACCCACCGCCACGTCCGCCCGGTTCATTGTAGCGCAAAAATAAGTGAGTGTATGATGCACGGGCGAAGGGGAAATTATACGGCCTGTAAGTGGAAAAGGAAAGGGGGGTTGCCACGGACAGCCACGGGGTTGAATACCTTACCGCAAGAGAGCGAGACGCGCGAGACTCGGAGAAACTGAACCGGAGAGAGGGCGAGAAATTCGCTATTTCTCGAAGTCCTTTTCAAACGCGACCTCTCTCTCTCTCTCTCTTTCTCTTCCCATCTATCTCCTCCATCTTTCTCTTTCTTTTTCCGTGACTCGCCACGCTCTCCTGTCTCCCGTAATCCCGTCTCGCTCGCGAGCCGGCTCTCTCCGAGTACTTTTTCTTTCGCGATCTCTTCCGGGCTCCTCCGACTGCTCCCTTTTTCGAACCGAACGGATGGACGAGAAGGACCAGACCGACGGACAGACGGAGTTAATCCTTCGCGCGCGAAAAGCAAAAGGCGCAAGCACCGGAGAGAAGAGAGAGAGAGAGAGAGAGGTGGGCTCTTGAGTTTCACGGAGCTTTGGCGATTACCGCCGGCAAAAAGGGGATCGTCCGGGGAGGAGAGCCTTTTGCAACCGGCTGTTAAATATCCGGACAGGAGTACTGCGAACACCGGAATACCTTTCGCGTGGTTGCGCAAAAGTGACGCGGTGCATGTGCACCCACTTCCAGAACCCGATGCTTAGACTTCTGTTCGATGGGCAAACACGGACGTCGCACGCGGCTTTGCTTTTCCTCGCTTTTGCTTGCTTTGCTCTCGGACTACCACCACTACCATCACCGTTACCACCACCGACCTCGTCGTTCTACCGGTTCGGCTATGGGCTAATTAGGGGACGTTCTTCGGTTAGTTCGGACGCAAACGGAACGACGAATCGGAACGGTGATCAAGGATTTTTGACCGGCCCGCTGGATACCCGTTTCAAAGTGTCGATTTAGCCTTTGAGGGATATAAGGAGTTAGTACGCTTCTTTGGCTTCGGTTGCGCGCCGCTTTTTGTGAGGATACTTTCGGCTTGAGGATTAAAAAGAACGATTTGCTGGTCGACGGGACATGCACGGTGCAGCCGGTCCTTTGCAGGACGAGAGCTGAAAATGTGGTAGACATGTACACTGTGAATCGTGTAATTGATCATTAACAGGTGATCAATAATTTGACGAAGAAAGGGCTACGAATTTGTACACCTAATCTCTACAAAAGTCTAGTCGACGTAATAGTACAACGTGCAACAGTATACGAGCTGCGAATCTGCTAGGGACACATCTAATAATCGTTCAAACAGGCCCGTTTAGAAAACGCGAGCAGGTCGACTGATTGTTTGCAACGGGCGTTTGGAACAGTCGCGGAACTTGCGATCGAGGACTCCGGAACCGAGAAACGCGTAATTATCGTATCGTCTGGCAGCGGGTCCTCGAGTTCGCTGACGTCTTCTCGAACAGTTTAATAGAGTAACGATTACCGTCTCAAGGATATGTAAGAAAGTAAACTCTCGGGGGTGAATCGGAACAGCGAGGCGAACTTTCGAAGGCGTGTCACGACGAAGGTAACTGCGAAACGGGGAAGATATTATACTTTCTCGAAGAGTAAGTGAGATCTAGATGCACAGACTCAGGATGAAGAAGAAGGGGAGGGGGTGAGGAAGGTGCGTTCCTCACCCCTTGCCGCGGCATTTTCCCATTTTCTCGAAAACAGCGAGACGGAACGGAGCTGGGAATTAATTAACGTCTTCTTCGACGCGAAATCGAAGCCACCCACACAGCTCTGGAGCGCGCGCGAGTCACGGATGAGGCCTCGATGCGAAAGTTATTCGGCTCGGGTTCGAGGTTGGTGCGTGACAAACAGCGATTTCGAGTGTTTCCTGGAATAACAAGTCGTCTATTGGCTGGCTGCCGCCGGCTGCGAACCGGGACGAACGTTGCCGCGGTAATTATTATTATTCAGTTTGTCAAACGGTCGGTTGCCAGACGTCGTCGTCGTTGTCGTCGTCGTCGACGTCGTTTCGTGCGACTGTTGGATGCGTCATGGATCTACCCGTTGGCTGACTGAGCGAACCGAGATGTAAATCCCATTAGCGAAATTGATGCGACTTCCTGGCCCGGGTGTCTCGCTGTCTTGGCCTCCGCCACGGATAGAGCGACGCCGACGCCGACACCGACGTCGACGGGACGCGTGCACGGGCTAACGATGAGGACGACGGGAAACCCTAAACCATGATCCTTTATTTCATTTATTACCAGTCCCTGGATCTTCATGCAACAATCGTCCACGTCAATCGTGAGAGACAGGAGTCCATTCAAGAACGACATCGGTACATCGCACTGCGCTCTGATACACAGGGTGATTCACGAAGCGTGATCAGCTTCGATCGATTAACGAAAAATTGATTCGCCTTCTAGAAGTTGGTCGTAGTTATCTTAATTCCACGATCCCGAGATCCGTCAACCGCCCAACCATACTTTCCCCGAAGTTGATGCACCCCGTGACTTCTCCACAGTCGCCTAACGATCACGGAGGGTCCAGGTCCCCAATATTTAGTATAGATGCCTTTTTAATGGGATCGATTGTAGTTTCCCGGGCGACTCATCTTTTATTCAAGATCCGAGCTCTCTGGGCGACGAGATGGGATTCTACACGCGTCCCGTATGTTCGCATAAAACAATCATCAAGTTGCTCAATTTGTCTCGACTCATTCCACTGTACAACAAAGCGAGCACACCGTACATAGTGAAAGAACGAGAAGAGGACGGAGGGATGGTGCGCGACTTCCTGTGAAATTGTCTCGGAGAACATCACCGGGAATTTCGTTAACCGTCGCGGCGCGGCGGATTTGCACATGGATAGGCGTGTCGCCGGAATATATCGATGGATAGGGGAGAAGAAGATGCGGTTAAATTGGTAATCGGCGGAGCCAGACCGAGAGAGGAAGATAGAGAGAGCTCCGTAGTTCCTTGACGCCGGTTTCCCAGTGCCTTTTGCCGGCGCGCAGCGCAAACATCCGGTAACCCGATGTCAAATGTCTCGTGTTTGCGAAGACACTCGGCTTCCGGATTAATTTGCAAATTTAAATGCACGCGCACGGCCCCCTGACTCCGCGCACTACCGGATACAATTACCACTGTAACTTATACATCTCTCTCTCTCTTTCTCTATCTCTCTATCTCTATCTCTTTCACCCTCTCTCTCTCGCTCATTCTATTTCTCTCTTTCTCTTTGCGAGCGTATTTCGCCCCGGGACACT
This sequence comes from Lasioglossum morio, assembly GCA_916610235.2. Classification (NCBI taxonomy): domain Eukaryota; kingdom Metazoa; phylum Arthropoda; class Insecta; order Hymenoptera; family Halictidae; genus Lasioglossum; species Lasioglossum morio. Next base: position 12,341,693 of record OU744334.1, read on the forward strand.
TTCACAAGGAGCGAACTCAGCGACGACGTATGGATTGCACATTTCTTGTCGGCGAACGTCACTTCCGAATGGGAAATATGCTCCGGTGAAGATGAGGCGAGAGCACGGGAACAGAGAGGACCCTAGGAACGTGTACTTAGCTAACTTGATTAGCTCTGTACGCATATGCGAACCGAAAGGGTCTCTCGTCTGACGCATCGATTTTACTGCGACGCGTGGTCGTCGAAATTCTCCATTAAAAATGCCGCAGTAGATTTTTACATGCTGACGGGTTTATATGTTTGATAGCGTCGTTTTGTAAAACATGAACATTCTTCATTGTATACATTTTCATATTCCTTCTGTAACTTTAACGAATTTACTCTGGGAGACAACAATTCATACTTTGTTGTAAAGAATATTAAAATGTATCACACGATGCAATAAAGCACATGTCATCCTGACACAATAACATTTTTCTGTTTATGAACGATTATGAGGCAAGTTTCATTTAAAAATGCCCACCGCTAGACCATTACATTTCTTACGGCCTGTACAATCGAAAATTTAATTAGTATTTGACTGGCGCTTGTATAAAGATCTAAAGCAGTTCCCCAGCTCGAAACCAGACACCTAGTATAGTTTCGGCGCAAGTCGAACGAATGGTTCCACGGGGTCGTTTCTTCCTCGCAGGGCTTTTTGATTAGCCTATGCATTCTTGAAATCGGCTCGGTGCGATTTCACGGGCATGAAAGTTTAATCGCGACCCGCGTCGCCCCGAAAGTAACCCGAAGCGGTTCCTTTTTCCGGTTCGTGGAACTCTCCTTTCTCGATTCCGGAGCCACCGCTGCTGCACTGTGCTCGCCCGATCCCGCTATCAAATTACCTTACCCTTTCTCGCGGGGGCGTGCGCAGTAAACGCTCGTCGTCGTAAACGGAAACGAACGCTAAGAACGGCTTGCGCAAACTTGAGAGAGAGATAAGGATTAGAACGTCTGAGCCGGTGTCGGTGCACACGGGCCACGAGAGGGAGTGTGTGTGTGTGTGTGAGAGAGAGAGAGAGAATGAGAGAGAGAGAGAGAGAGAGAAAGAGAGAGACGGAAAGAGAGCTCGGTGATTTTTGTGCCGGAGGCTCGCCTCGCGAGGCAACGCGCACGGATTATACATCGGAACATGCATTATGGATATTTTTAAAGGGGCTGCGTGAAGTTCGGGATCCCCGGGCCAACCGGCGAATAAAAAAGTTTATATGAACACGATCCACCCAAGGAGATCCCCGCGCGTTTTATCGCTCGACTTTGTTGAATAAGTGATGACCGATGGATGCGCAGGCTCGAGACGGATCCGCGATCTTTGCACCCGAATTGCTCGTAACTTCTTCTTTGCAGGTTTTCAGGGCCTACGAGGCAAGTTCGAAGTGCCCCAAATACAGCAATGTATCAATACATGTGGAAACTTCGACAGCAATATGTTACTTGGCTCGCGTACAGATACTAATACCTGTTCGAAAATGTAAACGAAACGCCGACACCCTCTTGTTTTTAATCATTTCTTTATAATACATTTTGAAGCAGTGAAAATGCGACCTCATGAGTATTCATGCGACGTATAATAACATAAATATGGACGACGTACGATCGGATTCGTCGCTCACCGTTCGCGAACGTAATAGTCGATTCATTAGAATTTTAAAATCCAAGAAAACAACCAATTCTCGACTGCCATGATCCCATCGGGGATGCTTTATCCAGGTGACTCCGTCGCAAGGGGACAAGAGCGAAGAAAATCGGCGGAAGCGGCTGAATCGCCAGATAATGCTCGGTGCGCAAATTCTTCGGTAAATATTTGCGCTGCGAGAGAGAGAGAAAGGGAGACGAGCATAGAGGAACGGAGAGATGGAGAAGGAGAGAGTCGGTAAGCGAACCGCGTTAAACGCACCGCTGGAACATCGAGACGAGGTAAACAGCGGCACTGCGTGGCGAATTTCAATGGCAGGTCTCCGAGTGCGTTCGTAGTCGAGTCTATTGTCGCGAGTGTGGGAAAGTTTGTAATAAATAAAAAAGTATTTGGTATATCAAAACAGAAAATGTTTCATTTCAGACGTCGCTAAGATGTATGCACTCGGCCCGAGGATTACACTCGGCGCGTGTATCGCTTGCGACGGCCCGTTTCCGCTTGGTCCCGTTCCGTCGACGGAATTTCTTCGGCGCGCCGTTACGTAAATATTCATTAGATGGGAAAACTAGCGCCGAGACGACGACGCCGCTGCGGGATCCGTCTGGGAGAAGAATTCCTCTCTCGTCCGAAGTCCTGCGAGCTGGATTCACGGTTCGGGAGGGGGCGAGGGTGGAGAGAAAGAAGGGAGAAAGAGGATTTCGATACCGTGTTTCAAAGGAGCCGCAGAAATAATCTGCTATGCATAGCTTCGGGCCTCTTTCGCGCGGCTTGCTATTAAATTCGGATGCACGCCAAGTTCACCAGCGCACCGGTCTCGTTGCATGCCAGTTGGCTCTCTCTCTCTCTCTCTCTCTCTCTCCCTCTCTGCAACTACACCACGGATAACCTTGGATCTTCCCAGCGAGTCCTCGGTGCACCCAGTTTTATGGCAGTTCATACAATTTTACGGCTATGTCTTTGAAATCGTATCCCCGGGTAATTGAAGTTTGAATGCCCCGGAACGTGTGCAGTAATATCTTCTGCAATTCAGAGTTTCGATAAGCTGACGGTCGATTGATTCATTCGTAAACGCTTCATATGAACACCTCGTGTTGCCGTCGTAACTGTTATTTTATGGAAAGTGAATTTAAATACGCTGCCAGGTGAACCGGCACGCTTCACTGCTTTTTAATGGGGACTTCGTGACATCGATACGTTTAATATAATTTCAAAACTAAACTCTTGCTCCGTCTCTAAACAACTTTAAACCACCCACTAAAATTTTTTAACAAATCCACTGCCCTTTACGATCCTCCATAAGTTTTCCCCACAAATCAATTCTTCGTCCCCGCATCAATCATTCGTAGCCTCGCGTGTTTCCACGGGTCAACGCGATTATGGAAATATGTTTCGCCGAAATTCGATCGATTTGCGAACACAGCCGGTGTGTGCCCTTATCGAGGAACTCGGATGCGTTTTCCTTGGCAACGGCGTCGCCCCTATCCTCGTAGAAACGGGGGAGAGATAGGTCAGATAATCTGTATCGAAGGGCCGCGCGCGTCCTCCGCCCGTGGGCGTCGCCGAATTAATATTCGTTGGCTTATTTCATTTCGCGGCGATCAAGGTGTTGCGTTCTTGAAATTCCCGGCAAATTGTCCCCTAGCGCTATTGACCTTTTCTCGTTCGACGGCCCCCATGGGCTACCATTTTCCCCGTCCATGGGGATCCGTCGTATTATTTCCGGCGAGGAAGGGCCCCGATGGGCATCCACATCCTCGAGGGCTATATCGACTAACTTGCGGGGCTGGAGAACGACTATTGGCCGGACCGGACGAGATAATTAGTAGAAACGTCCCTGGAATCGGAGGTCCGCGTCATAATTGAGAAACGAAGCTGAATGCTTTCACGTCTCTTCAACGACTGAAGAGACTACCACTAAAATCATCTATGTAGTTTATGTACCTTGCAAATAATACAAACAATTTTTATTTTTTATATAAATCCGCAGTCTACTTACAATACAGTAAAAAGAACGTAAAATGGGAAAGACAGTCCGTGGCGTGCCAGAATTTGGTCCTCGATGCACATTTTCACTGATCCTCTAGTGATCGCGGTTCCAAAATAAACACTTCCATTATAAAACAATAGAATGCATTTCTGCGCTTCGCTCTGGTCGCTTTGATCGTTTATCGCTCCAACATAAACGCGCTCTTACGTGCAGCGTGTGCAGAGAATCTGGGCGAGCCTGAGCGCTCGTGGAACGCGACGGCCTGTCGTTATTGCTCGTTATTTTATTCCCTTTTTCCCCCCGTATCCGCTGCTCCTGGAAAACCTTGTCTCTCTCCCCTTCGCTGCTTTTCCCCGCGAATTCCGATACGTCGACGTCGATGAATCAACGGCGGACGCGCGCCTCTTTTGCTCCGGAACACAATCGGGATCCTTTTTGATTACGCTGGAAATTAAATTGATCGCGTTTCGTTGTGGTTCCAGGAGCGACAACCCGCTCCTCTCCCACTCCCTCGCCGCGAGGATGACGTAACGCATCCGCGAAACGTATATGCCGTCGACAAACAACGGGACTCTGCGGCAACACTCTCTTGTAACCGTACACCTGGTTCAATACAATGCGGATCAACAGTCGTTGCAAACAGCGAGCGAGCGAGATTCTGCCTGGTAAGTTTACATTCTGCTCGATGGTTTTTCTGTTGCGTTTATTATGTTCCCTAAATCGCTTCGTTGTAACATTTTTTGCGCTGTTTGCGTCGTTTCGGCAGACCGATGTTTTTCTTTCAGATCCACCGAATCCTCTTTGAAATACTCATCGCCCTTTGCATTCCCAAGATTGACTTTTATAATCATCGCCCTTTTGTATCTCTTTGAACTTTAGAGACAACACTTGTAATCTTTTTTACATTATACTTATACCCTTAGGAAAGTTCACATAAAGCCCTCCCTCTCCCTTACCCTTCTTCGTCGTACTTTCCTAAGGCTGCTGAAATTGTAATATTTTGAATTATCGACATAAGAGCAGCTTATTCTTGTTATCCTTGAGGGTCCTTTGAGATCCCACATTCTTCAAGATTGTGGCCCTTTACAATCTCAGAAACACTTGACAATATTAATCTAGGAATAGCGACCCTCTAAGGACTGACGAATAATCTAGAAATTATACGACCTTCAAAGGTATTCCCAAGAACCCTTGAGGATGATCTGAGAACCTTAAAAAATCCTATTTTTTTATACTTTTGATTTGATTTGAATAACTTTTGATATACCTGGTACCAAAATTTTGTTCGACGGACCATTTCCATACTCTAAGAACCTTTTATTATTTTGTTCTTTTGCACGATTTAGTTCTTCGATTCATTAACCTACAAATTTGTTCTTAAATTATTTTCCAAATGGGTCAACGTTTTAAAATTTTAAAGACACCAGATATCTTGAAAGTTTAATTTCTAAAGAATTTCAGTAACGAGACAGGATATGCTGCAATACTGACCTACATTTTTCGAAGGAAGATGAGAGCATGCTTCGGAATAAAATTTCAAATGTATAGGCGAATTTGAGCCAAGTACAGCGTATATTTATAATGCGACCGGGTCACGCAATTTCCTCCGAGATTCTGCTGGTGTTCGCATGCAGCTTATGATCGTTACTAACAGAACATAATGTAAGCCACGATAAGCCTATAATAGTTCATTCTAATCGTTATTTAAAACGAACCTTCCTATCGTGCCGGACCTGTTAACTCCTCTGTAATCTTTCCGGATTTTTGCTAATTGCATTAGACCTGCTTCGCTTTCCAAACTTCGTCGATTTACATATGTGCTGACACAATTTTAATTTTAATATGAATTTTATTCGATATCGACGGATTTTCCACGACTGTCGTAGCACATTATTCTTAGATAGTTCAACAAATTCCATTTAAGTTTCTGACCGACAGGAAAACTTAGATAATTGGCATGATTTTTTTTCGCGGACAGTAATATCGAGGTAAATCGGACTGGTAAATTGAGTCGAGCATGGTGTACACGGTGTGGACCAGGAAATACCGAGGGCGTTAAGGTCACCGTAGAGATTTCAGACGGTTGAATCACGCATTAAACCGTGAACGTAACTTCCGCGAGAGGTTCGGCGGCGTGTACCCGGAATGAAAGCGATTCAGACACGAATGGAACGCCGTGGAAACCCTGCCGGCGAACTTGTTGCGGCGCGCATTAAATCGTCCTATCTTATTAAACTTCTTCGGGCTGGAAGTTTATTTCCCCGGAAGCCCGGTGTTTCGTGTAACGAGGTTCCGCGAGCGAGAAACGCGGAAACGCGTCGGCTGGTTCCTGCGCGCGACAATTAAGTGGGGGCGAGTGCTTCTGCGGCAAGATCGCACGATTGACAAATTCCTACGGGCCTTTCCTGTTTACATGGAAAAATAATAACATTAAGCTGAAGTGCTCTAAATGATATCGGCGCTACAGGTTCGATCAACAACACAAAAATTAGCAATTTTGCAGAGCATATTTTACAATCGTGAAAAATAGAGAATATTAAGCTGAAAATTCTATATTTTTACAACGAACAAAAAATTCTTGAAGCTCTTTAAAAGCCTCTCTTCCCTAAAATAAACATTTTGCGATCAACACTTGGCGGTTCAATATTTGTAAATTATGAATAAAGTGTCACTGAACCCGACCATTCAGTGGAGAAACATTTAAAAGTTAATTTATTTTGCGGTAGGATTCCAGCGGACCATGATCGCATTAAATTTCAATCGAAACGCGCATTTCAGTTTGGAACTGCGTTCGTCGTGAAATTTTGATAAGAGGAACGCTTAATTGAACGTGCAAGGAATATGGAAAAGGCGATTAATTTTTCACCTGTTCCACTGCGGCGACAGATATTCGATGGTTATGTTTAATATTCGGTTATCACGATCAAAGAGAGATCTTCCTGCTCACGTGCCGCGCCCTCTAAAATATTCGACGGATCTTGAATTCTACTTTCATCGATGGTCGAGTATAACTAAAATTACAGTCGAATGCGATGGGACAGGTTCCGGAGATGTGCGTGGGACACTACGAACCGTGTCTATTTTCCATGGAGATGGCTGATTCGATGGAAAATGTAGATTCGGAGCTTACCATGTGCGCTCACGTGCTCGCACTTGTTCTGATCAGCAACGAATCGCGGTCTCTGATATTGCTTTTGTCTCGAACGCATTCGAACAACTTGGACATAGTTACGTCTGTTCAGTCGCTGCAGTAACCTGGAATTTCTATACGCGAATAGTCGTGATTTTTAAATTGTTCATGGAAGATAATTGTTTGAACGAGGAGATGCACACCGTGCTTCTTCGGCCGAAAGATGAATTCGAACGCGTAAGAAGAGTTTCATTAAAATCAGCCTTATTCCCGTTCCGCGCGTAATACTTCTTCGCCGTTGCAAATAGACAATCCTCGATTATTCGCGGCGATTAAAGATGCGAACTGGGTAAAATAGACTGTCCGATTAATTACAGGAGAAGTTCCGCGATCCGTGCTTAACGGGGGAACTTATTAGCGAGTTGTTAAGTCGAAAATGTCCGCCTCGGTTTCGTCGCTCCATAAATATTCAGCTTGTAAATGATTCAACCCCCTCCTCTTCTCTCTCTCTCTCTCTCTTTCTCTTTCTCTCACTCTTTGCTTGATCGTTGTTCCTATAACTGGAGGTACTTACTTTTCAATATAACCGTGTTTGCGGATCCCGGGGAACTGGGATTTAATAAAATCGTTTATGCGAATGAAGTTTACCGAGTCGGACAACTTTCTAAGAACAACGTCGAGTGGCGAGCTCGCGGGCCCGGATGCCCGATTCGTTTGCGCAACGCTGTAAATACACGGTTGAAACGATAAATATCAGACGCCGAGAATTGGAAACGCTCGTGCCCGCGACCGACGAAGCCATGAAAACTTCGCTGATATAATTTCACTCGAAGGCTTCGCGTTGCGGACTCGCGGGGGGAGGGAAATAAAAGTGCGCGGAGCTGAGCTGAGCGGAGAGTTCCCTATTCCTTTTCAAACGAACTTCCTCTTGTGAGAACCGACAGCGAAACATCTTTGTCACTCGAATGTCTCTTTTCGCGTTTTATGAATATTTATGCTAGTTCTGCGAATCTACGCTTCGAGTGGACTGTGTGATGGTCGTTGATTTCGCGAGACATGAAACAATTCAAGGTTGGAGAACCCGGATAAGTGACCGTCGATAATTTTGCTGAACAGCTTTCGTTCGAATGTTTAATTACTGCTCAGTTTTAATTTGAAAATAATGGACGAATATATTTTCAATAATGTGTGCTATATTGTTTTAAAATAGTTTCCAATCTTTCCACTTCGAGATTTACATCTTCGAGGCTTATGTATACTCTGAGATTATACAATTGTGATAGTCCAGTGAAACATGGAGCTGAATAAATGTTTGCGTCGTCTGTTAATAATATTAATATCGTACATTCACAGCGAAGTAGAAACCATGTGGAATTTTATTGGTACTATAGTGGTACATTAAAATTTCATGCATTTTCCATATTCATATTTGATATAAATGTATAAAGCCCGACAGTATAGTCATAACGCGTAATTTTCAGAGATGTTCCTCTAAATTGCGTTTTATTAAATGTCTTTCATATGTATCATGGATTATTTGATGAAAATATTAGAAACATTTTTATCGCCAGCTTCAATCAAACAACAATCAAAAGAAATAAATGTTTATATTCATGGATCAATATAAACAAGAAGCATGGAAATGTAATAATGTCCTTTTTGAAACTGTGTAACTTGAATTCACTTTTTTGTAAATAATATTCAGTATCAATATCAATTAAAATGATAAAATCAATTGACTCACCCTGTACATGTTTTTGTAGGCTATCGATGCCTAGGCAGAGTCTAGCTGTAGAATTAAACAGCGAAGAATCATTTCAGGAGGAAACCTAGTGCAGAAACCTTTCGAGGTTTCCTCCGAGCTAACTGCCATTTTCCTTCTATTCAGACTTCCGCTTTTTGCGGCCGCTTCTCCCTGATAAATACCCGCACCGACGGCTCTTGCCTTTGTTCATTGCTCCCCCGTCTCCCTAATCTCAAATTAATTGCATGACAAACAATTTCTTGCCGGTAACCCGCCGTTGTCTCGCGTTTTCTTCTCCGGGCGACGACAGCTTCGATACACCCCCACCCATCACGCTGAAGTTTCCTTCGCCCATTAAATACGACTGAGGCTGCGAAAATACGGGCATAGTTTTTGAATATCGCCAATCTGTACAATCGTAGAGTATACTTTATCAATGTTTGATTGGAATCTGCAGGCGAGAAAAATCACAAAATAATCGTGGAGTCACAAATAAAAAATGTTGTGTTCTCTTAATGTATGGACTCCTCAGCTTGTAAACTAAAAAACAATTTCTGTATGAAAATATCAATTTTCCGATGAAAGAGAAAATTTTTATACGATTCACCGATAAAAAAATCATAAGCGCAGTTTCTGTGAATGTGAACGAAAATCGTAAAATTCAGTTCTTTATTTTACAGAAAAATAAAAAATCATTAGAGATGTAGACTGACATTTTCGATATTATATTTAAGGAGAATTTTGCAAATTTAAATTGATTGAATCAACGGAAAAAGAAGTAATCATTTTACAGTGAAATGCAACATATTTCCAGTAACGATATAAAAAGAAATCCGGTTAAAAACAAGTTATAAATTTCGCGAATATCACGGCATGGATCATAATTTTAAATGACGACCAGCAGAAAATTAATTTGATTTTCTTTACGGCGGATATAAAATCGCGGCCATCACGTGTGTGCGCGAGGTAGCGAACGTGTTAATTTGCAATTCATCAGCAGACCAACGGAAAACTCGTTTAGAAAAATGACCGCGTTGCGCGTACACGTTCCGGCTCTGCCCGGAAAACTAAACATAATCAGTTTCAGGGTTTCGTAATTTGATCCAGGATGGATCATCCTGTCGGGCAAGTTTATTCTTCAAACAGGAAGAAAATAATACCAGGTAGAAAGTAATTGAACCAAGCGAGGGGCGAAGTTTCTACGTAGTGACGCTTACTTCTACGAAGGATGATATATTGCGCAGGGGACCCCGATTATCGGAACACCGCTTATCTGGAATTCCGATTATACGAAAATCTGTTCTACGGAATATCGATCACGGTAGACGATGCGGAATTCTATGCAAACACGGACACTGGTATTCCTACGGCATATTAATCAACATTCTGGCGAGACCGAAAAATTGGGGGAAAATACCTCGATGTTTCCCAGCCATTTTACACGTCGTCTAATTGTAACATACATCTCTCAATTGATGACAGTCATCATTATTTTGGTATAACTAAAAATTTTTTATCAGCCAAATATCCAACCGCAAATAAAACTAGTAGTATTAGTCAATATTTTGCTGTAGTTATAGCTAAAAAAATCCTTTCATCTATTTTCATATATATATATTCAAACTAACAACATTTATTAATATTTTAGTGGAGCTGCAAATAATCGAAAACTTCCTCAATATTTAGCAACAATTTTAAATGCCATCAAGCTCTACGTAAATTTCCAAACTAACAAAATTAATCAATATTCTAGTGGGGCTGGAAATGATTGAAAATTCCCTCAATATTTAACGAATATTTTACACGTCATCAGACTACACATCCATTTTAAACTAACAATATTCAAAACGCAACGCATGGTATCTACAAACAAAACAACAGATTTTTTTTCGACAGGGCGGTTTCATCGATAACTCTACACATCAAATATTTGTCTATGAAAAATGAAACCTGTGTTCCAATTTTTTTCACGTTTTCTGGGTTTATAGAGTTAATCATAGTTAAAAGCTTGAAAGAAATCGAGCCACAGTTCTGCGTAAAAAGATTACAAATGAAGGAGCCAGAAATCCGCCTTGATCATCAACACTCTCTAATTACAGCTTTATCACGGTACCCAAAATCGCCATAACTCGTCGCGATTAAATGTCGCGACGGCCGCAGCTCGCAACTCGGTATTACGGGGCTAGAAAAAGGGGTGTCCCGTGGCCGGGGGAAATTGAATTTCACTTTTGCCGGCAAGATGGGAGCTACTTAAGCGTCTGCTTCGCTGGCTGGATTCCGATTGTAAACTATCCTGTCGGTGGGCCGATTCTCATCCGCCCACGCGCGACAACCTAACCGGCACAGCGGCGCGCGGCAGTGGGATATCAGTCCCGTAGGCAGAGAGAGGATCGGGCCGCGGATATTATTGGAAAAATATATCGGCGCCATAAAAGCCGCGGGAAGCCTTTAAGCTGAAAATTGCTTTCAGTCGAAAGTGGCTGGTTTCCGGTGGCCATATCTCCGCCGGAAGCTGCTCTCGCTGGCCGATCCCAAGCGTAAATTCGATAATCGTTACGCGTAACGGGCCGCTTAACGCGCGTCCCTCTTCCCGTTAATCGCGTCCCAATATATATTTCTTCCCATCTCTCTCTTCCCTATTATTTTTTTTTCTCGTTTTCATTTTCACCTGCGAGTAGTCGACCCGACACGCGGCCCAGTCCGGTCCGCGCGTTTCATTAATTATAATTATCTAATTAGACCATCTTCCCGGCCGCGCCCGGAATCGTAGATGATAAAGCCAATTAAAAAATTTTAATTTTCACGTGCTGGAAAATGTAATGAAATTCTTCGTCGTCCGCCTCTTTTTGCCTACTACTACTTCCCTCTTTCTCGCGCCGTTCCTTTTTCCTCTCTCTCTCTCTCTCTCTCACTCTTTTTGTCTCTCTTTCGTTGCCCACCACTGCCGAGTTTGTCTCTCTCTCACTCCCTCCCGACTGTCTTTTTTTTGTTGCTGAAATGCACTCTGCACATTCTACTCTAATTAAATTTAATCTTACCCCGGAAACGTTTCCGTTATTCGCCGCCCGCGAATTCATACAACCGTCTCGGGGCCGTGGATTTTATCGTTAATTCCGTGTCCGATGTAACCGCGGAACGTGAACTTCGCGTTGCTCTTCCCGGGAGCCTTTGCTTTAACACTCCGACAGAGGCACGGCCTGCTTCTTGTTGTTGGCGGTGGGAGCGGTAAGAAGATGATTCGCTTTGATCGTTTGTGAAAGTTTATTTCCAAACCTGGAAGAACATGATAACTAGACTGCGGATCTTTGTGCAAACATAAACATTGTATTTGTTGCAAGACACACGAGCCACTAACTGCTTTCTTCAACAATTTTAGTGGATCCTGTTTCCATTACATTAAGGAATCATGAACTATAACCTCGACTATCGAAGAATGTTATCAGCTGCGACAACCACACCCTTTAAGTACGTAACGACTCAGTCCCCCGAATTCCCAGTGAATCCACGAATCCTGTAGTCTGCTGGTACGAAGACAAGTATAAACTCGCGGCTCGGTATTCCAAAAAAGAATGGCCGGAGTGTGGGTAAGGTTCTTCGGCCGGAGATGGTAGGCGATAATCACGAAGCGTTAACATTCCCTACGGCCGTCTTGGGATGTTTTATGCCCGGCGACGGAATCGAAGCGATACCTGGCACGGTTCGTCGCGACGCGTAGCCGAGCGTCGGGACAAGCCGCGACGTCGACGACACGGCTCGGCAGGGCCAGTTTCGCGAGGACGACGACGTCTTATAAATTTCGAGCCGCGATCCGAAGCCGGTTGCGGACGATAATTATTTCAGGTCTGCGAGCCAGCCGGTGGCGCTATTGTTGTCCCAACGATAAGATCTCGCGCTAAATCCAGGCCTCGCTCGCTTCCACGAGGACAGTTTGAGTTATGCCGGTTGCTACCACAATGAGGAAACGGCGGAGGGTTGCCCGCGACCGACAGAAACAACGGGCCGAGCCCTGACTAGCGGGGAGGGGGTGAAAAAGCAGAGAGACCTAGAGCAGAGAGCCTCTCACCGATAGAGAGAGAGAGGGAGAAAGAACCAACCCTTGGTGGAAGCCAACGAGGACGATTTATAGGAGCCAACGCATCACGCGAGTCGGAAAGCCCCGTTAGGCCTCCCCTGGGTGGTTACTCGTGAAATGCAGTTCTCTTATACCGACCACTTGTTTTCCCGAATATCAATTCCTCCGTGAAATATGAATATCAGACGCCGATGGAACATCGACGCGCCGATATGCTGGCTAGACGTCTCTATACGTCTTTTCGGGGCCGCCAAGTGGATTAAACGGTCTGCGCTCGGAACCAGGGGGTTGTAGAGATAGAGGGTGCGCGGACCGAGTGGTACGAGGCTATTTTCTTCTTGATCTATTCGTGTTAACATCTTTCATTCTAAAAAGTAGTATGCTTTAATCTGAAACCGCGGAATTAAATAGCGAGGCAAGGAATTACTGGGCATTTTATATCGCACAGCTAAAAATTAGCTAATCACCCTCAGCGCCGTAATCGTAAGCGATTACGAGCTCATCAAAATCCCTTTGCATCGACGTCGTAATTCTCGCGGTATCAGAAACATTTGCATAATGTTAATAGCCAGTCGAACGCCGCGCAACTATTAACTTAATGAAACAGCTCGCGTCGAATCTAGTGTTTCCCGTATCTGTTCCCCGACAATTCTAATTCTCTCCTCCTCTCTCTCTCTCTCTTTCTCGCTGGACGACGAAAAAAAAAACACACCGTTTACAGAAACCGTGGAACAACGCTCGTAGTAAAAATAGCTTGATCCATTTATTAAATTATCCCTGGGAATCCCGGTGGCTTGAAGCGTGCGCGAAATTCGCCAACATATTTGCAAAAAGTCCATGGGTGCAGGGTGGGCGAGCGCGCGCGCGCACACTATCTCCGGGAAAAAATTCGCTGTCTACCCGAATTGTATTTTTTTGCCGCATTTTCGCGGATCGATACGCCAAACGTTGCCCGCGCGCGTGTTTTTCCCCCTCGACCACGGTGAAAACGCTCGAACGCGACCGAACGACAAATCACGATCACCGAGCCACTTTGATCCCGACTATGGCGGAGGATGGATATATCAGCCGAGCAAATAAACACCAGTCCACGGCCACTTCGTACTTTAGATGATTGGAATGAACTTTCCACCGGATCCTACGCCATTCTAGTTCAAGATTAGCTGCGAGCTCCGGACCGAAATTGCCGGACCCTCTGTTGTTCGCAGACTAATTATTATACCTGTGCGGCAAGCAGTAGGATTATCAAAAAACAGCTGATTTAATAATGCAACTTATTGCATGCATCGTTTCACAGTTAAACTGAGCATTGTATACTGGACTGGCAGAAATTATCAGTTCCTCCAGTTTCCGGTTTATATAATAGAATCAAATTTTTCCTTTCTTCACATTTTTATAGGAGCACTTATGAAAATGAGAATTTTTAAATGATTCATAAATTGATCATACATCAGCATAATCGTGCAACTCAATGAAAATAACGTCTGAACTCCGATCGACATTATTCTGATTAATATATGCAATACTATATAAAGTGTTCCAATCATAAAAGTAAAAAAGTGTCAGAAAATATGCGCAAAAGTTGGTTGTCAGTTTAATACAGCCGAAGAGAATACAACTACAAATTGATTTGGTACACTCGAGGAAAATCAAGTATCATAATTGAAGTATAATTATAGTCCCCCCAGAGTTACAGAGTGTAGTCCTTCAGTCGCAAAGGACTATCCACACAGGTTAAGCCCGAAGGGTGCTTTTCCAAACAATACAATTTTAGTTCGGCAGAGATCGAAATTGCAACAATTTTGATTGCCTCGGTTATTTAGTGTTACGAGTTGATTACACGAGCGAATTCCAGCAACCGCATCCCCTCATTTTATTTTAAACGAAGATATTTTAGTCCATTATCCAGGCACGGTATATTTCGATATCGAAGCTTAATGTATCGGTTGATCTTTTGATACAATACTTGCGGTGTGATTCCGGATAATTTGAAACTAAATATGGGGTAGCTCCGATCGGTTGCGGTTGGATCAATGGAGCAAGTTTTATTGCATTCTGTGCACGGAGTAATTAAACAAAAAAAGTTATATCTTAATGAAAATTGTATAATATTTTTGTAAGACGATTTCAGGCAATACAAATATACTTGAAACTGTAAAACTAATTTCTTCAACGTTTTAGAAGCAGAGAAGAGCAAGGCATGGAAATATCGATCGACTGTGAGAATTAATTTAATGTTCAGCACTATTATCAAAGTGCAGGCGATAAAACTTGAAGATTATAGTTAGCCAGGCCGCTCTAAGTTGACCTTAGAAAACTTCTAACACCGGGTTTAATCGGTAAACGAAACAAGGCAAGTTCGAGACACGTACCGGCACTGTTGCGTCCCGACGCGACACCGACGACGTCGGCCCGTTAACGATGGAAGTAGCGTCGCACGGCGTGCGTGCGCGTCCCTAATAAATAGTAATTAACAAACAAGTAATTAATATAGAAGAGAGTGCATTCACTTCCTGCCTTTTAGTCTCTTCGATTCCAGTGTCATTCATACAAAGATACTATAAGACAAATTCCATTCTATTCCTCTGTAATAACATAAATCTACGAACTTCCACCGTAAACTGGCCAGAGTAATTAACAAATTTCAGTTACCTTAAAAATAACTTTGACAAGATTCCACTTTCCCGATACTCTCCCTTATTTCCACCAAAACCCAAAGTCTCCCGAAGACAGGATTAAAAGAACTTCGCATAACTTCTTAAGAGGCGGAAAATTCCAAGTTAGAAAATCCACATCTTCCCTGCACGAAATTCGCCGAACAAAAATACAGAGAAATAAATTCCGTAATCGAAAACGGAAATACCGGAGACAGATAAAAATTCCCGAAACTTGTTTCACCGGTGAGTAATTACAAGATTTCGGTAACTGTAAAATCAACTCGATGCTCTCCGCTATTTCTTAGCAGGCATCTCCACCCTTTACGGAACTTCCGGAGCCTCTCTCAAGGCTCCCGTAAACTTCCAAGTATTTTAAATCCATCAAGACCGCTAAGTCGCCGCCGTGAATTTTTTAAAAAAAATTCCGCGTGGCATCCGATTCCGTAACTTCCTCGGCAACAACATTGCTGAAAGTCTCGAGGCCCAGGCTAGCTAGAGAAGGGGGAGGACCGAGGGGATGGTGGGTTGAACGTCCACGTAGCTGGCAGCTACGTCGCCGGGATTATATTAATCAAATTTCTGTCCACTTTGTTGCCGGCGGCCAGGCATTAGGAGGGAACTTCCGTCCAGGGCTAGAAGAAGGCAAACATTCGTCGGCTTTCCACCCTGCCTGGGTAAACAACTCTACTGCCGGATCGAATTCATCCTTGCCGGGACACCGAGGCACTCACGCACAGAGAAATTTCCCATCTCCTTCTCTTCTTCTCTCTGTTCCTCCTTCCATACTGGCTCCTCTCATTTCCTTCCTGTTTCTCTTTTTCCTCAGGATTCTCTTTTCATCTTTCTGTTCCTCTTCCTCTGCAGGATTCGCTTTTCCTCTTCCTATTCCTCTCTCCCCACAAGGTTCTCTATTTCTCTAGCTGTTTTCTCGTTATCTCCAGGGTTTCATCTTCGCCTTGCCGTTTCCCTCTATCTCTTCCTATTTCTCTATAAGCTGCTCTTTCCCTCTTACTTTTTCCCAACCTCTCTATATGCTTTTCTTTTCCTCTCGCCACTTCTCTTTCTCTACAAGCTCCTCTTTCGCCCTTGCTGTTTCTATTTCTCTTCAGGCCTCTCTTTTGCTCTGTTTCCCCTCTCTCTCTATTCTTTCTCTTTTCATCTTGCCGTTTCTCTTAACGGGATGTCGGAACTCGAAACGATTAAGGGTGCCCTTTGAAACGCGGAGTGCCGACTGCGGGGGTGGGAAGCTCGCGGAAGACCGGCTGAAATAATGTAGTGCGGGGATGGTGTGGTACTCGCGGAAGCTAATAACTGCGGTTGCTGGATCTGATGATATTTATGCTCGCGGGGAAGGCAAAAGGATCTTGGGGGCTCACGAGACGCACTCGTGTATATTGTATTAAACGATTCCGAGCAGAACCCCTTGTTCGATTGCCAGTCAAGGATAATCGGATAGCAATCTAATTCATTTGAGTCGCCCGCAATCGGAAATTGAAGAAGTGGCGACCGCGATCTCTTTGATAAATGTGTTATCACTTACTGTTTCGAACAATCGCTTACGTCTTATTATATTATATCAAATTCTATGATTTTATAGAATCGTGAATAATAAAATAATTCAAGGATTAGTTTAACATGATTACATTATATATTTCCCCTAGCATAATACTCGAGACTGTGCTTAAATTACGATAGAAACTTTGATCAAGATCTCAGTAACACAAATTGAAATATGTAGACAATATACGGCCACAATAAACATAGCTGTACCATCTTAGAAATTTGCTTTCTAACAAGTTCCTGACTGCGTCTAACATAAATGAATACAATCCAACTGCTATCCGGGCGAACGAGCTTCTGTTATTTTAACGGTAACCGAAATATCTGTGCTAATAATGTAGCTCCGAATTACATTACAGAAACAACACGGCATAGAAACTACTGTATTAACAATAATTCCTGAGAAACAGTTTTGATGATCTAACACACAAGTTTTTCAGCAACGATTGTCGTTGGATGTTCACATTTAACAGCTCGCATCGCAGATTCACCCGCATCGATATGAATAACGTACAGTCACTTAACGACGCCTTGTAACTTCAACGTTAAGTTCAAGTGGTTCTAAAGTTTATCAAGATGCCGCCTCTTCGTCTCTCTCTTTGGCGTCCCCTCAGACGCTCAACTTCTCCTCAAGGTCCTCCAGCCAGTAATTACGAACTTAGACCGAGCCCGGCTTCTTTTTCTTTGCAATAGTTCGAATTAACAGTTTGCGTAAATCCCTATCCTGTTCTTCCGCGGAGATTATTCCCCGCGTAATTCCGTACAGATCATAACTCTCTTATTGCTAGCCTCAGTTACGGGATATACTTTCATCCCTTCTCGTACTTTCCAGTTCGTGATACCTTGGTTCGTCTGTAACTTGCGAGTGATCGTGAAAATACGACGAAAAAGAAGTACCAACTGGGAATTACAAGCATCTGAAATATGGCCGCTGAATACGTACAGTAGCCTTGATCTAAGAAAATGAAAACCGTAGGGTCTACGAGAAACGAATATCCCCTTCTCTGTGGGACACCTAAGTCTGAAGTTTCTGATGCTTCAAATTTAAAAAGATGCAACAGCGGAGAAGAAAAACAGGGTCAAAATGACCGCAGCAAAAACTCGGTAATTCCGTGTAGCGCGTTCCTGTTTCCGGAATAAATCCTGGCGAAGGTGCGAGGGGGTTCGGAGCATCGCCCGGCGACGTTCCCCACGGTGCAACAATAATTATTTCTAATTTCCAGTTATGCAAAAATACGTAAAGCTTAAGTACCCCAGATAATAATATCCGTTTCTCCGTAGGGGCTCTCGGGGGTGCGGTGAATTTCGTTCCGCGGAACGCGAGTATAGGCCACGAGGTAATTTGCTCTACGAGCAACCCCCGCAACACACAGGGCCGTAGAATACCGAGGGCCCTGGTTTTCTTGGTCGGCCGGCGCGAATTGCTCCCGCGATCCAACTTCCCGAGACGATACCGCGATACTTATCGTAACCGAGTGGCGACGACGATCAATAACACGGAAAACCGCCGGGGGTTGTTGGCGACAGTCACCGTGCACTTGTTTCGACGTTTGAGGAACATCGATCGGTGAGTTTCGAGCGCTGCTGCGGCGCTGCAACGTTGCTCCATAGTTGTTTTAGGACTGCCGTAAGATCCACCGTTCTGTCATGAACTATGAGAGTCTTTACACCTCCTGGTTTTGGTCGTCCGAATGACGAACGAGTTTATTCGACGTTGCTGTTGTTTGTTCAGCTAGAAATCTTTGAGGTCTAATAAAAACGATCTTCGTTCGTCGAAAAATGCAGCCATTCTAAATTTAGCTCAATAACCGATTTATTAAGTTGTTCTCAGGTCTGCTAAGCGATTCCCGCTACTCCACAGATACAAAAATTAGCAATTTTGCAGTATTATAATTTCAACGTTTCGGGTCAGTTTTGAACCATTATAAAGAAAAGTCCGCGTCTGTGAAAATAAAAGTAATCAAATTTGTTATTCATTAACCTGACTATTTATTAGCTGTGAAAAATAGGTATTTATACATACTTGCTAATTGTAATTACAAAAAACAAATTGAAATCAAAATAAGTGAAGTGACTCGAGTTATCCATTGAATTAAATGCGGAATTGAAGAAACAAGCTGATCAATTCTACGACATCGTAACACTTCAAAATGTTAACCCAAAGACTGCGTTGTATTACGCAAACGTCGTTTACACCCTTTTTGCACGTGCGCTCATTTCGTTGGAAAATGCATCCACGATAACCGCAACGTTAATCGCACAGAGTGTTATACATTGATTAGAAGTTAACGCGAGCAAGAACTGCGGGTGGTCGATGACGATGCGCTTTTGCTTACGATTTTCATCCCCTATCTTGCGATACGTTCAGCTGTGTCATTTCGTTATTATTAATTAGCTAAGTGGAATAGAGTCTCCTTGGACTTTAGTGCTGTCGAGTTTACTGTCACTGGATTGTGGATTACATGGGTTTATGGTATTACGACATTTCTTAAATATTAATCCTGACGAATATACCGAAACTTAGTATCGAAGTTCGAAACTGAAGCTCATAAATGCAGCCGGACTAGGTAGAGCCGCGTTCAAAAAGCGTATCGTAGCGATTTTCTGGAATCGCGGGCGTTTCGGCTGTCGGAGTTAAATATGAGCGGGTCGCACGGGTTGTTGGGTTGATCGCGCAATAAAGGCCGTTTAAGCGGGACTGGTAAAAATGGGCTGTATCGCGAGTGCGCGGACGATTTTGCGCCGTCAGAAAGCGGCCGTTGACATTGGGTGGCGCGCGAGAAGGATTTCGACGTTGTTATTTTCGCTGTTGTCGGGACGCGACCGTAAAAAACAGTGAAAATTACCCCATGCGTATAATTTGATATACACCGGCCGAACCTGATTACGGGTCGGAAACGCGACAGTGAGAGGGTGAGAGAGAAATAGGGAGGGAGGTTTGTGTGCGGGGGTGGTTCGCGAATAGGGTGGCTGCGCGGACAAGTGGCAAGCATCGGTTCCGAGGGCCGGCTACCGATGGGGGTTGCTTTATTGTCCACGCAAGAATTGTCACTCGTATATACACCGACACACACACACACACACACACACACACACACACACGCACCCTCCCACACACGGGACAGTGACCATGCACCCCTTTGGCCCCGGTCTGTTAGTTACCGAGCCTCGTATTGCAACGGTATTATCGCGAAAAACACGGCGCGTCCCGCGATTTTTCGACCGTCGCCATTACGGCGCGTCAGGGCTGTTGACGCTTTATCGACGAACTTAACGCGACTGGATAATGGCCAGTTTTCAATTCGCGTGCCGCCTCGCGATTAACGATTACGATCGCCCTGCGCGGAATTACCGCGGGAGGAGTTGATTGAAATTCGCGCGAGTCTCCGAGCTTATCGCGTTGTTGCTTTATAGGGATTTGAAAATCGTCGGGGATTCTTCAGCGAGGGAGAACTATTTTATCAGGTTGTTCTAAAAGTCGTAATGAATACAGGATAATATTTAGAAATTCGATTATTGTCTTCTGCTGAGTTGTCTCAATATTCCATAAAGAAGGTACGCTTAATAAATACGTAAAATATTTCTATTTCGGGGGCGGTTCGAACCTATCACTATCTCGAGCGTCAAAATTGCGTGAATCGTTGCAATGCGATTCAACAAGGTGCGATAGCAGTGCTTCTTTTCTTAATTAGCGAACACGAGGAACCGTTGCAAAGGTGGCAAAGAAGCCATTGATTTTTCACGGTGAAACGAACGGCCGAATTCAATGAAGCTTCGCGGTCCGTTAAAGCGACACGGCTTATCGAGAATACATTACTATAAATTCGCGTGTAAACATAGCGAACCATGCGAGCCACGGGCAGCGACGGTACAGAGCAAGCGGAACGGGTGCCCGTAAAATTCGGGTGATCCTAGGAAAATACAGAGCAAGCGAATCGTTTCGTGTTGCTCTGCAGAGCGACCGGAAGTAATCGCGTTGAATAAAACACCGCGGCCCTGTATAGTTAGAAAAAAGAGGATCCACCGAGTTCTGTAATATGTAGCCCGAGCACCGGAGTCGATCGCGATCTTCTGAAACGTTTTTGCCAATGTATGTTTACAATACTGTTTTATACCTATTATACCTATTTCTGAAAAGTATCGTTCTGGTACTTCGTAGACCATCTTCAAAAATTAATTACAGAAAATGTAAATGACACATTGCTAAATATTCTTTTGCACTGTAATTTGTAATTTCTGTTGGCAAATTTAAAGAAAGTGGGGACATTTAAAATCTTATTTTCATTGGTTTTTATAGATTTGAAATAAATAAAAATCGTATTACATTCTGTGCGGAATTTTATATTCTATCAGTTTTTGTAAATGTTTAGGTTTACCTAACCCATAAATTCATAAAGATCCGCAGTCTAGTGATCAGGCAAGAATCGGTATTGTAGAGAAAATTTTACGTATTCCAATTTCGAATATTTTCGTGGCTATTGCGCGTCGCCGTCTCACAAGATTAAAATCAAAGTCGTACTATGGTGGTTCTTTGGCAACGACCGATAGTGAACGGGAAATTCGTGATTGCCGAAGCTATGGTCCAGGACAGGCGTCAAATTCGGACTCTATCAGTGTTTGGATCGGTTCGTCGTGGTTCGGTATCCGGCAAAACCCGTTGTAACACGGTTGAACACTCGAAAATATCGTCTCCAGGCAGCGGGTATGATTAATGACCGCCGATAACCGCGCTTGTTAATACTGCGTCCCTATTATCGTAGAAGTGTTTATAGCATCGGCAAACGTGAATCGAACGCGGCAGTATGTAAATCGCGCGTATAACACAGAATACACGCTCGCTTGACAGAGAGCCCATGCTCGTCCCGCGAGCGTTCGGAACACTCGTGCTCGCGAGCGCTGTTACGAGCGGGTACAAACGATGTTTAGTCGCCGGGCAATATACTAATGGTATGTACATAGAAATATAGAGAAACGAATACACACCGAGTATATTTACAATGAATTAACCGGGGCGTTAATGCAAAATCCCCGGTCTACTCGCCATTAGTTTAAACAGATTTCCAACGCTTGCGCCGCCGGCTCTCTCCCTCTTACCCATCTACATAACCCGAGGGGGCCGAGTATGCGGCAAAATTAAACACTCGCCGTTGGAAAACTGGACCGCATTATCTAGCGCTCTGTCCTGCTCAGCACTCTCCAATGGATTTTCCACCGGATACCCGGTCCCCTCGAAGCGTGCAGGACTGATAGAGGTTCTAATAGATTGGATGATGAAGAGGATCGCTGAGTTACGCCGCTGGATAGTCATTAAGCTTATAGTAATTTGATATCTTCGGAAAAATTCGAATTTACCGATTATTGGTAGACTATATCTTCCCCCATACGGGAAACGAACATCCGAAAATCATTTAAAGAAATTTGAGAATTCATCGATCCTATAATAACATTTTTCATTTAATACCTTCTGTGAAGCTTCTACCGAGAAAAAGATTCCTAGAAATTTAAATATCTTTCACCCATTTTCGAGCGCATCATCTGGCACTCGAAAGACGCACCGTCTCACGGATACCGAATTAAACAGTAATCAGGTTTTAATCAATTCTTCCGTTCTCTGTGCAGCTTCCCAGCGCCACTGGGATTCACCGACTTCCTCTCGCAGGAAGCCCGGCCAAGATTTTATCTTTCTCGAAGTTTCATAACTGGCGGGCCGCATTGGTAATGTATCTTCGGGGATTCAATAAAGCGAGGAGGGCTGCGGAAATAATGAGGGACGCTGGCGACGCGTGGACTTCGTCAGCCGTTCGCTAATTAATTCCGATTAATCGCCTCGAAGTCCAATCCGATGCGTCAGCGATCGTCACGCGCGGATACGTCGGAAGGGCTGTTGTTCATCGAGATGTGTGCTAAATCTTTCGCGAATGGCCGCGGTGTCGTTTCCGCTCGGTGATTCGGAATTTCGTTCGCACAAAAACTTCAAACCCTTAAAAATTCACCACGAAATTGTACGTGTTCAACTCTCGCATCATATGGTGCTTTTTAATCATTTCAAGCATAATTATGTTTTAGATTTGATTAAAATGTGGTATTTCAGTGTATTTTTGGAACCAATTAACTTTCCAAGGCTGCTCGTAATACAAGCCTTATATTTTAATTTGCAGATTTTGCTGTTTTATTAAGGATACACTTATCTAGCAATAATTTAACTGATTTGTACTACTCTTTCACAATGGAAAGATTGTATTCCCCTATACTCGCACAAGCTATCGTAAATAAACATGGATATATGCAAATAAATGTATTCGGTGATTTCCGACGAAGCGCCGCTATTATTCCAGTAATTATAAAATAACACATTTGAGACCAGTCCATTTAACAGGTTCGGAAAATTTAGTGTTAAATAAATTCAAGTTTGCAACATGTTTATGAATATTGGCTGGCCAGCCAATGCATTAATCAAGCGTTTTCCCTGCAGCATTTTAATCTTGTTTATAAAAGCTGTTCTCTGTACCACAATATAACGTACGCCCGAATGTATAAATTTATCCAGTGGTTTTCCATAAATGCATCTTTACAACCACAGTAATTGTAAAGTGCAAGATTTATAACCTTTTATAGCCTCCTTAGCTTTTAGCGTTATAATTTCGGATGCACGTTTTATGGAATACTGTTTGGTACATTGGTCACGTAACTATGGATCTTGGAAAATTGTGACTTACCAGAATATTTCTCCGACTGCATCTGTTCTGTTGGCACGGCATAGTTCCCTGTGGCGTTCGGCGGGCAGCCATTACGATTTTGCTGTGTGCGCAATGTGTGAGTTGCGTGAAGAGATGGGCCACGCGGTGGCACTTCCGGTGGTGCTGGTTCCGGAGGAGAGTCTCTGCCCGCGTCTGCAAAAAGTATACGAAATTTAGTATCTTTCTACAGTAATCAAATTGTTTTTGTTTCTGTACACTGCTCCGGTAACTGGCGCATTAATATTCTCAGAAGAAGGCTGAACAAACAGAACCATCTAACTGGAAAAACAATTCCGCCATTGATGTTCGAACCTTAACGACGCTGAAACGTTTCATCGAAATTCTTATTTACTACCAGTCAATTGAATCTTACCCGAACAGTGCACAACAGTCGAGTATAAATCCTCTAAGCGTGCATCTAAAAAACAGTGCACACCTCCCAACTGAAACACAGCCAACAATAAACACTGTTCACCGTTTGGATTACACGAGCAACCAATTTTAAAAGTTCGAGGCGAGGAAGAAACACGGTATTTCACGAAGGCTGGACGCGAATTGCCCTACGTCAGCGTGAGTAACGTTTTCGCAGGGTATAACAGGCGCGATACCGCGACGCGGACGCGTGACAAATAACGTTTATTTCACGGCCGAATGATTTATGTATCGGAACAATTATATTAAAGTCCGTTCCCTCTGATTCACGTCCCCTTATTCGCGGCGGCGTCCGCGTAATACCAATTACCGCCCACTGGAAATGTGAGCAATTAAGCGGCATCAATAACTAACCATCTCCTAATTACGTTTCATGCGATGCGGGCGCGGGGAGGATCTATTTTGCCATTGATTCACCCTAGAGCAAGAAAAGAGTTACCTTTAAATCATCGACAATGTCATCATCAACCATCATTTCATCTTCAATGTTCACATCAACAATTCTTTAGATGAACTTGTACATATACATATATGTATTCATATATCTATATACAGGATCGTCCACCTAAATATCTCCTTTATTTTTTATGACAAATAGGTCATGTTATTAATATCTTTGAATGTGTTTTAATGTCAACTAGATATGCAAGGAAAAAAATATACATTTACAAGGAAAAAAATATCGACGACTTTGGAAACTCATTGCCTTGAATGTCATCACAAATACAGTAGATACTTAGGTGGACCACCTTCTATAATTGATTCATCTAACATAAATTATAAAGATAAGCAAGTCAAGTTGGTGATTTTTCAGGTAATAAAAAAATATTAAAATAAACGAGAAGAAAGGTGGGAGAAATAGTAGATTGGGGAAAGGTGGGGAGGCCTTATGCTCGCTGTACGAACCGCATTATTATAATGCCGAACTCATTATCCAAAAGTGCACATCAAAAGCAGCGCGATAGCTGCGCCACGCAAAATGCTAATGTCAGTGTGTTTCTCGCGTGCGTAGTTGCGTGCGCGCGTGTGCTTGTATGGTGTTTGAGTTTGGTGTCGTAGATCGAGCCGTGATTCCCTCTCTGCGGTGATAAATTGTTGATTAATTTTTCCACCTGATCCTTTGTGCCCTCACGAAAATAAATTGCTTGATTATTATACCTGCGTGTTTCAAACATTTTTTACTTTGATCGCTGCGTGTGCACGATTATCTGCGTTGCTACGTTGCGTAATGCAGTTTTAATTGCTCTGGGAAATGTATTCGGGACGATTCGGAGTATGTTCGCGTGTGTGACGAGTAGAACACATTATAAATCGAATTGAGAAAAATATTTCTTGCTTTTCAGTAATTTCCCTGTTTAAAGTAAACATTTCTTTGTATCAGTCATTTTATCGTTTCGCGAGAAACAATGGAGAGATTTCGCTAAATTCTTAGCAACTCGAAGTTGCCATAAACTGCCGAATGAACAGCGTGTCCTGAACGGTTGGATCAGTTCACGGTTGTTGGCCGCACTCCTTTGACAAACAGTAACCGTTAAGTTAATAGATTTTAATCCAGATGGTCGAAGACCGAAATTCCATTATCTAGCATCGGACTAGCCGCAACCAAGTTACATGGCATCGCGAAAGCGTAATAAACCACCGTATCGCAGTTAACCTTGATTTACAATAATGTGCTCTGTAACATTAACAACCCCTAATGGTTACACATTGCCCCAATTATATATATATGTTTAACAGACTATCGATTCGGGCCCGAGCATCATCGTCGCATATTACGGCACCCGGTCTCTGTTCTGTTCACCAAGCTCGCGTGTTCTTGCGCGTAAGATACATGGATTACGTTAATAAACTACAAATTGCGCCAGGCAAGTGCGAATTACTAATCTAATTACTTCACATCGAACGCCATCTTCCACGACGCTTGCTCACGGGCTCATTGTAATTACTCGAGCAACAATAACCAACCATCCCGTCCTCGCATATTCACTTCAATTGAAACACTCGAAATTTTGAAATGAGATCTACTCAATAGTTTTCTTCTTTAGATAGTCTGTTCAACTTTCAAATTTGTATATTGTGCCAAAGGAAATTTATTTTCACTTCTCTAATCACGCATTCTAATATACTGTACACAACTGTGATCAATGTATTAGCATAAAAATTAGCAAATTTCGGTAAACAGTGTATTAAATTGTACAGACTTTTGCGCTTTTATAACTTGAGCGACAAAAGTGAATTCGTTCTTGTTCGTACTTGAACCGTACCAGATTTAAATTATTGACAAAGTACGAAGCCTGTTCAGCTCGCAAACAAACTTTTTGCGCCGAGATCTGCAGTTTAATTATCACGGATACGCGATTTAAGGCCACGTTCTTTGATCCGCAAGTGCAAAGTGTTTTCCGGCGACGCAAAATTGCGAGGAACCCGTGCGTTTCACATACCGTTTGCATTTTCCTCCGTCAGATTTTGATACTTCAAAGTGTCCAACACTTTTCCCGGCGAATTCGACTAAACGATTGCGTTCACTGTGTTTGTTTTCTCTTTGGTGGTTGCGTAGGTAGATGTAGAACTGCTTTTCACAGGCCTCGGCTATTTGTGTTGCTCGGAGCATGCCTGGCAGCCCTTTCTTTTGTGCCCTTTATATTTAGGTAACTTTAATTATTCGCCGGGAAGAGTTCCTTACAAGTTTGAATAACTTTATAAGCAACTTGGCTGTGAAATGCCCGCAACACAGAGCCCTAAGGGCCGGAACGTCGCGTCGTCGTCGCACGGAAATGAACATTTTTTTCAGAATTGCCGTTCCCGCTTTAACGCTGCTGGTATAACGCATTTTTAAAGGAGACCACGCGCTACTCATTGGCCAAAAATTCGCCTTCGCTGTTCATTCGGATGGTTACTTCTCTTGGAAAAACACTATACTCTACTGTTCCGTCGAAACATTACATTTTAATTTTTTGTGGCTAATGTGATGTAATTTTTGTTACATGTAACATTCTTTCATTTATTTGACACGTTCCATTAGGCCTCTGCTTTAATGAAATTCTTTCTGAACCGGCTTCTAATGGAATAGAAAACCACCTAACTTTTACCAGTTCAAAATTGAAGCTACACAGTTCACAGATGTAATGATCGAACTTCGCGCTGTAACGTCTACAAGCTGCGTCCGAGTTGCAGTGTAGCAGTGAGCGAGTCGGTTGTTCGTGCGGACAATACAACGTGTGTTGTTAGTGTGCATGTGTGTGTAACATAACGCGTGCTAACAGTCGACCGAATCGTGACAAACACATCGTGTCCCGCTAAGTATACGGCTGCCGAAAACACACAACAGCTACGTAGAGAGCGAGCATAGACAGACCGTCTACGATTTACATACCTGTGAAGTAAATAGGCCTGGGCAGACCTGTGCGTCGTGGGATGTGCAAAGAGAGAAAAGTGCATTAGTGCAAGGGGTGGGGGGGTGTGGGGCGGGTTGAATGTGTGCGAAAATTGGAACGTGCTATTACGTTATGCCAGCATTCGTGACTGGGTGCCGAGCAAGAAGTGTGTGCAGGTGGAGCAAACAAAACCAGACGAACATGTGAACGGCGGCGGCGGCTACTACGATGAAAGGGAAGAGAAAGAGTGACGAATGAGAGAGAGAGAGAAAAGAAGATGAACGAGGCGGATGAGAAAGAGTACGAGAGAGAGAGAGAGAGATAATATAAATGATGTTGAATGACACGGCGTGCGCTGTCACGTTAAACGATAACGACGATGTAACGAGAGCGTGGCCCAGATCACGAAGAATCGGCCGCCCGGTAATTAGACCGTTCAAACTCGCTCGCCGCGTTGACGGCTCGAAAACTTTGCTCATTAACGCCCAGGCTCGTTTCGTTTTTCATTAAAATTCGCCCGTCGCGATAATTGAGACCGAGACGCAACACGTTCGAGTTTGAAACGTCGCGACGAGCGCCGATCGCCGGACAGTAGGTTTTTCTTAGCCGATACCACCTTGAATAGAGTGTATAGTAGCGAAGGAAGCATTTTTAGAAGCTTCAAAAAATTTTTGGGACTTACCGATATAGGATTTACACGAAGCCTATTGATAGAATATTCAATAATTGTGATATCATAAGTATCACTTTAAAAAATTATGTAATAATCGCTGGTGGTAAACGTGCTAAAGTATTAAATTTCATAGAGCATCGCTACCATTCTTCGAATAACTCAGCACACGTCCAGCGTGTACAATGCGGATTTAAGCGAAAACAGTCACCGCAACGTAAACCGAATCTTGTCAACAAAATTCCCTGTGCGATTATGTTTACGTCTGTATTAGTGATGGTGCTAACATTCAAAATTACACCGGAGTATGGCAGAGTGAGAGAGAGAGAGAGAGAGGGGAGCAGGATTGTGGAGCGCAGGCTCCGATATTTTCCGTAATAAGCGGTAATAATTGCTTAATTAAACCGGACGGTGAAACGCGCAATGCGTTCCTGTCAGCGACAGCCGCGTACGTCCCCTATCTTGGATAACTTTAGCGTCGAAATGTACATTCGTTGCAGTTATTGAACAATCTGCCGGCATTGTTCCACTGTTGGGAACACCTGTAACGCTCAATTACAGAGTCGATATCGTCCTCGTCGGCCGAGGAACGAGAAAAACGTCTCCCCGCGAATCCGCGATGAGTTATTCTCACGCTTCGCTTTTCCTCTCAATCCCCCGCCCACACCGGTTTATTGCGAATGACGTTCGTTTCGTTTCCTTCGACGCGGACGCGGACGTGCTTACTGCGAATTAACGTCCGGATAAATTATTCATCCGACGAAACCCGTCGTTCGACAATTTATGGAAACGCTCGACGGAAGTGTGCAACCCCTATCCCGTATGCGATACATGCTTTATCCATTCCATCAATGAATCGCACTTGTAAAGCACCGTTCAGTAATGCCATTGATCTATTCTTTCATCATAGTTCCATGTGCATTTTGTATGAACCATTTTTGTGACTGAATACAGTTAATGTAAAATACGTACAAGGTGTATATACAAATCTTGTACCTAAAGAAATAGCTTTAAATATTCAAATGAAAGGACCATTAATATTCATTGATATCTGCATACATTCTACTTGCGTTTTATAATTCTGTAAATGTCACGAGATTATATGAAAATAGTTGAATAGTGGTGATATTATAAATTGTCTAATCAAAATTCAATAGCTTCTTCATATTAAATCTGCATGTTTTATCGGCATATTTATTTATAAAGAGTTGCAAATGAGAAATACAACAAACCAAAGAATTTGAATTCTTCTCACAGTAAAATGTTTTAGGTTAGCACGATCGTGTTCAACAGAAAAATGAAAATCGACATGAAATCGCAGCACGGAAATATTAACGCTAACACGGCAGCGCCGTGGATGGTAATTACTTGTCCGTCAATCTTTTATTTAGTTTCCTGCGTATATTTGACGCTCGCTGAAGCATCCTCGGATGTATGATGAAAGCAGAACAGTAGGCGACGTCGCGTCGCCCGCATGTGAATCCGATCGATTTTCCGACCAACGTCAGCCTACGCGACATCATTGACTGGGGTTCAAATTATATCACGACTTGTGATTGATCATCGTTTATAACGAATCAAATCGAAATCAATTTTCTTCCGTACCCGGTGAACCTGACTACGATACAATTATCGCGGAATATTCATTTAAACGCGCCAGTGTGGACACAGCGAGGTCTGCGTTTTTAAACTCTTCTAGTACCAGATGGGTTGAAGTGATTTATGGTTCCTCGTTCCAGGATCATCGATAATCATAGGGGGTCCTTTCGAAATTGTTAAGTTAGTTTAATCATTCGTTGGTTTTTCAAAAGAAATCTAAAAGGGAGTCTTCTCATTTTTTAAAATTTTTTTTTAAACTTTATTAAGAGGAAGAAATTGAAAAGAAAAAGAAATCCAGTCACCATTGTCATTCCTCATAAGAAGAAAAGGGTGGTAAACAAGACAATAGACCTTGACGAACCCTCAAGTTGCAGGGAGCATCTCTGAATTCTTAATGGGGGCAATAAAATTGGTGTCACTGTAGCTAATGCTTCAAACTAATCCCATCTGTTGCGAGTCGTTTCACCGGCAGCTGGGAGGATGCAAATTGGCACTGTCAAGGTGTAACGGGTTCGCTTCAGACTTGACAATCGAGTTGAAAACGAATTCTCTCGTCGGTCTGGGGTGGTTCTGCGATCGCGAGAAGGGTTAGTAGTGTCCGGGCTGATTTCGCGTTATTTATTTACACGCTTAATCAGATGCGGGGCTCGATAGAGACGCTGACAAAGTGGAAGTTTAGTCAATCGACGTCGACCAATCGCAGGCCATTGTGAAGAGAGAGAGAGAGAGAGGGGGAGTGGGGAGAAAGCGCCATAACAGACAAAAGGGTTGAACCAGGTTATCCCTCATCCGTGGTCGCCGCTGGATGGAGTTAGTCAGACACAGTGCAAGGGTGTGCAAGGTGGCCGACAGTGACTTGATGCGGTTAGCGATTCGCGCTGGTAATTCGATTTGATGGTCTAATGCCTCCGTCACGTCCGACGGTACATATTCATGTAAATACGAATTATTTCCTGGGATACAAACCGGCGCCGTTGTGGTCTCCACGTTCGTTGACCACTCGAGCACCGC
Organism: Lasioglossum morio; assembly: GCA_916610235.2. NCBI lineage: Eukaryota > Metazoa > Arthropoda > Insecta > Hymenoptera > Halictidae > Lasioglossum > Lasioglossum morio. The sequence continues at coordinate 12,372,322 of OU744334.1, forward strand.
TTGAGATTGATTCCTTTCGAGCCGACTCGCCACCGGAAATTCAATCACGGATATTCAGAGCGCGTTCGGACGTCTACGATTTTCACGAAGCGACGCGACGAGGGAATACATTCTTCCTCCGTCTATCTGCATTTTCTATCTCTTCGGATTCTACTGAATCTGATATTTCCATCGCGGATGTTTATACATTTATATGGAGCATCGTAAAATGTTCGCAAAATAGATAAACGCGTTTAATAGAATATGTATAGAATAGAGAAGGCAAGGGAGAAGGAGATGGGATCTAGGGAAAGGATGAAAAGGATCTAGGGAACAGACGTGGTGGAAGGGGATCCAGGGTTCCGAATCATAAAGTAACGCTTCCTAACCACGAATTAAATTAACCAGTATTCCAGTTCGAAAGAGATTGTCGAGTGAACTGTGCGCCGAAAATCCTCGGGTTACTCGAGCTTTCGCTCACCAAAGGAACACAGAAATCCAATATATCTTACGACCCGACAAGATCGTGGAAAAGACGTCCCATTTGCCGAGTCTATCGATCAAGCCCGATATTAGGTAACCTGAGGCTCGTAGATTTCGGAACGAAGGGGAAGAAGCGCAACGGTAACGATAATGGGGAACAGGGACTATTGGCGTAGTTCTCGAGTGGCGCTTCAAATTATTCCTATTTCGAGAAGGCTGGCTGCGGTCCAGGGCGTCGGCTATCTTTTTCCTGCGATACAATCAAGAATTATCGAAAAAACCGCACGGCGTTTTCTTCTGTCCGACAGTATCGTATCTCTCTCTCGCTCTCTCTCTCTCCCTCTCGTTCCTTTTTGCACAGGTTTCGTTCTGCGTAATTTATATCGCGGCTGTGTTTCACATTAAACCGGCGCTTTGGGGACGATCCGTCCTTCCCAGAAGATACCGCCGTTGCCTCCCGCATTATTTGCAATTTAAATAATCCGACAGATCGGTGATTAATCGTCCGGTTCGACAACATTTTTCCCGGTCGGCTAAGCTAATATCGAAGCCGAGCCCGGCTTCGGGATTTACATTCGCGGACACCGTGCACCTAAATTTTCTAGGGCAATCGCGGTAATCGATATCATATTTGTTGGCTCGCGGGCTCGCTCCGGGAAATTAAATTCGGCCCGATCGTTGTGTGCGCACCGGGACGAGAGAGCACGTGTTCCTTGATTCACTGCCTTAATTGTCTTCCGTCTTTTTAGTCCATTGGCAACCGGAGCGATAATAGGCCAAACCCCCTTCCCCCCCTGCTCTGAACGAATCGAACTGAAATTGAGACGAATGGAGGTATTTAAAGTTACAGCGAATTCTGGCAAACGCTCGCTCACCGAGAATCGAAATCCGCGATAGATAATCGGTCCGCAACTCTGTTACTTCTTGGCGTTTCCATTTCGCGATATGTTCGCCATGCGAGTCTCTCAATTTGCGAACATTTTACGATAAATGAAAACGATGACAAACTTAAAACTGCTATTGAATTATATTAATGTACTTGCATCGTTCAGAAAAGAAATGAACGCCTGTGTCGCGTCTGTGACTTGCCATTAATGGAGACAATTTTCATTTTGCAGAAAAATCCGCAGTCTAGTGATTGCTAATGTCTGTTGGAGAAACAACGAGAGGAAATGAAACGGTGGAGACAGAGTCGAGCATTTCAGCCGTTAAGAATGAGCCCAACAGACGGAGGACCCGGAAGATGATTTTTGCGAGCGGCCCCGGAAGGTGGAATCCATTCGCGAACCGTGAAATGAGAAATCGTAAAATCAATTGAACGTTTCGAGGCGGACGGGACGCGCACGCGAAGGACGATCGTAAAGCTGCTCGTTCCGCCGCGGGAAAATGTGTTTAGCTCGACGCGCGTCTCGTTGACCCAGTTTTTTCCACGTGCACCTGTTCTTTGGCGGGTAATAGTCTTTTTGCTTCGTTCGGCTAGGAAACTTCTTCTTCCGGATAGAAGTTTCGAGCTCGAGAACTTTTTGAATCGATATGAAAACTGCGCGCTTCAAGTGGATGCAAGTGGAAATTTGTTTCAATTACAACGTTACACAAGCTTTCGTGGATTTCCTCGTCCGGAGATCTTCATGCGTTTATAGTGCAATTTGGAGAATACGCGTATGCCAAGGAGAATTGATAGTATTCTTATCACGTTTTTACTAGAACGAATTTTTTTAATTGATTAAAGAGACTTCTTTTATTACGACGATTGAAGTGCGGCGTAAATTAAGAATTTTGTTTTACAAAGAATGACAAGAATTTTGAAGAAGAATTAGTCAAGGGTTACTTGACGAGTTCACCAGCAGACTGGCATAATTATCTTGATCTCGGACGTGTTGGAACGAGAAGAAAATGCTAATGAAACACTGTTTAAATTGTTCGCAATATGAACTAGAGTTTCAAGAGGATTAACAATTGTTAATAAAGAATCATATTTTAAATCGAGAAAGCTGGGTATCAATCGAATGTTTTGACAATGAAAAGTAAAATACTCGAAAGATTAATCATGTCAGCTTGCGAATGACTTGTACAGTGGCACAACGAAGTTTACAGTGCGGAACACCTTCCTAACGAGTACAAGTGCTCGTTACCCGGGATACTAAGTGTGTATGTTGACAAGTCGCAGCGCAATTGTGCCAAGTCCCCAGAGCAGCGAACAATTGAATAACGCGGTTTTCGGCTGGCCTATATTAAACTACTACCATCTAATGTAATATCAATCGTCTTTCCAGCGGTGGCGAGGGCTGGGTTAACGTGGGCGAGCTCTGACCGTTGGGAACCATTTGCTAATAGATGCCACGAGATGCCTCCATTAGACCGCAGGGACATTCCGGCTGGCAATATACCGTCGAAGATTCAGACTCGAATTACGAGCTGTGAGATGACGCTAGTTGCGCGTCAAAGTATCCTTCCTGTACCCAATGACAATGGGTACACCCCTGAAGACGAACATAAAGACATTGAACATGTGTTGTACAACTCCGTCGACTTTGAACAATCTTAAACGACTTTGAACGACTTTGTCCCTTGTCAGAACCATATCAGTCCCCACCACCACGAGTTCTCCGAAGTCAGGATTGGCCCAATCCACGTGATCACTGGTTCGTCATCGATACATCATCTCCAGGAGCCAGCAACGCAGCGATCCGCTTTAACGAGGCCCGTGGCCTCGCGAGTCTGCTCGTAGCCTTGCACCCGTGTACAGCGTCTGATAGCTATGCGGTCGCTTCATGTATTCGTGGAACACCTACACACAGGTTGGCAGGGTCTTAATCCGCGTCGCTAATTTCCACGGAATCTACGCGTAATGCGATCACACTCGAGCAGGCAGAGGCGATGGAAGCTCCTCGTTTCTCTCGGCAGCGCCAAGCAAATTCCCGGACGCAGCGATCCGTGGATACAGACCTCGATCTTTGCCTCGGCCCTTCCTCAGCCACCTCCTCCTCCTCAGCCCTTTAGCCGAGCTGTTTCTTGTCCAGCATTGTTCACGTTCCGCGATATCGGTGGACGCGCGACTAATTGGTGGTCGACGATACCCTGCGCCTGTCGGCCAAACGAGATACGACGAAATTTCGTTTAAAAGTTTCGCAGAGCCGGGCTGCGAACTCCGTGCACAAGCCGCAAAGCTACTTTCTCATCCCCGTGGTAACGCTAAAACTGCGTTACGCGGCCCGCCGAGGACCCGGCGACCAGACCCGGGCCTAAATACCTCCGACATTCCAAAACAATACAGCCTCGGCTAACTTCTAGCGCTGACCTACGTTCTAACTAGCCAGGCTACCAACTTCTAACTCGGTTACCGGCCCTGCCTCTCTCCACCGCCCTCTCTTTCTCTCGCTTCTCTGTTCTGTAGTTTGTTTGCCTTGTCCTTTTCGCCTTCGTCTACTCACAGCCACCGGGAGCACCGTGTGCACACTTTCGGCCTCTTTGTTCGTTTAGTCGCTACGTTTCGTGGAAACTGGATGACGTACAAGGGTGCGAAGGTGGCAACTACCACCCCTGAACAAGTTGTTCAATTCTCACAAAAGGAGTATTATTCTTTATTTCTTAATTATACGATTATAGTCCTCTATGTCCTTATCATGGAAACTGGATGAAGTTCAAAAGTGTGAAGGTGTATTATATGTAGTGTATTTCTGTTTTGTAATTATTTTGTAATAAATCTCATATGAGATTTTCTATAATAAAAAAAAAGTGTGAAGGTGGCAACTACCTCTCCTTGAACAAGTGTCCAATTGTTACAAAAAGATTATTATTTTTTATTTCTTAATTATACGATTATAGTCCTCTATGTCCATATCATGGAAACTGGATGAAGTTCAAAAGTGTGAAGGTGTATTATATGTAGTGTATTTCTGTTTCGTAATTATGTTGTAATAAATCTCATATGAGATTTTCTATAATAAAAAAAAGTGTGAAGGTGGCAACTACCTCTCCCTGAGCAAGTGTCCAATCGTTACAAAAAGATTATTATTTTTTATTTCTTAATTATAGGATTACAGTCCTATATGTCCGTTTCATGGAAACTGGATGACGCTGTTCACCGATTTGGAGATTTCGGACCACGTCGCCGTCATCGTTCACAGCACCTACGCAAGCTGGAAGAGGCGCCCGCTCGAATTCGACGACAATGTACTTAACTCTCAAAACCGAGAGTCCCTTGGTTATTTAATGAGCCGACGCATAAGGTAGTTTGTCGATTACGACGCTGTTAGCCCGGCTGGGAAGCCAGCGCCCGCTGCAATGTCTGAAACGTTTGCCTTTGCTTAAGATCCTTCGCCTACGGCCGTTCCTCGAAGCGTCACAATTACGATGCCGGAACGTGCGCAACCACGTTGAGATCGGCTCGACGAGGAAATTCGGATTTAATTGTCCCGCGTTCAGAAGCTACGACAACGTCTTCCGGGGACCATTGCTTCCGATACGTGAGTGCAAAAGCTTCTTTTCCGTTTGTTTACCGATGATTTCTACGCTTTTGAACGGAGCCAAGAAAACCACATCCTGTATCCGGTAATTGTTTTACTGTAGGGGATACCGTAAGGCCTCCTTAACGTTGGTGTGGGCATAGGTCCCAACCTGAGTAACGCTTTATATAAAATAAAAATCGTCTACATCGGTTGCAAGATATTGGACCCAACCAGAATATTTTTCTTTACACGACTCACTTTATACATTCGTGTATAAAAAATTTCTGTATCATTATATAACACAAATGCAAAAAATGTTAATTTTCTCTAAAGATCCGTCTATTGTTAATCGAAGACTAGCTTCCTTACAGAAACATTGAACAGCTGTAGGAGGCACCCAAACCGAAGCTGGTCTCCAGTGCCAATTTAAAAAGTGGTTGAATAAAATTTCCTGGACAACAATGGCCGAACGGAGTCGAAGATCCCGGCTGGCTCTGCCTTGTATCGGTAAGGGAGTGACTATTAATATTAAGCTTTTAACGAGGAACACGTTTACACGAAACCTGATTTAGCTCCGGCCAGGGGCTCGATACCAGCCGGTAATCCTGTTAGTCCGGTAATCGTATTTGAGGCACGGATCGTTAACTTATCGCTCCGCGGGAAATTTTACGTTGTGATTTCCGGGGACCGGGGTGCCGTGCCGGTGCCGTAGCCGTTGCGCTCACGGCGATCGATGAATTTATCCGGGGGGGGTGTTCCTCCCTCCCTCCCCCCCTGGCCGGTGTGCATCGAAATACGTGTCCGTTCCGACGTGGCTCTCGTTGTTTTATCGGATAATTACATAGGAAAATCACGGAAAATTCGATACGCCCGTCGGGATGCGGATGCGAAGCGAGAACACGGCACTGGCTGCTGCAACGCGCTAGTCTCTGTTTTCTCTGTTAGTTCTCCGTGAATGTGTATGCGAACGTGTGGATGAATGCGTGCATGCGATGCGAAAAGGAAACAAAAACTCGATGAACCGTGACTGTCGGGCGAAACACACAGGTGAAAAGTGCTGCACCGAGAAAAATGACAGGGGAACATCGGGGACAGACAGACAGACACGTCGGCTTACCGTTGGTGAGATGCATGCGGGAGTGCTCGTCGGGGAAGACGGTCTCTGAACGGTCGCTCGCCGTCGAGCTGCTGCTCAGGGCGCTTGCGTGACCTCGACGAGTTCTTCGCCCCAAGGTCCCACCGCCGGTGCTAGTCTTTTTCGACGGAGCCGCGTACACCGTCTCCCCTGCAACCCATCAGAATTTTTCAGATGCCTCCTCGAAACGACCATCGCCGAAAATCCACCCCCTGCGCGGCCCTGAACCGGCGTGCGCGCGTAAATCGAGGCAGACGAACTTTTTGGGAATTTATTGTAGCTTGTGGCACCGATCGTTTAGAGATTTCATGGACATTTTAATACACTATTGAAATAACTAATGATATTTCTTTTAGGCAGAGCTATAAACTCCGTAATTGGCATGGTGCTAATTTCTTCCATCCAATATTTCAACTCCGTATCGGATCATTTGACAACCTTTCCGAAGACATCAAAGAATTACTAATTGCAGATTCTGCCGGGGTTTAAATGTTTTTGAGCTGAGAAAGCAATTTAAAATAAGTGGTGGCATTGTAGAATAGTCGGCACCATAAGGGCCAAAAGGAAACATTAGCCGGAAAAAGGAAAAAATTCGTGAATTTTCTGAACTTTGACGCAGAGGATTCACAGTCCTTCGTTAAAATGAGTAAGAGGCTTACCCGTCAACGGCTTTGTTCCTCTACGAACGTGTGCCAGTCGGTTCTTTTTCCGGTGGAAATAGAGGAACCTCGTTTTTCGAGAATCAATAGCGACGATTTTTTGATGCGCGGTACCGTTTCAGCTGGCAATTAGCAGCTATGGTAAGTTAGTTTATAGTTCCATTCAGTGGCGTGTGTGCGGGCGCGAAACTCGATTTTCTCGAAAACAACGATTCGTGAAAACGAAATTTGTTCCGCGATTTCGATGTGTTTCGGAACGGGGAATCAACTCCGGCTAATTTCTATCTCGTTACCGATGGATCTAGCGCGTAGGATCGACTCGTAAAGTAAGTTAACTCGAGGGCAACGTTATTGGCGTTGTTTGATGATTAATTGAAATGATCGGAGCCGTTTTAGCTGAAAAAGCAATATTTTAGACTGGTGTAATTCGATATATTCAAAGAATTTTTAAACAAAGGAGAAGTTTTTAATATTTTTTGAGCTGTAGAATTGCAACGACACATTGTTTCGACTCAACTATTACTCCAACGATAGCTACAGGTCTACTGTGGGTATACAGAAAATTTGATGTCAATAGATAGTCTATCTTGCAGATCCAGTTCTCCAGAGATATCATGGACGTTAATTCGATGAACACAGTTCCGGGAAAACGTAGTTTCAAGGTTCGAAGGATTCAAATCGCGTTAACTTCGTCAATTTTGGGGATTTCGGGATATCGATTCGGAAACTCATTTTCGTAACCTCATTTTTCATGAAACCGCAAAAGAAATCGACTTTTCCAAACCGGTAGCCTGAAATACACCGTTAATCCTAAAAACAGTCCGATGAATAACGAGGCATTTTATGCAAATTTCCAGCTCCATATATTATTTCATAAAAATCGAATGAAGCGAAACATTTCTTTCCCGCAGCGGAATGTACCTCCAGTATAAAATGAGATAAGAACAAGTTTAATTTCGTTTAATACAGACGCTTAACCGTAACATCTCCGGTATTAATATTGGTGACATTGTTAAATTACTAACCGAGACGACTTTACTTTCTCAAATGTTCATCGGTAAATTAAATTAAGTGTACTTTCAGCCTATATACATACTTTTGGAATCGAGCATATTTGTGATAGAACATTTTTACGCGATTTTAAAAATTCTCTTCCCTGCGAGTACTGTCTCCACTCTCCATTTAATTTTTGTAAATATTCAAGCCTCTCGCGATAGATATATTAAAATTCCTGGTTTCTTTTCGTCTTCCAATAAAAATTCTGTTTTGTACGCAACCAACACGGTTCGTTCGTGATTTCCGCGAGGTTACCGGTATAATATTAGCCGTCGTCGACGCGAGGGTACGGTTAATATTTACAGGCACTGGAGACACAGGTGCATAAATGTTATTCCGAACCGGAGGCGATCGTTTCGCTTGGATTAATCAACCCCCGGACGGTAGGTACCCGCGGTAACGTAACGCGACGTAACAACGGGGGATTCGTCTTGCGGCGTTCACGAGTATCATCTAGTCTGGTATGGGTGCGAGTGCGGTGCGGGTGCGGGTGCGGGTGCGGGTGCGGGTGAGCAGAATCCGCTCGTGGCACTAATTAACTCTGTACCGTTGCCGTTGCGGGATCTCTCCGATGATATGCTCCCGTTGTAATGATGCCGGCGAGAATTGGTGCTTTCCATAGGGAACGGTGACGCCTGCCGATGATTCGGCGTCAAGGTTGGCGGCGGCGTTGGAAACGGCGTTGTCGGGTTGTCCGTGGTCGCCGCACCCTCTGTGTCCGAGCCTGTGCGGTACGAACGGTCCCCGACACCTGCAAGCACAAACATTTCCATCGTTTCAATCTCTGCAAAAATTCCAACTCTAAATTGCACGAATTTATTTGACCCTCTGTCGAGAAAATTAACGCTTCTCTTTAAATATGTTTTTAATCATTGCAACATTAAAGAGCACACAGCAAAGGGTTAATTTTACACATCAGAATCTAGTTTCAGGTAAATCGTTCCCTCCATTATCAAATCAAGATTGCTCGAATTTAATCCCAAAAGCATCAACGACGCTCACTATTCAAACCAACAACTCCGAGTTAATTACAGTGCTCCAATTAACCACGTCTAGAGAGCCATTAGAATTAGTAACAAACCCTTGTGTATCGAGATCAGAGAAACGGAAGGACGATGCGTAAAATCTAGACGATCGAGTGGTAAAGCTTGCAGAATTGATGAATTACTGTGTTGCAGCCAACAAAATCTTCACCATCTAAATGTTCGCACACCAACCAGCAAGCACGAGTTTCAGGCAAAATGTTCCCTTCGATATCAAATCAAGATTGCTATAATTCACTCCGCAAAATGAGAAACATCAACCATCATTTCAGTATTCAAAGCGGACGACCCCGAATTACTCGCAGGTGCTCCAATTAACTACATTGGGAGAGTCGCTGGAATTAATAACAAACTCTCCGCGAAATCAGAGAAACGAAAGAGCCGCGGAAATCTATGGCAGTGAATTAAGTTCGATTAAATTTCTAATCACCGATAGTCCATTAATTCACGGTGGAACATGTGTCAACGCATTGTCGGGCAGGGCGCATCCGTATTACGATCGAATTGACTCCCATTCATCGGTTCTGGACGCGCGACGCAAATATGATTGTCCAAGACCATGACGGGGGCATAAACACGCGAAACGAAGGGAGGAAGGGTGGCGAGGACGGCGAGGGGGGTTGCCCGGTGATTTCAGGTTTCATCGCGTTTCGGAACAGCTATCCGCGAGGTGATTCGGTTGTAGTTGGTCGATGGGTCTGGATATATGTACGTGTACAGTTGAATACCGCGACGCAGGCTGACGCGCACACAATCGCGCACAGCCGGCCGACATGCGAGTGCTATAGCGAATCTTCCGGAGTCATCTCGAGAGTGGCGGCGGCGTGTTCGAGACGATACAGCCATCATTTCGTTTTACTGCTCTCCAAGCGCTGCATCAGCCGACCGTGTTGGAGGAAAGCCTTTCCCCCGGAACTATCTCTCGGTCCCGCATTCTTTCCTCCCTGGACCTGGAGCACTTTGACGCGCGTCGTTGCCCTGACCCGCATTTGCTTAAGTTGTCCGCCACACCCCGCGCGCGCATCCCCCTCAAATCTACAACAACAGACCGAGCGAAACCTCTATCCCCGTTGGACTCGTGTTTAGGATACGTGCGAAGATCACTTCGAGACGAGATTGTTTCGATCACGGAAAAATCAGACTCGCTATTTCGGTTGGGAACGTTAGCATTGTTAGGTTTATCGATGACTCGTGTCTGAACGGAAATTTACGATAAAACTGGAATTTGCGATGCGTCGAATGGAGTTTTTAACGACCACGAATCCTTATCTGCTCTTTTTTTCCAGCAAAGTTTCCGAGCCAATGTCCGCAACCTGGTGTATCCGTGCAGGACGATCCGCTCGAAATGAAACAGCGATTGCGCCTGTTGAACCGTGTGACCCAATTGCCGGGCACGCGGAGGTGTTCGTGGGTGTCCTGTCATTCTCGCGTCACGGAACGTCAGGCATCGTCGGGCAAGAATATTTCGACGTGACGGACTGTTCCCTCAGTGACACGTGGACTGTGAACGGGCCGATCGTCGGGGCCAATCGGCAACCGGTTGCAAACAGGACAAGCCCACGTAAATAGGATCTGATGGTGTGCGCCGGTGACATCGTCGCGTTGCTCGCTCTCCTCTGTCCGTAGCCATTGATCGAATAACAATTTCGGAAAATCGCAGCGACGCGATATACATTGATCAATCGAAAACGGGATAGTGGCTCCTCGACGCGTCGACCACGAACGATTTAGCAATCGCTAAGTTTGCTTGCTGGGTTGCTGGTGTTTAGAAGGTGACGATTCGATGGCTGCGACGCGTTAAAAGAAATTGCGATAACCAATCTAAATATTGTTCTTTCATGGAAATGCTTTTCCCGAACCGTCGAACACAATGATCGTTCCAGCGAGGTTCGCTACACACTGTATCACGACTCTACAACTGCGCTATAAATCAAGTCCGCGGATTGTCACTTTCTCGCCCTATTAATCTCAATCCCGCGTTAAACTCAGGAAGATTCTTCCGCGACACGAAGCTTCGCCGCTCTAAGCTCCGAAGCCATCCATAAAGTTACACCTTAATCCTTTCGTCCTCGAATGGCATCAATTTTCAGGAAGAATATTACTTTGCAAGATCCACGGGAAGGACGGTATTATCCAGCAGACGGGTCGTTGGAGCTTCCGGTAAACAATTTTTCCCTGGATACGATACATGTCCGCGGTTTTTCGGTAATTTAGCAAAAAATATGACGCGACATCGATCTCGTTAATTGGCAGATAATTGCCCGTTGGACGAACGCGCGATCTAATTTACTATTAAACTTCCTTCCCACGGCGAAGGACAAAGGGGTGAAACGACGGTGGGAAAAGATGGTGGGGTGTGGCGGCGTGATGGGGGGAAGGGGCTGGATAGTATGGAAGAAACGAGGGGATTGAATCTTGTCGGTAATTAATGAGGAAAGTTTTACAAATAGCCGAAGGCAGAGTCACTAAACGCCTTAACAAGACCGTGAATTCCATCCGCAAGCAAAATATCTCGCGAAAGTTAGTTTTTAATTGATAATTATCTTTCCCGGTATAAACGGTAATCAGCGTCCCATTCCGTTTCTCTCTGTTCTTCTAATTGCTTGCTTTACTCCCGTGAATTATCGACTATCGGACAAACTTTCGGCTGTCCGAAAATATCCAAAAAAAAGAGGGTAGCCTTTGTCAGACAAATATCGATAAACTTCGTAGCACAGTTTCCTCTCGAGAACCGTCTGTTTTCGAGAAAAGAATCGGACGTTCCCTGAGATAGAAAATTGACTTCGATAGTATCTGCTGGAAGATGTTCCAGAACTGCAATCATTAATCCTTGGCGAAACTTTTTACAAATGGACAAACGTCAGAGGGACCGTAAAAATCTGCCTTCAATTTCGAGTAACAACATCTGACGATTCTAGTAATTCTCTCATAAAATTCAATTGGCTTCCGTCTCGCTCAGGGATATCCAGTGTAGCGACAAGGCTGGGAGCGTTAATAAATCTCGAATGGGATATCCAATAAAAAAAGAAAATGTAGCATCTCACCATCCATTGGCAACAGAGGAAACATCCGAAAATACACGACGAACCTTCGTCGCAGGGTCTGCGACCCTCGGCAAAATCCCGTGACCCGGAGGACCAGGTCGCGAACCCCCACGGCATCGCGAATTAGAAAATCCAATCTATAGAAACGCGGGCTGAAATTGCGGGAACGAAGCGTAAGAAATGTAGAGAGGGGTGGCCGAGGAGGAATCGTCGGAAGCAGCGAAGGAGGGCGCGAGAGTAGCAGAAGGATGAAGAGGAAAGAGGAAGAGGGTGGCGGTCGTAGGGCATGCGAAGGCGAGTTCTCCGAGGGTGGTGGAGGGAGAGAGAGGCTAGAAGGGGGCATAACACAATTACATGTGGGGTTGAAGCCGGGGCCGAGCTTGCTCTCGGCGGCACGACCTTCCGGCTAAGGCAGGGACGAGGGAAAGAGCCCAACGGTGGGTGGCAAGATTGAATATGAAAGTTTAATGCGAGCAATATCAGCGCCACTGCCCCGTCCCACGACCACTCGGTCTCTCAGACGTCTCGGCTATCAGGCTGCCCATCTTGTCCGTATCTCTCTTTATATCGTGGCCGGAGCCGACGCACAAACGCTACTCGCTGCCTTCCTCCAAGGAGATCTAGTGTCCTGTGTGCGAGCCCCGCAGAAAGCGCTTCCTCCGATCTTTGATGTCACTGGGAAAAGCGTGTGCCGTTGTCGCGACCGTGTTTTTAGACGGGAATCCCAACTACCGTGCCACCTCGTCCGGTACGGATACAGATCGACTGCCACTTGAGTCGTTATGGAACCAGACTACCTTGGAAATCTTTCTACCAGTCACGATATACCTCCCGAGGTCTTCATTATTTTTAGAGGACGAGACTACTTGCCGGGTCCGTGAATTGGAATTCTTTTGTCGAGAAGCAAAGCGATGAAATTTTGCTTCGTTGTAATTACACTGCTATGCGCTGTATCATTCGTCTCGTACTCAGTGTTGTGCTATGTACCTGAGAACGTGTACGTGTCCCTGGAAAAAATGGATGATACAATAATAGTTTTCACGGAAATGTTGCACGGTGTTTTAATTAAGAACGACAAAGCAGTTTTGATCACTGTAACTTACAAAATAGATCGCAGCGCAATGAGTTAATCAGAAAAATAAGATCAGGATGGCGTCACGGTAAAAGTCGTCGGTAAAATCACCGGTGGTGTTGGTCAGCGGCTGTTGGCCGGTGTTCTTCATCGGTCAGTCGCTAACAAGCGCTCGTTTGTAGCCGGAACAAATGACGGGCACCATTTGACACCGTGTTCCGGTGTTCCTCTTTCCCTCGGCTTTCCGTGCACAGTTATTCTTTATTCCACGGTGTCACGTGTCGCGTATTGTAGCTGTGGCTCGTGTAATGGCGAAGCGCAAAGCGCGCGGGGGTGGCTCGAGCGCGCGTCAGGTAATAAAATCGATAGTCCGGCAGGCTTTCACGTCGGTCACACTTCCGGGGCTGAAAAGTAAATCGAGCTCGGTCGAGGCCACGGGCACCACCGAGAGAGAAAGAGTGAGAGATAGAGAGAGAGAAAAAAAAAAGAATATAATAGTGTTCTGGCCGGTATTCACTGCGCGAGACCGGCTATAGAATCGCTCGATCCCAGGTCCGGTGCAGGGTGCACGCTCTGCACGCTGCACACCGAGGGGTTTATTGTGCGCATCGCTGTTGATTGGAAATATTGGTTCGTTGTTTACCTTTATACAGGGCCGCGCGGGACCGACTATCTCAGAACAATGTCCTCCAGCACCAACCATCCCGTTCGCCTCTCGCGCCCGCGCTGTTTCCCTTTTATTTGTTTCGGACAATCTTGCGAACGCACGTCGAAATCCGTCAATTGCGTCGCGCCGTGTATTTACGTACACGCGCCCCCGAAACAAATAACGGCCCTGCCACCTATCGGACTTCGATTCATCGTCATATTTCGGACGGGAAACATTTTTTTTCTTCACGTTTTTCCCCGTCGAGCACCGCCCCGTCCTGTGCGGCCCGTCGATGTAGAACGTACCGTGAAATACGACCGGTACCATTTGCTTTCGAACGCGTCTTCGATGGCAGTGCCGCGAGCGATTAGGCGACACCCTAAGCCAACGGGTTAATTGCTCGATAGGGTTTTACGTGGTGGGGTGGTCGGCAGTTGACTGGTTACAGTGGTGTTTGCAATCCGGACGATCCTTAGGGGAGAAATTCATTTTCTTTTCTTGGAGAGTGTGAAGTCAGTGATTTCATTGTGCTCCGTTGTAAGATGGATTTCTTTGAAGTGCGACGTTCCAAATGAAATGTAATTTGTTCGTTTCAAGTTCACTTTTCTGCAATTATTTGTGAGCAGCGTTTCAAAGCTGGCTTTATCACAGGACTCATCGAATAATAAATGAGACTGATGTGTTATCTCTTTGTGATAATGAAGAGACAGCATCTATTCAGAGTTTATATAATTTTTATCGTAATGTGTGCTTTAATACGAAGTTTTATGTCAGTGATTGTAAATGAAAACTTGGTTCTGTTCGAATAAAATTTCTTGTGAGCAATATCATTGTATTAATATATTTAGGATCAATGAAACTAGTTCTAAATGCTTACGAATTACTTGGAGCACCAATATCGTAACATAAACCGATTCCAGGGTAATTCGCACGAGACCGAAATAAAATGTATCGCTAATATTTAAAACGGTGCAGCTCCCATCGTCGCCGCAGTATATCTCTCGTCGATAAAATAAATCTCGTATCTGCCGGGGCAATCCTCATTTTAAATCAGCTTGCCGGCTCGTTAAACGTTCACCAAATTCAAGTCAAACACGAGCCGAAGCTACATCCTTGCCTCCCAAATTAATATTCCCAGGGTTCCCAGATCCATAATCTACCCGCACACGATTCCCAATGCCCAGTGACATTATAGATTACAGTCATATTTTTATTACATTCGTTGCAGCGTGTTTCAAATCTGATACCCATTCGAAATCACGGAATTGATAACCCGCTCCAGTTTATCCTTGAATTATTTATAGCCGCTCGGCTTCATTCCGTTCCGGTCCCAGTGTATATGAAATTGCTCCGCGGCTGGAAGAATTAAAAACTACCAATTTTATGTCCATTTTATTTGCCTGGGGCTTATGCTCTTAAGAACCAGCCTTGAAGGAGGTACTCGGTTTCGAACAGTTTTAAAATATAAGTTTATGGCAGTTCTTTCTGATACTTCAATAGTAATTTACTACATGTTCGAGGAGCACGTACTAATTTTTTCGTTGAAAAATGTATGGTGCAAATGGATATATAAATATTTATGGAGGCCTCACTTTTTAATTATTATTGTAGCTGGACATTTATATATATGGACAAAAAATATATATATATTTTATTTTACTATGAGTCCGAGTTATTAAGTAGAAGTCGATTGTTCGGGTCTCAAACCTAATTCCCGTGGCAACCGCAGGCAGCCCTCGAAACCCTCGACAAATCGCAATGGACCACGTTCCGAGGTCCTCTCACGTCATAATGACATAATTGAAGCGCCGAGAACAACCGAAAGGATTGATCCTGGGGAGCGTTTACGGCCCAGGATTCGGTGCGTTTGACCGTGGGGTTTCTTCTGCGAGGATGAGAACGAGGATTCTTCTCGCAGCGGGTGACGCGAAGAGTACTGTCGCAACCCCCGCTAATGTCGGGGGTGGATTTTGTTTGTAGGGGATCGTTACCATGGCAGCGTGCTGTACGCTCGCTCGGCCACCGAATACACCTTCGGACCACGACCAAGCTTGCGGAAAAGTTCGCCGCCGGGGCTTTCGCGAACCCCTGCTAATTCTACGCGCTGTAGAACGCGCCGCCTGTAAATTCCCTGCTACCGCGATTTTTCCCAAATTTTGACGACCGCCAAACGAAAATTTCCAACCGATATCGCCCGACAATACTGTCATGATTTACTGTGGATTTTATGGAAACTAGGAACAATCGGATTATTATGCAAAACAAAAATTGTCCAAGTCATCTGTCAGAAGCAGAATATAAACAAGAATATGTTTATTTAAATAATATCACACTTCCTACTCGCAAGTCAGTTATAAGCGAAATGCGTACATACATTATACATGATACATCTGGCAACGTTCCCGTACATCTCGAAAATGAAAACAGGAATAAATTCTGAACAGTTAGGCCAGTTGTGTTGGACACTAATGTAATCTTCTGGTTGGAGATTAGCAAGATATTTTTGTTAGATAGTTTTCCAATCACGCTTCAATCCCGAGATCCCTGACGTCCACGCGAAGGGCACGTCAGTCAAAGAAAATGGGGTGCAATCTAATCGCGATCTACGAAATCTGCTGCGTATTACGAACTCTTCCCCCCCGCAATTACTTGTGAATAGTGTTACGTCTGAGAAGAGACCCCCTTCGATCGCGCGACTCGACGATTAATTTGGAGCGGCGGTAATTTTATGCGTTCCGGCTAACGAACGCGAGGGTCCCGATGAAATATGACGATCGGAAAATAGATCGGGGCTGCTGCAGCGCATCGCTCAGGCTCTTCGAATCTTGCTCATCTATGCCGTGATTATTCGTGTAATCTCCCGCGAAACGATAGTCGAGGAGGGATGCCTAAAGCACTGATAAGTAACGCTGTACAAGGAGTCTTTTCTCTCTTTGAGCTTCCGGGCTTTGAATTTTGAAAATAGTGTACTGTAGTATTCTGTGAATTCTTCTGAGCAAGATGGTGTGATTAAATATGTTTAAACATTCACTGGGAGGACCTTCTAAAGAAGCATCTAAAATTTCTTATCTGAAAAACCATTTGTTGGATCAGACTACTTTTTTCCTACATCCATCAGGAAGTAATTGATTTATTTTCTCGATCGACATATTAGAATATAGGAATTTTTTTGCGGCGCACAGGTTCGATAGCATACGTATGACAATTGTTACAAAATTACTACAAGTAGGGCTAATATAAAGTAATAATGATCGAACCTGTGCGCCGCAAAAAAATTCTTATAATCCATCAGGAAGGTGGTATCTACTATAAAAAATGTCTTTTAGACAAACAGTTAATTTTGTAGTATTAAAAATTATAAACAATGGTATTCTTTATGCAGGATCGTAACGAATAAGCTGCTGCATGCGGCGTCCACGAAATTTGAATAAAGGAGAAGTATTTATCGAAACCAGAGAAAACAGCGGCAACGAGGAGGAAGATTGGAGCTGGTCTAACGAGAAAAAGAAATTTATTTATTCGCGGGGAGGTTGTAAACCGGTCATTGAATATTCTCAGCCCCGCTCCGATGACAAATATGGATCCGTGAAATTTGAATACCATCGACGCGCTCGAGACTAGCTTTTCCCTCTCGACAGTGCCTAAATCAATATGACGCTTTCGCCGGGCGAAATAGGGGAGCGATCGAGAACAGGACATGTCCACGGAAAAGGGGCGCGTCGAGGTAGCCGCGTTTCGAAATTTAATATACAGGAAGATAGAGCGGTAAGATTTATCCCCGATGCCTCGTAAATTGTTTGCGCTCGCGGCCCGAAACAAAAAGGAGAAACGAACGAAAAGGAATCAAATCGAATGAAAACTCTGGCTCGTGTAAAACGCGTAAACCCCTGTACGCCGAATAAAATAAAAAAAAAAGAATAGGCAAAAAAATGCAAGTGAACGTGTACGCGAGTGTGTGTGTGTGTGCGTGTACGTGTGCTGTACGTGAAAGCGGGCACAAGCGAAGCGACGCAATCATCGCGCGAAAGGAATTACGTTCATTTTTCTGCGAACGGTTACTAAACAATCCATTTTACGACCTCGGTCCATCGAGGGAAACAACGCTCCGTCGGAACGCGAATAAATACGGAAAAGTATACAGCGGGGAGAGCAAACAGGGCATCGCTCGAGCAAAAATCGATTCACGTCCAGAGCACACCGATACGGCCCGCTATCGACTCGTCTAAACTCGCGAAAACCCGATCTCCCCTTTATTTGTCGCTTTGATTCGATCGCCGAAAACACCGGGACACTCGAGACAAGCAATGAAACTTTCGAGAGTGAAATCGCTACGCCGTCCATGGAAACCTGCTCGACTTTCCGCGTTCCAACAGAAATCAAATTCGGACTACGGTAGTACCTTGGTATCTATGACAAAGGCGCAATGAATTTGCAACGAATCTTTTTATGAAACCTGTACGAACATATCTGCGATATTTTCTCAATTATAACGAATCCAAACACGATGTAATTTGGTTCATACGTGCTTGTTTGATTCAGGATTTAATAAAATCTTGATTATTCGAACTCTTCCTCGAATATATGTGTATCATCGAGTTTCTACTATATCGCGGATTAAACAAGTGAATATAATTCAAGTTACGTCGTGCTTGACATTATTGTAGTCACAAAAATGACACGAATACGTTAGTAATGTGTTTCTGTAAGAAATAGTAAAGGTAGTATTTCTGAAAATTGCAACTGTTTAGATACACGTGTCACCCTACCTTGAATAGGGCAAGGTGTTTAGGTTAAGTTCAGCTTATAGTCGTATGATAACCATAGCTGGAATGACAGGGGACAACACGAATCCGCGATCGCGTCACGGCAAAGAGCCCTGGTAGAAAATAGTCGTAAGGGTTTCCACGCACAATGTGTCCTTTTGCTAACTGTCATATGCATAGGGAACAACGGGGGCCGTCTACAGAGGCTGCTATCGAAAAGCAATTTCCGAGACGTCAAATGGAATGGAATCGAGTCGTGGCGTGGGGTAGGAGAAGGAAAGTTCGGTGACGTTTTCGTTGGTAACCCCGGCCCGTGGCCCCGAGATCACTTTCAGCGTGGGAGTAAGACTTCAAAAAAAAAAAGAGAGAGAGAGGAGGAAAGAGGACGGGGCTAGGCTGCAGAGTGTGTGTGTGTGCGTGTGCGAGAGAGAAAGGAGGGATGGTGGAAAGAAGACGGAAAGAAATAGCGGAGAAGAAGCCGTATCTTCAACAGGTGCAAAGTGTCGACCGTTGAAAGGGCCACTCCTCGTTTCGCCTCCCACTTTACCCCGTTCCTCTTCCTTCCGCTTCTTAAACCGCAAGCTCTTTGATAAAAGGCCTAAAGCCGGCGAGCACCTTTGGGGAAAACGAGCCATGTCCCGCCGGCGAGTCATAATAAGTCGATGCTCCATTTGGGAGCCTACTATATTCTCTAATGAGGCCACACGTTCGCTTTCGTCCAACCCCTGACTCTTTCCACATCCAGCACTGTGCTCTCGAACGAATCCGAGCCATTTTCCAAGCTAGTTTGCGATTCTTAAAAATCATTTTCCTGGATAAGGATCCTTGGAAAATAGGTAGAGATACCCTTTTTCCATAAATAATCATAAAACGTCTTAAAAAATTGTTTTTTCTAGCCATGCACCTCTATATTCTATCGCAGATCATGTTGTACTTGTCTGATCATATATCGTATTATTCTACTTGGCGAGATGTAGACTGACGCCCATCACAGAACTCGCTAAAAACTTTTCAATAAATTCAATCTTCTCGCTTCTGTAAGGCGTTTCTCCTTAGTAGGTTCAGTGTAGAAGCAGCTTCTCCAATAGAGTAATCCTGGAATAAAATCCTGTATTCCCATGAATTTTCGCGGAGCTATTACAGCACTGACACTCCCCATTACAAATCTTCCTTGCAAACTGGCCAACTTATCTCTCGTAAAAGTTCAAACGTCCTAGTTACCGCACAAAGCAGAATCCTTTCATTCCAGGAACTGCTGTTTGCCCCGGGACGATTCCCGATTACATTTTCCGTACGTTTAATTTTTTAGTTTGCAAGAACCGTTTTCCAGGTATCGACGTATCGACGTGCGTCCCGGCAGCGACCACAGAATACAAAATAAGAAATGTAGGGAAACTCGCGTGCACCAGCGAAAGAAAGTTTCTTCGCTCGGAGCGAAACGGCGGCACGCGGCTATCGTCGCCGCACGAATAATGGACGAGGGCCGATGACTAATGCAGAAGCGCCGGATGATGATGACACGGCGGAAAAAGTTCCGGTTTGGTTTCATGAAATATACACCACAACAGACGCTAACAACCACTCATTACGGTTGAAAATAACGCGGGTCGTAGCCGGTCTTAGCCGGCGCGCCGTAATTCCGAGGGAAAATACAGAGCTCTGAAATTTCAATTTCCCACGTCCCTCCTGGTCGCACCGCTTCTTTTTTTTCACCCTTTTCCCTTCGTTTTCCCCTAGTCCCTCGTCTCTCCCTATTTCCCTCTACGTGAACGCGTCGTCCGCGGAATGCATTAAAATATTTTCCGGCCGGTCGTCGCGAGTACACGACGCTGCCGCCGGCGAAAAACTGAAATATTTCACGCAACGGAACGATGAATGCGAGACTCGCGGGCGGTCGCGTTCGTGACGCTCGACGGTGCCGCGTCGAAGGCGTAGGCGATCACGCAATTGTCGATTATCGCGACGGCGACGACGTAAAACTAATTTAAAATGTTAATGTCTCGCTACGCGAAGCCGAGCAACTCGTAATAGACGTCGAAACCTTAATAGGAAATCGAGCGACGAGCAAGGAAACTACCAGATTGGATGCCAAACGCAGCCCAGCGGGACTGAAACGCTGGCCCGTGTCTTCTCGGATACTGGTTATCGATACTAAACGCGAGTACGATCGTGTTTCTAGGTAACAACGTCTGCGACCACTAGAACGAGAGAGATAAACGAAAGATACGGAGCGAATGAACGATAATGTCTCAAAGGCCGAAAATATTTTCTTAATAGACGTGTACGAATACTTTGTACAACCACTGTATATCCTGCATACAAAGTAGAATTTTTCGAAAATGTTACGACGAATATATCTGAGCCGAACATGGAAGCATACACTGTCTCAGACACATCGACAAGCAACGACAGCAAACAGTCACTTTCCTCCACGGCAATTCCATGGAGTAAGCCCATGGTGACACGTTCTCCTCCACGGGGGTCCGGCATGGTAATTCCTCCATTTCTTTGGTAGCAACGTTGTCAGCGACAGCAGCAACGTCTCCGATCCGACGTTTAATTTTCGTCGGTTCAGCCCCCCCCCCCCCACCCACGAGCGTGAAAACTGCTCGAAAAAAAAGAACTGGCCAAGCTCCGTTCTCTTTTATTGTCTCGCTCCGAGTATACGGCCATGACAACTCTCGAAACGAAGGACGGCTCGTTAAGCACGGCGGGAACACCGTCTCCAGGATCGAGAACCTTTTAGCCCTTTAAATGCGATTAAACTTTACAGAAACGCTCGCCGTCCGGGACGGTTAGTTTCTTACAGATCGCGTCGGAGAGAGAGAGCTCTCTCGACGAAATGCGAGACTTACGGGGACTTATTTTCTATCAGCGAGCCCGGCTATTTCTTTTCTTGGCTGGCGAGATTGTCTTGCGAACCGGACAACTTGATGGACATTCTTAATGAACGGGAGAAGTTGTATTAAATTCGGATTAAATTTTGTTTAAATATCATTCTCGCTAGAATGCACCGTCGGCTCTCGACGAACTACGTTCTAGTGAACTGTTTGGTGTAAATAGGGCCAGGTAATATATTTCATATATTAGCAATTATCGAAGATATATATACAATTACAATATAACAAGATATATTATCATAGACATATAGACAATTATCAAGCTAATTTTTAAATGCACGGAATGCACAGTCTATAAATCACAAAGAGAGTATTCTTTTTCCTCGGTCTACTTGCTTGCCGAACAGTATAAAATTATGTCAACCTCGATCGGCGAGGTGAGTACGCGAAAATGCTTTGCACTGGCTAATTAAGCTAACGACCGTATTAATCGCGCGTTCGCGGCGAGATTTGGAGCAGATCGAATATGTAGGCGCATTGAGTGCGAAACTCGGGGATGGTTAACTTCATAATCAGCGTATGGGGGAGACAAATAAATTCTTGTTCGTCGACGCGCGACGCAATTAAAATAGTAATAACATTTTAGGGCTCGAGTGGAAAGGAGATTTAATGCCGCTTTCCGGGCACGAAACAATCTCAGCTATGCGGCGAGTAATGTATCAAATAGATTAGAAGATCTAAACCTGCTGCATTACCGGGGGCCCGGAAACGCCGGGCTCGTAACGTATTTCAACGGGTTATCGTTCGCAACGGAACACAGCCGCGGTGGCGAGATGTGCATTGTTAAACAGCGAACTCGGTAAATTCATTATAACGCAACTACTTCGGGGAACTGGCGGAATGCTAGCGCGCGCCACGCCGGATTGATTTTAGCGCTTTATTTCCGTATCAGCGTTATTTTTGACCTCATAAACGGAACGTTCGAGCTTCCATTAATATTAGAGGCCTCATTCCCTGCGATTGTTCACTGTTTTTTTGCTGGAACGGGACCTTAAACGATGTCAGTGATCGATGTAAAGCAATATTTACATCTTTCATGTTGTACCATTCTATAAATTCGTTTAGTCAATGGAGAAAGGGCACAATAAATAATAGTTTGGGACAACTTTAACAACATAGTGGTGCTACTAATTGGAGTAGTTTACTTTAGATATATTAGGGTATGTTTGAAGAGAAATGATTAGAGAGATGACGAGATGGTCAATCAGACTCCTCAGAGCCTTTTATAATAACAATTTTTGAGTTACTTCAAAGAAAGGTTGCTAGTGGAACGACTAAATTATCAGTCAGGTTAATGAATAATTCTTCAGAACATTTTTCACTAGAAATATTAAGCTATATCCCAAGAGTGGTTAAAGGAAAGACAAAATTGTCGACCAGGTGAATAAATAGTCCTCTCTGGACTTTTCCAGAAGGTCCCCAGGGAAGCATTAAGGGCAATCCTGCCAAGACCGCTTTCAGAAACCTGGCAGCATCCTTTCTTACCAAGATAACCCAACCCCCTGCTTCCCTAGGAGGACCTTGAAGGATCTAGGGTTCTCCAGGAGATCCTTAACAAGAACATCCAGGTTTCCTCCGCAGGGGAACCTCAAAGGGCTTTTGAAGGATCTCCTAGGATTCTCCAGGAGATACCTAAAGGACCTGTCAGGTATTCCCTCTGGGGGATCCTTGAATCGCCCTTGAAGGACCTCGCAGGATCCTCCGTCGTGGATCAAAGAGACTTGCTTGGCATGATTGAGGAAGGTCTCAGAATATTCCTCGATGACAGGTGAGCACCTCACCTAAGTCCGAACACGTATTGCTAGAATTGACCCTATCTAACTTTGACCAATGCAGACCAATTGTAAATTTTTGCATCACTGTCGCATTCTCTCAAAGACGTAATCACGTAGATAATAATTTTTGAGTAGCTCCTATATTTTTCTGGGAGATGGTCTCTGCAGGAGCATCGTTCCTTGGTGAATTAATTATCACAGGAAGCGCCGTAGACAAAATCGCATCAATTCTCTCAGTTGCACGCGCAATCAGCTAAATTATCACGACACTGTGGGCCTCTTTTCGGAATAATAACGAGCACAGGACCGTCGGCCATTCATATTCGTTGCGCGGCCCGCTAGAGCCAGGCCTATGTATAGTGCAATTCGTGCGCGAGGTCACTTAATAATGCAGATAGAGAATACCTGTAGTCCCGTAGTGCAACGCGTGTAAGTCATGATTAATATTTCAGGTGTCGACCGCGGAAGTTAGGGGCCCTCGAACGCCCGGTTTCGAGGGGTAAGACTGACCATTGCCGAGACGTGGGAGGTTCGCCCAAGGTTTCGTTGTCCGGTAGGTTGTTAATTATTCGCAAAGGAAATTAATGCGCCCCCGGCAATAATTTATATCGGCCACGAAATGAATGGTTAGCAGACGGAATTATTCACGATCCGCGTCTCGCCGTTCCGGGATCGGAATACAGCCCTTGCACCACTTTTCAGAGATTCTTTACCACGATTCTTACTGGTCGAACATTAACTCACTCGTTCATTATGATTTTCTTCAATTTTTCGATCTTCCGCTTTATTTAGGGGCGGAAACGTTTTATTAACAAGGAAACGATTTATTTCGACGATTAAAGGATGTCTTAAGATTTAGAGAAAAGTACATTTCCTACGATTACCAAACTTCGAAATTTCAAGAATAAAGACTCGCTGTCCAGTTCTAACAATAGCTCTGTAAAAACCGATTCTTCGAGCAGAACGTTTCTCATTTCACTTGAATAATATTTTGGTGGAAGATATTTCTGCGAGATAAAATTCCATCACGATTCCACTCCATTCATCAGAATCCAGGGTAGACATTTTTTAATAAATTGTTTTAAATAGAAACTAACGGACCTACATTGTTGAGAAATTGTTTTATAATATTTTACAGAGATTTATTTAGAAACTGCAAGCTGTCTCGTTCAATTTATTGCACCGGTACATATTTGATACGTTCTAAAACTGTCGAGTATGACAATTAATCGAACGACAGTAATATTTGACTGCGACCTTTTTCTGCGTAGTGGCCAAAGCTTTGCCTTGATACACGGTCGTGTAACATTTTAATGAGTTTATTGACGATTCTCTATCACTCCGCTCAGCCCCATCAAATAGTTCGTCCATGCTTTTTTTCGTTTCTCTTCCCTCTGCACTCGATCGGTCAAAGTAATCCCGAGCACGCTCGTGACGTTTAAGCCCGGCGTCGTTACAAAGAGCAAACCATTTTCCTTGTAATTGAATTTTCCATAATTACCTACGCTCCCGCTGAAAGGATACAGTCGTATTAATTATGTTCGCAATATCGCTTCTGTTCCGGCGAAAAATGTATATTTTATTGAGCGTCTTGCTGGTCGGGCTAATTCGTGGATGAAATTGCAGAAATCCAGAAGCCGATTCACGATACTTGATACAGAAATGCATGTAATCTTGTGCAAATACTTTGACTACTGGATTGTTCATTAAAATTTAAATCAGTGCGCAATACTGCGATTGCAGCAAGAAATAATTGTGAAGCACTGTCACTGTGTTGATGAACGGGTGTCGTACAAATATGGGAAAATCGTTCAGAAAAATTCGAAACGTGGAGATAAGGAAATGACAAAGTGCGGCTGCCATACTGCAGCGGAAGATTCGATCTTCCTTTCATAATTTATCTTTGGGGGAACGTAGACAACGTAGATATTTTAAATTTAACAGGAAGTAGGTTTTACGCAGATAGGCCAAAATGTAGAAATTTTTTCGGAACAGCGGCAATCGAGGACGAAAGAACCAAAGTCGATAAAGTCGGTCTGACTCGGTCCGCGGTGCGCAGCGTTTTTATAAATCGAAGAGTAATTCTGGCGAGTGCAGCGATAATGACGCGTCAGTATCTCAGTAATTCGTTCCCGAGTATTCTCTGGCTTGGTCAGATCGCATAACGAGGGCAGCGAGCGTCATCGTTCCCGTTCTTCTCGAACATTACGCCGGGCTGGCTCGCAGTAAAAATAACACTTCCGCCGCGCGCGCGCGCCGGTATTCCCAAAGGTGCGCATAGAAACATGAAGGTTCGTTAAACACAGCGTGATTTATTGGTTTTTCGTTCGGATTTTCCCGGGGCCTCTGGAGTGTTCTTGTTCCAGAAAACCGTTTCGTTTCCTTTTCGCCTCGCCTCGCCGCGAGGAACACGATATCGACGCGCTTATGACGTAAATGCTCGAGTGCACCGATACGCGGCATTTGCGCTCGTTAACGGTACATCGCGAACCATCCCCCCGTAATCGCGCAATAATTCTGCTTTGCCCCCCCCTTCCTCGCCTCTTTCCCTCTACGGGGCCTGTACGCCCCCAGATAAGTTTACCTTTACCGATCACCTGAATCGCATAAACGTAATCTTCGAAACGGGCCATTAATTCGCGTCCGCAAGCTTCGCCGTGGGAACCCACGGAATTGTACAGCAGCGCACTCTAAAGTGAATCATTCCGATACACTCTCCGAGAGGAAATTAGCTGTATAAAACCGCTCAGTGTCAATTACATGTAAAGTTCACGTTTTACGGCCGCTGTTAAACCGTAGACCGTGGGTAGAGGTTCATAGATGATTTTCACAGCGCAGCGGTGCGCTTTGGAAATTCTAGTCGCGTTGCTTTGGTTAGTCTGAACGTGGCTCACTGTTTCTACTTTCATCAATGTTCGTCATCGATGTGCTTTGGACATTCTAGGTGGAATGCTGCTCTTCATGAAAAATATTGTTGACCATTAGACTTTGAAATGAATTTTGCACAATATCATTTATTTACATCCTGTACATATTAATCACTAAATGATCTATGTACTATAAGAATATGTAGAGAACGAGACCGAAGTTTACGAGAGTAATGTTAATTTGATAAAACTCGATACTACTTCTCGCTATCTGTGAATCTAATTTTGTCGCGGATTGTTCATCGATGCGTCTGAAGGGAATTGGAATGTGACGAACAGGAAGCGACGACAAAGCATTCCGGCAATAACATTTCGCGTAGGTAGACGCACGCGGACTCCCACAAATCCTATATCCCGGAAATATTAGACCGCCGTGCGTTGTTTCGCTTCTATTGCTTGATAGCCGCGTCGTATCGGGTAACGATCGTACTACACAACTTTGAATATTAGCCGATCCTCTACCGTCCCTTATCATTCGTGGGACAGTTTGTCACTTACAACCGAATCTACTTCTACGATCACGTACACCCCACTCTCAGATCGTGTTACAGCTTTGACGATCGAACAGCACTTTGACGTAGTTATCGTGTTATCGCGGCGAGTATCGTGTCTCGAATACATTCCGAGAATAAATCCTGGTTCTATCCACACGAATATCCATTTATTAACGTATCGGGCACCCGTCTGAGTGCTTTGCCAACCACGTTGCACTTCTTGCCCATACAATTCTAACAATCTATTGTTAGAAGCTCAATTTACAACTATTTATCGCTCCGGGTATATATTTTCTCAGATGAAGTAACAATTAACATTATTCGCCGGCGCATGTTGTATATTCTCTTTCCAAAATTCTTTATTGGAGAAACAAGAAATTATATGGGTGTAGAAAGTAGAATAACCCGTTGATGGTCAGACATCAGATATCTTACCTAACCCAGTAATCTTTGCTCTATAAATTAAATTCCAAGCATTAAATTCCAAGCCTTGAAATCATGAAAAATATCAATTTCCCTAAAAAAATGCGATAAAGACACCTAAGGGAAGCATCGTGTCCACAAAGAGTGCATCGTCTGAGAGACCCTATCGGCCGCCGGGAGCATTTCCAGTCGGTGATCCATTAGATCGTCGCGGTAATGGGTTCGGCAGTATTAAATCCGGTTCGACGGTGGAACAAAGTTAGCGTCGCGGCGCGCGGTGCGGCCGTACATCGTGTTCCGTGTCTCGGGTCTCGGGCGTCGCGACGCCTCCCGCCTTAGACTCGATCCGGTGGAACCCGGGGTACCCGTCGGCAGCCGCAGATGATGGCAAACTGTTAATAGGAGACAAGTTTTAAATGCGTGTAACGTAATAACGCGTGCATTAGGCGACTACTATGGCGTCGGCCGGCGTCTGCGGCGGCGACAACGATAGCGGATCCATTCTCCGTAAGGGGTAGTTTGCCTGACAACTCGATTATACGATACCGGCCGGCTGAGTGGCAAGTGGTGATATATGGCGCGCATATACACGCTCTGTCCCTCAGCCCGCAACCCCTCTTCAACCCCCGGAGTCACTTAAAATAATGAGAAACCCGGTATCGGGTGGCACGCTTGTTTTCACTTTTCCATTTTGTTTCGCCGCCCTTATTGGTACCGCCCGTCCGTATATCGACGCTTCTTTCACCACCTACCTCCGCTCTCCCTCTCTCCTCGGGAGGAGGACGGTGCTCTTCTCGCCAATCAGTCTCTCGAGTCATCTAGCCAGCGCCAAGTAATTACGCCGCCGATGCTTTTTAATCTTAATAAAAGAACCGACGCCAGAACCGACGGCCGAGACTTCATACCAGGTACTACAGAGACCTGGTAACGAATTCACGCCCCTGGACCGTGTAATGGTCGTTTCCCATCCGCTACACCCCCCTCCCGTTTTACCCATAGCCCAGCCTCCTCGTGGACCAAATTTGACGAAGAAATTGGGATTCGAAAGTGGAGTTTAACTGGATGCCAGAGTTCGAGGGTAACATCTCTGTCCTTTCTACTCGCTCGCTCTGCACGACCTCGATCTCGTTTTTTCTTTTTGAGTGCAATTACGAATTTTTCGAGGTGAATACTATGGGAAGTTTTTACTGTGCAGAGTGCAGACCCCACACCCCCACCCTTTTATATAGAAGAAGGAACCTAATTCTTTTTTCTTTTGTTTGAGGAAACTGGCGACTGTCCAAATATTGGGACTCGTTACTGCGTGGACAAGCGCCGAGCGCAATTTGCACGGCGATTTTGCAAAATTGTGTTTACGAAACGGTGCTGTCAGCGCATAACTTGCTCTTGATGCGTCGCGAATGGTATCGAGAATTTCTATTTATTTTACTGCTGTTACTAGATTGAGAATCTTATTCTTCTGTGTTGGAAAAACAGTTCTGTCTTATAAAATAAGCGCATCATCATTTCCAAATTCCAAGGCGGTCTATTAAAAGGTAAAATCAAATAACCAATCAAATTAATAAAAGGTAAAATCAAATTTCAATTTTAATGACACTTTATACGAGTCTGTAAGTGTAAGATCGCTACAAACCCATGAAGATGCGCGCTCCAGTGGCAATAGAACCGGAAGTTACCGGTCGAACGATATTCGGAGACCAAAAACCTCGATATCTCCGAAGTGGTGCAATTTCCACTAGCTACTGCCGAGTAAGTGGCGCGCAATTACGGAAACTATTCGCCCAGCGGACACCAGAAAATTATCGATTTCCATCGAACCCTCTCCCTCTCTCTCTCTCTCTCTCTCTCTCTCTCGCTCTCTCTCTCTCTGCTGACCGGAATAACTCAGTCGCAAAGTTTAGACGCAGCTTTGGCCTACATCGGGTTCGAATTGGTCGCGGTAGTAGAAGGGCGATGGTGTGAGGTACCGCGAATCTCGATCGAGGTTGTTATTTCGGTTGATCGGTCTTGCCGCGGAGTCCTCGAAAATCCCTTTGTCACGACAAAGCAACAGGCATCGACCGTCGGCAGCAAGAACGAAATTACTGGCTGCACACAAATTACGAACTGGATACGCATCTCCCGTTTCTCATTGCGGAGGCCACAGGCCTTTCCTTCCGGTCGCGCGGAAGGCTTGATCATAAAGCTGGTTTTCGGCTCCGCGTACCGTGCCCGTCGTAAATATCATTCTCGTTTTACGCGGACGCGGCTTCTCATCGGCAAAATAAACACGCCGCGGGTTAGGTTACCCTAACGAGACCCACCAGGAGCACCCTCGCAGAGATCCGACGAGAAGACGACGGCTACCAAGGGGCTTTATTATTCCTGCTGGGTAATTAACGTTGGAACAACCAGCTAGCCATGTATACCCACTTTTACCACGTTCACCGACAATTTAACTTTCCATTCGGTATTCTTTAACCGGCGGATAGCCCTCCTTCCTTACAGCTGAACTATTTATTGTGCTTCGGAGACCATTCACACTCTTCATACCTTTTCTTAACATATTTTTGAAGGCGCTTATGGACATCAAGTTTTTCGTTGTTCCCTGTGGAACTTATAATAAATTTAATGATATCGGCGCCAGGTTCGATCATTTATAGAACAAACAACAAATGTGCAAATATTAAATCATGTTTCTAACGTTTCGATTCCGATGTGACATTTTTGCGTATAAAAAATATTTTCTTTGTCTTTGTCTCTTTGAAAAAGATCCACATCGGGATCGAAACGTTAGAAACATGATTTAATGTTTGCACATTTGTTATTTTTTCTATAAATGATCGAACCTGGCGCCGATATCATTAAATTTATTATGTCTTAATTTCGATCGAGAAGAATTTAACCTTTATCCCCGTGGAACAGTATGAATTTCTGTGAAATTAACCTTCACTGCATAAGTTTTTTAATTGAAATGCCAAAGTAGAAAGATCAGTTTTTGTGTGTTTTTAAGGAAAAAATATTTGAAAAAATCAAAACAACATTTACAGAAAACTAAAAATAAATATGCATGGTAAGAAAACACATTCTTAGTTTACATTATACCAGATTTGTTAACTGTATCAGATATGATACACTATGCAGCGAAGGGTTGAGAAATGGCTACGATTTCTTTCACAGCTACAGTGACTAAAAAGAAGGGTCGAGAAGGAGAGCTTCGAATTTTGCGGTGGGCGATATAGTGCGTGGGCGGCCGTGGTAATTAACGCGCGAAGTTGGACGCGCGACTCGCTATTGTAGCGGTATCTAGCCGCGTGAAATTAATAGTCGGCGGCGCGTATGTGAGCGGCGCGGAAAATCAACACTTACAATGCCGCGGGAAGCTATAGATTATCGGACGCGTTATCAGGGGTCAATATTTTCCATACGGAGGCAGGCGGTGCGTGACGCGGCAAACCGTTCGCCGCGTAATGAGCTGACAATGTAATGTCCGAAGTGAACGACGGTCCTGGAGACAGGACACGCAGACCCCCTCATCGCCAGGACGTCAATATATTGATGACTGTGCGGACGGAGATTAAGAGATGCCATGTACGGGGTGGCACGTCTGAAACGGTCCACCTGCATACGGTGGACACAAAAGTATCGGAACAACTAAGTTTCCTATTATAATTTCGTCAAAAAAACGTAGTACGATAATAAATTTTGACTTATTTTATAGCTCGAAGCCTCTACTTGTTAGAATGAATTGTAAGAATGATATAACTATGCATGTCATATGATCGAATATGAGTGTGTATATATGTTTAAGTGTTACATATGTTTTTATTGATATACGTCGCGTTAATGTTTTATAAAATGAATGTTCTACGTTATAATTTTGTTAAAATAAAAACGACAGTCCCTCTACGAGCGATTGACAAAACATCACGTCGTGTCCAGTATCAATTTCAACCATCATTCAACTTTATTTAGATAGTTGTGCGTCGAAGCATTTTTTCTGGGAATGGATCACACATTTTGTTTAATATATCTAAAGTATGTTCACAGTGAATCAGACATGAAACGGATTCAACATTCGTTTTCACGTTCCACCAACCGGATCGTTTGATGCGGTTATTTCTTATAAGCGTACGTTTTATCACAGTAAATCACGGGTAATAAAATTTGAAGAATTTCGAATACAATGTTTCCCCAGAATGTTCAACATTCTCCCGAGCATGGGATCCCCCGTGGATCAATAGGGCGTGGAGCAGTTTCGTTATCGCCGGTTACAAAAAAGCCCGGGCGAGTTTAATTCTTCGTCTCGATCATTCGCATGTATCGCGGCAGTATTTCATAAAGCCGGAAGCTCCGGCGGCCCATTAAAAATTTATTCTCGGCTTAACATCGCTTTTTCCATCCGAGATCCGGCTGGTGGAGGTCTATAATGCGTTGCAAGTCGAAAAATACTCGGGGCCACCCTGCGCGGATGGAAAACTCGAGTTCGGCGACTGTCTTGTTTCACGGCTGCTCAAGTATTTCTGGCTCTCGGGAAACGAGCTGGCTCGAACCGGAGGCTTCATTATTTCACATAATCTTCCGGATTCTATTATTTCTACGATGAAATTTCTATGAGAAATACGAACTTTCTTCGGATTTTCAGAGATTTAAAAAGTATTTTAAACATGTTAGTGATTAGATTGCGGAATTTTTGCATTTATGGAAGAAATCGCCGGATGTAATTTAAAAAACTGGAATAGCTACAATAATTTCAGAATATCTGAAAACTTGAATACAAAACCAGCAATTATGTTGTTCTGGAATTTAAAAAAAAAATCGATTATGCAGTCCAAAATTCGGAAAAAATTCCCTGTCGAGTGTGCTATCATGTAGAATGTTCGTGCATTTTTTCATGCATTGTTCATAATTTCTGCTCACCCTATGACTATCCTTGTAGTGGGGTTACCGACTTGAAACTTGCCATAAAGTGTTTCCTTTGAGTGTGATATAGGACGGTATGGACGAAGATCAATTTTGTGTCTCGGAAAGACAGGACACAGCAGGTCGATAAGATTTATCAGAGTTTTCTAGTCAGGAGTTGGCGTGGCAGCGGCTGTCGGGCTCGATCCGACAGAAATTCGATCCCGGCGCAATTTTAATGAACCGTTCGCCCAGCGATGGAGTGATTTAAACGGATCGGCCGTCTGTAACACAATTATTCAAGAGATCGGCCGAGGAGAGGCCGCCTGTAATTTGACGTTCAAAGCGATTCCCAGACACGTGAATTTCGATCGGCCGATCAGACGTGCCTAAATTATTCATCCCTCCTCAGAACGAGAGGAGGAAGAGGGGAGATGGCAGCGACTCCATCGACGCCCACGCACGAACGAAACGGGAACGTTGTACAGTGTACAGCGTTTCTTTTCCTTGGAGCAGCGGCGCGAAACTTTTGTATTACCTTCTAATGACTGCCGGTTTTCCCCAGACGTACACCTCCGCGCCGCCGCGAACTTTAGTCACCTAATCCCGTACGTTACCGTCCGCCGGCTCCCACATATACGTCGTTTACTTTAATCTTGAGTTAGGACTCCATTAAATATCTCCTGCGAGCTAAGGAACCCGGAAACCACCGCATTCGGGCGGTTACACAATTATCCCGGGCTGGCGAGAGCGATGGTCAATTATTCGGCGAATGTTTTATTCCATTACGGTGCGGGTCATATTATCTTTAAGCTGGAGGAATCGCTCGATCGGGGCTCCTACTGCATTTATGGCTTGTGCAATTTTTAGGAGACGCGCGGCTGGTTTTGGACGGTTCTCGGTGCATCTTTCACAAGCGAGAATTCATTGGAAGTTTTATTCTGTTACGGTTTTGGACTAACCTTTCGCAGACGATGATGATTGACATGACATTTGATATCCAACCTCTGACATGAAGAGTATAATTTCGATAAAAAATTATCAAATCAGCTAAGTAATGGGTGAAAATCTTTTTCAGATATTACTCGGAATTGCAAAGAAAGAAAGTTTATTGCTGAATTTTATACTCTGTATATAAGTGCAGTGGATCCAAAAAACGTATTGATTAAAGTTTCACTAAATAATAGCTGGAATAAATAACAGGAGCGAGGAAAAACGTAGCGAAACGGAATCTCTTTGTTCCGCTAGCATGTATCTTCGTTAACGCAACACTATCCGACAAAAACTCCGCAATCGATCCTTAAAACCGTCGGAGGGGCATCTTTCTTGTTCGGCCGAGGGTAACAGTAGCGGAAGAACCTCTCGACGGAAAGAAGTCGCAGACAATCGAAGAATTAATTTCCACTGACATTCAATACGAATTCTGACGAATGGGTTATTCGAGACTTTTGCCGTAGAGATTGCTCCCTCTCGTAATAGTATTCCAAGCCCTTAACGAATCCAGCCGTAACGTTGCAGAAGCATCGGCTATCACAGAGAGAGTCTCGGCTGAAATCGAACCCGCCTCGAACAATATAGCACGCGAATTACAACGATCTCTTTCAAGCGGACGTCCGACAGGATGCACTTGCCAAACAAGTGAAACAGATAGGAATTACTCTATCGAGCATTCTATCGATCGCCAGGCAGAGCGCGAGAGAGGGGGAGAAAGAGAGAGAGAGAGAGAGAGAGAGAGAGAGAGAGAGAGAGAGATGCATGGATTATGGCGATCCGCGCAACGCCAGATAACAATGCGCAATCTTCAACGTTTCTTTTTCATCCTCGATAAATTCGCAAACGAATAGTATACCACAAAATTCAAATTCGCCTATCTGACGGCTCGGCTCTAACGTTATCGCGTAGCTTTCGGGCTTTTGCAGAAGTCGCATAGCAAATCCTCGAGCTGCTGCTGGCCGCGTCGTAGCTGATATTAACGGCGGGCATTATCCAGCGACACAGACGTTTTATTTCCACTTGACCACCGATATATATCCTGCGAAACTGCCTGCAACTGCCAGCGCTTCGTAAGCAATCCCGAGATCGTTGTTTCGGGCAATAACAATCGGCTCTGTCTGCGATCGCGGGAGACGAACCAACGAATCGTTCCGTGCTGGGGATGCTTGGTAATGATGTCCGTGGAGGACACTGGATCACGATGTGTTTCCTTATGGTAAATTCAGGAGGTTGTATATGACGTCCACGGAGTCTACGTGTTATGTTCTGGACGTGGGAATTACGGAATTTGTGGTTGTACGCTTTGGGAGTGGAAATAAGGAGGACCTGGGATCCGAATAAGGGGCAGGAACAAGTAGCTAGACTTACGGCAAAATTTCATTAAAATTTATATGATATTGTAATTGTTTTACGAACCAACAAATGCTATTAACTCTTTGCAGTCGGAGCTATTTTAGATTGACAATAGAACATTTCCTCCGACCTAGAATAATTCCATTAATCCGTTGTATATGATTTTTGTCATTTTATGGATAAGAGATTAATATAATACCTCATACAATAGTTAAATGGATAGTAATTGATTAGACACCAATATATTTAACAATGTAAACATTATTGTGGACATTTTTAGTGGTGACTGTGAGTCACCCTTAGACTGCGAATTTATTATAGCGAATCTAGTGTAATTTGAAACAGTGGAATGATTGAAAGAATTGAAGACCATTTAGAGAGAACTACCGAAGAGAGAAATAAATTCCAATTAGGTTCGTACGTCTTGCGATGAATGGGAACGATTTCTATTTCGCATGGAGATCCGCAGCGTAATAATGATCTGGCTGTAGAAAGAATGATGCTAAGAGGGGTTAAATTTCATATTAGCCATAAAGCAGAGAGTGCAAGCTGGAGCGGCAAGATCGAAAGACACGTGATTCAGACGGGTCCCCGAGAGATTTTCAAGGAATCCGGGCACAAAGACTGGCGCAGCAGCCTGTGCTCGACACCAATTTGCGATGTAACGTTGCAAATAGTTGGCGGTATGCGGGACCGGCTCAAAGGGCCGCCGGTAATATTCGCATGACGTAGATAGCAGATGAACGGTGGCGCGCACACACACACACACAGAGATAGGATGAGAGGGAGAGAGTGTGTGAGAGAGATGGTAGGCCTACATAACCATAAGCGGCGGGTACACGGGGGCCGGGTTGCGCGCGAGAGAGCACTATATCGCGCAGCAGGCGCTACCGCAACACGGTCCGGCACATTGTGCCAGTACATATGTACCCGTGTACCTCGCCAATAAATTTTCCTGCAAATCCTTGCCGCGGTTCCTTACACACTGCCTGCGATCGAACGATACCCGTTCGTCATTTAACCCCCTCGGACGCCGGATACTGGGTCACTGGACAATCTACGCCCACCCATTCCGTCGCTTGTCGATTATGCTCCCGGGACTAGATTAGGAAGGTGTACCGGCATTATGTATGACGTTCGACGATCGTACGGTAATTATATTGTATATTACGTTGCCTGCTAAATTCGACCGAGTTTCGCCGCTGGTCAGCCGTTTAAACAAAATTGACCCTGAAGTGGATGTTCAAAATGGTTTGCGTAAAATTCGGTGTTTCAAAAGTCGGTTGGCTCCTTCAATAATTACACTGCCGTGCGAAATTGGAAGATTAAGTTTATCCACCTTGCACTTGCCAATACTGTTGGGTAGTTTCTCTATTGTAAGTTGTTTATGATTATTTCCTTGAATTTATTGTTTCTACTTGCGGCTACTGGTGGCGTGTTTAAGATTATTTCCTTGAACTTATTGTTTCTACTTTTCCATTTACATTGTTCATAGTCTGACGAAATAAATTGACCACGGGTGGATCGTACAGCTCGGGCCTCGCGGCGGGGGGGAACACGCGACATTCGATTTCTTCAAACCACAATCCTCGTGTAATCGTCTCGTCGACTCTCCCGATCTTATATTTCTCCGCTTTACATTAGAGTCTCGATATCGTTCCAATTACGGAAAACGAACGAGCATCTAAAACATAAGTGCAGTATTCTTTCTAATATTAGGGGAGAGCGAGTGTGCAGAAGTGAATGGCCGTCCAACCAACCATCAGCAATTCAAGAAGACCGAAGCCCTGTCCACTAACCGGTCAATGAGCATGGTGAAAGGTATACGAACGATACTGTGAAGGGCCAGGTTTGACAGCGGTATGAGGGACTTCTCTGGTAACAGGTCAGCCAATCGAATGGTAACGCGATCCGGCACTTACGCTCCCGCGAAGAACGTAACGGGGATACCTAATGAAACGTCCCTCGGATTATTTTTCACCGGGGGAACCATCATAGGACGAGGGCCTCTGAATCGACGTCGTCGCCATTAACGCAACATCATCCGCGGGGCTGGACACCGGTTCTCGATGAAACCGGCTGGTGAAAGAGCTGGTAGAAAGGACTCGGACCTGAATGGAACGCCTCTTATCGAACGGATTCCTCTCGTTCGTTTCACTGTTAGAGGAGACCGAATCGATCGCCTGGCCAGACCGATCCATCCACTGCTCTCATCAATTATCGCCGGCACCCGCGCCGCCAGACACGCCACGGAGAGGGGGTTAATTAACCGCGCGATTTTAAGGCGGCCCGACCAGTCTGCTGACTGGTAATTGTGCAACAACACCGGTACCTAGGCTAGAAACGTTCCGTGCGAGACGTATCGATTCCCGATGCGCTGCTCGATGGTTGCAGGGGGACAACGATGCGCCACGAACGAATCGGAAAATTGCCTATCCGCACGAGACGCAGCATGCTTGTAATTGGTTCTACTTATTTAGATGTGCGTGCACCAAGACTAATTCATTCAAAGTCATACAAGTTAGAAAGATTTTGAATATTCGGTTTGGATGGTCTAGCTTCGACAAATGTCTTCTTTGATTTTTTAAATGTTCATTTTCTATATTATGGATTTGTACCTATAAATATAACGCTGAAATGTTAGTTTCCTCCGGATTTTCGGATCAAATGCCTCACCCTGCGGCGTTGCTTACACCTGTTTGCACTGCGGCGTCCACAGATCACCTCTTCGGCGTCCTGTTCAGGAGCTTTTCATCGACGCGTCTCGAGGCCAAAACAAAATCGACGAAAACGAGGACCGGAAGAGGGACGAACTCAATTAATACCGGTGCTCTCTGGTTTATACTATATTTCTTGGTTGCGGTATCAAGCGAGCCAGCCAGCCCACCTCACGTCTGTCTGCATTTGTTCCAATTCACTTGCTGCCGATTACCGCTCCCTCCAGGCCTGGATCCGCCTGGCTCACCCTCGACCCCCACAACGCCGTTTCCCCATTTTCATCCCCATTCTCCCATTTCCTACTATGTTCCACCCTTTTCCCTTTCCCTTTCCCTTGACGCCAGGCGATGCTCGATTCGACTCGACTCGTCTCGACTAGAGTCGATTCGCCGCGGCACCGTGTCACACGTAAACCGTACACATCGAGTGTATCGAAAGAGACCAGCCGATGCACCGGTTAGAAACCAGTTTCGAAGCCGATCTGATGGCCGTCTGGAGCCTCTTCCTTCCAGCAGCCGGCTCCGGCGGGCATTGATCGATTATCGTTGCGTCCTGACTCCTTCGCGGCACATTTATTAGGATCCTGGACGCTACGACGGCGTCCGGTCTCTTTATGATTTCCCTTGTCCATTGCCTGTCAGGTTTACTAGCAAAAACCAGTCGATCGGACCCGTCAGCCGACTGTTAGTGAGTATTTGTACTGGCTGGTCCATCTGAACTCAAATATCTTCTATATAATAAAAATGAAATGCTGTTCGTTGGTCACGACATCACGTGAGAATCGCTGGACCGATTTGGCTAATTTTTTTCAAAAAATGTTCGTAATAGTCCGAATAAGGAAAAATTCAGGAAAAAATGAAAATGCTTTTTCTATGGGATTTTTGTATGAACCCATGACCATAACTCAATATTCGAACGATGGATATGCGTGATTCGTTTTTTGTTTTGTTCGTTATGGTCCTGGAAAGGTTTTCAGGAAAAAAATTTGAGACAATTACGAAGGAAATTTGTACAGGACAGCGTCTGTCGAGTCAGCTAGTTTGAAATAAAAACAGTGAAGGCATTAGATAGAATAGAACTTTAATAAAATCACTTTCATCGACACCATTTTGACGTTAATATAAATAAACAGATAAAAAAAATCTTCTAAGAAAAAGGAATGACGTACAGTGTAAGTAGAAGATTTAATTTTTAAAATGAGTCCAAGTTTTTTCCCCAAAATTATAGCAATTCAAATGTCGACAATTTTTCTAGAACCGTGAATTCAGAGTTGGAACGCTTTCTGGTCTTAGCGTTAGTAGTCGAAGCTGTTCTATTGACTTCATTAACAACGTCGATGAAGAACCTTCTCCGACGACAGTGCTTAATTTAACGATTCGATTCCTAAGCCCTGATTGGAGGGCCCTCGGTCGCGCAATTCTTAAACCCTGGCGAAAACACCGTTTAACGAGCGAGTTAACGAGGAAACCTGCAAAGCGCCGAATTACGACAAGCTCGCGACCGCAAGACAAACGAGAGAACCGAACGGGTTTGGATCGAGCTTGTGGAGCTTTCGCGGAAAACGATTTAACGATACACATCGACAAAGGCGAGAGAGAAAGAGACAGAGTGGGCAGTGTCTACTTTTTTCTTGTTTCGAGTGGATCTCTCTGCCTCTCTCTCTCGCTCACGCGACCAATAATAAAATTCACGGTGGCTCGTTCATCATGCTCCATCAATAGGTCCGGCGATCTCTCGCCCATTCAGTCTCGCCTCCCTTAATCTTCCTTCGACTTCCCTCGGCAAACGCGTAGATTAAAGGATTTACGAAATTAGTTTTACCTCCTCGCGTCGTCTTCGCCGGATATTAAGCTGTGCTCGGTGAAATGCTCGCGAGAGGAGTCGCGCGGTCGCGAGTCACCTACGATAAACAAAGCCTCAAAAATAACATTTCCGCGGACGAGACACCGCGCCGCTTGTTTTCGAATAATCTTCTCCCTCCCCATCCCCGAGATACTCGTCATCGCGAGGGTTCTACCTCTTCATAAATATTTACGGTCAACGTATTAGAATGGATCTCGATGTTTAGTTAGGACTTGGTCGTTTTTCGATAGTGTGCGTAATTATCCATCCCAGTGTGGATCGTTGTGTATCGATTGCGCGACTTGTTCGCGGGTAGCCGTATAAATATCGCGCGCCGCATAACTGCATTATCGTAGCCCGAGCTATTTGGACTGCTACTTACGCAAATAATAGTTTAATATCGCTTGTCCCGGCCCCGTGACCATTATTTGACCTCGGATGTGCCCGGTGATCCTGATTAAATCTACAATTTCCTGTCCTTCGCCGACGAAATTGCCGTGTTTCCGGGCACGCCGGTGGATTAGCGCGGAAATCGGGGCTACAACCGCGCGGAAAGAGTCACGTAGCACGACAACCGTCACGCACATATTAAAAGCCTACGAAATATGCGGCCGCGTGGGAAGAAAGTTTAATTCGAAACATCGCCAGGCGATGCTGCCCCATTGATCAAGGCCCACGCGAGAACCGTGTACGTTTTGTTCGCACGCGAGAAGAATAAATATCAGACGGCCCCCGAGCTTCCCCGTACCCGATCGATCCTGCTCCATCAATGTTTTTTCCGCGTAATTGCCGCGGAAATCTGCTAACGAACGAGTTCTAGGTTAATCATATACAACGGGACCCGTATCACCCTATTGCTAACGATCTTTAAATTTATTATAACAGTCGAAGTCTTTAATTTCATGCACTCGAGAATGATAACAATTTTGCTCAGTTGGTGGACATCGTTTTTTAAAGCAGCAATTGATGCAGCTTCTTATCTTCTATCTTATTCTATATAAATAAAAATCAAATGCTGTTCGTTGGTAAGCGTAATATTCGAAATGTAATAGTCCGAATAAGGTTTTAATCGATCGCAGCTTTTAATCAATATTTTAATAGGAATTTACATTATCGACGATCACGAACAAATTTATAGTAAAGTCCTATATAAAAAGGAATTCTCGTATATGTGTTGAGAAATGATTAGTGTAGGAGTTGAATGAAGTCACCGAATACGAAGGATTTGCAATCGCAGCATCTGGTAAAGATTATTGACGCGGTTGATTATGCCAGGCGGGCAGCTGCGGTAAAGCAACATCTATCAAACGGCGATTCGTTTCTCAAACATGATTGAACCGATCGCGAGTTTGACGTCGTTGCAACGAGCCAGCAGTGCAGCGTTGGCTGGCATCCGCGAAACTTTTTCTGAGACGTCTAGCACAAGGTAACAGGCTCTCGATCAAAGTATCAAACATCAATTATATCATCACTCACTTCCATACTGCTGCGCCAGGAGAGAAGCGAAAACCTGGCCCGGGCTGCGGGCGCCTCTAGCTGCGGACGAAGCGGTCGCGGTCACGGTGTGAAGAGAGTTCTCTTCTTCGTCGCTGCTCGATTGGGCACTGGGCCCATAACCGCGCCTGTCTCGCCATTCCAGGGACCGTTGACGGCGCAGTCCACGGCCCCCGTTACCGTGACTGCGGCCCAGCGTGCCCTCACCGTCCATCACTGAAGCATCTGAAAAAAAAGTCCGAATTCTCTCATCATCTACAAGCTTAAATCTCATTGGAACAATACACTTGTCAATTCTGTGGTTGCAAGGAAGAACGCCGCATATCACGTAGTTTCACTTATAAATTTCATTATTTTTCGAGCCTTTCGAATTTGATGTCATGATTTTTTCTGGCGAATACACGAACACTCTAAAGCGCGATTAATGCATAAGCTAAAATTTTTTGAAATTGTATCATGCAGCGTTTTCCTTTACAACATTTTGTGATTCCGAAGAAAGTAAACCGATAGCATGGTTGCATGAAATTGACTGGCAGCGCTATATCCACATACAATGATCGGAAATCCAGAGAAAAAAAACCGGCATATTTATTTCTCCGCGTGATACGCGTGTAACAGAACTGGCGAGCGCATTTCGCAAATGAATGACATTTAAGTAAACACACACCGGCCATCCCGATGTATTTCGATATTATAATTCATTTATTTCCATGGTGAAATGTCTGACAGATAATTGTCAGGCTTCGTCCGCGAGAAAATAAATAGAGCCCACGTCAGATTTCCACAAACACATCGAAACTTGAATGCTCTATAAAACGAGCACGCACTCCAAACTGTCGGACAGGCAACACGCGTTTTTCAATTGAAATCCTTTTTCCTGAAAAATGTCATTCGCCGGGGCTACAGTCTATCTATGGTAGTTCAAACATTATTAAAAATCAAACGGATTTTTCTGTTGCGTCGGGCGATTTATGGAAAAAGAGAGTGCAATTCCGGACGCCTCTGAACCGTTGCAACCTGATATCTCTTTGACATCAAACAACGCCGGCTCATTAAGTATTCACGGCCGGCGATGGGAGTCATTCGAGGTCGAATGAAATCGAATTGCTGGCGCGGCACTCGTCGATATCGAATACCGATTATTCGCGTTTCGACGCCGACAAACGTGTTTACGTTCGGACCGCAGCCTCTGTTTTGCCTGTCGCCAGGAATTTTGATCTGCAGGGCGAACACGGATTCGCGGTGCACGTTTCGATAGATCGATCCTCCTGCATCTTATCGAACCTATTCCTTATTCCTCGCAGTGTCGAGACAGTAGCACAATGCATCGAACGAAAGAAATCCAGGAACGAGACTCACATTGCAAGTCTTCGTGTACCCATATCTATCTTACATATTTACGCAAATTAACGTCGTCTCGTCGACGAAAAGAAATCCGACCGGCGGCATCCGATCGTCTCGATCGCGTCTGACTGGATAGGCCGGGCCAGAGAGTATCTCCGGATCAATAACATCTTGAGTGTGTACGGGATCAGATAATTGAGTGGCGGATACCTCTCGAAATTCCCATGGAGACGTCCTCGCAGTGAGTAGCTCTCCCTTGATTACGGAGACAGCTGATTGATGCTCGGGGCTACGATCCAAGCCGATCGGCCGCCTTAAGATCACTCGCTGTGACCTGGACTATGAAATTTCCGGTGGAAATCGCCACGAGGAACAGCGGGACTCTTGAGTACTGAGTCATGCCTTCATTTCGAGGGAGTCGACAACGTTGGAGGCGGGGTTTCGGGATCGTGACAGTGCTCGCGTGGTTCCATACACGTTCTGATAGAGACAAGAGTAATTCTGAGCGAGGTTCTCGTTTAAGTTAGGATTATGAATTGCTAAAAATATTTTAACGATATTCTTAATATTATTACTTAATATTATTTAAATAATATTATAACGACTATTACTGACTCACTGACTTTGATTATTTACATTCAGTTAGAGAACAATAGGAACCAGTTCGCGAGATCAGTCGAAGCTCACTGTACCAATCAAGACACTCTAGTCAAGACGGCCATTGAGTTCGCAGATCAGTATACAGCCCAAAGCCGAAAGCACGGGTTCTTGTTGCTAACTAGTGGATAGTCGACGACCCGAAACGATTACGCTTCTATGTAACTAATAATCATAAAGACGAACAAGCTGTCGTAACATTCTGTACCACTTAAAAAAGTTAGTGAACAAGAAAGATATTTTTGAAGATGCTTCTGCAGGATCAATTCTTCGCGAGAAGTGTCCCGCGTTTCTGAATCGGGGGCGTTAAATTTCAATGGGACAGGGAGCCGG
This sequence comes from Lasioglossum morio, assembly GCA_916610235.2. Lineage (NCBI taxonomy): Eukaryota > Metazoa > Arthropoda > Insecta > Hymenoptera > Halictidae > Lasioglossum > Lasioglossum morio. Next base: position 12,414,787 of record OU744334.1, read on the forward strand.
GGGACGAGAGATAAACTGTTCTCTGGAAACGTGCCCTTATGCATCGCCGGGCACCTCTCGTAGCCACTTTTCTCACTTGGCTCAATAGCGGCTAGCAGGTCGCATCCTCTCTACAGACGAGGGTGCTTTACGATGTTTTGTTTTGCCGGCCCCTTCTTCGGCCCCTACTTCTACGCTCGCGTGCGACTGCGTCGAGATGCTAGAGAGACTCGTCAAACCGTAAGTGAATCGGAAAACTTGGCGGTGAGTCGGGTTAACGAAGATCGCACTTGAAAGCGAGGACCGGGGAGAGATTGAAATTAGCTCGCTCTAATTGGGATCAGTACGCAGCCCCGGCTCTTACTTCGCCGTCTGATTCTGACAGCGAAAGATTCTTCACCGAACTTTTCAGATACATTTCATTCTTCTCCCGTATCTCTGTTATACAAAATAATGTAGTCTTGAATATTTTTTGTTGTCACATATGGTTTTCACTCGACCTTAACTCCAAAAAAACTGTAAGCAGATTGTTAAGTCGCGAATTGTGGGTTCGCAACCTTTTCGGATCTGGACCCGCCAAATTAATATTGGGCCAGTAGTTCAAGAAATTTGATATGATATAAGAACGCCAAAGACAATAATTGATTCGCGTGACAATGTTATTGCGTTAAGAGAAGCGTTTCGTCCCGGACCTGCTAGTAGACTCATCAGTAAGGCTGATCTAGCAGGTCCTGCCTTATACACGCGCAGATTTGAATAATCCTAATCCGGATTGAATCGATATAATAAAACTGACGCTCGCGGATCTAATAAAGATGCGATCCCGGTTCGACGCGTGTCCTGATCGCTGGACAATTAAACTGCCGTAAGCCGAGTTTAAAGGTAACGCGAATGACTGACAAGACAACGGCGGTGCGTTGTACTTGTCTACCCGAGGACTGGAGAGTGTCGCGGCGTTCGAGAGTAAAACTCAACTGTATGAGCTCGACTTCCAGTCCTAACGCGATGCTAATTGGGCTTTCCTATGAAGAAGGAAGATGCACTGATTGGTTCCTGCGGAAAGTTGCATTTCCCAATCAGTACACTTTTGACTATTAGGACCTCCTTCCCGTAGCTCTGAAGGAGGCTTTGGGAAGGAGGAGTGGGGCGATACCTGACTCGGTCGACGACGCGTCTCTTAGTAATTTGACACGGTACGGTTAACGGTCACAGGTGATCCTTCCAAGGGACGCGATTTATGGCACGTTGTCCCCAAACATGTATAAAAAACCAAACATTGAGCAGATGCCCCGACTGGTCGCCGAATGACTCTTGTTTTGCTTGATTCTCCATGACGATCTTTAGGCACGAACGAATCATAAATATTAACCGGAAGAAATCCACGTTTTTGGTTCCTACGCGACGGAACACAGATACCTTTAATGGCAATGGAGTTGTGTGTGCACTATGGTATAAATGCAGCATACGTTCGGGCATGCGATACCTCCAAGCCACGTTTATCAATTTTCGCAGCGGAGTAATTGTCATTGCGCATCGAGAACGAGGCGATTATATCGCAAATGGGATGTTTTACGGTGCGTCGTTTACGATCACCCCGGCCTACCTCCTATTGTTCGTTTCGCGTATTAAGAACAGCATCCACCCTTTTAATAGAACACTCCCATAAGGAGCCATAAACGCGGAGTACCGAACCATAGGGCACTATTCCCGCCATAACTTATAACACGTGGCATTAACGGCCGATAATATGACAGTCTTGTACAATATAAAAAGTTTCACGTGGATGCCTGTCCCGTAGTTGCTGACTATACGGCCCGGCAGGGGGGGTGCTTGACATTACCTCGCGTTCCCTTCCCTCCGTAAAATGTTAGGATTTATAAAAACGGACTATGTCCTCCTTTATGAAAAGGCTGGCCTGATGGCTCCTTAACTACCATTGTTATATTTCCTTAGAAAGCGCCGCACTTAGGCGTACATTCGACGAATCCCTGGTACCTTATCTCAACGTCTCTCCTACTTGCGAAATAACACTCGTTGTTATGGAATATTAGAACAGTAATTCGATTGTTGGTGACGGCAATGAAACTGTCAGCGGAAAGCCTTGAGCTTGTAAACCCTTGGATTGACCTCTTAACGCGTGCGATAGACTTCTTTCCCATGTTCAGACACATTCTACAATCTTCTTCTTCACTGAGCAAGTAGAATGGTGTCTTTTGTGGTCAGACACAGAGGAACAGTTTATTTCAACCGATGAAACGATGTAAAAGCAGCCATTACTTTTTAGACACTTTACCAAACTGTTTTGCATACGAGTTCATCAGTGTTCAAGCTGGTTGTGGCTCGTCTTGTTCCTTTATTTGAATAAATACATTTTGCTAAGCAATTTAATGCGGAATCCATTTACGACAGCTTGTATTTTACAAATTTGCACGATGAATGAATGCATGAAGCTGGAAAGGTGTGCGGCATTATCAAGACACGTTTCGACGGTGCGAGGCAATTGTCAAAAATGGCGTCCCCGCGATGCATTCGGTTGTCTTATGAGAGCGACGCGAGGAGATATCGGAAAACTTTCACGTTCTAGCTGGCTCGTCGCCGCAGCGGAGGGCAACTTCTTGGCAATAATATACACGTGTGACCCCAGCTCAATAATAAGAATAACTTTTTCCCTAATGCCCGTGCTATTCTTGACGTCGGATGCGTCCAACGAATCTCCCGAGCGGAGGCAAGACCGCCTCTCTCTCCCTTGTTCAATTACGATTCTCAAGTTTCGCTCGTGCGTGAAATATGACGCTGCCCGACCGTCGAGCAAACAACGCCGCGATCACTCTAATTTCCTGAGCAAAAATGAGGGTGGACGGAGCCGGAATTGTATCAATTTCGTCCGGGATACCCCGGAAACTTGTTAACTCGTTGCCAGACGAAATACGTGCGTCGATGTTCCAGACATTTGACGATTCCTGAGTCTGGTAAAGATCCACCATTCTTAACGACACTCACTGAACGGAAAACTGCAATTCAAGTCTATAGAAAATTTTCATTCTTTCCACATCCTCCTCTAGACTTTACTTTGCCCGTAAGAATGAAGATAAAATACGGGAATAAAAATTACCGGATGACATTCTGGGAACATGTGAGAGTAGTCAAGAATTTTTTCGAGTTTTTTCAAGAGCCAGAAACGTGACGAAAATATTGTATAAACTCGCACCACTTTGTACAGTCGACCTCTGTGTAACGTGATAAAAAAAAACTGTTCAGAAAATGGTTACTTGAAATAATTGTAGACGGAAAAGTTGGATAAAAAAAAATGGGAAAAACTATTAAAAGGACTGTGAGAATATTGATCGTCTATCGAATCACTCCAGGAGCGGTACTGTCAACCGTTCGCCGGATCCGCTGGCATCTCTGCTCGCGCGCTCTTACCGTAAACATAAATCAGTCCTCGGGAGTTGTAGGTGGCCTCTCTTTCTCCGAGAGAGGGGTTAAAAAGCCTCGATGGTACGTACGCACATATACACACCCCTGCAGAGCCACGTAGCCGTAGCCAACCCCCGTCAGCCGGTATGTACACGTAAAACCGCGAAAAGTCGCCTCGTAACACCCGCGGCCCGGGGAATATAGTGGCACTCCGACTTTCAGGCCACGAATTCAGTCTTAGAGAAGCCATACCATAAAAGGCTTTAAGAGTTTCCTCGTGTTCCCGCGAATTGAGTGGGGATTTGCATGGCACGTCGTGGCGGGAATTCCGCGGGAGAAATGTGGACCGAGTTTTTAAACGGCATCTAATGAAGCCCGACTCGAGGCGAGCATTGTTCGAGTGACGTTCCGCGTCCAACTGGGACCACCTAAGAAGGGCATCTGAATGCATGAAACATAGACTGGGTCCTTGGTCCTTCGCCAGGTACGCCTTCTGGGACAGTTTGCATATTCAAATTACCATCAATAAAAATATTTTAAGCACCGAGCTTCTTCACACGTCGTTAACCCTTGCGCTTCACTCTGGAAGTTTCGACGTTTGTATTTTCAAGAAGTTGAACACAGAATTACGTTCAGTTCTTGTTTGATTATTTCACGTCGCTTTTTCAACTGCTATGGATATTAAACGACGGGACCTACACAGTTTTAGCCCTCATCCGTCCCTCGTTTCAAGAACTGAATCGGATCCTCGATGTCAAATTGATACAGTGACACAAAATAAAAAAGAATGTCAATGTTTTTTTAGTCAAATGTATGAGTTTACATTTACATCTTAGGTTTTTCGGTTATGTGTTCCGCATTAAAAAAAATAAAAGTCACAAGATGCTTCGGGAAAATTTACCTACAAA